>OZ009946.1:28469865-30969865 GCA_963932025.1 Erebia epiphron
TATGATGATGATATGATAGTATGATGTGAAAGTTTGGATGGATGGATGTATGGATGGATGTTTGTTACTCAATCACGCCCCAACGGCTAAACGGATCTGGATGAAATTTGGCACGAAGATAGATTGTAGTCTGGAATAACACATAGGCATTTTATCCCGGAAAACGAAGGAGTTCCCGCGGGAACCAAACAACCCCAATCCACGCGGACGTAGTCGCGGGCATCAGCTAGTAGTATTTAAGACCAATTCAGAAGGTTTAATTTAATATTTTTTTTTATAGATGAAAGAAGTTATTCTAATAACCTTAAATACAATGAATCTCTAATGGTTCTATTGGTATGGTATTGGATGAATTTCGAACGTCTCGTTTTTTTTAATTAAAGCAATTGACTGAAAACAAACATGTTTTTGTAATAAATATTAAGTACATAGAGTAAATAAATCACAACCGTAAGGAATAGCATGAATAGATACAAACTGGACCACACTTAGGGTATTTTAATTAAAATTAGATTTTTGCTTAATTGCTTAGGAAAACTGACCCCTTTTCTACTCACATTCTAATGAACCCGAGTGTTGTGTCGACTTTCAAAGTGCATTTCTATTGGGGCGGACTTTAATCAAACGCAATGTGGAGTGTTTTACACCAGCAATCACTATGTCTTTTCAAACAAATATTTCTATAGCAGTTGTGTACACAGCGATGATACACAGTGTCATCGTGTTGTAGGATTAGTGACATGTTACGAGTGCCACTGATACTCGGCGCTGTAATTAAACCACAGTTTGTGGATATCGTTTCATAAATGGAAATTGTTGGTGCTCTTACATTAATGAAGAGTTTGTGTTTTAACTTGAGTGAGACTACACAGAAATCATACTAATATTAAGCATCGGAGCGACGTGATTTTTGCCATGGGTATAATTGAGGACCTCGAGAGTGACATAGGATTTTTTGAGAGTTGAGAGTAGTTTTTATCTCGAAAAATAAAGGGGTCCCCGCGGGAATCAAAAAGATACATAAACCTAAGCTACCCTAGCCTGAAAAGTTATTTTATTCATAATTTCGACCTACTGTCTACTCACTACTGAGCACAAGCCATCACTCGGAATTAGAAGGGTTTGGCCATAGTCCACCACGCTAGCCAAGTGCTAATTGGCAGAGAACTCACATATATGCAGGTTTCCTCGCGATGTTTTCCTTCACCGTTATAGCACACCTGTACAGCAATCGACTGGTATTTTAGATATTAGATAATCAATCAATCAAATCGTTTATTTTTCAATCATTTTGTTACACTATATCGTATGATCTTGAAGAATGACTTAAATTAATAATATAATGTAGGTACTTTTATTTTTGTAGATTCTATTTTATATTAAAACGAAATCTAAATTTTAAACTAACTATAAAATCAAATTTAAACAAAAAATAAAAATTAAACCCTAATTAAAATCATGTATGTACATGTTAATTAAAATTTGCTACATGTTGCAAGATCAAGAACTGGCTATCCTAGCCAGATTAAATTAAATTAGATAAGTAAAGCATGATATACTTAAATAAATAAATTCCAAGAAGAGTAGAAGTTGGAATGCCCTTCTGACTTCCGTTTTCCCCTCCTCTTTCTTCCTCTCCACCTTCAAATCAAAAGTGAATAGGCATCTTCAAGGCAAGCGCACTCCACCTTAGGCTGCATCACCACTTGCAAGCAAGTTTGATTGCAGCCAAGCTAGCCTTTATATTGAAAAAAAAAAAGAATTGCGAGATATTAGCAGAGTTGAATTCGAAACAAAAATGGAGTACGTCGACAACGTTGAGTCATTAGTTCAAAATGACAGCCATTGTTCATACATCCCATACAATGGCCATTCATCTAGTTTCATTGTTTGTTTTCGTACAAAGATTAAAAACAACCCAATAAAAGTGTCACAATAAAAATTATACTTCCTGAGAGAGCTAAGACCCTACACAAGTTTGCCTGGCCACATTTCGGCCTCGGCGGCCAATCTCAACGTAGATTAGCGGCCATAGCGTCCTACTACTGAGCACGAATGAATATCGGAATGAGAGGGGTTTGGCCATAGCCCACCACGCTCGCCAAGTGCGGATTGGCTAGCTTCACACACCTCCGAGAACATTATAGGGAACTCTCGGGCGTGCAGGTTTTCTAACAATATTTTAGTTTGAAGCAAGTGCTATTTAATTTCTTAAAACGCACATAACTTCGAAAAGTTGGAGGTTCGGAGATCGAACCCCCGACCCCGTGCAGGAGGTCAGGTGTCTAAACCACTAGGCTATCACCGCTTCAATTAGCCATCTGCCGGGGAATAACATAATAGAGCACTAGTGTGTGCGCAAACATAGGTGCATTCTCTATTCCCTTACTCTAATCTGTCTATCTGCTACGCTTTCACGGCTAATCTTTTGAACCGATTTTGATGAAATTTGGTATTTGGTAAAGATAAGTTGCATACCGGGAAATAAAAAAAAATTGTACACGCGGACAAAGCCGTGAGCATTATCTAGTGCTTGATAAATCGTCTTATGCGCAGGTATAAAGTTCACAATCTAATACCGTGAAACGCACTATAAAATAAAGCGCGTGGTGTCGGCGGTAAAATGAAACGTAATGCCATCATAAACCCGATTGGGCGATAATAATTACTTTATGGACTCGCTGGATATGGCGCTATGAATGTGTAGTGTCACGATATGCTGAGAATAATAGCGTAATAAACATTCATTGACTTCTCGATCGATTTTTTTTAAATTTATTATAGGCCTACGTTTGACTACAATCTGACTTGATGACTCACACCTGATGGAATGTGATGATGCGGCCTTAGATGGGATGCGCTTGCCTAGAAAATGCCTGTTCGCTATTGATTTAAAGATACCCGGATTGCAATTCGTGGGAAACACAGTTTTTGGTAGACTGTTCCAGACCCTAGCCATGCGATTAAGGAATGAAGACGCGAAGCGCTTCGTACGTGTGCACTGTGGATGGAACGTTGACGACAGGGGTGGAAACTCGCACGGCGTCTTGCGGTGCGATGGTAGAAAGGTGAAGGTCTGAAGGAGGTACAAGATCAAAGATCTTGAGTTGCCATGATTATCAAGGAAAATACTATTCCATCAGGGTCGCTACTCACACTAACATACAAAAGAAAAAGAAAAGAAAAAAAACATTACCACTAACAAAATAATAAACATAATAGGTATATGTACTTATATTTAAATTATATATATAAATACCATTTGTAAAAAAAAAAACACCACCACTTTACGACCATTGTGAGGCGCACCTAAGTCAGAGCAAAACTCGTATTAAAAAGGTATCTGACACCATGTCAGAGGATAACTGAGTGCGAAACATTAAAAAAAAAAACTATTCCATCGGTTCTTCGCCCGTTTTCCTTTATGACATTGATAGCCAGGGAATGTACATTTTCAACCGATTTCGATGAAATTTGAATTTACCTGTTTATCTAACATAGGTTGTACGGGGAAAACATTACCACTATACATTTTACCCGGAAAATGAATAACTTCCCTAAAATATTATGGGCATAATTAATTCACAAAACCAAAACAATGATAAAAATTTATGTCACATTTTCCTGCAATGATTCTCTCACGTTTCCAAAAGGAAAAATAGGTACATCTTTGTAAAGGCAGCTCCTTAAAAAAACAACAGAATGGCAGGTGAGGAAAATACAAACCGCTCATGAGAGCTTTTCATAAAACGACGGCATTAAAAAAAGAAATCTTTGTATCAATTTAGAACAAAGGGGTTCAAAAAGGTTCTTTATATTATTTTGTAAGACAAGGGACTTTTATGGTACTTAGTTAAATGCTTGACACGACTTAATTATTTAGGAGACTCCAAGCTTTTTTAAATCTTTCAGTAAGCTGCCGTATAGAAACCGAAAACCGAACCGATGTTTGCTACGTCAACAATTAGGTCACCACTACAGCCTATTAACGTCCCACTGCTGGGCACAGGCCTCCACTCTCATAGGAGAGAGGAAATTAGAGCTTAGACCCACCACGCTGCTCCAATGCGGGATGGTGGGCCTTAACGATTATTATCATGTTAGTGATAATAACCGGGACCGACGGCTTAACGTGCTCTCCGAGGCACGGGGGTGAAACACCGCCAACTTCCCACTCCGGGCTGGCACTGAGGATTTCTTAATTGAAAAACTCAATACCTAACAATCTCTATGCCCGACCGGGAATCGAACCCAGGACCTCGTGATCTGCAGTCGACAATTAGGTCATTCTTTTTTAATGGTTAAATAATTAATTAATAAAGGGGCTTTCCAAGAGACTTCCTTTTGGGTTCGCTGTAGTCGGATAAAAATGACAGACTTTTATAAAACTTTTATATGACCACATAATAAAAGGAACCTACTTTAAAAAAATTTAGTTCCCACCCTCTGAATCGATAGTCAAGTTTCCTCCAATTATAATTTATACTAATATTATAAATGTTTGGATTGGCGAAAGTTTGGATGGATGGATGTATGGATGGATGTTTGTCACTCAATCAAACCAGAACGGCTGAACAGGTCCGGATGGAACTTGGCACAGAGATAGCACATTATAGTCTGGAATAACACATATACTACTTTTTATCCCGGAAAATCAAAGAAATCCCGCGAGAACCGAAAAACCTCAATACACGCGGACGAAGTCACGGGCATCAGCAAATTATATTATTATTGTCTAGTTTATTATTTTAATATAAGACATATAATATACTTTTCATCCCACCATCTCGGAAAGAGTATTTTTACGCTTCGATACCTGAATGCAAAAGCCGTTATTATCCTCTTGAGGATAAAGTAAATTGAATTTAGAACATCGTGTGCATGTTAGTAAATATCACTCGTCTATGAAGTTTGTGAATTCAAAACATCATTAAAACCTATTTACTTCTACCTCTATGGTGCCGAATTTCCATACAACCGTTTTTAATTTGATAAAAACTCACACTCGTAACCTTCTTGGTGTACTTATTTAATTTGCTTTGCGCGCACCAGTTTCTTTCACGTCATATTGTTTAAAATTAAAACCTTCGATTAAAGACAAGAAAATTGAAAATAAGTGAAAAACCTAAAATGAGTGATTCTAGTGACAAAGAAGTTAATTTGACGCCAACAGAATTGACTGAAACCAACGACCTCAATTTACATAGACGGGCCCTGTCGAACAAAGAATGTGGACTTATGTTTAACAACGCCATCTAGTCTGAAAAGCGGGAACTTGCTTGCAAAATATGCGCCATCTTGAAAACGTATGACTCGGTCATAGATTAGTACAGATGCGCTTGTCGAAAATAATACCTACATGAGTGTACTCTCTGAGGTAAACGATAAATGTTAGTATGACGTTGTTATTTTACCACTTCTTTGTTACCGGTTTCCTGGAAAACCATTGAACCGATTATTATGCGGTTTTTGCATTAGATATATATAGCTTGTGAGAAGGTTCTTAGATATATTTAAAGGTCAAAGTCCACACAATGGGGCGCTGCAGTTCGTCGTGGGTTTTTTTAATTTAATTATTTGTTAATTGTTGATACTGAAGTTTTGTCGAAAAATTGACAGAAATAAAGTCATTTTTAGGGTTGCGTACCAAAATGATAAGAAAACAACCCTTGTGGTGCGACATGACTGTCCGTCACACTTAGCATAATTCGGTAACTACTAATGCAAAAAACTTGAAATTTAAAATAATAACAGCTAAAACAGTTTAAAATAATCCTCGCCAAACCTTATTGCAAATGAAAGAATTCAAAAATAATTATTTGTACTATTATAATAAAAAGGGGTTGGAATGGGAGAGGTGAAAGAGTACTAATGGATCGAGTCACAGAAAAATACTTCATTTGAAATTATTTTATTTTATACATTTCTAAGTATGCTACTTGCCATCAAAAGAAATATTAAAACTTATTTTGAGATAAATCACTTACACAGTGTAAAAATACGATTAAGTAATAAACACCTGTAAGTAGGTAGCTGTACATAATAGGTACTGAACAACTTTTGTTCAACGAAATAATAAAATTCTGAATTTTGAATTAACTATTTATTTTTCATCAAATATCAATCAATCAAATCAAAAATAATAATATATAATATATAATATATAAATATTATAAATGCGAAAGTTTGGATGGATGGATGTATGGATGTTTGTTACTCAATCACGCCCCAACGGCTGAACGGATCGGGCTGAAATTTGGCACAGAGATAGATTATAGTCTGGATTAGCACATAGGCTACTTTTTATCCCGGAAAATTAAGGAGTTCCCGCGGGAATCAAAAATCCTCAAACCACGCAGACGAAGTCGCGGGCATTCGCTAGTACAAAATAAAAATTATCAACTTTAATAAATAAAAACCCTTTATTTATTGAAGTTGGTTAAACATTAAACTCACGTCAATAACTAATTTTATCATATTATTACAATAGCATAATATTGCGTCTCGGAAGGTATTAATGCCTACTGTCCGTTCTGCCCATCTATGCATTAACTAATCTTGGTTGCATTTTTTTTATCGTACTGGACTGGACTATTCTAGGGCTGGAACCCAAAGCCGTAAGGCCAGTTAGTAAAAAAAAAAATATCATACAGTTTGCCGCGGAAATTAAATGATTGCGAAATGGATAAAAATATTAAATAGGAAGACTAAATAACGTTTTCTTGGAAATGTATAATTGTGAATTGAAACACTTACCTTAAAATAAAAATAATACAGTGCCAAACTAATAAGACTTTAGATGTTAACTTAATACCAAATTATCTACACGATGAGCGACCGTGATCGCGCTACGACGGGGACAAAAACAGGCTTATGACAGGTTATAGGAGCGCGCTCTCATAGTTGGTCGCCCGCCATTTTTCTATGAAAGGGCCCATCTAGTACTTACATATATATCGATGACTGAAACAGTTAAAAATGCGGAAATGAGCTTTCTCCCTCAACAATCACGCGAGAAGTATTTCATTTCCTCGCTGAGGTGGGATGAAAAGTTACGTGTTGCACTCGAGTGAAAAGATTTTTCACAGATTTTTCCCTCGCTGACGCTCAGGATTCTAATTTTTGAACCACTCGCTGCGCTCGTGATTCAATTTAAGAATCCTTCGCTTGCTCGTTCATCAAAATTGAGCACGCGGTTAAAAAACAACTTTTCACTCTTATATAACAAATAACTATTATTTAGATATGACGCAGGAAAGTGATATATTCCTAGTAGCAAAGTTACTCATTTAGCAAATTCCTCAATTAAGAGTCTTTATAATAATGTAGTCGACTGTGTTTAAGCTAGCTTAGACTTTAGCAGAGTCTAGAACTCACAAAATGTAAGAAACTTGGCAAGTTTGGACAAGTACCTAACTGTGTATCGAAGTACTCAGCTTGAGTAAGCAACTGCAAGAGCTCTTACAGTTTCCACGTGAAATTAGTTGCAAACACTGGAAAAGTTTAATGCATTTGACAATCTTGAAGTGAAATATGTTGCAAGGACAGGAAAAAGATTTTCTTCCGTTTTTGATTCGAAATTATTTGTTTTAATTAATTGGCTATAGATTAAAATGGTTGCAATTAATAATAAGAAACTGATCAAAGAAATCTGTAGATAAGTTGCAAATCTATAGCAAAGTTGTTACTTGTCGAAAATGTGATACTTAAAACAACGTTGCTGAGTAACTGATCGACAGATTACAGATTGATTGTTTTTTTTTATTTATTTCAGTCGTTCATTGATGAATAAAAAGTGTCTGTTTTATTGGTTTCATCAATCCCTAATCGCCATCTAGGCACGGCATTTCATCGTAACGCTAAACCGCTTGGCAGCAGTTTTTGGCGGATGGGGTGGTAACTAGGCACGGCCGAAGCCTCCCACCAAGCCAGACCGCAGAATATATAAATTCCGAAATTGAACCTGCTGGGCATCTAACCTGGCACCTCCCACTTGTAAGACCACAGGGCTCACCACTACGCCAGCGAGGTTTTTTTTAATTCTTTTATTCCACTACAAGTTAGCCCTTGATTGCGATCTCACCTGATGGTAAGTGACGATATAGTCTAAGATGATAGCGGGAGAACTTGTTAGGGGTATGGCAGTTAAATTAAACCTATATATACCTCTAGTCAGTTTCTACACGGCATCGTACAGGATCGCAAGATCGCTTGGCACGTCTTTGCCGGTAGGGTCGTAACAAGAAACAGTATGTTACAAGAGTTATCAGAACGTAAACAATTACGCTTGTATAATATAGATCTTATTCTCAAGTAAGGTTTTACAGAATGCTAGGAACTCATAGCCAAGGACAATAAAACTAGTACAGAACTATCCTTGAGCCCATCGATTGACATTGCGTTGCAGGCTCGAAGAAATTTCATTACGCGGCGTTCCACATAGCAAGCAATATTTTCCCTTCTAAGTCATACGCAATAATAGCTAGTTTCAGGACTAACTGACCCGCCCCGGCTTTGTTTGGATATAATTATTTTCCGTAGACTGCATGTGCATACATGACAATAGCATGACATACAATGTGACATTTTGTTTCTTATTGGCAACTAGCCGATGCCCGCGACTTCGTCCGCGTGGTTTAAGTTTTTTGATTCCCGCGGGAACTCCTTAGTTTTCCGGGATAAAAAGTAGCCTATGTCACTTTCCAGGTCCTCAACTATACCCATGCCAAAAATCACGTGATTGAAGTACAAACCAACAAACAAACACACTTTCGCATTTATAATATTAGTATGATGTATAAGACTATATTTTTACGTTTCATTTTAATTTGTATTCTATTTTTTTTAATTTCATAGACAGATTCAGTAGGCTGTTTCTCCTTTGATATTTTATTTTTAACTAGAAAATGCCTGCGAATTTTCAGAGTTGACTTGTAAAACTATGTAATGGCTGGCTAGGTAAAACTCCCGTTGAATTAACAATATTCTTTACCGGCATAATTATACAGCCTTTGCCCATTTTCAGTATGCAAGCTATTTCTGTAGCAAAACTCAGCTAAGGGGATGAAACGATAACAGACAGACAGGCACACTTTCGCGTTTGTTATGTTAGTATGGATGCCAAAATTAATAGTTTTTATAGCTACCTACAAAACCTAACTATAAAATGCTAGTAAAAATTAAGCCAGTACCTACTGGGGGCTTACTACCATCACTTAAACCAGTATTATTTTAATATTTTTGAAGTTCTTGATCCAGAATTATAATACTTATTTTAAGGACGTCAAGGTAGTCATATAAAAGTGAAATTTTACTACTGTTTTTAGTAATGGTAGTAGGGCCATAGTATCTACCTAACAAATAGAGTAACATTTTCACCGCCTACAAAGGAACCCTCTACAAATAATGTGGGGAAACACCATTAGGGGTTTATGACGTCATAAAAATTCTACATTGTGTGAAAAGTATGGCGCGTAAAAAGTTGGCTTGCGCTATATTTTGAAGGTTATACCTACGAGGGAAGGTTATACCACAAAATCTAGTGTAGGTAAAATCTAGTCATACCTCTGACGACTTCCCTGGCGCAGTGATGACCCAAAGTGGTCTTAAAAGTGGGAGGCACCAGGTTCGATTCCCACCAGGGTCAATTTGGAAATTTATAATTTCTGCGGTCTGGCCTGGTGGGAGACTTCGGCCGTGGCTAGTTACCACCCCACCTGCCAAAGACATGCCACCAAGCGCTTTAGCGTTATCTGCAAATATTATGAATCATCATTAATTCATTTCATTTGCTGACGTTTCGTATTGAGGAAAATTTATTTCAAAAGAGAAGGTTCATTTTGGGTGGACTCTTTGTACAGTCTAAAATGAATAGAAGAAAATACAAAGATTGTATTAAAAATATGACAACCTTCAGCCATAGAGCAGGCAGGCGCGAAATGTATCATACGTCATTTCTGACAGTCACTGTCAACTACCGAGTTTTTTCTTTTGAAAACGTCAATAAATATGAATCCGCCATTGTTACCCACTAGTAGTTAAACAAGTACTAGTGGGTAACAAATGTAGTAGATTAAATAAATTCACCACTGAAATTACGACGAATTCGTAGATTTGAACGATCAAAACTGGTCTAGTATTTTTTTTCTTTCATTGCTCCACTTGTAAAAGGACCGAACCCACACCCTATACACATCTGAACCGTCTCCTTTATGCGTTATTCGATGTATTATTTCCAGTTTCTAAGATAACAGGTCCAAGAGTGTTTAGTAGGTATGCCTTATTACACACCTGTGTATTAAGCAAGCGTAGGATTAGCCTAATTAATTACAGTATCAATTTCATTGTTATTGTTACCCACAAAAAAGATTTATTATTCAATTTACTCAGTCTCCCCCATAAAACGTAGTAATTAAAGCCGGGGCGGAAGTGTTTTGGCGGCAACTTTACAGAGTCGCCGACAAAGTGGGCCAGTACCATTACCACAAGTTTTTGAATCACACCTACGTTGATCGTTTTCGAGCGTTCGAACACATTAGCGTCAAAGTGACATGGACCTCTTGATTTAGATGTCACAAATTCAGTACAACCGATATAATTTCGATACGTTTCCGGTTGGAACGCTAGCTGTGAATGCAATACCACAAGCTCTAAAAGAATGTTGGCCTAAAAGAAGTGTTTTATAAATTGCAAGATGGCAGGCAAGGCTTGCGCTTGACGGCAGTCATGATAAGTGGAAAACAATGATCAGGTCTAGTTTAGAGTGCCTAGAAGATGCCTATTCACACTTTCCTTGAAGGTACTTAAGTTAGGTAGGTATACGTTGCAGGAAACATGTGCGTCGTAAGAAATTTTCATTTTACTATGAAACCAATGTGTTCGACCGCTCGAATGCGTTCAAAGTCGGTGTGATTTAAAAACTTGTGGTAAGGGTACTGTTCAAATAACCCATCAAAGGGCCACCTCATTAACTGTAACAATATTTACCTATTTATTTCGCAGGTAAATTTCAATACGAAAATACGTAAATGTCTATTTTATCCAACTAGAGAGCTTCAACACATCATACTATAATATTATAAATGCGAAAGTCACTTTGTTTGTTGGTTTGTTGGTTTGTTGGTTTGTCCTTCAATCACGCCGCAACGGAGCAACGGATTGACGTGATTTTTGGCATGGGTATAGTTGAGGACCTGGAGAGTGACATAGGCTACTTTTTATCCCGGAAAATTAAGGAGTTCAGGCGGGAATAACAAAAAACTTAAACCACGCGGACGAAGTCGCGGGCATCAGCTAGTAAATAATAAACAGTAGTTCACTCTAATTATTTATTCATAATTTTTCATTTAACATACACTTTTGTTTCCGTTACAGAAGGCTCATTATTATCTTTTTAAAGGGAAATCTGATAGTCAAATTGTATACTCTGGACTTGGGGCTCTACCACAGGCTCTACCAAATGCTCGCGACTTTGTCCGTGTTGATAAGGCTTTTTTTATGCCGACGGGAACTCTTTTTTTGATAGGCTTGAGCTTGACGACAATCATGCTGAGTGCAAAGCAATGATGAGGTCTAGGTTGGAACACACTTGCCTAGAAATGCCACATTTAATTTTCCACGATAAAAAAGTCCTTCACCGGAATGCAAGCTATCTCTATACTATATAAATTTGATCAAACTCGATTAAAAAGATGGGCCGTTAAAGCATAGCAGACGGACAGACAGTCAGACACACTTTCGTATTTATAATTTTCGTAAGGATAACGAAACGGTTGGCTTTAACAAACCCTTAAAAGATTTAATCAAGTGAAAATTTAATAAAGTCCTGAGTGAAATGCGTTACGCGAAACGCCGGAATGTACAAACTAATTTAATAAATATTTTAACAACAAAAAGATGGAAACAAATTCATAAAAAAATGGTTGTCTGGTAAATTTTGCAGCTACAATTCTTACTCAGAATTCTGAGTAGGTACCTAAGCGTAGAACGAAGCGATCTTTCTTAGCGTTCCGTATGGGAACTAATTTTGCACGCAAGTTTTTTTTCAGAATCGCTGTTGCAATACGATATCAAAACTACTGAATGGCGTCGAATTAATTTTTTTGGAAGACTATAATAACGTACCGAATGTAATATTGTGATCGTACCATACCTTTACCTAAATATTCTTGACTAGATTATTCCCGCGACTTCGTCCGCGTGGATTAAGGTTTTTTTGACTCCCGCGGGAACTTTTGAATTTTCCGGGATAAAAAGTAGCCTATGTCCTTCCCCTGGATACAAACTATCTCCATACCAAATTTCATCAAAATCGGTTAAAGAGATAATTTTTTTTGATTCCCGCGAGAACTCTCGAATTTTACGGGATAAGAAGTAGCCTATGTCCTTTCCCGGGATTCAATCTATCCTTGTACCAAATTTCATCAAAATCGGTTGAACAGATGGGCCGTTAAAGCGTAGGAGACAGTAGGTACATAAAAGTATCATATGGTCTTCCCTGGGATACCTCTATAACAAATTTCATCAAAATCGAATAATAAGATAGGCTGTGAAAGCGCAGCAGATCTAAGACAGACACACACTTTCGCGTTTATAATATTAGTATGGATTTCAATACACTCTAACCTTTTAAAACATTCCAGTGTTCTCTAATGAATGCTAAAGCATGAATTAAAAAAAAAACAAACAGGTACTGGATCCTCAAAATAATCTCGTTTTTATGTAGGAAAGTATAAGACCAGAGGCTCCAAATCGTAGCCATTTAAAGCTTAAATAAAACGTAAATACTCGAACTGTTCAGGGAGTTCACACATGCTTTTTGACGTGCAGGCATCTATGAACTCCTTAAACAGGTCGAGTTATCCATTTGACAAACGATTACTATTCCGATTTCCTTACACAATCGGGGGGCTGTAATTACCTGAACCGCAAATTACTTTTTCAATACAGTTGTCAAACATAGCGCACTTTCAGAGGCCGTAGTTATGATTCGAAAATTGAATCTTTCGCATAGGCATCTTACTTTTACACGGTCGTGACTTACTTTTACAAGCTCGACACTTACTTTTGCAGTTTAGTTTTAAATTTTCCAAGTCAATTAAATAAGTTTAGTAACAAGGAGTTTTCATACATAGAATATAATCGGATAGGCTTTTTACGAGGAAAAATGAATGAATCCGTACGTTTTAGCATTGAATTTCCAAAATTCTTTTAAATGGTTGTTGATTATATTTAATTACCAGTTTTAATTTAATTATTTTCAACATTTGACAAAAATCGAATAGGCTGTTTAAGCGTAGGTACGAACCCGTAGCCTAGTTTCGTTGAAAAAAAAATATGTCCAGGTGTAAATACGCGCCATTTGCTGAATTTTATATGTGATAAATTGATTATATTTTTGTTAATATGAGTTCTAGTACTAATGATAAAATGGAATTAACTCCATCAGATATTTTATCTGAGGCGAAAACTGCGCAAGATGGAATTTTGCCCCCAAAATCTCGAGAAAGATATATGACGGCTTACAATAATTTTATTTCATGGAGAAAACATAAAAAAACTAAGTCATTCTCAGAAAATGTTTTGTTAGCTTATTTTCATGAATGTGGTCAAGTTATTCCATGTTAAAAACTACTCTCAAAACAAATAATGACATAGATCTCCAAAGTTACCTAAAATTATCAGCTTTCATGAAACGGCAGTCACAGCAACTAAAATTCAGTGAAACTACATGTTTCGAGAAAAATACCACTGAAAAAACTACTGAGTCTATATGATTTGAGCGATCTTCAACCCGTGCACAGCAGCAAATTTCACTGAATTTTAGTAATTGCTCAAGCTTTACTCTCAATTTTCAGAATTAATTACTATGTACGTATGTATGTTGAAATAAACTTGTAATTCTTTGATTTGTTTATTACTATTTCCCACAACTGTATTGAAAAACGTCGTGTGATACACGGGTGTGAAGGTTATTGCAAACTCGTGACATTAAAAACCCTCACCTTCGGCTCGGGCTTATTAATGACAGCTCGTTTGCAATAACCTACTTTCCACCCTTGTATCACAATATACTATTTCGCATGTCCCCGAGCAATATTACGAGTGCTAAACTTCGGATTTACGTTCAATGTTGTTGTCTTTTGGATAATAAGTGTGTGTAATGAAATTTTATTTTTCATTTTGGTTATTATGTTTCACTAAACAGTCATTTTTAGATTGGCTTCTATCCGTACCTTTCCGCGTGGATTTAGATTTTTAAAGTGAAACTTCTTTAGAATCGTTGTGATTTGAAATTTCGATAAAACGAAAAAGCGGCACCAAAAAGAGACATAATATTCATAACAAGATTTAGCTTGCGAGAGAATGAGATAGAATGCTAGTTATATTTATCTCATTCTCTCGTTTCAACCAATTTTAACTAAATTTGGTATTACATCCCGAGGAAAGACTTAGGTTTTTTGTCCCTTACCTTATCCACGTAATAATTAAAAACCTTAATCAACGCGGATGAATTCGCGGATGAACCTATGTTTGTCGGTTGCCGACGAATGCAAATTGACATACAAACACAATATTAAAATGCACAAAACGAATGAAAATCTGATTCATAATAATTCAGTGACACAGACCGACAGACACAGATCAATTATTTCAACCAACTAATCACTACTCTATTCTTGACAAAAAAATAGTTTCTGTCTCACAACTTCTAATACTTAGTATTAATTTATGGCCGCAACTTTTTATTCTTGGAAAAGTGTCACGAGGAAGTTCACTTCATGAATTTTAACGAAGCTCCATATTTCATCCGCGCGAAGTAAGACGAAGATCCTTAATGGATCGGCCTTACCTACAAACTGTCTCTGCTAACGTTAATGGACTCTGCGATGTTCACAAAAATATATTTAAAGAGTTAGATTTTCCATTTGAAAATTCAGTAGATAATCTCCATAAAAAGTAAAAGAGAAATTGAACTGATGACTGTTTCTGAAGTTGTGAGTTAAGCCTAAAATAATCAATATAAGATAAGAAAATTTTGTTTACTGATTTTCAAAATATTTCTCTCCCGCCTCATACATTTACCTACATATTTAAACTACAAGATGATGCCCGCGACTTCATCCGCGTGGATTAAAGTTTTTGATTCCCGCGGGAACTCTTTAATTTTCTGGGATAAAAAGTAGGACTCCTTCTCTGGGATACAAACTATCCCTGTACCAAAATTCATCAAAATCGGTTAAACAGATGGGCCGTGAAAGCGTAGCAGACAGACACACTTTCGCATTTATAATATTAGTATGGAAGTATGGATTATAAAAGCAATAAAACAATCTTGCGGAATGTTGAAAAACTAATTCTTTCAAATAATTAATCAACGTTCTTAACAAAAGTCTTTCTTCTAGAGCAGCGTTACCCATTAGCCGGGTCGCGACCCGGTACCGGGCCATCAAAATTAAATACCGGGTCGCAACATTCCGCCTTGTTTTAAAAATAATACCTGATATCGATCGACGCATCATAATTTAACATCAACACTAGTTTACCTTAAAAATAAATATAGAAACTGACTTGAAGTGGAACCCTGGATCTTAGTATAAAACTTTCATCATTTTCATCAAAAAATAAGCAGCAGCGAGCATACTTAGCACTATAATTTAGTGACTAAATAGACGATACCAAAATATGTATATGTTAATAAAACATATTTTTTACTATTATTAAATGTGTATTATTTTACCTAATGGAACCAGCTTGGGTTTAAAAGTATTAAGTGGGTCACGAAGGGGCAGTGTGAAAATTACCGGGCCATGACAGAACAATGTTTGGGAAACACTGTTCTACAGCATTTACTTAGTAGTGGGAAAAAGGAAAATCGCATGAAGCCGAATCTCTGTGGCTAAAGAGCTTCTAAAAAGTCAAAGATTTTCCTCCCTTGCAAAAGACCGGTGCATTATATTATTATCACTAACGTAGATGCAAAAATAAAATTGTTTTGGAATTTTATCATTGGTTTGGAAATAGGTAATTAAAGACTGTTTTTTTACAATCCTATGTACAAAAAGTAAATATTCATATGGCTCTTTCTGCACTGCATCCGATCCGAATCCGAGAATTCTCGATCCGATGTAGCAGTAATCATCATCACTACAGCCTATTAACGTCCCACTGCTGGGCACAGGCCTCCACTCTCATAGGAGAGCGGGAATTAGAGCTTAGACCCACCACGCTGCTCCAATGCGGGTTGGCGGGCTTTAACGACTACTATCATGTTAGTGATAATAACCGGGACCGACGGCTTAACGTGCTCTCCGAGGCACGGGGGTGAAACACCGCCAACTTCCAACTCAGGGCTGGCACTGAGAATTTCTTAATTGAAAAACCCAATACCTAACTTTTATGCCCGACCGGGAATCGAACCCAGGACCTCGTGATCCGCAGTCGACTATGCTAACCACTAGACCAACGAAGCAGTTGTAGCAGTAGTACTTAGGTACTATTCGTATGAAGCGTTACGCACTAGATCTGAATTTCGTTTTCCGAATCTGAATATTTGCAATTGTACCTATACCTACCTAACTGTTATTTACAAGTAATTTCCTTAATTTCCTGCTTGTTATTTATCATACCGTCTTTACACAAATCAAATTCTGTTTCTAAATATTATTTACTTTGACACTTGATACTTGTTTAATTGTTTTGCGTCGTCATCACAAGTAATTCTCTGCTTTCATCAGAAAATGTTGTCCTTTTGAAAGGCTGAAAACTGAAAAGTAAAAACATACAGTGACATCTAGTGAGAGATAGCGCATTATTGCGGTTATGGAAAACCCTTCTAGATGCCGCCACTTGTTCAAAGATAATAGAAAATTTTACACCTTTATAAATTTAAAAATACTTAAATATTATCAGACTATTGCCTTTTTAATGCATTATTTTTAAATTTTATAAACAATTCACAAGTTATTTTATTGAAAATGTTTTTATACGTGCAAAATTTAAAGGTTATATTCTGTGAATTTTCAGGATTGGTACGGCAGTTTGCGCTCATCTGCTGGCGCGTACAGTTATGCACAGGGAGCGTATTTCACGGGCTAATTAAAAGCAAACACAACGTAACCATAAATATATGGCTTCAGTGCGGAAAATTGTGAAAATTTCAAAACCGCTTCACATAAAGTGAAAAATAAAAGGTAAGAATCAATTTGTATGCTTTAAACTCTTCTTTCTTTGAGTTTTAGCAAACTTTATAGTCTTTATGAAACATTACTTGAAATTAACTGCTATGATATTTACTTGAAATGAACATTACTTGAAATTAACTGCTATGCTATGTTTAAAAAAAGTTTTACTCAGAGTTACACCAATTACATTTGTGAATACAATAATTTTGCTATTAATTATTACCTTCATTTAAAAACCATTACTACGTAAATAAACTTACTAACTTACCTATTAATCTTTTACTAACTCATACAGTTTTTTACGCTGTTTTGTTTTTTATTTAAAATATATTGAAATTTTAAAAATCTTTATCTAATAAAATGAAACTGCGACTTTTGAAATGTTCACGCCAAAGTTGCAGGTAACGCCATCTGTTGTCAAATAGACTGTCGAGTTTTCACTTCCATACGAACCAAAGCGTTACGAATGTGTGGTGCAATTGCGAACCAAACTTTACAAGCCAGTACAACCTTATATTATTTCCACATTTTCAAAGATGGCGCGCGGTACGACTAGTATTTTATAAATAAACAATAAATTACAAAAAAAAAATGGGAAGCTAACTTAGAAATTGAGATCAAGTTAATAATAATGTCCATATCCTAATTATGGCTCCTAAATCTCAGGTAATTCAAAATCACACTTATATTCCCTTTTTTTTGCAGAGCAGACGGATCACCACTAACATCTCAAAATGGTAAGAAATAACAGTTAAAATATACAGGTAAGAAGATTATATGTTTATGAATATATGTAATACTTTTATTACAGTACGGATTTGTCAACTACGCTTTGGAATTACTGGTGACCAAAACCTATGGCGAAGAAATATGGGAAAAGATAAAGTAAGTCATAGCTACAATCGTAAAGTATGTTAATATCATACTAATATTATAAATGCGAAAGCGTGTTTGTTTGTTGGTTTGTCCTTCAATCGCGCCGCAACGGAGCAACGGATCGACGTGATTTTTGGCATGGGTATAGTTGAGGACCTGCAGGAGACTGACAAAGGCTACTTTTTATCCTTCAAATTTCTAAAAAAAATTAAAAATCCTAAAAATTACTTCAAAAAAACTTAAACCACGCGAACGAAGTCGCGGGCTTCAGCTAGTTAGGTAACAATTTGCTCAGCAATTATAACAAAAATGCTGAATCCACCAGACTGGTATGCGGGTCCACATCTAGGCAGGGCAATTCGAAAACGAACTTTCACCTTCCTCTTCCACAACCATCCCGCCATGCACTTTCTTGAGGTCGTCGATCCATTTGTCTGGTTCAACTCAAAATAGGTTACATGGCTCAAAATCTAATTTGCAAGCTGAAATGTTAATGCATCTGACTATCCTTGAAGCGACGACCAACGGGACAGATGTATTCTGTACGGCCATAAATATTCATTAAATCATTTATTCCATTCGAAAAAGAACTCGATTCAAGCCACCCACTTCAATATTCCAGTGCGAAATTCAGTCTTAGGCCTGAAGAAGCTAAGTTTTCTAAAAATATGTCTGTTACTAATACTCGGCTCTACTACTAATACTATATGGACTCGGTTAATTAAACCAAATAAAATAAATAAACTCTTGATATTCACACAAATAAACACCGCAGTCTAGTGTTGCCAGTCTAGCGTCTACATCTCCACAACCACAGATACAATAAGGCCCTGAATATTTTAATTTATTTGTGTAAAACTTCTATGGAATCTTTTTGATTTGAAAATTCGATGTCGAAAAAAGCGATACCAAAAAGAGACAAACATATTCATAATAGGATTTCGCCTACGAATTTAAGTTACAAATTCTCTCGTTGGATACTTTTCTGAAGTATCACATCTGCCGTGTGTGAATTACACACTTTTTTTTATAATATTACATGATTTCAGGAAAAAGGCAGAAGTGGCTATGGAGGGATCTTTTCTTGTACGGCAAATATATGAGGACGAAATTACGTACAATCTTATAACGGCTGCTGTCGAAATTTTGGGTGAGTGTCTTTCTACTTAATCAGGTATTAATTATTATTATTCTATTATACTCTTTATTAGTACCACCATAGAAAATAAAAAAACAAAAGAAGAAAGAAAAAACACAGACTGATACAAAAGGCGGCCTTATCGCTTACTAGCGATCTCTACCAGGCAACCTTAGGAATAGGAAAAAATAATGCCTAATTATTAATAAATTAAAGCTAACCACCTGGGTGCCTGGTCTTCTTCCACTTCCCGTTATTCCGGGTCATTTCTGCCACGTGCCTGCAAATTATAAAACCAGCCTCTGTATTCCCTCATGATTACGATATGGGGCTCTTCAAAGAGCGGATAAACAAATGTCTCGAAAACCGGCTACTCATTGGCAGTTCCTCTGGTGCTTCAAATGTTAGGGTGGCGGTAATCACTTACGTGACCCGCCTGCTCGTTAGCTCGCTAAATAACTATATATAAAAAAACAATCTTCTTCTTTCTTTTTTTAAATTTTACTCTTAAATTTTTATGAAATTTTACTCTTCCGAATTCACGAGAGACAAAATAACTATTTTACAGAAAAACCAGCTGACGCTATTTTGGAGCTCTTTGGCATGACTTTCTTTGAATTTTGTCAAGACTCCGGATATGATAAGATTCTTCAAGTTCTAGGAGCCACACCACGTGATTTCTTACAGGTAGAGTTCATCAATTAATACTAAATTCATTAATGGTCCTGCTCTAGATATTTGCTACTTCATCTGTTTTTTTTTTAAATCCAATACTTAGAACTTTTTAATTAGTTACTAGCTGACTAGCCCTCGACGTCGTCCGAATGGTTAATAGGTATTTGTTATACAAGAGTGAAAAGTTGTTTTTTTAACCGCGTGCTCAATTTTGATGACCGAGCAAGCGAAGGATTCTAAAATCCTGAGCGTTAGCGAGGAAATCAAAAGAGCACGAGGTGAAAAATCTTTTCACTCGAGTGCAACACGTAACTTTTCATCCCGTCTCAGCGAGGAAATGACATGACGTGAAAGAAAATGGTGCGCGCAAGGCAAATTAAAAAAGTACACCAAGAAGGTTACGAGTGTGAGTTTTTAACAAATTAAAAAAGGTTGTATGGAAATTCGGCACCATAGAGGTAGAACTAAACAGGTTTTATTGATGTTTTGACTTCACAAACTTCATAGACGAGTGATATTTACTAACGTGCACACGATGTTCTAAATTCAATTTACTTTATCCTCAAGAGGATAATAACGGCTTTTGCATTCAGATATCGTAGATTAAAAATACTCTTTCCGAGATGGTGCATGAAAATATAACATTATCATTGCAATTTAAAATATACAAATACAGCTAACTAAAATTCTACAGAATTTGGATGGTCTACATGATCATCTCGGTACTCTGTATCCTGGTATGCGTGCTCCATCATTCCGTTGCACCGAGAGACCTGAAGATGGAGCTCTGGTCCTGCATTACTATTCCGACAGGCCTGGTTTGGAGCATATTGTTATTGGGATTGTGAAGGTCAGTACATATCTTTTTTTTTCCGAAAATTAAGGAATTATTTTGAAAAAGTTAAAAATCAAGAATACAAGACAAGACGCAAGATAACCATTCAAAGAATACTATGTAGGTAATTAGGGGTAAATGTAATTATAAGATCATTTAAGCGAAACATATCTTTGAATAAAAAACAAACTATCCTGATGTATGATAAAACTAACGGCGATTTATTTAGAAGTTTAAAAGAAATATTAGGTTTAGTTTTATTTATAAGGTAACTAAATACCTAGATATCTGAACGATAACCATAACCATAACGAGAACCATACCAATATTATTAATGCGAAAGTGTGTCTGTCTGTCTATCTGCTACGCTTGGAAGGTCCATGTGCTCAACCGATTTTGATGAAATTTGATGCATTTGGTTGATAGGTTGTATCGGGATCATCTAGTCAAAATAAATTTCATATAAATATTTTAGACGGTGACCAGTAAGCTTCACAAGACAGAAGTAAAGGTAGACATCTTGAAGACGAAGGAGGAGTGTGATCACGTCCAGTTCCTCATCACAGAAACATCCAATCCTGGACGTGTAACCGTACCAGAGATTGCAGAGATCGAGACCTTGTCACTTGGTAAGGCAAACCTAAGTATAGTCCCACAAACTTAACTGGCCTGATGCGTTGGCCAAAATTGAGTCTCTATAACTTTTGTGACTGTTGAGTTTTTGTTTTTATTTATTTTCAACCGACTTCAAAAAAAGGAGAAGGCTCTCAATTCGACTGTATTTTTTTTAATTTTTTTTTTTGTATGTTTGTTACCTCAGAACTTTTGACTGGGTGGACCGATTTGGATGATTCTTTTTTTATTTGAAAGGGCATACTTCCCATGTGGTCCCGTATAAATTTTATCGAAATCAGTCGAGCGGTTTTTAAAATATCAACATTAAAATAAGTACTTTGTATAGCGTGTGCTTGTTGTTGTAAAGTTGGTGCGGGAGTTAGAAGTCGGTTGTTTAAAAATAATTTTTCATTAATATTTATTAAGTTTGACTGTTTGGTAGTTCAGTGGTTTTTGACTGTTTCGTTTTTTTAATTTTATTATTAATATTTATTAGTAACTGTTAAAGTGATACCAGCGACAGCGACGCTGAATTTTTATGACTTTAATTTTTCTTTTTAACACGTTAAGATCAATTTTCATACAAATTTTAAAGCCCTATTTTACCCCCTTATGGGTTGAATTTTCAAAAATCCTTTCTTAACAGATGCCTACGTTATGATAGCTATCAGTATTCCAAATTTCAGCCCGATCCGTCCAGTGGTTTGAGCTGTGTTGATAAGTCATTTTCCTTTTACATACATACTTATTTAGATTTAGATATTTATTAGCAACTTGGCTATGTATGCCAAAATTTAAGCTTGCTTTTAGCTAACTATAAAACTTCCATAATCTTATCTTACTTTTTACTTAATATTATAAATGCGAAAGTTTGGATGGATGGATGCAGGATGTATGGATGTTTGTTACTCAATCACGATTATAAATGCGGAAGTTTGGATGGATGGATTTATGGATGTATGGATGTTTGTTACTCAATCACGCGCCAACGACTGAACGGATCTGGCTGCAATTTGGCACAGAGATAGATAATAGTCTGGAATAGCACATAGGCTACTTTTTATCCCGGAAAATTAAGGAGTTCCCACGGGAACCAAAAAACCTCAATCCACGCGGGCGTAGTCGCGGGCATCAGCTAGTCGAAATTATAGTTTCATTTTATTTAGTTGATAATAATTAGTGGTTGTACCGCTTTTTAGAACCGAAGGTCAGTCCATCAACATTCTGCCGAGTGTTTCCATTCCACCTGATGTTCGATCGGCAGCTGAACATAGTGCAGGCCGGCCGCACTGTCTCCCGTCTGCTTCCCAGGGTGACGCGACCTGGGTGCAAGATCACCGATGTATTGGAGACAGTAAGTTTTTTTTTAAATTCCACTAGAAGTTTTTTGGAGTGAAACTTCTTTAGCACATATCTAATATTAATAGCATACCTACAAATTAATATTTATTATGTTCCTTGCTACCTTATTTTATTCCTAAAACTGCATTTTTTTTTTATTCCTACCGGAATCCCTTATTTTCCGGGATGAAAATTAGCCTATGTGACTCTCTAGCTATACCAATACAAAAAAAATCACGCCGATCCGTTGCTCTGTTACGGCGTAATTAACAAACCAACAAACAAACGCACCTTGGCATTTATAATATTAAGTACTAGCTGATGCCCATGACTTCGTCCGCGTGGTTTAAATTTTTTTGATTCCCGCGGTAACTGCGTAATTTCCCGGGATAAAAAGTAGCATATATCACGTATGTTGCAGAGTAATTAAAGGACAAACCAACAAACTAACGAACAAACACACTTTCGCATTTATAATATTTAGTATGATGTTGTGTTACGAAATATTTTTTTTCCAGGTTCGCCCCCATTTGGAGATGACATTCGCGAATGTTCTCGCACATATCAACACTGTATACGTGTTGAAGACTAAAGCAGAAGAAATGACTGTCACAGACCCTCATGAGGAAATAGCTTCATTGCGTTTAAAGGTAATAAAGAAATTGGGACCACTCCGTTACCCCACAAGACGCCACTATGACGCCATGCATGATTTTTTTAATAAGCAGTTGGCCTCGTACCTTTATTATTTAAAATCAACCTAATATGACAAAAGAAACACAAATATTCTTCGAGTATCTTTCATAGAGGATTGCAGTTTTTTTTGCACTAAGTCTCATGCCGCGGTTAATTAGATATTCATCAAAGATAGAAGGGCTGGTTCATTTTAACGCAAAGGAAAAGCCACACTGTTCAGCGCGGAAATGCAGCCACTATGCAGCCAGCATTCTATAAGGGCATGATTTGCTATGTATTCTATTTTAATGTAAATTTAAAAATTAATTTAAATCAAAAATATAAAATTAAAATTAAGAAAAACATTAAAATCTAAATTAAAAACTAAACATTAAAAAAATCATCCAAACCGCTGCAATGAGGCAATGTGCTTATATCGCTGGCTGCGTTGCTCCTCTAATAACCAAACTTATAATATGTTGGGCGAGGTAACTGCCAGCCCTCCGGTCATGACGTTATCAAGATAATTATAATGTATCCTCTATTTCAGGGTCAAATGCTTTACATACCAGATACTGATGTGGTAGTCTTCCAGTGCTACCCCAGTGTTACTAATCTTGATGATTTGACGCGGTAAGAACATAGTTTCATCATTCAAGATATTATTGACAAGTTTAAAAAGTGTCTTAATGTTAGTTAGAAACTGTAAAAGTAACTGCCTCGTTGGTGTAGTGGTTAGCATGATCGACTGCGGCTCGAGGTCCCACGTTCGAGCCCCGGGTCGGGCCATAATGTTGGGTTTGGGAATAGAAATTTTCAGTACTAGCCCGGACTAAGGAGTAAGTGTCACCCTCGTGCCTCGGAGAATACGTTAAGCCGTCGGTCCCGGTTATTATCACTAACATGATAATAGTCGTTAAAGCCCACATTGGAGCAGCGTGTTGGGTCTAAGCTCTAATTCCCTATCTCCTATGAGAGTGGGGGCCTGTGCCCAGCAGTCGGACGTTAATGGGCTATAGCGGTGGAGTTAAAACTTCTTTTGAAATAAAATGGCATTTTCGTTTGCAGTCGTGGACTATGCATCTCAGATATTCCTCTCCATGATGCTACAAGGGACCTGGTATTGATGTCGGAGCAGTTTGAAGCAGATTATAAACTGACTCAAAATCTTGAAGTTCTTACTGATAAACTTCAACAAACCTTCCGAGAGTTGGAAGCGGAGAAACAGAAAACTGATAGGTAAGTTGGTTACTTTTTCATAAGAAAACTGTTGAAAGCTTCGGTTGCTTACAATTGACGACTTCCCTGGCACAGTGTTGAGCGCTGTTGACTTAACATGCGGAGGTCCGGGGTTCGATTCCCGGCAGGGTCAATTTTGGTATTTATAATTTCTGAATTTTCCCTAGACAAAAACGTGCCGCCAAGTGATTTAGCATTTCGGTACGATGTCGTGCAGAAACCGATTAGGGGTAAGGGTTTAAAACCACTTTTTTGTTCTTTTTGTTTATACAGCAGGGGAAATCCTCATGCCGGACTCTTACCGGCTAAAACCCCTGCTGTCTCTTTGTTGTCCGTGTACCCGCCTTGCAGCCTACAACACAGCAACACTCTTGCCTTTTTACCCAATTTTTCCTCTGCAGCTTTCCTCTTCTTCCTTCTCCTTTACAATTTTTTCTATATAGTTTGCGACATGGGTTTGATGGCATACCCCTAACAGGTTAGCCCGCTACCATCTTAGACTGCATCATCACTTACCATCAGGTGACATCGCTGTTAAGGGCTAAGTTGTAGTGGATATTTTTTTTTAAAACTTACGTTGTCCAAAAAGTGACTGAATTTTTTTTCAGATTGTTGTACTCAGTGCTACCAATAAGCGTGGCCACCGAGCTCCGTCATCGTCGTCCCGTCCCCGCGCGCCGCTACGACCCCGTCACTTTACTCTTCAGCGGTATTGTGGGCTTTGCCAACTACTGTGCGAGGAACATCGACCACAAAGGCGCTATGAAGATAGTCAAGATGCTCAACGATCTGTATACGGCTTTCGATGTGCTTACTGATCCGAAGCGAAACCCTGATGTCTACAAGGTAGGTTGCATTCTGTTGCCTCAACGGATAGGCTTAACTCCTTAATTTTCCGGGATACAAAGCTTATGAGTTCTTCCAGACTATAATAATCCATCTCTGTGCCAAATTTCTTCCAGATCTGTTCAGCGGTTCCGGCGTGATTGAGTAACAAACATCCATCCATACATCCATACATCCATACTTACAAACTTTCGCGTTTATAATATTAGTAAGGATATACCTATAGTATAGAAGTATAAATTTCTCATGACAATATTTTTCAGGTCGAGACAGTTGGTGACAAGTACATGGCGGTTTCTGGTCTTCCGGAATATAAAGTTGCACACGCAAAGCACATTTCCTTACTAGCTCTTGAAATGATGGACCTCTCTCGGACGGTCACTGTAGATGGCGAACCCGTGGTAAGTTAAAATCCATACAATAAAATTCTTGCAATCATATTATATCATGGTATTTATTTTATTTTATTAATTAGACACACATAACAGATTATGTCATAATACAAGTAAAAATGATACAGCTATGATATAAAAACTAGTCCCTCTCCAATAAAAGTGTGTACTTACAGAAACAACCATAATAATGTAAGTATGGACGTGTCATAATAGAAATAAAAGAATAGAAATAAAAACTTAACTTGGGAAACTAAACTTAACGATATTTCCTAATAGTCCTAATACCCTCACTGATGAAACTTATGCACTGAAATAAGTTCAATAGAAAATAATTTAATATAAAAAATTATTTTCAACCGACTTCAAAAAAAGGAGGAGGTTCTCAATTCGACTGTTTTGTTTTTTTTTTATGTTTGTTACCTCAGAACTTTTGACTGGGTGGACTGATTTGGATGATTCTTTTTTTATTTGAAAGAGCATACTTCCCATGGGGTCCCATATAAATTTACAATAAAATAAGTACTTTGTATAGCGCGTGCTTGTTGTTGTAAAGTTGGCGCGGGAGTTTGAAGTCGGTTGTTTAAAAAGTATTTTTTATATTAAATTATTAAACAACCGACTTCAAACTCCCGCGCCAACTTTACAACAACAAGCACACGCTATACAAAGTACTTATTTTATTATTGATATTTTAAAAACCGCTCTACCGATTTCGATAAAATTTATATGGGACCACATGGGAAGTATGCCCTTTCAAATAAAAAAAGAATCATCCAAATCGGTCCACCCAGTCAAAAGTTCTGAGGTAACAAACATAAAAAAAAAGAGAGAGAACCTCCTCCTTTTTTTGAAGTCGGTTGAAAATGATACAAATTCAACAGTTGTATTATATGGTAAACTTAAAAATAAGGTACGTTATTAATAATAAAAATTCTTTAACTTACAAGGGTATAACCATTGGTATACACTCTGGAGAAGTGGTAACTGGTGTGATTGGTCACCGAATGCCACGTTATTGTCTCTTCGGCAACACAGTGAACCTCACCAGCCGCTGTGAGACTACTGGAGTTCCAGGGACCATCAATGTTAGCGAAGATACTTACAGGTAAAGTAAAATAATATCATCATCAAGGCAGCTCCTCGGACAAGAGGCGGGCCTCTGGTCTGAGGAGCTGCTTTGTATTTTACCCCCTACCAAAAAGTGCTCAACACGGCTAAAGAAGTTTTCACTTCAAAAACTCTGATATGTAGATATAAATCATCTTGGAACAACAGATGGCCTCGCTGTCGCGTATCCTTGCCGGGTTGTAAAATGAATACACATCCTCACCTCCACACATGCACTACACAAATAGAACAATTGTCTAAGTAAATCGTGATAATTTGACGGAAAAACGTTTTAGGTACTCGAACTGTTTAAGGAGTTCATACATGGTTTTTGACATGCAGGCATCTATGAATTCTTTAAACAGGTCGGATTATCGGTTTTACGTATTCCTTACACAATTGAGGGGCTGGTTCTTTGCTGGATGTAACGAAATAATGATAAAACGCGGAACATGTTAACCCTACCCGCGACCTTTTTTACTCTTGGATCTTTAAGTCTTCCTAACAAACCAAGGAATAATATATTAACAATAGCCGATTCCAGCGTCATCGTCCGCGTGGAATAAGTTTTTATTAATTCCCAAGGGAACTCCTTAATATTTTGGGGAAAAAATAGCCTATGTGGTATCTAGACTATAATCTATCTCTGTACCAAATTTCATCCAGATCTGTTCAGCCGTTCTGACGTTTTAGCATTTATAATATTAATATAGATATCGGCAAAAGGTACAGATAATTAACTCTTCTGTTTTCTTTTGGGCCTTTTTAACCTAAAATTCTACAGTAACTTTAGGTCCAAAGATATTTATTTCTCACAGAAGAGCAAAAGTTCACATAAATGAGAACTTACAATCATAATATTTAAACTATGCTTA
The DNA here is from genome assembly GCA_963932025.1 of Erebia epiphron. Classification (NCBI taxonomy): domain Eukaryota; kingdom Metazoa; phylum Arthropoda; class Insecta; order Lepidoptera; family Nymphalidae; genus Erebia; species Erebia epiphron. The sequence continues at coordinate 28,497,666 of OZ009946.1, forward strand.
AAGATAAAAGGTGACCTTAAGTTACATAGAAATGTATATCTATAAACTAATCTTATTATTAAACCTCACTTTGTAAATGTATGAGTAATTTTATTTAAATTTCACAAAAGATTTTTCGTTAAAAATTTCATTTGGCAAGCCATTGTACAGTAGCGCTCCCTGAAACTGTTTAATTTAAACATTAATAACCCTAACTTCAACATTGGTGCCGAAATCCGGGAGGGGGTAAACAATCAATTAAAGTCTCTATGACTTACAAAATCTAACTTATCTTAACCTTAACTTTCGAGATAAATTTCATAAAAATTCTTTCCAAAAAACCGACTTCCAACGCCACTGTAAAGTACAAAATAATTTTGATTTCTACCCACTATGTTGAAGTCGGGCGAGTCTGATGCGTCAACTTTGCTTATCCTTGTTATACCCGTCCGACTTTAACATAGTGGTTTGAAATCAAACTTATTTTGTACTTTACAGTGGCGTTGGAAGTCGGTTTTTTGGAAAGAGTTTTTATTTTTAGCTTTTTAGTGTCAGGATTGAAGATTTGGAGCCAGAATTTTTATGGGACCACCTCGAGAGCTTCCTCTAGACGACTAACGAAAAAAAATTCAAATCGGTTCAGAAACCACGGAGATATGCACCGACATACATAAAAAAAATACGCGCCGAATTGAGAACCTCCTCCTTTTTGGAAGTCGGTTAAAAATATTATGTTGTCAACTTACACAAGTAATTCTGAACTTTTCAATGTTACACGATAACTCTTTATTTTTTTCAGCTACTTGATGCGAGAGGACAACTATGATGACCAGTTTGAGCTGACTTACCGCGGCCATGTCTCCATGAAGGGGAAGGCTGAACCAATGCAGACATGGTTCCTAACTAGGAAGAACGCTTAAAAATACACGTAGATCAGTTTAATGCACTCTGAAAAAGCAATTGTAATTGAACTATCACAAATTCTGGATAATAGTGTATTGACAACTAGGCAAATCAGCAACTTTTTTTCAAACGTCAAAACGCGTGCTTTGTATGGGATTTTGTATGACATATTGAATTGCGACGTCATCAAAGTTCGACACTTTTTTACTTTAATCGATAGTTTAAAATACTAATTCAACATGAAACTATCAGGGGACGTGGATATTACGAATTTTGGCAGATCCTCTATTTAATAATCACTAAAAAATAATTTTAAATTGTTGTCAAATACTTGGGTATAAATTTATAGCATAAACCCCAATAATATACCTAACGCTTTATGTATTACTTGATAGAGGATTATTACCTTATCTCTGTATATTAGACACTCATATTCATACTAAATCGGATCAAAGATTTGTCTATTTTTAATTTACGAATTTTTAAATTTAATTACGTCTAAGTAATCACAATGAGATTCTAAGTATGAGGCTATTCACTATTTGGTCGTTAGTGATATATTAACTTCTCGGAATTTACTTATACCTATCAAATGATATTTCTTGAAGGCCTATCTATAAAAGGGCCTAAATCATTAATAATGATGTTATTAACTAGCCAGTTAGAATATGTATTAAATTATTATTTATTGATGTTACTGTCTTTCTAGTCATTTATTTAACACTCTATTAAATTTATCATATCTGGTACAACATAAAATATTTTAATAATAATTGTTATTGTAATAATTATTCTTATATTTTGTCTCTAGTCAAACTGAGATTGTTATCGAATATCAAACATTGGATTAAAATAAAATATAGTTAAATGTCGTATTTGAAATTGTTTTCTTTACATTTTGCTCTTCTATGTTTGCTGTTCATAGTATTTTTACGCCGTTAAAGTTAGTACATTTTTAAATTGTGGCTACTTTGTTGTGCATGATATTAACTAAATTGACATCACTTACCATAGAACTAGAAATCTGTTCATAAAATAAGCAAGAACAAAATTATGAAGGGCTAGCAATTAGTTCTGTCTACTAGTTTCTGTCTTGAGATTGTATAAAACAAATTAGCCAAATTTTCTGCTTGAAACCAAATTAGTGTACATCTTTAGATAAGGGAAAACGTTAAAAATTATTAGAGTAAGAAGAATTTGGTGTCAGGAACCAAGAAGTCATTATAAAAGGTAATAAACTCCGCATAAAAAAAACTCATAAAGTCGAAAAGCGCTGTTCACAGACACACTTTTTCAATCATGCATGTAAAATTAAAGGATTTTAAATCCGCTTGGCTGCAATCAGATTTGATTGTTACAAGTGGCGATGAAGACTGGTGAAGTGCGCTTGCCTAGAACATGCCTATTCACTCTTGATTTGAAGGTACCTATATTAAAATAGGAGGGGAAAACGGAAGCCGGAAGGTTAATCCATATCCTAGCGGTTCGAATTAGGAACGAGGAAACAATTAGTTTAGTACGAGTCCGCGGAATTTCGACTGTAAGGGTTACCGTAGTCTTAAATAATACAAATCGTTTTGATACGCGTATTAAGTACCTACTCAAATTGATTGGAAATCCAGAAGATGGCGTTATAAATCCTTACAAAGAATATCATTTCCATGTACCTGTTACGTTAAGAGAAAGGCATTTTAGATAAATCTCGTATCGTTCCAATCTTGATTTTGGCGGTTTCATGGAACGGTCTGTATCAACTTAACCGGATGGTCGAGGTCGTGAGTCGACATTCCTTGCCGCTTATTTTTAGGAGTTTTATGTCCAATGGGCCTTTGGAGGTTTTACTTAAGTATGTGTGATATTTAAGAGATTAAAGTTCTGATAGGTTCATGAACTAGGGAACGGGAATATGGAGATGTTAATCTCACTCACTCACTCTATGACTAGAAATGCTGAAATTTTTATAGTTTTCTAGGTCCAAGGGTTTAGTATTGATATATTTTAAAAAGAGACGTTCCTTAAGTGTGAACTTTATATGCTAATGTTATATTATTACGAGTAGGTACGTTCACTTTTCTGGTTTAATTATTTTTTAGATATTTCTTTAATATTTTTAGGAAAGTAATCAGAACGTAAATTTTAATGGCATAATTTTGTGGCATAAAATATTATACTTATTCAAAAGTATACGGAACTATTTCATAGTTAAAATATACATGGCACAGATAAATACATGGACAGAGAATCATAATAACGTACAGTTATGCAAACCATAGACGAACTGCGCAAATAAGTACCTATTCAGTATTTACGTTACTTACCTAAGTATTTAAGGTGTAGTCCATAACTGGTTTTAAAGCTATTCTTAAAATAGGTGATTAGATCATTTGGTAATTAAAGAAGTTGGACCTGCGTTCCATCAATGCGGTCGGGAAGCTTTTTTTACGGCTATGTGCAAATATGTATTACCATAAAATATCAATAGTCAATAGGTAGGTCATTGGTAGTAGTTAATTCAAATCAGTTATTTCATTTAGGTAGAAATACTTAAGAAGAGCTTAGATATTTTGTTAAGATTCCAATAATAAAATACTCGTAAATAAATTGTTCTATTAAATGTTCAACAGAATTTTAAAATTATTGATATTATAATGAAAAAAAGTGTGTGTACAAACAGTCGAACTCTAGTCCATAAGTCATTTGTTAGTGTTGTGGTACGGCCATCCGACATAATCGGAGAGGGCAGCCACCGACCAACCAACGGTTTTGCGTACTCGTTCAATACTATTTCTATCTGGGAAAAAAAAACTGTTGAAATAACCAGCGTGCATGTAACACCTGAAACTCATACAGAGTTTCAGGTGTTAGGTATATAATAGAAGTGAAGCATATAATAGGTCTTAACAAAGCGTAAATAATAGTAAAATATATCATATCAAATCAATATATTTACGAAGATGGAGATAAAAAAACCATCAAACCTGTAACGAGTCAAGTTCCACTCGTTCGACCACTTTTTTCTTCTTATTAACAGTAATTCGGACCGCGGTCAAAGTTCTTCTCGCCTCTCTTGTACCAATACAAAGTTTTTTAATATTTTAATCATTCATTGCCATTTTATTGATATCCGCACACACGTACCTGACTGTATATCGGTTCAATGTACAGTAAATAAAAATGTGCGTCTTCAGGTTCTGATTTTTAGTATCTAATTAGTACAAGGCTTTTTAAGCTATATGACATCATCATGCTTTTGGAATCGTCCACGCTTATCTCATTATAATTTGCATGATGCTTTACAGATTTTGTTTTATTGTTGTAGAATTTATGTTTCGCCGAAGGTTCGAGATTGTTTTTTAACTAAATAAAAAAGTAATTCTATTTCGGAATTTGGGATTGTGGTTTGTGATGCTTATCCCTTTTATTTTATTTTCAATTGCATGTGTTGATCATATAATACTATACTATATTAGGAATATATTTTATAAATGCCAAAGTGCGTGTGTTTGTTGGTTTATTGGTTTGTCTTTCAATCACGCTGTAACGGATCAACGTGATTTTTTGCATGGGTATAGCTGAGGACCTGGAAAGTGACATAGGCTTTTTATCCTAGATAATTAAGGAGTTCCTGTGGGAATTAAAGAAAAAGTATTCCAAACAGACGAAGTCGCGGGCATTAGCTAGTCACTTATAGATATTAGAATGAATCTTGCTAACTCATCTTCTGAATCAGTTTTGTGTTAGTAAGATCAAAACTTAGTAGATTTTAATAATTGTGTTTGATGACTGATCCCATGATGGCAGTCTAGTTTATAAAAATACTAAGTAGGTATAATAAGTATAAAATTGTAGTCTTAGCCGAGAGACGAAGGCAGTGACTCTGTAGTCTGATCCAAACCATATTGCAAAATGAATATTTAATTCCACTTTACAGTAGATTAAGTAATTACATCATTATCAAAGCAAATTTATGCTATTATTGATATCTCTCGTCATGTACTGATTAACTAATGCATTCTTAAGATGTAGCTATCTCTTATTTAAATACATTGGCTTAGGCGGAATTGCTAAATTTATTCTTCGGGCCTTTCAGCTTTGGGTTCCTATGTATTATTGAAAAAAATAAAACAACACGTTTACCGCAAAAAATTCAACTCGTGCGCATACGAAGGCGACCCAGGTGGCACTTATTTTGCACGATTGAACGGCTCAAGGAACAATTTTATGCTCTGTATAGTTGCGTGTTGTCACGACGCACGAAGGTCGATAATTGCCTGTCACTTCATTGAGTCAACTGTCGATTTGAATGGAGAAGGCACAACGTTTCAACTTAATCGTCACTTAAAGAAACTACCTCAACCAGTCAGTTTGCGTCCGTCACCTGCGTATGACGCACGCGCAGCGCTTCTATTGGCGGATTCGAATTTCGAAATTTCATTACGTTAAAAACGAGACTAGCCAGCCAATTGCGTTCGATTTCTTATGATTCGCGACTTTTACATTACATATACAGAGTGTCCCGTTAGTGTTGTGAATGTGACATTGAAAACTGTTGATGACAGTTGATTGTGGTTTGAATATTCCATCAGGAGGTTGGATGTTTTCTTTTTTATGTTAATTGGTAAGCCATTTATGAGTAACTTTTTAGTAATTATAAGTGAACAAAAATAAAATTAATCAATCATTGATTTTAGTAATTATTATGACTTTTTTTATCCACTACAAGTTAGCCCTTGACTGTGATCTCCCTGATGGTAAGTGATGGTGCAGTCTAAGATGGTAGCGGGCTAACCTGTTTCCTAACATGCATAGCAATGCATGGCAGTTATATTAAACCCATACCCCTATTCGGTTTCTACACGGCATCGTACCGGAACACTAAATCGCTTGGCGGCACGTCTTTGCCGGTAGGGTGGTAACTAGCCACGGCCGAAGCCTCCCACCAGGCAAAAATTAAAAAATATAGAAAACAGTACAATAATAATCGGATACGTCATCGATATTTTAATTTATGTAGGTACCTACGCTTGAGATTCATTGACTCAAGGTGTATCCGGTTACTGACATTTGCAAAAAATAAGTTTAGAACAGACGCATTATTTACCATAATGAGGAGAATATTGATGAAGGAATTAACTTAAGCAGCTTGTTTTGAAAAATATTCAATGACAAGCTGATGCCCGCGACTACGTCCGCTTGGATTGAGGTTTTTGTTCCCGCAGGAATTCCTTATTTTTTGGGGATAAAAAGCCTATATGTTATTCCAGACTATAATCTATCTCTGTGCCAAATTTCATCCAAATCCGTTCAGCCGTTGGGTTGGGGCGTGATTGAGTTTGAGTAACAAACATCCATACATCTATACATCCATCCAAACTTTCGCATATACAATATTAGTTAGATTTGAAGTATAGATGTAGTCACAATATAAAAGAATGCAAACATGTAAATTGCTTGGATTCCGAGAGAACCTTAGCATTTCTAAGTAGGCCTTACTTGAGTGGCACAAACATTTAACATAAACTCGGCATGTTCTACTTCCAGTTATTTTCACTACCTGCCAACAAGCCACGCTCTGTTAGACACCAAAGATTCAATTTCATTATGGGGAATCATTATTCAATCATAACAAACATCACTATGCTAGATCAAGTGTGTAGGAATCTATTAAGATCGTATCTGATATTAATGGATAAATAATTCATCGTTTCAAATTTCTTATATTCTGCTTTTTTGTTAACACGGTTATTATTATCATTCCCAGCAGCATCATAAAAATAATCTTCATAGAAAGTGATGGTTGGATTTAGACTGATTTTAATATCAGTTGTAAAGTCATTTAATAGTGAAAGTTTAGAATCTCTCTTAAAAGATGCTATCGGCTTACAAGGTCGCAGGTTTGATCACATTATTATATCGGTAACTTTTGTCCAACCAAGAGTTGAAGCATATAATATACCTAAACCAGCGTTAAACAGATACTTAAAATAAAAAAGGAATGGTAGAAAAGTAGGTGTTGTACCTTTACAATACTTTTCTAACATAAAAAACTTTAAAACCTTTTCAGTAAATATTGGAGGGGATTGAGGAGGAAAGTTTCTAATTTCTTAATTTTTCTGTACTTTATATGCAAATACTAGCCGTCTTCTGAAAGTACCCTAGAGGTTTTGATGACCATCAGTGAGTCGATCACGAAATTGAAGTATTTCACGTATTAATAAATCTGAAATCATAGATGCTAGAATATCGATACTTGGTACATTTGGTACGTCTGCCAGCAAAATCTTATCCTGAAAATTTCAGCTTTCTTGTGTCATCCGGACCGAAGCTATGACCGTTCGAAAATACGACAAAACGCTTCCATAAAGGTAGGTAGTGCCCCGCTCGACTTTGGTTCGTCTTGGCCGGTGCACTACTGTACTCCCAGATATAACGGTGTGTATAATGTAGTATATTATGCCAGAATATCTGTAAATATTAAAAACCTAGTAGCTACTAGCTTGTATGTGACAAGTGTCAATTATCACGTTTTGTTGTGACATCATCACATATTCAATACATTGACACCAATACACATGGTCATTTTACTTGTAAGCAATTGTGATTCTATAAAAACACGTAGCAGGTATATTATACCTGCATAGTCTGTAGTCTGTACCAATCACAATAATTGCTGAACAATGAAAATTTTTATAATATGACTTTATGTGTGACAACAATGTATTTACTGCCCACAAGACTACTGCTACGGACTACGGCAAAGAAAATACAAAATCATCCTATTTTCCTTTTTGTGTGGCAATTCATCACTGAGAGCGTGATTATCAGTTTTAGGGTTCCGTACCAAAATGGTAAAATGGAACCCTTATGGTGCGACTTTCTCCGTCTGTCTGTCCGTCTGTCCGTCTGTCCGTCCGTCACACTCGATTATTTCAGTAACTACCGAAGCTATCGACATGAAATTTGGAATAGTTGTGTATATTAGTGGCCCAAAGACACTGGAATTAAAAAAAATTGGAAATTATTTTTGTTCTTATTTAAAAAGGGGGGAAAATCTGAGGGTTGAAATTTAAAAGTGAGATAACTGTACTGTGTGGGGTATCATATGAAAGGGTTTACTTTTTACATTCTAAAACAGATTTTTAATTATTTTTAATCATGATAGTTTTTGATTTATCGGGGAAAAAGTCTAAAAAAATACCGTTCCCCCCCCCCCCCCCCCCCTTATCTCCGGAGTTTACCAATCGAAAAATCTGAAATAATTATGTTCAATAGGAATTTATGTATATTTTACAGGAAAAACTATAGCCAATGGTCTAACTAGCATAGTTTTTTTGATATTAACAGTAAACCTCTACAAACAAAGTTAGTTTTGCGGTTCATTAACAAAGGTAATTATTACCGTTTTACATCTTTGGTCGTTACAGTTTTAGTCGTGTTACATCTACAGTATTACGAACGAATCTTAAAAGTACCTAGCTATAACTACCTTTTACAATTTTTATTTAAAAATTTTTTTTTAATACGTCATAAATCGTAAACTGCAATTTACCTTTCATACAATCAACTCAAATATTTAAAATAAAAATATTTTCAATAATTTAAAACTTACTACAGGTTTGTACGGAACCCTCGGTGCGCGAGTCCGACTCGCACTTGGCCGGTTTTTTTATTTAAATAAAGGGTAAACTTCAAATCAGTCATTGGTTCTAAACTTCTAACAAATCTCAATAATTTTAGGTCATAGACCATAATTTAGAAATTAGAAATCAAAAGAGATTGAGATAAGGAGATAGATAAACAAGATGGTTTCCTAACGAATGCAGTGGTGAATTGCATAATTTCGGAGAAGTGACTTCAGGATTTTCCTTAACCAATGGTGACAAGCCTTTCACAGAAAAAATCTCTAAGGTCACACCAACGAAGTAGATAGGTATGAAAGTATTACATAAATATGTCTAATATGATCTGTCAAGTTGAGGTATTAACGACGAAGAAAATGAAGCTATTGTTAGTAATAAAACATAAATAATGTATGAAAATTTATATCCGTACTCGGTATGCATGAGGTCTTTCAAACACAACTCTGACACTTAACTTGAGGTGTGCGAGCGCATACTCGAGTGGAAAGTATTATAGCCGCAATTTGAATAAACTTATGAATAATATTATTTTTAAAAAAACCAAACCGTCTTCTTTGTACCTACTCTCGCTGCAAAGAAAAGTCAGCCTGCCGAACCGCGACTAGTTTTTTAATCTCAAAAAGTAATAAAAACATATTTAGCATGTTTTCTCTTTAAGTTTTCTTCAGAGATGGTCCTATAGTCATGTCAATAACTAAGACCACCTGTGTAAAGCCAATGCAAGCCAGCTAGTGTTTCAAATACTTCTAATGGTTAGTAAACTATATTCTCATGGTAGCAAGGTTTATTTTCCATCTCCGAAGATTTTAGGTCTCGATAAAGGTAGCTAATCATACCAGATGCCCAATTGTCTAATAATAATTTGACAGTTTAAAAACATATTACTCGAAACATATTACTTTTTAAGGAGTTCATACTACTTGCTATTTGACGTATCAGGCATCAAGGCATCACCAGGCAGTATTTTTTTCGAATTTGTCGCCAATAATTTAGACTAACTAGCTGATGCCTGCGACTTCGTTCACGTAGAATAAGGTTTTCACAAATTCCCACGGGAAATCCTCAATTTTACGTGATAAAAAGTAGCCCATGTCACTCTACAGGTCCTCAAATATACCCATGCAAAAAATCACGTCGATCCGTTGCACTGTTGCGAAGTGATTGAAAGGACAAAACTACAAAACAAACACACTTTCCCATTTATAATATTAAGTATTTAGTATAATATGAAAAACAAAATTGCTAATAGTACTGATTAAGGCAATTCGGCATACCTACGTGAAAACTTCTATTTTACAGTTCGGTTAAAATAACATAAACTTTAGATGATAGCATCTACGTTTATGATTTTATGAATGTGGAACATACCTACCTGGCTTTCAGTTAGCAGTTTCGTTTTATTATTCTAGTTATAGTAGTGAAATGTTACACTATCGCGGTAAACTTTTTAACTGATTTTGCGAAAGTGTTTTATGCTTATTACGGAGTTCAGACTTCTACGAAATGTTATGCAAATGTTAATATGATACTGACATTTTTATTCACATGCTTTTAAAAATTATTTCTGATATGATTAATTAAGTAAACTCATTTCACTTTTAAGTAATACTCGTATTTTCCTTATTCTAAACGTTACTCAACGTTTTTTGTACCTCGTAATACGTGTTGTATTGCTTTAGCTATTCTTTTCAACCGACTTCAAAAAAGGAGGAGGTTCTCAATTCGACTGTATTTTTTTTTTTTGTTACCTCAGAACTTTTGACTGGGTGGACCGATTTGGATGATTCTTTTTTATTTGAAAGGGCATACTTCCCATATAAATTTTATCGAAATCGGTCGAGCGGTTTTTAAAATATCAACAATAAAATAAGTATTTTGTATTGCGTGTGCTTGTAGTTGTAAAGTTGGCGCGGTAGTTTGAAGTCGGTTGTTTAAAAAGAATTTTTTATCTATAAAAAAAACTGAGCGGAATCTGAAGTCTTCAAGATGTTCGACGATAACTTCTACAATAACGCTAACTTTGACACTGCAACTATACAATAATAACAATTACATAGGAACAGGTGATCCGCCTCTCAGGTGATCTACTTTAAGGAGAAAGTGTTTAACGCATTTTTGTTAGGTACTAATTGTTCAAGCATTTTATCGTGCCAAAATAAACTATGTTCTATCCAGAAAAGAAAAGGGGAATACCATAAGCATATTACAACTATAATGATTTCTGTATGATAATCACAACTTTCGAAGTATAAGGAGGCAGTTTCCACCGTGCAACCACAAACCTAATATTTCAACATTCCTGGTTTGATAGAATAACTTATTATGTGCCAGATACAGGTGGTTAGGTAAATCCTAGTATATAACTACAATATTTTATAAAGTAGGCTACTATCTCACCTAGTTTTGAAATACTAGTCATTAACTATAGCTTAGCTTAACTGGAATACTGACAAGGTGCTGTTAAGTATAAGATGACAGGTTGTTATACAGGATGTTCCGATTTTCCCCCCAATAGATCAAGACTGTCATCATACATAATCACGACTGTTAGTATTACTAAGATACCAATTTTTTTTATTTCACTACATTTTATTATGAGAAAACATTTTCAAACTGGGACTATAAATAGGCTCTTATAATTTCCATTTCAAATATTTGATTTTTTTAATATAATTTATTGCTAGGAATTTATTTAGGTCCTCATTACAAACGCAATAAAAAAATATATACTTATAAAAAATAAATTTCTAATTTTTATTTTCTAAATAAACAAATATTACCTACCTACTTAGTTATTTAGAAACTTTATTTTCTAAATAAATAAATATTACTTATTTTGAAAATAAATTCCTTTTAAAAATCCTAAAAGTTTTGAGGTATCCAAAGTAGGTAAGAACCGGAGTGGTAAGAGCCATTTGACTTTTATGCGACTTCACTTATTTACCTAAGCAAGTACCTACTACACCTTTATGGACACTTACTTCGCTGTTTACAGTTCAGATTTGCAGATATACATACGTTTCTTGTATTGGATCAAATATATAATTCTTTATGAATATGTATATGCATTTGCACGTCTTACCTACCATTATTCTATGGATTATAAAGAAGAAACCACTCATGCGTAGTATAATTCTGCAAAAATTGAAACATAACATTTTAGAATTTAAATTGTAAGTGTAAAAACGCCCATAATTTTAAATTCCTCACCATTGAATTATGGGTTTTATAAGCTATCTTCGTCTCGCTTCAGCCATTACGTGTAAGCTGTGCGTGTAAGGTTTCGATGGGAACCAAAGGCAAAATAAAAGAAAGAAGCGAAAAGAAAAGAAAGAAAGAAAGGATACGCGTCACTGCCCTTACTTGTTCCTGACCAGTGAGTTAAAATAAAAGCTGACGGTGGATATGGCACTAACTAATTTGTATATTATACCCATAACATTCAAAATACGACAAACATCACAAAAAATATTGAATTATTACGTTGTTTTCGAAAATTCAAGGAAAAAATACATATAAATATTTTGTATGCCTGTGTATCTGATCTTTAAATAGCAACAAAATAGTTTTCTAAGAAAATTAAAAATATGACATTTTGTCTCTGTATGTGCTGAGTTTGATCGAAATCAGTTAAGTAGAGCCTGAGAAAATACAGCTTGACCCAAATATCTTGCAAGCGAAGCCTAGGTCAAAGCTAGCACATAGATAAATCGACGATTAACAGACTTAATATGCACATGCAGTAGATAATTTTAATGCACTTGCAATGTACCATTTGCATTCCTCTAAATGCAGGGTGCATCGTGTAATCAAGATGTCAGATAGAGATTTTATACTTGCAAGACAAGCTGCATGTCAACAACCTGAGTGTTTGAATATGATTATAGGATTACTATAGTCCAGTGCGCTCTTTACTGAGTGAGGGTTATTCCGCATCAGACGGATTTGACTAGGCTAGTAAAACTGCATCAATCAATATAATATGAGATTCGGTCCTCTTTCGGTTATATTCTGATAGTACAAAAGATCATTCTAAAACTTTAAATAATATCTATAATAAATATATTTTAGGACTTTTTTGTAATCATTAAGTGTTTTGACTCATGGCTTTTGACACTGGCGTTCATATTAAATTTTGCGAAAATAAATTGAAAAATAAACAAAACCGGGCTGAATGGAATATTCCGGATTTATACTGGTAAAAAATATAGTAACTTTTACTGTATTACAATTATATCACTTATGAATGCAAACCTACCTAATACAAGTTCTGTATTTTGGTAGAGCGCACCAGCGTGCGAGGTATGCAATTATCATATCCATCTTGGGCGGCAAATTTATGCATCGATGGAGGTTTAAAGTTATGACTTTGAAACCTGTTTCTGGCTCCAGGGTCCAGCGGAATCAAGGACAGCCGTTTATTTCAACATTTCTCGAAGTAATTTGCAAATTTGAATATTATATTCATTCCAAAGTGGGATATTATCAGAGGCTATATAAAGGTTAATTTGTCTATTAAATAACTTCAATAAAAATATTTAAAGCATTTAAGATGTTTATCTGGGGACACGGGAGTGTCCCCGCCAAAGACGAGCCAAAGGAAACGGGGCACTACCTACCTTTTCTCGAAGCGTTTCGTCGAATTTTCGAACCGTCATAGCTTCGGTCCGAATGACGCTAGAAAGCTGAAATTTTCAGGATAAGATGTTGTTGGGGGACTTACCGAATACACCAAGTTTCAATTTTTTAGCATTTATAGTTTCAGTTTATTGATTACCTAAAATACGTCGATTTCGTACTCACTCACTGATGATCATCAACTGAAAAAAGGTACTTCCTGAAGTGCTAGAAGACTGAAATTTGGTATGTAGGCTAGAATTTGCATATAAACAACAGGAAAATTAAGAAATCTGAATCTTTTCATCTCCAACCCCTCGTATAGGGGGTGCAAATCTGACAGCATTTCCTTGTATTTTAGAACAGTCATAACTTCGGTACGGAACATGGTAGGAAGCTGTAATTTTCAGGATAACATGTCGTTGACAGATTTATTAAACTTACCAAGTATCAATCATCTAGCATTCAGCTAAAAAAAATCAAAAAATCTAGGGCGCCTGCCAAAAATAAATGAAATCCCACCAAAAACATTTCATGTAAAATTGGTTGCCAAAGACTCACAAGTGCATAATGCTTTCACTGTTAAAAAGTTATGAGATCTCTAATTAGAGCCAAGCCCGAAGGTGAGCTCCTCTTTGTGCTGCGCATCATAACCCACGGAGTCTGTCTCAAGTTCAAAGTACATAGTTCTAAATGCTCTTTACTGTGTACCAAACTAATAATATTAAATAACATGTAAGTCTATATATAAAACTTGTCCCTAGAACCTCTACATCTTGGTAAAAAGGTACGGCTTGGCCGTTTCGTATATGTCGCCCTAACTATTCCTTAATGACTTAAATGTTATGTCAGGAAATGTTCGACGAATATTAAACGGCCAAGCCATACCTTTTTACCAAGATGTAGAGGTTCTAGGGACAAGTTTTATATATAGACTTACATGTTATTTAATATTATTAGTTTGGTACACAGTAAAGAGCATTTAGAACTATGTACTTTGAACTTGAGACAGACTCCGTGGGTTATGATGCGCAGCACAAAGAGGAGCTCACCTTCGGGCTTGGCTCTAATTAGAGATCTCATAACTTTTTAACAGTGAAAGCATTATGCACTTGTGAGTCTTTGGCAACCAATTTTACATGAAATGTTTTTGGTGGGATATGTTTGACTCAAACTAATCAAAAACCCATATGGGTTAAATATTAAAATTTCTTTGAATATAGCTCGTAAATTGGTCATTAATCTTTATTATGTTCTGTATCATGTATGTTTTACCATATTTTATGCCGTTCTACTATCGTTAATTTTACTATTTTGTTGTTTTGCAGATATTTCTATTTTCTGACATTGATAATGGGTACTCTAAACTAAACCAGATTACGGTCTACAAAATCGCAAAAAGTACAAAATATGGAAATTAGACAATAAAATCAATTAATAAGCTAGACAACCCTAAGCGTACATCATAAGTTTGAAGCTCCAGACAATATCACTGACGTCTGCACGGACATGGTTTATGTTTAACCTGAACCCTTCATTTAAACAATGGATATTAAAACCTTCCATTATTCATACTACAGTGGACAGTGATAGTGGAAATTTGATGAAGGTGCACTGAATAATCCATATCCGTACTAATACTATAAATGTGAAATTGTGCCTGTCTGTCTGCTACGCTTTCACGGCCCATCTGTTCAACCGATTTTGATGAAATTTGGTACAGGGATAGGTTGCACTTGCATCCCGGCATAGGTTTCTTTTTATCCTGGAAAATTTTAGAGTTCCCGCGGGAATCAAAAAATTTATCTCTTCAACCGATTTTGATGACAAATAATATTTAATAATATCTTTATTTCAGGCATATTTTAACCCATTAAAACACAAAAACACATCTAAAATAGTTCAAGTTGGTATAGGAATAGTTTGTATCCAGGGGAACCAGGCTACTTTTTATCAACGAAGTCGCGGGGCGGGCATCATCTAGTAAAATGCTACATTTTACTTTTGAAACAAACACTCGTGATATTTAATGCCTCGTTTAGTTCGAATAAAATCAAAAATTATGATCTTAAAATTAATATTTTAACGTTTTATATAAAAATATATATTCAATAATCGAATTGAGATCTTAAAAATCGTTTACATCGATTTAGAGGATTTGGTCTGGTTGGAAAAAATAGATTTTTTATAGGTATTTTAATATTTTTAACAATCTTAAGTACAAAATTATTACTTTCGAAATCATTAAAAGGTGAAGATAGTTCGAGGTCCTTTTAAGAATGTTTACGAAAATCTCATTTTATAGTATTACTTATTATAAAATATGTTAAAACTTAAAAAGCTTTTTCTAAATTTCAAGTTTTTTTTTAATGAAAATAATACAATAGAACATAATACTAGCTAGAATATTTATTTTTCTTCAAAATAATACCAAGACTGCCAAGTGTCACTGGTAGAGATCTCTTGTAGATATAGGTGCTTCCTTGTCCACTATGTTTCTGTTTTTCTAAGTATTTCATAAGTTTATGTACAAGAAAAAGGCGTGTGGCACTCGGAGACTGCCGCGGTAAAGCTATTGCATAGCATTTTTATCAACTTACCTAACACTTTGGTTGCTATGACTACCCGCGTTGCTGACTTCAAATTATTGAAAATAAAAAGACTATTTTTATGAAAAGATGATTTGGAATATATAAAGGCGAAATAATTTTAAAGAATTATGTTTTTAATTCTTTAAATTTACCCTATGAGGTTCCCCTTGTGTTGTTGACTTCAAATTATTTCAATAATTTTCAATAATTTGAAGTCAACAACACAAGTAGTCATAGCAACCAAAGTGTTAGGTTTTTTTGATACGGAATTTCTGGATTCGGTCTCCACGCTCAAAGCCCGCGATAGAAGCTATGCAATAGCTTAAAAAAATTGTAAGCAAAAAGTAAGTAAGTACCTAATTTATTCACTAAATAACGCAAACAATAGGAAGAGAACACCATAGAAAAATTCACTCGCTCCGGTCGATCGGGCGTGCGATTGTCGAAATTTTCCGATTCGACCACACCTTTACCACTAACTATTGTATGCGTTTCCCAAACCATTGCGTGTACACTGTGTTTTGTAATAAAATAACGTATTGTTGCCTTTGGTTCACAATATTTAGTAAAAGCAGGGGCCATACTGCCAACACTTGAAGCAATACTTAAGCAATATTACTCAAAATGACAATCTGATGTCACGTAAGGTACGTGACGTTCCTAAAATAAGGATTATAATTCTAATATACATACTGTTTCATTATTTTTAACGAAAGTTTGGCTTTAAGCGAACAGATTTATTCAATTGAAACTTTGAATTCTCTGTTATTATTAGTATTGAATTCCTAATTGCCTACAACTACATAAGAAACATGAAAGCAGATACTAAAACAGAAGCTTAACCTCATAGTGCAGCGCGCAAAGGCGGTCTTATCGCTAGAGCGATCTCTCCAGCCTGTGTTCTCAGTGTTAGAACCATTCTTCACCATACTGTAAACATATGGATGATGACGAAGTCATGGGACTATACTATAGTTTTCTGTTTCTTTGTGTTTTTCAAGGCTCAATTAGTTAGGTCGGTAACAAATCGGATGATAAGATGTTTATCACGGAAAATCAAAAAATTGAGACATACGAATTTTTCCTTATGTCTTGTGAGTTTTGCATTAAAAGCTTTTTTAAATATGTAAAAAATATGACTGAAAGTAATTAAAGTTTGAAGTAATTTCTTAAAGTTTTCAATACCAGACAGAAGAAATCCACCATACCTGCGTTCTTTTACAAAATACTACCTAATAATTACAGTCGATGTACCTACTTGTATAGGTAGATAAAAACCTTCAAAAACGCCGTACCTGTTTTAATACTTTATTACAGCATATTGTATAAAAGCTGGACTGTGGCTCCAACAGGTTCCCAGGTTATTGACCTTAGGCATCCTGGACTTTCTTTTGCCTCTGTAACTTTAAATTAAGGGTCCGATAATAAAAACTGGTCATGTAACGATCCACCATCGACACGCAAACTTTTGGATGCGGTATTATTTTTGTAGTGGGCTAATTTATTTTTGACTTACTTCCTACTGTTCTTTAAGATGTCCAATACTGATTTATACAAAAAACCAAGGTTAGCTTTTTGACTGATATACCTACTTATAATATCCATGTAAAATTGATATCGCTAGAAAATAACTATTTACTTCTAAAAATTAATGATTTTGAGAAAAGCAAGATAAAGATTAATTCCAGATTTCACTCAGCTCATTTACAGCGTAACTATTGTTCGTCCACGCTTATTCTCAAACTAATTATTATGTTAACCATGTCCGCGTGGAATGGTGCCAGGAATGCTGTATTTCGACGCTAAATTGGTAATCGTTAAATCCTCCGAAATGGCTTTATTAGAGCACAGCCTCTGTATAATAAAACCTGTCACACAACATTATTCACTGAATCTTTGAGCAGTCTTTAGTTTGAAACCATAAGAGTTTTTAAAATTGACCAATTTTTAATAGAAAATTCGGTCCCGCAAACAATGCTTAAAAATTATAATCTAACCGACCGACATATCAGTGTATAGTTAAAAGTGCTGAGTCTAGAAAGTTGTAACTAGGTTCTCTCTCTAACTTAGACCAAGAAAATACTTGGAGAAATTCCTAAAGGATTTTTTACACTACAGGGTTTTATCTTCTTTTAACTTTTGAACAGACAACAGCAGGGCAACCACGTACCTTTTGCATCAATCATTGATACGTCGCAATCACCTCTGATTGGTTAACACTCTTCCACTATTGGACGAAATCCATTGACGCAGCAAGAATACCATAAATTCAGCCAATTGGAGGTGATTGCGATGCATCAATGATTGATGCAAAAAATACGCGGTCGCCCTGCTGTTTTATTATTTTGACATTAGGATATAAATGGTGTCAGCTTTGCGTTTTAAATTGAATTGATATTTTGGAAAAGATAAAAGATTGTGTATTTGTTTAGTGATGAATGTTTAATTAGGCTGATATTTGACTCATTCGATGTATTTCACTCGGTTCGTTCTTTGGCGGGGATACGCCATATTGGAATAATTAACATAAATACGAGTATTTTGACATTTGAAAGTTAGTCTCCTACCGGTAGACTCAGCGATTATTGAATAGTTTTGTGTTTAGTTCGCAATTTGATTTAGAGCTTAGCAGTAGCAACTGCAGCCTGATCAAATGATTAATTTATTGTTGTTGTGATGCTTTGGCCAAGTTTTATACTTAACTGTTTACATTAAATCTCTCGTGAAACCGCTACACGTTGTGACCATTCGCTCGTGGAAGTTTTAAAGAGAGTACAAACATATTATAAAAGTAATTTTAATTATTTTCCCACTTCTGGAATTATGCTTACAATGGATACCACATCATTCTTTACTTTTATACATCAAAGTTAAAATAAATTAAGGACAACGTCAGAATTATAATTATATTCTGTTACATTCTGATGATAATCACATTTTTAGACTGCCGCTAGAGTTAAAATAAAAAATATTTAATTGAAAATACCAATCGGTATATTTAATCTAAACATACTTAAATTGTTACAAAAGATTTTACTAGTAAACAGACGTTTTCATTGACTCCAAAACAAAATCATTTTTACACCGGTGTTTAATTATGACATCCGTATTATTTGCGAAACAATAAATCTATTTAGTATTCTTATTATTATTTTTCTTTATCTGGCAATTACGAACATAATACTTCGGCAGTTATTACATGGTACGTTCACAATATTAGCTGCTTATTTGATGTCTATGAAGTTAGGCTGAGTACACATAGCGGCTTACAAAATGTTATATTTCAACTTACCCGTTTACCAAGATCTAAGCCTAGTCTGTAATGGCAACATTATGGTTCTCTTAAACTTTAATACTTAATTAAAGCTTTAACGTCTATAAACTTATAAATATTTATGTTTTACTAGCTGATGCCCGCGACTTCGTCCGCGTGGATTGAGTTCTTCTATTCTTTAGAATCTTTAATTTTTCGGGATAAAAAGTAGCCTATGTGTTATTCCAGACTATAATCTCTCTGTCATCTCTGTGCCAAATTTAATTCAGATCCGTTCAGCCATTCTGGTGCGGTTGAGTAACAAACATCCATCCATCCATCCATACATCCATCCAAACTTTAGAATTTATGATATTAGTGTGATGTCATCTGAAGCTGCTTTATTTTAATCTATGGTAACATTTCTACAATTTTACTCTCTTTGCTAATTAGGTTTAAATGTAGTACCTAAGTAAGTTCTTAGATTGTAATTTTGTACGTAGTCTGTTTTCACCATTATTTGTTGAATTATTTTGGGAATAATTAGTATTACTTGCAGTAAAATTATTCAGATCGCAGCTAAAAAGTCGCAAGTGAGTCCTCATACTAAGCCGCACAGTTACGCACTGGCGAGTTCAAAATTCTCTATTATTATTCATTTCTTCAGTGAAAGTGCCCCGTATGTCGTTTCAAAACTTTGTTTACGTATGTGTACGAAACGAGTGGTCACTGGTCACTACTTGTCACCACAATTGCCTTATGAATATTAATTTAGATTTTTCTTTGGATTCCTCTTCGGTATAACGTATCCGTTGCAACTTGGCATATCAAGATGCTATAATTAGTGCTAGGCAGCAAAAAAATATGCCTAAGTATGAGTAATAAGGAAACGGGCGCTGTTCACATCTTGTTTAGTTTTTATTTGCATGTAAACAAAGAGTCAGGTAAGGTAAATGCGCGTTAACTTGAGTTTAACTATAGGGTTTGTAATAAATGCTCGTCTGTCGATGCATATTATCAGTTAACTCTATCCTCTCTATTAAACTCTGCTTAGTTTTCCTCATTGTTGTCATTGTTCACATAATGTTATGGTTTTTCTTCTGACATCTAGATTTAACTATTTATTAAAGAATAACCACGGGAGAGATAAGCAATACCTTTATGCCTCTATGTCGTGCATGCCACTGGTAGTCATGCATCTTTTTAAAAGCTTCAAAGAATTAAACTAGGAGTATGTTCCGATATACACTGCGAGCACTGTTCAGTGCTCTTACTGGGGAAATTCGTTCCGTTATGGACTGACAGTATACTGCCGCAGTATCCTAGGGGAATATATTATGACGTCAAAAATCGTCGTCATTTTTGTACTGTGAGCACTGGCGTTTTCGAGGTAAGGTGCTCTCAGTGCTGACTGCGTTCCGTTTTAAACAGTAACCAGTATAGCTAACTATAAAGGAACGGCTTAGCAGTATACTAAATTGACGTCACACCTTTCAGTGCTTGCAGTGTATATCGGAACATACCCTAAGTAGGTATCATTCCTCTGTCAAAGTCACCCAAACCGTTGAGTGACTCATATCCGCTTTTTTAGATCTAATAACAAGAAATTGACGAATCTTGTACCTAATTCGCATTTCCGTTGCCTATTTAAAACTAGTAAATAAATTAATTACTTATTGATGTTTGTTCATTGTAATTTGAAGACTAATAGTTGCTTACTTTGCTCCAACTTCCGGTCACTTTCTTTTGATTGCAACTTCCTCTATGGAACGATTCAAAAGGACTTGTAAAAGTTGATTCGAATAAAAAACTTATTTGAATTTGTAAAGAATTTAATTATTTTTTAATCGAAAGTATTGAATGTATAAAATAGAAATGAAATTTTAATAATTGGCTTTAGGAGAAGATGCAGATGGCTGACTTCACACACCTTCGAGAACATACATTCCTCACGATGTTTTACTTCACCATTGCTTAAAGCAGTATAATTTTAATGTTGTTGACGCTTTTGTCTTAAATTATAATCCTTATTTTAGGAAAGTCAAGGTGCGTCGTTTATAACGTCAATATTAAAATAATTCTTCTAGCGATGGTAGTTAGCCTACACTGGAGTCACTCAGCGGGCGGTTGACAAAGCTATGCTAAATCCACACGGATGAAGTTGTGGTCATTGCCAAGCCCAAGGGTCCAACTCCGGACCATCTAAAAGTAGGCCGAACTTCTATAGTCTACTAGCTGATGAGTGATGCCCGCTACTTCGTCCTCTATTTTTAAGGTTTTTAATTCCCGCAGGAACTCTTTAATTTTCCGGTGTAAAAAGTAGCCTATGTGCCATAATACTTAAGCCTTCTCCGCCCAACCGCGTTTTAGAATTTCGGCCGGTTACCAAAATGTCACAAAAGAAACAATGAGCTTGTAACGACGTGACAAAGAGGCATTCGTTTTCACAGACTCAGCCGGTCAACGGCAGGTCGTTCACACCTTTTCGCAAACAATATTGGCACATCATTTTGGCACTATTTTCAGCGTAACAGTAAGATCTTATCCCACTAATAATATAATAATGCGGACGCGAATGTGTTTATTTTGTTGTTTTGTCCTTAAATTACGCTGCAACTCAACTGAACGACTTGAATTTTTGCGACCTGAAAAGTGACCGAGGCTACTTTTAATCTCAGAAAATCATAATAGTACTCCACCACCACCACCACCACTACAGCCAATTAACGTCCCACTGTTGGGCACAGGCCTCCACTCTCATAGGAGAGAGGGAATTAGAGCTTAGACCCACCACGCTGCTCCAATGCGGGCTGGCGGGCTTTAACGACTATTATCATGATATTGATAATAGCTGGGACCGACGGCTTAACGTGCTCTCCGAGGCACGGGGGAAGTACCGACAACTTCCTAACTCCGGGCTAGTACTGAGAATTTCTAATCAGAAAACCCAACCAATACTCAATTATGGCCCGACCCGCATCGATTTACCAACTAGTCAATGCCGACCCGGAACTCGAACCCGGGACCTCGTCGGCCGCAGTTGAATATGCCGACCACTGGACCAACGAGGCAGTCATAATAGTACTCACGGGATGAAAAAAAAGTCTATTCAAGCAGATGAAGATGCAGGTATCATATTATAGTTGTCAACCACAGTGTGACAACAATTTTTCTCTATTTTTGTTATTAAAAGTGCTTGCAAGACGCGAGATAGATTTGTCGAGCAGGTTGTGCTAAGGCTGCAGGCTAGAACATTGTCTTGCATTGCATCATCAAATGCGATTAGCCGCTGTACCTATTGCGAAACTTGTGATTAGGACTGTTATTGTGACATAATAACCATCGCAATTGTCTCAATGGCTGGTTTTATGGAAGTGTCGTCTGATCGGAATGTATGGAATAAGTTACCTACAGATTCCAATTTCAAATTCAACAAAAAAAGGTGACCGACCGTTGTTACGAGTAGACGTGTACAACTAATTACTTCTAAATTATAATTTTTACGTATTTATTGTCATAATAAAAGTGAACCTTATGTGGCAGTGAAAACATTAACATTGATCTGTACAGTGCGTCTCACATACGACTAATCAGAACTAGTCCGCAGCGGCTTGGGCGCACGTCTCTCCCCTCGGGTAAACGAGACCACCTCCTATTTTTTATCTCGCTCTGAGCCGCTCGCCCGACTTGGTCACTTATCGTTATCTAAGAATGAGTTTCCTACCACTAGGGCAAAGCGGGATCTCCATGACCGGTAGCGATTCCGCGCTTGAGACACGCGGTATTTCCCGGGAGCAAGAAAACATAACACAAAGAAGAAGAAAAGAACGTGAAAATGACTCGGCTGCCATTTATATAGAAGAATTGAATAAATTACGTAGTGAAATACAGTCCTTTTTTCAAAATTTTAGTGCTTCACAAAATCAAAACAATAACAAAATTTGTCAAGAAATGACCGAAATTAAGCAGGAAATACAAGAAATAAAAAATTCTACCGAATGTTTAATTACGGAACATCACGCTATAAGAAGTGAATTGGAAAATATGAGACGGCAAAACTCAACAATCCAGGAAAAAGTTACCCAGCTTGAGAATGACATTCGTTCGCATGAAAATGTTATCAGTCCACCTTCGTCCGCAAATCCGCTGCCGCTTAGCTACGAAACCATCACCCTGGAAATACAAGATCGGTGCAACCGGCAAAAAAATATCATACTTGTGGGTATACCTGAACTACATGATAAAAATCCTCGAAATCGACGCGAACATGATATGCAACAGGTTACTAAAATAATTACAAGTATCTATGAAAACTGCCCACAGCCGAAAATAATTTTCCGACTAGGTAAATATATACCAGATAAAAATCGGAAATTAAAGGTATGTTTTGATTCTCAGGAGCCTGCGAACTATATATTACGTAACCGTACATTAACGAACACTAAAAATATTCGTATTTATTGGGACCAAACACCCGCCCAGCAAAAATATATACAGAATTTGAAGAATGAGCTTGCTGAGCGCCAGCAAAAGGGTGAAACAGACTTAAGTATTAAATACTCGAACGGAATACCAAAAATTACAAAAGTATTCTCAAAAAACGGCATGTAGTGTCAGAGACGAACTCGAAGATAAGCGAACCACTTACCTACCAGATAACTCATGATTATGGCAAAGTAATAATGACTTCCTCCTCACTAAAATTCTTTTATGCAAATGTTAGAAGTTTATTAAAACCAGGCAAAATTGACGAGCTAAAATGCATCATTAAATCCTTTAAATACACTATACATCTAATATTACTAACGGAGACCTGGATAAAATCGGATACCGACGCAAATATGTTAAAAATTCAAAATTATTCGCACATTTATAACTATAGAACTGACTGTATTGGGGGTGGAGTGTCCATATACGTGCACAATGATTTATCCTACACACTTACTGAAGAAAAGTACATCGACGGAAATAACTTTCTATGGATCTATTTAGAAAAATGTGGTTTAAATGTTGGACTTGTTTACAGACCACCTTCATCTAATATTAAAAACTTTTTTGATATTTATTCAACGCAGTTAGAACAAAAGAAAAGATCCATAGTTTTTGGCGATTTTAATATAAATATTTTAAATAAAGACCGATGCAGCAAGAAATATAAGTACATACTCCAAGAGACAGGATATAAAATACTTAATAAAATAAATATACAATATTGTACTAGAGAAACAGAAACATCAAAATCAATTCTAGACCATGTCTGTACAAATGCTAACAATAATTTTCATATGGCTATAATAGATTCACCTCTATCAGATCATAAACAAATTTACTGTGAATTAAAAAAATATAAAAAGGAACCCAAAAAGAAAACAAAATATGAAGCAATAAATTATGAGAAACTGTACAAGGATATGGCCGAAAATAATTTACAGATGCTAGATCACGATTATAACCGATTGGAAAGTTTCATCAAAAACAGTATAGAGAACCACAAAATCATTAAATATAAAATACAAAATCTACCCAAAGATGACTGGATAAATAAGCAGATACTAGATGAAATAAAAAACCGTAATCTAATGTGGAGAAATCTAAAACAAGATACCGATAATATTGAATAAAGGAATGATTTTAATAACATAAGAAATAAAGTTGGATGTACTATTAGGGACACAAAGGATAAATTTTACTATACTTCTTTCACTAAATGTTACAACGAACCTAAAAAAATGTGGAATCTTATTTATACTTTTGCAGATAATAAATCAAAATGTGGTAGCGTTCCCCCTAAACTTACAGTAAACGGTAAAACCCTTACTGATGAAACAGAAATATGTGAAACTTTTAATAACTACTTTTCTTCAATAGGTACAATTTTGGCAAACAACATACCACAGAAATATCATAATACTACAGCACACATTTTACACACAAACTCCCCTACACGAAAATCTCTTTCAGAATTTAAAGCATGTACAAAAGACGAAATACAAACAATAATCAAAAACTTAAATACTAATGCAAGTTCAGGTATTGATGGTATAACACCCAAAGCAATTAAATGTATTAATGACTTAATAAGTGAAAATTTATGTTTATGTATAAACAAATGTATGAGAGATGGCGTGTTCCCAGACAGCTTAAAAGTCGCTAAGGTAAGCCCTATTCACAAAGCTGGCTCTAAATCTGACCCTGGGAACTATCGTCCCATATCGGTCCTACCCATAATCTCAAAAGTATTTGAGCAGATTTTATATGTACGTTTAAATAACTATCTAACAGAATTAAACTTTTTGTATAAAGGTCAGTATGGCTTTCGTGCTAAATCTAATACTCTTTCGGCAACAATCGATCTAATAACGAAACTAAAAACTAATATTGACCAGAAGAAGATAGCTGTGGGTATATTCATTGATTTAAAAGGTGTCTTTCGACACCGTCTCACATACTATCTTGCTTAATAAATTACAAAGCATTGGCTTATCGGGATCAGCTTTTAAGATTCTCGAATCATATTTATCAAGTAGGAAACAAATAGTTAAAATCGAAAATTTTAAAAGCAATCCATGTGATATCGTTTGTGGTATACCCCAGGGGTCGATCCTGGGCCCACTATTATTTTTGATCTATATAAATGATATTGGCAACCTGGGCTTGACTGGAGAAGTATCATTATATGCTGATGATACATGTTTATTCTATTTTGGAGATTCGATTCATGAGATTATATCGGATGCACAATCTGATCTTGATACGCTAAATGAATGGTTTCAGTATAACTTACTCACTATAAATGTTTCTAAAACCTCGTATATGCTTTTCACTGCAAAAAACAAAATTGTTCCTAAATTCAATCCTTTAATAATAAATAAACAAGAACTGAAACAATCAGATACCGAAAAATATCTTGGTTTAGTTTTGGATTCTAAATTAACGTGGCGAGCTCATTTAGATTACCTACAGTCAAAACTCTCATCTTTAACAGGGGCTTTGCGCAGATCTACACGATGTATACCGCCTAAAGTACGATCTATTATTTACAATTCATTAGCAAAGCCTCTACTCGAATATTTAATAGAGATATGGGGAAGTGCCGCTAAAACTAATTTACAAGATCTGCAAATATCCCAAAACAAACTGTTAAAAACTTTATTCCAACTTGACTATCGCTTCCCGACTAAAGAACTTTATAAAAAAACTAATACATTATCTATAAAACAACTTTACAAATACAAAACATGCATGTTAGTGAGAAAAATTATTTCAAATTCGATTCACACACAAATTACTTTTAAAACTAAATCACATAAACATTTTACAAGAAACAAACATAAATTACAATTACCAAAAGCCAGGACTAGAACTTATGGTTCAAAAACTATACAGTTTGAGGGAGCGCTACTGTACAATGATTTACCAACCGAAGTTTTTAATGAAAAATCCTTCGTAAGATTTAAGAAAAAATTACTTAAGCATTTTCAGAGTGAAGTGTAATAATAGATTAGTATGTACAGGTCACCTTTGTTACTCTAAGCATTAATTTTTTAGCATAAATTAGTTGTAAGTTTCTCATGTAAGTGAACTTTGTTCTTTTTTGAGAAATAAACATCTTTTAAACCTAAATTGCGTGTCGGGCCTATGTCCTTCCCCGGGATACAACTTACCCTTACTCAAGCAATTTCATCAAAATCGGTTGCACGGATTGGCCGTGAAAGCGTAGCAGACAGACAGACACACTTTCGCATTTATAATTATAACATTAGGACGGATAAGTACTAGCCACGCAATTATTTGTAGCTCTCCTACTCGAATCCCTCTTTAGTGAGTCTTTGCTTGGTATAATGCTTTAGAATCCCAATAATTTTTTTGTTGAATAGCTGTTGAATTTGTTAATAGTTGTTGTTGAAGTAGTAAGTAGATATTGTTTCAATAGTTCTCAGAACGAGAAACCTATACATTATTGCATACCGCAAACGATATACCTACACCTAGTTTTTTTTTTGCTGACTCGCGATCATGATAACATATCCGTAAATCGGTTACGTTTGATCACCCGTCGCTGCTCACGACTCTAGAAGGCCACCGATAAATATAATAATCGTGCACGTTTGTAATAAAAAAATCAATTAAATGCTCTTAATATTTTCCATACAATGTCCTTTTTTATGTTAACATATAAGTAACAACTCAATCGGTTGATGTGACCTTTAAAAGTTAAACTTCTTTACTATTAGTTTAATAAAATAAAAAATTATGTCCTTTTAAACGAAAAATCTCGTCCTAATTAAATCATTTATGGTATAAAAATGTGGGCCCGGCAGACTTTGTCCTGCCTTGAACGTCGAAACAGATTGCAGCGTCCCCTACAGGGTCCAATCATCATACTAATATTATAAATGCGAGTGTGTTTGTTTGTTGGTTTGTCCTTCAATCACGCCGCAACGGAGCAACGGATTGACGTGATTTTTGACATGGATATAGGTGAGGACCTGGAGAGTGACATAGGCTGATACTTTTTATCACGGAAAATTAAGGAGTTCCCTCGGGAATAACCAAAAACTTAAACCACGCGGACGAAATCGCGGGCATCAGCTCGTTGTGGATATAAACCATCCCGGGGTCCAAACAAACACAGCAAAAAAAGAATTAGCGAAATTGGTCCAGCCGTTCACGCGTGATGCCGTGACCAAGAGAAATAGGGATTAATTTTTATATATATATAAGATGTGTGTAGTGTGTACTAAACAATTAAACTTCTAATTTAATCAGTGTTATAAAATAATGTACTTAGGTAATATTATGTAGGTATATTTATCACAGGCAATCACACTCATTTTGTATTCTTTTTTTGTAAATTCTTACGTTGTACATTTTACAAAAATCCATACTTCCATACTAATATTATAAATGCGAAAGCGTGTCTGTCTGTTTTGTTTACTTTCACGGCCGATCTGTTTAGCCGATTATGATGAAATTTGGTATAGGGATGGTTAGTATCCCGGGTAACCTAGGCAACATTTTATCCCGGAAAATTAAAGAGATCCCGCGGGAATCAAAAAACCTTAATTCACGCGGGCGAAGTCGCGGTCATCATCTAGTCACATATATTGTATGCATCACATTCAATCCCAAAACGAGTGTTTTGGGTTAATTTTTGTAATTTTCACTTTGTACATTTTAGGAAAAAAAAAGTATAATTATACGGACGTGTACCTATCACTAATTAGGGATTTCATCATCATTACAACAACGAATCCGATACAGCAACAGCATTTACCAATCATAACTGGCTGCCTGGCTGTCTGACGGTAACACACGACTTCCAAATTGAGCAATACGTAACATAATGAGGTATAATTGCGAGCTATGTCATTAATGCGTCTCTGTACTGGATTTCGATGTTATATAATCGATTTTTGTATCGAATATTCGGGTTTTGGAGAGAAAGCTGAGGTACTTTTGAAATATATATATTGGGACATGGTTTCGTATGGCGGTATTTAATAACTTTTCCATAGGAAAATTTTATGGTTTGATTGACGACTTCCATGGGCCATGGCGCAGTGTTGAGCGCTGTTGTCTTAACATGGCAGGTCGCGGGTTATATCTCCGGCAGGATCAATTTGGAAATTTATAATTTCTGAATTTTCCCTGGTCTGGCCTGGTGGGAGTCTTCGGCCGTGGTTTGTAACCACTCTACCGGCAAAGACGTGTCGCCAAGCGACTTAACGTTCCGATACGATGCCGTGTAGACACCGATTAGGGGTATGGGGTTTAGTATAACTGCCATACCCCTAAAAGGTTAGCTCGCTGCCATACACCGTTAGGGGGTAAGGTTAGCTCACTACTATCTTAGACTGCATCATCACTTACCATCAGATGAGATCACAGTCAAGGACTCAAGGGCTAACTTGTAGTGGATACAAAAATGGTAACGCTTTCTAACATGAACGTAACTATTTACTATTTCGTAGAACTTAGCATAATGGTTGGTCTGCACTCTCCATTGGAGAAGTTTACCATTTTTTTATTATTTATTATGAAAATTAAGACAAAATAAAACAAAAATATGAAAGAATCATTAAAATATCGTAACAAATGAAAAAGTTATGGAACTTTAAAGTTGCGCTTGCAAAACGGGGGACGTGACGTCATAATTCCCTATCAACCGACTTGATATAGCCGAATAAAAGAAATAAATGGACTTAACGGGACTTCATTGAATTATTTATATGCACTTAATTTGTGTGTGAAGATAATTTTGAAGTATTAAATCTCGGCTAGGTATTAAAACTCACTCACAAAATTTCTCACTCCAGTATGATACAGCAATCGGTGTAGGTACATTAGATAATAATTGATTAAACTTTTAAATCGTCATTTCTCAGACATTTATTGATGAATTTAAAAAAAAACCACTAATTTATTACTTTTAACCTATATTTTACTTCCGTTAAATATGATGTTCACAATATCATGAAACTTCTCCATTAACTCCGTTCGATTTTTTTAAGTTCATCCAATGTAATATCACAGGTAATATCGACTGCGTAGACCACTAATTGTAGTTTGATAAGCAATGTGGACCCAAGCTAACTGGATGGGTAACCGAATTTGAAGGTTCTTCGGGCTTTTCGGTTCATCCTCCCCTCGGAGAGTACCATCTGTTCTGGTTATACTGTTTTGTGTCACTTTCAGCTTGAATGTCTCTCATTTTTGTTCTTCTGCAAATTTCCGAACTTTGCCATACATTTACAGTTTCGTCAAACTCACCTACCAAATGACAAAAATGTTTATAAAAATTCTAAACCTTTGTGTTCCCGACGCATTAAATATCGATGATTCAAACCTTAGTCCCGCGTTTTTGTTGGATACGCACAACCGTCACAAAAGAAATGCCAGTACTAATGTAGACAGGCAATTTTGGTATATCTATCTTGCTCAATAAGGACGTTATTGGCTTACTAGTTTTTTACAATGTGAGGTTATATCGTGCTGTTATTCATAACATTGTCCTGGAAAGCATGGATGGGCTCAGGTAGCATTTCCGGTCGATTACTCACTGTTTTGTATACACCTTTTAAAGCGATGCATGCGTTTTTAGGGTTCCGTACATCAAGAAGAAAAAATAACCCTTAAAGGATCATTTCGTTGTCCGTCCGTCTGTCTGTCAACCACCTTTTTCTCGGGAACTCGTGAAAGTATCAAACGGAAATTAATATCAAATACTTAGGTATAAGGTAACTTGGAGCTGTAAACAAATCAAGCTTCTAAGTCAATGAAATCCGTTTAGGCCGCTCTGATTTGTTGGCGTGTGCAAAACACGCCAATAAATCAGAGCCTAAATAAAGGCTCCTACCTGTTGACCTAGAATCACGAAATTTGACAAGCAGCAAGGTCTCACAGCACAAGTATAGAAAAAAATCCGAATATCGTTATTTAGGCTTCCGTAGTCATAATCTGGTGACGAATAGTTTGTCAGGCGCTACCAGTTTAGAGTCATATATAAACCAGTTATTTTACAGCTGATTACGTGTTGTTATGACATCGTTTTTGTGTAAGGGACAATCCAGAAGTAGGTATTAATGAAACTCTTTTAATATATTTGTCCTCCCATTTGAAACCTGCACGAGTAAATGGTTAAACGTGTAGTTTCTACGGCAGATTTAATGTAATTAGATAGAAGCTGGCTATACTTAAAAACAATATTCATTTGATCCGGCCACGATTGCTATCGTTATGCTCTAAACCAAATTGCGATCTAAACACAAAAGTATTTAATAATCGCTGAGTTTTCCGGCAGGAGACTGAATTACTATCGTCAAAACTGCACTTGTATTTTTACTAGCTAATTTCAATATGGCGTCCGTACCCGACGATTAAATCGAATGACATGAAACGAGTCAAATTGACAGATATCATACTTCTTGTTTCATGAGATATAATGACATACAGTAATAATGCTAACACTTGTTATTTACTAAAAGAACCCTTCGTGCGCAAGTCTGACTCGCACTTGAAAGAGGTTTTTTTGGACATCAGTCAGTCGGTACAAGCTGTTACCTTTTCATGTACAGTACAACATACTTCCAGTAAGAAGTTTGAGTGCGGAAACCTGGCATATTAGGCAGAAAGAAAGATTAAGAAGCCGTTACCTGCTTTATAAGTCCGTTTTGAGTTCTCCCGTGGGACTGTTAGGTAGGAACTTTACTCATAAAGAATATTACATACCAATTTCAAGGCTTTCTCTCCCGTGGGAATTTAGAAATATCCGACCTTCTTTTCTACAATTAAGATATGATTGAATGAGTGATTCATGACTTGTCTTTTTTACCAACTTCAAAAAAGGAGGAGGTTCTCAATTCGACTGTATGTTTTTCTTTTCTTTTTTTATAGTGTATGTACGTTACGCAATCATTCCGCTGATTAAGATTTTATTCTATTTTGATAATTCTTTTTTGTTTGGTAGATCATACTTCAGAGGTGGTCCCATATAAATTTTATCGAAATTGATTTAGCGCTTTTTGAGATAATCAACAAAAAACAAAAAGTATACCCAGATAATGTTATTTACTTTTTAGTTTGAGTTGGGGTTATAAGTAGATAGAAGTTTTGGAGTCGGTTTTTGTATTAGATGAAAGTGAATAATTATTTTATTGTATGAAGTATTTTACGTGTTTGCTGCCGTGGCTGAATAAGTGTTTTTAAAAAATATATCAGTAAGTAACAGTTTAATAAGCAGATAATATATTGCTATAATAGCAATAAATAACAAGCAAATAATAGACTAAAGCCACAAATCGGTCATAGTTTATGAAAGCAATACGTGATGCCTTTTTTAATGGCGACTTGTCAATGGACGCACGTTACTTTCAAGTTCCAAGCCAAGGTAGGCTGTAACACAGTTTAATAACATACAGTTGGACAGTGGCCCAATTATATAAAGTTATAAACAATAATAATCAAACTCTCGTTAATACCGAAACATATACTGAACTACACACAGTGTGTTTACACCATTGAGTTTGTATATAAAGCATTTAACATCTTTTTGAAAAAGGAATACGCATTTATTATGCAGATATGATTATTAAATAAAATTACGAAAACCGACGAGGCCGTATGAGCTTGATGCCTTTGCTTTTCCGACAAAAAAATATTAGTCTAGGAATTTGCCGCGTTTTTGTTTTCTTCAAATACATAAACGTTAAGTTTATTTTAATTTATTTTTATAAATAAGTTAATGTTCTAAACAGTTCCTCAGACGCAAGAACAGAGAAATACTCAAATCAACTCATCAACAATAAATGTACCAAACAAAAATGTAACTCTCTCTATCAATAATTGGACCAATGTTTCGAATGTTAACTTTTACTTTCAATTGTCATTATTTTTAATAAATGCTTATCTCATATTATTATTGTGTTAATTTTTTCGCAAATGATACGAAAAGTAGAGTATTTTCCTCGGTGATAAAGCTGCCTTAGTCTTGGGTGAACTTAAATCCCTCGCTACACTCAGGACTCATCTTAAATCCCTCGCTTCGCTCGTGATTTAAGTTTTTAACACCCTCGCTATGCTCGGGAGTAAACCTCGAGTCCATCGTTACGCTCGCGATTTAAATGGTCACCCGCGACAGAAGACACTGCTTTATCCTCTTGGTTAATAATCTACTATAATTAATATTCATCGCAAACCCGCCTTTCGATAATATCTTCATCGCAGCTTCTAAACTATGTAGGTGCTGTACTGTATTTTTGCCAAACAGTGTTATTTAGATGTGTGTGTACGCTTTGTCTGTATGTGAATGGTGGATCAAGTCGGTTCTATTTTTAAATGTTCAAAAGAGGACTGTTTTCGATTAAGTTTTTAATGATACCCGCTTATAGAGCTTTGGAATTCAGTTTAGTTAGTGGAGTTTAATCATAATAATATGTATTAGGTACCTACCCTGAAATAACAATATTATTCCTAACTAAATAGATGATGCCCGCGACTTCGTCCGCGTGGATTAAGATTTTTAATTCCCGTTGGAACTCTTTAATTTTCCGGGATAAAAAGTACGTACGCCTACGTCCTTCCCCGGGAAACAACCTATCCCTGTACAAAATTTCATCAAAATCGGTTGAACAGATGGGCCGTGAAAGCGTAGCAGACAGACGGACAGACAGACAGACAGACAGACACACTTTCACCTTTATAATATTAGTATGGATTATAATATTTTGAGAATTGTAAAGATTATTATACAATCGTGCATTGTACAGTCGAAATCTCCTGAAGATACTCCGTTATTGGAGTGAAACGTACGTTGAGACTAATTTGGAATATCGCAAGCTATAAGTGCAAGATACACTGTTCCGCATAGATTTACCTATTGTGGCGAATTATAGAAAATGAAACTTCTAGTCCCTTCATTATCATGAACTTCCGCAAAATAACGCCTGTTTGTATCCAATATATACGAAATCATTAGTTATGTTCCATTAAATTCGAAAAAAATATAACAAAAGTTATATATTTAAACAAAACAACAACTTTATCGTTATCAGAGTTTGTCGAAAAGTCAAAAATAACTGAGTTGTGGACCAAAAACTATTGTCCGTTGTTCCACCTGCCATATAGAAACTGCATATAACTATATCATGTTTGAAAACAAAGGGTTCCCCTTTTGAAATATATAAAAAAACAATGTTATTTTTAAGTCACACTTGTGCCGAAAAGTGAATGTAAACGAAAAATAACCTTTTTATTAAACGTGTTTGTCGTGTCCTTTTAATGTCGTTAAAATCTGTTAAAAATAAAATAACTTTGTTGTTATTTTAAAACTGGAGAGCTTGTCACATGCTATACAATAGAAGCACTAAGGTTACACGGCTGACGGCATGATTAACGAATTTTACTATAAATAATTAGGTAATTAATCTTTGCTCGCTGTCTTATCCTAAAATATTAAATAACTAGCTGATGCACACGACTTCGTCTGCGTGGATTGAGGTTTTTCAGTCCCTGCGGGAACTCTTTATTTTCCGGAAAAAGGTACCTATGTGTGATTCCAGACTAAAATCTATCTCTGTGCCAAACATCCAAATCCGTTCGGCCGTTCTGGCGTGATTGAGTAACAAACTTCCATACATCCATCCATCCATACATATACATCCATCGATCCAAACTTTCGCATTAATAATATTAGTATAGATATTAGATAGGTATCTAATGCCTGAGTTGATATTTGAACATGCTATGCTATGCTCATTACCAGAATATTATTAAAAAGTAATTAATTTTATAGATAACGTATTTGACCCTATGAATCGTTGAAAATTGGGAAAAAACTCTGCAAAAAATGAGTATCCCCTTCAAAAATGAGAAGTTCCGATTTTGAAGTAGCTGCCAATAATTTTATACTAGATATAAATTCAATGATAACAGATAATTGAACTAAATAGTTTTCAATAAGTACCTACTTAATTCAGTAAACAGAAATAACACAGAAAATTAAATACTTAAGTATAATAAGTAGCCTCTATTTCTCGCAGCAAAAAAACGTTAAAAAACCTGATAGGTATGGCAGTCCGTCACCGTAAACTAGTGAACAGCAAGCTTATAAATTTTCTTAAAACTGGTCGAAAGCCTCGTTAATAGCCTTCACAGGGTAAACTTGTTCTGTCACTTGTAAATATTATAGGCTGTAGCGCAAAAGATATACTTTAAATACCTATCTATGCATAGATACGAGCATATACCTATCTATGAATAGAAAAAGAATGATAATATATAATTTTTACGCGCAAATGCCGTGTTGACGCGTAGGTGAGCATTTGAATAGGTAATTTGTTAAATTATTTCGCGTTATTTATGGAAGCTTTAAATAACACTATAGACAGAGAAAATCTATACTTCTATATACTAATATTATAAATGCGAAAATTTGGATGGATGGATAGGTGTTTGTTGCTCAATTACGCCAGAACAGATCTGGATGAAATTTGGCACAGAGATAGATTATAGTCTGGAATAGCGCATAGGCATTTTATCCCGTAGTTCCCGCGGGAACCAAAAAACCTGAATCCACGCGGCATCAGCTAGTATAATATATGTAAGCAACAATCCAGAAGTAGGTATTAATAAAACATTTTTAATATATTTGTACTCTCAATTGAACTTGCACGATTAAATGGTTAAACGTGCAGAGGCTCCCCGAGAGATTTATTCTAATTAATTGCGATCTAAACACAAAAGTATTCAGAAATCGCTGAGTCTGCCTGCAGGAGACTGACTTACCATCGTCAAAACACTCGCATTTATACCTACCAACCATTTCAACATGGCATCCTTTATGACGTGTAACTAGTGAAATTGACAGTCATACTTCCTGTTTCATGAGATATAATGACAAATAGAAACAATGCTAACATAATATATGAGATAGATTATAGTCTGGAATAACAAAAAGGCGATTTTAACTTTCCCTGAAAAACAGTACCCGCGGGAACCGAAAAACTTCAAACCACTTGGACGAATTCACGGGCATTAGCTAGTTTAGCACTACACATAGCACTGATAACCTCAGGACACTTTCTGTACCTAATACTGGACAACCTTTGTTCTACCACAGTTCTATGACTTTTCAAAATTCTGTTTTTTCATACCTACAGAAATAAAAATATTTTATTTGGCTGCTTGAAGGAGATATTAGGCATTAGCACTACGCTACACATCACGTCACCGGTTGACCACTGCCTACAAAAAACAAACATATCTGAAGTGTAATAGAGTCTACAGGGAAAACTATAAAATTCTTCGTGGATATAAATTAAGCTTTTTAAAAAGATGTTGAGTTTTTTAACGTATTATTTAGGGGTCATCCATATGTCACACTAATTTCGTGAATTTTGACCCCTCCCCTTTCCTTGACATACCTACAATGTCACACTTCATCGACCGACTCTCCCCCTCCCTTAGCGTGTGACGTACTTTACGGATGACCCCTTATTAGAATTTTAAATTGACATATTTTCTAAGAATGTTAATTCAGAGCACAAGGTTAGTATTTGTATTTTGTAGGTAGATATATATTATGACGAAAGTGCGCATGCGACTACAGTTTTGTATGTCTGTGTAGGTAGGTACGTTCAGATAATGAATAGTTCAATTGAACCCATAGATACTTATTACACATGCAGAACTAAATGATTAAACGAAAGCGACACACGGACAAATTGATTGCCAATCACAGTTAATAAGAGATTCGATTCATTCAGTAGTCACGACTTTATGAGTAACGATCGCTTTTTGGTTCAACCGCTTTTAACCTTATGTGCAAAATAATAAGTTCTAAATTCCTATGTTTATAAAAAAATATGAACTTGTTGGATTACGTGTAACATTGTAAGCGAGCTCTTAACGTTGTTACCTATGTTTTATCTGAACGAAAGAAGATCGGTATATCGCTTCTATTGATATTATTACTTTCCGAAATATTTTTTCGGCAAAAGAAAAAGTTTCGACATAACAAAATACTCAACAAGAATGATGAATTCCAATTATTCATCTTATGTATTTAATTTTAAACTCCCATAGTTTCACAAACTGAATTCAAAAAGTACTAACTTACTTACCTAATATTTAATTATTTAGATTCTTAAAAGATCTACCTGGGGGGTTACTATGAGCTCTTATAGCAGGACAGATATTGAACTGCACTTAACTTCAAGGCACTGAACTGGTAAGCAGACACTGCATTGAACTGTGCTGCAGTTCAATTTCTGTAACCCCCCAGAATTTTGTGTTTTTTTTTTTAATACATAATATTAATACATATTTTGATTCAATATTATTTTCATATAAAACTATATGTATAAGTAAGAACTCTATCAATAAAATATATGACTGTTCTGAATATAGGTACAACGGTTATTCAAGTCTTTTGGTGTCTATCATTTGCTGTGATCATTAGTAGGTACTATTCTATCATCTTGTTTTTCCTATTCCATACCGTATTCTACGTAAGTTTATAAATATTATGCTCTATGAACTCTATCACAGACGATCGTAAACATAATCTTTCTCTTGCCTGTAGAGGTGAATAAACTATCGTCCATTACTATCATTTATTACATAACCGATGCCAGAAGTCATATATAGAAATGCATTAGCCTATTAAAGTTTCATAATAACGTTGGTAATTTGATATATCTTTAATTTAGAGGACTAGCTTAGATTAAGTCAACCGCAGACCAACGATAGTAGTAATCAATAACTTGGTAAAATAATTATAGCACAGGAAATTTAGTAAGTACTAACTACTTCAAACTGCCTAAAAAGACTCAAGAGTAATTATCTCTTATCGACTCGCTCCGTTTTTTCGAAAAAAAAAATATAATTAAAGGGTAGGTTACCTGCGCTAACGTTGTCGAAACTCGTAAGCTTGCATTCTGTATCAGAAATTGATCATTGTTATATTAAAATTGTTACCCCACTAAAATCGGTTGTCTGCATTAGCTGTAGTGGAAAAACACATCGGATAATAATACACTCGGTAGGTAAAAATTCTTTCGACCAGTTTATTTATGACTTTAAGCTACACAATAAATTATTTCTTTACTGCGTATTTTATTTTAATCAGAAACAAGTTACCTGTTGACTGCGATCTTACCTGATGTTATTGACTCGTAGGTACGGCGTACCGATATGGTCGTCGTAAAGCATTTGACGTCCACAGCTGGACATAGATGTTTTGTAGGGACTTCTGAATGTCGCGGTCTTACGCCCCCTTGATCCAGCGGGATACTGTGACGCAGTAATTCACGCAGAACAGCAGTATAATAGCTAATAGGTAGGGTAGAATTAGGGCTTCCAATACCGATTTTTTTCGTCCGTTTTCAATACCGGTATTGAAATGTCTAATACCGGGATACCGGTATTGGTGTCACAATAAACGAAACTGACTATTGCATGTATTTCTCGGTACATGCCACTGTTTTTATTCGGCTAAGTTTAAAACTTCGTAGTTCAATAAGAGCACCTTTATCGCTTAAAACCAGTGAAAAAAGTCATTTTAAAAACTCAGTAAGTACTAAATTTCTATATCAATGGCTCAGAGGGAAAAATTTGTGTTGGAATTTAGAACCCCGTGGCTTGGCATTTCTATTTCATTGACTCACGAAACGTTCAGAAATCTGTTTTATACCAATGCAATATTTTATTATGATTTTACGACGACCTCTTGCCGTTTTTAGAAATAATTTAATAGGTAGGTACTACTAATTAATATTTCAAGCATCCAAAGCATAGTAAATTAGACAATAACACTGTTGAAAAAGTCCGATTTTAGAAGAAATTTGATTATTGACTGATGATATTATTATTAGTTTTTATTATCTGCTCAGATATTTTCGGAGTAATCATAATTTGTATCACAAAATTATGCAAATTCATGCACACCTGAATAAAAAGATACAGAATGTCATCCGTGTGAACTGGCCTTTATAACTACCTAAATGATATAATAATGCCATTTATACCCATCGCGTGTCAAAGGATAAGTAGGTACGTCCTTGGCGTGCTTCTGAGATTAGTAATCAACTAGCGAATGCCCGCGACTTCGTCCGCACGGATTGTTGTTTTTCATTATGTTTGATGAATCTATCTATCTATCTCAAATTTCATCAAAATCGGTTGAGTAGTTTGGCCATTGACTTAGTTGGTAAATCGATGAGTTTGGCCGTGAAAGCGTAGCAGACAGGCAGATTGACAGACAAACAGACAGACACACTTTCGCATTTCAATATTAGTAATTAGCATGGATATGACGCCCGCGACTTCATCCACATTGATTAAGGTTTTTTGATTCCCGCGGAAACTCTTTAATTTTCCGGGATATATGATTGCCTATGTCCTTCTTCGGGTAACAAACTATCCAGTATCCATATACCAAATTTCATCAAAATCGGTTGAACAGATTAGCCGTAAAAGCGTAGCAGACAGACAGACACACTTTCGCATTTATAATATTAGGCTATTATTATTAGTAAATGTATGGATCGACTCGCGAAGCCGGAGCATAAAATCGTGAGGTTTTATAAATAATTTTTAAACCTATTTTCTAAATCAAGCAAATGACTTTCCATTCTGGGAGTTCTGGGACCATTCATACGACTTTGTTTCTAATACTCCATATACATAAAAGCAGCTATAATAGAAACTTGAAAACAATCTATATATAGAAACTAGTCTAGTTGTTCGGTCGGTCCGTCCGAATAGGTATGTTAAGGTCGACGCACATATTAGTAAAGTTGTCTTTCTATAAAACAAGCAACCCTGGCTGCGCACGGGCTGCACAAAAAACCACTGATTTAGATAAACAGGTAAACAGATAAATTATACTTTTGAATCATCGTTATTGTCAAGCTATAGACTTCCATAGCTGGACATAAGTTTTAGGGACCTTTCTACAATCATAGCGCAAGGCATCGTTGTTGAAATTCTATGGACGCGTACGAAGCGATTTGCTTCCTCGTTTCTAATTTGAACCGCTAGGATATGGAAC
This sequence comes from Erebia epiphron, assembly GCA_963932025.1. NCBI lineage: Eukaryota > Metazoa > Arthropoda > Insecta > Lepidoptera > Nymphalidae > Erebia > Erebia epiphron. The sequence continues at coordinate 28,537,200 of OZ009946.1, forward strand.
GCCCTTCCGACTTCCGTTTTTCTCTCCTCTTATAATATTTGTATTTTCAATTCAAGAGTGAATAGGCATCTTCTAGACAAGCGCGTTCCACCTTAGGCTGCATCAATGCCTGCCAGCAAGTCTGCTTTCAGCCAAGAAGTCTTTTATTAAAATTTTAAAAAAAAATTTAGTTGTATCCCACACATCACTAGCGCCGCCTGGATCTAGTGGCCTGCCAAGCGATTTAGCGTTCCGATACGATACCATGTAGACAGACAAAGGGGCCCGTAGCCTACAAGGCAGACCCTAGCCGGTTTTTACCCGGCTTCAAGATACCCACCGGGGCACGGAATTGCCCCGCGTCCCGCCCGGGTAAAGAGGTTCAGCCTCGAGGCCCGTACCCCCGCTTGGCCCTCACGGGTCAAACGGAGAAGGCCCACAGAACAACCATGTAGACAGGGGTATAGCTTACCTTGTAGTGGAATAAAATAAAGAAATCTAGGTTAATATGGATAAGCCTATTGTGACAATGAGTACTGGCGGTTTCTATCCAATATTGTTTTTTTATTTGTAACAGGAACTAAAACATACTAATATTGTAGATGCGAAAACGAGTTTGTTGGTTTGTTCTTCAATCACGCTGCAACAGAACAACGGATCAACGCGTTTTTTTTTGTATACTTGAGGACCTGGAAAGTGACTTAGGCAGTGGGCTATTTTATTCCGGAAAATTAAGGAGTTCCCTTAGGAATTAAAAAAACTTATTCCACGCCAGCAAAGTCGCGGAAATCAGCTAGTATAGGTAGTATAATGATAAAGGTCACCAAAGCACTAGATCGACTTGTCTCTGCATTATCATGCGCTGGCGCATCGTCGGCCTTGACTCCGTGACTTTTGACGCATCAAAATGTCGGTTTGGAGCATAATTGGAAAGGCCACGGTGATTATCATCTCATCATAATAATAATCATATGGCTTATGATCTTGGACTACATGCGACCACTGTAATTGGACACCTGTTTTAGTATCATACTTCGTGTTAACCATGCTGTGTTTACTCAGAGGCGTCTCTAGCACATGTAGCGCCCTTGTGCAAACATTACCCTAGCGCCCCATAGTAAGCGCGCGGTCAAAATGGAATGGGTACAAAGTAAAAGCTGTGGTACAAGTAACAACACAAGTAAGTACATAAGAAGAGCTCCAGATGCTACGCAAAATGTATGCAAAGAGGAGCTCTTTTTACGTTGGTCAATGAAAGTGCCGCGGCCGGCCAACGCGCGCGCCGAGTGGGGCTCCGTAGTGAGCGGCGCTCGGCGCCCCCTAGGACCGCTGCGCCCGTGTGCAACGCACACCCTGCACCATAGGTAAAGACGCCTCTGTGTTTACTAGCTCTTAATATGCGCGATCATGAAAGTGGCCAACTCTAAAATAACTCCAGGTGGAAAGGCAGTTCTAAAATTATTGTTGTCCCTTTCTGGAGGGAGTTATATGAAAGGGATAGCAATAAATTTAGTGCTGTAATTTTAACTTTTAATTTATATGTCCGTTTTCCTTTTTAAATATGATATTGCCGAAATATTTTTAAGTATATAATAAAAACATTACAACTCTTTTGAGAAAATAAATTCTTTAACCTGATATTATTTTTTGTTAAGTAGTCCTATTGAGGAGTGATAATCTCTTTCGGGAATTTGTTTTTGGGACGGTAGATAAACCTATTAATTTAAAAATAGTAATTAACACGTACGAAGAAGTATTATTATTTCATCTGTGCCAGAGAGAAGAATGAAAGAAAGAAACCAAATAAATATTTATATTATGTTTATTTCCTTAGTATACGGGAACTTAGGTGGGAGTCGTCGTCAAAGTTACCCTTTTTTTTTTTAAATAAGCGCGAGTTCTAATGGAATAATTTATGTTTCAAATCCATTATATAGGTACATACATGAACATTGAATGTGAATAAAAACGCGTGTGTTTTGCATTAGATCAGTGTTTATTTCTGGTCATTATAGGTCTGACCTCTAGAATCGGTATTTGTAGCTTTGTAGTATCATACATAATAATTTTATCGCGCCTAATTCGTATTAAATATATGCCTTCACTAAATTAATAAAGTAAATCTAATAAAAAAAAATTTTAAGTTAAAAAGAAATAATGGGAGTTAAAGTATTTTTAATAGAAAAAATTTCATCATATATCATAATCACCTAATAACATGCTTTTTAGTTTCCCAAGGATATTTTTTCCTGTAAAAGGTGGCGCCTGCTACTTCGTGCATGTGGCTTCTGGTATTTGAAAATCACATGGAACCTCTTTGATTTTGAAAATTCAAATAATCTTTTGCTTTTTGAGATAAACAGTTGCTTATCCTCAGTCCCTACTCCCTCCTGGCCAGTTGCACTCCCCATCTATTACGTCACCTAATTACGTCAAAATAGGTGGAACCGTGGAAAGTGGAAACGTAGCCTGAGACAGGCAGACGTATCATCATCATGATCTATTCTTCATAACATTCTTATTTTGATAGCTGCCTCCTCCTCCATGCATCGTCATCCTCACTGCTGAGGGTCGTGATCCTTGCCACAGAGTATCTTTTCTTTTATGATGTTGCGCCATCTTGGTCTGTCCGTGGCATGGTGAAGAGCAACGTGGACCGGTGTGCCAAGTGTGGTGCTTATTTGGTCGGCCCAACGTGTTGGGCTACGTCCTCTTGGCCTCTTTCCTTCCACTTTGCAGCAGCAGTTTCATTAGCAGCAGTTTCTCCAGATTGTCAGGGTTTCTGCGGGCAATGTGTCCGAAGTACTCGAAGGTTCTCCGTAGGCATGTGGTAAATAACCTGGTGGTAATCTTCAGTTGCTTTAGGATAGAGGCGTTAGTTTTGAAAGCTGTCCAGGGTATCCTAAGCATTTTCCTCCAGCACCACATCTCAAAGGCATCTATGCGTTTGCGGTCTGCAGATCGGAGAGTCTATGTTTCAGAGCCATATAAAAAGACCAGGGAATTCGCCAGTCTCTGCTATGTGCGTGTCGATATATCTCTGCTACTCCAGATTTTCGACAGCTCGGACATAGCATTTTTAGCCATGCCAACAACAACACTTCTGGTTCAGATGAACCATTGTTGGTTATGCAAGAGCCAAGATATACAAAATTATCTGGTAAAATTATATCGTGTGAAATAGTCTAAGATTAGAACATAGTGTACCTACCTAGTACCTACATTATAGTTATCAAAGTAACAATTTCCTTGACGAGTGACGCAACAAATCAAACAATATATTGAGGTTACCTCGTGGATTATCTCACCTATATCTATCAGACCCACATTTCTCCAAGATAAGGATCCAGTGAAAATATCTTATCAAAATTAGCACATTCTCAACAAACACATTAAAATTACGACAGTATTAGATACTCGTATCAGATGAAAAGATTGAGCGACAATAAAATAACTACAAAATCAACCATCTTTAGATGTTATAATTTCACAAGATGATTCCCGCGACTTCGTCCGCGTGGATTAAGATTTTTTTCGGGGATCTTTCGCGGGAACTTTTTAGTTTTCCGGGATAAAAAGTAGCCTATGTTCTTAACCGGGATACAATCTACCCTTGTACCTAGTTCCATCAAAATCGGTTGAGCAGATGGGCCGTGGAAGCGTAGCAGACAGACAGACAGATTTTCGCATATTTATAATATTAGTATGGATATAATATTAGTATAGAATCATAGATTGTTATTTATTTGTATGAAAAAGATAACATTTACTGTTACATGGGTTCTTCGATAGATATGATATGCATACTTACTATCTAATAATTATTTATGTGAAGAAAACGAAAGACTACTTACTTACTAACAAAATTAAACATTTTGTATTACATACATCAAAGCTAATTTCACCTTCATTATATTAGTATGTAATTCAACGCTAGAATATTCAGTTTGTTTGTTGGTTTGTTGATTTGTTGGTTGGTTGGTTTGTCCTTCAATCACGCCGCAACGGAGCAACGGGTCGACGTGATTTTGGGCATGGTTATAGTTGAAGCTGGCGAATGACATAGGCTACTTTTTATCACGGAAAATTAAGGAGTTCCCGAGGGAATCAAAAAAAACTTAAACCACGCGAACGAAGTCGCGGACATCATCTAGTTATATTATAATTGGCGTAACACTAACAACCTTAAACATCTTTAACTGACCTTAAAATTCTAAACAACATTCCTTTTGCTATGCATGATAATTATTATAAGCTATTAGTTGCTAATGCAACAGATCGATTAGGATGATTATTGCATTTAAATGATTCACGAATGACCAATAAACGTATAAAATGAAGATTTAGCATAAAAAATATTCGTTTAAAGAAAAATAATTTTGTACCAACAAATCATACTTACTAATAGGATTAAAAATGCGAAAGCTTGTTTATTTATTTAATAAATAAACAAGCTTTCGCATTTTTAGTGTGCAAACTAACTAATAGTTAGTTAGTTTGCACTTTGCAACAGAGAAAATGATCAACGTGATATTTTGCATGATTATAGTAGAGGTCTGGAGAGTGACGTAGGTTACTTTTTATCACGGAAAATAAAAAAAAATAAAAAATCTTGGTCAACGCCGATGAAGTCGTGGCCATCTGCAAGTAGGTAGGTATATTTGACCAAACAATTTTGTAACGGATTGACGTGATTTAAAAAGGGGTAAATTTTAAGTCTTGGTGATGGACACAGGATGCTCATCACGGAAAAACGAAGAGCCCTCGCGGGATTTAAAAAAAAACCTAAATCCACGTAAGCGTAGTCTAGGTTATCACCCATTTACTAGAAGCTTAAATCTATACTCTTATAAATGCGAAAGTTTGGATGGATGGATGGATGTTTGTAACTCAATTACGCCAGAACGACTGAATGAATCTGGATGAAATTTGATAGACTGACAGAGATAGATTGTAGCCTGGAATAACACATCTACAGCTACTTTTTATCCCGGAAAATTAAAGATTTCCCGCGGGGGCTAAAAAACCTCAATCCACGCGGTGGAAGTTCCAGGCATTAGTCAGTAAAATATATCCGCATCCGCTAGTCCTTTGTATTTTTACTAGCTGATGCCCGCGACTTCGTCCGCGTGAAATAAGTTTTTTCAATTCCCACGGGAACGCCTCAATTTTCCGGGATAAAAGTAGCCTATGTCACTCTTCAGGTCCTCGACTATACCCATGCCAAAAATCACGTCGATCCGTTGCTCCGTTGCGGCGTGATTGAAGGACAAACCAACAAACCAACAAACAAACTGACTTTCGCATTTATAATTTTAGTATGATAAAAGATGTAAAATTTTTCGGTTTAAATGATGAAAGTATACTTTGATTCTGCGAAGCTATGTTAAGCTTAATTAATCCACGCGGACGAAGTTACGGGCATTAGCTAGCCTTTTCATAAACGATGAAGTATCGTGATCCGTGAGGTTTGATCGTATAATTTCAATCTTTGAATACTTAATGTGCATTCGTTATTGAGTCATGGCCATGTAGGTACATGTACCTATGTTAATGGAGAGATTTTACTGGCATTTTGCATGTCCGTCGGTTGATTTCCCTTAGAGTATTTTTATTAGTCGACTTCCACTGCATAATCGGTTTCTGCACTGAATTGTACCGAAACTAAATCGCTTGGCTGCACTTATTTGCCGGTGATGTGGTAACTAGCCACGGCCGAAGCATCCCAACCCCGGGATCTGATCATACTAATATTATAAAATTGTGTTTGTTTGTTGGTTTATTGATAACGGATCAACGTGATTTTTGGCATGGGTATACTTAGTTGAGGACCTGGAGAGTGACAGCAAATTTTTATCCCGACAAATTAAGGAGTTCTCGCGGGAATCAAAACACTTAAACCACGCGGATGAAGTCGAGGGCATCAGCTAGTATGTTTATAAGACCACAATGCACACTACAGTCCTTTATCAAATTTTTACAATCGTGCATTGTCGAGTCCAACTTCTGAAGATGCTCTGATGTTGGAGTGAAAAGTACGTTTAAAGTAATTTGGAAGATTAATTTGCGTAACGCGGAACATGGGTTGAAGAAATGTTCCCATGTTCCGCCCTTCCGCTATGGTGTTGTAAAACTCCGTAAAAGTACTATCGAATATAATATATTGGTTTTATTAGCAGTGTAATATGGTAATATTCACTAGCTGCAAGTGCAAGATACACACTGTACCACATAGATTTGTCTACTGTGGCGGATTATAGTGAATTAAACTTCTAGTTCATTCACTCATTTACTTATTTACAACATTTTATCTTCAATGTAAGTATTTATCTACCACTAGCTGATGCCCGCGACTTCGTCCGCGTGGAATATGTTTTTTTGATTCCCACGGGAACTCCTTAATTTTCCGGGATAAAAAGTAGCCTATGTCACTCTCCAGGTCCTCGACTATACCCATGCCAAAAATCATGTCAATCCGTTGCTCCGTTGCGGCGTGATTGAAGCACAAACCAACAAACAAACTGACTTTCGCATTTATAATATTATTATGATAAAAGATCAATTATTTTATTATTATATTACACTGCTAACAATTTCCCGGGATAAAAAGTAGCCAATGTTCTTTCCCTGGATACAAACTATATGCCTATACCAAATTTCATCAAAATTGGTTGAAGAGTTTTTTTATTCCCGCGGGAACTCTTTAATTTTCATTCACTCTAATTATTTACAACATTTTTATTTGTCTACCATAGAGATAATAGAAAATTTCACTTTTTGACTTCGAGTTTTGTGCGGCAGTAAATTTTCTAAGATTGACGATTCTCTCACAATTCAGATGATTTACGACTAGATACTCGTAGTCTGACACTTCATATAAGACACTAGAAATCGCATTACTCGTCTGTGTTGTTACAACCTCTTCAAGTCGCTTCGACCTAACGCCTAGTGAAAGTACTGCAATAGGCATGATGACTGATTTTGAAAAATGGTCAGATTATGTTCGGAAGTATCTACTATTTCGAAAAAATATCTTATTTCAGCAGAAAAATAAGGTTTAGTCGATAAAATTGGCATTTGAAATTTAAATTTTAAAATTCACGCCAAAACGCTCGGCGGTGTCATGGCGTCGTTTGTGACGTCACTATTGTTCTTGCCAATGTAAACTGTGCAGTGTGCAGTAAACAATAGTGTGATTGTCAAAGCTCGAAAACAAACAATTGTGACGTCATTCACTTCTTGGCGTTTTAACCAATATGGCGGATTGCTGTATTTTATAGTTTCATTTTATCAAAATAAATAGCAATCTCACTAGAAATACATAAATAAAAACGTTTTTTATAATCCATGAATCTTATTTCATTAGATAAATGCATAATTTCATTGATTCTTGGTTACTGTCATCATGCCTATTGTCAACAAAACCCTATCCTATGTGTAAACAAATTCAAATTCAAATTCAAATGATTTTTATTCAAATAGACTTCTTACAAGTGCTTATGAAATAAAAAGTAACATTTCATAGTAAACCTTCAATGGATATTACATATATGTCAGTGGCTTTCATTTTTGATAGTCACTGAGTTAGAGAATACGGGCCCTGAGCATTACTGGAGCGAGTCAAATCCATGCGCCTTTATCATTAATATACCTATAATCTTCAACAGTATAATACGCTTTTTTTCAGGAGCATTTTTAAGCTATTGCATAGCTTCTATCGCGGGCCTTGAGCGTAGAGACTGAATCCAGAAATTCCGTAACGAAAAAAAACCTAACACTTTGGTTGCTATGACTACTTGTGTTGTTGACTTCAAGTTGTTGAAATTATAAAGGCGAAATAATTTTAAAGAATTATGTTTTCAATAGTCCGGGTGTCCAAGGGGAATCAAAAAACCTGGTTTTTTGAACACAAGTAGTCATAACAACCAAAATCATCTTTTCATAAAAATATTTCGCCTTTATATTTTCAACAACTTAAAGTCAACAACACAAGTAGTCATAGCAACCAAAATCATCTTTTCATAAAATTATTTCGCCTTTATATTTTCAACAACTTGAAGTCAACAACACAAGTAGTCATAGCAAGTTGATAAAAAATGCTATGCAATAGCTTTACCGCGGCAGTCTCCGAGTGCCACACGTCTTTTTTTTTTTTAATGGGCTCCAAAAACGTTATTTATCATTAGCCAGCTTAAAACGTGTAACTCGAACTGTTTAGTAAGTTGTAAGGAGTAAGTATAGTTCGCATGCGAGTTCAACGCAGAGCTTATGTATGGTGACACATACATAAGCTCTGCATTCAAATCACGCGCGAACTATACATGCTTTTTGACGTGCAGGCCATAAGCAGGTCGAATTATCCGTTTGGAAAACGACTTCGATTACGATTTCCTTACACAATCAGGGGGTAGGTATAGTGTATTTGAGGAAAATGAACTCCATTAACATGAGCGATAAAAATCAAAATTGAACCACACTATATTTAATTTGAAATTCTCAATAATTTTCGCACTATTTACAGGTCTGTTTTAAATTAACTCGTTACATAAAGATTAAAGCGATTAATTACAACTATTTTGATAGGCATCATTTAGAACTTCAATGCAATCCATTACAAATTTTATCTGAAATTGCGTCCGTAAAAATGCGTCGCAGTACCATCATGTACACAAGTTTTAATAATAATTTTTTTTGGTAATCATTTTGGTAATACCATCACAAATATTAAGTTTTAATGCTAATTAAGTAAACGTCTACTGAAATTATGATAGCATATTTCGTGTTACATTCGGAAATATTTATATAATTACTTTCATAATACTAGCTTAATTTGTGTCCGTATTAAGTAATTACGAACCTATAACTCAGACATAGTTCAAAATTCAATTGTTTTTATTCAGATAACTTTTACAAGTGCTTTTGAATTGTTAAGTGAATCTACCACTAGTTCGGAATACCATTTCTAGCGAAAAGAACCACCAAAACACGACTCGGCAAGAGACAGCATGTTTGAGTAAAAATCTCATGTTAAAATTAATAGTAAAATCTTTATCGGCAGCTATAAACACAAAATGTTCAAAATAAATCAAAATTGACAACCTACATAATATCAGAAATTACAAGCTTGTACAGCAGTGCAATGCTACCAACAGGTGAGTCACTGAGCTTGTGTTGGGGCTGCTGGCCTCTCCTGGCTATTAAATGGTTAAAATTCTGCACGCGACGATACAACGGTTACAAATTTGGTAATTCAGTTTGGGCGTATCGTTACGATTTATTGCATATTTCGGATGCTCGGCAATTAATTATAGCTTAAGGCGAATCTTCACAGTTTCTGTTGCGTAACTTACGCACCTGTGTAAAGTAATGTCTTGAACAGTGGTAACGTAACATGCCGTTTTACGTACCATTTCTTGTGGGAACTTGTAATTTATATATTTGTGCTGAGATGTAACTGAGTAGGTAGTAGCTTTTTCGTAATATATTTGTACTTTGTATACCCTGTACTATTTCTTTATTTAAAACATAATATTATCTTATTTCACTTGATCAAAATTTTGAAATATTATGTATTTAGCTTTGCCTTACATTACTTATTTTTTAAATAACGATCCAAATACTATTATGTTTCTTGATTTTATCTGTCTATTTTTAACAAAAATATTTTATTTGCAGGTAAATAAATATCGCTTGAGAGAAACGGGGCAGGCGTGCGGACTGTTGACCTACACTCGAGCCAACCGGCCACCGGAACCACTATGCCTTATACATCCACAACAATCTAAACCGATAGACCTGACTCGAATAACAACCGGAAGAACCGTTACTTAATTATGCCAATTTATTAACCTGTAACATGACGGAGGAGGTGACGACTCGCCCGAATGTCGAGTACATTCCCCCGCTCACGCCCAAGGCGAAGCAGAGGACTGGATCGACCACTTTTACGCAGATAACAAGCGATGACGCTGGTCTCCGAGTGAATGGATTTGATAGCCGGTCGGATATGGACTCTCTAAGTTCGATGCACTCTCTTGTCCTTAATTCTGCGACACCAACAACAACGGTATTCGTAGCGGCGACCCAGCCAGAGCGATCTGCGAACACGCCTAGCGCAGACGCACCCACAACAAACGGTCCACACGTCGTCACGATCAGAATCAACACGGATGCCGACAAACCAAAGGCTCCGAAAATCTCAAGCGTCCACCTCAAAAGTGACGTCGACTTCGATACTTTCAAACTGTCGGAACCGGCCAAGAAAAGCAGTTTAGTCAGAATAAACGTCGACGAAACCGACGGACAAGCAAAAATCCTAGACAATGAAGACTTATCTAAAGTGGATAAGCCTCCGTACATTTACTGTAACTCGTACGTGAACACAATATCGAGTATGGTAATGTCGAGCGGCCAGTGCTCGCCGAGCGACACTTTAGATTCAGGGACGTGTAGCGACCTCGATGGCACTCCGCCGCCGCTCCCAAAAAAGAAGACGTCAAAATCCAGCTCCGCGAAGAAAGCCGTCTCCGTCACGGTAATTAGCTCGACACGAAATCAAAGCGAGGTCGATTTCGAAGATAACGACTCTAACATATCGTGTGACTCGCTAAATAGTAGCGAGCTAAATGGAAGCGTGCACGCCGACGAAAGTCACAGCGACGACGCGAGCAAAAAAGAAAAGAAACAGTCTTCCGAGGCGACGCTTCAAGCGTTACCCAAAGCGAACAATAAAGACGGCAGCTTTCTACCTCAAGGTCTGCTGCAAGACATTAGAGATCGCTCAGCGAAACTAAACACGGTCGAAACTGAGAGTGTGTTGCAGATCGAGCGGACTGAGGAAGTGAGCCCGGGTATCAATGAGAATGCTTTATCGAAAGAAAGCACACAGCTAACATCATTCCGTTTAGTTTCTCAGCTCAATAGTGAGGTGAAGAAAAATAGTGCGGAATGTTTGAAGAGTAGTGTGGAATCTATGAAAAATAGCGCGGAATGTTTGAAGAGCAGTTTGGAACCTATGAAATACAGTTCGGCATCTTTGAAGAGCAGTGTGGATTCTACAACAAATAGGGTGGAAACCTATAAAAGCGGCTCGGTATCTCTTCCAGGAACTCTAAATAAAACACCCCTTATTAATGAGAGTACTTATGAGGACCGAAAGCAATTGGACAAAATGAAAGCAGAACAGTTATGTTATAGCAGTCATTATTTCGATACGGACAAATTTTACGATTTCCATTTGAACGAGAAACAGTTTGATGAAGTGCCAGTGAAAAGTGTAAGTGAAACCAAAAGTGTGTGCAATGACCTCACGGAAATGGAGTATTTCGCCGGCGTCAAAGACTACAAAAACGAGGAGTTGCCGTCTGCTATAAAGAGTTCGAAAGGGACAATTCGCGGTGTGAAAAACCGCGTTCGAGCCGGCATTGCGACGTTCTTGCAAATACAGAGCACGACAAAGGTACTTATAAAGCTTTTTTTTCCTTTTTTTTAGTGAGAATTTGTATTGTAAGTGAGAATTTGTAGCATTTGTGAAAACTACAATGTTAAAATCTCAAGACAAATGAAAGGAGAAAGATCTCTGCTAAGATCCAAACTCTAGTGATGAGATTTTTTTAGGAGAAAAGTGAAAACCCAACAAACTCTCTCTGATCAGACTCGTGAATCCAATAAACGATCCTGGGACCAAATATTGGATAGAGGCAGGCGTTACTTTGCGGAAGTCCATCATAATGAAGGAACCAGAAGTTTAATTCGCTATAATCCGCGACAAAAGGAATATCTATGTGGTACAGTGATTTTATATATATATATTGATTATATATTTTTTAATTATATATCGTGAATTTATTTATATTTTATTAATTTAATTTATATTTATTTACCACACCACAGAATTCCCCCAAAAACTACCCTTTATATATTGATAAATATATATTGATTATATATATAATGTATTATATATATTATTATTATATATATATATATATATTTATATTTACTTAACGCACCACAGAATTCCCCCAAAAACTACCCTTTATATATTATAAATATATATTGATTATATATTATTATTATATATATATATATATTTATATTTATTTACCGCACCACAGAATTCCCCAAAAACTACCCTCAACGCACGTTTCACTCCGATACCGGAGCATCCTCAGGAGATGTTGCCTCCACAATGCACGATTGTGAAGTGATTATTCGTGTCGGAAATTCCGGCTTTTATACCTTTTTTGGCATGACTCAAACAATACTACCCCCCCCACCCCGTCTACTACTGTATAAATTGAGTAAAGGTGAATTTGATACATTTATTTGTTCATTTAACAGATCAAAGTCTTTATAATTGTGTTTAATTATTTCTAATTGTTCCCATACGCACAATCGAAATCCCTTATTACATGTATGCAGGATTTTATATGAATGGCTATCGCCCACTTCATGTCCACTGTCCAAAAGGTGTTTAGCGAAGTGGGACCTTTGTGGTTGATTGTTTCTAAAGGCAGACATATGTTCCTTATAGCGCGTATCAAAGTTGCGCCCAGTTTGACCAACATATGTGGCCCCGCATTCAGGACACTCAAGTTTATAAACACCCGATTTTTGATGATTATTTAATTTATCCTTACCATTACAAATTCTCCGAAGTGTATTATTTGTCCTGAACGCGACATGTACCTCATGGGATCTAAGTGTCTTGGCAATGCGTTCAGATATAGGTCCAAAATACGTCATACTGGCTTTATATTTATTTATCTTATCAGATGTAGCCATGTATAGGTCTTTTCTTATTTGCACTGACTGCTGTTTTTTAATTATATTATTCACAATATTCTTATTGTATCCATTTGAATGTGCGATTTGGTATATGACCGCTAATTCTCTCTTATAGTTGTCTTTAGACAGTGGAATGGACAATAACCTATGTACATAGCTATGAAATGCTGCAAGTTTATGTTGCCAAGGATGACAAGACGATGCGGGAATAGTCGTGTCAGTATATGTTGGCTTGCGATAAATTTTAAATTCATGTTTATTATTAACCCGGGATATAGTTAAGTCTAGGAAATTTAAAGATTTGTCTTTTTCCAATTCTGACTTGAACTTAATTTTTGGATGTAATCTATTAAGTTTCTCGACAAATACACCCAGTTGTCTCGTTGTTCCCGTCCAACATATTATTATATCATCTACATATCTGTAGTAATAGAAAATATTATTCAAATCAAATAATAAAATAAAAATATTATATCAAATTCACCTTTACTCAATTTATACAGTAGTAGACGGGGTGGGGGGGGTAGTATTGTTTGAGTCATGCCAAAAAAGGTATAAAAGCCGGAATTTCCGACACGAATAATCACTTCACAATCGTGCATTGTGGAGGCAACATCTCCTGAGGATGCTCCGGTATCGGAGTGAAACGTGCGTTGAGGGTAGTTTTTGGGGAATTCTGTGGTGCGGTAAATAAATATAAATATATATATATATATATATAATAATAATATATAATCAATATATATTTATAATATATAAAGGGTAGTTTTTGGGGGAATTCTGTGGTGCGTTAAGTAAATATAAATATATATATATATATATATAATAATAATATATATAATACATTATATATATAATCAATATATATTTATCAATATATAAAGGGTAGTTTTTGGGGGAATTCCGTGGTGTGGTAAATAAATATAAATTAAATTAATAAAATATAAATAAATTCACGATATATAATTAAAAAATATATAATCAATATATATATATAAAATCACTGTACCACATAGATATTCCTTTTGTCGCGGATTATAGCGAATTAAACTTCTGGTTCCTTCATTATGATGGACTTCCGCAAAGTAACGCCTGCCTCTATCCAATATTTGAAATCGGTGAGCTTGACCGTACAGGCTAGACTTTACATCAAATTAACTAAATTACATCGTGTCGCAGTTCAAAACGTTTGGTTTAATCAACAATGTAAACATTTAAAAGTTATTCCAAAATATATTAACGTAAAAACAAACACGCACAATCGAGCGTCTGACATTGCTATTAGGAAAGCACAACAAATCTGGTTAAATGAAGAATCACGTCACTGGTTTACGGTCAGAGATAATCTGAAGCTCCATCTTAAGATACTTTATACAGAGCTTACCTTTAAATTACATAATATTGAATTCGATCTTTTGGATCAGAAAGCGAGAGATTTAGCATCCCTAGAGGTACATAATAAATTTCTTAAACAACAAAAGAAATTAGATTTCCTTGTGAATAGCTCCTCTCATTCTACTAGAGTGGATAACTTGGACAATGGGACCGACAGACCTGTTCATAATTTTTTCCCTCGGGTTAAAAATCTTACTGATACTGTATTTACGAATGATGAAACGAAGTTATTAGAAAAAGGGTTAAAATTTAATATTCCCACTAATGTTACAAATAAATCGTTGGAAACATTGGCAGTTGATGCAGAGTTGGCAATTGTTCTCAGTAAAAAAGATAATATCGTCAAAAATATTGTTGCACACCAAATAAAAACCACTGCTACTTCTCCAGCTTCTAATCCAGACACAAAAGTTTTAAAATCACTACAAAATACAATCAAAAACAATAACCTGGTTATTACAAAAGCCGATAAAGGCAATGCAGTAGTAGTTCTTAAACGTGATGAATATTTAGATAAAGTTAATGATGTGATCTCGGGGGATGAATTTAGTCAGTTATCTACAGATCCAACAAAAAAATTTTCTGCGAGGGTTAGATTAGCTGTTAATAAATCTGAATATATATTTCCAAAAAATTCATCAAAACAAAGAGTAATTCTGATGAATACTTATGCCCCCACATTGTATGGCTTGCCAAAAATTCACAAAAATAATATTCCAATGCGACCAGTTGTTTCGTACATAGGTGCACCAGCATACGAATTGGCTAAAGAGTTAAATAATACAATTAAATCAAAAACATCGTTTCAGCCCAAATTTGCGCTAAAAAATAGCAGCCAGTTGGTCACCAATATCAAGGATTTGAGATTACCTGTCCAATGTATGTTGATATCGTTGGATGTAGAGAGTTTATTTACTAATGTACCAGTGGGCGAAACTTTAGATATTTTAAAAAGATTGCTAGAAACTAAACGGTTACACCCTAATGAAATTTCAGAATTAATTGAGCTAACGCAAATTTGTATGGAACAAAATTATTTTAAATTTAATAATCAATTTTACCATCAAAAAGAGGGGTTAGCTATGGGGTCACCGCTAAGCCCCTTAATGGCTGAAATATTCATGGATAATTTTGAGATTAAACATATCGTTAATGAGAATAATATTTTCTATTACTACAGATATGTAGATGATATAATAATATGTTGGACGGGAACAACGAGACAACTGGGTGTATTTGTCGAGAAACTTAATAGATTACATCCAAAAATTAAGTTCAAGTCAGAATTGGAAAAAGACAAATCTTTAAATTTCCTAGACTTAACTATATCCCGGGTTAATAATAAACATGAATTTAAAATTTATCGCAAGCCAACATATACTGACACGACTATTCCCGCATCGTCTTGTCATCCTTGGCAACATAAACTTGCAGCATTTCATAGCTATGTACATAGGTTATTGTCCATTCCACTGTCTAAAGACAACTATAAGAGAGAATTAGCGGTCATATACCAAATCGCACATTCAAATGGATACAATAAGAATATTGTGAATAATATAATTAAAAAACAGCAGTCAGTGCAAATAAGAAAAGACCTATACATGGCTACATCTGATAAGATAAATAAATATAAAGCCAGTATGACGTATTTTGGACCTATATCTGAACGCATTGCCAAGACACTTAGATCCCATGAGGTACATGTCGCGTTCAGGACAAATAATACACTTCGGAGAATTTGTAATGGTAAGGATAAATTAAATAATCATCAAAAATCGGGTGTTTATAAACTTGAGTGTCCTGAATGCGGGGCCACATATGTTGGTCAAACTGGGCGCAACTTTGATACGCGCTATAAGGAACATATGTCTGCCTTTAGAAACAATCAACCACAAAGGTCCCACTTCGCTAAACACCTTTTGGACAGTGGACATGAAGTGGGCGATAGCCATTCATATAAAATCCTGCATACATGTAATAAGGGATTTCGATTGTGCGTATGGGAACAATTAGAAATAATTAAACACAATTATAAAGACTTTGATCTGTTAAATGAACAAATAAATGTATCAAATTCACCTTTACTCAATTTATACAGTAGTAGACGGGGTGGGGGGGGTAGTATTGTTTGAGTCATGCCAAAAAAGGTATAAAAGCCGGAATTTCCGACACGAATAATCACTTCACAATCGTGCATTGTGGAGGCAACATCTCCTGAGGATGCTCCGGTATCGGAGTGAAACGTGCGTTGAGGGTAGTTTTTGGGGAATTCTGTGGTGCGGTAAATAAATATAAATATATATATATATATAATAATAATATATAATCAATATATATTTATAATATATAAAGGGTAGTTTTTGGGGGAATTCTGTGGTGCGTTAAGTAAATATAAATATATATATATATATATATAATAATAATATATATAATACATTATATATATAATCAATATATATTTATCAATATATAAAGGGTAGTTTTTGGGGGAATTCTGTGGTGTGGTAAATAAATATAAATTAAATTAATAAAATATAAATAAATTCACGATATATAATTAAAAAATATATAATCAATATATATATATAAAATCACTGTACCACATAGATATTCCTTTTGTCGCGGATTATAGCGAATTAAACTTCTGGTTCCTTCATCATGATCCTGGGACCATTGAACATGATAGGCCAATGAGGCAGTTCTAAATTCCCTAATAATCAAATATATTTTTTATCCATTCATTTATCAACCATTTTCAATTATTTTTTTATCCACTACAAGTTAGCCCTTGACTGCGATCTCACCTGATGGTAAGTGATGATGCAGTCTAAGATGGTAGCGGGCTAACCTGTTAGGGGCATGACAGTTACATTAAACCCGCATACCCCTATTCGGTTTCTACACGGCATCGTACAGGAACGCTAAATCGCTTGGCGGCACGTCTTTGCCGGTAGGGTGGTAATTAGCCACGGCCGAAGCCTCCCACCAGGCAAGACCAGGGAAAATTCAGTAATTATAAATTCCCAAATAAACCCTGCCGGGGATCGAACCCGGGACCTCCGCACGTTAAGGCAACTACACACTGCGCCACGGAGGTCGTTGAATACAATATGCAATACCTGGAAACATCTGAAATCCAAATAATTAATTCGTTTCACAGATGTTAAAAGACATGATTACACCGCAAAAAGCATGACAACAAGTCATCCGTTCAAATCTCTTTCAACTTGTGGAGCAAGTAACGATTTCATATTCAGGTTAACAAGCAAAAGATTACGAATCTAAAAGTTAGCGCCAGCTGCCATAGCTCATTACCATGATCGCACATTAGACGCAAGCCGCACGCGTCGTGAAAACCATGAATGGCTAATCCAAATGCTTTGTGTAGTAAATCTGTTTGTCGGTCCGTCGATCTGTTTGTGTGTTGCCTTTTCATAGCCCATCTTTTTAAACAATTTTCTCGAATTTTTTTATCCACTACAAGTTAGCCCTTGACTGCGATCTCACCTGATGGTAAGTGAAGATGCAGTCTAAGATGGTAGCGGAATAACCTGTTAGGGGCATGGCAGTTATATTTAAACCAAACCCCTATTCGGTTTCTACACGGCATCGTACCGGAACGCTAAATCGCTTGGCGGCACGTCTTTGCCGGTAGGGTGGTAACTAGCCACGGCCGAAGCCTCCCACCAGGCCAGACCAGGGAAAATTCAGAAATTATAATTTCTAAAAAAACAACAGAAAACCATATCAAAATTAGCCGCATTTATGACATTCGTGTTTTTATTGCTGAAAAACGCGTTAGATTGAGGCTTTTGTAGCACAGGGGCTTAAAACAGTAGTCGCTTAAATCAGTATTATTTTAAAATGACAGTCATACGAGTATGTCACGTACCTTGGCGATCCTAAAACAAGGAATATAATTCCAAAACACGAACGTCAACAGTATTAAAACAATACTGCTTTAAGCGACTATAGTACCTATGCCTCCCGGGCTAATGTGTAAACAGCTTTAATTCACGTACTGATTTTAGAGGTCACAGTGAAGCCTTTGAAGGCACGTACCAAAGTGTTTATTATAAACTTTTTATTGACTTTCAGTTACATTATCATTGCGGCTGACAGTAATCATACTAATATTATAAATGCGAAAGTGTGTTTATTTGTTGGTTTGTTGGTTTGTCCTTCAATCACGCCGCAACGGAGCATCGGATCGACGTTATTTTTGGCGTGGGTATAGTTGAGGACCTGGAGAGTGACATAGGCTACTTTTTTCCCAGAAAATTAGGGAGTTCCCGCGGGAATCAAAAAAACTTAAACCACGCGGACGAAGTCGCGGGCATCAGATAGTTTGTGTATAAAAGCTAGAGATAATGATGACCCACTTTTGGACAAAAGACAAAATTCTACTTAGTAGGTTATAAATTTGTTCACTCTCATTCCCAAAAAAGAAGAAAGAAAAGAAGAAGTATAGTAGTGGATAATAAAAAAGATTTTGTAAGCAGATTCCGATTTTAGCATAACTTAGCATCTTTGGTCGTTAAGCCACAGAATAATATAATAGTACTGACGTGTTAAGCTAAGCGGACACTTTCATAAACATGTAGGTATTCAGTATTACCTGACGAAACGTAAAGCCTTATTGAAGCCTAATACCACAACTTAACCTTGTGTTCTGTTGTTCCCAGTTTGGAAACAACATTTTAAACCTTCATAGTTCATCCAAAACAATGGTGCAAACAATGTACTAATGACAAGAGTACAACAGCAAAATTACATTTGTAATTATGAACAAGTGATCTGGATATAACTATAGGCGGCAGAACAAAGGCCGATTGTCATTCTAAGGGCTAATACAGACTGACGTCTTTGTGACCGAGTGATGGATCCGATTATATATGACTGTTTTTGCATGTGTCTGCTCTTCAGTCAGAGCCTTATAACGTTAGAACACAGAACAATTAATGAAGATTAGATTCCTATTTCTTTAAAATCTATTCGTATTTCTTTTCCGGTCAAAAAACTATAATACCTACAATAAAAATAGGTCTAGATTTCTTTTCTCTTTTGGATAACGTCACTCGAGAGAAAAAGATAGAAGGCTTATGAAATATTCTTATATCATCTGGATCTGATAATACTGTCCATTTTTAAAGTTTTATTATGAAGTGCGTAAGTACGTCTAGGATTGAAATTAGTAGTAGTCTGGTTTTCAGACTTCTGCATACGTAATTGACTTTAATGCGTTATGGACATAATTTTACGTAGCTTTACGCACAGAAAATCTAGTATCTAGAAACCAGTAATATCAGTATAAGTAACAGACTTATAAATAATAAACAGAATGAAATTAATAACTTGGTATTTACAAATACCACGTAACGTACTTACGTCGCTTTGTTTGAATAACGTTACTAATAACCGTTGCTAATTTATGCAAATGTGCCGAAATGTATAACAATATCGGTATTATACGCTTATTGTTGATATTGTTATCCAAATGCTAATTCAACATTGCCATTGTGAGGTCGTCAACAGATCAATGCTTTAGTGGGTGGTAGTGAGGTACTGGTATCCATTGGTATCCGTACCTTTTACTTATACAGCGCATAGTTAGTGTAAAAATCCTGAAGCCGTTCCGATACGATGCCGTGTAGAAACCGACACGGGGTATGGGTTTTAATATAACTGCCACACCCCTAACAGGTTAGTCCGCTACCATCTTAGACTGCATCATTACTTACCACCACTACACCACCACACCACTTAGTCAAGGGCTAACTTGTAGTGGAATAAAAAAATACACAAATATTTACATTAAGGTACATGACTCTTAAGGTAAGGGCCCAAAAATTACGGATTGTTAAAATTCTATTCAATTCACAAGGTGTCAAAGACGTCACTACACCGGAAAGTCCAGGCTTTAGCGATAGTACGAGTACATAGATTCACGACGATTCAAAAGCACATCTTGTAATAGTTATTTGAATAAAACATTAGAGTTTGAAAGTTGGAAGTTTCAGGTTTGAAGTAGTAAGTAGACAGACGATTTCAAGCTCGTATAAGCGCAAGTCGCTGGTATAGTGTTTGTACATAAGTTGCAAAATATCATCATCGAGTAGCGATCGTGTGAAGAAACCTTTGTCCTTTGTAGGCGTTTATCGGTTTACACGAAAAAGACAACAATATTCATGAACAACATGCCCAAATTTTCTTGTAAGAAGCCGAAGAGATCTCTATAATTGTCATTTAGGTAAGGATCATAGAGCTATATTCGAAGTAGAAACTTATACATAGTTATTTTTTTGTTTATTGCTACTAAAAGTTCCAATAAGCAATTATTCGTGTTTATTCATATGGATCAACAAAGAGTAAATTCTATTAGCTCCGAATTTAGCCATACGCACTGTTAAGTATTTAGGAGTGTACCTACGGCTGGGTAGTACTCCCCTGCATAAAAATTATATATATAAAAAAAGATCATTATACTGTGTATTACGATGTAGATAATCATCTTAATCGTTAGTTCCTCCAAACAAACAGACTACCATCTCTAATTAATAACTGCACAGTTTTTGCGAAAAGAAGTGATTGAATAATTGAGCTATTAACAGGTGTCAGATTAATTGCGGAAATCAATCTTCTTTCCTTCAACACTCTTTCTTTAGACATACTAGATATTTCATTCTCTAATCTTGAAAGCTTATAATCACTCTAATTATGGACCACATCGAAGGAAGCTTGATTTTTCTCTTTTCCAAGTGCACTTAAAGAGCAATTAAAGTAAAAGTGCCACTTCCTTAATTGAAGGTCCCACGGCGCGGGTCGGAAGAGACATCCAATGATTCAATAGAACTTGTACTACTTGAGAAAGTTGATATAAAAATGTTTGTCTTAGAAACCGTAGGGTAATTAGATTGCTCTATTTATGGGCATTGGATTGTGTCAATAATCGATTTGAATGGAGCAAGAACTCAATGACAATGCTTTTTATTATTAGTTCGTTTGATTTGGTTTACTGCCAGAGTCATAGTTCAAAGTATTCTGAAATGGAGTATTATGTAAACTACTTGTTCCTAAAGACGTACTCATACGTAGATCTGAAAGCAAATGTTTAATTTTTTGATCCACCATGACTCAGCCCTTGACTGCCATCTCACCTGATGGTAAGTGATGATGCAGGCTAAAATGGTAGCGGGCTAGCCTGTTAGGGGCACGGCCGATGCCTCCTACCAGGCCAGACCAGGGAAAGTTCAGATATTATAAATTCCCAAATTGACCCTGCCGGGGACCGAACCAACAGCTCTCAACACTGCGCCACGGAGATCGTCTATTCTTCTAACAATATTTAAATCTTTAAACTTTTCAATGATAAAAAGACAGCAGTAGACAATGCTTTAAGGACCAACAGATGCTGGAATCTTAAGGAGATTGAATTGAAATAATAGCTTTTTTCTTCTCTAAATCATTTTTTTTTGAAGACCCAAAAACACAGCGTTGGAAATTTTTCACTGAGTAGAAGACAATCAAGCGACTAGCTAACAAGCAGCCTGCCAACCTACTGGAGCAATTAAACGGTGCAAAAGGTGTAATGTGTTATGTGGAGATCCTAGAAGAGACTATTTAGAAAAACTATAAGCATGAGCTCAAGATGAAAGGTTGATAATATTTAATCGGTCAGTTTATGATTTCATCTGATAGGAAGTTGATAGGAGGACTCGATTTCAGCTCATTAAGATAATTCAGCTAAGATAAGTCTATTTCCAATAAGCTTTCAAGCGTAAACATTTTATTAATAGCTTCATAAATATGAATTCTTCGATTTCGATGTATCGATTATAATCAAGTACCAATATCAAGGTTGATGAGTATCGAGAAATCGTCTTCGTGAAACGTCGTTAGCGCAATCGAGTTTCTACCACTTCGAAAGTATCTACACACTGAGCCGACTTCGTTTCCAACCGCGATGTAACTAGCAAGACTAAAGTCCGGACGCGAAGCAGGAAGAATTTCGTACTATGAACTGTTATTACCTGTCTCTGACACTCTCTCGTAAATATAATGCGTCTCGTTCGCACAGATGTGATGGCATTGCTTCTGTGCGAACGAGACGCATTATATTTACGCGAGAGTGACAGAGACAGGTAATAACAGTTCACTGTACGAAATTCTTCCTGCTTCGCGTCCGGACTTTAGTCTTGCTAGTTACATCGCGGTTGGAAACGAAGTCGGCTCAGTGTAACAGGATAATAGTCGTTAAAGCCCGCCAACCCGCATTGGAGCAGCGTGGTGGGTCTAAGCTCTAATTCCCGCTTTCCTATGAGAGTGGAGGCCTGTGCCCAGCAGTGGGACGTTAATAGGCTGTAGTGATGATGATGATGACTGTACATAATATAAAATAAAAAAAATGAGGAGTCATACCCGTAAAGACATCGGTGGCATCTAAACCGTGAAGTGGTTTTTTTTTATTTACTTCAGAAAAAAGTTAAAAAAAACAGTGCTTCCAATTTATTCACTTACAAGGTTCTTAAATCCGCGAGTGGCGATCCAATTCCGGAAAGCGCCGCGTTGGATTTGAAATCAGCTAAGTGTGTATGAGGCTTTATGACTTAATCTGTAACAAATGACTAGCTTTTTGCTCGCGAATTCGCTTATTATTGGCAATTTGCCATGTTTCGAGTTGATTGATGATGTTACATCTATTTTCTAAAGCACCGTTATTATACTTTGTTTGTCAAAATACGTACTTACTTTTGTTTCATTTTGTTTGTCGTAAATGAATTGTTCACTCCTGTATTGTAAACATTAATCGTCTATGAAAACTATGCTTTAGTTTTTTTTTTCATTTTCATACGTAGACTGTTCTTTACAAACTTTTTTTTAATTCCACCACAAGTTAGCCCTTGACTACAATCTCATCTGATGGTAATTGACGATGCAGTCTAAGATGGAAGCGGTCTAACCTGTTAGGAGTAGGTATGGCAGTAAATTTATATTAAGCCCATACCCCTAGTCGGTTTCAATATGCAGGCATCGTACGGCGTACCGAAACGCTAAATCGCTTGGCGGTACGTCTATGCAGGTAGGGTGGTAACTAGCCACGGCCAAAGCCTCCCACGTTGTCTGAGGTCGTCAAACTGCCGCACTTAGAATCGCTTAGATTAAATAAGGAACTCCGGAGTATAGATTTTATATTGAATTCTATACCTACTAAGGAGTTATGACTGAACTACTTTAAGTGCGTCGGTAAGGGAATGATCTGTGTTATTACTAATTAGAGATTGATTTCGTAAAAGATTGAATGATATTATTATTTGTTGTATTTTATTAAATGTGATTTTAGAATTTAACAGGATCTTTTATAGTCACCCCATTTTTACCATCAATTATAGGTTTGGTTATAAATAAAAACTCCAACGGCGAAACGTCCTTACTTGTGGCGCTAGTGCGGTAATACAACAATAAGATTACAATAATTTATGTGGATTCCCCATCGAAAACAGGTAACCGGAACAATGGAACAATATCAAAATTTGACATTGTTCAATTCAAATTCTTCAAAAGTCCTCCCATAAATTAAACACGGCGAGGAGGCGCGTCTATGGTTGCGTTCTGAAACTTGGTGTTACATTTGTGAATTTCATACATTTCAACACTTAGTTTTTGATTGAACACGTAGCAATTATTAATTACTTACTTACGATAGATAAATTAGCAATATTTCTTTTGTGTGATGTGCATTTAATATGACTCTACGACTACAATGCAATGTTACGTATTGTAATCGGTCAAGGCGTCGATTGATTGCGAAAATTATTGCGCTTCCAATAAAAGTCATGTTTAAAATGATTTATTTTAGCGTTTAAATGTCGTGAGTGATGATAGAAACGCATACAGGCTAGATAATAGTAATTTACCTACTTAATAAACTAAGACTGGCACGAAAAAACCAAGGGTAAGAAACTTGAAATATTGACTGGTCATACCTACAGTTTACTACCATCGTCACAGCAGTATTATTAACCGACTTCCAAAAAAGGAGGAGGTTCTCAATTCGGCGCGTATTTTTTTCATTTTTTTTATTGTATTTTGGTGCATATCTCCGTGGTTTCTGAATCGATTTGAAAATTGTTTCGTTAGTAGTCTAGAGGAAGCTCTCGAGGTGGTCCCGTACAAAGTTCTGACTCCAAATTCTCAACCCTGACACTAAAAAGTTAAAAATGAAAATTCTTTCCAAAAAAATGTTAAAGTCGGGCTAGTCTGATGCGTCAACTTTGCTTATCCTTGTTATACTTTACAGTGGCGTTGGAAGTCGGTTTTTTGGAAAGATTTTTTTTAGTATTGTTGACGCTGTTGTTTCAGAATTATATTCCTTATTTTAGGGACGTCAAGGTACTCACTTAATATAATAAATTACATATAAAAACTGACATTTTTAAATTACACTGCTTTAAGCGACGCCACGTTAGTACTTAGGTATGCCCTAAGTAGGTTCCTTAGAGTTTCTAAACTTACTTAGGTACATAGAGTTTGACGAATGAAAAGAAAGGATTATTGAAAATGATACCTTCCAACTTCCAAGCAATTCTCATAGCACCCTGGCGAAGCAATATTTAAGTGGAGTAAGAGATCAGAAAAGCTTTTCATACTCACTCACTCACTCTGATTGAAGGCTGGAATTTTGAACAAAGGTTCCCTTTATGATGTAATCTACATTAGAGAGATAAGAGTAGAGATAAGACAAGGAAAACGCCTGGATTTTTTGAAATTTATGTTGCAACGGGTTGTACGGGTTTTGTATACAAAAATCGAGTATAAAACCTAGACATGATAATAAATATGAGTATATTCTACTTCACCACTTTCCACCAGAAAGCTAAATTAGCATAAAATTTAAAGGTAAATAACAATGTTATATCACTTTAAAAAGGTGAATTTCACTTTCTACTCAAACCCAGGCTTCATTATAATGTTTTAGACATTAGCTCTAAAGACAATCTTAAAGTTAATGACTCGCGCAAGCTTGTAAGGCATTACTACCGGAACATTATAATAAGTTCTTCCGAAACAAGTATTTTATTTTAATAAGCCCAGTGGCTTAGTTTGGCTTCCTATTAGGACCGGGTTCGATCCCCGGGCACGCACCTGTAACTATGTGTTTGCTCCGACAGTGAAGGAGAAAGCATCACAAGGAAACTTGCGTTCCTAAAATTTCTTCAGGGTACCTACCTTATGAAGTTTTGGCCAGCGTGGTGGACAGATCAGAATCAAAATGACTTTGAATCTCTGCCGAGTCCTAGGCTAGCTAGCATAGGCTGCTTAGATCCTTGATGATATCGAAATGCTTAGAGAAATTATTTTCAAAGATTAACCACGCATGAACCACGCAAACGAAGCCGAGCTATTGAGCAAGTTAAAAAAACTTACTCTACGAAAAAGTATACTTAAATATTTATCTATACTTTTTCAGAGGCATAAGACAAAACGTCCGCAATTGTTCAAGTCAGTTTGTTTTGTCGCTCTATATAAAAGTGAACGGGCGGACTTTTTATTATATCCATAGTGCGTTTTCTAACTAAATTTCCTCGTTGGTCTAGTGGTTAGCATGTTCGAGTGCGGCCGACGAGGTCCCGGGTTCGAGTCCCGGGTCGGGTCTCATAATTTAAGTATTGGGGTTTTCTGACTAGAAATTCTCAGTACTAGCCCAGAGTTAGGAAGTTGGCGGTGTTTCACCCCCGTGCCTCGGAGAGCACGTTAAGCCGTCGGTCCCGGTTATTATCACTAACATGATATTATAGTCATTAAAGCCCGCCAACCCGCATTGGAGCAGCGTGGTGGGTCTAAGCTCTAATTCCCTGTCTCTTATGAGAGTGGAGGCCTGTGCCCAGCAGTGGGACGTTAATGGGCTGTATATGGTATGGCTGTGGTAATGGTGTTTTTTAAGTTGCCTGAAGCCTCGAGACTAGTCTAATAGGTATTATTATAAAAGTCTGTCCACATTACATGATATTTGCGGAACTTCAAGATCGGCCTTGATATTTGCGCGCACTTTCGTATACCGCGAACAAAAAATGTCATTTGCATAACACGTAGGTACAGTGTACACGAAACACGCCTTGCCTATAAATAACCGACTGTCTGTGCATTTTCTCTGCTTTATTCATGCAGACGCTGGATTTTATGTGTCAAAACCAATGACGACCTACCTTTCTTGAGCGCTTTTGGCAGTAAGTAAGTAAGTAAGTAGGTAAAAACACTTTATTACACACAAACAAATAATAAAACAGAGGTAAAACGAATCATAACAGAATTTACAACTTGTTACGGTGTAAAGGCGGCCTTATCACTATGAGTGATCTCTTCCAGGCAACCTTTTTATGATAGGAGATCGGTTGCATGATGTCAGGGCGGTGCACACGTGTACATTTCTAAGAGAAAAATAATAACAGTCTACTACTTATCTATTACAACTAACTATTACAATATAATAAACTTACATAACAGTACATACTATAGTTACATACTATTATACTTATATGACAATATAAATCTAAAAATAAAATAAAACATAATATATACTCATATTATAATAGATACAATAACATAAACTTACACGAGCTTTACATAAATATTTATACTTTCATAGCGATAAATAGTAATCAGTAGTAGTGGCAGTGTCAATTTTGGAATCTATAATTTCTGAATTTTGTTTGGTCTGGCCTGGGAGCCTTTGGCCTTGGTTAGTTACCTACTTGGTTACCGGCAGAGACATGCCGCCAAGCGATTTAGCGTTCCCGTACGATGCTGTGTAGAAACCGCCGTGTATGGGTTTAATATAACTGCCATACCTCTAACAGGTTAGCCATAATGTTTTATAGTAAGCACTAGTTTTTAACTAATTTCAAACCATGCCCTAAATACCTAATGAATATTACTTTAGTGTGATTTTTTTTTATTCACTGAAAAGGATTAAGTAGATATACATTTGGTTTCATACATTCTTCGGGGTTCAACCCCAAAGACACAACTTAGTTAAATGATTAAATCTAAAACTTCACTACCTATAAGATCTGATGCTACTAGTCAAGCGTAAAACTGGTGATAAATTTTAAAAATCACTCTCACTAAAACCACACAAACTAAAACCTATCCACACATTTCTAATGAATATGGACAAGACAAAATTCTTAACAGTAAGTTATCCAAAGTTACTTAAAAAATGTGTTTAACACACTTCATAAATTACAGAAAGCAAATGGCGTGACTATCCTACAATGATTCTACACCTGTTAATAATTATTCGAGAATGACATTAAAAAGGCGACCATAATTTTGGAAATTAAAGCGGGACTAATGGTAGAACATGAGTTACTTTAAGATCCACAGTGCCCTGAAAAATCTTATGCAAGCGATTCAATTCGTTAAGAACTGTGACAACATAATGTAGTACTTGATTGTATTAAAAAATGGTGATGACGACAACACTTCTTATGCCATCCCCTGAGTAGTATAAAGGGAACCAATATGTAGTGTAGCAGAAATATTTA
This sequence comes from Erebia epiphron, assembly GCA_963932025.1. Classification (NCBI taxonomy): domain Eukaryota; kingdom Metazoa; phylum Arthropoda; class Insecta; order Lepidoptera; family Nymphalidae; genus Erebia; species Erebia epiphron. The sequence goes on from OZ009946.1 coordinate 28,564,907, forward strand.
AAACTTTGAAACGGGCTTGAATCAAAGCAGCTCTGGAAGGCAAGAATAATTCCCACAATTTTTGTTTATCGCTGTAAATTGTCTTGTAAAGAAATGATAACAACTAACAATGGTCAAAAGTTATAGTCTAGAATCATTCTAGGCATAGGCCAGCTTTTATCCCGGAAAATTATATAGTGCTCGCGGGAACCGTAACACCACGCGAACGAAGTCGCGGGCATCGGCTTGTATTATATCAAACCGGGACAGTCCCGCTTAAATCAAGATTGTTGGTCAACTTGGGTATGAATATTTTCCCCACACAATACGCCGGAACAAACATGCATATTAGCATGATGTATAGGCTAAAAAACGTTGTAAAGTAATGAATTTAATTAATACGGAATTTAGACAATTGCTTACTCATTGAAACAGTGCATCTGATGAATGAATGCGAACAATTAGGTAACACTGCCTCTTGCATGACATACCCACCGATCGTTTTCTTTAAAAGTTATCACTTGATCAAATACTCAATTTATATGGTACTAGCTGATGCCCGCGACTTCGTCCGCGTGGTTTAAGTTTTTTTTAATTCCCCCGGGAACTCCTTAATTTTCCTGGATAAAAAGTCCTGTCACTCTCCAGGTCCTCAACTATACCCATGCCAAAAATCACGTCGATCCGTTGCTCCGTTGCGGCGTGATTGAAGGACAAACCAACAAACAAACACACTTTCGCATCTTTATTATTAGTATGATTAAACTTAGAATAGTTATTTGTCACTCGAGTGCAACACGTAACTTTTCATCCCCCCTCAGCGAGGAAATGACATGACGTGAAAGAAAATGGTGCGCGCAAAGCAAATTAAAAAAGTACACCAAGAAGGTTACGAGTGTGAGTTTTTAACAAATTAAAAAAAGTTGTATGGAAATTCGGCACCATAGAGGTAGAAGTAAATAGGTTTTAATGATGTTTTGAATTCACAAACTTCATAGACGAGTGATATTTGCTAACGTGCACACGATGTTCTAAATTCAATTTACTTTATCCTCAAGAGGATAATAACGGCTTTTGCATTCAGATATCGAATACTAAAAATACTCTTTCCGAGATGGTGGGATGAAAATTATATTAATATTGATATATTTTTTGTATTAGATTACGATAAAATACTTACCTTTATATTACACAATAATATTTTAAAAAATCACTAAAAACTGCCATAGAAAGGCCATCCGTGACGTTAAACTGTATGTATCGTACATTTCTACATAAATCAAGAAGATTACATAATATAAAAATATAACACACAAAAACTTTGGGATGTGCCGTCGGTTCGGCTGACACATACAAATTTGGTTCAAAATCTTACAAGTGAAAGAGATCGAGCAAGGCTTCTAGCCTTATCTGAAAAAGAATCCGAGTATTGGCTTCATGCCTTGCCATCGAAAAATCTCGGCACTCTTTTAGATAATGAAAGTTTTCGTGTGGCTCTAGGTCTCAGATTGGGAGTACCCCTGTCCTACGAGCACAGGTGTCCGTGTGGAAAAGAGGTTGATAAATTTGGAATTCACGGACTCTCTTGCCAAAGGAGCACTGGTAGACTTTTTCGGCATGGCTCTCTCAATGATACGATCAAAAGGGCTCTTGTCACCATAGTATTCCTGCGCTCATTGAGCCGGCAGGGATAAGTCGGGATGATAGCAAGAGACCTGATGGATTGACGCTGGTTCCCTGGGAACCGGGACGGGCGCTAGTGTGGGACGCAACATGCGTAGACACATTGGCCCCGTGTCATATCAGGGAGACAGCATCAAGGCCGGGAGCCGCAGCAGAAAAGGCTGAAACCGGCAAGCGGCGGAAGTATGCTTCTCTCATAGAGAGTTACATATTTGTTCCGTTTGCCGTGGAGACCCTGGGGCCATGGAGTCTTAGTGCCAAAAACTTTTTACGAGATATTTCACCGCGGTTAATTGCCTCATCTGGTGACAGAAGGGCTGCCTCATTTTTTGCGCAAAGGATCAGCCTGGCTTTCCAGCGCGGAAATGCTGCCAGCATTCTTGCCACCATTCCACATTCCACGCGGGCATGATTTATATAGTCATTAGGTTAGGCTAGCTAGCATTAAGTTATGTTAGTATTATTTTCAATAAAAAATATAATAATATATAAAAAATAACAATTTTAGTAGCAGTTTATTATTTCATTTATACGAACAATAAGTGCTTGAGATAGAAAGTTTAAGCTTTAATTATTAGTGAACTACATAAATGTCAGACATATCGCGTACGGGTGCATTAGTTATAACTAAACTGAAACTATACTTACTTATTTAAAGAATGAATAATTTTATACTTTCATAGCCAAACACTCATTGATAATACAGTTTAAATAATGAAGCTGAACGAACTTATTTCACAGAACATCCACATCGTGGATATGGATACACGACAATAGTATCCATATCCATACTTCCATGCTAATGTTATAAATTCGAAAATGTGTTTATCTGTCTGTCTGCTACGCTTTCACGGCCCTTCCGTGCAATCGAATTTGATGAAATTTGGTACAGGGATAGTTTGTATCCCGGGGGAGGATACAAACTATCCCTGAACGACTTTTTATCCCGGAACTACTTTTTATCCCGTAAAAATAAGGAGTTCTCGCCGGAATTAAAAAAAAACTTAATCTACGCGGACGAAGTCGCTGGCATCATCTAGTTACAGAATATTGTTTGAACTATTTCATCGTATCTTAACCAGGCATACTCGTAACGCTATCGTAACTTTTTTGTTCTAATCGGAAGAATAACGTCATCCACCACGCTTCCTGTCATCGATTGTTCTATTGATCTCCTGATTGACATTATTACATACAAGACCGGTTATAACTCGATTATACTTTCACCGATGCAATGGTTTCTTTTAGTATTGTGACAGTAAACAGGAAAGCCGACTGGTTACACGTTAACCTATAATCTGTCTGGTTAATTGTCTACCGTTAACCTATTAATATGCAATTAGTAGGCTTCATTTATTAATCTCTTGTGGATTAACCTTTGATTAATTAAGGTTAATTATCTTTTTGTTTGTTTGTTCTGTTTCAAACAATACTTTTCAGGTCATCGTAGAAGAAGTTTAGAAGTAAAAAAGTGCGTCGAAATTTGATGACGTCACAATTCAGTAAGTATATCATACAACGTCCCACACTAATCGCGCGTTTTGACATTTGAAAAAATTTCTGATTTGGCTATATAGTTGTCCAATACCCGATTAGTAGTCTCCTTTAGCTTTCAAGAATTCTGTGGATCTAACTATAAGAATTAACCTTCTCGGAGTATTTCGGCAGCGAAAGTACAAATTTGTCAGTGATACTCTCAAAATGCTTTAGATTTAGAATTAATCATAATAAGGTTTAATGTTTGTATCGTGTAACGATAAGGCTGACATATAGGTCACCTATAAAAGCCCTTTAAAAACTAGAAATAGAAATTAAAAAAAGAACTAACCTAGATGGGAACAAAGTTCAGATTTGAACTAACGGTAGGGTGATGGGATTTCCATCAGTTTTCTAGCAAATTGTCAGGGCTGGCTCTTTGAATTTTGAACCGACTTCCAAAATAGGAGGAGAAACTCAATTCGGCGCATATTTTTAACCGACTTCCAAAAAAGGAGGAGTTCTCAATTAGGCGCGTATATTTTTTTTTTTTTTGAATGAACATACTTTACAAATTTTCTTCAGAGCAATATACTTCATTAAGATATCTCTGCAACTTCATCTAATACTTGAGATATTTGATTTTCACTGCTAGTGATGGATACGATACTACTTAATATTTTTAAATAGATCTATGGATAGATTTTATAGATAAGATTTTGATAGACATTTTCTAAATCCATTTTAATTTTCTGGACTACCTAGTACCTACCAACTAACTTGAAGGGAATGAGCATACTATTCTTTAACGAAATTCCACAACCTATTATAATCTTGCCTTTACACAAGTTTAAGAAATCCATTAAAAAATGCTCCTGAAAAAGGCTTATTATACTGTCGAAGATTATATCAATGAATAATAATAAAAGCGCAAGAATTTGAGTCGCTCCAGCAATGCTCAGGACTGCGGTTACTTAGTATCTTTAGATTAGATTAATGTAAATTTTGTAAAAAAAAATTTAAAGAGCAACCGCCGAGATTCTTGCTGGTTGTTCTCGGTAGGAATGGCATTCCGAACCAGTGGTAGATTCATTCGACTAAGTCGAAAAGTCTATTTCAATAAAAAACATTCGAATTTTGAATTGTATAATATTTTATTATTCAATGAATTTTCATGGCATCAACCCTAAAATCTGTATGCGTTTGGAAGTCACATACTAAACCGCAGTATCGATTTTTGATTCAGATTTAGATAGACCACAACCACCACATTTGATTGCATATTGATACAGATGGGTAAATATCCAAAACAACTTCGCCCGCATGACTTGAGGTTTTTAAAAATATACACAATTACCTCATCTATCCATCCATCCATCCATCAGCCTGTATGCATCCACTGCTGGACATAGGCTTTTCGAGAGCGCGCCACCAAACACGGTCCTCTGCCTTCCTCATCCACCCGCTTCCCGCCACCTTCTTTAGGTCATCAGACCAGCGAGCTGGAGGTCGTCCTACGCTGCGCTTGCCGGTACGCGGTCTCCACTCCAGAACACGTCTGCCCCAACGGCCATCGGTTCTGCGACAGATATGACCCGCCCACTGCCACTTCAACCTGCTAATCCTCAGAGCGATGTCGGTCACTTTTGTTCTTTTACGAATTTCCTCTTTCCGGATTTTATCCCTAAGAGAGATTCCTGAAATTACTTAATCCGGGAAAAATATGTGCTATTTTATTTTATTTAGGTATATATTTAGTACCAAACTTAAAAATTTAAAGGACATGTAATCACTTATGGACACTTGTGGACACTTATCTCTTGAAGAGATTTCTTTTAGCAGCCCTAGAATGTGAGAATTGTGGAAAATAGATAAAGCTGAGTAGGTACTTATAAACTAGAGAATATAAAACTTTTTATTGAGACTTATGATAATATGACGATATTTAAGACTTATGAATTGCTATATTACGTAACATTGTAAATTATTTTAACATTATAGTTAAATTTTGTAATGCTGTCCCTTTTTTGGAGTTTGTAGTTTGTTGTTGCAAGAAAGGGCAAATGCATATTGTAGTTGCATTAAAATATTATAACTAAATCAATTTAAGAGTCCTTGTCCAAGTGGGCCTCAATTTCATTTATTGTAATGCAACTAGGTATTTTTGCAATAATAACATTTCAAATCATATTATTTTAGACTACCATACACCAAATGGGTGCTAGTAGTTAGTACCCATTAAATACTAATACAACGTACTATTACCTATTCTGTGCTAATACATCAGCTTTTACCTACTTCAAACAATTCACCACAAAGAAAACAGTGTCAAAGCAACAATGACTGTGGTTTTGTGAAAGCTTACCTAAAATTAGGTAGGTAGGTACATTTACTTGACATTTTCACTAGTAATATTTAACGTACCTCGGTAAGTATTCATTTGTTCCTAGCATAAAGTAAAATAATGCTCCACTAGTCATCTGCGCAAATTTCCATGTCTGTACCTAATTTTAATTCTTTTCCGTAATTATATATAATATAGTTAGCAAAATTATTGTGAGTAGTGTAGGTACCCGACTAAAACCTATAAAAGCGGGCAGGAACGTGTATAAAAAGCGCTCTCTGTATTACCGCGTGGTCATTCTTTTGTCACCTTCCGAGCTGTAAACTGCGTTATTGTGAAACTCTTAATGAGTCATAATTGTGTTCAGATTTAAGTGTGTTCCTTTTTGATTATTTTAATTGTGATATGTTAAAATCATTAAGTAGAATAAATTGTGGTTTGTTATATTTGCTTAGTTTCACTTTACTCCACTTCTGGTTACCTAAATTCAGAAGTGGGATAAAGGACCGCTAAATAGGCCCACATACGAGATGAATCAAAAGGGAACATACCCAAATTTAAAGTGCTTAAAGTTGATCACGTGACCGATCAAGATATCTCTCGAAGGGTGACTCGCGTAATGTGCAGTGTTTATTTGTGTGCTAAAGTTGTGTTTTGTTTTCATGTGATTGTTATTGCTGGCTCGCGGAGTGTGGCCGAGCTGTGGAGTTGCACAGCTCGTGTGCTTGAGGCGCCTCACGAGTGCGCTTGGGTGTGCAACTGTGCATGCCACGTGGGCGCTCTGGGCGTTCACGAGGGCGATTCAGTCTGCGCGACACGCTGTCGTGCCGTGCCTCGGAGCCGCGGTGCTGCGCGCTTTCCCGTGTTATGCCTGGCATTTGCCTGGAATGGTGGTGAGGTGATGACACCATCGAGCCTCTGGTGATATGACGTAATATGCGACATCGGTAAGTCTGTTTAATTTATTTGCTTAAGGATGTAATACCCACCAAGCGTAAGCAAATGAACTAAGTAAATGAACAGTAATTCATGTTACTGAATTGACTGTTAATTGTGTTAAGAAAAGGTTTAGACCCCAATTGTATTTACGCGATTTCCATTTTATGATAATTTCCCACTAAATTAGCAAGCTGTGTTGGCTCAGTGGTTGTTATTGGCATAACGCATACATTTGAGTCCCTAAACCGCCCTGAATGCTAGTTTGTGAACAGTATAAAGGGTCTAGCCGAAACATCTTGTTCAAAAGTAGAACCTTTGTGGGTACCGACCGGGTACAAAAATATTTTTGTGAAAAAGAGGTGACTCATACCCTAAGTTTGAATACATAACTTGAAACCTCTAAGTTTGCTGAGTTTCGAGTCATAAAGTAATGTTTTACTAAAACATGCTGTACGGATAAATTATTTAAATTGCGTAATTTAGTTTTTTGTTTTTAAAATGCGGGTTGTTATTTAAAATTCATGACCTAGTTACGATCGGACACAAACCAACCGCAATTCTAAAGTTTCATACGCAAACATAGCTAAAAGCCAACATCTGGGAATTTAATTGAACTACGATACGTAAAAATTGTTACCTAAGTACCTACTTTACGATTTCATTGTTTTATTTAACATGACTTGTTACATAGAAAAAGAGTCTCAAAGTAAGTTGGTTGTGTGTTCCTGAGATATCAATGCGTTTTTAAATAGTTAACGTGAATACATTTTGCGAATACCTTCTCGATTTTAATAAAAATTGTTGAGGTCAGGTATGGACGAGCAAACATATTTATAGTTCTGATAAACGTTAAAATTAACTTGAGTTTTACAGGTTATTTTCTTTAATATTACCGAACCAGGTTACGTAATTTGGATGACAGGAATGTTGCATTCTATTTTGATTAGAGAAGTTGTTTTTCTGCTCTCATGGATAGAAAGTTTGTTTTCGTTTTACCTGCGGTCAAGTTTTGGGTGGATCGATTACGAGTCTACATACCTACCTGTCCTGATAATATGAAACCGTTACGGGGTTTCTGTGAAGTTAAATTGCTCGTTAAGTTTAATTTTCTGTGTGTTCTATGTTAATTTCGTCTTCGGCGCTCACCACGTGTGAGGCGTTCTGGTCGCGCGCCCGCATGCCGCGTGTGTGAAGCGCGTCACTGCGCGTCTGCTGGTCGCGCAGGGCTGTGCGCTTGTCTAGTGCGCGTTGCTGCGCACTCGCCTGCCGCGCTTAAGGCGTGACACTGAGTGTCCACTGGTTGCGCAGGGATGCGCGCCCACCTGGTGCGCGATGCTGCGCGCTCCTGGTTGCGCATGGCTGTGCGCTCGCCTAGGGTGCGATGCTGCGCGCTCGCATGCCACGCTGTGAGGCGTGACACTGCGCGTCTACTGGTCGCGCAGGGCTGCGTGCTTGTATAGTGCGCGAGGCTGCTCGTTAGCCTACTCGATATGGTTGAACATAACTGGTATGAGTAAACTTTCTTCATTTTCTGTGTTCATCGATGATGATGTTTGATGTTTTGAATGTTCAAAGTTGTTTCGACATGGTACAACTGTGAGTCTGTACTATGGTTGAGCGACCTTTAGTGAGGGGTCTACCAGCTCTACCGACTCTTGTTGCTCTATGAGCTCTACTGACTCTTTGTGCTCTACCAGCTCTACCGACTCTTGTTGCTCTATGAGCTCTACTGACTCTTTGTGCTCTACCAGGTTTATACCTTTGTGATCTCCACAGGTTCTGTGAGTTCTATCGGCTTTGTATGTATGAGCTCTGCTGAAGCAGTCAAATAATTTTGTTGGTACCTGTGCTGGTACTGGTAACTGTACTGGTAATGAACTTTTAAGTCAGAGAGCTTGTGAAGATAATTGACTATGCGTTGACTACCTGCTATGTATGGATAGCCACGATGATCACGTCGTTTCGTGATAACGATTTGGTTTTAATTTCTGTTACATGTTTGGCGCCATGGAGTGGTGCCCTGGATCGGGGCCCTGGAGGTGTACCCTGGAGTGGTGCCTTGGAGCGGGGTCCTGGAGCGGTGCCTTGGAGTGGTACCTCGAAGTCGTGCTTCGGACTACGCGGCACGTTCTTCGGTGACAGACACTTTCAACTTAATTTGCATAAACATTGCCTATGGCTCTGCTTGTTGTCATCCAATTTAGTTACATGCTTTCTCTAGTAAAGTTAGGTTAGTCGTAAATCAGACGTTAGGTCAGTTGTTAGGTCAAACGTTAGGCTACTTATTAGTTCAGTTGTTAGGTCAAAATGTAAGCTTACATGTTAGGTTAGGTTACTTTAGGCTCTGTTAGGCTAGTGGATGACAGCGGACAGCGTTGTATGTAGTGGGCAGATTGAGAAGAAGGTTATGTCGGCAGGCTGTGTCCTGGAAAGTCGCATCTCTTAGATGCGCATCAGGCTGTGTCCTGGCAGGCTGTGTCCTGGAAAGTCGCATCTCTTAGATGCGCATCAGGCTGTGTCCTGGCAGGCTGTGTCCTGGAAAGTCGCATCTCTTAGATGCGCATCAGGCTGTGTCCTGGCAGGCTGTGTCCTGGAAAGTCGCGTTCTCTGAATGCGCATCAGGCTGTGTCCTGGCAGGTTTTGTCCTGGAAAGTCGCGTTCTCTGAATGCGCATCAGGCTGTGTCCTGGCAGGTTTTGTCCTGGGAAGTCGCGTTCTCTGAATGCGCATCAGGCTCTGTCCTGGCACGTTTTTAACGTGGTGTGTGTGTGAACTTGCAAGTTCAGGTATGAGATTAACTGAGATGTAATGTCTGGAGAAGTATGCATACTTTTGAATGTGAAGCGTTTTATTTTGTGTAGCGAAAGTTGTTATTTTGAATGAGGGCCTCGTATGCGTGATGATTGTCAGAATAGGCAATAGCGTGCATCGTCATGAATAATCAACCATTTGTGTCTTATGCAGGTTCTGATGACAGTAACTGTGACGATGCGGGTGAATCTTTGGGTGCCCTCACTAGTTCAGGAGACACCGCAAGAGGGGGAGCTTATGAAGATGGCATACGCACACCAGCTCTTCCTGCTTCTGATGAAATTGTTTCCGGTGCAGCCGAGGGCGGCGCACAATCAGGATAGGCCGAGTTAGCAAAATTATTGTGAGTAGTGTAGGTACCCGACTAAAACCTATAAAAGCGGGCAGGAACGTGTATAAAAAGCGCTCTCTGTATTACCGCGTGGTCATTCTTTTGTCACCTTCCGAGCTGTAAACTGCGTTATTGTGAAACTCTTAATGAGTCATAATTGTGTTCAGATTTAAGTGTGTTCCTTTTTGATTATTTTAATTGTGATATGTTAAAATCATTAAGTAGAATAAATTGTGGTTTGTTATATTTGCTTAGTTTCACTTTACTCCACTTCTGTTTCCTAAATATATATATAATTACATTAGGTACTGTCAGGGCATTGCAATGAATTACAGTTTAGTATTTTAACTAAAAATTCCACATAACACCAATTGAAATTAAACACCTTTAACATTAACCAATTAGTAAACAGTATGGTGAATATCTATGTTTTATTGCTATTACTATTTTGCTATTTATCCGTCGAGGAGTTCCTTTGAACTATTATTCATCAGATCTGCACGAAATTCACAAGGGACCAACCTAGTAGCATAAACAACTAACAAGAAAGACCAAGATACGTCATTGGACAATTTCTTAGGATAGCTATTTAAGATAATTTATAAGCTTAGGTTAAAGTAAAATTACTCATAGCAAAATAGTCTGGCTAGATTGGAATTATATTGAGCACCTTCCATTGGTACTAATAATAAAAAAAACAACAACTAATCTGACAACATCGCGCTAAAACTCGTACTAGGGGTTTACTCGCTCAAAGCGCTCAATTATTTTAATCTTGTTGATGCTCTTGTTTCACAATTATAATCCCTATTTTAGGGACGTCAAGGTACGTCATATTTGAACGTGAATTTAAAAATAATACTGCTTAAAGCGATGATATAGTAATCACCCTGAATGGATTTAAGAGTAACCTAGCATAGGTACTTACTTAATATGTGTTGGTATTGAGTATTTTGTGCTAATACTCTGGGTTAACATGTAGACATTTTTTTATCCCAAAAAAAGCTTTCTTTGGGGATAGGGGATGAAAATTTTCTGTCCAATCTAAAACAATCAGAACCAGTACCCCGATTGTGTAAAGAAATCGGAATCGTAATCGTTTGTCAAACGTATAATTCGACCTATTTATGGAGCTCATAGATGCCTGCACGTCAAAAAGCATGTATGAATTTGTTATACAGTTCGAGATAAACGTTTTAAGCTGTCAAATGATTACAATTCACTTAGACAATTGGACCTCAGATCAAATTAAATCAAATCAAATCAAAATGCTTTTTATTCAAATAATAAGAATAAAAAGCATTCAAATAAACTTTAACAAGTGCTTTTGAATCGTTTTAAGTGAATCTACCACTAGTTCGGAATCCATTCCTACCGAGAAGAACCAGCAAGAAACTCGGCGGTTGCTCTTTTGAAAAAAAATTAATTTACAATTTTATTAATGTATACATACATATCGTCGCTTTTCCTACGAAAGGACCTAACTGACATCGAGTTAATTGTTCAGGGCAAGCGTTTTTCGGTTTCGTGCTCAACTATATTGTCCACAGCCTGCTCAAATAAAGCTATATTAGAATTAAAAAATATTCTTATAATCTGTGAATCAAGGCCTTTTTGCAAGTAGGAATTGTCTTATTTAAATGTGCGCATTCATTTAGGTAAAAATATTTAAAACAGTTACGCCACTTCATAACAACTTTGTTATTCTGAAAAATTAATTACTTAGGAGATACGACTGTATTTTTTACTGAATAATTAAATCATATTTAATTCAAAATAATTTGTTTTTTTATTTCTTTATATATAATAATAATTAGGATAGTTTTAAATCATTTTTTGACTGAAAGTTTTTGGATTCGTACTATTTTGGATTTTTTTACTGCCCAAGGTTTTATACATTTTTTGTCACCAATTTACATAAATTTTTAACTCTATTAGTTAATGTCTAAGGTATTCCGTCGCAATCAAAATTCAGACGTAAGTGAAAACCCCATTTTTATTCAGTATAGTCTAGTTCACACTAAATGACGTATTTTCAGTTACGTCATAGTTGATAGATTTTTATTTAGCTGATCACTAAATAAAAATCTTTCTAATAGCCCTAAGTATAAAATACGCCACTTAGTATGATTTCCTTTTCGCAAATGAGCATATACGCCACACTTACCGATTGTCCTAGCACTCCTAGCCAGTAAACGGTAAAAGATATGAAAATGTCGATAAGACAGATCGACAGAGAATCAAAAGTACATTATTATGATGTATTTAGTGCAGTTACGTCAAAAGTGTCAGATAGGTCCTTTCGTAGGAAAAGCGACGATATGTAACCGCTGTCCTTACCATTGCTGGAGCGAGTCAAATCCACGCTCTTTTGTCGTTTATGTAATCTTCAACTTCAACAGTATAATACGCTTGTTCAGAAGCATACTTTTAATAGATCAGTAAAAAAATAAGTAAATATACGATATCAGTAAATATATCAATCGCATACCAATTGTGATTCAACAGAAATGCAATGGTTGCAAACCAATAAATTGTCGCTAAGTAATGGGTATAAAGACCGAACAATGATCTAAGGCCAGCCTTCCCACGCTTTCTGCCCGCCTTCCTTCATTAGCATTCGTTATTGAGTAGCCGTGATTATAATATTGATATCCATATTTAATATTATAAATGCGAAAGTGTGTCTGTCTGCCATTCTGCAACGCTTTCACGGTCCATCTGTTCAACTGATTTTGACGAAATTTGGTACAGGGTACAGCGATAGGTTGCATCCCGGGGAAGGACATACTATTATCTCATCTCATCTCAACACAAGGGCCCAATGAAAGAGTGTGTCCAATATTTTTGCATGAAGTATGGCGATTGGCGACAATGTGGAAAGGTAGGCACATAAAAAAATATTATGTCTGCAAACGTGTCTTTTTAACTTATCCCACACAGTCTAAATCACCGTATCAGAGGTAATCGTTTTACAGATAGCTTCTGATCCTGTTCTCATATTTTGTCAAAGGTACATTACTACTAAAGTAATGTACCTAGTAGTAATTTACTACAGTAGTAGTAAATTATAATATTTATTTCTCAATAATTGGATAGAAGCATGCGTTACTTTGCGGAAGTCCATGATAATGAAGGAACTAGAAGTTTTATTCGATATAATAATCCGCGACGATAGGTAAATCTATGTGATAAGGTGTGTGTCTTGTACTTGTAAAGTCTTAAAATCGTGCACTGTCGAGTCACCATGTCCTGAAGATGCTCCTGTGTAGGAGTGAATTGTACGTTGAGAATAATTTGGAAGATTTGTGTGTGGTGAATATAGCAAGCTACAAGTGCAAGATACACACTGTACCACATAGATTTACTTATTGTGGTGGTTTTTAAGTTCCTTATAGATAAGAATACAAATTACTACACAGCAAAGTGTGTGAAAGAATAATACTCAGTATAATATGTCAGTAAGACCTATGTGGCAAACTTCTGCGATAATTAAAGACTCTGTGGCGGATTACTTAACGGTGACCATTCCATGTACGGAATGTTATCATTGGTAGCACCATCGCTCTGCAGGCGACCAAGGTGACTTACATAACCAGCTGGGCATTCTAGTTCAAGTTACATGTCATGTTATAACTTTATAAGTACTGTAAAGAAAAAAACCACACTAATAATATAAATGCGAAAGTGTGTCTGTCTGTCCGTCTGTCTGTTACGGTACCTACATCAAAATTGGTTGGGTAGTTGGACCGTGATGTAGCGTGGCAGACAGACAGACACACTTTCGCGTTATAATATTAGTATTGAAGTATGGATTTAGTCCCTCCCTGGGATCTCCTGAGTAACTTCCTAGCTATCAGTAAGTAAGACAGACAGAGAGACACACATTTACAATATTAGTATGCATTAAACCGATTTCATACATTAACATTTAACAACAGCGAGTAACAAGGAACCGATTCAACTAACCGCTTGGGATATTTATTTCTTTATTAAACACACAATTGCCGGTGTTCTGCCGTTGTCTGGTCACGACGCGGGTCGACCTTGTAAGGCGAACAAGGCGCCCGGACCGGTTCCGTAGAGCCTGAATCGGTGTATAGACGTTCACATACATATTATATACCTATGTTCACATATATATATATATATATATATATACATTATAGTTATACATATATGGTTTTACTACATACTTATAAAACCACTCCAAGACAAAAAGCTCATCCGGACTTAGCTTTAACGTCTATCTGTAAGTCTATTGCCGTTAGACTTTGAACTTCATACAAGCGCTAATGCACTGCCTTTCCAACCCTGCATGGATTCAGGTTTTCAAAATTCTCGTGGATGCTAATCATCCTAGATAAAAAGGCTGACAACTCCCATCGGAGCAGAATAATGAAAACTTGGAAATTAGAAATTCCCAACTTGCCCCTGCTGGAGATTGAAATTATTTTGAGTTACCAACAAATGATGTGATGGTAAATAACAGGATCGCCTTTACGTCCTAAATAGAGCTTGTAGGCTGCAACAGTGAGCTATATTAATGTCTTTCTAACCGAATTTCAACAAGTTTAAACCAATTATAGTGCACAAGTGTGTGCGAATTTAAAAATAAAACACGACCGAAGAGAGATCGAGGTCACATCGCCATTTTCCAACGGGCTTGTACTGAGAATTTCTTGTCAGAAAACCCCAAAACTTAACAATAACCCCATACGGAAATCGCACCCAGGAGCAGTCAAACATTGCAATGTGTTTACCTATATGTATTTATAATATTTGAATGGGCATCATGCATGCATTATTGTGGCCAATTCTGTATAACATAATCTCTAAACTAAACTAAAATGACACCTCTAAATCAAGTTCTGTCCCTTTCTGCAGAGAGAGTTATGAAAGGGTTAGCAATTTTTTTTTTTATCCACTACAAGTTATCCCTTGACTGCGATTTCACCTGATGGTAAGTGATGATGCAGTCTAAGATGGTAGCGGGCTAGCCTGTTAGGGGCATGGCAGTTATATTAAAACCATACCCCTATTCGGTTTCTACACGGCATCGTACCGGAACGCTAAATCGCTTGGCGGCACGTCTTTGCCAGTAGGGCCTAGCCACGGCCGAAGCCTCCCACCAGGCCAGACCAGAGAAAATTCAGAAATTATAAATTCCCAAATTGACCCTGCCGGGGATCGAACGCGGGACCTCCGCACGTTAAGACAAGAGCGCTACACACTACGCCACGGAGGTCGTCAAAAATTAATTTTTACATTTTAGTTTAGTTTGAGATTGTGCACAGCATAAGTAATCAGTACCACTGTCTCATTATAATCGAGAACTGCTGATAATATGTTAGACAAGTTACCCGATCTTTAAGACTTTTATGAAATCACTACGTTTATTATTAATCATCTACCGATACCGTGTAATTTGTGAATAACAAAGCGGTACATAAGCGTGGATTTGAATAACTGTACCTTTGAGTACCGAGCAAGCGATTTGCGAGCCTCTTTACTACCTACGACACTATCTAGTAAAAGTTATGTTTAATTAGACATCCTAAAATCTGACGACTCTCTTTCAAGTCAGAGGCGGCTCGTGAAAGATCATATTGGGAGTTCACTAAAAAAAAAAATGCTTACCAATTATTTGTAAATGAAGTCCATACGTTATATTGTTCCATTTTAACCGCCTACACTATTTACATAAATCACAGTCTTTTTCACATAAATACACAACACAATAAGTACACTATTTAAAACAACAATACCTACAGATTTTCCAGCCACTGTACAATGATCCGACGCACTCGCGAAGAAATCAAAATAAATTTACTTTCGTATTTTGTGTTTTGTTTACATCTTACCGGCATAATACGAATAAAAAAAATACTCGCGAGTTTTAACTCTTTCTTCGTGACAACAGGCCATCTCATTTAGTCGGGTAATATCGCGCATGCGTACTTCGTGTCAGGAGCGCCGCTCCATATTTACCAAACTTCTCATACAAATCTTTTGTCTCACGCGCCGCTCGCATCGAATGCTCTCTTTTACTCTCATTACATTTCAATAAGAACGTTGTACTAAACTTTCGTCTATAGGAGCGTTGTTCTAAGCGCTCCACCAAAAATACCATGTGTTGATTGATGAATTATGTAGTAAAGTAGGTAGGTAGGTACTTATGGATATTCATGATTAAAATGACAATGGGAATAGATTTATATAAAAATATTTATAACGTTTATAGCAAAGTTTATTTGATTATTATACCTACCTAGTACCTATGTATTTTTTTAAATTTTGTGGGAGTTCACTGCACCAGCGCTCCTTTGAGCGAGCCGCCTTTGCTTTCAACACCAATTTGGAAGTTTTAAATAGAGGCTTTGAACGCGTCTTAATAAATGAAGGCGGCCAGATAGACGTGTTTTTATCCCAATTCATTTTACAGCATTTTTATTAATCCATTATCTATATCCTTACGGAGTGATTAGTAGTCATTCATTTATTGCAACGAATTATAAGAAAACAATAGCTCTGAAATCACCTATGAAAGTTCAATTCGCAATGTTAAGTTTATTAGCCGAATCAGTTTCAAATATTTTCCCTTTACCTCTAACTAAAAGATTATCTTGTGCAAGAAGTAAGCGCGACGATATAACGGAAAAGCTTTGAATCTACCTTTTACTGTCTGCCACGTTTCCGTAAGTTATTTGGCTTCAAAGAAGGAATAAGTAAAAAATATGCTAAATGCATACTTGCGAGACCTATACGACACGTCACACGAAATCTTTGACAACTTCGTCGCATAATATGAATATCCTATTCCCTAATGACATAGTCACCTCCGAAGTTGTACCTACATTGATTAGGAATAACTGGACTAGGCACGTTTTACGGTTAAGTGGTACCATTCATCGGCAATCAACCACACAGGTGGGTAAGGAGTGGTGACCGTACTATAAATGACCATACGTAACATAGATAAGTACCTAACATGTCGCTTATACCTAACCTACCTATTTTGTATAATGTATCAAGTATGAACCTAGAATATTGCAGAATTTACGGAAAATACAATCACGAAGTGGTAGAGTAACTACCAATAGTTAACTGCAATCTTTTTTTTATACCCGCTACAAGTTAGCCCTTGACTGCGATCTCACCTGATGGTAAGTGACAATGCAGTCTTAGGTGATAGCGGACGAACCTTTTAGGGGCATAGCAGTTATATTAAACCCATACCCCTATTCGGTTTCTACACGTCATCGTACCGGAACGCTAAATCGCTTGGCGGTACGTCTTTTCCTGTAGGGTGTTAACTAGCCACGTCCGAAGCCAGAACAGACCAGACCAGAGAAAATTCAGAAATTATAAATTCCCAAATAGACCCTGCCGGGAATCGAACCAGGGACCTCCCGCGTTAAGACAACAGCGCTCAACACTGCGCCAGGGTTTTTTGATTACAGCAATTTTATAAACCAGGAGTCCGAATATGGCATGTTTGGAACTTGGAAGTGTACTTGAATTCAGAATTATATTATCAATACTGTTTTGTATAACATAACATTTCAGGACTCCTTGTATTCTGAGATATATTATAAACCTCTGAAAAAGAGACAAAATATATTATTTTTTTAAATTAATACTAGGTAGGTACATAATATATTTCATACTTCATGCAATAAAACGCAATACTCCAAACTCCAAAGTATACAAAGTTAGTAAAATCAAATAGAAAATTACGCAAACGTGTACCTAAAGTGCGCAAGAGGTCTCGCTTGGCGACAAACGCGTTTTAACCAACTGACCCACTAAACATTGCTGTAACTGCAAATACGTAAGAACCATGTTTGCATACATAATATTTACCTGAGTATTTCTTTTTTTTTCGAAAAATAGATGAAAAATAATAACCATCTTATTAATACCTCATTGCCGGCCCACTACCGCGAGTTTTATTTTTCAGAAAGAGGAGGGTTTTATTCCATAATCCACCACGCTGGCCAAGTGTTCAAATATAAAACATCCTTGTGCAAACATCAGTTATCCTTTATTAGACGGTAGTTTATCCAACACTCACCAACAGCTGTAGCAAAACTGACAGCAAAACCCAAACTAACAATCATTGGACCCACAAAAACCAAAATAATAATGTAGGATTCCAATAGTACTGTCAAAGACAATATATAAACCAGTATAAGACTGTTCTCTTCATACATTAAATCAAAGCTCGCTAAATGCGCATTAAAGTCGCCGGTACCTTGTAGTTCTTCGCATTATCTGAGATGGCGTAACTGTGCAAGCTGAAAAATAATTAATAACGAACATAGCTATTGCCATCTAACGAGTAGTAGTTGAATCATCAACTCGATCAAACTTACCTAGTGCCATCTGACGTATATATCCATGACTGCCTCGTTGGTATAGTGGTTAGCATGTTGGACTGCGACCATAGATTAATTATAATACAGGTTTATATATTGTCTTTGACTGCGACCGACGAGGTCCCGGGTTCGAGTCCCGGGTCGGGCCATAACAAGTATTGGGTTTTTCTGGCAAGAAATTCTCAATACTAGCCCGGAGTTAGGAAGTTGGCGGTGTTTCAACCCCGTGCCTCGGAGAGCACGTAAACGTGTCTAATTATATATTTTTTTTAAAAAACAATCTTGATCACTTGTTTTTGTGTTTTTTTTAAGTATTTCTTATATTCTTGTTTTTTGATTCTTTCACAAGTCAGCCCTTGACTGCGATTCAACCTGATGGTATTTGATGATGTAGCCTAAGATAGTAGTGGGCTAATAAGAAGGGGTATAACGGCTTGGTACTTATAATAAACCCCAAATCGATTTCTAGGTACGCTAAATCGCTTGGCAGCACTTGGCTTCGCCGGTAGGGTTATAGCTAGCCATGACCGAAGGCTCTAAGCAGATCAGAACTCATGTGCCTATAGTTCTGAAGTAGGTAGACTCTAGAGTAATGGTAAATTTAGTTTTTTTATCAAGTATTTCTTGAATAATGCACAATACCTACTGTAAATATTTTTTCTTGATTATTACCTAAGTACCTACCTAAATTATATCGCCATCAACCAGACTTCTACTGTAATTAGCTAGCTATAAATAAAATAATTATCTATATTATATTTATTTACTAGATGATTCCCGCGACTACGTCCGCGTGGACCAAATTTTTTCGATTCCCGCGGGAACTCTTAAATTTTCCGGGATAAAAAGTAGCCTATGTCCTTCCGCGGGATACAATCTATCCCTGTACCAAATTTCATCAAAATCGGTTGAATAGATGGGCCGTGAAAGCGTAGCAGACAGACAGACAGACAGACAGACGGACAGAAAGACAGACACACTTTCGCATTTATAATATTAGTATGGATTTACATATTTCGGAACCCTGCATGTCGATAAATATATTATTATTAGCTAATAGTCCAGGAAAGGAAGCTAGTCGACCCCAACAGCAATTCCTCAGACGACGAAACTTTACAGTATGATAAAGTGTCATGAATTAAAGGTGATTTATAAATATCCACCAAAAATTTTTAACGGAAGTATTTTTTTTGTACCTAAACTCTTTTATGTTTAATATCTTGGTGCAGAAAAATGTTCCGAAAAAACTTTCTTCACTGGAAACATTCATGTAAAGTATGGAAGCTAAATAAGAAATATCCAACAAACACTCCAAGCTGAAACAACCAAATATTGAAAAAATATGTTTTTTTAATGTTACTTGCATCGGAAAATTGCTCATTCAAACTTTTTCACTGGAATGCCCTTTTATTGCCGTTTAATAACTTAAAGTTGAAAATCCACAAAATATTCCATCAGTCTATATTTTTTTCGAAAGTTACCTTTTTATTCGTAGTGAAAAAAAATCCGTCCATTTTTTTTATTGATATGATAACAATATTTTTTTGCCTATCAACTATCAAAATATCCAACTTAATAATCAAGCGCAATAAAAACTGAAAATATTTTAGAATGAAATATTTTGTATTTAATCAATCAGGGGAAGGAGCGTGGTGACGTCACGATACAGAGATAATATGCCTACGACGACGCGAGCCTGTACTCGACATTCAAAAGTATTTCGTTAATTTGGGGTAGTTTTCGAGATTTTCCCCAAAAATTTCCTCCTGTAAAATTCTGTATGAAAAATTTTTTTTCGCTGATGGCTTAGAAGTCAGAAAATATAACTTGAAGAAAAATATGGAGACAACTGATGATTGAGGATTTCGGAGACGGGTAAAGAGCACGGCCAAGGAATTGAAGATAGGTGGGGGGTGCTCGAACAAATGTCACTGGAAAACTCATCCAATTGGCGGTGAGTTTTAAAAAACTCCAAAATGGTGGATTCAAGATGGCTGCCATACAAATTTCGTCAGTGTCTATCTCGGAGAGTATAAGAGATGGAAGTGTGGTTTCTTGGAGACGGGTGAAGACTACGGCCAGGGTATTGAAGAAAGAGGGGGTGTGTTCGGGGATGCATGAAAAAAAAACAAACATAAACTACCAACACACCGGCATAATTGTTCTCCTAGAAAGAGACAGAAAACGATAAAATGTAGAGTGGGAGTAGTAGTATAATGGGAGTAGGGAAAAATTATGACATTTCGGAAAAACAAGATGGCGGCCGACGTGATTCTTGCAACTCTTTTGTTTTCCAACCGTTTTGTTTTGTTTTCGTTAAAACTCGCAATTTTTTAAAAAAGTTAGTAAACGATCAATGGAAAAAGTGGTAAAAATTGGAAAAATAAGATGGCGGCCGAGCTGTAGTGTTTTTTTTGATTTTACGACCCCGAACCGCGGCGCCACAGAACCGAAACGGGATAGTTGATGTATAGGATATATGTTTGGGTGCGTGATGGGAGTAGGGAAAAATTATGACATTTTGGAAAAACAAGGTGGCGGCCGATTTGCCTAAATGAACCGATCGAAGCATTGAAGTTAGGGGGGGTGCTCGACCAAATGTCATTCGAACTTCATCCAATAGACAATGAGCTGAACAAAATTCAAAATGGCGGATTTAAGATGCCTGCCATACAAATTTATTTGGTGTCTATCTCCAAAATTATAAAAGATGGAAGAGTGGTTTCATGGCAAAAGATGATCAGGACCTGAAGATCTACTTGATGAACAGGAAAAAAAATCAAGATGGCGAAATTTATTTTTCCATAGAAAATATATGGCGAATCTTGAAGATACTACAAGTGTAGAACTATGCAAGAATTTGATACGGTTCCGTTTTACCCACGACGGGGCTCCCGGGGATTACAAAACAGGAAACTGGTACCAAAATTTTCAAAAATCAGCGCCATTTTGAAATTCTTTGTTAATTGACCGATTTCGTTCAAAATCGATATTTAGGACTACCTGGGGTTACAAAACAGGAAACTGTTACCAAAAATTAAAAAAACAGCGCCAATTTGAAATTATTTGTTAGTTGACCGATTTCGTTCAAAATCGATATTTAGGACGTCGTGGGATTACAAAACAGAAAACTGGTACCAAAATATAAAAAAAAAAACTGCGCTATTATGAAATTCTTTGTTAATTGACGGATTTCGTTCAAAATCGATATTTAGGGCTCGCTGGGGTCACAAAATAGGAAACTGATACAAAAGTTTTAAAAATCAGCACCATTTTGAAATTCTTTGTTAATTGACCGATTTCGTTCAAAATCGATATTTAGGACTCCCTGGGGTTACAAAACAGGAAACTGTTACCAAAGTTTTAAAAAAACAGCGCCAGTTTTATTTATTTTACTATCACCATAATAAATCAATTCAGTACAGTAAAATTTGTACTACTTGTAAGTCTAACCACAACCCGTGAGCTGCTTTAGCAGCTCGCGCACAGGGCGAAATACTAGTTATACAAAATATAGCTAATTATAAAATATACTAAAACATATGTATTATAAGACATTATATATTTCGACTCTGCTTAAAGAATAATTTTTGTTGTCTTTAGTTTGCAAGATAATGATTCTTAACTGCATTTTTGAATAAGTCCAGTGACCTTAGATTGGCGTATGGCTTATAATTCATTTATTTGTCGCATAAACTTACTTACAAATTACAACAAAAGTACAAATATGTTTACAGTAAGGCTTTAGGCAGTTTGCCAATTTCTGGCGTGTAATATACTAACTTAAACAAAATATAATTAATACTTTTTCTCAAATTCTAGAAGTAATGAGAAGAAATGATTTAAATATTTATTTAAACAAAGCTCAAAAATAAAACAATTTTTATGGGCCCTTAATTAAACTATGAAAATATACCTTGAAGGTAAGTCGTTACAATTAGTGGTTAATATTGATGTTGAATTAATCTTCTGCAATGCTATATTGTTTACCTAAACTAATATTATAAAGAGGAAAGATTTGTTTGTTTGCAATAATGTGAATGAAGTCGAAAAAAATCGTCCCCTGTGAGAGCTTCCGTGGCGTGCGCTGCGTAAATAGTAAAAGTTACACGAAAACAATATACGGTGGAATTTTTCCTCTGAAAAAGTTCTAAAAAAAGTGCCAATGGCATATATCTATCTTTAAAGGTTGTCTCACAATAATATTTTTTTTGATTTTCAAATTATTTATTATGATAAGGAATTAACGATTAATAAAATAGTAGGTAATAATAATATTTTTCAAATTTGGTCTAAAACAAAGCTTTCATTTCGAAGTGGTTTTTTCCTGACATTGTATTAATCCTTATCTAAATAAAATGGTTGGTCAACTCAAGTATTTAATATAAACCAAATTCGCCTCTTACACCATTTAATTCAGTTGGATATCTTGGAAAGATAACATACAAATGAGTTAACGCGCGATAGAAATAGGGGCGGCCGGCATTGCGAAGATATCACAGCCCTAATGTAAAACCTGATGTGCTGCCCAGTGCCAGCTGGCTATTATTGGGTATGGACTATTATGATGATTAGTGCTACCCGTGCGAAGCCGGGGCGGACCACTAGTGTTCAATATAGCATTAAAGAAGACAGTAAGCGCTTAAGCGCTGACAAGTGACGACAACCATGTCCACCTGTAGTATCCACGCTGGAGTAATAATATTATGATTGTGATTTCACTTTTTCACATTTCGCTTCGCTCGCGCACGCTATACTATACCCAATAGATGAAGGATTAAGATACATTATCGCACAAACATAGTTTAGATTTCATACGTCCGGTTTAATTGGGTGTTTTGCGTGGATATTTTGTTGGATATTTAGGATTTGAGTATAAATTTGACTACCTACTATAATAAAGAAAAAAAATTGGATAGATAAATTTTCCATACCGAGTTATAAATAATTTTAATTTGAAGTGAGATAAATTTATTTTTGTATGCACATTTTGGTGGATTTTCTTACACCTTATGCTAAATAGCATTTTAAGGACATGTGAAAATAAAAAAAAATATGAGCAATTTTTTTGTTGAAATTATGGACAGAAAAAGAAAACCTCTTTAAAAAAAATTGTTTCGTTTGAATAAAGTTTTGGATTTTTATCGAGCATTTCTTAATACGGCTATTGATTAGTTTGGTAAAAAAAAAATTGGAACGAGATATTATTTAGTTCAAAATATTAAGCTTTTTGTACTTTTAGGTATAAATACCTAACTTCCGGTTTTTTTTTTGGTGGATATTTTTGTGTAAGTTTTGGATCATCCAATACTAAAACCCTGCCAAGTTTCATCGACTGAGGATTCAATGTGGGGGTCTCCATACAACAGACCGCCCCGTTTCCTGGACTATAAATGGCTAAAGAATACCTAACAATTGCCAAACTTAACCTCAAAGATTAATCGTATAGCAGCAGATCAGAGTCCAGAACAAGCGTAGGTCAGCAGTTAAGTAGCAGGATCTCGGAGTCCATTAGTCTTATCACGGTCACAAACAAAAAAAAACCGGTTAAGTGCGAGTCGGACTCGCGCACCGAGGGTTCCGTACAAACATGTAGGTATATCCTATAAGTAAAAGTTATAGTATTTTTATTCAACTTATCTAATATTTTAATTTCAATTTAATACCTCTACGCGTTCATGCGGAAAGGGAAAGTAAGTTTAAAATTATTAAAAATATTTTTTTTCTTATATGACTAGATGATGCCCGCGACTTCGTCCGCGTGGATTGATGTTTTTTTTTATTCCCGCGGGAACTCTTGAACGCGGAAGCCTATGTCCTTCCCCGGGATGTAACCTATCTCTGTACCAAATTTCATCCAAATCGGTTGAACAGATGGGCCGTGAAAGCGTAGCAGACAGACAGACAGATAGACAGACAGACAGACAGACACACTTTCGCATTTATAATAATAGTATGGAGTATGGATATAGTATGGAAGTATGGATATAACTAAAAATTTATGCTTTTCGCAATTTTTCCTTTATCTGTGCTATAAGACGTTGCTTCGTACCAAATTTCAAGATTCTGGGTTCACGTGAAGTGCCCTGTAGGATTTGATTCCCTTGCGAGTGTCGAAATTTGCAGCAAATAATAATAATAATAATAAATAATAATAATAATAATAATCGCCGTGTGGCACCGGCAGAATAGAATAGTGCCACCCCTTTCTATCCCGTGGGTGACCGTAAGAGGCGGCTAAGGGAACCGGGGAACCTTTTACTATCTTATTCTGTTCCCCGAAAGCTGGTTAGCTGGCCATCAAAGCAGCCTCCTCGGGGACCTGAGTGGACCCCGAGTGATGTGACTCACCCCCCCCCCTTTTATGATGATGGAAACAAATGAGAATGCGCACATAGGGCCGCTGCCTGGGGGGCGCCAGGGCGCGTCTGGAGCTGGCGCTGGACGTGACAGCATGCGGACCGCCAGCCACACCCGTCGACCGCCACTACCATCGGGCCGGTCGACAAATCCATTATCTCCATCAGAGGGCTTGGCCCCGATAGGATCCCCTAGGACCCAATCTTCGGGGCCCGCCGCTGGTGGTGTACGCCGCATGAGATGGACGTCTCAAATGAACGAGAATGTCATGCGTGCGTACTACAGGGCGACAGGAGGGGAAACCGGACGGACTGGCTACCGAGCGGCAATGTGCCGCGAGTTCCTGCTGCTTGAGCCGACTTTAAGTGTCACGGAACAAAACCTGGCAGATCGGGCTCGGTATATTCAGCGTTCGAACATCTTTAACGCTACCGAGCTCGAACGGTTACGACGTGAGGCTGTTCCCGAGGCGACAACTCCAACAACAGAGCAAATCGCCTCTCCTGCGGTGCCTTACCGCGAGGATATAGTTACCACCTCCCATGATTTGCCTGTTGAGGAAAGCGCCGAGGAAACAGTTTCCTTTGATTTAGAGCGGATGGGAAGGATTCTAGAAGAGGCGATTTCTGAGATTCGGAGCGCTCCTCTAGAGAATCGTCCGCAGCTCTCCCGTCTCACGTTGAATGTAGCGACGCGGGATGTCATTGAGGCCATCAACCAAATGCTGCCTAAACATCTGGCGAACAGCACTGGTTTGGATGATACGGCTTCTATTCTCTTCGGTGCGGCTTTAGCCGTACACCGATTTATCGGAGCCAAGACCTCGGGTCCGGGACGCGCTGCTGTTGCAAGACGCAGCGCGGAACCGGCCTGGAAGAAGAGAATAGAACGCCGTATCAACCTTGCCAGAGGTCTCATTGGCAGACTGCAAAGCTTCAGGTCGGGCAATACCAGGCCAAGGATTGTGCGCTCCGTTAGAATTGCCTTCAACGGGCTTGGGGTTAGATTGGATCAGCCCGACATAGCCCAAAAGCTAACGGAGCGCATCGACGACCTGAAGCAGAAAATCGCTGCATGGGGGAATCGCATACGACGATACTCGGAAAGAGTTGAGCGCTTTCGGCAAAATCGTCTCTTCTCGAGTGATCAGAAAAGGTTCTATAAAAGATTGGAGTGTCCAGCAGTCTGCTCTACCTCTCAGCGGCCGAGCTCGGGAGATCTCGTCGCTTTCTGGCGAAGTGTGTGGTCGCGAGAGGTTGAGCATGAAGAGGGCCCTTGGATTGCGGCGGTAGAGGAAGCGTGTGCCGTTATTGAACCGATGAACCCGGTAGCCATCTCTACGGAGGATGTAGTTGATGCAGTAAAGCGGGCCCCGAACTGGAAAAGTCCGGGTCCCGATGGGCTGCATCACTACTGGCTTAAGGGTTTCTCGGTTTGCCATGCGACCTTGGCTCGACAATTCCAAGAATCTCTCGAGCAGAGGACGCTCCCGAACCTTTTCACTACTGGGATCACTCACCTAGCTCCAAAGTCAACGGATGCCGCTGATCCGGCAAAGTACCGCCCCATTACGTGTCTTACGACCGTCTATAAGACACTAACATCCGTTCTGAACCTCAAGATATCTCGTCATATAGACGAAAATAACATCATGTCTCAGGCTCAGAACGGATGTCGGGGGGGTAGCCGTGGTACTAAGGAGCTCCTTCTCATCGACTCCGTTGCGGGGCAATTGGTCAAACGCAACCGCCGGAACTTCTCCGCTGCCTGGATTGATTATAAAAAGGCATTCGACTCGGTGCCCCATTCATGGCTCTTAAAGGTCCTTGAACTGTACAAAGTTGATGGTACAGTTCGAGACTTCCTCAGACAATGCATGGGGCAATGGAGTACGATCCTTTGTCTCCACGGCGAGCGGTTGGCGGCTGCCGATGACCGGATAAGGATACGGCGAGGGATCTTCCAGGGTGACTGTTTGAGCCCACTTTGGTTTTGCCTGTCTCTGAACCCACTCAGCTCATTGCTGGAGAGTTCAGGGACGGGCTTTCAGTTTCGGAGGGGAGGGACAAGAGTGTCTCACCTTTTCTACATGGATGACCTCAAACTGCTGGCACCCAATGCTACCCGCCTGCAAGAATTGCTGAATGTCACCACTGAGTTCAGCAATTCTATCGGAATGGAGCTTGGAATTGACAAGTGTGCGATCGTGCATGTGGTGAGGGGGCAGGTTACTCATTCGGCTGAGGTTAATCTCGAGCCATTGAGCATTAGGACCCTCTCCGAAGCTGAATCATACCGGTATCTGGGTATGTCGCAATCGATAGGAGTGAATGAGGCGGACATGAAACAGTCTGTTTGCGAGGCCTTCTTTGGCCGTCTGACAAAAATCTGTAAAAGCTTTATGTCAGGCGCCAATAAGGTTCGAGTCTACAACGGCTGGGTTATGCCCGTTCTCATGTACACCTTTGGCGTACTCAGATGGACTCAGACCGAACTTGACGCCCTGGATAGAAAAGTCCGCACGACTATGACTCTCTATGGCATGCATCACCCGAAATCGTCTGTGATGAGATTGTATATCCCCCGGAAATGTGGTGGTCGAGGCGTATTAAGCGTCAAGACCATGCATAACCGGGAGATAGCCAATCTCAGAACATACTTCGAGACGAAGAGGGAGTCACCCATGCATAGAGAGGTCATAGAATGTGATAAACGACTCACCCCCCTATCCTTAGCCAAAATCGAGTGGCAGGCGCCGGTGGTACTTAGCACCTCTGACCGGGAGACCGTATGGAAGGAGAAGGAGTTGCACGGACGCTTTTTTAAAGCTCTTAATGAGTCACACGTCGATAAAAAAGCGTCCGTGCAATGGCTGCGCTTCGGTGACCTCTTTGGGGAAACCGAGGGTTTTGTCTGTGCGATACAGGATCAGGTGGTTAAGACGCGGAACTACCGAAAGTACATTCTGAAGGATGGCACTCACGACATCTGTCGAGCCTGTCGCCATCCCGGTGAGTCACTCAGACATGTGCTCTCGGGATGTTCGGCGCTTGCTAATACTGAGTATCTGCACAGACACAACCAAGCGGCCAAGATCCTTCACCAGGAGCTTGCTCTGAAGTACGGTCTCCTGGATGAGAGGTTGCCGTACTACAAGTACACACCGGTACCTGTACTCGAGCGTGACGGAGTCCGGCTCTATTGGGACCGCTCCATCATCACGGACAGGACTATTCTAGCGAATAAGCCTGACATCGTGCTGTTGGACCGGGCACAGTCGCGGGTGTTTTTGGTGGACATCACCATTCCATATGACGAGAACCTTGTGAGAGCTGAGACGGAGAAAAAACGAAAGTATCTCGATCTGGCTCACGAGGTTTCCGCAATGTGGCATGTGGAGTCCACTGAAACCATCCCAATCGTAATATCTGCGAATGGGTTAGTCCCAGTCAGCCTTGCTCACCATCTGAGGCGACTGGGGTTCCGTGGCAGTTCGCTCGCAGCCAGGATGCAGAAAGCGGTGTTGCTAGACTCGGCTAGGATAGTCCGCCGGTTTCTCAACCTGTCTCCCTGACCCCCGGCCGTCTGGTCTCCCCTGCCAGGGTGTAATCCTCCGCCCGCTGCAACTATTTATTTGTGTATTTGTATAAGTAATTTATTTTTGTTTATTCATTTATTATTATTTACGTAAGTTTATTATAACTCTTTTGGCCATATATGTATTTATTTTGTATGCGGGCGTGAGAGCTAAATTTATACCGATAATAATAACTTTTTATTTCAGGCTTCAACACCCATAACTTGTTAGTAACAATCACTTAACCTATGTTAGTAAAAAAACAACATAAAATACCTAAACTAACCTACCCTACTCTCAAACCTAAGCCTCGACACATTTACAGGTCTCTTTGAGGCCTCCTCATGAGAATGTGTGCACCATTCCAGCGCCTCCAGAGAGGGCTGTCCAGCTTAGTAGCCAACGTACTGAGGAGGGTGTTGGTGCTGCTCACTAGCCTGCACATCATAGACGCAGCACGCTTGCGCACGATCGCGTAGAAATCATCCACGCGAGCGTCCGCGAACATGGCCGACGGGCTGCAGTGTCGAGGCCTCCTCAGCACCGCCCTCAGCACATTGTTATATTGAACACGCAGAGCATTGTAGGTCCGCTGCGTATAGTCTATACACAGACTGCACGTGTAGAAAGACGGCAAAGCAAAAACGGCTGTAGATCTTTTGATTGTTAGCTTAGAAGTTTGATTTTTTCACAGCTCCAAGGGACAGTAGACCTGAGTAGGTATTTGATATGAATTCCAGCTTGGTACCTACCTCCATGTGTTCCTGAGAAAAAGGGTCTGGAAACAGACGGACGGACAACAAAGTGATCCTAGGGTTCAGTTTTTTTCCTTTTGAGGTACGGAACCCTAATTATTAAAAATATTTTAATTAAATGATTTAACTAAAAATTTATGCTTTTCGCAATTCTTCCTATATATCTATGTTATAAGACGTTGCTTCGTACCAAGTTACAAGATTCTAAGTTCACGGGAAGTACCCTGTAGGTTTTGATTCCCTCGCGAGTGCAAGAAAAATCGAAAATTTGCAGCATAAACGGCTGTATCTTTTGATTGTGTAGGCTTTTAAGTTTGATTTTTTCACAGCTCTAAGGGACCGTAGACCTGATTGATATGAATTTCAGCTTGATACCTCCATACGTTCCTGAGAAAAAGGGTCTTGACACACAGACGGACGGACAACGAAGTGATCCTATAAGGGTTCCGTTTTTTCCTTTTGAGGTACGGAACCCTAAAAACACAAGAAACGCACAATTCACTGAGCCGGCACCATAGATCTTACTCTTACTAATATTATAAATGCGAAAGTTTGGATGGATGTATGGATGTAGGTATGGATGTTTGTTACTCAATCACGCCCCAACAGCATAACGTATCTGGCTGAAATTTGGCACAGAAATAGATTATAGTCTTGAATAGGTAGCACATAGGCTACTTTTAATCCCGGAAAATTAAAGAGTTCCCGCGGGAACAACAAAACCTCGATCCACGCCTACGAAGTCGCGGGCATCAGCTAGTTAATTATAATACCAAGTACCAACCTGGTTTATAAGTATATCGTCTTTGGCCGGCACCAAAACAAGAGGAAAAAATTATTTTAGTGTATCGTCAGTTTGTGACGCCATCTATAGGAATGCAGCATAACTGCATGGTCCACTAGCTGATTATAACATAAGAATACACAGAACTTGTTTCAAATCGAATTACTTCTGCAAGTTAATTTTGTTAAAATTAATTGAATGTAAATTTGCTATTTGCTTATGTGATTTTATCAAATTTTTGTATTTTGATAATTTTATATAAATAATTAATACAAACTGAACCAAGAAAATACGTTATTTCACCGATTTTACTATAATCATTTGTCGAGCGAGCCTGGTAGCGCCACCTATCGATAGTATTAACCTAGAAAAAAATTTATATGGGAGTTAGCAATCTATACTTGGTTTATAATTAATCTATGGTACTGTGTAAATTGACTCTACATATTTTCTAGCCTATAAATACTTGATAATTTGTATTTCTTGGGGATCACAAATGTTGGTAATCAAATATTTAACTATAAAAAAAAAGTTTAGAATGGTCCTTTTAACGTAATAAAAGTATAAAAAGTTTACAGATTAAGAAATAATCTTAATTACCGCCATCTAGAATGAATTTAAAACATTCATAAAGGTGGTAGGAAGTGGCCTGGTACCCACTCGAATTCGCATTATGAATATCTTGCTAGAACCCAGCCTATTTCATAGATGGCGCTATAATATTCACTTTTTGATCAAAAATATCACATCTAGATTCGGCCAATCATAATAATTAAATAATTGCTATTTTGATGTTAAAGTTTAGCCTGTATTGCTACAATCTACAACTGTTTATATGAATTCCAAAATCAGTAGTCTTTTCCTGAAACCTGTCGCGCTAGTATGTGCGGCTCCATATAAAAATCAGTAAAGAACCGATGGCGCTTTTGGACCCGCAAGTACCAACCTCTTATTGATCCTACGCGGCATCGTACCGGAACGCTAAATCTATTGGCGACACGACTTTGCCAATAGAATGGTAGCTGTATCTAACCACAGCCAAATTAAGTCTCCCATCAGCCACGTGAATTAGGCCCTAGGCCACAGATGAAACAATAGGCATGATGACTGATTTTGAAAAATGGTCAGATTATGATCGGAAGTATCTACTATTTCGAGAAAATATCTTATTTCAGCAGAAAAATAAGGTTTGGTAGCTAAAATTGGCATTTGAAATTTAAATTTTAAAATTCACGCCAAAACGTTCGGCGGTGTCATGGCGTCGTCTGTGACGTCACTATTGTTTTTACCAATGTACTCAGTGCAGTGTGCAGTAATCAATAGTGTGATTCTCAAAGCTCGAAAACAAACAATTGTGACGTCATTCGTTTTTTGGTGTTTTATCCAATATAGCGGATTGCTGTATTTTATAGTTTTATTTTATCAAAATAAATAGCAATCTCACTCGATATAGAAAAATAAATACGTTTTATATAATCCATGAATCCTATTTCATTATATTATAAATTCATAATTTAATTGATTCTTGGTTACTGTCATCATGCCTATAGGCTAGGATATAAAATTACATTTTACCAGCACGGCGTTACGTTAAATTAGCCGTGTGCGGTTAGCCTTTGCTATCGCCTTACATCTTGCTTAATGGCCAATAAACCTGCAAATTGACATAGTTTCATAGTCCTCAATGTGGAACGGCTAGACGGCACGGAAATCTGCCCTTGAATTTGCATACTATACTTAATGGGTCTTACTTGTCTGTCTGTAACTGAAGGTTTCGTATGCAATAAAGGTTATGAAATGTATGAATTATGTTTTGGATATTAAACTTTGAAAATTATGAAATATATGTTGGAATTATACTAATACTTAAGTATTGTTTGATGTTGCATTATATAAATGAGTAAAATTTATTTACGGCATATTTAAAGTCTAAGTATTGAGTTGGTAGTGTACAAATCATCAAAACACTGCTCCATGTCAAAGATACGTCAGCAATATCCTACCTCTATGGTAAATGTTAACATTATCCTACTCGTTAAATATTTTCAACCGACTTCAAAAAAAGGAGGAGGTTCTCAATTCGACTGTTTTTTTTTATGTTTGTTACCTCAGAACTATTGACTGGGTGGACCGATTTGGATGATTTTTTTTTTTTGAAAGGGCATATCTACTTCCCAAGTGGTCCCATATAAATTTTATTGAAATCGGTCGAGCGGTTTTTAAAATATCAATAATAAAATAAGTACTTTGTATAGCGTGTGCTTGTTGTTGTAAAGTTGGCGCGGGAGTTTGAAGTCGGTTGTTTAAAAAGAATTTTTTATATTAAATTATGTTTATGTCAATTTTGGACGTTAAGTATACATTTTGTAGGTAGGTTTTATGAATTTATTTTAATTTCACTACAAGTTAGCGGTTGACTGTAATCTCACCTGGTGGAAAGTGATGATGCAGTCGAAGATGTTGAAGTCAACAGCACGTCCATAATTACAAAAAAAATGGCGATCTGTACGATAGGCAAACTAGAGGCCGTAATAGGCTCGTGACTCCATCGCTCCGCCTCCAAAAAGTCAGAAGGTCATTCATGGGAACGAGCATTCTTTTCTATAACAAAATTCCACAACCTATTTTAAACTTGCCTATACACAAATTTAAGAAATCCATTAAATGTATGCTCCTAAAAAAAGCTTATTATACTGTTGAAGATTATGTCAATGATAGAGGAGCATGGATTTGATCGCTCCAGCAATGCTAAGGACAGCGGTTACTTAAGTAAACATTGATATCATAATTATTGTAATTGAATTATTTAAAAGAGCAACCACCGAGTTTCTTGCTGGTTCTTCTCGGTAGGAATGGCATTCCGAACCAGTGGTAGATTCACTTGACGATTCAAAAGTACTTGTAAAAGTTTATTTGAATAAAAAAACATTTGATTTGATTTGTTAGCGGACTAACAGTGTATAGCAGTTATAGTTAGTGGTATAGCAGTTATATGGTAAACCCATACCCATTCATTTTTGACACGGCATCATACCGGAAAGCTAAATCGCTTGACGGCACGGTACGTCTTTGCCACGGCCGAAGCCTCGCACCTGACAAATCATGAACTCATGGTTCTTCAAACTATCAATCATCAAATCAAATGAATATTATAAATGCGAAATTTGGATGGATGGATGTATGGATGGATGTTTGTTACTACTTTTTATCCCGGAAAATTAAAGAGTTCCCGCGGGAACCGAAAAACCTCAATCCACGCAGACAAAGTCGTGGGCATTAGCTAGTATTATATAGATGATGCCCGCGACTTTGTCCGCGTGGATTAAGGTTTTTAGATTCCTGTAGTGTGTGCAGAGTGACATAGACTATCAGAGTGTCTATGGCACTCTCCAGGCCTTAAACTATACCCATGCCAAAAATCACGTAGATCCGTTGCTCCGTTGCAGCGTGGTTGAAGGACAAACAAACACACTTTCGCATTTATAATATTACACACACAGTTTATCGCACAGTTTATCACGAAAAGCCATTTACTAGGTAATAAGAGTAATAAATGTATTTGTACCATACAAAATCTTATGAATATTTTCTTTTACAGAGCTACAAAGAAAAAGATGCGGGCAAAGTGGTGCTTTACACCACAACGATGGGCGTCGTGCGAAACACATACCAGAGGTGCCTCCTGGTGAAGAAGATCTTGAGGAATCTACTAGTGAAGTACGAAGAAAGGGACGTTTTCATGAGCATGGAATACCAGGATGAGATAAGGGATAGGATGAGAAGCGATCAGATCTTGGTTCCGCAGCTGTTTATTGATGGACAGCATGTTGGGGTAAGTTTTTTTTTTTACGCCACCAAAAGCCCTTGACTGCAATATCACCTAATAAGTTATACTAAGTTATGAGGCACTCTAAGACGGTAACTGGCTAACCTGTTAGGGCATTTATATTAAACCCATACCCCTGATTGGTTCACGGCATCGTAATTGTACTGGAACGCTGAATCGCTTAGCGGTACCTCTTTGATGGTGGGGTGGTAACTAGTCACGTACCGCAAAGCTAAATTGCTTGGCGGTACGGCTTTGCCAGTAGGGTGGTAACCAGCCACGACCGAAGTCTCCCACTAGGCACGTCACAACTTACCTTCACTTAACTACTTTACTATCTACCTTAACTTCATAACATTTCAGCATAGGTACTAAAAACACTTTGCACAAAGAACTTCCTCTGGTCCTTCCATGTGGATGGTAGACTTCATTAGTAAAATGACATAGACAATCTCGAAATATAAATTTTCAGTACACCTTTTCTAAAAATGTGCACTAGAAAGTTAGACAAGACGTTGAGAATACCGAAGGCAAGAAAAATAAAGGTTTTTTTTTTTTCAATTTGTTAGGGAAATTACAAAAAATTCGAAGTTCATATGTCTGGAATTGATTAGAATGGTATCGAAATATTCCATTAAGTTAATAATTAGTAGGAACGTACATAAAGGTACAGCTAATAAAAGCAAGAATGTTAGGTATTTCGGAAAATCGATAATTGACTGAAGATCAGTTTGAAATTCCAGCTAAACAATTTATTGACCTACTCTACCTACCTATTAACCTAACTATTGCGAAGCAAGAAGGTAATTAGGGCAAAATTCCAGCTAGCTCAAACGAATAGGTAATTCCATTGAAATTCAGGAAATTGGAATTTCGAATCTACTTATTAGCACTGTAATTGTTACATTTTCCCTGGAACTATCTGACGCTTCCACGTTTAAAGGTGTGGTAGGTAGTATGATATATTGAGCAGCATGCCTACGAGAAGACATACTGGTTGTCCCATCTATGATTGAAAAATAGCGAGTAAAATATAGGTAGATCCTCGTGCTCTAGTTATTAACGATTACAGAAGAAGAATCAGAATCAGAAATTATTTATCGCATTATACACATAATATTATAAAAGTGGTACAAAAGATATACTCTTTATATTTACCCCAATATAATAACCCCTACATAATATTTATAATAAAATAAAGAATAGTGACGTAAAAGGCGCGTTTATTTTTCCAGGCAACGTTTTTGTCCCTTAGTACATGTTTCGTTCACTATTTAAACATCCAGTAGGTATTTTTATTTATAGTTTATTTATTTAGTATAGTTAAATTAATATTTTCACGGCGTTTGCACTTTATTGGCATTATCATACTCGACATTAAATGTAATACGGTACTCGGGAAGGTCCTTTAGAAAGGGTTTGTTTTATCCCTCGTTTAACCAAGGACTACTACTATACTTACCTATCATTTTGAAGTGAAATTAAATTAAATCATTTGGTCAAGTGACAAGTCCAATTCCTTCTTTTTGAGATTTTTTATTAAATCTGACATAATTATCACACCCCAAAATTCCTTTAGCAACTCTCTCTTGAAAGAGAGGAGGGATATTAGTTAGAATAATATTATGCTTTTCGGACAGTATTAAATCAAATAAGTTAGATGCTTGCTATGCTAAAATCACACCTATAGCATTGGGCACACAATCCAATTTAGTATGTGATGATAGGATGGTAATTTACATAATAATCAGCTGTGCACTACATGACCTATTAATTTCCTAATGATGTTGACGGAACGTGGAAAGCTTATTTGCTAGATTTTCCGAACACGTGTACCATTTTACTCCTGTCATAATTTTAAACAAATACTTGGTTCCGAATCATAATATCAATTTATATTACTTTGATCTAGTAGACTATTCTCTGTCCAATTATTTATTTTACTTTTGGTAGCTCGAGTCAATGATGTTCTGATGCGTTACTGATTCTTTATAAAGAAGTTATAATCGATTTGACACATTGATGTTTAATTTTGCTCAACATATTTCATTGTTTTATAAACATACTCAAACGTTTAAATGACTAGTATATTAGTGTACCTATGTATTAAAAATCATATCACAATCATAAAACAGGACACTAAATGTAATATGAATCAGGCAGGTCATAGAAACCATCCATCGCCAAAGATGTGTGTTGTAAAGACAATCAAGAGAACTTGTGTCGCTGCTTCGTGACTATTTTGAAAAGGAAATTTGTACTGGTAATTACTATAGGTATACGAGTTTCGAAATATCGGAAAAAAGGGAACGTCGCTATTGTAAAAAAAACTGCGTCTATGAAGTATTTCCTTTTATGTCGGTTGCCTGTCAATAATTATGAAACTTCATAGGCGTGCTCATGTCAAAACTAAAATAAATGGTTCATCATCATCATCACTACAGCCTATTAACGTCCCACTGCTGGGCACAGGCCTCCACTCTAATAGGAGAGCGGAAATTAGAGCTTAGACCCACCACGTTGCTCCAATGCGGGTTGGCGGGCTTTAACGATTATTATCATGTTAGTGATAATAACCGGGACCGACGGCTTAACGTGCTCTCCGAGGCACGGAGGTGAAACACCGCCAACTTCCTACTCCGGGCTGGCACTGAGAATTTCTTAATTGAAAAACCCAATACCTAACTTTTATGCCCGACCGGGAATCGAATCCAGGACCTCGTGATCCGCAGTCGACTATGCTAACCACTAGACCAACGAGGCAGTCAAATAAATGGTTGGACTGAGTATAATCAATAAGAATTCATAGAATTAGTTACTTCGGGGTTTCATCGTCCTATCCGTCGTTTAAGTTAGTTCTACTACCTGGCGCGTCTCACACGTTTCAGCGAAATTAAGTTTATTTTGTTCAATACCTACCTACCTACATCTTTGTGGACGCCTGTTGGGTAGTAACTAGATATTACCTGTATTCTATTTGCAGCTTTTTAATAATATCTTATTAATTAATTTCGGAATATTTCTGCAAATTCAATACTTCGGGCCAGTACCTATCACTCTATATTTACGTTTACTACTATGAACGTAAAAATATACCTATTGCAAGGAAGTTCGCAGTCACATTGAGAAAATGTAGATAGATACACTGGAAATCTACTTATACAGAGTGATACTGTACGTTTGGAACTAGAACTTGGCTTTAACTTTATTTGGAAGATGGATAATGGATATGCTAATAAATAACTGTAAAACTTTTCGTACATAAATCAGCATCGGTTTCCTCCTTCGATGCTTTCGGCTCTATGCGACGTTTTTAACACTTTCGGCATTGAATCTTGCCAATATCCTTCCAACTTTGTGTATCTATTTGCTTGTTGCTTGGTTCCATGATTGAAAGACGAAACGTCAGACAATGCGATTTTAAACGATTTCCAAAAAGCAAGTTTATTTTAGGTAGGTATAAAAAAATCGACTGCGGATCACGAGGTCCTGGGTTCGATTCCCGGTCGGGCATAAAAGTTAGGTATTGGGTTTTTCAATTAAGAAATTCTCAGTGCCAGCCCGGAGTTGGAAGTTGGCGGTGTTTCACCCCCGTGCCTCGGAGAGCACGTTAAGCCGTCGGTCTCGGTTATTATCACTAACATGATAATAGTCGTTACAGCCCGCCAACCCGCATTGGAGCAGCGTGGTGGGTTTAAGCTCTAATTCCCGTTCTCCTATGAGAGTGGAGGCCTGTGCCCAGCAGTGGGACGTTAATAGGCTGTAGTGATGATAAATAACCGTTTTTTTTAATTAAGGAAATCTCAGAAAATTTAAATCAAATCTATTTATTTCTATCAAATT
Source organism: Erebia epiphron (assembly GCA_963932025.1). Taxonomy (NCBI): domain Eukaryota; kingdom Metazoa; phylum Arthropoda; class Insecta; order Lepidoptera; family Nymphalidae; genus Erebia; species Erebia epiphron. Next base: position 28,601,995 of record OZ009946.1, read on the forward strand.
CCATAAGTACTAAGCTTAATGCTAAAATCTTACTTATTACTAATATTATAAATGCGAAAATTTGGATGGATGTATGGATGGATGTATGTATGGATGTTTGTTACTCAATCACGCGCCAACGGCTGAACGGATCTGGCTGAAATTTGGCACAGAGATAGATTATAGTCTGGAATAGCACATAGGCTTGGTACTTTTTATCCCGGAAAATTAAGGAGTTCCCGCGGGAACCAAAAAAACCTCAATCCACGCGGACTTAGTCGCGGGCATCAGCTAGCAAAAACCACAGAAGGCTAACCATTATTACGTAAGTACCTATAATTATTACCATAAAATATAATGCATAAAATAAATTAAATTTCAAGTAATTATTATTTAGGTAACCTGTAATATTACGAGCCATTTCTCATTACACGAGGTAACTAATGAAATTCCTCAGAATATGCTCCCATTTTCTAATTGTCATGGAAACGGCAAATATTGCACATAACAATATTTTAGAACTAGCTGATGTCCGCGACTTCGTCCGCGTGGATTGAGGTTTTTTATTACCGCGCCATTTCTTCAATATTACGAGATAAAAAGTAGCATATTATGTGTTATTCCAGACTATAATCTATCTCTGTACCAAATTTCATCCAGATCCGTTCAGCCGTTCTGGCATGAAAAAGTAACAAACATCCATGCATCCATACATACAAACTTTATAATATTACTTAGTAGTAATGTAGGACAAAGGAATGTCTAGAACTCTAGACTGTACACTGCAAAGACAACTTTATTTTTCTTATATTCTCAAACTTTTATAACCTTAGTACCAGCATGTACCACTTACGATGGTCAGATTATGTGTACGGGATTGTTATCCTTATGTCGAAGGAATAAAGATTGAAACAGGTTAACTGTTTCAATACTTACTTGGCATTTAAAATGCCTTTCTACATTCGTCAGGTTTTTATCTCATTCGTTTCCTATTTTAAAAAGTACTTACGTTAAAAAACCGGCCAAGTGCGAGTCGGACTCGCGCACCGAGGGTTCCGTACTCAAGAAGTAGGTAGTACCTTTGTTAATGAACCGCAAAACTAACTTTGTTTGTAGAGGTTTACTGTTAATATCAAAAAATTACGTTTGTTGTATGGGAGCCCCCCTTTAATATTTACTTTATTGATATTTAATTATTTATTTTGAAAGGTAATATACAAGTTTATATTCTGTGAAAATTTGAACCGTCTACCTGTTACCGTTTTTAAAATTGAGCAAAAAAATACGAAAAAAACACGTTTATTGTATGGGGACCCCCCTTAATATATATATTTTTTTTAATTTTTAGTATTTGTTGTTATAGCGGCAACGGAAATACATCATTTGTGAAAATTTCAGCTTTCTAGCTATCACGGTCCATGAGATACAGCCTGGAGACAGACAGACAGACAGACAGACAGACAGACAGACAGCGGAGTCTTAGTAATAGGGTCCCGTTTTTACCCTTTGGGTACGGAACCCTAAAAACCACCTGTACTGACGAGTTCTGTGCCACGATCACGAACCATCCATAATATCCATAATTTTCCTAGTTTTTAATTTCCGCGGGATATCCATTATCCGGAATAAAAAGCAACAGGGGACACCTAACTGCATACACCTAACAGCATAGCCCCTACCGTCACCGTACCGCAGACTCCACCACCACCACCACCACTACAGCCCATTAACGTCCCACTGCTGGGCACAGGCCTCCACTCTCATAGGAGAGAGGGAATTAGAGCTTAGACCCACCACGCTGCTCCAATGCGGGTTGGCGGGCTTTAACGACTATTATCATGTTAGTGATAATAACCGGGACCGACGGCTTAACGTGCTCTCCGAGGCACGGGGGTGAAACACCGGCAACTTCCTAACTCCGGGCTAGGGCTGAGAATTTCTAGTCAGAAAAACCCAACACTTATTATGGCCCGACCCGGGACTCGAACCCGGGACCTCGTCAGCCGCAGTTAAACATGCTAACCACTAGACCAACGAGGCAGTCCACCGCAGACTCAACGACCTTAATTTACATAGACGGGTCCTGTCAAACAAAGAATGTGATCTTATTTTACAAGCGCCATCTAGTCTGAAAAGCGGGACAGCTCTATGGCGGGGACAAGGACAGGCTTATACAGGTGAGGGGCATGCACCACAAGTCGGACACCCAACTTTTTTGCATGAAAGGATCTAGTACCTACATATTATATATTGATGCTTAGACTGCATCGTCATCACTTGACGATCTCCCTGGCGCTCTGGTCTTAACGAGGGAGGTCCCGGATTCGATTCCCGGCAGGGTCAATTTGGGATTTTATTTTTTCTGATGTTTCTCTGGTCTGGTCTAGTGAGAGGCTTCGGCCGTGGCTAGTTACCACCCTGCCGGCAATGACGTACCGCCAAGCGATTAAGCGTTCAGGTACGATGCCGTGTAGAAACCCACTAGGGGTTTTATATAACTGTCATACCCCTAACAGGTTAGCCCGCTACCATCTTAGACTGCATCGTCACTTACTATCAGGTGAGATTACAAGGGCTAACTCGCAAAAACTACTTTTAGCAGCCCTGCATTTTGAAAACAAAATGTAGATAAATGAACCGATAAAATTGTTACAAATAAAATATACCTACCGATTTATGAACCGATTTTTTTAATTAAGGAAACTTAAGTAAGTAAATTATTTTGCAGTCCACGGCTAACTTGTAAAAAATTATTTTATTTTTATGTAAACAAAATATAAAAACAGATAAAAAATGAACCAATAAAAGTGTTATAAATAAAATGACCAATACAAAACGGGTTTGTACGTACCTACTACGTATGGCCAATGCGAAATGGAAAGACAATAATGGGAATATTAATACCATGCAATTATCTCGGTATTAAGACTCCTGTTATTTTATGCCGACCGGCGCGGGCGAGCAAATAAACTAGGGCTGTCGACTATCTATATTATTAATATTATTATAATCATCAAAATATTTTCAATCATCGCGCATCACACGTCCGATACCGACTATGGGTATCCTCTCAGGATGTGAAAGGTTTTGCTCTAGTCCATTACGCTGGCCCAGTGCAGACTGGCAGACTTTGTACACAAATATCCAATCTGCACTAAACTTGTCCAGCTTGGTGGACTATGGCTCAACCCTTCTCATTCCGAGAGGAGCCTTGTGCTTAGAGGCAATGGGTTGAAATGATGACAGACGTATAAATGGAACTAGTTGACCCATCCCTGCTTTGCTTGGTTGGGATTTCTGAAAATACTGTGGGTGTGGAAATTCTTTGTATTCTGAAACATCTTTCAATTACAACCGATATGGATTTTCTTTGATTAGGTACCTAGAACTCTATACCCACTCACTTTAATCAAATAAGCTACTTCAAGAAATAATAATAGTTTTAGTAATCAGTACTTTAGCTACTCGGTCCACTCTACAATCTACTCTACGCCAAAAACAAAATCTCCTCTTTATTGGAAACTAGATGATGCCCGTGAATTCGTCTGCGTGTATTGATGTTTTTTGATTCCCGCGGGAACTCTTCTATTTTCCGGGATACAAAGTAGCCCATGTCCTCCCTCGGGATACAAACTGTCCCTGTACCAAATTTCATCAAAATCGGTTGAACAGTTGAGCTGTGAAAGCGTAGCATACAGACAGACAGACACACTTTCGTATTTATAATATTAGTATGGATCTATAACAAAATTCGCATTCACGTATCAAGTTTAACAAGATAATATAATTAGGTAACAATAAAATACACACTTTGTACAACCCTATTTAATACTTTGCGGTAAGGCACCCGGCTAACATTCCACGGACGCAAAACCCTTCACAGCAATTTATAGGACGGCTGAGCTAGGCTTTGTACAAATATCCTTTGACAATATTTACGATCTACACCTTTAAAACCTGTTCCATCAATATAATCTAGCTATTAAGGTATGATGTAATCTATGTAAGTAGGTACTCATCTACATGCGTGAATGCCTTATTTATTCTATTGGTACAGCGCAAAGAACTCTTAAAAAAGCCGGTGATGCTGTAGCGTCCAGTGCGCTCATTACAAATTCGATTTATCAAAGTAAAATGAACCTTATTGGCATTGTTTATTTAGACCTCAATTTCGTGTACCTATGCATTCACAGACGTTTCTAAATTCAAATCGTTGTACTGAATTTGTGTCTTTAAATCAAAGGCTTTTGGGTCCGTTTTACTTTGATGCCAATGTGATCGAACACTCGATTACGATCAATCGAATTTGCAATGTTAAAACTTAGACTAAGGGTAGCCTACGCAGCATAAAGGCACAGAACACTGACTATGATAAGGGCTCGTGCTTAGGCTCGTGCAGTATTTCGGCGATGTCGCGCAACTCCAAGCGACGAATCTCAATTCACAGTGCAGTGTGCGGAGGAATAGGGACCACCTGTGCCATACTGCCTGTTGAATTATTGTGTTCAAATAATTTAATATAAAAAATTATTTTCTAAACAACCGACTTCAAACTCCCGCGCCAACTTTACAACAACAAGCACACGCTATACAAAGTACTTATTTTATTGTTGATATTTTAAAAACAGCTCGACCGATTACGATAAAATTTATATGGGACCACCTTTGAAGTATACCCTTTCAAACAAAAAAAGAATTTTCAAAATCGGTCCAGGCGTCTTCGAGTAATCGGGGAACATACATAAAAAATAAAAATAAAAGATTCCGACGAATTGAGAACCTCCTCCTTTTTTGAAGTCGGTTAAAAATAATGATAGCCACTGTCACTCACGATGATTTAAGGATTCCAACGATACCCCATAAATCCAAATCTGTTCAGGCATTTAGAAGTTATGGTGGAACAAAGAAACTCACATACATACATAATATAATATACGTACACTAGGTGATGCCCGCGACTTCGTCTGCGTGGATTAAGATTTTTTTGATTTCCGTGGTACTCAACTCTTGAATGAAACTCAACAACAACAACTCTACTGAAACTCTTGAAACAACAAAAAAAACTCACTCTTTTTTTGGCAGACGTGTATAAAATGAGTAACTGCCTCGTTGGTCTAGTGGTTAGCAGGTTCGCCTGCGGCCGACAAGGTCCTGGGTTCGAGTCCCGGGTCGGGCCATAATTAAGTATTGAGTTTTTCTGACTAGAAATTCTCAGTACTAGTCCGGAGTTAGGAAGTTGGAGGTGTTTCACCCCCGTGCCTCGGAGAGCACGTTAAGCCGTCGGTCCCGGTTATTATCACTAACATGATAATAGTCGTTAAAGCCCGCTAACCCGCATTGGAGTAGCGTGGTGGGTCTAAGCTCTAATTCCCGCTCTCCTACGAGAGTGGAGGCCTGTGCCCAGCAGTGGGACGTTAATGGGCTGTAGTGGTGGTGGTGGTGGTGGTATAAAACGAGTCGCTTACCCTGGTCCCTGGTGTGTTTTTCTGCAAATCCTCCCTAAAAGCCACGGATAGATATATCGTAGAAGCTTAACTAGGATTCGGTGGAAATACCGACACCGAAAACGTTTAAAGTAATAATCGAAAAGCTAAATACCTACATTTCATGGTTATTTCATCTGTGACCTAGGTTCTTGTGACCTAGATGTAATAATAAAATGCAAATTTCTTAGTGGTTTATTGATACAAATAAGCCAGACAGTTTACGCTTTGCCGTGGGTATTTGCGGGTAGCTAAGTAATGCCCGCGACTTCGTTCGCATGGATGTAGGCTTTAAAAATCTCTTGGGAGCTGCTTAATTTTCCTGTTCCTTCTGGTTTAAGATATTTATTGTTTCAGTAAGAATTTTACATTTCACTTACTTATTTGAAACTTACAGGCTAACATTAAATACTTACTTAATGTGAACAAGATTAAGCAATTTGCGCGTACAGGATTAAGTTAAATTACTTACCTACTTTAATTTTTAAGTTCATATCATACAATTCCAAGCTAACCTAACGTAAACTAAAAGTAAATTTAACCCTACAGTCTATCCCTGAAATTATTATGAATAGTAAAATTAGAAATAGGTAGGTTCTTAAAATTCTGCACAATTATGTAGTAAATAAAACATTTGATAGAAATAAGACTCGATAGTAGTGAAATAGTATATTGAAGGCCATGATAACTTTGATAAATAGAACTAAGATAAATAATTGTATTAAGTAAGAAATTATGTATATAATATATTATTAATGTAATATGTTAGATATGCATATAAATATAAGTCAAAATATTATCAGAAACAAAATGTAAGGCTAAAATAGTACTCATGACCACAGTAAAAAAAAGAACCTGTTTCATGACAATTATAACAGAATGAGGTTAAAAAAACCGTGTTAAGCTATATAAGATCCATGTCGGAGGATTCCTAGCAAAACACAAAAAAAAAAAGCTATATATTATTTTAATTTCTCTTTAATTTTAAATTCCTTCAGTATTTCATGTAGCCTAAAGGTATAATTTCCTAGTTTGAAATCTCTCCCTCTCTCTCTCTCTCCCTTTCACCAAATTTCGTACAAATCAGTCTATAAATGAACCGTGAAAACATAGCAGACAGACGGTTAGAAAAGCGCATTTATAATATTATTATGGATATACCAAGTAGGTATAGGTAAGGCAAGTTACAGACCAGTTATTTACGACGAACATACAAAAGCTTCCAGACTGTTCTAGAAAGTACAGTAACACTGCATCACTGCACACATAGCTTAAACTTTTACGGCTAATCGATAAACCCCACCTGTTGATCCGAGCACGCGTCTACCCACACAATGTCGCCTCACCAACCCTATCAAATAAACGTAAATGTATATCAGTGATAGCGGCTTGCAGACGAGCTGTAGATATTGCAGCTATCTTAGTTACAGTCCATCAACTGCAAGTGTGTTGATAGATAGATAAATTCTTTAGTGCCACACAAACATAAAGATATAAAGTAAACAAGTAGAGAAAACAAAGTGCGCAATGCCGGTCTTATCACTAAAAGTGATCTTCTCCGGACAACCTATCCATTAAAAATCTTTGAAACGAGTGGGATAGTGCAACAACTTATGATCATACAATAAACTACAAAAACCTTACATACTATGCAAGCGCGATCCAAGCTATGCACTAAGCTAATCATCATTGCGTTGCACTAAGCATGATTGCCGTCAAGCGCAAGCCTATCTAACAATTAAAAAAATACTACACAAATAGTGTGTCTTTCTGGGTAGGCACCACCCTTCTAATTTTTTATAGGACTCTTTTTACATTGGCAAATTTCTACGCTGTGTAACTATACGTATCTTACTATTCAGTGGAAAATAGGAAATTATTAAAAAAAAAATATATATATATATATATTATAATAATAAAATAATAGTAAAGTAATATTAAAACGATAATAGAATGGTGGTGTTGTATGGGTATGTGTGTTTGCGCGATTACAAGCTTACGGAGAAGTTTCCCGTCGTTACGACCACTTGCCAAGGGTGGGTATGGCGGTGGTGTAGGAGGAATCAAGCATTCGCTATCGCAACGTTGTGTGTGCGCGTAGGGCGATACATAAAATTAATATATTGAGCAGGTATATTTGCAATAGATCGTTTGAACGCACTGTGTTGTTGGATGCTGTCTAATGTGAGGACCCTTAGCGGACCTAGCTTGAGAGCATCCGACGAAATCTTATCTGCCTCTGGTGGATTTATATACATATCATAACTACAACATATTTACAAGTATATTACTAAACAAATTAGTATCGCAGGTCGAGTCGGGCTGTGGAGCGTAACGGTGTCTCGCTTCAGCGATGCTTCAGCACGGCTGGTTCTGTCTGGATGTCTACCTAGTTGGACGTTCAGATGGGATTGGTTTGTTGTTGAATCAGAGAGCTTGCTTTCTGAGCGCAGTGCAGTTCGAGTATACTTCTACGTACCACAAAACGTCTGACTTTACCTTGTGATCTACTTATCTAAATTACGTACGTCGTTCGCAGTACTCGAACGATAACTGACCATGGTTGGAAGGACGCTGTTTATTATTGCCGAAGGTTGGATTATGCGTACGTTGCGCCTCATATCTTACTACGTTTTGCACTACGCTTGTTCAGCCTCGACACTTCAGAGTTTCATGGATTCACAACCCATGTTACTTGTAAAAGCATAGCTTCACGACCTATGCTGCGGCACATTGGCTAAAAACCATGTTACGCACAAACGACATCCTATCACCCATGGTGGTTCCGCGCTGTATTTGGTATAACATACTATTACTGAAGGGTGCATCACGCCTGTGGCTTTGTTACGTTGCGACGAACGACCCTGCAGTGCGTCCGGTGTATCCTTGAAACCTATTACAGGTATATGTGGGAGTGCACCACTCTAAAAATGCAATTATCCAGCTATACGCTGACATAAGTGGAACGCACCACTCTAAAGTATGCTCGTACATACGTTGCGCTGGCCTTCGCGATTGATGACCAAGTGGTTAAAGGGGGGGGGGCTGTTGACTTTTGGTATTCTTAGAGATGTATTAGTCCATGTATTGATGTGCCTCTAGGGGTACCAAGAGAGGGAAGAAGCCTACCGTTGGTGGCGGGGAGGAGCCAGCCAGCCATCATTAATTATTTTTTAGAAATATAAATGATGCCATACAAAGCATCTTCCTTTCTTATAAAAGGTTATAAAAGGAGGATGCTACCACTTGGGTTAGTTCGTAAATATCCCGAAGAGATTTATCTCTTCGCGATCACGTTACTTAATGCCTGTTTTAAGTTAACTGAATTACATCTAAAATCTGTATATAACTTAGTCGTTGGGTTGATTGAATTCGAGGCTTCCGAAACTCTAAAAGATCTTGGTTTATTATGGACACAGCAATGTTGTGAGGGTCTTACTGCTAGATGTATAACGTGCCATTTTAAAGAGATATTGAATATTATAAGTAGAGAGAGGTGTAGATACTTAGGGACCCCGTCAGGTTGGTTACAGCTGAAAATTGAAAATTGCAAAGAAGAAAAAACTGTCATCTTTTCTTCTTCTGCAGTTTTCTGAAGTTCTTAGTTGCACCCTTCTGATTTTTTATAGAGCTCTTTTTACATACGCAATTTTCTATGCTGAAAATTGAAAATTACAAAGAAGAAAAAGCTGTCATCTTTTAGAAGTTCTTAGTTGCACCCTTCTGTTTTTTTATAGAGCTCTTTTTACATACGCAATTTTCTATGCTGAAAATTGAAAATTACAAATTCGGATTGTAACATTGTTTGTAAATAAATAAAGTAATAAAACTTAAAAGTAAGTGAGTAAAAAGTTATACATTGTAGGCTTGGTATAGTATAAAAATAGTTACAAAATAGATATACAATTATTTAGTTATAGATAGAAAAAGTTTAGAGACTGCCACATTCATTGAAATAGAATGAGAAATTGTACATCAATGGCCACATTACAACATGTCAGCAATAGAATTGCATCTACATATTGCCAAAATAACTATCTCGTTCATGATTGTTTTGATATACCTAGAGAACTAGCCAATGTGACCGGACGTTAGACAATTGAACTAGAATGTGACTGGAATACGGAAGATAAAGCTAAAATGTCGAGATCCAGCAAAATAAGACCTTTATAAATTCTTGATTTAAGGGTCATCTTTCTTGGGTATCTATTTTTCCTCATTTAAGAGTAGGCGGAGTCTAAATTAAGTAGACCACTTCTTCACCTAGTTTTCAATCGACTTATTTGCTGAAAATGTTAAGGTACTTTAAAAGCGTAAAAGGAATAACTTAAAATTCTGGGTCTAGTCAAGACAACTACCTATTAGATCAAGAGATTTAGATCCGTTATTATTTATTATTTTAAATATTGACGTTCAAAAGGTGTACAGTGTACCAATTTTGAATGAAAAAGTTTGAACTCGGTAGTGACAACAGAGTGGTGTTAATCATTTAGAGGGGATTGCGAAAGTTACACTGTCGCAATCATTTTACTGTAACAGGGCCACAGATTTCCAAGTATTATATATACATTTTTAATTCATAGACATTGCCTATTACCATCGATATATATATATTATATTATGTAGGTTCTAGACGGCCCTTTCATAGGAAAAAATTGGGCGTCCAACCTCCAGAGCACGCTCCTAACCTGTATAGCCCTGTCCTTGTTCCCACCATAGCGCTGTCTCGCTTTTCAGACTAGATGGCGTTAGTAAAATAGGTCCACATTCTTTGTTTGACAGGGCTATGTAAATTTAGGTCGTTGCCTATAACGGAAGTTTAGCTTTAATTATGAACTGTCGACTTTTTGCAATGAAACCTCTTTTCGAAACCATTCCACGTTGCGTTAATAAATGCACATCTGTCTAATGAAGAACGGAAAAGATGCAAGATAAGCTATGGATCCCCCATGAATTTTAGACCTTAATTGACACGTTATAAGAACTATTTTAGTGCATATATTTGCTTTGCAATAGTAAGTTAATGCAATATGAAAGTTATTATAGACGTCATCAAACGTGGATCGCATCTCAAAGTGAAAAGAGCAAAAACCGATAGCCATTTCCTACTTGGAGCTTTTTTATTTTATATGTTTACGATACGATTTTAAATTGTTCGTGTTTTTTTTTAATCTGTACAGTTGAAATCGCAGTTATGTTATCATCGCATCGTAACCATTCGAATGCCATTCAATTCTATTCTAAACCAAAATAATGTTCTAGTATGTTAGCTGCCAACATTAGTAAGCTAATGTTGGCAACTTCCATAGAACATGATTGTGATTTCAACTGTTGGAACTTGCAAATAGTTAGATTTGTTCATAATGACACGTCTTGTGCGTAGAACACAGCTGAGGTCCCGTTGCCTAGTCGTTACGACATCGTATACTACCTATTTGTCTTGTAGTGTAAGGCCGTTTTTTAATCTGAGCACGCTTCACCTAGACACTTGGCGCATTGAATACGAATAACGAGCGATGTAATTGTGTATAATTTTACAGAGGAATTTTGTATATTACTTGTTGTAATTGACTACAATAAAAATGTTTGCATAATAAAATGACAGTAATCTTTATTCAAAGTCACTGTAATTGTACCGAGTTTTATCACCAAACCACGTCTGGTAGTCTTGCAATTACACATTTTTGCGCTTTTTTTAAATTGTGAAATAGGCTTGCGCTTGATGACAATCATGCTTGGTGCAAAGCAATGATGAGGTCTAGGTCTATGATTAATTTTCTTTATGTCTATTACACTATTATCAACTAGATACGTATGAAAATTTTTAAGAGCACAAGTTCATAAAAACCCTCTAATTGAATTTTATTAAGTCGAAAGTGTAGAAATACAAGTGTGTAAAGTGTAAGTGTAGTCGAAATTTTATAAATGCGAAAGATATACTGAACAGTCTATCAGTCAGTTTTTTTCTCGGCCAATCGATTAAACCAGAGATAATTAGTATTTCGATGATCCTGAGTACAGGCATAGGCTACTTCTTAAGCCGGCCTTATGCGTGAGTTAAACTTTTTTAACTCACGCATTTTTTTAAAAATGTTTTTTGAATATTATGAAACCCCTAATGATAATTAGTGAAGTGCGCAATTTAAAATTAGAACTACGATATTTCAAGTAAACACGTTATTTAGGTACCTATTATTAACTCAGAGGCGCTAAAATCATCTAATCTTTGCCAAAGGCTGTAATTAACGGGAAGGTGTTTATTTGGAAGTCGTTAGACGGCTTCGAGGCTTCGACGGTTCCTATTAATTAGCGTTTATGGTTAACAGCCAGAGTTAATAGGTGCTCGCATACATAATTAGGAATTATTTTAAACTCCATGATGCCCACGTTCATGCCCACATGGAAAACCTTCGATTTTCAGGTTTAAAAGTAGTATAAATGTATATAGTAGTATGGTTTAAAAGTAGTATAAATTAAAAGGGTTTGCTGAGAATAATAAAAATACGACATCCCACTAATATAGCGCACGAAAAAGCTTGTTTAAAAAATCTATTTATGATTTATTTTATACTAGCTGATGCCCGCGACTTCGTCTGCATGGATTGAGGTTTTTTGGTTTGGATCTTTTTAATTTTCCGGGATAAAAAGTGGCCTTTGTCACTCTTCAGGTCCTCAACTATACCCATGCTCAACTATACCCATGCATAAAAGCACGTCGATCCGTTGCTCCGTTGCGGCGTGATTGAAGGACTAACCAAAAAGCTTAGTATGAAGCTGGCGCTTGGCTAAAATCAGGCCTGCTGATGATGCAGCCTAAGGTAGAGCTCACTTGCCCAGAAGATCTTTATTCACTATTGATTGATTGAACACCGGTAGCCGGAAGGGCATTTCAAATCCAAGTGGCTCGAATTAGAAACGCCGAGTAAACAGCTTCGTACGTGCCCGTTCGTTTTAGTTTCATACAAACTGGGAAAAAGAGTACTCTATAAACAGTGGCGTGCACGACATAGAGGCATAAAAGCATTGCTTACCCTAGTAAAGAAAGCTCAACGCTTATTTTTCATCATGCCCTGCCTGAAAATAGGTATCTAACTATCTACCTAACCTTTGCCTATACCCTGGTCCGACGCCACTTCCTATAAATGTAGGTCCAGAATCTATAATGTAGTAAATCTAGAATCTAGATAAAGATAAACCCTAAGAAATTATGACATGAACCATGTCTAGACGCTCTTTAAATTCTTTAACGCAGCGATGCGATCAATTGACGGGTTCGATTCTCTGTTGTTATATAATAGAATAGATTTTTTAAGATCCCGTAGGAATGTCTTGAATTACTTTTTGAGGTAAACATCTCGTATTCGCTGGAGATTATAGGGTTGAGATTAGCTTAAATCCGCCTCGTATATAAACTAATCTAAATGTTACTAAATCTAAATAAATAAAAGGAAAAGGTGACTGACTGACTGAACTATCAACGCACAGCTTTAACCACTGGACGGATCGGGCTGAAATTTGGCATACAGATAGCTATTATGATGTAGGCATCCACCTAAGAAAGGATTTTCAAAAGTTCAGCCCCTAAGGGGTTAGGGCTTTGAAATTTGTACGAAAGCGAAGCCGCGGGCAAAAGCTACTAGGTATGTTATAAAAAGACAGTGTGTATATCTGTCTGCTTGTATGTGTGTATGTCTGTTACCTTTAACTATTGCCGATGTATTCAACAATTTTGACGAAATAATGATGCTAAAATAGATAATATTATCCCGGAGGCCTACTAGGATAGGATATGCTCGGAGGATAACCTACTTTAAAACCCGGAAAATCAAAGAGTATCCCGGAAGTTTTGAAACTTAAATCCATGCAAACATACTCACGGGCATCATCTAGTTTTCTAATAAGGAAAGAAAACCAATCCATTTTTATTCAGTTAAATGCTCGTATATCACTTAACCCAATTACGACTGTGCCCTTGGTAAACAACACGAATGCGTTAAAACCACGTGGATGGCCGAAGAAACCTTGACCGTCAAAACCCGTGCATTATCCATAAGAACCCACCATACACACTGCAAGAACTTTTTATCGCAGCAAACGAAAGAAAACCATATGGGTATTGAATAAAGTCTATTATAGCCGATGACCATTTAACATTGAGACACGTAGGAGTAACTCTACAAATGTTCGGACCAGTACATTCTATTTGGCCTGTATTGATTTCATACGATCAATCCCGGTGGATTTCTGATCACGTATTGTACTCGACTCACGTCCGGCATAGCCGATGCCTTCTGAGCCTCAATTGTATATCTGTATCAGAAAATAGATAGAGAGTTTGTCCATACTCCATACTTACTAATATTATAAATGCGAAAGTGTGTCTGTCTGTCTGTCTACTACGCTTTAACGGCCTATCTTTTCAACCAATTTTGATGAAATTTGATACATAGATAGGTTGTATCCTGGGGACATAGGCTTCTTCCGGAACATCAATGAATTCCCATGAGAATTTATAAAAACTTAAATTCCTTGCGAACGAAATAGCAGGCATCATTCAGTTTAAAAAAAATAATTAGTGGAAAAATATGAGTAATAAGTAGGTACGCATCCTGTCTAAAAACTAAAGACAAATCGTACGGGCAAGATCCCGATTGTCACTATCCCCACATCATTCAGGATTTATGTCGCACAAGCATGTCATATTTAGCCAGAATTTGTGTGTCGCCACCCTTACTATTTGAAACGATGTAGATTGTATGGTAGACTCAGAAGGAATATAACTTTATTTACTCGTGAAGGGTACACGATTTTTCTGTTCGGAAGGGTAAATATTTTCGGAACATACTACCTTACATAGCAAATAAAATATCTGTGTTCTCAACGCCAACGCGAATAGCCAACAAAGGCCTAGCAAAGAACTTGGTAATAATTTTGATCTCAGTACTTTAGATAGCCAATATTTTTTATACAAAGTTGGCCGTTTAATTCCACATTATAATGGTTTTTTTGAGATAGTATTATAACGTATAGCTACTTAGCAAAGCCAGAATTTTAGCACATTACAGTTTTAGAAATAGCATGAAAGTATTACAAATGTGGGAAATTAGGTACACTTCGGGACAGAAAAACTGTCTAAACTCTAAAACTTTTTACTAATTTCTTCTTTCCACTAGTTGTTTAAATAAAATCCTTGAACTGCAATGAATATTTTCTATTATGATAAAACTCAATATAAATAAAAAGTTAAATAAAGTACTTAGTTATAGAAATAAAATAAGAACATATTTTATTCAAGATACTTATTAATAAAAAAGATTTTCACAGATTTGCTAGGAATTAGAATTATAAGCAAGAATAGTTACCTCAAATGAATGAATATGCGATCTGCATGATAGGCCAACTTGAAACCGCCATAGGCTCGTGACTCCATCGCTCCGCCTCAATAAATTCCGAAGGTCGTTCGTGGGAATGAGCACACTATTCTTTAACAAAATTCCTCAACCTATTAATTATAATCTTGCCTTTACACAAGTTTAAAATAACCAATGAAAAAAAATGCTCCTGAAAAAAGCTTATTATACTGTCTAAGATTATATTAATGATAAAGGCGCATGGATTTGACTCGCTCCAGCAATGCTCAGGTCTGCGGTTACTTATGTATCTGTATATGTTGTATGTATGTGTGTGTAGATTATTGTAAACATACAATTTTTTTTTCAAAAGAGCAATCACCGAGTTTCTTGCTGGTTCTTCTCGGTAGGAACGGCATTCCGAACCAGTGGTAGATTCATTTGACTATTCATAAGAACTTGTAAAAAGTATATTTGAATAAAAATCATTTGAATTTGAATTTGAATTGAATGTCTTTAATAGCTGTATTTAACAAAAAATCGCTTCAATTTACTATTGCGACCAAAACAATCTTTTCTTATGAAATCTCTGCAAATTACAAACCATTGAGCAGCACCTAAGTAGATACGCACGAAAAATATTTTATCTACTCCAGCATCGAAAAGTTCCAATTTCGAATTTGACAACTATATCGAATTGAACCCTCTTTCGTGTTTGCTTCTCATAACGATACAGTTCGTTGTATGGGAGCTGTATCGTTATGAGTCGTAGCTGTATCGATATGGTTATCTTCATAAATAGGATACCTATAGCTTAGCGGCTCTGGGTTCTGGCACTTTTGGTTTTTATTAATTTATAAAGTAAAAAATTATAAAGACGTCCTTGTCGTAGATAAAATCTTGTATGCAACTGTACGTAATTAGTCATTTTAATTCTCGTACTATCCTATTTTGATACTCGGCAAGCCTCGTATCAAAAAACAGCACTCGAATTAAAATGACCCTCATTACGATACAGTTGCATAAATAGCTATACCAAAATTCGGCACGCCTAAAAGTTCCCAGCTAATGTTTGGAAATCAGGAGACAAATACAATTACCATTCAAAAAAGAGCCTTCATACTCATCTCAGGTGTTGTGTCATCAGAGGTCATTCATAATTATAACTATGTTTGTACATTACGACATTACCAGCATAACTTAAACTTGCTGATTGTGCAATTATGTGCTTTATTGCTATGCGTAATAATAATGTTGGTGTAATTTTTTTTGGTTAATAATAACTTGGTATTTATGATGTCATACCTTTTGTATGGGAACGGAATTTTACGTGTTATGTTTGAAAGGAGGGTCTCAAAATTTCGCGGTTAATGTCACAGTTTACCAACCAGACTATTTGGCAACGAATTTGATCTTGTGAAGTCATAATTAAACCACCTGCAGTAGGTACTTTTTGTAGCAGTAGCCTCTTTTAGCCTTGATCTATTTCATAAATACGTGAGGGCTATGATTTTTTCCAACGGAAAGAGCGCTAAGAAATGGTTTCAGATTAATTTTGCCCGAAACGGCTATTGGTTTCTACGCAGTTATGTACCGGAAGCAAATTTGCTTGGTAGTAAGTTGCTATGTACCTACCTTTAAGACTAAGTGAAGGTACATACTTAGCCAAACCAGGGCCATACCTTGATATTGATTGATTGTAGCCATTTTACCACAAGCAAAGCCACAAGTCAGAGGTGTCATCAAAGAAGCTCAACATGCGAGCATTTTTGTTGATTATGTATTTTTTGCCACTTTGTGGTCAATAATAATAATAATAATAATAATAATAAATGGCCTTCCGATCGAATTTCGGCCACGTAGGTGTGTGCGCAAACACAAGTGCACTCCCTGTTCGTTTACTCTCATAGCCCGATGAGAGGGAAAATTTGACACGACCGAAGAGAGATCAGGTGCAGGACCGAAAGCTTCACCTGCTTTCCGAGGCACGGGGGTGACACACTGCCAACTCCTTACTCCGGGCTAGTAATGAGAATTTCTTTTCAGAAAACCCAATACTTAATTATAGCCCGACCCGGGACTCGAACCCGGGACCTGGTCAGCCTCAGTCGAATATGCTAACTACTATATGACTAAACCAACGAGTCAGCCCATCATGATGAATGATCAATAATAACACAAAGTTTTTATAGAAAACAATCCTTATCCTTATCCTTACTAATATTATAAATGGGAAAGTGAGTTTGTTTGTATGTTTGTTCCGCTTTCACGCCGTAACTACTGAACCGATTTGGCTGAAATTTGGAACATAGAAAGCTTATAACCTGGATTAAAAAATAGGCTACTTTTTATCCCGGAAAATTAAGGAGTTCCCGCGGGAACCAAAAAACCTAAATCCACGCGGACGTAGTCGCGGGCATCAGCTAGTCCTTACTAATATTATAAATGGGAAAGTGAGTTTGTTTGTATGTTTGTTCCGCTTTCACGCCGTAACTACTGAACCAATTGCTTTGTAATTTTGCAGACGTAAAGTTAGAAGTCCGGATTAAATAATAGGGTACTTTTTATCCCGGAAAATTAAAGAGTTCCCGCGGGAACTAAAACTCCTCAATCCACGCGGACGAAGTCGCGGGTATCAGCTAGTACAATATAAATTAGAGCTAGGTAGCCTAACCTAATAACTAAAAAATGTTGGCAATAATTCTGGCTGCATTTCCGCGTTAGACAGCCAGGCTGATCCTTTGCGCGAAAAATGAGCTAGCCCTTCTGTCACCAGATGAGGCAATTAACCAAAGTTGGCAATTTTTTGAGCATGCAGTGTACACATTCGGGGTGTTTAACTTTTCCAGACTTGTTTCACTGTTGTGTGCTTAGCAAACTACAGATTAGTGTAAATACACCTTCACACAATAACCTGGCAGTGCTGGTGTTTGTTTTTAACCCAGTTTTGCATTCCTAATGGACTCTGGCTGGCTGTTTATGCTTTATATACAGCCCACTCAGGCGGCCCTGTTGAGTGTACGTCTGAACGACCTTAGCGTGGATATTTGAAAATGTTTCTAGTTTATATTTTAATAATAATATTTAAATAATGCAAAACTCACAGACAGAGTGGAATGGCGAAACGGGGCTTCTATTTGTTTACCTTTTCAAACTTAGCTTCATTGCTTTGAAATTGTTTAACGGAATAACGGACATTTTCTCTCTGCATCGTATTCCACATTACTGAGGGTCGTGACTCCTTTCCATTAACTAATAATGATAGTCGTTTTCTTGGGATATTAATGCGGTGGGTCCCACTTCCCAAGTCCTTCCACATACGACTCGACTAAGAGTATTTAAGCTCTTAGGTTTTTGTAACGATTATTATCAGATGTTAGTGATAATAGCCGGTAATAATAAATTCTTATTTATTTATATTTGTTGAAAAAAAATCGATAAAACTTCAATACTACTTGAGCTTTAATGTGATATTCTGAAAAATTTACGTGGCATAGTCAAATAACTTTTATTAGGCACTAGTTATTTAACATGACCTTTAAAAGTTATTCCAGTTTCGCTTTCGTCAAACGATTTTGTTCCCATTAGCCAAGTTTAATTGGTTGATCCCGGCAAAGGTTAGGGTTAATCCGACGGCGGTAGTCGGTACCTCCGACCGCGAAAGAGATAATTAACGTTCTTTTAACAGCTAGAAATGATACCTAATATCATACCGTAAGTATAAATTCCAAAATATACTTTGCGCCTAAGCACAGCCTGCCTCGTTGGTCTAGTGGTAAGCATCTTCGACTGCAGCCGACGAGGTCCCCGGTTCGAGTCCCGGGTCGGACCATAATTTAAGGGTATGGTTTTTCTGACTTAAAATTCTCAGTACTAGCCCGGAGTTAAGAAGTTGGCGGTGATTCACTCCCGTGCCTCGGAGAGCACGTTAGGCCGTCGGTCCTTTATTATCACTAACATGATAATAGTTGTTAGAGCCCGCCAACCCGCATTGGAGCAGCGTGGTGGGTCTAAGCTCTAATTCCCTCTCTCCTATGAGAGTGGAGGCCTGTGCCCAGCAGTGGGACGTTAATGGGCTGTAGTGGTGGTGGGTGGTGGAAGCACAGGCTTCTGCTGTATACAGCGCAAGTTCGGCCCCGCATGGAGTACTGCTCTCACCTCTGGGCCGGAGCACCCCAGTACCAGCACCTTTCATTTGACCGAATACAAAAGCGGGCAGTTCGACCCGTAGACAATCCCAAAATGACTTGCACGCTGGAGCCCCTAGATCACCGATGAGACGTTAGTTCTCTTTGTGTATTCTATCGTCTCTGCAACAGGGAGTGCTCTGAAGAGTTATTTAATCTAATACCACCTTCCGTGTTCTCCAGTCGCACCCTTCGTCGCAGAAACAAATTTCATCTTCACCACCAGCTATGGAACCAGCTTCCATCTTCTGTGTTCCCTCAAGATTATAATATCGGGCTCTTCAAAGGGCGGATAAACAAATATCTCAAAAGCTGCTAACGCATTGGCGGTTCCTCTGGTGCTGCAAATGTTCATGGGCGGCGGTAATCATTTAACATCAGGTGACCGGCATGCTCGTTTGCTCGCTATATATAATACTAGATTATGCCCGCGACTTTGTCTACGTGAGATAAGTGTTTTCATTCCCGTGGGAACTCTTTAATTTTTTTAAGATAAAAAGCCTTTGTCCCCGGGATACAACCTAACCCAGTACCAAATTTCATCAAAATCCGTTTAACAGATGAGCCGTGAAAGCGTAGAAGACAGACAGACAGACGGACAGACAGACATACACACTTTCGCATTTATAATAGTAGCATGGATTAAAAAAAACCAAACTTGAGTACTATTGCGCACAAAAACGTAGTGACAAATTTCTACGTATCACAACAATACAGTCATGTGAGAAAGTTGAGACGTTTTTCCCTTAACATAAATACTAGTACCTTTATTATCACTTGAGCGTCGGTATTAAGATAATTGCGCATTGTTAAATTGTATCAGAGGCACTAAAATAACAGTGATTTTGTAATGACACTGTACACATTAAAATGAGCCGTTGTCTTTTCAGGATTCCGTAGTAAAATAACAAACCCTTTATTATATTAGTATAGTTTCTTCCAGTCCGTCTATGCATATGTTAGGACCATTTTAAAGATATACTTTAGAAGCTGTGCAAAAGCACAGTTGTGTTGGACCTTTTAACCGCTTACTACGAAAAAATACTAAAATTATACTTGTAGGTGAAATTTTGTATATTTTTAAATCTGTTACTCTTTCACGCCGCAATAACTTATTTGGCTAAAATTTGGAATGGAGATGGATAAAAATTTGTATACCTAAACACAAAAGCAACAATTTCCTCCGGAAAATTAAAGAGTATCCGCGGGAGTCAAAATACCTTAATCCACGCGACCGAAGTCGCGTGCATCATCTAATACCTAATGTAATAAAATATATTTTATAGATACTCTTAAAAATAAAAAAAACGTGAGTCGATTGAAATAATTTGGTTTACTCCTCGGTGTAAGTAATTTTAAAACAATATGAGGTATCTCAGGCGACTACGGAACCCTACCTTAAGCCTGTTTTGATGCACACTTTACCGGTTTCTTTATTTATAATCTGTCTTTGTAGTGTAACTTATAATTGATGTTGTTTTTTTTTATCCACTACAAGTTAGCCCTTGACTGCGATCTCACCTGATGGTAAGTGATGATGCAGTCTAAGATGGTAGCGGGCTAACCTGTTAGGGGCATGGCAGTTATATTAAACCCATACCCCTATTCGGTTTCTACACGGCATCGCACCGGAACGCTAAATCGCTTGGCGGCACGTCTTTACCGGTAGGGTGGTAACTAGCCACGGCCGAAGCCTCCCACCAGGCCAGACCAGGGAAAATTCAGAAATTATAAATTCCCAAATTGACCCTGCCGGGGATCGAACCCGGGACCTCCGCACGTTAAGGTAACAGCGCTACACACTGCACCACGGAGGTCGTCAAATAAGACAAGATAATGCATTTTACATAGGTACCATGCTTCCATGCCAATTGCCAGCCCAAGCTTAATCAGTGCGAAGACACGTTCTCGCGGTTTTTTGCAACCTTTGTGCAAAATCTGCGTAAAAGATATGTCCGCGCTTATGGTGCTAGGGCTGCTCATCTTGCGTGCGGTTGAACTTGAATAACTCACGCTCATTATCGAAATACGGGATATGGATTGGATACTACATGATACCCGCGATTTCGTCCGCGTGGATTGAAGATTTTTTGTTTTTCGCGGGAATTCATTAATTTTCCCGGATAAAAAAAAGCCTTTGTGTTATTCCAGACTAGAACAGATAATCTATCTAGAACAGACAATCTGCTAAATTTCATCCAGATCCGTTCAGCCGTTCTGACATGATTGAATAACAAACATCCATACAAACTTTAGCGTTTGTAATATCAGTATAAATATTATAATCTTCTAAGGTAATAAAAATAAATCCCTATTTCCCTTGGTCACGGCATCACTGGCTGGACCAATTTCGCTAATTCTTTGTCCTGGACCTGGAGAGTGACATAGGCTACTTTTTATCCCGGAAAGTTAAGGAGGTCCCGCGGGAATAACAAAAAACTTAAACCACGCGGACGAAGTCGCGGGCATCAGCTAGCATAAAATATATATTAGGTAAAAGAAGCGATATAGTACTTACACTATATTGCTTCTTTTAGATTTTTGATTCCCACATAATTAGTAAAGAAAAAGTAGAAAACATAATGTTCCAAACATTGATACAACTTTAATAAATGGGGTTAGAGGCCTTTGAAGGATAAACTTGGCAATGATAGTGAAATCCTATATCCCACCCTATAGGTAAATAGGTACATCCTATCTCATCGGACAAGAACACGGTCACAAGAGAAAGCGTTTAAATCTACTTAGATTAGAAGATTAAGCGATAAACTGTTATTTGATCTTATAGTCCCGAGCTTGATTTTTGGTACGTTCAATTTGCGAATTGTAAGCGTTTCTTCTTTAGGAAAAAAAATTTAAGTTATTTCCTGTTAAATCTCGATAGGAAGGGGCATTCCGAACCAGAGTTAGATCCTATTGACCATACAAAAGCACTTGTGTATGGCCACACAAGTGAATTTTTTAAGTAGAGAGTCACGAAATTACGTGACTCACAAGTCACAACTCACGTGTAAGTCAAAAATTTACGCTCGTCGAGCCTCGCCCTAAGAGTTTATTTAAATATAGAATTTCCATTTCATTCTATACAAGCCTTCTGCATAGCAAGCTTCCCTATAGCAAGCACAACGCTATATCTTCATCAATATGATCCTAGTGTAAGCCACTCTAGTGCCACCTTCCACGCACCTAACTGAATAAACCTCCATGTTTTTTCCTTACGTCACTCATCCTCTCGCGTTTCGTATCGAATTGGGACTTTTATGATTATATCGGCGCGCTAAAATTGAGAAGGGTCTTTGTACAGCGTACGTGGTCTATTAAAGAAGTTCACCCTCCGAGCGTATCCCATACAAACGAAGTTTGATTTATGCATAAACTTGTAGGTAAATGTAATTTTATAAAAGTAAAATATATTTTTACTGAAAAAATTGGCAGTCATAGTCAAAGTCACCTTAAAACTAAGGCATCAAAGTTAAATTACGAATTTAGTATATTTAAGACCTTTGGTCTTCGTAACAAGGAGGTGTCGGTGACGGTGTCGGTGATGCGAATCCACAAGTTTACCCAATAAAAAAAGAGCTCAACGCGGCTAAAGAAGTTTTCACTTCAAAAACGTGTTTTCAAAACTTGGATTTTGCGTTTGTTCGCCCACTACAAGTTAGCTCTTGACTTCAATCTCATTTAGTTGCAAGTGATGATGCAGTCTAAGATGTTAGCAGGCTAACCTGTCGATTGTACGTCAGTGATATTAAACCAATACCCCTAATTGGTTTTTAGCCGAAGCCTCCCACCAGACCAGACCAGAGCAGAAAAAAATTCTCTTAGTATTTATAAATTCCTAAAATGACCCTGCCGGGCATCGAACCACCCATTCAAAAAAAATTAAAGTGTGTGTGTGTGTGTGTGTGTATGTGCAATTCACATACGGCAAAAGTGAGACTTCAAAAAAGAAGCCTAAGAGAGACCTATATATATATATATATACTAGCTGACCTGGCGAACTCTGTTCCGCCTTAAAGGCAATAAAAAAATGAAGTAGGTACATTAGTCATTTAATATCGTTTCAGTACATAGTTTGCTCTTCACTTAAGTACCTTGTGATACACGACATTTTTTGTTTTCTTATCAGGCGCAAAAACAAAAAACGCAGATGGTCTTCCGACCCGTGAACATGCCACATACCTACATATAATTGACCATGGGAAAAACATGGATGTTCTAGATTCAAACCACAAACTTTTAAGGATTGGCCTTGTGATTTGTTGATGGTCATGGAAAATGCAAGACGCATCGGAAATTGAAGTCTTTTAAATTCAAACGGAAAATCGGTTGGGATCATCGGATCATCATCATCATCATCAAATTGTCATCCATACGTCCATTACATAGCTGTCATTTGTGTTTTGTTATTCCAAGTCTGATTCTTTTTTGTTATACCACATTTTATAGTGACTGATGTTTTATGTCAACTCACGCGGGAACACTGTCGAACGGAATAAATAGTATCCTATGTCCGTCTCCTGGCTCTAAGCTACCTCCTCACCAATTTTCAGCCATATCGGTAATGCCGTTCTTGAGTTATAAATAGTGTAACTAACACGACTTTCTTATATATATATATATATATATATATATAGATATATATATGTCACCGTAAGATTGTAAAAACCGTTAGATTATAATCTAACTCGCGAAATTATAAACTGTCGAATGATTACAATATAACGGATAATTTTTCGGTAGATTGTAATCTGTTAGGTTTACTAACTCGATAGAACCTAAGTGTACTACTTGATTATTTATGTCGAGCCCTAACCTAACCTACAAGAAAAAGACAAGAAAACGTAAATACAATGAATATTTCAAAAATTGACACTTAAAACATTGAACGGTTCACAATCTTTCGACTGTTTACAATCTATCGAAAAAAAAGCGTTAGATTACAATCTTACGGTGTTTACAATCTTACGGTGACGTATATAAGGTATACCCTTTACCTATCTCATTCTCTCGCAGGTTAAATCCTATTTATTTATGCATATGTTTGTCTCTTTTTTGTGTCGCTTTTTCGTTTTACCTACTTCAAAAATGCGACGGTAATTAATATATGCACTTACTTGTTGATTGGTGATGATGATTTTTTCTTAAAGAAAGTAATTTTCACTTTCCAGGATGCGGAAACCGTGGAAAAGCTGAACGAGAGCGGAGATCTAAGGAAGATGCTGAAACCATACAAGGTACCTCATTAATTTTTTAATTAAGTGAAATTGAAGGAAAATTTCCTGTGCGTGTAATTAAGTCGTTCTCCCGCGAATTTCGGCCACGGATTCTAATGTCAATAGATGCTTATCGATAGTGCAGATTATCATTGTACACCACAGTTGTACACCAAGCAATGAAGCAATAATCGGTTTTTGTAAAGATTAATTATTATCAGATGTTAGTGATAATAAACACAGAGTACCTTAACTAAGTACAACATCGTTCCGCAATTAAACCAGTCAGGTTCAAACTAGTTCCAAAATCAATGTTTACCGTTAATCTATGTTCGATATTTCAGTAACAGCATTGTATAATCTGTTCACCAATATAGCTAATTGATACATATTGATAGACGATTATCTTCAAACATGAAATTAATTGATTGATAGACGATAGATGAAGTTATAATATGAACTAAGACCCCTTAGTTCACTTTACGTAATTGTTTTGTGTTTCGCCGGTCAATCCATCACTGTAACACTAAACAAAGGCCCAAATGTCTATATAAGAAACTCGAACTGTTTAAAGAGTTCGTTCATGATATTTGACATGTAGGCATCTATGAACTCCTCAAACAGTTCGAGTAATACGTTTGACAAAGATTACAATTACGATTTGCTTACACAATCAGGCACTTCGGGCACGTCTGTAACTGCCATGTTAATGTTAAGTTAAGACTTTTTCTTAAACATGCTTGGCAAATTTGAGCATTATTTTGACAACCTTCTTCGAGATAAATCGAAATTGCTGTACTGGCCAAATACATGCGAGCAGCGGCCGGCAAAAGTTGTATGAAAATCCATATCTGTCGTGGTTTAGCGGCCAAATAAATTACATAGTAAATTAATATCTGTCGTGTAATTTAAAAATGGAACGAGCTTTTACTCCGAAACATGGCAACCAAGGAAGTAACTTATCAAATGTTTTATTTAAATTTCGAACTAGCTTGCAAATAGAAAGCTTTTCATTGAAAAAAAAACAAATGAACACTTTAGCGCGGGAAAAAATATTGTTGTTCGTTGTCCGTCATTGATTTTGAAATGTACCTATTTGACAAAATGAGTTCAAGTGAAGACAATGAGTGAGATGATAACGTACTATACTATATATGTCACCGTAAGATTGCAAAAACCGTTAGATTGTAATCCAACTAGCGATATTGTAAACTGTCGGCGGATTGTGAACCGTTCAATGGTCCGAGTGTCAATTTTTAAAATATTCATTGTATTTACGTTTTCTTGTCTCTTTCTTGTAGGATAGGTTAGGGTTCGACATTAATGATAGGTTTTATCGGGTTAATATATCTAGCAGATTACAATCTAACGAAAAATAATGCGTTAAATTGTAATTTGTCGAAAGTTTACAATATAGCTAGTTAGATTACAATCCAACGGCCTTTGCAATCTTACGGTGACATATACAAGCCTTGGCCACAACTAGGCATTGATGGACTTACGTATGTGTGCCTCGGCTTCGCCTCGGCTCACATTTACACGTTCGTCCTTCAATGCCTGTTTTGCTGGCCGCTACAGTAATGTACTATTTTTGTACCTGGAAGAGAAAGTCCTCGTCAGAACTAGTAAATAAAAGTTTTATCTTTCAAAAGCTGATCCCCGTGGCTTCGTCCTTCGTCATTCTACTCATACTCATTAGTGGGCTGGTCAAATAATGATTTATTTTTCCTGTTGAAAATTACAAAACAAAATACCAAGAAAAAGAAGTAAAAGTTCACACAAATATTTACTTGTATAAGTTTACCTCATTATTAACTTTCAACTCAATTATTTGTTGATATTTTTTGTACGTAAACTTAATGAGAGGAAAGTGAAAATTTCAACAAAAATAAATTATGCTTGCAATCAATCATTTTGTACGATAACTACGAGATTAAAATGTAAAATCTGATTGAATAACTTTTAAATTTATATAATTAAACAAATTACAGTTTTGCCGCAGTTTAGGTTACAGATTGAAATATTATGTGACCAATTATAATATTATAATTTCGTCGCCTG
Source organism: Erebia epiphron (assembly GCA_963932025.1). Taxonomy (NCBI): domain Eukaryota; kingdom Metazoa; phylum Arthropoda; class Insecta; order Lepidoptera; family Nymphalidae; genus Erebia; species Erebia epiphron. The sequence goes on from OZ009946.1 coordinate 28,628,271, forward strand.
ATACAGTAAGGCGATTATGTAAAACCTGCATCAATCATTGTCAATGTTTTGATTGGCTGAATTTATGGTATCTTTACTGCGTCAATTGAGATTGGCCAATAATGGAAGAATGTTAACCAATCAGAGGTGATTGCAATTGTCGCTGTAAATTTTAGACAATCGCCATCAGCAGGGCGACCGCGTAACTTTTGCATCAATCATTGATACATCGCAATCACCTCCGATTGGCTGAATTTATGGTATTCTTGCTGCGTCAATGGATTTCGTCCAATAGTGGAAGAGTGTTAACCAATCAGAGGTGATTGCGATGTATCAATGATTGATACAAAAGATACGCGGCCACCCTGCAGGTGACAAAAGGCTGACACTTGGCTCTATTTTACAGCTTGGAAACACAGCCAGTATTCTAGCAACTATTCCAACACACGCATGATTTATACAATCAATATACATAAAATTCAAAGTCCTGACTGACTGACTTATATATCAACGCACAGCCTAAAGCGCTGGGGTTAGAAACTTGAAATTTTGACAGTAGGTTCATTTTGTGACGTAGGCAGTAGGCACCCACTAAGAAAGGATTTTATGAAATTCCACCCCTAAGAGGGTGAAATAGGGGATAAAATTTTGTATGAAAGTCCGGCATTTCTCAAGTTATATCTGTCACCGTAAGATCGTAATAACCGTTTGATTATAATATACCTACCTCGCAAGATTGTGAACTGTCGAAAGATTGTGAACCGAACATACGGCTTACAATTTAACGCATTATTTTTCGGTAGATTATAATCCATCGAAGTGAAACTGTTAAATCACAATCTTCCGCGCGTTAAATTGTCAGCTGTCCGAAGGCCGTCCCTGATTGGTCGGTGTTGATAGATAGGCTCAATATCCGACATTGTAAATGTTATCAAATGAGATCGCATAGGTTCACGCGCATAAAAAATATTAAAACACGCAAAATTTCTGTAATTTAAGGCTATGTTCAGTGACGAATACTTACTTATCTATCATTCAAACTGCACTTCTTTGGTTAATCATAGAGTCATTTTACTTCCACAACAATTTTATGTAACGAATTCTAAAGCTGTGAGTTATTTTCAACACGAAATCAATTTACAATCACCAAAACACTGTTGGTTTACATTCGACAACAAATGAATTATCAAACAAATATGGCGACGCATGGCATATGCCGTTCAACCAATCAGCGCGCTAGGTGCGTTCCGTCGCACGGAATTTCACAATTTGACGGTTTTACTTCGATGGATTATAATCTACCGAAAAATAATGCGTTAAATTGTAATCAGTATGTTCAGTTCACAATCTTTCGATAGTTCACAATCTTGCGAGATATATTATAATCAAACGGTTTTTACGATCTTACGGTGACATATCCATGAAACTTAGTTCATGAGCTATCGGTTAAAAATGAAGAAATATAACGTATCTCATAGTTTTTGAAAATTCTATCCCCGAAGGGGTAAAATAGGGGTTGAAAATTTATATGAAATTCCTTCATTTCTCAAGTTATAGCTATGAATCTAAGCATGCAGGACGTAGGTCCTTCATTTCTCAAGATATTTTTCAAGCTATATCAACGGAACTTGGTATTTTGGCTTTCGGTAAAAAACAACGAAGTACGTGTGTCACAGTTTTTCAAAGTTTCACCCCTAAAGGGGTAAATTAGGGGTTGAAACTTTGTATAAAAGTTTTTCATTTTTCAAGTTGTAGCCATGGAACTTGTTATTTGGAATTTCGGTTTGAAATGAAAAAATTTTTTTTGAATATTTTATCCCCAAGGATGTTAAATCGACAGTTTGTCCTTCAATCACGCCGCAACAGAGCAACGGATCAACGTGAGTTTTTTGCATGGGTATAGTTGAGGACATGGAGATTGAAGACAGACTTTTTATCCCGGAAAATTAAGGAGTACCTACCTGTGGGGAAAAAAAATAAACCACGCGGACGAAGTCGCGGGCATAAGCTAGTAGTTAGATTTATATAAACTCTTAATTTACAGTTATTCGATACAAAAAAAATAATATCAACATTTTCAACAAAAAAACACCACAATGTTTTTTATGGTCCTAAAAAGTCATTACGTACCCAAACATAAAACAAAAATGTACAGTGTAATTTTAAATTGTAATCATTTTTTGTGTAAATAACGTTATTTTGTAAAAAAAAAAATTAAAATAATTTTTTCACTTCTCATTTCAGAGTCCCGACGCCTGCCACACGTGTCAAATGTGCGGCGGTTTCCGCCTGCTACCCTGTCGTATTTGCAATGGATCGAAGAAGAGTGTACACAGAAACCACTTCACAGCTGAGTTCGTCGCCCTAAAATGCATGAATTGCGACGAAGTTGGCCTCGTCAGATGTGAAGCATGCTCTTGAAACTTCGGAAACTACTTTTTAACCGACTTCAAAAAAGGAGGAGGTTCTCAATTCGTCGGAATCTTTTTTTTTTAATTGTTTTTTTTTATGTATGTTCCCCGATTACTCGAAGACGCCTGGACCGATTTTGAAAATTCTTTTTTTGTTTGAAAGGGTATACTTCAAAGGTGGTCCCATATAAATTTTATCGAAATCGGTCGATTTTTAAAATATCAACAATAAAATAAGTACTTTGTATAGCGTGCGCTTGTTGTTGTAAAGTTGGCGCGGGAGTTTGAAGTCCGTTGTTTAAAAAACAATTTTTTATATTAAATTATACACACCATTCTGCAAGTGAAATCAAACGATATGATTGAAGATTGTAATTTAATTGGGCGTTTGATAGAATTGTAAACTTGCTCTTCAAATGCTTCTTAAGATATTACGGACAGGATAAAAAGTCCACGGCATTCGCTTTTATATGGAATACTTGGCCCCAAGAGCGACGTCCAAGAGGCAAAAACGTTTCTTCACGAGGCGAAACGTTCTTGCCTCTTGCTCCGACGCTCTTACGCGGACGTTAAAGTATGCAAACATTTTGTCCTGTCCGGTCCGTAGTATGATTTCGCTCTAAAGTGTAAGCTAATTATTGTTAATTCGGCCACGAATGCTAATCAGTTTCAAGCATTCGCGTTATATTGATTTTTACTACTTGGTTATACTTTCATATAACATTTTTAGGACGTTTGAGTTTCAGTAATTTAATCGTGCGAACATAAATAAATATTATTTATTTTATTCCAAGTGGTACCTACTTATATAATTGAAAGTGGAATTGTTGTATATTGGAATTAAAAGTGATGAGATGCGATACAATTAAATAAAATGAAGAAAAAGCGTTCACAAAATTTTCAATACCCTTAATGTATGAGCGAAAAATGTTAAAACAAAGTATTTTTACTTCCTTGATATTTTATGTTACACATCTTTCATCAAAATGTCCAAAACGATATTATCAATCTATTAATTATTGAAGGTGCTTAAATATTTTTTGTCATGTTCCTAAAATCGTGAAACAAGAAATTTGCTCAAAGGTATTAGGTATATAAAATGTATGTTCTTCTTGTTCTGTTCTTATTGCAAGAAAGTTATAGATACAAAATTGTTAAAAAATATAAAAAAATCCAGTACTGGTTGGATTTCAAAAGAAAGCCCTTTTTCTCCAATTCTTACTCGTTATTCGTAATATTTTATTAGCACTCTTAGGTTCTATTCAAGTGCATTAAAATATTATTAGAGGCCTAAAGGTGCTAAAAATATTCCCTCTGTCAGAACCTTTCATAGTTCATTGGATTGGAACATTATTTTAACATAATGATGAAAATAATAAAAATATTTTTTATTCAGCTGTTTAAAAATATATCTAAGACAAATCTTGAATTCACTTCACGTGTGAATTGTGTAGTATTGTAAAATGAGAACGTTTCTCATACACAATTCGTTTTTAAGGGTGCATTATGTACAATTTAAAAAAAATGTGCTTTCTTATGGTTTTAGTTTAAATACATTTAGGGTGCGATTCTTTTTTAAAATATGGATTGTAGATATTTTAAAAGCTCAGACCATGAAATAAGTTTGTTCTAGTTAGAGGAAGAGCTTGTAGAATACTGAAGTGCATATTATCTATACTGAACATTGATGTAGAATTTTAGAAATTGTACTCATTCTATTTCAGTGATACTGAAGTATAAAGTTTGGGACGTAGAAATATGACCTTCATGAAAAACGGAATAACGCAAATGATTAAAATAATTCCATTTTTCTTATTTACCAATCGGTATCAATATATAATATACCTAAATATCGAGACTTTTTCAATTGATAAATCTACGTCTTATTGGTATGCCTTCAGGTAAACGGATATAAATTATGTTATTGTATTTTTTGTTAAGACTTTTCGAAAATAGTATGCCATAAATTAGATGCAATACTGTACGTTTATTTATGTTAAGAATTCATTTTTGTAAGTTGAAATTATTTTAATTTAAGGTTTACCTACACGTTGCTCAAGAAATTTAGTGGTGTGGTGCGCCACCACCTCTACAGCCTATTAACGTCCAACTGCTGGGCACAGGCCTCCACTCTCATAGGAGAGAGGGAATTAGAGCTTAGACCTAGTGGTGGAAGAGTGTGGTGAGCGGCGGTAACAAAATAATGTAAAGGGATAGAGTCGCCCACAAATCCCTACAACTAGAAAGGCACGAATTTCTTAAGCTGGCTCTCAATCCTGCGGCAGCCTGTGAATCTTCGAAATAGTAGTGTGGACAGTTTCAAGATGACAGTTTTGTGGTCCAACACATGTATAGGGACTGACTGAGAAGAACGACAAAAATTCGCGAGTGTAGGACGCTCTTATCATGTCAGAGTTTACGCGACTGCCAGCCCGACAATTTGTTTTGCCCTTATAGTGTTTTATTATGTTAGGGGTGAAAACACACTACGGACATCACGTCAAGCATTACTTAGCCAAGAGGTTCGCCTGTAGAATTTATGTCTGAACTGAACGACTAATAAGGACGTCAAATTTGTCTTATTACACTCAAATACCTACCTTGCATGTGGGCGTTCATTTTAAGATTAGACGACCTCTAAAACATTAAGTAAAGTCGACGATGAGCACAAATGATGCGCCAGAAAGTTACTACAATCTACTGATGCTATGGTGCTATTTCATGTTTGTCTAGGCTTAGGTAATAAAGCTCAATATTTTAGTATTCGAAATCGATAATAATATTATATAATATGGTTTTAAGCCTATTTTATACATTAAAATAGTGATTTAAAATTTTACTTTATGAATATTTTTACAATAGGCGATTTAATTTTATGTTTTTACGTATTCGTGTTAAATAAAATGTGATACAAATTAAAAAGTGTAAGCGATTAATGCATAGTTAATGTGAATATTTAGATTAAAATTAAATTTAAACTTAAAGTTAAAGTTAAACTTAAAATTAAGAAATTTAAACTTAAAAAAATACTTTTTTACAATTTTAGATTTTGTTTTAATTCTTTTTTTACATTTCGTACCCTATGTTTATGTAACTTTAATTTTTGTGTAATAAGTTGTACTTAGGGCATTTTGTAAATAATAGTTTCATGGAATAACTACAATATCACAAAAATATTTTGAGTATTTTTTTAACTCTTCCACACGTATTCATAGACATACCTAATATTTATAGTCTATGGATGAAAAAGTAAGATTTTTGAACAATTAGTTTATTTTACAAAAAAATAGTAAGTAATTTAAGTAATTGCGTTGTTACACAAAAAAATCACTCAGATCGAATTTGATGCAGGGAGTTTGTTGGATTTTATTCAACCGCATGTTTCCTTCAACTTTTTTTAGGAAACATGCGGAATAATAAGCTTTAATAACGGGTGTCACATTATTTGTAAACACATTAATGCAAAGCCTGAATCTTAAAAGATTAGCCATTAAAAGCGAAAGTGCAAAAGTACTTACGCATAAAATGTTTTTAGATGTCAAATAAAAGGCATGTCCTGAATCTTGAGGGTTGCTTGAGGGCGGCTATTAAAATATAACGACTTTTTGTGTCATAAATAAGAGAAAAATTTGGTGAAAGACTTCGGCCGTTACTATTTAGGTACCACCCGCAAAGATGCAACGCCAAGAAACTTAGCGTTTCGATACGACTCCGTGTAAGAAACCCCCCCTAATAGGTTATCTCGCTACCATCCCAGACCTCGTCAAAACTTACTACCGTCGAAATTACAGTCAAGGGATAACTCGTAATGGAATAAAAATTTCAATTTCCATCCTTTGCCATGAAAGAGTTTCATCTACTTATATTGTATTGCATCCATAAAGCAATATTTGTTTAATTACTGTTGACTTTCGTGTTTAAGAATTATCATCCTTATTTTAGGAACGTCAGGGTACTTGACATCATACTGTAATTTTGAGTAATATTGCTTAAGTATTGCTTTAAACGTTGGCCCCTGAATATCTTTAGTTCGTTTAGACTACGGTTTGCATAATAATATTTTTTTACCAATAGGTACTCAACAAAATGCAGGGGTGAATCCTGCCATATTCTCAAATGTTTAATGATTTCTAAAATGTATTTACTGAGTGGTAAAATATAATGTGATAAATACTCTTTATTTACAAAAAGGCCAAACGTAAACAATGTTACACTAAACGCCTGTTGCTATACGAGAAATCAATGTTGCAACACACACGAAGCTGCCTGTTGCATGCTATCCATACGATTACTGTAAAAACGTTCACCCACACATACACACTTTAATGTTCGGGAAAACGGAACTCCGCCACATTGATATGAAATACCATAGATATTTACAAAACTGGCTTTCGTGGAGGAGGTGTCAGGTGTGACATTGTCCACAGCTGGGCATCTATCAGGAGATGACGTAGACGGTCATAGCTATGTAGAGCTACTAAAATTATACTTTGGATCGGAATGTAGCAAAACGTCCTTATTTAAAAAATAGTGAGTGAAAAGTCCCCTGGATACATAAAAGAGCGTGTAGTTTCTAGTTGGAATTAATGTTTGAGACAAATACCGCGCTTGTCATACAAATAAAGTTTGATTTCAAACCAACCATGCCCGACCAATCATATGTAGATACTAAAATCTGTTTCTATTGTTTCAGCAGAAAACTCAATTTACCAGAGGTAGGTAATATTAGATGCTAAGACGTGTTTAAAATCAAAAAATCAAAATCAATCAATCAATGAGACACGCTGGAGGTAAAGACCCTTAAAAGTCGGAGAACGCTTACACGGACTAATCGAAGTATGACTGTTTTTCTTCCTACAGCATTACACGCGAAACATATCGCGGCTTCAACATAATATCAATACCGCACGCACACCGACACATTTCAGGGTCTGGATCACGCACTCACGCAAAGGGATGGAAGCTGCAGCTAGGTCGCGAATGACGTCACCACGCGCAAGGTCAATATCACCTACCCATCCCGCTCTAACCCACAGGCGTCTATTGTCCCTCCCTTTCTCACTGGCTCGCTGCTGTCTGGGCCGGGCTGCATGTTTTACGTTAGTGTGCGTTTTCACGTGTATACCTAGATGGCGCTATAACGTAGAGTGTAGACTATGAAAACTTCCTAGTAAAGTTTCGCATCTGGCGAAAAGGTTTTGTGTGGATTTTGAATTGATATTCCATTAGGGTACAGAAACTATTTCAATAAAATATTAAGTGCACTTACATTGTAAAGGTAAAGCTTTAATAATAAAAACTTTATTAGTAATTAAGTATGGACAATTTAACATAACTATTCACACAGCTCCTAGTTCGACTCCAGCGTACTATAAAAATATGTACGGTGCATTAGGTAGATATGTAATATTCTATTGATAACATCGATATATATAATGTAGATGGGCCCTTTCATAGAAAAATATTGGGCGTCCGACCTGTAGAGCGCGCTCCACACTTGTATAAGCCTGTCCTTGACCCCGCCATATCGCTGTCCCATTTTCAGAATAGATGGCGTTAGTAAAATAAGTCCACATTCTTTGTTTGACAGGGCCCGTCTATGTAAATTGAGGTCGTTGATAGAGCAGTATATTGTATTGGTAAGTATTAAAATAAAGCTAAGTGGTTCAAAATGTTTTACATGTGCAGGTTAATTGAAAAAATAATATTTGTACCTACTGGTAGGTAGTAGCCGTCTAGTGCAGCAACGAAAGACTGCTATTAGTGGTTTAGATGTTTGACCTCTTGTAAGTCAGGGGTTCGATCCTCGGACACGCAGTTCAGACTATTATGAGCAGGTGCATTTTAGGCAGTTAACTTAATTAATTTAATTTAAACTAAACTAATTAAATTTTAACATAAATTTTAACAATCCTAATATAACTTTTAATATTCGTAAATTTATTAAAAATAAGATTAATTAACAGAGTTCCAAAACAGGAAATACGACAAAAGAGTAAGCTAAAAGATGCTATAAGGACAGAAAAAAACCGGAAAGACAAAGTCGCGGGCATCAGCTAGTTAGGTAAATAAAACGGTGACTTAACAGCCGCCAGACGAGCATCGATCCACGTGACTCGAGCTACGAGCTGTGACAGTGGGGGGGAAACAAGGCGGAAACACAACCTTACTCTCGTTAGGGTGAAAACACATTACAGAGAGGGTAGAAAGAAGGTCCGAGTGGCCTAGTTCTGACAACGTATACCTATCAGTCGATTGCGAATGTTAAGCAGCGTTGACCCAAGTCGGTCGGTCAACTGGATTAACCGAATTTCAAATTTGAACTTTTTGTTTCCTCCGTGCCTCGGAGAGGACGTTAATCGGTCCCGCAGGGCGACCGCGTATCTTTTGCATCAATCATTGATACATCGCAATCACCTCCGATTGAGTGAATTTATGGTATTCTTGCTGCGTCAATGGATTTCGTCCTATAGTGGAAGAGTGTTAACCAATGAGAGGTGATTGCGATGTATCAATGATTGATTCAAAAGATACGCGGTCGCCCTGCTGGTTATTATCACTAACATCTGATAATAATCGTTAGAAAAACCTATATGAGTTAAATTTTCTTAGTCGAGTTGTATGCGGAAGAACATGGGAACCCACCGCATTATTATCCCAAGAAAAGTTCTACCATCATTTGATAAATGACCCTCAGCAATGAGAAAAACGACGCAGAGAGAGAGAGAGAAAGAAGCACCCGCACGTAACATCGGTATCAAACCCGTTGTCCTACGTGACCGACAGAAGCGACGCCACGCGACGCGACGCGATACAACGCCATAGAAAATGACAGACTTATCTACGCGACAACGTAGGCCACGAAGGGTCAGCTACTGTTTTATGATTAGGGCGATTACAGGTTACCGTTTTTCCGGCGCTTAATAAGCTCGTTTTTGCAAGCGTGTAGGAGTGTAAACTTGTAAAGGCGTGCCCTATGCCACACGCGTAACTCTTACGAGCATTGACGTGCTATTGAGTCTAGTATAAACTAATGCCTAATACCACAGAATCATACTAATATTATAAATGCGAATGTGTGTTTGTTTGTTGGTTTGTTGGTTTGTCCTTCAATCACGGCGCAACGGAGCAACGGATCGACGTGATTTTTGGCATGGTTATAGTTGAGGACCTGGAAAGTGACATAGGCTACTTTTATCCCGGAAAATTAAGGAGTTCCCGAGGGAATCAAAAAAACTTAAACCATGCGGACGAAGTCGCGGGCGTCAGCTAGTAGGTAATAAACAGTACATGCTACTACTGATCCACGGGTCTAAGCGAACACGCCGGAATAAGCCCGTTCGGTTTCTTGAAGCGGAAAATGTGGCGCGTGTAAGCACATAAGCCGATACTTGCTTATTCATACGTGCAAAAGAATTACGCTAGTCTGTAAACGCCCTTAGACGCGCTGTAATGTTGTTGTACAGCCCATCTAAAAATGACTTGACTTGACTGAGACTTTTAGACAGTCAGACTTTTTTTGGTTTGTTTTCACCCTTACAGGCAACAAGACCGCGCCATTTAACGTTGTGTTACGTTACATCTGAAACTATACTCCAAGAGACCATCATTTATTTTCGAATAGATGATGTACAAGATTAGTTTTTTGTACATGGATTCTGTGGGAGCTCTTCTATTATCCGGGTCGTAGCGAAAATACAGATAGACACACTTTCGCATATTCATAATATTAGTATAAATATAGGTAGAATTTTCATTTTTATTTCTTTTTATTTTCAGATTTTTCCTGCAGTTGATCGAGTCGACGTTAACTACGATTTGTATGAAGTTGTCAAGCGCTTGACAACTGGCACTCGATCAATTCCATATAAATGATACTTAGTAGGTACTATCACATCAATGTATTTATTTTAACATATCGCTTCAATATTATTGAGGATTTAGCATCCTAAATCTATGGTTTAAAGTTTGATTTTTAAACCATAGATTAAAGATAAAACGGTGTTGAAATTTGATGACGTCACAAATTCATGCAAATTCAAATGCATTTCATACAAACTTCTATAATAGAAGCACGTTTTTAGCTTTGATAAAGAGTTTCTGATTTGATTCAGTTGTCATCATCCCTATTCCAATGGTAAGACTTGTAAGGTTTTTTTTAAAATCCTTTGAAATTTTATTCCAAAATTCTAGTCATTGTCTCTCAGACTATTTCCTTTGTTTTCGAATGGAAAACGTGGAGAGCATTCTCAATGCTGCAACTAACAATGTAGTGTTGGATTGCTTTTGCGCGGAGTTGAAAATTAAAGGTTCATACTTCATACGTTCGGTTTGAACTTGCAAGTTGCATCACAACTTGTGTCACTTATGAGAAGTCAAGACTATACCACCGGAAAAACCAACAAAAAAAACCATGTGGGATTATTCTTTATATCCTCAAAGAATCCCAACAGCTGGAAGGATTTTAATCAATCTGGGGCCGTACTGCCAACGCTTTAGGCCATATTGATGACTTTTATAAATGCGTAAGTTTGGATGGATAGGTTTGTTTTTCAATCACGCCGGAACGGCTGAACGGATCTCGACGAAATTGGACACAGAGAAAATAAAATCCCGCGGGAACCAAAAAAACTTCATTCCACGCGGATGAAGTCGCGGGCATCAGCTAGTAATCCTTGTTTTAAGAAAGTCAAGGTACGTGACATCAAACTGTCATTTTGAGTAATATTGCTTAAGTATTGCTTTGCAGGTGTCAGTTTCCAGTTTCCTCCATCACGTCCGTCCCTGTCACGCGCGTTGCTGTCTAGACGCCTCCTTGGAACGACTGGTAGGAAAGAACGTAGATCGATTACTTTACTGCACACAAGAAAGAATATAAGAAGTACATTTAACTAAAAACTACGTTTTTGTTTAACGTACGTATCTCCTTAGACTGTGTTTGACTGTGTTGACTTTCGACGACTTTCGGCGTAGTGTTGAGCGCTGTTACCTTAGCGTGGGAGGTCCGTGTTCGATCCCAGGCAGGGATAATTTAGGAATTTATGATTTCTGAATTTTCTCTAGTCTGGCCTGGTGGGAGGCTTCTGCCGTGGCTAGTTACCACCCTACCGGCAAAGACGTGCCGCCAAGCGATTTAGCGTTCCGGTACGATGCCATGTAGAAACCGTAAACGGGTATGGGTTTAATATAACTGACATGCCCCTAACAGGTTATCCCGCTACCATCTTAGACTGCATAATCACTTATTTGAGATCGCAGTCAAAGGCTAACTTAAAGGGGATAACAAAAGAATACAAAATAAAACTACTACGTATGCAACGGCGTCCTTATTGCTTACATAACAATCTCCACGAGGCAACCTTTATAAATTTACTTTTTGTTTAACTTATCTTCTAAGACTGTTATTATTTATCTCTCTCACGGTTTTTCCAACGATTTATCGATAAAACAGCCAAAGAAGGCGTGGGCTGAGTGTAGACTAATATCAAACTTTTAAAGTTGCGTCGCAGGTATTGAATTTAATAAATAATTAATATAAAATTTCGATAAAAATAAGTAATAAAATAAAATATTTGACAATAATTATTTACTGCAAAAAGCTTTGTGAAAGTTTTCGTCCACAAAGGTTCGTTTCAGTCGAGTTTCAGTTTTCAGTAGACTCTGGCAGATTATTTCTTTCAGTTAATGAACATATTTTATTCAACTTTTTTTATCTTGGAGGTAATCCCGGTAATCGAACCTCCGACCTCCCAAATAGAAAGTGCCGTTAGGCTATCACCGCTTTTAACTGATCAATACTGCCATACAATCATCATACAATAAACAGAACAGGTACTTGTCTGACTCAACAAAGAAAGAGGGGCCTTCTATGAAATAATATTCATAGAGCCAAATGTCAAATCATTAGACGGACGATTTTCGAGTAATTTTCAGCAGGCCGAGTGGAAGTTTTCTTTCGTATTCGAGCGCGACAACGTAAACTTTCATTTATATGGAACTAGCTGATGGCCGCGACTTCATCTTCGTGGAATAAGTTTTGTTAGTTCCCACGATAATTCCTTAATTTTTTTTTTGAAGTGAAACTTCTTTAGAATCATTGTGATTTGAAAATTCGATGAAACAAAAAAGCGTCATTAAAAAGAGAATGCTATTCATAATAGGATTTAGCCTGCGAGTTAATGAGATAGAAATACAAGTTATATTTGTCTGATGTTCTCGTAGGCTACTTTTCTGAAGTTTCACTTCTGCCGTGTCTGAATTGCACACATACACTTTTTTTAAAGGTGCTTAAGTATACACCCATGCAAAAATCACGTCGATCCGTTGCTTTGTTGCAGTGTGATTAGTGTGAGGTATGATGAAGTATAACTATAGCTGTCTAGCTCTTGTACCCGTAACTGCAGACATTTTCGCATTTGAATTATTAGTATGATTGATCGAGCACCAGCTACCAGGCGCTTAAAAATTCTCTACAAATCGTAGTTAACGCTGTCGCAATCGAATGCGAAGAAAATCTTTCACTAGGCACTCAGATTTGCTTGTGATTTTGCTCTGCGGAGCTTTCCATGACATAAAATTATTTGAATTGTTGGCTAATTTATAAATAACTTAGATATTAATTCTTAATTCTGAGCCGATTTCTCCTTTTCCAAGTAACGTTTGACCTATAAATAAATTTTGAGCAGAATTCCAATGCAACATCTGTCAAAACATCAAAATTTATTCTCGAATTTAAGGAGATTAAAGGCTCTTGGTATTATTGCTTTGTCATACAAATGACTTGAAAGTTTTTATCTTTAAGTTAACCTTTTAGTTTTGGAACGAAGTTCCTTATCGCCCGTTACGAAAGGGGGCTAGACGGAACAAAATTAAGACCAAAAGTTGTAACGACACTTTTTAAGAAAAGATGATTTTGGTTTCTATGACTACTTGTGTTGTTGACTTCAGGTTGTTGAAAATAAAAAGGCGAAATAATTTTAAAGAATTATGTTTTCAATAGTTACATAGGCTAGTTATTCGTTCCATCCGGGTGTCCACGAAGTTCCTTTCGATTAATTAGTGAAGGAATTGTAAAAAAAATTACACAGAGAAACACGCGCACGCCGCACGGCTTACAACTATAGCAAAAAGTGTCGTTAGAACTTTTGGTACTTCGTTCCACGGGTGTCCCTTGACACCTCTCAAGTTTTTTTTATTTTGTTATCTGATTTATTTGGGGGCTTTCCTTTCTATTAAATTTGAGAGATTTGAGACATTCATAACTTGCGATAACGGCCATAATATGCGACGAGCGGTTAAGTGCCACATTTAACTCTTTATTTTCTACCAAGACGTGTGCCGCCAAGCAAATTAGCGTTCCAGTACGATGTCGTGTAGAAGCCGATTAGGGGTATAGGTTTAATATAACCGAACATAAACATACATACATCACATAAAACGAATGGGGGACGTGGATAAAACATTTCTAAAAAATAATTTATTTGAATAGTAGTTAATTGCTCATGTAGGGTAGTTGACATGCGGATCGGCGTATTCCGCTACTTACTGGTCACCGAAAACACAGCTGGGGAATGCTGTCTATAGTTTATTCAGCTCCCGCTCACCGCATACACCACCATGCAGCCATCATTAGTCATTACACACGTCATGTCGTTATTATGTGACAGTATCTCATTTAAACTAAATAGTGCGTGACAAAATAACTGTTTACTATTTTCGGTGCTTGTAATATATGGTAGCGTGGCCGAGCGGTCTAAGGCGCTGGTTTAAGGCACCAGTCTCTTCGGAGGCGTGGGTTCGAATCCCACCGCTGCCAAACTTTTTTTCAATTAATACTTTTTGTGAACATCTTTTTTTGTAAATGGTTTGTCCTTCAATCACGTCGCAACAGAGCAACGGATCGACGTGATTTTTGCATAGGCATTTTAAGGACCTGGAGAATGAATTGGCTATCCTATCCCGAAAAAATAAGGAGTTCCCGTGGAAATTAAAAAACTTATTCCCCGTGAAATTGCGGGCATCAGCTAGTAATTACTAAAAAGCATAAGGTCAAGACCTTATACTTTTTAGGTGGCTTCGGTCATGGCTAGATAGTTTAAAGAGTAGTGGCAGTATGGGATCATAAACGTTTCACAATAAAAGTTTCTTAATTAAAATCTATGCTAATAATAAATTCTTATTATGCTATAGATTCTATAACATAATAAGAATTCATGATGTTATCATCTAGTACAATTATAAGTACACCCCACCCCAGGTTCAATATTGTTCCGGTTAATTGGCTATGCCTAATTGACTCGTAACACAATAATTTAATTGCCATCGAATTGTACCACGTGAGAATACTGCTGAGTTAGATCAACCACACGCGCGGGGAAATTGCTTTTTTATTATTTATGCAGACTATTATGAACACAGAGCTATAACTCTTTATATTTATAATTTTGATTTCTACACACTATGTTGAAGTAGGGCGAGCCTGACGCGTCAATTTTGCCTATCTTTGTTATACTCGCCCGACTTCAACATAGTGTGTAGAAATCAAAATTATTTTTAACCGACTTCCAAAAAGGAGGAGGTTCTTTTTTTTTTTAATGTAGGTATGTCGGTGCATATCTTTTAATTTACAGTGGTTTTGGAAGTCGGTTTTTTGGAAAGAATTTTTATTTTTAACTTAGTGTACTCTTAATCCCCACGGCTTAGGACCCTGCAGCATCAGAGTTGAGGAGTTGGGACTCAGAGTTGAATCGTATACACGAGACTTGATACCTACTAAATGAATTCACCTTCAAAACTTCCTAACTCCCTAGTTTTGAATCGTAGGCACAGCATCAGGATTGAGGATTTGAAGTCAGAATTTTTTATGGGACCATCTCGCGAGCTTCATCTAACCACTGAAAAAAAAAACATACGCGCCGAATTGAGAACCTCCTCCTTTTTTGGAATTCGCTTAAAAACTCACTATAAACGACAAGCAGTCGAAAAGTCCGCGCGCGCACTTTTATCTAGAGCTGCACTGACTAGCGCGACAAGAAAAACGTGTTTCTCCTACAACGCGAACGTTTTCGAGTAAATCTACTATTGTTACGGAATGCCCTTCCTATCGACTCATTCTTATTCCTACTTTCTTTCCTACTTTTCCATTCTTTTTTCTATTTTGTAGAAGCCGGTGTATTAATTTAAGGACCCTGTAGGTACATATTGGGTCATCGTGATATGCTGGCTGTACACAAGGCCTAGGTTTGTTAGACGTTATAAATAGTTTTGCATAATGGAATGTTAAAGAATATTTCGCCAGCTAATCTGTATTTTCCTTTTCCCACCTACGCTATCATTTGACATCTGAAATAGCAAGACATGTTTACCAATACAAATAGAACTCTGGTTGACCCTTAGGTATAAAGAAATAAGGTACATAATAAACTATCAAGTGATATGAATAACTTTGCATAACCACGTGGAGACAATTATTCAAATGCAGTCTTACTAAGTTTTATGAGTTATTGTTAGAGTTCATTTTCGTTTGCCCGTGTGTTATGATGGTTTTTATGGATTTTCCCATGTTTCCCTCATGCCCGCTAGTGCAAAATGTCATTATCAGTCAATGTCAAATTCATAGTGAGGGTGAATCACGTGACGGTCACGTGCTCACGTGATTCGTGAAATGGGTTCGAAAATTATTTAAAAATAGAATTCTATTTTCAAATATAGTTTGTATCACGTTGATTGAACTTTAAATTGAACGAATCGACCAAGCTGTGTGGGTATAGACTGTATTTGTGCGCTATATATTTTTTTTGATGACTAAATTGGTCCTTTACAAAGGGACCAAAACCAGAGGTGCGGGGGTGAAATCAATGTCCATGCAACAAATCACGTCGATCCGTTGTTCTGTTGCGGCGTGATTGAAGGACAAACCAATAAACCTTCTGTTTTATCTTTCAACCGTTTTGTTTATTGTCTCTATTCTAAGTGTGTGCATTAAAGAGTTTTTGTATTCTATTCTATTCTAAACTAACAAACAATCAAACCAAAAAACAAACACACTTGCATTTATATCATGAGTAAGATACTCAATACGATATTATTGTTAATTGTTTAAAGGATCTCTTATGATACGTCTTGTTTTGGCTCTACCATCTTAATCGACCCAGCCTGGAATTGGACGAAAGACCTCCTACCACAACCATAACTACCATACAAAAGCCACGCTAACCACTACGCCCAAGAGGTCTGCAGGGGTTGAAACGAACTGTATTAGGTGTTAACAGACATCCTACCTTACCTTTTCACCCCCAGGTCCCTTAGGTTTTAAATCTAATATCCCATTATGCGGATCCACTTTCTCCGTCAAATAACGAGGAAGCGTGATCGCCCTACGAATTACAATGTCTAAGGTTTTATGTAACTTTACAATATTGATTCTTTTTAGGGTTCCGCACCTAGCTTATTTGTTTGTTGTAACTGCCTCGTTGGTCTAGTGGTTAGCATGTTCGACTGCTGCCGACGAGATCCCGGATTCGAGTCCCGGGTCGGGCCATAACAAGTATTGAATTTTACTGGCAAGAAATTCTCAGTACTAGCCCGGAGTTAGGAAGTTGGCGGTGTTTCACCCCCGTGCCTCGGAGAGCACGTGAAGCCGTCGGTCCCGGTTATTATCACTAGCATGATAGTCGTTAAAGCCCGCCAACCCGCATTGGAACAGCGTGGTAGGTCTAAGCTCTAATTCCCGCTCTCCTATGAGAGTGGAGGCCTGTGCCCAGCCGTGGGACGTTAATAGGCTGTAGTGATGATGATGATGATGAGGTGATGCTCGCGACTTCGTCTGCGTAGAATGAGCTTTTTCATTCCCGCGGGAACTACTTACTTGATTTTCCGAGATAGGCTACCCTTCCCGGGATTCATCCTACCCCTATGCCAATTTTCATGAAAATCGCTTGAAAAAATGTGCCATAAAAACGTCGCAGACACACACAGAGACAGATAGATAGACAGGCGGACTGACTTTCGCATTTTTATTATTAGTATGGAAGTATGGATTTAATAGATAATAACCGGGACATATGGCTTAGCGTGCAAAGCACAGTAGCGATGCTCATACAAAATGCAACAGATGTATCATGTAAATTGTATACTGCATCAGGGCTAAACGTCGCAGAAATTGAAATGCCAGGAGAATCCGGTATTGTACCTGCTCGCCGTTCCAACGATACATTTCAATTTCCTTTATTACGTTCTAAAACGTCCATCATTTCCCCGCGTCGACGCGCCCCACCAGCTGAAGGTCAAAGCATATTGACTCAGAGCCGAGAGCCGTCGCGTAGCGAAGTCTTTTGAGATGAAGCGAGCAGTGCAGCAAACGGCAATTCCTGTCCATTATGATAAATATATTATGAGAACAACTTCGTTAAGAATAACGTAAACCACAAAAAGAGTGTTTTTTTTTTGCTCTTTTGCGCGTTATTATGCCTCGACAGAATCTACACCGTACCTTTGGCCTTTCTTGAATTTTTCCACTATCACCTGTACTTATTACCTTTGCTTTTGTAACTTTATGATTTTATCCAAGAAAAACTAAGCAATAACTCCGAGCTAAAAGAATGTAAAGAAAAACAATTTTATCAAGGACGTTTCGTAATTATGTCTAGTACAGAAATGTTGGAAATAAATAAACATACTAATAGATATTATTTCAAAAACCTTATGATTAATTTATTTACTGTCTTGGTATGTAATGATTTGTTAGTATAACTGGTTTGACGATAACAGTCTTGCTATAAAAACATAGTTTTAAACAGGCGTTTAACCTAACACATTCTAAAAAAGAAACCCACGCTTCAAGTGTTTGAGACCGTTATATTTATAGAGTAATAAGCCGAGTCACTGCGCCTCCATATTGATTTGCGTTGACCCTAAGGATTGTACATTTTCACCTTCCTTGCCCTTTTCCCGATTGATCGATTACTGAAAGTTCGTCTTTCAGCGTCGTTTCGAGGGTATTGTTTACCGCAGATTTTAATTTGACCTCAGTGAAAATGTAACCTGCTAACCCATGACGTGATCTTTTAGAAATATTATTCTTCTTTTTAAATAAATACTTCGTTTAGATAAATACTGGGAAACTTGTGTCATTTATGATAAGTCAAGACTCTACCACCGGTTCGGAAAGCATGATTCTACTGATAAGATTAAGAACCGGCAATAAACACAGCAAAAAGAAAATAGGATGTTACAATATGTATCTATAATACACAATACAAACGTTTTGTTGCAAGAAATACACTGTCTTGTACAAGCTGAATGCGAAACCAATTTCTTCCATGCAACTTCGTCATTGAGAAATTCATCAATTGTATAATAATAATATTAAATTTATGCAATGGAACTCTAAGAGCTCTTTTGGAACCATGTTATAAAAGCGTTCACTCGATCCCAAAAAGGAATTCCTATAGTTCGACCAGGCTTTTTTTTAAATTGCTTGCCTTTTGCTTTTTTCCTGAAAATGTCCCTGAATCTTCTTAGCTTATGCAAATAGAATAGAAATTAGAATAGATAGACCCTGCAGCAGTCGATTAAAAAGGTGTAATACATTGAAAGCAAAAACGTCGGCTCAAACAAAAGAGAATTAGAGCACCGATTAAAAACTTTCCCATATAAAACGGCGGTATGTGTCATTGTAAAAGTTCTGTAACTCTGTCGTACAAAGTTTAACCCTAAAACTATAACGGATGCTCCACGAGAGTCTAGCCCCACTACAGATGCACAGCGCGGCGCGAGACTGTGCTGCGCCGCGCTGTGCATCTACGGCACATAGCGGCAAATATTCTTTACTAGCTGATGCCCGCGACTTCGTCCGCGTGGTTTAAGTTTTTTGTTATTCCCGCGGGAACTCATTAATTTTCCGGGATAAAAAGTAGCCTATGTCACTCTCCAGGTCCAAACAAACACAACAAAAAAGAATTAGCGAAATTGGTCCAGCCGTTCACGCGTGATGCCGTGACCAAGGGAAATAGGGATTCATTTTTATATATATACTCGTAGATATGAAATTGTATGGAGCTGGGCCCACTTAAGCAACGCGGCACGGAAGATGCACTGCGACATAATTGTACAAAGAATACATGCCGCTACGCGCCGATCGGCACCCCGCCTCTGCAGTGGGGCTAGACCCTTATTGTTTCAGGCTCCGGTGGTTATTTTGTTCCATTAGATTTCTAGAATGTTCATTACATTTTTTGTTTTGATTGAAAACGTTTGGGGAGGGCTAAAATAATGTTTGTTTCGTCTTTTCATCTCATACTATTACTGTTGTTGTATGATGTTTGGCGACTAAGGCAGCTTGGAAAAAGTGGTTCACTTAAGTGCGCGGACCTTTTTCGCCAAGAAATACCTACTATATTTTTATACGACTGCCTGAAAAAAGGAGTATATTCTTTTCAGGGTTCATGTATGTATGTATGTATGTATGTATGTATGTATGTATGTATGTATGTATGTATGTATGTATGTATGTATGTATGTATGTATGTATGTATGTATGTATGTATGTATGTATGTATGTATGTGAGTTTGTATATTCCACCTATACGAGTTCTATACGACTGAACCGATTTTGATAAATGAGGTATCGTTAGAATCCCTAACTTATTCCGGGTGACATAGACTAGTGAAACTTAAAAAAAAATTGATGGGGTGACCATGTTTCCGCATTAAAGACTAAAGTTGAAAAAAATAATTCGAAAATAAGATTGACTATATTATAATCATCATCTAGAAAGTGATGAGTTGATTCTAAAAAAAAAATAACACTATAGTTCAATATCCAGTGATTCACAAAAAAATATCATATACTTAATAAAAGTGTGAATAAGATTCCAAAGGTAATTAATGACTGTGGTATCGTTACGTAGTAGCAGTGGTAGCCGTACTTCCATTCGAGGGGGATTTTTTATTACACGACTGCCTGAAAAAGGAGTGTTATGTTTTCAGGGTTCGTGTATGTATGTGTGTCTACGGCATAGCAGTCGTATTTTTAAATAATTTTAATTATATTCACTTGTTTGTCCGTACTGTGTTTTCACACTAATTGAATTTGTTTGAGTTGTAGTTGTAGTTGGTGGCCACACCCATTAGCTATCTATTATTGTCTACGCGGTCCAGCATTAAAAGTGTCTTATGTTTAGTAAGTTAGAGGTTCCCATCTCAGGTTGCCTGAGGCGTCCAGGGTTCAATCCTCCAACCCACCTCTATCTTTTAGAAGACTTTTTTATTATTGTAGACTAGCGTTTAGGGAACGTCATTCCGAACCATTGGTAGATTCATTCGACTATTCATAAGCAAAAAGTCTATTTTGATAAAAAATATTAGTTTTTTTTATTAGACTTGCTGGCAAGTAGTAATGCAGTCTGGAGCGCG
This sequence comes from Erebia epiphron, assembly GCA_963932025.1. NCBI lineage: Eukaryota > Metazoa > Arthropoda > Insecta > Lepidoptera > Nymphalidae > Erebia > Erebia epiphron. The sequence continues at coordinate 28,649,075 of OZ009946.1, forward strand.
CTTGCCTATACTTAGGCAATTTTAATGTGCCTTTTATAATATATCACTTGCTTCAACGGTGAAGGAAAACTGCGTGATGAAACTTGCATGACATCGAATATTAATTCTTTTTGTCTTAATTAATTAACTATCACAGACAAAAGCTTCTTAAACTATATTAAACGCCAAAAGCTTTTAACGTAAAAGAATTCAGAGCAGAAAAAATAAAACCAGTAGTAATGTACTTTACTGCGGACATATTGTTTGCGGGACAAAGGCCCAATTGTCGGGATAAAGGAGCTCCCTATTGTACATCCCGTCTTGTGATCCAGCGGAAACTTCCTGCGGGGATACGGAGCTTTTTACGTAAATACTTCATGTTCCGTAACAATCAATAACATCGGTTTACGTCCCTGGAACTTTGAATAAAGCTTATTGCGTTTCAAATGTTTGCAGAAGATTTGAATTTGGTCAAAACTATTTCATACTAGCTGATGCCCGCGACTTCGTCCGCGTGGTTTAAGTTTTTTGTTATTCCCGCGGGAACTACTTAATTTTCCGGGATAAAAAGTAGCCTACGTCACTCTCCAGGTCCTCAACTATACCCATGCCAAAAACACGTCAAGCCGTTGCTCCGTTGCGGCGTGCTTGAAGGACAAACCAACAAACCAACAAACCAACAAACAAAGTGACTTTCGCATTTATAATACTAAGTATGATTATACAAGTAGGTAGGTACTAGCTGATGCCCGCGACTTTGTTTTTTGGTTGGACAAGGTTATCTGGTTCCCGCGGGAAGTGTTAAATTTTCCGAGATAAAAACTAGCCTAAGTATGTGTTATTCCAGACTTTAATTTTTCCAAATAATTTTTTTTTTTGAAATTTGTACCAATTTGTGTCAAATTTGTACCAAATTTCATCCAGATCCGTTAAGTCATTCTGGCGTGATTGAGCAACAAACATCCATCCATCTATCCAAACTTTCGCATTTATAATATAAGTATAGTAGGTATAGATAATAGGTATATTGTGATTTTTTTTCAGACTAGGTACATGTCGTGACATAAAAGCTTAGCGAAAAAAGAATTATTGGAAAAAATTAAACCATATCAATGTCAAAGTCAAAGTCAAATAACGTTTATTCAATTTAGGTAGGTATACTACACTTATTGACGTCGAGTTATTTGTAAAATATATCTTCTATAATCTTTTAAGTTTTTTTAAAATTCCCACGGAAACTCTCTAGTCTATGTCGCTCTCAACTGTACCCATGCAAAAAATCAAGTCAATCCGTTGCCGTGTTGAAGTGTGATTGAAGGACAAACCAACAAACAAACACACTTTCACATTTAAAATATTAAGCTTCTTATTCCTTGATAGCCCCTACAAGAGGCGTAATAAGTCCAGCAGTTGATGACTACGATAACTCGTATAGCAAAGTTACAGCAAATTAAGTCACGCCCGCCGTTATACTAAGATTTAACGATATTCCCGCCCATTTAATTAGGCGAGAACCTCTTAACTGTGTTTTCAGTTCTGGTAATCTGAAGCGTATCGGCCCATCGCGTCTTTGTAATGAGTTCACGCCCGTTCAAGGTTCCGGTCGAGACCATGTTACGTTAGAAAGCGTATAGCGTTATCGGTTTAGATTGTACGGGAGCAGGTGATAATTATAGCCATATCACCTGCTCCCGTACAATCTCGGCTCGACCGTAACAATTTCATTTTCAATTTATTTATTGACATATAAATTTTTACATTTATATGGTTTCTTAGCACCCCTTAAGCCTTGTCGACTTGTCTGGGGACTGCACATTCCTTTTAAATCTAGGAATAAGATAATCATAACTATAGGTATAATGTTGTTCTGGAGACTGACCTTCAGGCAACGACTTGCCGCCAAGTGACTTATCTTTACCGGTTGACAATATTTAGAAACTACTTTGGCCCAGAAGAATTTGCATTATCTTTATTGTCTTTATAATATATATCTATACAATAATCGTCAAAAACCTAATTGAAAAAATAAGTACTATGTCGACTTTGTAGAAGGAGCTGGAATCGACTGCATTAGTTATATACCAAGAAAACACCTAGCATTTTAGACCTACAACAATGAGGAATACTTACACCGAGATAGAGAAAGATAGCAGTCGGGTCTACCTTTTTTTTTAATATGTTTAGGGGCTTTTATAACATGTTAGCCCCATAACAATCTGATACATAAAACTAGATGATATGTATTCGATTAAAATGGGGCTGACATAATCTTATGCATATAATCTAGATAGTACTATATTACAAAACCGCTGCCTCTAGTTCTGTATATTCTCTACCTTATCTTTTAACGCTTTAATATAATCCGGAAGTTGGTTTCTAAGTTCAAGATATTATAATGTGCTTTTAATCCTCTTTGGTTTATTATGATCAAAAGTTATTTGAGAGGAATAGGAAATTAAAAATTTAATTGGAATTTTTCAATTACAGATCTCGTAATTCTTTGAATTTAACCTGAAATATTTCCCTAACCAAATTTCGCCGTAGCCCCGTCTTTACAGTCGATTCATGCATGTAGGTACGTGACTTGTTTACAGTTTTTATCCTACCTATATTAGGTATACCTATCATTAGACTTCTTACAAATATTATATTGTTTATATCACAGTGTTTGTTGGTTGGTTTGTCCTTCAATCACGACGCAACAGAGCGATAGATCGACATAATTTTTTGAAGGAAGTAAATCTGTAGCCTATTAAAATCGGCTATTTTGTTTTTCATATCTACTAGCGACACTGTCACCGGGTCAGATAAGTTTTTCGGACTATACCGACGAGTCTCCAAAGCTGCAGAGAAGTTCACTAAAACGCTTAGGGAGCTCGTCGAAATTTATTGATAAATTTAGTTCAAAAATAACATTAAAATCTAAATTAAACTAAAAACCAAACATTAAAAATATCATCTATGCCGCTGCAATGAGGCAGTCTGCCCAGAACACTGGCTGCGTTACGCTGCTGAATAGCCAAACTTACGTATGTTGGCCGAGGTAACTGCCAGCCCTCCGGTCACCTGTGTACTCTGTGAAACGAGAAGATAGATCCTTAAAAAAGGATCTAGCATCTTCACCCCACGACCCCAGGGTTTCAACACCAAAAGGCACAAAAATGAAATTATTTTCTATAATTTCATGCTCTTTCAGCATTAGTGGCCGCCGCCCCCGCTGTCATGGAGGACGCCTGCAAGTGGGACAACGCTAGCGTATCCACGCATGTGGCATCCCAAACAAGCGACCTTCCTTGCTTCCACGGAGTAAGAGTCATCCCGTCAGGTCTCTTACCATCACTGCGCGCCAAGCCATTAGGCTCTAACACTGCAGGCACTTTAGCGGTGGCAAGAGACCTACGAATGATGTCGTTCAGGGAAGCATGTCGCGAAAGACGACCGGCACTTTTATTACAAGAAAGCCCGTGATGGCCATACGCGTCCACTGCCCCACCACAGTGGCAAAGATGTGTTCAAAAATAAATAATTGGAACGAATGTTCCTTATCGCGCGTTGCGAAAGGGACGCGAGAATGCTAGACGGAAAAAATTAAGACCAAAAGTTGTAACGACCCTCTCCAAAAGTTGTAACGACACTTTTTGCTATAGTTGTTGATATTATGATGTACGGTTGCATAATATATTCGCCGCTTTGAAGTAGATCGCCGTGGCGCATAGCAGCCGAAATAGCAGTTTTGTATTTTTAAATTTGTTTTTTTATTTTTTTGTATTATTTTTCGTATTCTTCGCAAAACCGACCCTGAGATTTTTTTATTTATTTTTATTTTATTTTGTTTATTTTCCTGTAATCAACAGCGTTTTTACAATAATATACAGAAAATCTCTTAAAACTAAAATAAGGCCAATAAGATTACAAAATTAAATATTTATTTTTAAATAAATAGGTAGGTACTTATAGTTAAAGAAGTGCAAGTGCGTCAGGGTGTGCGGGCTTGAGTGCGCGCGTGTGTGTGTGTCTGTGTGTGTGTGTGTGTGTGTGTGTGTGTGTGTGTGTGTGTGCGCGCGTGTGCGTGTGCGTATGTGTATACTGATAATGTGAAATACTATTTCCGATGTAGTTTAATGATTGCATTTTTCAATTGCATTTTAGATAGATGGAAAAGGTCAAGATCGGAGTAAACTTTATTGTAGGTTCGCGATAAGCGTATAATTACAGAGTTTTGGGCGTAGTTTGTGTTTGATTTTGGCACACATAGTAGCTTGGGTTTTCGGGGCCTAAAAGAGCAAGCGTTTAATGAGAAGCTGACAGCAGGCCAGGACAGTCAATTTGGCCAGTCAATATAGATTTTAACAGCAGCATGTCACTTTGGTTTCTTCTTAGTTCCAGGGAGTCTATTTTGTAATGAGTACAGGCTTCTTTGTAACTGTTAAATGTTTTGAATTCTTTAAAAGTCAGGTACCTGAGAAATTGCTTTTGTATTGACTCGAGTCTTTGAGTACCTATGTATAATTTAATAGGGTGACCATATGTTACATGAATATTCAATAAGAACTACGAACATAAGCAAAATACAGAGCTTTTATGCATTCAATATTATTGAAAGTTAATGAAGCCGAGTTGTTTGTAGGTAAACCGTCTATCTGAGGCTAGCGCTCTCTGGTGTGGCAGGGTGCCTGTTTATCAGCAATTACGAAAACCCTCCTGGCGCTCAACTGCTTGTTGCATGCTGTACCAATACATTAATAAATGTGTTGTTTTGTGTTCATTATCAACTTTTATTCAATCTACGATCTAGTCATAATATTGTAAGCCGTGCGGCATGCGCGTGTTTCTCTGTGTAAATTTTATTACAATTCCTTCCCTAATTAATCGAAAGGAACTTCGTTCCATGTCCCTTGCCACTTCTCAAGTTTTTTATTAAAAAGAGGTTTGACCTTCATTCCCAAGGGTCACTGATCAGCGCACTGACATTGACCTTACAGTTTAGGGGTTATCGAATTGACCCTTCACGCGACATTAATTACACTGCTGAACATTGTTTTATCGTTAAGCACTTGAAATTTTATCGATACGCACAATAAAATGTTGAATACAACATTATTGTGATTTAAGTGACCTTCTTATGCTTTTTTTTATCCACCACATAAGTTAGCACTTGATCACGATCTCACCTGGTGGTAAGTGATGATGCATTCTAAGATGGTAGCGGGCTAACCTGTTCGGGGCATGGCAGTTATATTAAACCCATACCCCTAATCGGTTTCTAGTTTCTACATATCATATCATATCATATCATACTATTGCCTCGTCATATTACGATGATGTTGATCATGACGAGTCCTGGGTTTGACTCCCGGGTCATGTTAACTGACCTGAGTTATATAAAAGAATCTGTCAAGAAATTCTTAGTACTTATTATAAGTTAAGCAGTCGGCAGTGTAACACTGCTGTGATTCGGAGAGATTAATGTTGTCCTGTACCTGATCTTTCTCCGGTCGTGTCATACTGCCGTCCCATTGAATTGAGTGAATGTGAGAGGGACTTAGGATTCGAGTCCCGGCTAAGGCATACTGAGGTACTCGTATGGGATACCTTCTCCTTTTAACAACAGCTCATATGACAAAATACGGCACGGCAGTGTGCCTCAAATAGTACGCTGTAATAGGTATATTTGTACCTAGAAATTCATAACATATAGATTCACTGTCTCAAATTAGTAGTATGAGGACCTAACAAAAGCTATTAGATTTCAGAATACACGGAAGTGCCTCATACCTATGTAACAACTGCCAAGTTCAATAGCAACCCAGCAGGTCGGGTGACCTACTTCCGCCCAAGGTCGCTTCCTTGCCCTATTTATAGATACGTGAACACCGTATAAATAGATAGGAGAACATATTCAAAGACAATATTCGTAGATGCCGCGTGGGTGGTAATTGGAAGAGGCATAGTAGGCTGTTTTATTTATAGAAGTTAATTACAATGTTGAAGTACTTTGTTTTGTTTGTTTGGAACTCAAATGTTGGAGGGCTTCTTTTAAAAGAAACCTGCATTGATCGTATTTTGGTAGATGAATCGTAACTTTAGTCGCATTCCTTTGCCAATATCAAGTTGGAGGTTCAAAAATAGCCTGATAAATGCTGCTAGGAACATTTACCTAATTATGTTCAAGGTTGTTCTACAAAAAGTTCTGCCAAAAAACCTCCGCAATCAAAATATAATTCGTAAAAGTACTTTATCTGAACTGTTAGGCTTAAAATTAAAATATTCATGGGCGTATTGTGTCTGTAGTTTTGGAAGGTAGACTGGCAGCACTAGTCTAGGATAGAGGACTATGTCAAGATGGAGACGCGGCCAGTGTCTGTGTTTCTGTGAACTGCTGACTAAAAGTATAATTAAATTGATTACAGAGTTTCCTTCTAATAGTAGGAACGTACAACTACATAGTAAAAAGACTTGCTTACTCGCTTGTGTGCTTGCCTGCTTGCTTTATTATGCGTTTCTGTATAAGATTCCATTCGATTGCATAAAATTTTGTACATGTTAATGTTTGAACTTTTATAATGTGGGAAGGTTTCTGAAATAGTAACGTCAGGCGTCAACGTTCAAATATATTGGCGTGGCGCAAGGCACGGTCAAGGTCTAGCCCCACTACAGAGGCGCGGTGCGGCGCGGCACGTAGAGATTGTACAATTATGTCAAACTACATCTGTAGTGGGGTTAGATTTTCAAGCATGCCGGGCGTTATCTAGCATTTTGTATATAATTGTGTCAAGATCATAAAATAGAGCAGTACTTTCGTTTCGAATCCGATCTCAAAGGTGTAGTTTTTCTTTAAAAAAACAGTTCAAGTCAGTCTTGTTAACAAAAGTCTCCTAACTGCTATGTATCGGGTGTCCTAAGTAACGAGAAACTTTGGGTCCTTTGGAACTTTAGTTCAGAGGCGACGAAACTTTGGCACGTATTTGAAATTATCTGCATAGGTTATTTTAATTTTTTAATAATTGGGGAAATTAATTATTTCCCTTTGCTTTTTTTTTATAAACGTGAATGTGTGTTTGTTTGTATGTTGGTCCTTCAATCACGCCTTAACAAAGCAATAGATAGATATTATAGTAAAATGTTTGTTACGGAAAATCATTGAGTTGTCACGGGTTATTATGATCATGTAGAATATAATATAATTATATAGACTGTAAAGTAATAATATTACTACTTAAGCCTTCAAAACTTACTTAAAACCATTTTCTTTTTCCAAAATTATCCTTAAAAATTACAAAAATATTTTAACAACTGATATTAAAACTGCGGGTTTTTAAATCACGTAACATTTTCCTCTTGATCTTCTTGGATTTCTTTTCGTACCGAAATAAAAAGGCTCGCGTGTTACTTAATTTAAATTACAAATCTTCAGCCACGTTTAAAATTCAAACCACGCACGCAAAAGGTTTGGTATCCCTGTTTTAATCAGTTTTCTAATACAAAGCAGAATCTAGCGTTTAAAAGAAAATTACACAAAAACAGAATAAGACGCTTTTATTAGAAACTTAATAATAGGTTTATATGGTGTAAATATTAAATGCGATAAAATAATGTATATTGGTGTTACTAGTAGGTACCTTCCTAGGTTCTAAATTGGGGCGGCTGGGTTTGCTATTTAACCTTTAATATGAGAACACAGTTAAAAGATGCAAAGATTTTAACACTAATAACATGAATTTAAATAGGTGTAACATTAATTAAAGTGTTGTGATAAATGTCAATTTTCTTTGAAGCTTCTGTGGTTATAACTTGATTATTGCTTTCGGAGCACTATCTAGTCTAGGATACCTAAGTATTTAGAATTACACCGCTTCATTACACGCGGGCGGGCGGTTTGATATACAAACTCGCCTACAAAGTCAAAGATATTGCAAGAGTATAAAGGCAGGGACACAATACGAAAACGTACCGCCAGGTACATACTCCAAACTTAATGCAGTATCTTAGTAATTTTAATATTCAGAAAGCGCTTCTCAAAACTAGGTCATAATAGATATAAAAAAGTCTTATTAGAATTAATTATGACTTGTATACCTGATGTAAGCTTTACATGCATTAACTTATATTATGTATACTACATAAGTCAATGTTTACATGTAAATATTTCAGGATAGATTTGGGTTTTCAAAAATCACCGGCTTTTTAATTCTTCGATTTTCCAGGATAAATAGTAGCCAATGTCCATAGCTGGGATACAACCAAACCACCAAACTTCACAATGTACCCGTCAAAACCGGTTAAACGGATGAAAATGTAGACTGATTTATACCTACTTTCGCATTTATAACAAGTAGGTACTTATAGAGTTTTGACTTTTACATAAAGCAATAGCCGAACTCTGTTTTTCGCATTTTTTGCTAATGTGACTCTACCTTTAAACATCAATAACTGCTATAGTTAGGAACTAGGTACTCGATACTCGTTATTTCCCTGCAAGTTGGAAGCTATGCGCTCTACCTGCGTTCCTTTGCAAGTAAAACTCAGTCAGCCAGTTACTAGGAGGCACGTGCCTGCCAATCGTTTGCACGTAGATACTGAGGCACTGAGAGTAACGTTAATCGAAGTGCATCGATTTTAATATTATCTGTAGTCATCTATCTATCTATCTATCTTAAACTAATTTGGATCTAACAATCAAACTGATTGACATTTTAATGTTTTATAAACCACCGCTGGTTAAAAACTTGATATATTATTCATGTAGGTACTTAGGTTTTCTATATAACCCCCTAAAGGTCTAGCCCCACTATAGATGCAAGGAGCGGTGCAGCACGTAGCGGTAAATATTATTTGTATGAGTGTGTAAGAGACCGCGTCGCGCAGCGCATCTGTAATAGTGGGGCTAGTGTAAGTCGTGGTTTGGATAACGAGAAGTTCTAGTTATACTCACTTTTATATTATGTACTTATGTAGGTACACACTAGAACGATAGGACTAAACTTTAATCACATCCGAACACACAAAGAAAAACATAAAGGTTGTAGATTGAAGAACCTAATAAGTCCGTAAGTGGAGCTCCCGGGTTCGATCCCCGGATGGGTCAATTTGGATATGTATAATTTTTGTTTTCTCAAGTCTGGTGGGAGGCTTTATCCGTAGACAGCATTACGAAATTAATTATACATTAATGATGGGTAGTTACCACTCTACCAGCCAAGACGCCACCAAGCGATTTAGCGTTCCGGTACGATGGCGTGTTGAAACCGATTAGAGATAATTTATTAGATTTAATATACCTGTCATACACCTAACAGCTATGTGAACGTAAATACACTAGCGGCACGCTATGATGGCCGGTTTGACGTTTGTCCGCTCATGAAGTTCCGTATTAATTGATAACGACTTTGAAGGAAATAATTGTATTACTTTATTGACGATAGTGATGTGCAGAGATTCATAAATTTTATCGAATGTAGTTTTAGGTTTAGGACTCAAAATTTATTTATTAAATTGATTTCTAAAATGTATACAAGTGTAGAAAAATCAGTTTGCACCATTTAAGGGGTGAATGTACTTGTGAATATGAACAATTTTCACTATGTGGACAAACCTCTGAAATCGCTTTTTTGCGTCTGAATGTAATTCCATCCGTGAATGTGCTCCGTTTATGTTTTTGTGCTTTAATTTATTTATGAAAAAGAAACAATAAACTGTCCAATTGATAAACTGTTGTTTTATTTACCTAAATAACTTAAATTCCATTGTCTCCAAAGTAATTTCCAAAAGCCAAATCAATAAAATCAAAATATTGCTTGGCTTTTGGAAATTACTCTGGGGAATTAATTTATAAAAAAATAGGTACCATGAAGAGCGATAATAAGGGAAGATTATGAAAGAGATGTGAAAATAGATAATATTATAGAAAACGAACATATAATTATTAATGCAGGTGATGATAGCAGTGACGACAGTGAAAATAGTAGTATGGACGAATCTGATTAATTATGGCCTTTTGTGGCACCTTTTTTGGTATCTTTTGTATTCATATGTTTCTTGTGTGCATATAAAGTATGTATATTCATTTTCATTCAAATATTCAGTTCGTTCAAATAAATTAAATAAACATTTACATTTTTGTTTTATTAAACCTATTTAATCAGGTACAAAAACAAAACTTAATTGTTTTTTGTTCGAGAATAAATTGACATTCCACATCACTATTGTAATGTGTCAAACCGGCCATCATAGCGTGCCGCTAGTTTAGTTATTTGTTATACAAGAGTGAAAAGTTGTTTTTTAACCGCGTGCTCAATTTTGATGACCGAGCAAGCGAAGGATTCTAAAATTAGAATCCTGAGCGTCAGCGAGGGAATCAAAAGAGCACGAGGTGAAAAATCTTTTCACTCAAGTGCAACACGTAACTTTTCAACCCACCTCAGCGAGGAAATGACTAAATTTCTAAATTCAATTTACTTTATCCTCAAGAAGATAATAACGGCTTTTGCATTCAGATATCGAAGAGTATTAATTTAATATAAAAAATTCTTTTTAAACAACCGACTTCAAACTCCCGCGCCAACTTTACAACAACAAGCACACGCTATACAAAGTACTTATTTTATTGTTGATATTTTAAAAACCGCTCGACCGATTTCGATAAAATTTATATGGGACCACTTGGAAAGTATGCCCTTTCAAATAAAAAAAGAATCATCCAAATCGGTCCATCCAGTCAAAAGTTCTGAGGTAACAAACATAAAAAAATAAAAAAATAAAATATTTATATACAGTCGAATTGAGAACCTCCTCCTTTTTTTGAAGTCGGTTGAAAACATAAACGTTGTAGATTGAAGAACCTAATAAGTCTGTAAGTGGGAGCTCCCGGGTTCGATACCCGGGTGGGTCAATTTCGTCGTCGTCGTCTCAACCTATAGACGTCCACTGCTGGACGAAGGTCTCCTGCATGGATCGCCACAGAGCACGGTCTTGTGCCGCTTGTTTCCAGCGGCTCCCAGCTGCACGCTTGAGATCATCCGTCCACCTAGTGGGGGGTCGTCCAACGCTGCGTTTCCCGGTGCGAGGCCGCCATTCGAGCACTTTGGGACCCCAACGCCTATCTGTTCTACGAACTATGTGCCCCGCCCATTGCCACTTAAGCTTGGCGACTCTTCGAGCTATGTCGGTTACTCTGGTTCGCCTACGGATCTCCTCATTTCTGATTTGATCACGCAGGGATACTCCGAGCATAGCTCTCTCCATCGCCCGCTGAGTGACCCTGAGCCTTCTTATGAGGCCCATAGTTAGCGACCATGTTTCAGAGCCGTAAGTTATCACTGGCAACACGCACTGTTCGAAAACTTTCGTCTTCAGGCACTGAGGGATTTTGGACGAGAAGATGTCGCGGAGTTTCCCGAACGCTGCCCATCCAAGTTGGATTCGGCGGTTGACCTCTTTCTCGAAATTGGACCTACCTAGCTGGATTGTATGTCCCAGGTATATGTACTCATTAACAATTTCGATTGCAGTGTTCTCAACTAACACTGGGTGGGGCTGAACATGTGCATTGGACATGATCTTCGTCTTACTCATGTTCATTTTTAGGCCCACCTGTTGAGAAACTCTGCTGAGGTCATTGAGCATTGTATTAAGGTCTTCCAGAGTTTCTGCCATAACAACTATATCGTCGGCAAACCGCAGGTGTGTGATGTACTCGCCGTTGATGTTGATGCCGAGTCCGTTCCACTCCAGAAGCTTAAAGACGTCTTCCAACGCAGCGGTAAACAGCTTCGGAGAGATAACATCTCCCTGACGCACTCCTCGCTGCAATCGGATAGGTCTCGTAGTCTGGTCTTGTATACGGACTGACATAGTGGCGTTTTCGTACAAGCACTTTAACACCTGTATGTACCGGTAGCCAATTTGGCATCTCTGTAGAGACCTCAACACTGCCCAAGTTTCCACCGAATCGAAGGCTTTCTCATAGTCCACAAACGCCAAGCAAAGAGGCCGGTTATACTCTTCTGTCTTCTGTATAATCTGCCGCAGCGTATGTATGTGGTATATGGTACTGAAACCTTTACGGAACCCGGCTTGCTCGGGAGGCTGGAAGTCGTCGAACCTACGAGCGAGACGATTCGTTATGACTCTCGAAAACAACTTATAGACGTGACTCAGAAGCGAGATGGGTCTGTAATTCTTCAATAAGGTGTTATCTCCCTTCTTGAAGAAGAGAACCACCACGCTCCTGTGCCACGCTTCTGGCGTTGTACCCTCGTGAATGACGAAATTGAACAATCGCTGAAGGACTTTAAGTATTGGTCTTCCACCCGCTTTCAGGAGTTCTGCAGTGATTCCGTCATCACCTGGCGCTTTGTTGTTTTTAAGCTGTTTGAGAGCCATACTAATCTCGTATAGGCTGACGTCCGGGATATCTTCGGTATAGTGTCGGGTCAATTTGGCTCTTGGGTCTTTAGCCAAATTTTCAACAGGCTTTTGGGTTGAGGTGTATAACTGTCCATAGAACTTCTCAACCTCCCCCAATAACTCGGGCTTAGAAGAAATGAGGCTACCGCTGTCGGTCTTCAGCCGCGTCAACTGGCTGTGACCAATGGACAGACTTCTTGCGAACACTTTTGAGCCTTTAATCTGCTCTATGGTCTCCCTAATATATTATTCAGTATTAAAGTGTCGCAAATCACGATTCTGTGATTTAGAAATCTGTCTATTAATCTGTCGGTAGGCAGACGCGTCCGCTGAAGACTGCAGTCTCATTTCCTGTCTCTCCCCCATGAGCTTAAGGGTGTGGTCTGAGAACTTTTTCGGTCTATTCGTACGGCGGGTCTTGAAGAATTTCAACCCTACCGTATGCACAGTTTCCACCAGCCTGTTGTTTAATTCGTCCACCGTAACGCAATTCTCCAGACAAGCGAAGCGGTTATGCAATTCGAGTTGAAAACTCTCGGGATTCTGGATTTGAGCATGAGTAGGTCGGAGCGTAGACTTCATCAGTCGGGCCCTTTCCAGCTTTACGTTGATATTCAGTGTGCCTCTTACCATACGGTGATCACTACCGGTTTTCACCCTGTTGATCACAGAGACATCATTGAATATGTGCCGCTTGGCCGACATGATGAAGTCAATCTCATTCCTCTTAGAACCGTTAGGGCTCATCCATGTCCATTTCCTATGTGGCCGCTTCTCAAAGAAAGAGTTCATCATAAAGAGGCCCTCCTTCTCCATGAAGTCGGCCAACATTTGGCCTCTGTGGTTCCTGCGCCCAAACCCAAATTGACCCACTTTCAACTCTGCGCCGCTTCTCCTGCCTAGTCTTGCGTTGAAATCCCCCATCACAACACTGTAATAGGTGTTAGAAGCATGCATGGCTTTCGAAATATCCTCATACATGGCTTCGACCTCCTCGTCGTGATGTGCTGAGGTCGGTGCGTAAACCTGTATAACCTTCAGCGAATACCGTTCAGTAATTCTGAGTATAAGGTACGCTGCCCTGCTCAACACACTTTCGACTTGTACAATGTTGTTAACGAGGGACTTGTGAACGATGAATCCGACACCACCCTGGGACTGTTGGGCGCCCTCCCGGTAGTAAAACAAGTTGCCGGAGTTCAGGATTATCGAGTCCTCCCCCTCTCTTCGGACTTCAGACAATCCTATAATGCTCCAGCGCAACTTGCTTACTGCTTCTTCCAGCTCGACAATCTTCTCGTCGGTCCTCAAAGTGCGTGCGTTATATGTTGCCAGGTCCAGTCGTCGGGGTTGGCAGCGGAATCTCTGCCGGAGATTCTTGACACCCCCTGCCCCACCGTTACCGTAGCCGCTGCCAGAGCTAGGAATAGTGGGACTGCGGGGGACTAGGGGCTGTTTTGTCCGTGAGCTATCCATTTAGGGATATGCCCAATAATCGCCACGCTGGGCGTGCGGGTTGACGATCGCAGGGCTAGACTGCTTGCACTGGTGTCGCTGCTGCCCAACACCAGTCTGTGGTATTTGTCTAGTCAATTCAAATAGTCAAAGGTGGGTCAATTTGGATATGTATAATTTCTGATTTCTCAAGTCTGGTGGTAGGCTTTATCCGTGGACATCATTACTAAAACTATACATCAATGATGGCTAGTTACCACTCTACCAGCCAAGACGCCACCAAGCGATTTAGCGTTCCGGTACGATGGCGTGTTGTAACCGATTAGAGATAATTTAATAGATTTAATATACCTGTCATACACCTAACAGCTATGTGAACGTAAAATAAAATTTACAACCGTTGCAGTCAAGGTCGATCTCTTCGATGTTACATCGCAGACCGTTTCGATGCTAGCAATGCTTAAATGTTTCTTAGAGAATCACACTGCAGCAGTGCAATGCAGTGTAAACATTTAAGCATTGCTAGCATCGATGCGGTCTGCGATGTAACATCGAAGGGATCGACCTTGACTGCAACGGTTGTAAATTTTATTTTACCTTAGAGAATCACCCAGCAGGTTAACCCGCTACCATCTAAGACTGCATCATCAACAGGCATGATGACAGTAACCAAAAATCAATGAAATAATGAATTGATCTAATGAAATAAGATTCATGGATTTTAAAAAACGTATTTATTTTTCTATTTCGAGTGAGACTGCTATTTATTTTGATAAAATAAACCTATAAAATACAGCAATATGCCATATTGGATAAAACACCAAGAAGCGAATGACGTCACAATTGTTTGTTTTTGAGCTTTGACAATCATACTATTGCTTACTGCACAATGCACAGAGTACATTGGTAAGAACAATAGTGACGTCACAAACGACGCTTTGGCGTGAATTTTAAAATTTAAATTTCAAATGCCAATTTTATCCACCAAACTTTATTGTTCTGCTGAAATTAGATATTTTTTCGAAATTGTAGATACTTCCGAACATAATCTGACCATTTTTCAAAATTAGTCATCATGCCTATTAGCACCAGGTGAGATCGCGGTCAATAGCTTGTAGTAGAATAAAAAAACAGTCATGCGCTGTACGCTTACAAGAAATCTAAATCAAATTAGTAGACATTTAATTACTACAACACGTGTAAATGTGTCATATGACAGTACACACGTATTATGTGTGCCTGAGGCAAATGCAAACATTTGAGATGAACACTGTTATGTTTTAGTTACGGAGATACGTACGTAGTGTATCTACCATATTTCAGAGGAAATTTGTAGTAATTATGACCGGTCTACATTAGCCCACTACAGCGATCCTGTAGACCGCATTTTTACAGTGTAGACTATTAAAAAATATATACATAGCTCTGGGACAGTCAAATTTAATGTACTGCATTCCTGCTTGGGGAGGTGCATGTAAGACTCAACTTATTCAGTTAGAGAGAGCACAAAGATCCCTGCTTAAAGTAATGTATTTCAGACCGTACAGATACCCGACTCATAGTTTGTACACAACAGCCAAATTACTAACTATCAGACAACTATACATCTTACAAACTATAGCTAGGGTTCACCGTACTACTGAATATAATAAATCACTCCAAAACAGAAGACGTAACCATGCAGTCATTAACACTGTCTCAAGTAATAAGACCCAATTTGCTGCAAGACAATACCAAAAAAAATCAGTTTATCTATACAATAAAATTAATAGAATCTTAAACATATATGATAAGCAACTATTTCCACTTAAAAACATTGTAACTAATTGGCTGAATAACTTAAACTACGACGATACCGAAAATCTTTTAAAATCACAAATTTAATCCAAACTCATATACACTCACACACACACACACACACGCGCGCGCACGCACACACACACGCACACGCACACGCACACACACACAGACACGCACACAACCACTCGTACAGAAGAATGCATGCTAACTATTAATTTTAAATTGAATGTTCCATTGTTAAAAATATTATTGTTACTTGTATGAATACTAGGAGGAAGAGCGGGGACCCCGAGATACAGGTTTTTTCAAACTTACTTCAGGGTTGCCGACAAAATTGTGAAACAACGAATATTTTTACCAATAAATTTCATTTCATTTCATTTCATTTCAGACTACTAAATTCGAATCCATGCTAATATTACAAATGCGAAAGTGTGTCTGTCTGTCTGTCTGTGTGTTACCTTTTTATAGACTATCCATTAAACCGATTTTGACGAAATTTAATACAGCTTGTTTCCCTGAGATTGGCCTATGTCCGGAAAATAATAAAGTTTCTAACACAGACGCCGCGGTCATTATCATGTACTTACTAAATAGGTACTTAATAATTTGAGATTTATGGGAGGAGGATGAGGAGATGAGTGTTTATGGGAGACGCTAACCATTCCTGTCTTGCTGTAAATCTAAATGAAGTAAGATAATCCAACCTAGACTTCATGTGTACAGTATTTATTTAAAAAATAAATAAAAGACCTAGACCTCACCATCACTTTGAATTGAGCATGATTGTCGTCAAGCGCAATCCTTCTCTATAATAATAAAAAAAAATTCATTTCCTTCCAATTATTTCGTAAAATACTTGACTATATAATATTCTTGCTGATCGGACACATTTATTTACCTACTAAATTACTCGCATAGCATTAAGAATAGAATAGAATATTTATTCATTTGCATGATTGTAAGTGGGTACATAGTACGGTGTTATTATGTAATAAGGTGAGCATGTTACAATCAGCCATGCAATGGCGTGCAAAATACTTAAAACTAAAACTAAAAACTAACATAGGTTTCATAAAAAGGACTAAGCAAGTTGCAAGCTTCAAAATATTTGTAAAATTAAATTAAACATAAAATAAATAGAAACTGAAAGTTTAAATCGGGTGAGTTTTAAAATTCAAGAATTCTTTTAAAGGCTTATCGACGTGTAAACCGGCCTTTAATAGTAATTATTTCGACGGATTGCCTAGTGCACTCTGCATGTTTAATGCATTTCATATAACCAATTACATATTCACATTTACACAGTGTCGAATTTAAATTCACTTTTACAGAATGTTGCAATTACATTATGCTGAATAATTAATTTATTTCTGATTTCAATGAAAATTAAAAAATTTCAATTATCAGTTTTTTGTCGCAATTTTTACGAAGTTTTATCCTGGATAAGCACAGAGTCACCGGGCGATGCAATGGAGAGAACTCCATTGACAACCTCCCTGGCGCAGTGGTGAGCGTCGTTACCTTATAAGCGGGTGGTCCCGGATTTGATCGCCGGCAAGGTCAATTTGGGAATTTATAATTTCTGAATTTTCTCTGTTCTTGTCTGCTGCGTGGCTATAGTTACCAGATCGGCCAAAACGTGGTGCAATGACTTGTAGAAACTGAATTAATGTATGGTTTGGTTATACTGAGATAACTGAGATACCCCTAACAGGTTAGCCCGCTACCATCTAAGACTGCATCACCACCAGACGAGACCGCAGTCAAGGGCTAACTTGTATTTGATAAAAAAATACTATACTCGGTGTTTCTCTCATCCAATCGGAAATAAGGAGAGCCAAGAAGAAGACAAAAGAAAGAAGAAGATAGAGTTATCGATATAGAGCAACGGGTTGTGGGGTTAAAGCGGCGATGCTATGAGTATCAATCAACTACAAATTACAATATAAAGCGAAGTGGGTTACAAAGACCATCAATATTCATATCTCCATGATTAAGGGTAGAGCTATATTTTAACAGCCGCGTCGTATCTATGAATAGGCTCATGAATAAGGACCCTAGTCGGAAGGAAAGTAGTCAAGCATATTCCGACATAATACGTGATTTCAACCTTGTTATAATATAATATTATAAGCAGACCTATAATCATTAGGTTCAAGTCATAACTAGTGGCCTATAGTCCTTAAAATATAGCTTTATTAAAATGTGCTGTTATGTGACTACAGTAAGAAAGAAAGATAATCAAGCTTTAAATTTTTTGTCCAAATTTAACACTTGTTCAACCCATTTTGCTTATAATGATAGTTAAGTTTAACGCTTACTGTAACGTAACTTTAACAGTTTAACAATAGGACTTGGGAATTGCGAAAACATTCCGGATAAACCATATTGTCTGGCGGACAAAGTTTGTCTGCGTCATTCATTTTTATATGAAGCGCGTATTAAACGACAGAACAAAACGTCGTTCCCCTCCGAAACTGACTTTTTACCCTGACATTTTGTACCGTCTGTTCCGTACTTAGTGAGCTTTTTTTTATTGTGAGATAGGCTTGCGCTTGACGACAATCATGCTTTGTGCAAAGCAATAATGAGGTCTAAGTTGGAGCAAAAATTCGCTGTAATTTTTTTCCTGCTTCGTTCTGTCGAGACAAACTATAATGGCTTGGTTAGATTACTTTGTTTTCAATTACGTAATATGTCCCAGAGAGAGTTTGCTGTCCGTTTGACGGATTACCATCGCCCTAATCAAGCTAATAGCTGTTGGTTGCGCTAAATGCGCTAGCTAAGAATAATTTTCATCAACTTGTTATATAATATCTCGTTGGCATTGTTCAGTAGGTAGATTAGATCATGTCTGTCTGTCATGTAACAGAACTGACGTCCATTGGGAGACTCGTTATGGAGTGGCGACCAAAGGCCCAATTGTCTAAGCAAATTGTATTCATTTGACAGTGTAAAACGTATTACTCGAACAGCAGGGCGACCGCGTATCTTTTGCATCAATTATTGATACATCGCAATCATCTGATTGGTTGAATTTATGGTATTCTTGCTGCGTCAATGGCTTTCGTCCAATAGTGGAAGAGTGTTAACCAATCAGAGGTGAGATTGCGATGTATCAATGATAGATGCAAAAGATACACAGTCGCCCTGCTGTTTAAGGAGCTCAACGTGCTTTTTGACGTGTTTGTTAGAATTATCCGTTTGACAAACGCTTACGATTACCTACGTTTTCCTTACACAATCGGGGGGCAAGGATGTTATGGAGGTGGTTTTATCGGAATACATGACGGAGCCGGAGTTTTAAAAAAAAATTGTCGGAGTCGGAAGCGGGGTTGGCGGTGGCAGAAGAGAGATGTTACATTTAATTGAAACGCAAAAATGAAACAAATCATCCAATTATTAACGTAACAACAAGTGAAAGAGTATAATCGACGACAAAAAGCACGTGGGAGAGGGGTTACTTACGCAGCATGTTTAAACCTGTTCGTACTTACACGTTGACTGCAGAAGCTACGCTCCGCCGTCCATCGATATACAGTCAAAACCTCTTACAACGACATCATTTATTTTGACATTATTGGTTATAATGACCGAAAATGAGTGCCGATTTCGATGTTGCTTATAGAATTAACATCGGTTATTAAAACGAACCGGCTATTGCGACTTATTATAGTAGTCCCTTCGATGTTGTTATAACAGATTTGTACTGTATTACATGTACGTACCAGATGGGCCCTTTGATAGAAAAATGTTGGGCGGCCGACTTATAGGGTTTGCTCTTCACCTGTATAAGTCTGTCTTTGTCCCCGCCATAGCGCTGTCCCGCTTGTATGCGTCGACCTCCGAAGCCGGAGTCGAAGCTCCGAGGTGCTTGTAATATTTATCTAGGGTTAATTTTAGGCTCCTGTTATCCCGTAGTAAGTTTGCTGTATATTATTTGACCAGCGAAGCATCTTAATCGAGTTAACAGGTTTAAAAGCTGCTATGTAAGCAAACGTAGTTATGTTAGCTTGGAATAGTTCTGTCGGGGTATTATTTTAACCTTTCTTAGTTGTTATGTTAATTTACATATAGAGTGGGTAAATCGTGAAACTTTGATTGGTAGTGATAAACTCTAACCTTTCATTGTAGGTTATTAGTTTATCAACTAAATATCTTACTCTTCCACCACCACCACTACAGCCCATTAACGTCCCACTGCTGGGCACAGACCTCCACTCTCATAGGAGAGAGGGAATTAGAGCTTAGACCCACCACGCTGCTCCAATGCGGGTTGGCGGGCTTTAACGACTATTGTCATGTTAGGTGATAATAACCGGGACCGACGGCTTCACGTGCTCTCCGAGGCACGGGGGTGAAACACCGCCGACTTCCTAACTCCGGGCTAGTGCTGATAATTTCTAGTCAGAAAAACCCAACACTTATTATGACCCGACCCGGGACTCGAACCTGGGACCTCGTCAGCCGCAGTCAAACATGCTAACCACTATACCAACGAGGCATCTTACTCTTACTTAATATTAATAGAGGTCACCCGCGACTTCGTCCGCGTATAATTTCTGGTTTTCTATGGGATTATGAAATTTTCCGGCTATAGGCTTTTTATAGCTTATATATACCTACAGGTTTGTATAATTTAAAACTTTTAACCTAAATGCTAATTTTCATATCTAAAGTTATTTTTTACTGTCTCTTATTTTTTTTCGGGTCGTATGCTGAAGCAATTATGTATTCTGTGGCCGTAGTGACTTTAAATTCCAAGCGGACGAAGTCGTGGGCATCATCTAGTTTGAGTAGGTGTCGATCAAAATGAAAATTCGGTATAAAAATGTCAACATTTTATTCATAAACAAGTACAAGTACTTACATTAGCATAGATTTACAGTATAAAGACTATAAGTACGAAGTTATCATACAAAAATAATCTCTCATCCATGCAATTGTACTCTCAATACTTCAACTTCAATATAATATTTATAAAACGAGGAGAAATATTATGTATTCCATTAACTTGATTCAAATTTAAATAAAATGCGAATCGTAATACATCTTTTGTCCCTTTGTGATCCATCCATCTTGTTTTAACTTACATAGAACATACCTTAGAAGATGATAGGTATACTTTTTTACATTGCCATAATATATGAGCGGCATAAAATTCTTAATATAATATCAGGTGGCAAAGCCATCTTTCAATACATTGTTTTCTTAACACGTTATTGTTTTATCAACAACAATGCCAACATTAATTCTTTCTTAACTGAGTAAAATTAAGGTTGTATTTCTGAAAAATATTTTAGATTTTTTTCAAGAGTGTTTCAACATTTAAGGTTTTGCAGGAATTCTATTGATTTAATGCGATCAAAGCAAGAACAAGAAAAATAATGACCTCATCCTAACCTAACCTAAATCGGACCCAATATCGGATTTTAACAAAGAAAATACTTCGTACATCGCAACATAAGAACTTCATGTAGAAATTAAAAAATGTACATAAATAACCTAATGTAATGTACCTAAAAAATATTTCAAGAGTTGTTTAACTCTAGAATTATTTCTTTAGGCTCTACGTTTGGCAATCAGGATCTAGTTGCAAGTAGTGATGCACTTGCCTATAAAATGCCTATTCACTCTTGCTTTGAAGTTACTTAGAATTTAGATAATAAGTTTAAAATTCGATCCAGCTTTTGTCAACTAAATGATTTTTTGTGCTAAGTAGTTATTAACATTAAAATAATGTTTATTACTTAATTTTATTTACTGTAAACGTATTTTTCATGAAATAAAAAAATTCTAAACGTTATGGCCATAAAATTCCGTCTCGCAAAAAATATGTTGTCATTAAATACGACATTATCTTATAGGTTACACTTTTATGTCCGGACATAAAATATTTCCTTCGCCCAAATTCCTTATCACAAAACCAGTAAAGTGACTTGATACAATATTTTAAAATTAAGATTTTATTTTTTCGAAATATTTATAGAACCAGGGACCTTAATCAATAAGGTGCAATAAGAATAAAGCAATTGCACTTTTAACAACGTTTCCTTAAAATTACAAACATGTCATTAATTACATGATATAATAAATGCGATAGTGTACCTGTCTGTCTGTGATCTTTCACGCTTTTTTTAACCAATTTTGACGAAATTCGGTAGAAACATAGGATAATTAATCTCGGGGAAGGATTATTTATTTAACCCGGAAAATCAAAAATGGGATTTTTGAGAACCTAAATCCAAGCGTACGAAGTCGCAGGCATCATCTAGTTGCATAATAAAATTTCATATAAAATACATTTTAGCAGTTTTTATTTTTTGAAAGCCACTGAGTCAGAGAATAGCTATTTGAAGTTACGAAAATTTCAAATAACATCGATGCAATAAAATTAAAATAATTCAAAAGTACATGTAATATGATATTTTTATTCATTTCTGTAGCTTTTTAAAATTAATAAATTAATAATAGCCCAGTTTAGGTATTTAATCTTTCCAATATTCGTCCATTAAGTTCGCAACTAAAATTTTCACTGTTAAAATATTCACTTACTCTGCTAATGGATAGCAAATAATATATGATCGCTCCTGGGAAGTTTTATTGAATTTTACTGTCCAGGTTTAATTTGCAAATAAAAATGAGTTAACCAACCATTTTCATTAAAGAACGTTGAACGACACAACTTATAGGCTTATTATGAGACAATAGTCTCGAAAAAAATCACAACTGAACTGAGATTTCATATTATTATGAGTACTGTAGCGAATATTCACGCTGTAAAATTGTCTAATTTGAGTAACAGAATTACACAACATACGAGTAGAAGCCTATTTGCTCGAAAAAAAACACCTTCGAATTGAGATTTCACGTTGTTTCAGTACGTGAAAGTGAAATGAATCTTAACTGCATTGGATTAGAGCTCATTTCATGTATTAATTCACAGCCAGCGCTCCAAACGCTGAATTTGTGACTTTAAAGCAAGAGCTTTTGGGTCCATTTTACTTTGACGCTTGGCGCGGTGAGCTCTCACGTCGATCAATCGTATTTGCAATGTTAAAACTCAGAGTAGGTATGCGTACAGTACTGAAACGATATTCACACTGTAAAATTGTCAACACACACAAGTACACTTTGTCAAAATTGATATGTTAATATCACTGAGAGTCAGTGAAAATTTAAATAAATGCAGTACTTAGTTCGTAATTAACTTCATCCGATACATAACATATATTATATTACATCCATATAGTATAGGTAAAATGTCAAATATATTTTGTTGTATTTGATATACGCTCAAAAAGAGAAATGTCATGAGGACCAATCAATAGCATGACGATATCAATACACGCTGAATAATTGAGAACCTCCTCTCTTTTGGAATTCATTTACAAGTAACGAGTGAATGGCAATATGAGCAATTATTATATTACTGGTACAATCAGATTAATTGATACAGCTCCTATGCTACTGTATCTACGTAAAGGGTAATTAGTAACTCATTGCACGGATAAAGACAAACATAACCAATGAAATATGAAACGATGGAAACGATAGCTTTTTAGTAGGTACATAGATAAACAAGATATAAATCTGACTTTCGAACAACAAAAAATAACGCATTGTGCTATTTACTAAAGCTAGAGTCTATTGAGATCTATATATAAATTCTTATTTCCATTTAAGATAGAACCTGCATTTTTGTATGGATAAGAAAGACGAATCTTATTTTTATAATATATATTACGATAAGCAGACACATTATAAATAGTACATAATATTACTATACATACTTAACATATATTGAATATTGATCAATATATATTTTTAAATATAATATTTTTTTACTTTAACACGATTTAAAGCTTCAATTTCACCTTAAATAGATAAAGAACGACAACGACATAATTTGTGAATGATAAGTAAAATAAAAATGTTTTATATTTTATTTTGTGCAAAATCCAACTACTTATTGTCAGACACTAAAAGAATGTTTGTAACATTCGACATTTTTAACAAAAGCCCCACCTTGCAATACACACCTGTACATTCTTGATACATTTTGTAAAATCTCATTTTATTTTAGAATAAATTCTTTTACATTTTTTAATGTCGACGACATTTGATATGAGATTATATAAATTGCAAGTTCGGTACAATATTATATATTTAAAAGTTTCTATTTTTGTAAAAGACAACAACTTTACAACATTTATTTTATTTAATGATAGCTTACAATTATTATGTACATGATACGATCAAGTCTTGAATTTGAAATGTGCGTTTTCGTATAAAAATAAATATAATATTTTGATATAATATTATATAAGTGTATAGGATTCAAAAGGGCCGGGTCACAAAACCAAAAATTCAATATACAATTTTAATAATATTATTAACAAGTGGATAGGACTACAGGGGCTTAGAAAAATGGCGATGACTTTTTTAATCTACTATAAGTAAACCTCCATTAAATGCAATCACTAATTCTACTTTAAATTATACGGGTATTCAACTTACGTTAAAGTTTAGAAATTAGTTTCTAAGGGAATGTTTATCAATATCTATTTCTTATTAGAAGTTTTACTTGCAAAAAATATGGGTTATCAATAAACAGGAATATTGTTAATATTTTGCAAGCAATTTCACGAAAGAGGGCATACACAAATGAAGGGTAAATCCACGTCACTACTTCAACAGATAGACACGTCTAATGTTTATAAATATCGTCTACGTTTTGATATCACTTAATATTCATTATAATATCTCCTCTACAATAAATGGACATGCAACCATTAACCCCTAATCACATTTACCTACTGATATATCTTTGGCATCTTGAGAAAATCCTACAGTTTCTCCTAAACTTAACCTTTGATGTGCAATTCGGTCATTTGCAGATGTTAATCATCTTCAGCCTTCTCTTCATCTGCGAAACAGTAAAAGAAATCTTAAAAAAAATTCTGTAAAACACATCCTAACTCTCATGATAACCCCTGTTATTGAATGAACTAGAAGTTTAATCGCTATAATCCGCTACAGTAGATAAATCTGTGTGGTACAGTGCGTGTCTTTCACCTGCAGTATGCGACACCCACCACCCAATGCCGTGCAATTCGCACAGACACAGCAACACACCACACAAATCCTCCAAATCACTCTCAACGTACGTTTCACACCGACAACGGAGCATCTTCAGGAGATGTTGACTCGACAATGCACGATTGTAAAGAATCTTTATCATTCATTATTATGGGCTTCCGCAAAGTAACACCTGCTTCTATTCATAAAAACTAAATTTCACTAATGAAATCACGCGTTCATTGTATCTTTCTACCGTGCAGCTACCGTCAAGATACCTACGAAGTTACTTGTAATTCAAGCAGATCAACAGGGGGTTATAAAGACTTGCTCAAGTAGTTTTCGGGGGTCATTAATCTTCCTGTCATAGGTTGCTTATTTTTACAGTTCTAGACACAATTAGTATGCCTTTCGGCTGTGCAGTTACCATCCAGTTTCTAAAATACACCTAAGAACGGTTTGCTGGTTTGAATCCTAGACGCCGCCGAAGTACCGTTCTGCTCTGAAGTTGCTATGGAATTTCGAGAAGACACTTAAGACTAAGTTACCTTTAATTTCAAGCGTTCAACGGGGTTCAATCTTATTACAGGTCTGTAGTTTTCATTTTATTTTTATATACGATTTTTATATACGAGCTAGGAAACGAGCAGGCGGGTCACTTAATGTTATGTGATTACCGCCTCCCATGAACATTTGCAGTACCGGAGGAACCGCCAATGCGTTGCCGGCTTTTGAGAAATTTATTTATCCGCCCTTCGAAGAGCTCCATATAAAAATCATTAACGAACACAGAAGATGGAAGCTGGTTCCATCATTTGCAGGTACGTGGCAGAAGTGACCTGGAATAACGGGAAGTAATGGAATACCAGGCATCCAGGTGGTGAGGATGTCATTTTACTGTTAAGTTTCTAGAAATTACCTTGAGTTCAAACAGTTCAGCGCAGAGTTCTGTTGGTCGTTCGTCTTGGTGGTAACGTTGACGTTGGTGGGTGCGCTCTTGTTGAGAGGATACCACTGCGCCACGGGTTTCCTCGCGTTGTCCAGCATCTCCAGCCAGTGGTCGCGGCCGATGCCGATCAGCGTGGAGCCTATTGCTGTGCAGCCGATCAGCTCGTTTGGCCCAATCCTGGTGAAAATAATTGTTTTTTTTAATCCACTGCAAGTTAGCCCTTGACTGCGATCTCACCTGATGGTAAGTGATGATGAAATCTAAGATGGTAACGGGCTAGCCTGTTTGGTAGTTATATTTAAACCCATACCCCTATAGTTGGTTACGACACGGCATCGTACCGGAACGCTAAATTGCTTGGCGGTACGTCTTTACCGGTAGGGTGGTTGCCTACTACTAGCCACGGCTGAAGCCTCCCACCAGTCATATTAGGCAACTATTCAAATAAATTACTTTTTAGTGATTATCAAACAGAGGATCTCCCAAAAGTTGTAAATACACGTTCCCTGTTAGTTTTATGTTCGAAAACCATTTTAAACTATGGATTGATGTAAAATAGGGTGTCGAATATTGATGACGTCACTGCTCAGTGTTTCATACGACATCCCATATGAAGCGGGCGTTTAGACGTTTGAAAAAAAGTTGCTGATTTGACTTGCCAAATACCCAATTGCGATTATAATATATTTTTTTTAAAATGCAAGTAAAGCAGCAGGTGTTTGAAGCAAACTTGAATGAATGAATGAAATATTCTTTATTGTATTTGATTATTTAAAGAATTATAGTAACTGTAATTTGTCTGGATGTACAGATGTAATAGATTTAGTTTTATAAAAAATCCACTCCTCAGGCTTAAATTTATAAGGATCTTCAATGGAACCTTATGATCGATTATGTGGGAACATCTCAGAAATAAATTGGTTTCACTATAACACATGATCTACGTAAGATTGTGTGTGTGCGGACGCTCGACTGGAGTTTAATCTTTACTAACTAGCGAAATTGTAAACTGTCGACAGATTGTGAACCGTTCAATGTTCTGATTGTCAATTTTTGAAATATTCATTGTATTTACGTTTTCTTGTCTCTCTCTTGTGGGTTAGGTTAGGGATCGACTTAAACAGGCCGGGCACTTAGGTTTTATCGGGTTAATATACCAGATTACAATCTTTCGAAAAATAATGCGTTATCTGTCGACAGTTTACAATTTGTCTAGTTAGATTACAATCTAACAGTTTTTGCAACCTTACGGTGACACATATATTGGAAAAAAATCGTGGAGTCAGTCAATAATTATAATATAAAAAGATTTGAAGTAAAGTAAAAATAAAGTAGAAATAAGCATAGTTCTAAGACATAAAATAAGATCTTAATGTAAAAGTAGATAAATAAAAGTATTATAGCGGAAAATGTAAAAAAACCGAAAAATAAAAATAAGAGTTAAACTAGATATAAAACTAGTAATAATAAAGAAACAATAAAAATGTAAGACCCAAAAAATGTAAAATAAGATAAGCCAAAATATAATAAAAATAAAGAAACAACAAAAATAGCGTAGATAGAATAGATAGAGAATAGACCGGAATCCCACCGGCAATAAGCTTGAAAGAGAAAGAAAGAACAAGTAAGCGGAATAAAAGTGCGAGCAGAATACTTGATAGAACTGGAGTGGAAGTGTACCTTAAGATAAAATAGGCTCTGATTTGTGTCAGAGGAAGAAGTATAAAAAAAAAAAAAAGATTAAAAGATTACACGACAATAGAACTTACTAAACATGTAAATAATATATGCAAAATCACATAACATGCTAATTGCTATCAACAAATTCTAGATACATTTCGATATTTCGTGTAGTTTGATAGACATCAAATAGAAAAACGGAATTGAATATTCGAGCTCAACACGCGAAAGCACGCCATCTGAAGTAAGTCATTCTAGTGGTATCGGTGTGAATAGACATCACAATTCACTATTCAGTTGTAAATATAACAATTTTTTTTGCATTCCATTACTATTTACTATCTATCGACACACCAACAGTAGGTATATTATCCACGATTGATTCGACGACCTCTCTGGTGCAGGCAGTGTTGAGCGCTGTCGTCTTAAAGTGGGAGGATCCGGGTTCGATTCCCGGCAGGGTCAATTTGGTAATTTATAATTTCTGAATTTTCTCTGGTCTGGTCTAGTGGGAGGCTTTAGCCGTGGCTAGACCATCCTACCGGTAAAGACGTATCGCGATTAAGCGTTCCGGTACGATACCATGTAGAAACCGATTAGGGTGTGGGTTAACATAACTGCCGTGCCCCTAATAGGTTAGCCCGCTACCATCTAACACTGCATCATCACTTACCATCAGGTGAGATCACAGTCAAGGGCTAACTTGTAGTGGATAAAAAAAGGAGCATTCAAAAAGGCTGGCGTAAAGCAAATAAGCTACAGTAATAGTACATTACATCGCGAGACCGGGAAGTACGCGTTTTCTGGTCGAGTGTTAGTTAGACGTATATAGCCGGCCGAGCTACGCGAGGCCGGCTATATACGAGACCAGAAATGCTCTATTAGGCCTCTATCTAGGCCGGGAAGTTTAACTTTCGAACTCATTTACACGGTATGAAATGTGAACATTTCATATCATTTTTTAGAAAATAAACTTACGCTATATTACTGAAATACTTACCCGTCCTACGTGAGCGACAATACGACATATTATGCGACACCGCGATTCAATAATATAGGTATAGTACAGAAACGCTCAGTCCATCATGGACCGTGGTTACTGGTTAGATACAATTTTATTACTCGGCCATACACTGAAATGCATGGTATGAGTTTCAAAAATACACAACATGAGATTTTGCATGTTAGTTGAGGACCTTTTAAAGGAGAGGACGATCCTGACAAGTCTACCTCGTACTTACCATCTGGGACGCGGGAACTCCTAGCGCGATTTAACTTCTTACAGCGCCATCTATTATCAACTGTGTTGCAATAATATAAACTTCGCGCACGTACAACTTCGAACCGATAATTATTTAGTGCGGTCTATATAGTCAAGTCTGATTAATTATTTGTTTACAAATACGTGTTTAAAGCAGTTTTGGAAATTATATCTATAAGAGTGTTAAATGGGAGATGTAAGTTTATAATGTTAAACTCCGACATTTATCGAGGTATATATCCATTTAAATTGGTATTAGAGCTTAAAACTTTATATAAATAAGGCTTTAAGTTTTTATTAGAAATTTCACCCCCAATTTATTTAGGTTATAAATGACCGATTTTAATTTAAAAGTTTGCAAAAAACGATAATTTTTCAAGTTAGGGTTATGAAAATTGATATTTAACATGCTTTCAAAGTCAAAAGTCAAAGTCAAACAATTTTTATTCAATTTAGGTAGGTATACTACACTTGTTGACGTCCAGTTATTTATAAATAAAATATAATGGTGATAATCAGAAAAAATACGAGTTTTAGGATTTTCATTAGGTTTTTTTAGGGTTATGGTAAGTACCTACCAAAAACCTCAATCTAAACTAAAATATATAGATTAGTAAATGAGGCTAAATGAACGCATTTTTTATTTTACTGAAAGCATGGTTGATACATTTATTTATTGTATTAAATTATTATAATTATATAATTGATGTTCCATTACATAGTCATGGAACATAAAGAAGTGTTGCCATGAAAACACAAAGTCAATAACGTAACGGAGAAAGTTTGATTTTACTCCCCATACATTTTCATTTCATATTTTATATGAAAATCGATTCTAAATTCCAAAAACCGGCCAAGTGCGAGTCAGCTTCGCGCACCGTGGGTTCCGTACAAACCTGTAGGTATATAAGTAAAAGTTATGGTATTTTTATACCTCTTATCTATTTTAATTTAAATTTAATACCTCTACGCGTTCATGCGGAAAGGGGTAGTAAGTTTTAAATTATTAAAAATATTTTTATTATATGATTTAACTAAAAATTTATGTTTTTCGCAATTTTTCCTTTATCTGTGCAATAAGACGTTCCTTCGTACCAAATTTCAAGATTCTGAGTTCACGGGAAGTACCCTGTAGGTTTTGATTCCCTTGCGAGTGCAAGAAAATTTGCAGCATAAGCGGCTGTACTTATCCTATGATTGCGTTGGCTTAGAAGTTTGACTTTTTCAAAGCTCCAAGGGACAGTAGACCTGAGTATTTGATATGAATTTCAGCTTGATACCTCCATGCGTTCCTGAGAAAAAGGATCTTGACACACAGACGGACGGACAACAAAGTGATCCTATAAGGGTTCCGTTTTTTCCTTTTGAGGTACGGAACCCTAAAAACTACGATCTTTCATGAACTTTCTATAGAACTTACAGGTCGTAATCGATGACTTTGACTAGTAGCGTGACGTCATACACGTTTTCCGCTGGCAGGTCGAAGACCAAAGCTTCGTTATAGACTGGGCTCAGCGTGTTCTTCTTGACCGTTGTCTTTTTCTTCTTTATCCGCTTGCCTTGGCAGATCAGGCAGATTTTCACATAGGGATCTGTAACAAGCGGTTATGTTAATGTACTAATCCAAAAATGTTGTTTTGTGTGAGTAATGAAATATGAAAGAGGGCATAAAGATAATTTAAATTCATACTTGATATCATAAATGCGAAGTGTCTTTCTGTCTGTATACTGCGCACACACAATGCACTCGTTCAAACAATTTTGATAAAATTTGCTACAGAGATAGGTTGCATCCCGGGAAAGGATATAGGCTACTTTTTATCCCGGAAAATCAAAGAGTTCCCGCTGGAATCGAAAAAACTAAGTCCACGCGGACGAAATCGCGGGAATCATCTAGTTTTAAAATAAAGCCTTGAAGATTGAGAAAATGAAGATGAAAAAGGTGAGATTGGATCCATAATTAATTATAAATATGATACTTTGTCTGTCTGGTCCATCTATCTGGTCTACCTGTCTGTCTGTGCTACGCTTTAACGGCCCGTTGCGTCGGTAAAATCGATTTTGATGAAATTTGGTCATATATAGTCGGGGAAAGAAATACTTTTTATCAAAAAAAACAACGAAGTCGCATGCATCAATTAGTACATTAATAAACAACTTCGATTCCTTATGAGAGACATAAGTCACCGAGGACTTACCTGAGGATCCATTAATATCCATCGCTTTGAGATTCCTTCCCTTGATGACGGTCACAGTAAGCCGCCCAGCCGTGGGCAGGTAGCAGAGCGACAGCATCAGCTCTCCAAGGTCTTTCTTCTCCTGGAAGAACGGCAAAAACGGTTAGGGCGAGAACAAACTAGGGAGCGCATGGCAACAACAGTGAGAGAGTGTGAGCTGTGGTCTGTTAAGGAGTTGGTTATCAATTGGGTAGGTACTGGTTATCGATCTACGTTCTACACCTAGTAAGTCAGATCATAGTAATTTCTTGTTGATGATTCTGATACATTTTAGTCTTAACAAAGGGATTGGTAGAGTCTTAACGTTTCATAAGTTAAAATAAATCATGTCATTTCATTTCAGTTCATTTCATTTCATTTCATTTCATTTCATTTCATTTCATTACATTTCATTACATTTCATTTCATTTCATTTCATTTCATTTCATTTCATTTCGAGTCGTAAGCCTTGGGAAGCGTACATACATGGCTAGTTGTAACTTGTTAGATAGCTTGGATTCTTCCCAAATCCCAAGAGTCACATGTCAAACTCCGGACTGTCTCCTCTGGGCTTAGAATAAAATGAAAGGATGATATTATTATATTTAAATATACAAATTCATCACACATATTTTGATGAATAGAGAAAGTAGGAAAAACCATTAAAATAAACTTTTACGAAGTTTTTGTTGGCCGAGAACTGTATGAAACTGAGCAGTCATTTTCGCAACAATACCTGCATTCAATGAAGGAAAACTGCCCTCCTAATTTCCTCATGTCAGTTCTACGATATCTATACGAGAGTAACCCACGCTGGGTTAGTTACTAAAAAGCACAAAAAGTCAAAGCGCATCCGAATAGGCGGGTTCGTTAGAAAAACGAACAGAGAAAAAACTACGAATTGTCTAGAAAAAACACATAGAACAATAGTGTCAGGATTATCTCGAATGAAATTTAGTTTTATGACGCGCCCAGAGATGTAACATGTGCGATGTCTCCAGCCTAAATAAGATAAAGGCTGAGATATGTGACAGGTCTACGTGTATACAGATGGTATACAAAATTGGCGATCCAATCTACAGAGACTAGCTTTGCAACTTGGCACAGGCGTCGTGACCTTGGCCAAGTCGAGTGCCAATCAACGGGTAAAGGTGTACCAGCCAAATGGGTTCCACTTTGCCTTATGAAATCTTGAAATGTTTTCAGAAAACACAATACTTACTTACTTATTTTTAATTCAGATAAGGTAAACAATACAATAGAATTTAAAGCTAGCTAGCCTAACCTAATTACAGTATAAATCATGCCAGTGTGGAATGGTGGCAAAAATAGTGGCTGCATTTCCGCGCTGGGCAGCCAGGCTGATTCTTTGCGCAAAAAATTAGCCAGCAAAATTTATATCCCCAGAATAATTTAAATGTTTTCATAATGTCATAGCTTTGAGCACAATCATCATCTAGATTCTAGACGCACACCTTCCTAAAGGTAAAACGGGAATTTTACAGCTCCGTACGGATTCCGATTAACTCGTACAGGAAAACTGCATACAAGTAATTTCACCAACAAAGAACTTAATGTTGCGGAAACAGTGAGCGGAAATGAGTAAGCGAGCAAAAAGAGTCAAAACGAGCACGCTCATCAGTCTAATTGTTAGTGTAAACCTATGTTTATGTTTGTTTGTCTGTTTGTTATTGTAAGTATGACTACACACAATCCGTTCCGTTTGGCCATTTTTCGCTCATCCCTTTTGGAATGGAAACCCCGCTTATAAGTGTTCACTAGTCATAAAACTTACCGCGTCAATGACAAATTAATTCTGTCTGAGTTTGTTGTGCTCTTTTCAGACCAGGGCGCGTTTGGAACCCTCCTAAGCTTTAGTTTTAAGATACCGTGGTTAAGTATCACCGTCACGTCTTATAATTCGTAAACGTGACGTTCAGGGTGTACTGTGTAATTACCAATTTTGAATAAAAACTCTTTTTTTCTAGATGATTCCCGCGACTTCGTCCGCGTGGATGATAGTTATTTGTGTTATATGGGGCCAAAGAAAATTTTTGTTCCCCGAGGGAGGAGGAAGTGAAGGATTCTAAAGTAGAATCCTGAGCGTAGCGAGGAATTCAATATACGCCGCCCTATAGAACAAAAAATTTGACCCCGAGTGACACACACTATTTTTCATCATTACGGATGAGAAAAAGCTAGGAGTATCAACCTACTATGTATGGACATTACCTATACGTTTAAGCACCAATCAGAAACACGAACGCGGACCAATCAGAACAGAGAAATGAAAAGTCCCATTGGCCTAAAAATTACATTTTGCTCCCGCTATCCTCTGAAGCCAATATTCGTTTTTCGAATAGGTATGATGAAAAGATTTTTGATTCCCGCGGGAAATCTTGAATTTTCCGGGATAAAACCTATCCCTGTACCAAATTTCATCAAAAACGGTTGAACAGATGGGTCGTGAAAGCGTAGCAGACAGACAGACAGACACACTTTCGCATTTATGATATTAGTATGGATTTATTTGGACAGCCAACACTTGATACACTACATATCTACATTAGATACATTTTAGACCAAAGCGACATAATAATATTATATAATAATACATAACTATAAACACATTTACGTGAAACTACAATACCTGTCGACGCTGAATTTCCGCTCGGATATATCTGCTCGAGCGAAATTCCGTGAGCGATTTCCTTGCGCCAGATTTTGGTATGATTTACCTTTAACTTAAGAAATCGATCGTCTTACAAACAACCTCCATCCCAAGGCTACTTGGATAATACTATGACAGAATAGTTCAAAGCAAAAGGTGCTTAATATTCACGTAATGATATTCCAGATTTTAACGATAAAAGCTTTAAGATCGAGATTCGAGCCCCGGGTTAGCCTTATTGAGCCAATGATTAATGATATGATCCTGTTAGCATTACGATGAGATTTGCAAATTTTTACGAGCTCAAAGTAAGGAGAAAAATGTAGCAAAAAAGCACCTTTTTAAGAATTAGCTACTACCTACATAAACCACGTTTAGTGTGCATTGCATCAAATCATAATATTAATTTTAGTGTTCCTTAGTGATAGATTCACTCGACGATTCAAAAGTACTTTTACTAAGTTTATTTGAATTAAAAAAATATGATGTTGAGTACAAAGGTGACTTGATCGTCCCGATCGATACAGAGACACTAGCGGGAAAACTTAACTTAGCTCGGCTGCTTTTGCTGTCAGGAAAATTAGACAGTTTACCGATACTGAAACGGCTTGGCTTGTCTACTTTGCCTACTTCCACTGTCATGTCGTACGGCATTTTATTGTGGGACAGAGCAGCTGCAATCCAGACAATTTTTATATTGCAGAAAAGAGGCATCAGTTCTATTTATTATACTCGGATCACGCGAATCACTTCGAGAAAAATATAAAGAGATTAGGTACTTACGATGTATTCACAATACATTTACAATAATATAGTATTTGTCAGGCGGAACATTAATCTTTATAAGCCAATAAGTGATACCTACTCACAATCGATGTACGCCATATCGCAAGGTGCAGAAATCCTTTGTGGGGTCGAGTGTACGCTTTTGTGACATGGCTTTTTTTATTTACTACAGAATACTACCACTAACTACATATCTCTATGGTCAAATATAGCTTACAACTTGCAATATTTGTGTTTAGAGTTTTAAGTGATAAAATTGCGTACAAGACTTCGGGGGAATAGAAAAAACATATCAAATGTTTGAGTACGATATCTCGTTATGTATCCTAAAGGGGGTCTAACAGGCCCCCATCTAAAATGTCCCTCAATTGATGCCCCAAGGGTAAACGAAAAGTCCTCTCTCCGAGATCGCAAAGATGTGATACGAGTAAATAGATAGGTGAATGACCTTTTCTAGCCACTAACTGACTGCGGCAAAATTCGTCCTTTTCCTGTTATCCGTCGCCGCATATTGATGTTACTTTTTCCTTCAACGGTAACACTCTAGGCACAAAAAATCCACGTATAAATTTCTTTTACAAGGATCCACACACATTAGCGTGACGGAACAAAACGCTTTTCTCCTCCGACGCGGAAGTTTAGTGTCGGCTAGACCAAGGGGCAAAGAGAAAATTCCAAAAAAAAACCGAAAATCTTGCACCGAATCGCATTTACGATCTCTTGTACTCTGCCTCGCTCACTCACAACTCACTCACTGGCCAGCCAATAAGGAGCCAATAAGGACCTTTCAGTTCCTGTGAATTAAGACTATAGGTAGTCCGTCAAACTTATCTGGCCCAGTGGCCAAAATTGGAACTAATTCTTATGCCTGCTATATAAGTTTCTGTTTCTATTTTATTTTTAATAGAAACTAGCGTCACCGGAGGTAAGTTTGTCGGACTATACTCGAATTGTTTAAGAAGTTCGTACTTGCTTTTAGACGTAAAGGTATTTATGAACTCCATAAAAAGGTCGAATTATTCGTTTAATTTTCCTTACACAATCGGGGGGCAGGTCTTTAACTATGTAGGTACTTATTCATATCATGTCCACGTCGTTCCGTGGCTGCACTGCAACGTAATTGAACGACAGACCAACAAAAAAATAATACCAAGTGCAGCCACTTATAAAGTCTTTTCCTTTTTCAAGGACCCGACACTAAAGTTAAACAAATTTTTCACAAAATTTATTCAGTAGCTTATGATCGTTTTCAATAGCGAATGTTGAAAAATGCAAGTCAATTTTATTCATTTTACTATTCTATTCTCCGTCCTCGGTCACGTTTCCGTCGCGTACCTTAAACGATTGTATAAATATGATAATTTGAAATGCAAAAAAGCGCTTTTGAATATCGGGATAAAGGATTTAGTACCTAGCATCTGCTACTTTGTGTGAAAAAGTATTATTCATAGGAAACGGTGCAGGCGATCAATAAATATCGTGATATTTGTGATCCCGTCGATATAAACACTAGGTGATAGGACAAAACACCTTACTACTATAATCCATTCTAATATGATAAATGCGAAATTGTGTCTGTCTGCCTGCTACGCTTTAATGGCACATCTTTTCAACCGATTTTAATGAAATTTGATACAGAAATAGGCTGTATCACGGAGAAGAACAGAGGCTTCTTTTTATCCTAGAAAATTAAGGATTTTCTACGGGAATAAAAAACTTAATCCAAGCGGACGAAGTCTCAGTCATCATCTAGTATATTGTATGTCAATTAAAATGGGCAAAAGCTATAAATGTTATTTGTCGGTCTTCTGCCGTGTGATAGTGAATTTTAGCTATGAAATAAGTTTATACTAGCAAAAGTTTTACAACAATATCCATTTCCATTAATCTGTTGCTGACAGTCACAAACAAAATTTAGACATGGAATAATTGTATACTAACAACCCAGCAACAAAAAGTTTTGCAACAAAAAGTCCCTCGTGTATTCTTCCTACTAATTGCGAAAGATTTATATTATTACTAGCTGATGCCCGCGACTTCGTCCTCGTGGATTGAGGTTTTTTGGAATCCCACTGTTACGAAACCCATGAACATTTTGTATGGGAAAATCAAGGGAAAATGTTTTTTCTTTTATTTTATTTTTTCGGCAATTTTCCAATGTTTTTAGTTATTCTGTTATTCGGGACGGAGACAACTACAATAAATCAAAAACCATGAAAATCGGTCTAGCCGTTCTAGAGTTATAAGTGTTCGAACAAACCCGACTTTGTTTTATATATTAAGAATTACTAACTGATGCCTGCGACATCGTCCGCGTGAATTTAGGTTTTTTGGTTCCGCGAGAACTCTTTAATTTTAAGTAGCCTATGTGTTATTCCAGAGTCCACACTATAATCTATCTCTGTGCCAATTTCATCCAGATCCTCTCACCCGTTCTGGCGTGATTGAGTAACAAACATCCATCCATCCATGAATCCATCCATCCATCCATCCAAACTTTCGCATTTATAATATTTGTTATATATAGATAAGAAAACAGTTTGATACCGAATAATAAAAGAATCTTGTCTGTAGTTAAAGTTTGTAAAAGCCCCTTATGAAACTTATCGCGAAACTTGGAAACACTTTTTCACTGCCAATTACCAACAGATAGATTTTCTTTGAAAGTTAAGTGAGACAGATAAATTGCCTGTTGTTTTTTCTGTTACACGTTGTATGAAATTTGTTTTATCAAAATTTTATTAATTTTGGCCAAGTTTGTTGTTCGTGACATAACACTAGGCTAAAATGGGAACGATGAAAGCCTAAATTTAGAAAGATGTTACCTATCCATACTAATATTATAAATGCGTAAGTTTGGATGGATGGATGAAAGGAAATGTCTGTCTGTCTGTCTGTCTGCTACGCTTTCAGAGCCCATCTTTTCAATCGATTTTGATGAAATTTGCTATAGACTTAGGTTTTGTGTCGCGGGCATCATCAAGTTTTAGTGGAAACATAAATTCTAATAGGTAGTGATAGTAATTGGCTTTTGTTACTGTCAACAGCCGTCCTCGTGAAGAAGTTATGTTAGATCCATGGATCTAATGATGTACGCAGTAGAAGCGTATTACTACAATAATATAATGATTTTAACCATCTTCATGGTTTCCTGTAAAAGTTAGGTAATCATACTTCATACTAATATTATAAATGCGAAATTGTGTTTGTTTGTTGGTTGGTTTGTTGGTTTATTGGTTTTTTTTTTTGGTTTGTCCTTCAATCACGCCGCAACGGAGCAACGGATCGATGTGATTTTTGGCATGGGTATGGTTGAGGATCTGGATAGTGACATAGGCTACTTTTTATCCCGGAAAATTAAGGAGTTCCCGGGGGAACCAAAATAACTTAAACCACGTGGACGAAGTCGCGGGCATCAGCTAGTACACAATTTTTCTAAATTAACTGTTCTCCCGGCCTCGGAAAAATTCTAGTAGGTATATAATAATTTGGGTAGTCACCCAAATATTCGAATAATTGTAATGCTGTGACCCTTCCACTGAGATTGTTACATTGATGTAAAATTTTAGTAATGGGTTGTTACCACCTTTTGCAGACAGTGCTCGTATTCAGTAGGAAACAAATGTCCCGCGACACGTATCCCTAGACTCTAGAGATGTCAGGCGACGTTGAGCGATTTTGTCTGACTTCGCTAGACATCTTGTCTTGGGAACTTTTGCTTATTGTTGCCTGTTGCCAGACTTGTCGTGCGATGTCGGGCAAAGTTGATCGACGTCGCCCGACACATCTCTAACACGTTGTCTTTGGTGAGCGACAGAAGCGACGCGATACGACACCATAGGAAATATAGGAAATGACAAACTTGTCTACGCGACAACGTAGGCCCGCCCCCGTGAATGGTCGGTCCGCTACTGTTTGATACTGTCGCGTCCATCGATATATATGTAGGTACTAGATGGGCCCTTTCATAGACAAAAATTGGGCGTCCAACCTTTAGAGTACGCTCCTAACCTGTATAGCTCTATCCTTGTCCCCGCCATAGCGCTGTCCCGCTTTTCAGGCTAGATGGCATTAGTAAAATAGGTCCACATTCTTTGTTTAACAGGGCCCGTCTATTTAAATCGAGGTCGTTGGTTGCGTCACGTTGTATCAAGTCACGGAGTCGCGTTTGTCGTTCACATAGGACAACGGGTTATGACACGTGTAGCGGAACATTTGTTAGGAATACGAGGTTTTACAAGCAATTGAAGCAATTTTTAAGCAATCTGCAACTTGGCCATAAGGAACGGAAATTCCAAAGAAGTGTTTTTGGGAAATGCTTCTAAAAAATAATAACGATTTCAGAATTTCAGTTTACCTGCGGCGGTGCAAGGATATTCATAGTGTACTCGATCTCCTGGTGAAGATCAGCGGATTCC
This sequence comes from Erebia epiphron, assembly GCA_963932025.1. Taxonomy (NCBI): domain Eukaryota; kingdom Metazoa; phylum Arthropoda; class Insecta; order Lepidoptera; family Nymphalidae; genus Erebia; species Erebia epiphron. The sequence continues at coordinate 28,687,779 of OZ009946.1, forward strand.
AGGAGGCCCTTCAACACCACGTGGCCGATGAGGTCGTGTCGGCTGAACCGGTCGAAGTCATACACCGAGAACTGTAGGTAACGCTGCCGTAGCTCTTCGTATGGGACACTAAAGAAACAGACATAATTTTTTTTTAAAGTAAAATTAACGTAGGTATGGGTATAGGTTTTGATTTATTGGCGAGTGTCAAAATATGCAGCATAAACGGCCGTATCTTTTAATTGCGTTCACTTAGAAGGTTGTTTTTTTACAGCTAGGAGTATATTTATTTATTTATTTCTTTATTTATTTGGCAACAAAAACAGATTACAATACTGATCTAACCTAAAGTCTTATCTAATAACATTTTAATCTTATTGTAATCCTACAGAGTCGCACTACATGAGTAAGGTTCTATCGTGCAAAGTAAACCACAAAATAACAAACGGTTAATGATACCTAGTATAAGTAAAGCAAATACAGTGTTATCCTACTTAACGATTTTATACAATTTATTTATGAATTGAGATAGCCTTGAGTTAAAAATATCAATATCATATTTTTCAATTTCATTATACAATCGACACATTCTTATGATAGGATTGTAATATGAAGTATTATTTCTACAAACTTCAAGTGAAAATGTTTTTGATCTACGGCATATATGCCTGGTGTTTAATTTAATCTGGTATAGCAAAGTGGGGGAGTCTATATTGGCATGTAGTATTTTATGGAGGGTCAGCAAATCTTGCCGTTTACGGCGAATATGAAGCGGAGTAATGTTAAATTTTGTAAGGCGACCAGCATATGATGGGATTTGCCTGGAGATCCCGCATCGGAAAGCGAGTATTCTCAGGCATTTCCTCTGAACACTTTCTATATTTTTAGAGTGTCTCCAGCACCGTCCTTACCAGGGCGTTATATAGTAGGATGAAACTGTGTGGATTTTTGAACAATTTCGTGGACCTTGCCATGAAGCCTAGGTTCTTATAAGCTTTGTTAGTGATGCTGTTGTAATGATAGCGGAAACTAAGCTGGTCGTCAAACAGTACGCCAAGGTCCTTAATAACAAATTTTCTATCTAGAGATTGATCATTAATTTTATAATCAAAAATAATTTTCATGCGTTTTTTAGTGAATGAGATGACAAAACATTTTTTTATATTAAGATGCATTTTATTTTGTGTACACCAATTCAATAAGTTAAATAAATCACTCTGGAGATTCAAACAATCACTTGGTTCATTTATTTGATTGAATATTTTAAGGTCATCAGCGTACAGAAGACACGGTGAAGACAATTTTTCGACTAAGTCGTTTATAAACACTGCAAATAATAGGGGACCTAAGTGGGAGCCTTGAGGCACCCCAGATCTGATTAAGATTGGCTCAGATGTTTGTCCTTTAAGTCTTACTAACTGACTCCTATTTAGTAAATATGATTCTACCCATCTAAGTAGATTGCCATGCACTCCATAACATCTTAATTTCCTCAATAATAGCTCATGATTAACTTTATCAAAGGCTTTGCTAAAATCTGTATAGATTGAGTCTACTTGACCTCTTTTAGCAAATACTTTACATAAATAATTTTTATACTATAGTAAATTACTAACTGTGGATTTACGTTTGAGAAATCCATGTTGTTGATGAACTAATATCGAATCAAAATGTCTGTAAAGATACATATAGACAGATGCTTCAAACAGTTTAGCCATGCCAGATAATATACTGATTGGTCTGTAATTTTTACAATCAGATTTACTACCAGACTTATGGATTGGCACTATGTGAGCTATTTTCCAAGCTGAAGTAAATTTACCAGTACCGAGGGACTTGTTAAATAATAAGAATAGAGGCAGGGACAATTCGAGTGCACACTTTTTCAAAAAGAGTGAAGGAATGCCATCCGGGCCTGGACCTTTATTGGGATCTAGATTTTTTAATATGTCAAATATTTCTTCCTGTGTGACATATAAAGAACTAAATGTGGAATGCAACTGACTGTCACCATCAAAATGAGAGCTAACATCTGAACCGACAGTTTGTTCGAAGACTGACCTAAAATATCTAGAGAACAGTTCACAAGTTTCGTGGATGTCCGATGCAGACTTATCATCATAATGTATGTTCTGGGGAAGATCGGTAGAACCCTTCTTACTATTAACGTACTTGAAGAAGGGTTTGATATCGTGCCTGAGTGCATTCTCAGTCGCTAATAAAAATGAATTGTAAGAACTAGCAGTAAGTTTAAATTACACCTAGATCGTAATAATGAAAATGTGTCGTAATCTCGCGGATTTCCGTACATATTAAAACGACGATGATATATTGTTTCTTTCTTATATATTGTTTTTTTCGGCGAGACACTTTTTTAACGGCCAAGAATACCAAACAGGGTATTTATCCACTTTTATTTTAAATTCTGGCGTGTATTCCTTAATTATTTTATTTAAAATAATATAAAACTTTTCAATGCAATTGCCAATATCATTACATACAAATAGTTCATACCAGTCAACTTCAGTTAAGTTACGGCGCACCTCACTGAAGTTGCATTTGCGAAAGTTTAGTTTACAACGAATTGGTATTTTCATAATTATATTCATTATTAAGTCTAAGTTCTTCCAAAAATATTGACAGTGGAGGATGATGAGAGTCTACACGTACTACTACACTGATCCTATCGTATCAGCACTTTTGACAGTGATATTATCTGTGGAAGCTAGCACCAGATCAAGTTGTCGATTATTTTTATTTGGAATGCCGTTAAACTGTGTCAGGTTGCATAAAGCCAACATTTGACATAGCAGTGATGCCTTGGGGTCTTCAGGCGTGCTAGGTTCAAGTATTTTACTAAATCAACTTGAAGACCAAGAGAGGCTCGGAACATTAAAATCACCGATGAGCAGGTTAATGTTGTTTTCGTCCGAATTAGTAATATTTTTTTGTGCATTTTCGTAAAACAAAGTTAAATTTTCACTTGATATGTCAGGTGGCAGGTAACAAACACACAGATTAATAGTCACATTCGATAAATTAATACTAATCCATAGGTCCTCCACTTTGCTTTCCCACGTATTACGACGGATAACATTAAGGTTTCTATTGACCGCTATCAATACCCCACCACCATCTAATTTACTAATACATGTGCTTTCACGATCCCTTCTAAAAATAATGTATCTTTGATCCAGTAATTCATTATCATAAATACTAGAGTTCAAATTCGTTTCGGTTAAACAAATGAGATCGTAGTTATCATTTAACGAGTTGATAAAAAGTTCATTAATTTTGGTTCTTATCCTATTTACATTTTGATAGTATATTAACATTATTAAAACAAGACAATAGACAAAGTCTTAACATAATAAGGGGGATCATCTATTTTGTTATTTTTGCTAAATCACTAATGTTCCGTATAAGTAAAGCTGGAGATTGATCGTTTTTCCTAGTGTATACGCGATCGTTTCTAACCCACACATAAATGTAGGAATGTTCCTTGGCAGCTTTTCTAGTTGCAGCATGAATATAGACTTAAAGTATGTCATATTAATTTCAACTTGATATCTCCACGCGTTCCCGAGAAATAGACAGTCAGACAAGGTTGACAGACAGACAGACGGACCACGAAGTGACCCTATGAGGATTCTTTTTTTACTTTTGGGGTACGGAACCCTAAAAAACAAATATCTCACAGCTAAAATGTAGCGAAGTGCAAATCTTGCGAAGTCCTACGACAAACTTCGACATTTATTACTCAAGATTTTAATTGAAGATAAAAGTTTCCAACTTGGTTGCATTTCATTTGTCTTGATTATTCAAGAAAATATGCTGCATCTAGATTGCGGAACTTTGAACAGTTGCACTAAAGTCATTCATTCTCTCTTTGACCCCTACGCATGAAAAGGGATGCTATTAGTTTAACGTGTGTACATACTTATATTATAAACTAGCTGATGCCCGCGACTTCGTCCGCGTGGATTCCGCGGGAACTCTTCAATTTTCCGGGATAAAAAGTAGCTTATCTGTTTTTCCAGACTGTAATCTATCTCTGTGCCAAAAAATCTCTGTGCCAAAGTTCAATCAGATCCGTTCGGCCTTTCTGGCGTGATTGAGTAATAAACATCCATTTGAGGTTTTTTAATTCTCGTGGGAACTCTTCGATAAAAAGGGGATAAAAAGTAGCCTACGTCATTCCCCGGCATGTAAACTATCTCTGTACCAAATTAAAATTTAACATAAAAAATTGAGATTAAATTTTAAATTGAAATTAAATTAAAAAAATGATTTTGTTTTTTTTTCATATAAAAACATTCCATGGACGTTAAGGAACATACGACAAAAAAATAACCGAATTGGTCGAGCCGTTTTTGAGTTTTGCGCTTAGCAACATTCATTTTTAGGGTTCCGTACCCAAAGGGTAAAAACGGGACCCTATTACTAAGACTCCGCTGTCTGTCTGTCTGTCTGCCTGTCTGTCTGTCTGTCTCCAGGCTGTATCTCATAGACCGTGATAGCTAGAAAGCTGAAATTTTCACAAATGATGTATTTCCGTTGCCGCTATAACAAAAAATACTAAAAATTAAAAAAATATATATTAAGGGGGGTCCCCATACAATAAACGTGTTTTTTTTCGTATTTTTTTGCTCAATATTAAAAACGGTAACAGGTAGACGGTTCAAATTTTCACAGAATATTAACTTGTATATTACCTTTCAAAATAAATAATTAAATATCAATAAAGTAAATATTAAAGGCGGGCTCCCATACAACAAACGTAGTTTTTTGATATTAACAGTAAACCTCTACAAACAAAGTTAGTTTTGCGGTTCATTAACAAAGGTAATTATACCTACTTCTTGAGTACGGAACCCTCGGTGCGCGAGTCCGACTCGCACCTGGCCGGTTTTTATATAATATATAGATGTGCGAAAGTGTGTCTGTCTGTCTGCTTAAGGAATGTAAGGAGTTCCCGCGGGAATCAAAAATACTTAACCACGCAGACGAAGTCAAAATTCAAAGACGTAACTTGTGACGTAAATACAAACTACTGTTGTTTGATACCTTCAGAGAGGGTTTTATCCCAAGAAAACCCCTCAGTACATGATTAAGTTAAGTACATAAAACAGGCTTTTATCTTCCGCCATATTTAAGTGTGACGTCATTTTATCTTTAGTATTCTTTTCAGCAAACTGTTTTAATTATTACATATATCATGGGGGTGCATAAAAAGTAACTAGTTCACCATCTTTGGGAGTCCGCCATATTAGATTTAGAATGACGTCACTTAGCTTACCATCCAAACTAAACGTGTATGGACCGCTCAGTCGGTTGGGTGTTTTATAAAATTCAGTTGCAAGATTACAAACAAATTACTTGTAAGAGGGACAGGTAGGTCACTTGGCCTAGTTGCGAAAACGCATATCAGTCGATTGCGATTTTTAAGCAACTGACCACAAGTTGGTAACTGGATGGGTCATTGAATTGGTAGTTTGAATTTGACCTTTTTGTTTCTTCGAGTTTATTCGAGACGTATGCGGAAGGACCTGAGAACCCATCGCAATACTATCCAAAGAAAACTCCTGCCTATGTGATTAATGGAATGGGGTCACGACCCTCAACAATGTGGAATATGACTCAGAGAGAGAGAAGCTTGTAAAAATGAACGAATGCGACGCAAAGAGAGCTGGGGCTACTGCCAACGCTTAAAACCATATTGTTTCATTATTGTTGACTTTCGTGTTTTAGAATTATAATCCTTATTTCAGGAACGTCAAGGTATGTGACATGAAACTGTCATTTTGAGTAATATTGCTTGAGTATTGTTTTAAGCATTGGCAATATGGCCCCTGATATAATTAACTACCTGAACAAGAAGGTTTCATTGAACACAGGGTTGAGATTTTTCCGGTGCACCTTGGTCTGGAATTTCTTCTTGCGATCTGGTAGAAGGAAGACCTTGATGTAAGGATCGCTGCTGCCAGATACATCCTTGATGGGTAAGTCGCGGGCTTCGAATATCTGGTTAACAAAAGAAAATGTAGGTATAGTAGACACATTTTACTATATAATATGTCACCGTTGTAAAAACCGTTAGATTATAATCTAACTCGCGAAATTGTAAACTGTCGAATGATTACAATATAACGGATTATTTTTCGGTAGATTGTAATCTGTTAGGTTTATTAACCCGATAGAACCTAAGTTCACATTACTTGATTATTTATGTCGAACCCTAACCTAACCTACAAGAAAGAGACAAGAAAACGTAAATACAATGAATATTTCAAAAATTGACACTTAAAACATTGAACGGTTCACAATCTTTCGACTGTTTACAATCTATCGAAAAAAAAGCGTTAGATTACAATCTTACGGTTTTTACAATCTAACGGTGACATATACATAAAAAAGTTGCTAGGCTTTAACTCAATTTGAGCTGGGGTCATACTACCTACCACGGCTTAAAGCCATATTATGTTAATATTGTTGACGTTCGTGTTTTAGAATAGGCATGATGACAGTAACCAAGAATCAATAAAATTGTGAATTTAGCTAATGAAATAGGATTCATGGATTATAAAAAACGTATTTATTATTCTTTTTCGAGTGAGATTGATATTTATTTTGATAAAATAAAACTATAAAATACAGCAATCCGCCATATTGGATAAAACACCAAGAAGCGAATGACGTCACAATTGTTCGTTTTCAAGCTTTGACAATCACACTATTGTTTACTGCACAATTCACAGAGTACATTGGTAAAAACAATAGTGATGTCACAAACGACGCCATGAGTCATGACACCGCCGAACGGTTTGGCGTGAATTTTAAAATTTAAATTTCAAATGCCAGTTGTATCTACCAAACCTTATTTTTCTTCTGAAAAATGATATTTTTTCGAAATAGTAGATACTTCCGGACATAATCTGACATTTTTCAAAATCAGTCATCATGCCTATTATAATCCTCATTTGTCGGATGTCAAGGTAGGTGACATAAAACTATCATTTAGAAATAATACTGCTTTAAGCGATTGTAGGAACCCCCCTTTAGGGAATATAACATTTGCCAAAACTTAAACCGGTGGATTTAAAAGCATGAAATTTTAGATTTCTGCACTTTGAATTAGTTTTCTGGTTTAATTTTTCAGGTTGACATAATTTTGCCTATTTATACCATTTATTATTGGTATTTTTTATTATTAGTAGCAAGCTTAAAGTTAAGTTCAGTAAATAACTCTATCCCGAATAAACTGGACAAGATAAAATAAATCTGGTAAGTCTATTTTATGGTGCTTGGTAAATCTTCAGCTTATTTTTGTCCTTCTAGTTTATCCTGACAAAGTGAGGCAAAACTGAATAATTCAGAAGTCATAGAAAACATAAATAATTCCGCCTTATCATTTTATGTACCCATTTCAATCTATTTGATATCTAGGTTCCAGACGTTAAAGATAATAAATGTCTATTCCGGCCACGCCACCAACGCACTGTTATTTAAAACTTCAATAAAAGTTACTTAAAGCAAGATACTGTGTTTTGTGGCATCAGTCTTTGAAAGTATAATCTTCCAATATAAAAGGAAGTAGACTGATTGACTGACTGACTTACAGACTGATCTATTAACGCACAGAAAAGATCTTTGAAAATTCAACCTCTAAGGCCGACCATACAGGGACGGCTCGAGCAGCTCTTGCAGTCATAGTCAACAGCTTGAAGCTACGATTGATAACTGCTGCAAACCGCCCGAAGCAGTCACAACTGCTCACGTGGTTCCATGTATGTGTGTACGTAAAAGACTGCAGTTCACTATGCAGTCGCAGCTTGAAGCAGTCCATCCTGACTGCTTCAAGCTGTCCATGTATGGCTGGCCTAAGAGGGTATATTAGGGGTTTGAAATTTGAGTCCACGCGGACGAAGTCGTGGGCATAAGCTAGTAATCTATATAAGATAATTTTACAAATTTGATATTATAAATAATCATAAATCCGTTTAGAATGGGGGCTGACGCACACAGATGGAGACGAAGTCTAGTTATTTTGATATATCTTAAACTGAGAAGAAGAGAGACGCTGAAAAGCTTAGTTTAAGTTGTTATCAATAGATTCGGTGAAATCCTTAAATCCGCTTTTATCTGTAGGTATGTTTTACGCTTTAGGAGCATTACCCACTACGGACAAAAGAAAAAATCTGTCAAAAATCCGTGCGTAACTTTTATTGGAACTACACAGACCAGCGCGGCAGTATGAAACGTGATTCCCGTACAACGCCCTTTGCGCGGCGTTTTGTCGTGCCCTGTCCGAAGTGTGTTGTCACCTCTAGGTAGGTATTTATTGAATAGAATAATTAAGTAACGTGTTACCTTCACAACGAGAGCTTCGACTTCTTGATCGTATTTCAAGGAGAAATGCAGCTTTCCACAGAACTCTAAGTCGCCGCTGTCGGTGGACGACTGACGGACCAACTCGTTCTTGTAGAGCTCCGGCTAAACAAATAACAATTACAAATTATTATTAACAAGAACTGCCTCGTTGGTTTAGTGGTCAGCATGTTCGACTGCGGTCGACGAGGGTTTGAGTCCCAGGTCGGACCATAATTAAATATTGGGGTTTTCTGAGTAGAAATTCTCGGTACTAGTCCAGAGTTAGAAAGTTTAGGAAGTTAGCAGTGTTTCAACCTCGTGCCTCGGAGAGCACGTTAAGCCGTCGGTCCCGGTTATTATCACTGACATGATAATAGTCGTTAAAGCCCGCCAACTCGCATTGGAGCAGCGTGGTGGGTCTAAGCTTCAATTTCCTCTTTCCAATGGTGGTGGTAGAGTAACAAGGTTATCCATCAGAGTCACCGACACAGTTCGACGTGTTGCAAGGCCGAAGTGGCAATGGGCGGGGCACATAGTTCGATGAATATCTGGATGCAGAATTTTGTAGAAAATATATATTTTGTTGAAAAATTGGACGACCTCCCTGGCGCAGTGTTGAGCGCTGTTGTCTACGTGGGAGGTCCCGGCTTCGATCCCCGGCAGAGTCAATTAGGGAACATATAATTTCTGAATTTTCCCTGATCTAACCCGGTGGGAGGCTACGCACGTGGCTAGTTACCACCCTAGTGAACCTACCGATAAAGACGAAAAGCAAAGCGATTTAGCGTTCTGGTACGATATCGTATAGAAGCCGATTAAAGGTATGGGTTAATTATAACTGCCATGCCCCTAACAGGTACAGTTGTAGTGGAATAAAAAAATAATATATTTTCTACAAATAAAAAAAGCGCGGATGTTTATACATGATACTCGAACGAGACATCCTAAGAGTCTTTTACGATAAAAAGGCCCTTGGCAACCCTCCATAACCTTGTTAAAGGCTTATTAGTGAACATGTTTCCCTGCTATATCACATCTAACAAGCTTTTCGTTATATTAATGTTCATATGTGACTTTATATAATTCATTAAAGACAACTTGGATTTAATGAATATAAATATTCATTAAATCCAAGTTGTCTTTTGATGTTTTTTTATTATAATGAGCGGTAATTTATTTTCTGCTCCACCAGTTCTTAAAGCTACTCGGACCGTTATAGGGACCACAGAATAAAACAAGGAATAAGCTTATTAATAAGCTATAATTGGGTATTTGACAAGTCAAATCAGCAACTTTTTTCAAACATCAAAACGCGCGCTTAGTAACGGATGTTGTATGAAATACTGAACTGTGTCAGCACTTTTTTACTACAATGGGGCTGATTCTGTAGTGCACAATCTCTAAACTAAACTAAAATTAGAGCATTACAAATATTGCTAACCCTTTCATAATACTCCGTACGGAAAGGGACAGAACTACATTTAAAGCTGCCATTTTAGTTTAGTTTAGAGATTGTGTTATACAGAATCAGCCCCAATATATAGTTTAGAATGGTTTTCAAACATAAACTAACAGGGGATATGGATATTACGACTTTTGGGAGATCCTCTATTTAATAATCATTAAAAATAAATTAATTTGAATTTATCGAATACCAAATACTAGCAGTAAAAATTGGCTAATATTTGACCCACAAAAGTTGATGAATAAATTTAGAAGTTAATGTTATTAGTTAATTTGCAGATGGAGCAGGATCTGAAGAACAAAGTTGGGTAATTTCGTTAATTAAGCAACGTTAACTAAATTTCATAAAATTGATGATAGAGGCTGGTCTGTTTGGGTAACTGTAGTTAACAACTCAAAGGAAAAGGTTCATTTTAGGCATACTCTTGTACACTCTACCATGAATAGAGGAAAATACATAGATTGTATTAAAAATATAATAATTTAGAAAAGTGAAGGGAATAACGAGACAAAAATAAAAATGTATTTCAAGTTTTCGATACGTTTCCAAGATGACAGCTTTCAGCCACAGAGAAGGCAGTAGGCGCGAAATGTATCAAATGTCATTTCTGGCAGTCACTGTCAAAATAACGTGTTTTTCTTTTGAAAATGTCAAAAAATATGAATCCGCCATTGTTACCCACGCATGTTTAGTGTTGCTTAACTTGGAAAGATTAAATAATTTCGCCACTTAAATTACGACGAATTCGAAGATTTGACCACCACGATTAAAACTGGTCTAGTATATTATTTTCCTTCATTTCTCTACTTGTACAAGACCAGTCCTACGCCCCATACAAATCTGAACCGTCTCTTTTAAGGGCCTATTTTACTATTAAGGCTATGATGTAATCTCTCAATTTTTAAATATGCCTATTTATGATTACTAAAATTTACCCTGAAAATAAAAGAGCTAAGAATGCTGAGACATCACCGCTAATGCCAAACCATATGTACAGAACAAGTATAAATTACAAATTTTAAACAACCCCCGACATAATATGGAAGTAAAAGATTAAGAAAAAAGCTGACGACCTTCAGACGGATGAACATGAAACATGGCTAAGAACGCTCGGGATAAAATTATCTATGACACAAAAAAAAACTAAACGAAAATCGTTTCATCCGTTTGGGCCACAGACCATACAACGGTGGTTTGGGCGCTAAAATACCACAGACAGATACACAAACAGACACGTTAAACTTATTACACCCCTCTCTTTTAGCGCCGGGGCTAAAAATACTATGTAATTATTTAACGAAATATAAAGCTAATTAATCCATACTAATATTATAAATGCGAAAGTGTGTCTTTCTGTCTGTTTGTCTGTCCGTCTGCTACGCTTTCACGGCCCAACTACTCAACCGATTTTGATGAAATTTGGTACAGGGACAGGTTGTATCCCGGGGAAGGACATAGGCTACTTTTATCCCGGAAAATTGAAGATTTCCCACGGGAATCAAAAAACATCAATCCACGCGGACGAAGTCGCGGGCATCATCTAGTATCATAATAACTTAACTATCAAAAACAAGACAAGAACCGTTAAAATGGCGCCGCCTTCAAAAGCTACCTACAATATTAGTTTTGATTTTTTGTCCATTGAGTAAATTGAATGAAAGTAATGATCATAAATTTATTGCTTTTCAGTGCTTTTGAAGTTTGTTTACTTTTTTTAAAGTTTTATGTTTTTGCATCGCAAATCTAAAGAAAAATGTTAAAGAAAATCATAAGTATGTGATTTTATTTTGATAAGGAAATAAACCTGCTTAGGAGCGAAACATACTAGAGACCGGACACGACAAACTGTCCGTGCGAAATGTTCCCTTCCGAAATGAACCAAATTCCGCCCTATCGCGAAATTGTGTGCAGCTCCATATACCTAAGGCGAACTTTTTGCCATAGTGTGTTCTCACTCTAAACTCGACCTAAAGATCTTCGTACCTTATTGATTTGAAATAAGCCTGTTTTCCAATAAAAAAGAAACCCTACAGCGAATCGAAGATATAATCGACTTGGAGAAGCTTGTTACGGGCTTATTATATTAGATGGATCCCTATTATGCCTTCGGAAAATGTTTTTCGATAAAGTCTGGCTTTATTTTGTTGAGTAGAAAAAATAAGAAAGTAGATCAAGTAGAAGACTGATGACAAAAGTGATAATGGTTCTATAACCCTGTAAATCTGACCTGACCTGGAGTAAGTACATTCTGGTCACTATGTAGCCTGCGGATAAGGATAGCACTATTCTAAGGCCTCTATTCTATCCGCAGATATTAATCAGATCTTCGGATTTTTCTGTCTCTCACTCTCCAACCCATTGCTGACTCACTGAGACTACTCTGAGCACGAGTCTCCTCTCAGAATGAAAAGGGTTTGGCCATAGTCCACCACGCTGGCCAAGTGCGGTTTGGCAGTCTCCATACACCTTGAAGAACATTATGAAGAACTCCCGGGCGTGCAGGTATTCTCACGATGTTTTCCTTCACCGTTTGAAGCAACTGATATTTAATCTCATCCATTCAATCTGCATGTCGGCAAAAACTAAAGTTTTACAAATAGGTAAGCTCTTTTAATTTTATTTATTGAATAAAATTGTTCACAAAAATTTATAAAATTATGATAACGTTCTTCGACTACGAATAGTTAGAGGTTTGCCCGGGGATCGAATCCCCGATCACCCGAATAGGAAGCCGGGTGTCTCAACAACTGCTAATTCCGATAAAAATCGGTTTAGTTTTTTTAATTTATATTCTTTATTCAGCCAAAACAACAAGTATGCGGGGGATTTGCCGGAGTTACCTACTGCCAAAAATAAACACCAAAAAAAAAGACTCACATCGAGAGTCTTCAATGTGTTTTCAAGAAAGTAGTTTGATATTATTATTAAAGTAATTACTTTATTTATTTATTATAATAACATTAAAATCTTAATTAAATCTAAAATAAAAACTAAATTAAAAACTAAAAACTAAAGATTTAAAAATATCATCTATCCCGCTGCAATGAGGCAGTGTGCCCAGAACGCTGGCTGCGTTACCCCGCTGAATAGTCAAACTTATATGTTGGCCGAGGTAACTGCCAGCCCTCCTGTCACCAGTGGACTCTATGAGACGAGAAGATAGATCCTTAAAAAAGGATCTGGCATCTTCGCCCCACGACCCCAGGGTTTCAACACCAAAAGGCACGAAAATGAAATTATTTTCTATAATTTCATACTTGCGCCTCTTGGCTCTTTCAGAATTAGTGGCCGCCGCCCCCGCTGTCATGGAGGACGCCTGCAAGTGGGATAACGCTAGCGTATCCACGCATGTGGCATCCCAAACAAGCGACCTTCCTTGCTTCCACGGAGTAAGAGTCATCCCGTCAGGTCTCTTACCATCACTGCGCGCCAGAAAGTAGTTTGCTTCAACGCATATATTATTTGGTCGTTTCTCTGAAACTACATTTCTTCTGAATTTTTAATATTCAGTCATCTTCAATATAATTACGAGTACTTACTTACTTACATTAACAAAAGAAAAATACTATAGGATTGAAGGTAGAAATATTCTGTGTTAAAATAACAACAAAGGATACTTTGAAAGGGATTAAAATTTATAATATTTTATGCTCGCAAAAACATGCTGAAATAATGTTTATCTTATATCTGTTGCATGACAATTTTTATATTTTAATAAAACGGAGGAATTTTGAAATAAACTTCAGGTAAAATATGCAAAATTTGAAGCAAAAATACCGTATAATGAAAATTTCGTTTAAGCTTTACCAGTTTTACATGAGTGAAAGTCCTTTCAGACGGTTTATTATTGGTCAAATTCGGATGTTGCCTATGTCAAAAAATATATTTTTTTAGTGCCGAAAGACGTAATAGCTTGTTTTTAAAAAAGATTTTTAATGATTTAAGACATTATTATTGTCACTACAGTGTGGTTGTGGCACATCTGAAAAGGCTCTTAGAGTAACATAAGGTACCTAAGAGTATGATCCAGAATACAAAACCATTTCCAGATGGCATTACCTGTAGACTAGCAGCGCTAACAAATGCTATTTTTGTGCTTTTCAACGGACACATATTTTCGTGAAATTAATAATGGCAGAGATGCATTTCGTGTTAACCTACAAAAATACTAGTTTTACATAAAATGATGCTACTATAACTGCAGTAGCATTGTCTTGAATAATGATTATATTTTGGACGTCGCTCGTCCATAACGATAGAATATATGCACGCGCTTTCAATTAATTATCCTAATAATCAAGACAAATATTCTGTGTGCCATATTTTTCCAAATAAATGAGTACTTTACTTTAACTGTTAGTCTTGTAAGTCGTATTCATTATTCCTTTTCTCTGATGTCCAAAAAAGCCAGTTTTTTCGGCATGAAGGTGGACATCAGTTTTGATGCAGTTTTGTTCTAGTTATAAAGCTGTACTACCACTTTTATAAGTTGAGCCGATGTACCTGCGCAAAAATCTTATTTTTACCCTCGACGAAGCGGAGACGGTATATGTGTTTGCCCTAAGAGGTTGTGTGTTTGTTTGTTTGTTTGTTTGTTTGTTTGTTTGTTTGTTTGTTTGTTTGTTTGTTTGTTTGTTTGTTTGTTTGTTTGTTTGTTTGTTTGTTTGTTTGTTTGTTTGTTTGTTTGTTTGTTTGTTTGTTTGTTTGTTTGTTTGTTTGTTTGTTTGTTTGTTTGTTTGTTTGTTTGTATGTTTGTTTGTATGTTTGTGCACTTTTTTGTGCACTTTTTTGTTACCATTTTTCTCAAAAAGTACTGGGCCGATTGAGATGCGGTTTTTTGCATTAGATACGTATAGCTTGTGAGAAGGTTTTTAGATATATTTTAGGACCATAGACAACCAAGCTGAGCTGTAGTCTATGATTTTAATATTTCAACATGTTACCATTTTTCACAAAAACTACTGAGCCGATTGAGATGCGGTTTTTTGCATTAGATGTGTATAGCTTGTGAGAAGGTTCTTAGATATATTTTAGGACCATAGACAACAAAGCTGAGCTGTAGTCTATGATCTTAATTTTTCAACAACTGTTACCATTTTTCACAAAAAGTACTGGGCCGATTGAGATGCGGTTTATAGCATTAGATATATATAGCTTGAGAGAAGGTTCTTAGACATATTTTAGGACCATAGACAACTAAGCTGAGCTGTAGTCTATGATTTTAATTTTTCTATGTGTTAAAATTTTTCACAAAAAGTACTGGGCCGATTGAGATGCGGTTTTTTGCATTAGATATGTTTAGCTTGTGAGAAGGTTCTTAGATATATTTTAGGACCATAGACAACAAAGCTGAGTTGTAGTCTATGATTTTATTTTTTCAATATGTTACAATTTTTCACAAAAAGTACTGGGCCGATTGAGATGCGGTTTTTTGCATTAGATGTGTATAGCTTGTGAGAAGGTTCTTAAATATATTTTAGCACCATAGACAACAAAGCTGAGCTGTAGTCTATGATCTTAATTTTTCAACCACTGTTACCATTTTTCACAGAAAGTACTGGGCCGATTGAGATGCGGTTTATTGCATTTAGGACTTCGTGCGATTACAAAACAGGAAACTGGTACCAAAATTTTAAAAAATCAGCGCTATTTTGAAATTCTTTGTTAATTGATCGATTTCGTTTAAAATCTATATTTAGGGCTCCCTGGGGTCACAAAACAGGAAACTGGTACCAAAATTTAAAAAAATCAGCGCCATTTTGAAATTCTTTGTTAATTGACCGATTTCTTTCAAAATCTATATTTAGGGCTCCTTGGGGTCACAAAACAGGAAACTGGTACCAAAATTAAAAAAAATCTGCGCCATTTTGAATTTCTTTGTTAATTGATCGATTTCGTTCAAAATCGATATTTAGGACTCCCTGGGGTTACAAAACAGGAAATTGTTACCAAACTTTATAAAATCAGCGCCATTTTGCAATTCTTTGTTAATTGACCGATTTCGTTCAAAATCTATATTTAGGGCTCCCTGGGGTCACAAAACAGGAAACTGGTACCAAAATTTAAAAAAATCAGCGCCATTTTGAAATTCTTTGTTAATTGATCGATTTCGTTCAAAATTGATATTTAGGACTCCCTGGGGTTACAAAACAGGAAACTGTTACCAAACTTTAAAAAATCAGCGCCATTTTGAAATTCTTTGTTAATTGACCGATTTCGTTCAAAATCTATATTTAGGGCTCCCTGGGGTCACAAAACAGGAAACTGGTACCAAAATTTAAAAATATCAGCGCCATTTGAAATTCTTTGTTAATTGACCGATTTCGTTTAAAATCTATATTTAGGGCTCCCTGGGGTCACAAAACAGGAAACTGGTACCAAAATTAAAAAAAATCAGCGCCATTTTGAAATTCTTTGTTAATTGACCGATTTCGTTCAAAATCTATATTTAGGGCTCCCTGGGGTCACCAAACAGGAAACTGGTACCAAAATTTAAAAAAATCAGCGCCATTTTGAATTTCTTTGTTAATTGATCGATTTCGTTCAAAATCGACATTTAGGACTCCCTGGGGTTACAAAACAGGAAACTGTTACCAAACTTTATAAAATCAGCGCCATTTTAGGAAATTCTTTGTTAATTGACCGATTTCGTTCAAAATCTATATTTAGGGCTCCCTGGGGTCACAAAACAGGAAACTGGTACCAAAATTTAAAAAAATCAGCGCCATTTTGAAATTCTTTGTTAATTGATCGATTTCGTTCAAAATCGATATTTAGGACTCCCTGGGGTTACAAATCAGGAAACTGTTACCAAACTTTAAAAAATCAGCGCCATTTTGAAATTCTTTGTTAATAGACCGATTTCGTTCAAAATCTATATTTAGGGCTCCCTGGGGTCACAAAACAGGAAACTGGTACCAAAATTTAAAAAAATCAGCGCCATTTTGAAATTCTGTGTTAATTGACCGATTTCGTTCAAAATCGATATTAAGGGCTCCTTGGGGTCACAAAACAGGAAACTGTTACCAAAATTTTAGAAAATCAGCGCCATTTTTATTTATTTTGTTATCACAATAATAAATGAATTTAGTTTAGTACAGTAAAATCTGTACTACTTGTAAGTCTAACCACAACCCGTGAGCTGCTTTAGCAGCTCGCGCACAGGGCGAGATACTAGTTAGATATATATAGCTTGAGAGAAGGTTCTTAGATATTTTTTAGGACCATAGACAACCAAGCTGAGCTGTAGTCTATGATTTTAATATTTCGATATGTTACCATTTTTTACAAAAAAAAAACTGGGCCGATTGAAATGCGGTTTTTTTCATTAGATGTGTATAGCTTGTGAGAAGGTTCTTAGATATATTTTAGGACCATAGACAACAAAGCTGAGCTGTAGTCTATGATTTTATTTTTTCAATATGTTACCATTCTTCTCAAAAACGACTGTGCTGATTTAGATGCTGGCTTTTTGTTTTAGATATACTTAGCTTGTACCTAGATGGTGCCCAGTGTATCATGATGGAGTCAGGAGGCGATCATGGGAACTCCTTAAATTCTCATCGTATACCTGTCGCGTTTGGACTCTTTTGATTTGTCGTGACAAGCGCGCCTCGGAAAGAAAAGGGTTTGGCCATAGTCCACCACACTGGTCAAAAAAACTACTGAGCTGTCAAAGATGCAGTTTTGTGTTTTAGATATTATGTAATATATACGTTTGCTAAATTCTAATTGTTGTTTCAAAGTTATAAAGGTCAAAGGTATAATGAAGCTCTGCAGTTCGTCGTGGGTTTTTTAAAATTTTTAATTTTATTACTTGTTTAATTTCGCGAAAATATCTCAGCCAATCCGTCAATAGCGCGCGTCCGTCCGCTATTGGTTGTTCCCTACGCGCCATGTTCGGAGTCTGCTGCGTCGCAGCGTCTCGCCAGTCGGTCGGCAGTTCTTGTGTTTAAAATCTTAACGTCAAGCAATAAGGTCCGTATTTCATTGGTGTTCACATTCTATTTTAGCGAGCCGTTAAGTTTCGCTTTTCAGCCCAAACAAATTTTGCCAATGCGACTTATAAAAGTGGTAGTACTGTACGGCAATTACCGATTTGCCGGCTTGCAGGCATTCGGCCGTCTGTGTCGACCATTACAGGTCTGTGATCTCCTTAATCCTGACATTTCAAAACGGAATAAGTAAAAAATAAAAATCAGTCCCTATTTGGATACTGGATATCATCGTATCTTTGATGTGGACACAAGGTATAAGCATTAAGCAGCTTAACGATTCGCTGGAGCATTAACTTTGTTACGAATGGATTATAGCTTATACATCGGGTGGTTCATTGAGAAAGGATTAAAAGAGCTTAACATTTGTGTATTTTCATCAACTAACTGACCGGTTTGCGCCCGTTAACCTATAATTAAATTATACTTAGCTGATGCACGCGACGTCGTCCGCGTGGATTTTCAGTTTGTTGGTTCCACGGGAGATCTTAAAGTTTCATGGATAAAAGTAGCCTTTGTGTTTTCGAGACTACAATGCCAAATTTCATCCAGATCCGTTCAGCCGTTCTGGCGTGATTGAGTAACCAATATTTCCATACATCCAAACTACTGTCTGATATTCTTTAACGGCCCATCTTTTCAACCGATTTTGATGAAATTTGGTATAGAGGTAGTTTACATCCCGGGGAAGGGCATAGGCTACTTTTATTCCGGAAATATATGGAGTTCCCGCGGGAAGTAAAAAACAATCCACGCGGGCATCTTCTAGTATATTATCAAAAATATGCAGTTTCGTAAATTAATTCTCAATATCAAAGGGAAAATTTAGTTTTTAAATCATAAAAGAAAGTATAAGTAGAAGTAACGATTAAGTTGAATGTAACTGAAACGGTATTGGTAACACAATTAAATGAGAATTAAGCTTGAACTAAGTTGTGAAGTTACGCACAATTAAGAATAAAGAGACCCTTGAACCGCTGAAGATTAATTATATTGGCAAAGTCTCTCAAGTAGGACGAGAGCGAAGGTACCACAGAAAATATAAAGGTCTAGTTTCACTACAGATGCACGGCGCGGCGCAGCACGTAGCGTCAAAATTATTTTTATGGAGTATGTAGGGGGCTGGGACAACTGAAGCGACGCGGCAAACTCATACAAATAATATTTTATCAAATAACAGGTAAAATGCAAAATACGAGGGTCTATGAACTATATCAATACTACATTAACCTACATTACAATTATGTAATATACAAATAAGTGATATTATAAATGCGTAATAATTGAAGAAATAAAGAAAAAGCGTTTTGGAACTACAATACAGTTGTTGTAGAGAGAAATATGAAATGTGTCATTTCAAATTATGGACCCCCCTCAGCATTTGGTCTGTGGTGCGAGCATAGGCATAACGCTGGTCTTCAGTGAATCCACAAGGTTCGGACGAATTAAATTAATTGCTTCATATAGACTAATAATATAAATGTGAAAGTTTGGATGGATGTATGTATGGATGTTTGTTACTCAATCACGCCAGAACGGCTGAACGGATCTGGATGAAATTTGGCACAGAGATATTAGTCTGGAATAAAACAAAGGCTATTTTTTATCTCGGAAAATTAAGGAGTTCCCGCGGGAACCAAAAAAATAATAATAAGTCGAAATTCGGTTGTGAGGAACATCACTTATACTGACGATTAGTAATTTTGAAACGACATCTAGGGGCAGTCCCTCATCTCTTTGTATGGCAAGAAACTCTAAGCGGTAGAAATTATTCTAAGTAGATCTGACACTTACTTGCGATGGTCGGGAATACTGATAAAATCTTGAATCGAAGCAGGTGTTACTTTGCGGAAGTCCATGATAATGAATAAAATAGACGTATAATCCGCCACAGTAGACAAATCTATGTGGTACAGTGCGTGTCCCTCATCAAAAGCATGCGAACGCCCACCACCCAGCAATTCGCACAGGCACAGCACAGCACCACACAAATCCTCCAAATCACTCACAACGTACGTTTCACTCCGAAACCGGAGCATCTTCAGATGTTGACTCTACAATGCATCTTCACAATCGTGCATCTAAACGTCTATTTCTTTTATTACTGATAAAATCGTTGCACAGAACCCAGTCGGAAAATATGGATCATGCTAGGACGAATAAGAAGTATAACATACCTTGATAAGTCCAATGGAGGAATCGGCCCGTTCCAGGCTGCAAATGCTGAACTGTATGGAAGGTAGGTCCAGGCGGTGGGATAGCTGACGCTGGAAGGTCTGGTGGCGGTCGGGCACTATTGGCAGTGTTGTTTGACGGAGAACCTGCACAGACACGAAAATGGTAGGGATATTTTTGAAGTGAAAACTTCTTTAGCCGCGTTGAGCACTTTTGGGTATTAGGGGGTAAACTTGTAGATTCGCGTCACCGACACCGACAAAAGGTCTTATTAAATATACCTAGTACATTCGTAATTAAACTTTAATGCCTTAGTTTTAAGGTATATGTTTTAATTTTTCTTACATATATTTTTTTAATTATTTCAAATATTCGTTTTCACTTCTATCGGCAGTCCCTATGACTGCCAATTTTTTTTTAAAACAGTCTAGCGCTTGGCTGCAATCAGACTTGCTTGCAAGTGGTGAGCCTAAGGTGGAGCGCGCTTGCCTAGAAGATGCCTATTCTTGGAATTTCTTGGGACGATGACAACGTATGTTAATCCTTCCGCAATTCTTAAATACAAATAAAAAATTGCGGAACCGCCAGGAGTTGATAATATGAATCCCAGTGAGACGCAGGTTTTTTAAAATACAACAAGTTAGCTCTTGACTGCAATTTCAACTGATGGTAATGATGCAGTCTAAGATGGCAGCGGGCTAACCTGTTATGGGCATGGCAGTTATATTAAACCCATACCCCAATTCGGTTTCTACACGGCATCGTACCTACCGGAACGCTAAATCGTTTGGCGGCACGTCTGTGCCGGTAGGGTGGTAACTAGCCACGGCCGTGGCTCCCGCCAAGCCAGACGAGGGAAAATTCAGCCATTATAAATTCGCAAATTGACCCTGCCGGGAATCGAACCCGGAACCTCCGCACGTTAAGACAACAGCGCTCAACTCTGCGCCAGGGAGATCGTCAAAGTAGGTTTGTTGACAGAAAGACGCCCGTGTGACGCAGAACTGTTTAGAAACTTCCCTGAGTGTGGGTAAACACTATAAAGAGGTAATGAGCTGGAAATGACTCATTGTAGACTAAAATAGATTTACGCTTCCACTCACAAAAAGTATTTTCGACCTCATTTTGACTCGTTTGAAACACTTTTGCTGTCTCAGTTCTATCCACAAACAGATTTCTAGTTCCATGGTCTTTTCCGCTAGCTCTTTCTTAGTGAAAGTTCTTGTAAGTAGTTTTTTTCTGCGAGTCCATACGGACCTCGCATAGTTCAGTTTATACATGTATAAAACATGTTCAATATTCTTCAAAAAGCTTCCATACCGAAGAACGAATAATCAAAATAAGTGTCTTAATTAAAAAAACGTGTGCTTTAGATTTGTGACCATCATCATTTTAATCTAACTGAGCGCTGGTCAGAATCAGAAGGGTTAGGCCATAGCCCATCACGCAGACAAAGTTCGGATTGGTAGACTCACTATGATACATCATCGTAATTTATTGATAAATAGCACTAGCGGGACCAATTCCTGAGTTATAAAAAAAAAAGTCTTTTCTTTAGTTACAAGACAATGTAAAGTGCCTATCATTAATTAAAGTACCTAAACTTACTACTTCATGGCACTCCAACGCTTAAATAGCTATATAATAGTTATAAAACAGCAGGATGATTTATGTTTTATTGTTTTGAATACAAATTCATTTTAACTAGCAATTTATTTTTATTTGAGGCCGCGTATTTCAAGGATAATTACTCGTAGGTGAATCCACGCAAAAGTTGTAACTTCTTTACCGCAAATTCGTCCGCATAGAACTAGGATTTTGAAAATGGAAACTCTTTAATTTTCCTGATACATAAGTTCCTACGTCGCATAGTCTTGTTTTGAAATTTTACACTACTAGAAGAAACCCCGGCTTCGCTCGGGTGAAATGTGACTCATAATACACATAAAAATGTAGGTAGATATTTCTGTAGTTATCGGTTCTCAAGGAATATTAAAGGCAAAGCAAGGCATAGATTCATTGATTCATGCATCGTTCATTGTGTTAAATAAATATATAGTAAATTAAAACTGCAAAAGTTTTTAAATGAATAATTTTTATTCTAAATCAACTATCAAAATAAACTAACATAAATTAACAAAACAAATTGCTTTTAAGGTTTATTCTCTGTAACCTTCTCTGTTTTAAGCGCTCAGTCTATTGAAAATAAAAAATGAAAATGTTGTTTTTTATACAAATTGGCAAAATTAAAAAATAATATTGAGAAGCCAAGTAAAACAATTGCAATTTTGCAATGATGACTCACCCGAGAAGTTGGCAAAGGTACTTACTTATTAAAAAAAAGATACGCGCCGAATTGAGAACCTCCTCCTTTTTTGGAAGTCGGTTAAAAATTATCATAAATATTCTTTAAACATCACAGGTCGATTATCATAAAATTTCTCTATATACAACATTTTCCGTAAAACGTAAAACGTTTAAAACGTAAACGTAAAAGTAGACTATTGATATCTTGTCTATGCAGACATAGTATGCATCGTCTAGTTACATATTATGTTTAGATTGAATACTGCTGATCCTATATTTGACCTCAGTAATATAATATTCCGTCATCATCGCCGATACTCTTGTGGCGTCACGTCTCCGTGTCTAGAGTAAATACTTATTGCCAAAGTTCATTGGTAGCGTGAAGCGTCGCATCGTAATGCTTTGCAATTTTATACCAACCATGTTATGTTATGTTATGTTATCATGTTGTTAGTAATATATCATGTTAAAATCAGCACCTTGCTTTGTATGCATTTATGGGCATATGACGCAGGGCAAAACGCTGAGTTGTTAACCCTTTCTATCAAAAACATCACTTGTGGTTTGATGATATTATTATATAATTGACAGTTCTTAGTTACAAAGTGTTATGGAAGTGGGTACATGACTAATCATACTAATAATATTATAAATGCGAAAGTCACTTTGTTTGTTGGTTTGTTGGTTTGTTGGTTTGTCCTTCAATCACGCCGCAACGGAGCAACGGATTGACGTGATTTTTGGCATGGGTATAGTTGAGGACCTGGAGAGTGACATAGGCTACTTTTTATCCCGGAAAATTAAGGAGTTCCCGCGGGAATAACAAAAAACTTAAACCACGCGGACGAAGTCGCGGGCATCAGCTAGTAGTATAATAACTTACTACACTACACTGCTGTTTATTAAATATACCTTTATTATACACACCTATATTATATTATCCTACATGTAATAAATAAATTGAGTATTAAGTTTAACAAAACTAAGTAAACATTTCCGTGTCTTTACAGAAGCTTGCACTAAGCACCCACTAATAAAATAACGTTTTTTAATACTCATTCCAAAAAAACCTAGCAATGAACTCCATTCAATATAATTTTGCTCCTTTGGTTTCGTATTAAGAAAACATTTTCTCACGCTGCGTGTTGGTTTACTGGATTTACTATACATATTTTAGCTCCTCAAAAGGAGTTAAGATGAACAAGCAGGTATAATGAATTTTAATATGAAGCGTCGCTCGTTAGCCCTTGCTTACGGTGTTATTACGTGATAGGTAAGCTGGCAATACACGTGCATAAACTCGAACTAGTCTTTTCCCACGACTCCACAATTTCAAACCCTTTAGTGATTGAACCCCTAGTGATTGAATTTTCAAAAACCCTATTTGACCGTGTTTTATGTCTCACATTTTTGACCGCATTGTCTGTAACGAAGTAATTAATTCATACCTACTAATTTTAGAAATGCGAAAGTGCGTCAGTATGTTTGTCTATCTATCTATGTTTGTCACTCTGCTACCCTGTCACGGGCCATCTGTTCAGCCGATTTTGATGAAATTTGGCACAGATAAATTATAGGTATTGGGTTTTTCAGTTAAGAAATTCTCAGTGCCAGCCCGGAGTCGGAAATTGGCAGCGAGTCCAACCTCCGAGAGCAGGTTAAGTCGTTGGTCCCGGTTATCATCACTAACATGATAATAGTAATTAAAGCCCGCCAATTGGAGCAGCTTTGTCAAAGTCAAAGTCAAATAACGTTTATTCAATTTATGTAGGTATACTACACTTATAGACGTCCAGTTATTTATGAAATAATGGATTACATACTATACATGTCCGGTAAAATATCATACAAGAGACCTAGGTCCAGCAGTGGAAAGAAAGGGATAGGATTTCGCTCATAGAAATAATAATAGCTTAGACTCTAAGCTCTAAGCTCTAATTCCCTCTAACTCTTCTATGAGAGTGGAGGCCTGTGATCAGCAGTGAGACATTGATGGACTGTATCGGTGGCCCAGATACACAGTGCATACCGAGGAAGGATCACTTAATCCTGAAACCATGCAAACGAACTCATCTTGGCGATAGATATAAGAGAGATTGTAATTCGTATGTTAACAATAATATTTGCCTAATATACCTAAGTATCGCTTGTAAGACGACTTTGTCAACAATCTAACGTTTTCCAATCCCCAGCACCATGTTTAGAGGGGAATATTTACGGCTATCAATCTGTCTGGACGATTGTCACCGATCCGAACTTTGTTTTGGTCGGTCACCTTCGTTACTTGGGTCAATTTCTTTGGCTTGTTGTGAATTTAACGTGCCCATTAGTCTAAGCAATAAATCTAGTCGACCCCAACAATAATTCCTCAGTCGACGAAACTTTACAGTATGATAAAGTATCATGAGTTAAACGTATATTACTAATATCCAATAAAAAATTAGATAGGAAGTAAGGGTTTTTATGCTATACCTACCTAATTTTTACCTAAGTTTAGGTTTAATAGTAAAATCGGTTTAGATATCGATTTTCTGCATGATTATTTCGTTTTATATTTCGGTTTTGAGTGTAAATATACTAACTTATATTATTTTAAAAAGAAATCGATAAAATATTCAGTCATAAATATTAAGTTTTAGGAATAAATACCTAACTTCCGGATGGATTTTTGTTGGATATTTTTGTAAGTATTGTTTCATACCAAACTACATCCCTGCCAAATTTCAACAACTGAGGATTTAATGCGGAGGTCTCCATACAACAAACTGCCCCATTGCCCAGGCTACATGGGCATGCAAACGAAACTGCAGTTTCGTTTAGATAGAGTTCTTCCTTAGTCTAGTTTCAATCCAGTCGCAGGCAGAAAATGTTTATCAGATTCAAATTAGATTAAATTTTATAACACTGCCACGTTTATATATCTATGCTAATATTAGCGAATATACTTGGCGAAAGTGTGTCTGTTTGTCTGTTTGCTACGCTTTCAAGGCCCATCAGTTCAGCCTATTTTGATGAAATTTGATACAGAAATAAATTGTATCCCGGGGAAGTACATAGGCTATTTTATCGCGGAATCAAAAAAACTAATCCACGCGGACGAAGTCGCGAGAATCATCTAGTATAGGTATATTTGAGTAATTGTTACCGGTCTGCGTGAAATTTGTATCCAACCACAGATTTTTTCGCTTGAATTATAATCTCAAGTGCGTGTACCTCCAAATGATTATGATCTGTGAAAAAAAATCGCGAGGTTTTCTTTCGCAATGCGCGCCTAGCTTAAACTTAGGTACAAGGATGCTTCTTCGAAATGTTGTAAAAAGCGTGTCCCAAGCTGGAGAACGTACCTTAAAACTAACTCAGGCTTATGTAATTTTTTTTGTAGACACTAGATAGTGTCCTCTATATCATCCATCAAGAAAAAGAAGACAAAAGAGGTGAGATCCATCTTAAAAAAAATCTTAAACCTCAAATTTCTCACTACCATGACTGTCCCACTGCCTAAGTTGTTGGGAACATTTTTTTTTTCTCAAAAACTATCAATTAAAAAAAAATTAAAAAAATATATATTGTTCATAAATAATAAACCTATAAAATTGAATGTAACATGTAACAAAATAACGAAAAATGAAAAAATTACGAGATACTAAAGTCTGTCCCACGACTTTTTCCTAATTTACGTGACCGGATGCAAACACTATGATAACAATGATAATATATGTACTGCATCCATCATGATAGCATTAATACGTAAGGCTTTTGTGTTTGAAGAACTTATTGTAACAGGTTAAGCGCATGTCTAAGCGTTTTGAAGGTATTGGGAAATAATGTTGTTATTCTGCACTTTGTCAACTTTCCTATCTAATTCATTAAAAAATCACCACTTTTAAAATACACGTTATATTTTCTTGTTATTTTTTCTTATGATGTAAAACGTGTTTTTAATTCACATAAATAGCCTGCAAAATTTAAAATAAATCTGTTAATTTTTAAATAATTTAAAAATGGCAAAATTATCATTACCATGATTCTAATTACCACAATTACCATGACCATTTTGAATTATTTTAAAACTAAATCAAAGATATTTCTGAAATTTCTTTATTTTTAGGAAAGCTTTTAATTATTATAAGCTTAAATAATTATTTGCAATATATTTAGACTTTAAAAAAATTAAAATGAATGAAATTTAAAAAAGTTTATAAAAATGGCATTAAGACACAAATAAAAGCATTTTATAATAAAATTAAGAATATTTTGGACATAGTATTTATAAATAACTGGCAAATAATATACATTCTACTAAAAATAATTGAAAAACATAAAATTTAGGCTAACTATATAAATACAATAAATTCAGTAAAATATCAGTAAAAATTAGAAAATTATAGATTAAAAATACAATTCTTAATTTTATAAATATTAAAAATATTTTAAAATTTTCTCTGAAGTAATACCTAGTGAATGCAAAAAGTTGTATCAAAATCCATTCAGTAGTTTTTGATAAAACATCAAAAGAGTAAATAGAATAAACGGAACGTCAACAGCAGTCCACTTGGTGCATGTCATGAATCTGTTTTGACTTTTGAGATATAATATGGTGAAAAAACCAGACAGGGACTTATTAAGTAGTTAATATGTATCCTAGTCATCAACTGATGACGTCCACTGCTGGTCTGGCTGTCCACACATAACCCTTTTATAAGGACTTCTGAGCCTTGGTCTTGCGCTGAATCTAGCGGATCCCTGCGACTCGCTACATGTCATCCATCCATGTTGTGAGGGAGCAGTCCAGCACCTTGGGACCCCAACCTTTATTGGTTCTTCGAACTATCGAAGTCGAAAAATACATCTCCAAGCTTTTTGAACGCTGCCCAGTCCCAGTCGAATCGGATTCAGCTGGAAACTTATTTTTCAAAATTTGACCTACATAGTTGAACCGCGTGTCCAAGGTATACAAAATATTACAAAAGGGTCTCAATGATTTCTAGGTGGGCTGATACGTGAGTATTAGGCATGATTTTGTCTTTCTGATGTTAATTTTTCAGCTCTCCTCGTTGCGGTTGGATTGGTATCATAGTCTGGTCCAGTATTATGCACTGACAGGATTGCGTTGGGAACTCTGCAACGATTTTAAAAGGTTCCAGTTTCCAATCATATTGTCCACAAACGCTAAGCAACGTAGCCTGGGTCCTACTCGGTCTTCCGTATCTTCAGCAGCGTATGGATCTTGTATCGGGTCATTCAGAATTCGACTTGTAAGTGAAATTTATAATTTCCTCTCGAGAACAATTATTTATAATAAACATTGCTCAACGACAAGATGGGACAAGCAAGAATAAAATTCTTCAATTGAAAAATTGATAATTTTGAAGAACAGGCCCCCAATTATGTAAGAATTTTCGATCAAATCGTCTAAGTTCGGCTTTAAAGTAAAATAAACCATAAAAGCATTTAATTAGAGCTCAATTTCATGTATCCATTCTCATATTTTTAGATATGTACGATACCCTAAACGTATAAGAATGGATACACGAAATTGAGTTCTAATTCAATGCTGTTATGGTTTATTTTACTTTGAAGCCGAACTTAGACGATTTGATCGGCAATCCTTATATGATTGCACCGCTAAACACGCACACTCTTGTACGTCTGGCATTATGGCCGGCGAATTTACCGGTTTTTGACTAGATTTTGTCAGTTTTGGGTGATCAGGTCAATGCTGCCTATGGGACCTCTAACTATATCTTCATCAAGATTTTATACCTCATCATAGCACTTTTCCCTTCTCCCAAGATCTTAGATTTACTATGATGAAGGATACTGTCACACTCAGTTTTCAGTGGCATCAGGTAGCTATGTTGGAGAGACAGAACTCTCGGGATCATTACTGATCTCGTATTCCGATAGATGGTATCTTTTATACGCCTGGTATGAACGTTTCATAATTATTACGTTTGTGTTTGGATCTGCCAATTAATCTTTTGCTAGGTAATTGTAAAGACTTTGTAGTTCAAGTTGAAAGTTTTAGGGGGTTTGAACGAGAAGGTCGGGGGCCTGAAGAGCCTGAAGGCTGAAGGAAAGGACGAGGCTGGGTCACCAGCCTCGTCCTTTTATGGTGCCAGCCAGCCAGAATTTTATGGTGAAAAGTCTTGGTCAATTCATCTTTCTCTTATTCACCCAGGAAAATTTACTGTTTGTCCACTTATTAAGCTTCTTCAAGAATTCAGCTAATTGTCATTATAGGAGGTTAGTTTTGCACGCCTCAGCCCATAAAAATAAATTCTTGTTTTATAAAGATCCTATATCTCAGCGATGATCATGATCTGAATGAATTTGTGGCTTAGTAACTTCTTGAATGAGTGCAAAGATCTAAGATCCTTGATTTAGTTCTATGGATTTCTAGAATTTCTCATCACCATGTCTATACTAAATTACCATAACCTTAATCCTAATCACCATACACCAAACCTCATTACCAAATCATAATTTATCACTACCATGCACACCATAATTACCAAACACGCTATTTCTCCAAGAAAACTAGGTTCTGACGCGGGCCTTCCTCATCACTGTGTTACATGAAGGTACCCCTTTGTCAAAGCATACTTAAAAAATCAAAAACTCAAAAAAAAAAAAAATTTTTTTCGCCACTCGATTTTTACCTCATTTCAGAGAAGTGCCCACAAACAATAAAATTCAAACGTTACAGGCGCCGTAGACTGTAATAAAAAGAAAACTTAATATAAGAAGAAAACAAATATTCCGAAGCTGTCTACACAGTTTTAAACGATGTAGTTTACTACGCAAATTCATATTTGTGACCCTTGTAAGAGCAATAAAATTATTTTTAATTTTTTTATTGTATCCAAAGAAAAGTCATCATACTTCATACTAATATTATGAATGCGAAAGTGTGTTGGTTTTTTGGTTTGTCCTTCAATCACGCCACAACGGAGCAATGGATCGATATAATTTTTGACATGGGTTATGTAGTTGAGAACCTGGAGAGTGACGTATTATGCTACTTTCTATCCCGAAAAATTAAGGAGTTCCCGCGGGAATACGAAAACTTAAACCACGCGGACGAAGTCGCGGGCATCAGCTTGTAAAAATATAATTCCACTAGTAGTTAAGCTGGAGGGAAGCAATTAAGACAAGCAGACGTAAACGGTTATTATTTGAATAGTTTTTCTAAGCAGACACTCACCGGCGAAGTTTTTTAATTAAAAGATATTAAGCCCTAACTTTCTGAAGCTGCCTGATTAGAGAAAGTGCCCATTCAAAGGGGACAGTGGAGTGAAAACAAAACAAAACAAAATTATCGAACCTTCTGAGAAATTTCCACTGATTGTCTTGGTTTTCACGAGAAAAACAAAGGTGTTATTTTTAATTGTCCGCTCTTTCCAATTTTATTTTTCGCAGTCAATTATAAATGAGCGAAATCCTATCCTTTTCTTTCCACTGCTGGTCCTGCACCTAGGTCTCTTGTATGATATTTTACCGGACATGTATGTAATTCATTATTGTAACTATCTCATTATATAGTCTAGTGGTTAGCATGATCGACTGCGGCTGACGAGGTGTCGGGTTCTAGTCCCGGGTCGGGTCATAATTTTAAGTACTGGATGCGTGTATACAATTACTGGTTTTGATGACCTCCGTGGCGCAGTGTTGAGCGCTGTTGTTTTAAAGTGCGGAGGTCCCGGGTTCGATCCCCGGGGCAGGGTCAATTTGGGAATTTATTATTTTCGAATTTTCCCTGGTCTGGCCTGGTGGGAGGCTTCGGCCGTGGCTAGTTACCACCCTACCGGCAAAGACGTGCCACCAAGCGATTTAGCGTTCCGGTACGATGCCTTGTAGAAACCGAATAGGGGTATGAGTTCATTATAACTGACTTGACCCTAACAGGTTAGCCTGCTACCATCTAAGACTGCATCGTTACCATCAAGTGAGATCGCTGTGAAACCTAACTTGTAGTGGATTAAAAAAAACACAAATCCGTCAAAATAATATATACGACATAAATTGCAAATATACGAGCTGTTTTTATGTAAAAGCCAGATTACAACTCAATGACTACTGATTAGGTATACCTTAAGCTGAAAATCCTAAAAGCGGGGATTGAAAGAGTCCCATTACAGAGATATATATTCTACAACTACATAGATGATGCCCCACTTACGATTTCGTCCGCGTAAGTGAGGTTTTTATTCCCGCGAAAACTCCTTAATTTTCCGGGATAAAAATTAACTATCGCCAGTATGCAACCTACCTAAACTGAATTTCATGAAATTCTGTTGAAATTTTATGACGTAAAAGTAAGATACTTTTGGTTTTTGCATAGTTACAGAGAGGTTATTTAGTTCCAGCCATTATTACATTATATTAGACAATGCTTCATTTGCTTAAAATTTAATAGTTACCTAATTTATTTTTACTTTTTACTAAAATAGGCGTATCATCCGCATACATTATACACTTTTGCTTATAGGCTATTGATTATAACATCTAAATGTCCTTTCTAAAAAGGAACTAAGACGTTCACGGGTTTTTATTGCAGGAATCGATCAAGGGGTCATAAAAGAAGAAAAAACCGCGGAGTGCTTTTAAATTAGAGGGTGGAAATTGAAGATAGGGGCGAATAAGCACCCCTTTTGGGTTTTCTAATATATCACCTAAACTAAGCAAAATTTCAATATAGTGTATAAGCTTTTTGAAGAGAATCAAATTTCCTACCAAAAATATACAATGCCAAGACAGTCGAAACAAACTTGAAAAAAAAGGCCAAAATTTTGATTTTTTGAGTTTTTTTTTTGTTTCTCTTTTTTTGGGCTGAGATAGGTATAGGCACTCCTCTAGATTAAAACAAGAAGACTAAAATGCCTTTAAAATGCGGGGCTGAAATATTTTTTTGATTCAAAATTGAACGAGATATGGCCATTGGAACTTGGCTCTTGTCCGCGTGGATTAAGGTTTTTTGCCCGGGGGAATTCCTTAATTACTATGTGTTATTCCAGACTATAATCTATTTCTGTGCCAAATTTAATTCAATAGCCTATTAATAAAGTCCGATAGGTCATTATTATAAAGGAGAAATAATAATAAGTATCTATTATATGAAGTGAAAGGATTTTCTCAAACTTAATACGTTTAAATACAATATCTTGAGTAGCCAGGCTTTGTGAGTGAAATTCTGAAAAAAAATATCATAATCGGGCTAATCCTAATTCATTATTCTATTCCCCTTAACACCTCCGCTGCCGCTGCTATACGGGGTTGAAATAGCCCCGAACGAGACTTTCGCTCCGTGCGCACGCCAAAAATGCTGTTCTCTCATTCAGTACGGCGAAGGTATCTTTACCATCTATTGAAGTAGGAAAGAGATAAATATAAAGATATTTTTCCTTCGTCAAATGGAATAATGATCCGTAGCTAACTGCATTCGGAACTATTTGCACCTAGTTCCGCACCAGAGACAAAAATATTACTTCAGTGTGGTTCTAGGTCCAGTTTCATCGGTACGCTTGCCAAAACCCGTAAGTGGATTTATTGTTTTTTTTATTCAATAAGTTTCATCCATTTTAAACGCCACATCTATTGCCAAAACACTCATTTCAAAATTCCCACTGGATCTCGATTTTCCAAAACCATTATGTGTTTAATCGCAATGAAAAAACAGCTATTTTTTATATATTAGATAGAAAAAAACTTCTTATTTGGCAGATACAGCAAAATAGGAAAAAGACGTTAATCAAAATCTTTTTAGGCCTTTATTCATTGTTCTATCTTTTTATACGACTGCCTGAAAAAGGAGTGTAAAGGAGCGTTGTTTTCAGGGTCCATGTATGTATGTACGTATGTGAGTTTTTATATTCCACCATAACTTCTATACGCCTGAACCGATTTTGATAATTGAGGTATCCTTAGAATCCCAAGCTTATTCCGGGTGACATGGGCTAGTAAAATTAAAAATTAAAATTGTGACCATGGTACCGCATTAAAGACTAAAGTTGAAAAAAACTATATAATCATCATCTAGAAAATGATTAGTATATTCCAAAAATATATAAACCTAGTTCAATATCCAGTGATTCACAAAAAAAATATCATTTAATAAAAATTTAATAATTAATGAATATAGTATCGTTACGTAGTAGCAGTGATAGCCGTACTTCCATTCGACGGAGATTTTTTATTACACGACTGCCCAAAAAAGGAGTGTTATGTTTTCAGGGTTCGTGTATGTATGTGTGTATTTATCTATGTAAGTTTCTTTATTCCACCATAACTTCTAAATGTCTAAACAGATTTGCATGTATAAGGTAACGTTAAAATCCTTACAATATCCCGAGTGAAACGGGCTATAAATTTTTTGAAAAATTCAATACGGGCTACGACAGAGCAGTCGTATTTTTTTAATAATTTTAATTATATTCACTTGTTGAAATGTTGTTTTGCTTTTCAATAAACTACATTTTTCAATTTATCGATGTTTCAGTTCCCATCTCTACCTTACGACGTTTTGTACGCTAAAATCAGTGCGTTACGAGGCTGAAACAGACTCGTTTGTATTTTTGTTTATAACTTCTAATATAAATGTCAGATCTTCGAACGCTGCCAGTTAAATATACTTTATTTTATTACATATCAATTTATTAGATATAAAAACTCATATATTAATTTGTAAAGTGTGAGGAATGAACGCTATTCGCAGTGTTGTCGCGATGCTGAGTTGTGATTCATAGGTGATTTTGCATTGCATTTCATGTTCAATTTAGGTTTCTTGCAATGAATTGTTCATTTTACTTTGGAGGTTATATTTTGGCAACATTGAGTGTTGCAGGATGCAGAGTTTATTTTGATTGATACTAAGTAATTTAATTACCGATCGTAGCTTTTCAATATATAGGCTGTAATCATGACAGCCAATCACAAAAATTCAGGAGAATGTTGGTGGGTCGGTAACAGAAAAATAGTATAAAGGTGAGAGAAAATGGCGTCGGGAGTTCAGTCAGTATTAAAATTTTGAGGAGTTATTACAAGTGGATAAAGTGTATATTATTATTGATTGTATTGGTGAAGATTAGGGTGGATTACTGCATTTTGCTGAGATAAGTATAAATTATAATTAGGTACATACTATTTTAAGAGGTTATGTTAGGTTATCATTATCGATTTCTAAACAATTGGCTTTTGGAATATTTTGAGACAGATCTTGTAGTGAAATTTATTAAAATCAATATAATTGTACAATCAACTTTAATAGTTCATCGTTTTTATATAATATTATGTTTTAATATCATTGGCTGTTCAATAATTTTTAAAGAGCAACTATACCAGTTTCTTGCAGTTTCTTCTGGACAGAATGTGATTCTAACATACACAACAAACTGGAATGAACAGAAATTAAAATCTATTCATGGTTATCCTTGTGTTTATTTTTAACCTACTAGCAGTGTGGTCTAATGTCTTTGACATTTTCAGAAGTGGGATCCTACAGAGGTAGGATCCCACAGCCCACATACAATTGGAGCACGAGGCCACTTCCTGATGCATTTGGAGCATGAGGCCACTTCCTTGGAGGCAGTACATCAAATGAGTATCCGGATTTACTGGTAGGATCTAATTAAATTATTATTACCGATAGTTATGCGGGGACGGTACCCGCATTTTATCTAATGTTTATACAAATTCGATCGTCCTACAATTGGTGGTTTAATAATAATTAAGTACTAGATTTTCCTAGCAGGTTTATTTTACTGTTATACAGGTATTATTTATGTTCCAATTATTTTACGTTACGGTCCATACAGGAATTATAGAAGAAAGCATACATTTATGGTTCGATTTACATGGTGTCGTTTGGGATATTAAGTTTTATTAATTGGTTAATATCAGGATGGTTACGGTTATGGTGGTACGATATGTGATCTGTGTTTTCAAAAGTTTTTATTATTTTCTATATACCTTTATTTTGAGATTAAGTGGTTTAAGTTTGGCTGTTCAGTGCCGTATTAATGATCATTTGATAATTTGTGCTATGGTTTAAATTTAACGTATTTCGAAGTAATCAACAAAAAGTAATTATTCTACTTAAAACAAATTATTAACAAAAGCAAAATTTTCAAGCAAATATTTTAAATGAAGAGTAAATACTCAAATTTGAAAAACGAATCGTATACGTAACTATTGATATTAGTAATGCTACATATTTCTTGATCTAGTTCCTCAATAAAACTTTCTTGTTTTACTACTTGCACTGCAAACGTTTTAGTATAGTTTGTTTACTTTAATTCTTAAATGCCAATTAAATCGTCAACAAAAATACTATGACAGGATGGCGTGAGCAGTCCAATTTTTTAGCGTATTTTGACTTGCTAAATTATTATTATATTGTTCATTTTAAAACGAAAGGATTGTAAATGGAGTTTCATTGAAGTGAATTTTCGATTATGGCTGTTTTATGGGGATTTTGTCGTATTTGGGTTCGAAGAAGATTCTTCTAGATGAAAAAAAGAGAGGAAACTGGAGCTTGTGTCGTGGCCCTAAGTATGACCCTCTACTATTAATTATTCAGGGCAAAATACAAGGCAAAAGGGGCGTGGGACAGAGAAGGACATCCTGACTGAAGCACATACACCAGTGGTTCAATAAAATCATCCGATCCGTATTTAGATCTGCAGTGTCGAATGTTCAAGTTGCCAATATTATCGCCAACCTTCGATAGAAGAGGCACCGATAGAAGTATTTGGGTTTATTTTTGCGTTTAAATTGATTACTGTTCTGGAAAATTCCGAAATCCGAAACACAACTGTCGCGGAGTATCGTTGAAAGTATTGAGCAACAATTTAAAGATTTCAGATTTGTAACTCTGGAGTTTTGCTATCGGCTTTAGTTTCACTTATTTTTACTGAAGTTTGCTATTAATTGCGTTTTCAAAATTTTAATTGATAGATGATTTAGTTTGAGTGTTGATATTGTAGAGGCGATGGAGTTGATATAGTAGAGTCGATAGAGTTGATATAGTAGAATCGATAGAGTTGATATGGTAGAGTCGATAGAGTTGATATGGTAGAGTCGATAGAGTTGATATGGTAGAGTCGATAGAGTTGATATGGTAGAGTCGATAGAGTTGATATGGTAGAGTCGATAGAGTTGATATGGTAGAGTCGATAGAGTTGATATGATAGAGTTGATAGAGTTGAATTAGCAGAGCTGATAGTTAGCATAGTTATAATAATATGATTACCTAAGAAAATTTAATTATTGTTATCAATGAAATTCACAAATGTGAAGTACTTAATTCAGATTTTAGTGTCACTTGTTTCGTATTGCTTGTTGACAAAAGCCTCCTCGGTGCGCTCTACCTCGAAACGTTTTCGATCTCAATCTTCGTGTCTATTTTATTTAGAATGTCGGTTACTTTTGTTTGCTTTCTTACACCTCGGCTACTGTGTCGGTCTTTGATCTTTACTACCAGCATACTTCTTGCCTCGTGGTGGTACCTTCTCGTGGATTGCATTAAGAGCCCAGGTTTCGCAACCATAGGTTAAGCATGGTAAGACACAAGCGTTGACTACTCTATTTGTAAGCGCAATCCAAGTCATAAGTCTCTTGCTCCATTCATTTGCAACCCTTCTCTAAATTTCTTTTGTTGTTAGATCTATAATGGAAATTATCTGCCCTAAATAGATATATTCGTCAATGTAGTCAATATTTATCCGTCTATTGTAATGTGATAGGAGAGTCTATATTGAGAGACTATAGTTGATGGTTATTAACTATATGAGTTATTATAGGAAGTCTTATGAACGGAATGTCAGAGTAATGAATTAGACGAAAGTAAAGATCCGGTCACTAATAGAGACGCATTGACACAGCAAGGTTAGCAGATCAAAAATCATGTAAACATAGTGGACCAAGGCCAACTCGCTGCAGAAAACTTCAAAAGACTGAAGTTGATTGGTTGTTGACTGAGAAATATGATGCACGGGATAACCGGCGTCGAGGATTTGAATAGGATATCTACTCATAGATGCTTTCATCGTTATCATCTCCGAAGACAAGATAACAGAGTGTAAAAGTGGGGACTTCCATACAGTTCTGCTGCTGCTGATTTTGTTTTCGTCATTTCCGAACTGTTGAAGATGCTTTCATCATAATCTCCAAAGATAAGAGGACAAGAAATATACTGCTGCTGCTGCTGCTGAGTTTGTTTTCATCATCTCCGAGCTGCTTAAAATAAGAAGACTAGAAATATACTGCTGCTGCTGAGGTTGTTTTCATCATCTCCGAGCTGCTGAAGATGAGAGGACTAGAAATATACTGCTGGTGCTCACATAGAGTTGATGCTGATGAGGACAAGGAGTGTAGAGTGAAGACTCATAAACAGTTCTGCTGAAGGTATCTACAGTACTCAAGGTAAGTGTCATGTTAAATGTGGCGAAATTTTTGAGTTAAGTCTCAAGTCAAAATCTCTGGCCAGGTGCAGTAGCTGGGATTATAAAAATTGGACTTGGCACTACAAATATTAAATAGCTGGTTACCAGGTTACAACATACAGATTTGACTACAAGTAAGTTTTACCTTGGATACCCCTATTGATACTCCGTCGGTGATTGGATCAGTTGGACGTGTCTGATGGCAACTTAAGAAGACTGTACTAGAGGTAATGATTGGTCTTGATTATTACTAATTGGTTACCCAAACAAGTTGGTAATATAAGGCCTACCCGAACAAGTTCGTAATAAAACTTAAAAGAAGTTCGTAATTTCGAGTTTTAATAGAAGTTAAAATATTATACTGTTTGGATAATCGATTAAAATTAAGTTGCAAGGTTTGCGACTAAGTGATTTGGAAAAAGCCGCATTGGCATGGTTTTATTGTTAGTGGCTAAATGGAAATTTGGAAATATTTGTGGCAAAAAAAAAATGGTTCTAATGGTTATAAATAGTTTTACTTGGCAAAAATATATGATGGTTTATTGGAATATATATGAGAAAGTTTTAAAAAAATGGTTTTAATGGTTTTTAATGGTTGCCACTTGGAAAAATGGTTATAATGGTTTATATGGTTGCCACTTGGAAAAATGGTTATGACGGTTGCCACTATTTGGTTCTGGAAGGTTATACTGGTTATTACAGATTTTTTTGGACAGTTGCAATGGTTGCGACTGAAAGGTTTGAATAGTTTTAATGATTGCAAATAAAACTTTTGTAAATGAATTTGATAAAAAGCTGAGCAAAATGTGTATTTTGGTAAATGGTCATATTCGATGATTATTTGTTGAGTAGGCTCATAGCAAATGGTATATATTTTGATGAAAAGGTATACTTGCTCGATGAATTGGTTTGATAAAAAAAAATAGCTTAAGGGTATATTTGGTAAATTACAATTAAATTACAATTATAAACATTTGGTGAATAAATTTAATTATGAAGGCCGGCAGGTGGAGGTTGAGGAAGGTCTGAAATTTTCTTATAATTAGGGTTTACTGAATAATTTTACAGTTGCGATTTTTATAATTACTTATTAACGTGCGAACATGGTTGAAAATAGTTGTCCGTGAGAATACTAAATCTAACATTTTCGCTCACTGTAACACTATACGCTGATGAAGTACAAACGTAATCTGTCAGCCATAGGGTTGGTGCTGTCTTAGAGTCACAGGGTTGTCACTATAACAATTTGATAAACAGATGGGCAAAATGTGTACTTTGGTAAATGGTCATATTTAATGATTATTTGTTAAATAGGCCTGATTATCTAAGTGTGTTTATGTTGGTAATAAATAAATGAACAGCTCTTCCATATATAAATAATGAATAATATACTTGAATAACGGGAAATTAATGGAAACTATCTGATAAATGCGTATACTCTTCTTATAAACAGATGTATTTTATGAGTCGGTGCTTTATAAAATCTTGTGAAAATCTCTTTGAAAATAAACTATGTACTTTACTTTGCTCGCAATAGAGTCTTTATATTGGTCAAGTAACAAAAGAAAAAGCAGTGGGGAGCAAGGGATTGATTGGTCGTTACTACATAGAGTTCATTTTTCTCCAAGGTTAGGTTGCTTGGTTGTTTTCATGTATGCGGTGATCGAATCTATTCATACCAATTTTTCTTTGCAGGGACGCAAAGAGGCGTCAGGATGGGCGAGTGTGAGGAATGAACGCTATTCGCAGTGTTGTCGCGATGCTGAGTTGTGATTCATAGGTGATTTTGCATTGCATTTCATGTTCAATTTAGGTTTCTTGCAATGAATTGTTCATTTTACTTTGGAGGTTATATTTTGGCAACATTGAGTGTTGCAGGATGCAGAGTTTATTTTGATTGATACTAAGTAATTTAATTACCAATCGTAGCTTTTCAATATATAGGCTGTAATCATGACAGCCAATCACAAAAATTCAGGAGAATGTTGGTGGGTCGGTAACAGAAAAATAGTATAAAGGTGAGAGAAAATGGCGTCGGGAGTTCAGTCAGTATTAAAATTTTGAGGAGTTATTACAAGTGGATAAAGTGTATATTATTATTGATTGTATTGGTGAAGATTAGGGTGGATTACTGCATTTTGCTGAGATAAGTATAAATTATAATTAGGTACATACTATTTTAAGAGGTTATGTTAGGTTATCATTATCGATTTCTAAACAATTGGCTTTTGGAATATTTTGAGACAGATCTTGTAGTGAAATTTATTAAAATCAATATAATTGTACAATCAACTTTAATAGTTCATCGTTTTTATATAATATTATGTTTTAATATCATTGGCTGTTCAATAATTTTTAAAGAGCAACTATACCAGTTTCTTGCAGTTTCTTCTGGACAGAATGTGATTCTAACATACACAACAAACTGGAATGAACAGAAATTAAAATCTATTCATGGTTATCCTTGTGTTTATTTTTAACCTACTAGCAGTGTGGTCTAATGTCTTTGACAAAAGACTTAAATTCAGTTTTTATCAGATAAGTCTTACGGGGCAAGATATTATAGACCCCATAACGCACCGTAAGGTAGTTTATGTTTGGGTCATAAAAACCTTGTAACGCACAAGGTGAAAGTATTAAAATTTTTTTGCCGCAGCGAACGTGTTAATAACGGAAATTTTGGTAGTAACTGAGATATTTATTTTTATACTCATTATGGAATTTTTTGGTGAATTATAGCATAATTATTCGGTCTCAGAGCGAAAACAAACTGCTTTCGGACAAGGAGTCAACGCTTATCCTCCTGATAGCATTGTGGACAATAAATGTCTCTGAATAAGTTCAAAGTTAATGTAAAACGTAAACTCATTGAAAAATTGTATTACCATGTAAAGGATTACTTAAATGCCAATTGTTTGGCAATTATTTGCTCTAATGGATCTGATAGTTCCTCAGTTAAGATGATTTGTGAAATGGTGATATCGAAAAAAATACCCTTCTGAGTTTGTTGTGGGCTCTTCTCAGACCAGGGCGCGTTTGGAACCCTCGTAGCTTTAGTTTTAAGATACCGTAACTAATTATCACCAGCATGTTTTATAAGTAAGTAATTGACGTCAATATGTGTACCTACAGTGTACCTAAATTGAATAAATGAATATTTGATTTGATTTATCCCTGTTTCCCCCACGTAGTGGACGTTTCGCTCGGTTGTTTCGTC
The DNA here is from genome assembly GCA_963932025.1 of Erebia epiphron. NCBI lineage: Eukaryota > Metazoa > Arthropoda > Insecta > Lepidoptera > Nymphalidae > Erebia > Erebia epiphron. Next base: position 28,727,727 of record OZ009946.1, read on the forward strand.
CTCTCTGGTCCCTAGTGTAGACATATTTTACTTCCGCCAGACATTTTTGACCCTAGCGTATTTGCGCTCCATCAATCAGCGAGTCAGCGTAAGCATGAACCATGAAAATGAGTAGGTTTAATAATAACATAGGATAAGTCTGGAACTAACACTTATGGACCTCTATAGTCTGGGCAATGAAATATTCATTCATTCATATACGTTTCCAATTGCCGTAGTCTGAATGTTGAGTGATCGTGAACTGTTCCCACGTATGTGCTGTTAAGTGTTATATTTGTCATAAAAGCTTTTTGTTGTACCGCCGTTCGCTTTGCCGCTAAGTGGTCTAATGTTTTCTTTTCATTAATGTTCCTACACGGTCTACACTGACGCACGTGTTTAGTGCTATATGCTTGTACTTTCTGTTATTTATTCTATCCCTCACTTTCACTTTTCTTCGACTTTCGATACTAAAAAGATTACCTTAACGAATTTATAGCTTCACTAGATAATGTCCGCGACTTCGACTGCGTTGCCCGACTTCTTCCGCGCGATATAATTTAATAAAAGTATAAAAAGTAGCCTTTGTGTTATTACAGACTATAATCTATTTCTGTGCCAAATTTCATCAAGATCCGTTCAGCCGTTATGGCGTGATTACTGATTGAGTAGCAAACATCCATCCATCCATGGTCAAATAAATAATTATCAGTCGAATCCATACTAATATTATAAATGCGAAAGTGCGTCTGTCTGTCTGCTTGTAACGCTTTCACGGCCTCTCTGTTCGACCAACTTTGATGAAATTTGGTACAGAGATAGGTTGTATCCCGGGGAAGGACATAGACTACTTTTTTTGCGTGTTTTAGTTCCCGCCGGAATCAAAAAGTTTAATCCATGCGGACGAAGAGTCATTATTAATATGAGAGTGGAGGCCTGTGCCCAGCAGTGGGACGTTAATGGGCTGTAGTGGTGGTGGTAGAAGCTACCTTTTTTCCAGCGTCCTTGTGTTCCTGCACATACTCCTGCTTCAAAGGCTCTGTCTGCAGGTCGGGAAGAGAGTGACTGATGCGGATCGCAGCTTGGCGGGAGAGGGAGTCGCAGTTGCTGTCTTCGGACTCTCGCCGCGTCCTGGTAACAGAAATATTTAGGTACAGCGCTAAAAATTAGTGGATTGTACATACATAGTTTTAGCAAAGCGTATACTTATATTACGCTTACAGTGGATCGACACCCTTACAAATTCGATCACACTGACTCAATTCATATAAGCTGTGAACATAATATAACAGACAGACCGACAGACACATTTTCGCATTGAAAATATTAGTTTAGATTATTTTAATATTGGAATTATATATAAAAATGAATTGCTGTTCGTTTGTCTCGCTTAAACTCAGAAACGGCTTGATCGTTGATCGATTTTGATGGATTTTTGTGTTCGTTTGAGTGGGTCCCGAGATGGTTTTAATAGTCATAATTGGACCTGGTAGGGGTACTGCAGTCGGGTTCTAGGTTCAGGGCAGGACGACGTCTGCTGGGCCCACTAGTAGTTTATATAGGTAGGTATATCAGAGATTTCATGACTCAGTTGAAAAATGGGCCTCTTAACTCATTTTAAAAGTGATTTTAAATCGTTGAATGAATCTACCACAGGTTCGGAATGACATTCCTACCGAGACGAACCAGCAAGAAACTCGGTGGTTGCTCTTTTTAAAAAAATCATTTACCTGTAGAGTAACCGGCGAGTCAAATTCATGCTCTTTTTATACGACTGCCTGAAAAAAAGGAGTATATTGTTTTCAGGGTTCATGTATGTATGTATGTAAGTATGTATGTATGTGACTTCTATACGCCTGAACCGATTTTAATAAGTGAGGTATCGTTAGAATCCCGAGCTTATTCCGGTTGACATAGGCTAGTAAAATTTTAAAAAAACTTATGGGGTGACCATGGTTCCGCATTAAATACTAATGTTGAGAAAAAATATTCGAAAATAAGATTAACTATATAATCATTATCTAGAAAATGATGAGTAGATTCCAAAAATATATATAACACTATAGTTCAATATCCAGTGATTCATTTAATAAAAATGTGAATAAGATTCCAAAGGTAATTAATGACTGTATTACGTAATAGCAGTGGTAGCCGTACTTCCATTCGAGGGGGATTTTTGATTACACGACTGCCCAAAAAAGTGTTATGATTTCAGGGTTCGTGTATGTATGTGTGTCTACGGCAGAGCAGTCGTATTTTTTAATAATTTAAATTATATTCACTTCTATATCTTATACATTAGGGGGGAAGAATTGTTAAATATCGACTTCGGCACAAAATTGAAGCAACAGCTATAAAACTAAACCTTCATAAATATTGGAGTTGCACTCGCGACATTTCCGTATGTCACCAAATAATTCCGGCGCAAAAGCCGCTCAGTTCGGCTTAACATGCAAAACGGGTTATCCGGTTCGGTACAGACTACATTCGCTAATCCGAGAAATAGCGGAAAGCCGAAGACTCGGATGCTGTCGACTCTGACATTAAAATTTTCCTGTCAGAAAAACCAATCCTCTTTATCCATACTTCCATACTATAAATGCAAAAGTGTGTCTATCTGTCACGCCCCATCTGTTCAACCGATTTTATAAAATTTGGTATAAGGATAGTTTGCAAGGCTATTTTTCTCCCGAAAAATCAAGGATCCCTCACGGGAGTTTTCAAAGATCTAAGTGCACGCGGACGAAGTCGTGAGCATTATCCATACATAAATAGTAGTAAATAATTTTTCTGTGTAAGAATTTGTACTTTACTTTGGTGGATATAGAGGTCTATTTACTAGGTAGAATTTGGGAATTTCTCTACGATTCGCAAGCAAGCAAACCCTAAACCGTAATAAATTCAAATAGAGCCTTAAATGAGAATAGGTAACCACGCAAACGCTATTTAATTTCCAGCGTAGTTTGCCAATAAAGCGTCTATTGTTCCCAGAGGAATGTAATCCGACTTAAACCCTCGTAGGCTTTTATCGAAACTGTCTTATACGCCTTACCTATTGCGCATTTATAAGGGAAAACACATGGATCCAAAAAAATCTACTGAAAATCCGCGTAGCTGATTTACGTAGGTTTTCGTTATTTCGTCACTTTGTTGTCCGTACGTCTGTGTGTCAAGACCCTTTTTCTCAGGAACGCATGGAGGTATCAAACTGAAATTCATATCAAATACTCAGGTCTACCGTCCCTTGGAGCTGGAAACCTACAGGGTACTTCCCGTGAACTCAGACTGTTGAAATTTGGTACGAACCAACGTCTTATAGCACAGATAAAGGAAAAATTGCGAAAAGCATAAATTTTTTGATACATATATGGTAAAAATGATTTTAATAATTTTAAACTTAATACAGGTTTGTACGGAACCCTCGGTGGGCGAGACCGACTCGCACTTGGCCGGTTTTTTTCCGACACAGGCAACTTTTTTCACGGAAAATTAAGGAGTTCTCGTGGAATTAAAAAAAACTTATTCCAAGCATACGAAGTCGCGAGCATCAGCTAGTTAACAGATAAGTAATGCCTGCGAATTCGTTGATTTGGGATCAAGAAATGCTCGTGATAAATTTCTGTTTTACCGGAATAAAAATTGTAGCCTATAATATCCTTCCCCGGACAAAATCGGTAAGACGGCAGACGGGACACTTTCGCATTTATAATTTTGAAAATACCACCTGTTACTACGATATTAGCATGGATTACTAAACTTAAGTACCTAATGAATTGTGTACAGCCCTTGTATGCGATCAACTAACTAACTTAGCAACCGTCTATTATATCCGTCGAAATACGTCGCACCTCGCCCTTTGGGCCTATTATTTGAAGGTCATTTCCTTTAATACTTGAAATGGCTCAAATCCGTAGTACCTTGTTAGCGTCCTTGTCTACAATAACAGGATTAAGCGGATTTGATTTTAGGGTTTAAGTGGCTAAGATTGCTCATTAGTAGTCACGACAACCCTTATCTTTTGGAAGAACCTTGCATCTTGATAAATTACCACTATGATAACTATCGATAAGTCTCCTCTTTTAAACCTAATGAGTAACATATCAGGTATCGTTCCATAGTAAACAATGGTATAGTTAACATTGAGGTTCAAGTTTCATTGTTCACAAAGATAGAATGCACATGGATAGAATATGTCCATTAAATCTTAATTTGACACCGAAATGCCTTGACAGTGGTACGAATCAGGCAGGCAATTTGTAGGTATTTATTTGTTTTTTATGCGACTGCCTGAAAAAAGGAGTATATTGTATAGGGTTCATGTATGTATGTATTTATGTATTTATGTATGTATGTATATATGTATGTATGTATGTATGTGAGTTTGTATCTTCCACCATAACTTCTATACGTCTGAACTGATTTTGATAAATGAGGTATCTTTAGAATCCCTAGCTTATTCCGGGTGCCATAGGCTAGTTAAATTTAAAAAAAAATTGATGTGGTGACCATGGTCCCGCATTAAAGACTAAAGTTGAAAAAAAAATATTCGAAAAAAAGATTAACTATAATCATCATCTAGAAAATGATGAGTAGATTCCAAAAATATATAACACTATAGTTCAAAATCCCGAGTGACACGGGCTATAAATTTTTTTTAAATTCAATACGGGCTACGATAGAGCAGTCGTATTTTTTAATCATTTTAATTATATTCACTTGTATAAGTGGCTATATTCCCTGTGGCGATCTCCACATACACGTTACTAGATGGCGCTGATCGTAGCACACGAAGAAATTCCAGTAAAGTAACAGGGTCTGACTCGCGCTAACGAAATTTTCACCACAGAGGATTTTATAGTACCTACCCCGCTGCACTAGTAGCCCACTGCTGCCATTGCTGCCAGCATCAACGCTGCTGTGTAGTCCACTGAACTGTTGAACAATCGATACCTATATAATACTGAACACCAACCTGCCCATTATCCAGCGCCATGTAGCAGCACACTGGTAGCCTACAGCAGCCAGCAGCACGGCAGCCATTGCTGCCAGCATCAACGCTGCTGCGTAGTCCACTGAGCTGCCTCGAACACTGGTCGTCGCTTCCAACCCTTCTGGAGGCCACACTGCTGTAAACAGAATATAAGATGTGAAACACTGCACTTAATACTTTAAATTATCGTTAATTAAATATATGTCGATAAAGAAACCAGGATGAGTTTGTTGCGGGTTCTTCTCAGACCAGCTTTATAAGATACCATAATTAATTATCACCATCAAGTGTTATATGTTATTACAAAAAATGGAAAAAAAAACATTATTTCTTCTAATAAGTTACAAAATTTATATAATGATTGGGGCCAACCCTTTAAGGCTCATACGACCTTGAGCATTTCCTCTCCTCACTCTTGCGAACACAGTATGTGGGTGAGACAGGGACGCATTGCACTATAATTTTACAAAAACAACTAAATACACCATAACTTTGTTGGGATATCGAAATTAAATAAAGTGCTTCTACAGAATTGAGCACAAATATTTTCTCATTATACTCATGTAAATTTTGTTTTAATACCTGCAAAGCTATAAAAGTTATAAGGCATTATTAGTGAAAAAACGCTTTTTTGGTACGGTTTGTATTTAATTCAATAAATAATATTTTGAAAAAATAATTGTACAAAATTGAAGATGATGAACGAAAGTAGCGCATGCATATTTTTCTCAGAATTTTATAAAGTCATTTGAACCAGCTGAATCAAGTTGAATTACAGATATTTTAGATCAAATTTTGAAGGGAGCCCCTTAAGTTACCAGTAGCAACTAGTACATGTGGCGGGCGGGGGGTTATTATTGTTTAAAAAGTGTACAGTATACCAATTTTTTTTAAATAATAGTAGGTATATTACTGCGCAGGCCGGAAATATAGCATTTCACGGCTAAGTAATATTGGAAGGACGAGGCGAAGCCGAGGACCTCCGAAATGATTTTAAAAGGACGAATCGTCAGCCGAGGCATTTATGAGTATCAATTCAATAATGTGCTACTTTTTACTCCGGCAAACTAAAGAATTCCTATGGGATTTTAGTTTTACCTATGGGAATTCACGCGGACGAAGTCGCAAGCATCATGTAGTTATTTTATAAGGTTATCAACCAAACACATAGAAAATTGTATACCAAGTAATACATAATATCGCCTGCCAATCAAGTACGTGTTCCGGAGGATTCTTTCTTGATATGACGTAATAAAATCTGACTGAATCTGAGGTATACAAATAAAAATTCTTGTCAATAAAACAAGATATAAGATGTTTATTATGTTACACGGACTACTATCATTTCATTTATATTAAAGTAGCCATCATACTAATATTATAAATGCGAAAGTGTGTTCGTTTGTTGGTTCATCAATCAGGCCGCAACAGAGCAACGGATCGACGTGACTTTTTTCATGGGTATAGTTGAGTGCGAGAGTGACATAGGCTACTTTTTATCCCGGAAAAGTGAGTAGACCCCGTGGGAATTTGAAAAAACTTATTCCACGCGGACGTCACGTGCATCAGCTAGTTTAGTATAAAGGGAACATTAGCTGAGAGAAATTTCTGTTTCAATATCCAATGGTTTGGGCTTAGCTTGGATCGCTGAATAGGTAAATTACCTATTCATTGCTATGATACTCGTAAGTCAGTTAGTAAGCGAGTCTGGACTTTTCTATTTTAGTTGTATTTATTTTTATTCACTACAAGCTGACTGCGATCTCACCTGATAATAAGTGATGATGAGATGATGCTAAGATACCGTAGTTAATTATCACCATCACGTCTCATACTTTGTAAGCAATTAAGCGTGACGTTCAGAAGGTGTACTTTGTAGGTAGCAATTTTGAATATTTATATATGTTTTGAGTTTGAGTTTTGATGCAATCTAAGATGGCATAGGGCGGGGCATAGCACTGATATTGAACTCATATTTTGAACCGGAACCACCGGAACGCTAAATCGCTTGGCGGTACGTCTACATTTGACTGTGACCATTTTAATTAATTAATAATCGTGGTAGGCCATTTTAATGAATCATTTTATTATATAACAATTGAATTAATAACCGTCGAGAAAGCTTTATTTAAAAATCGCTATTTAATACACTGAATGAAGCTAAAATGATTAAATACGGAAGGTATTTGATTTGCGACCTGGGACCCTTCGGGATTCAATTAATCTTTCTTCATAAATAATTCTCTTCCGTTAACGTTGGGTTTAGCTAACAATCGTTAATCAATAACCTGTCGTTAGCCGCGTTAAGCCGAAAAACTTCATCAATAGGTAAGTGGATAAGCTCCTAAGAATCGCCAGCGCCATATTTTAATTTATGAAATAAACTCACCTTTTATTAGCCTTCGGTAACGTAAAAAATGACTATTCCTTTTATATGTGTTGTAAGATCTTGCTTCGTGCCAAATTTTATGACTCTAGGTCAACGGAAGTACCCTATAATAGGTTTTGATTTATAGGCGAGTGTTAAAATATGCAAATTTTGCGACACAAATGGCCGTATCTTTTTATTGCGTTGACTTAGAAGCTTGATTTTTTTACTGGTTCAAGGGATCGTAGACTTAAGTATTTGGTATTAATTTCAACTTGATACCTATACGCGTTCCCGAGCAAAAGGGTGTTAACAGACAGACATACAGACAGACAACGAAGTGGTCCTATATGGGTTCCTTTTTTTCCTTTTGAGGAACGGAACCTTAAATAAAAACCTTTTGAACAGCTAAAATATAATGAATGTTCCTAATTTTTCCGAACAAAGGTTATCCGTGTAAGACAAAGAACGTCTATTTATTTTCATGAAACCATAAAGCTTTGTAACCATTTGGGCAGTCTCAGCCGTATAACAACGAGTAAAAATAAATGTAGATAAAAATAAATAAAAACGAATCCATGTAAATAAAAATAAATGAAAATAATTTATTTCCACCAGCTATATTATTTTAATACATAACAGGTTGGAGCCTTCATAAAAGAGTACAAGTTATGGGAGACTCCGCTCATCCTTAAAAAAAACGAACAATAATATGTGGGTACAAAGAAAAACAAGTTAGTAACAGCTGTACATTATGATATTAATGCTGTTTGTGTTGTGTCATATTATGTGCAAGCGTCATGTGAAGTGTATGTGTGTGTAGTGTCCTAGTGTATGAGTTTGTAGATAGTTCGTAATAGATATTAGAATAGAATAGAATATATTGTAAGTTCTAGCCCGATTATGATTTCCCCAAGGCTTTTGTCTTGTGTCAAGGCAAGGATTTTGTCTTGTAGTTTATATTTTGAATTACTCCCACCATCTTCTAAATATATAAAAGGAAAATGTGACCGACTGACTGTCTGATCTATCGACGCACAGCTCAAACCACTGGATTTATCGGTCTAAAATTTGGCATACAAATAGCTATTAGACATCCGCTAAGAAAGGATTTGTGAAACTCAACCCCCAAGAAAGTAAAAAAAGGGGTTTAAAATTTGTATAGTCCACGGGACGAAGTCGCGGGCGAAAGCTAGTATTTTTATAAAATCAAAACAATCGCATGACGTTCAATTTTAAATTTTAAAACCGTACAACCGGAAACCGTAAAAAAAACAACATTAGCAGTCTACCTATATGTATAGTCTACAAAATAACAACTTTTTATAATTCCGTTAAAAACATTCAAACATCCCTGACCTAAATCTGCCAAAATAAGTTTCGTATCGAAAGACCCTTTTCCATCAAAATATTATCAAAACGGTCGACCGCAAAAGACCGTTTTCGCTTCAAAAACACCTATTATTCAAACAAATTTCCAAACCGCTTCATAAATTACAGTGCGAAATAAAAATCGAAGGACAGTAATGTCCCGTTTACATTATCCCGCGAAATTATTCTCATTTATAACCGAATACGTCTGGGACGGTGAATTACGAGGACTAGGCAAGAGCATTAAACTTAAAGTTTCAGTTAAGAGCCCGGTGTACACTAATCGGTTAAACGTTTACTGATTAACCACAAAAATCAAACGATTTTAACATGGCGCTTTTTTTTACGTACGGACGCCGCGATACAAACGCGATTCGGTACGCTTAGTCTAAGTTTTTACAGTGCTAATTCGATTGATCGTATTGAGCGTTCGATCACATTAGCGTTAAGGTTTTTACCGGTTCATTTTTGAACCGTAACCGCAATAGATTAGAGCTACATTTTCTTATATGCATTCACAGCTAGGGCTCCTAACGATATCTTTCCAAATTAAATTCGGTTGTACCGAATTTGTGACCTTAAATCAAGAGCTTTGAGGTCCATTTTACTTTGACGATATTGTGATCGGCCGCTCAATACGATTAATCGAATTCGCAATGTAAAAACTTAGACTAACGCGAACAATATAGTCGTTGCCAGAAGCCAGAAGCCTTTGCACACGACGTAGTGACGTCACGTAGTGAAGTCGTGACGCATATGTATCGATGCAGAAATCCTGTTCGATTATACCCATTTCTATTCAACTGCTATTGTATTCCTACTTAATTCTCATAAGATGAAGACAACGAAACGGCACCGAATTGGAACTTGCATCCAAATAACGTGTGTAAAAGCCTTAACAAAAGGTCGTAGAACCTAAACTTGGGCAGTTTAGCACAAAGTACTGTTTGTTTTGGTACTTAACAAGAATAGAGTAATATTTGTCTTGGGATTTGTCTTAGGATTCGTGTTGCTGGTATAAGTGACAAGTGATTCTAAAGTAATTTGACTGGCTTTAAATACTAGAGTGCCACATGGTACCAGAACGTTAAATCCTTTGTTATTTTGATTGTAAATTCATAGATAACTAAATGATTTCCGCGACTTCGTCCGCTTGGATTAAGTTTTTTCAAATTTAGCGGGAACTCCTTAAATTTCCGGAATAAAAAGTAGCCTACGTCCTTGCCCGGGATACATCCCGGGGAAGGACATAGGCTACTAGGCATAGGATAGGTTGTAACCTATCCTTGTAGCAAGTTTCATCAAAATCGGTTGAACGGATGGGCCGTGAAAGCGTAGCAGACAGACAGACAGATAGACACAGACAGATTAAGTTTTAAGTATGGACTGGGCTACAAAAAGTGTGCAGTGTACCTAATTTGAATGAATAAACATTTTCCAAAAAAAATCCTACCCTCAAAGTAGGAGTCTTTGACTTAAGCCATTAGAACAGGGAGAAGTGTCAAAAACATTCAGAGTAGAGTTTGTTGACACAAGCGCGGCTGTGACCCGATTTCCGGCAGAGCTATAAAGCCTGCAAACTTTTCTGCCTAAGGAGACCACTTTATACCCCTCCAGGTGCTCTTTTGCGAGCACAGTTTAATATTTTTCGGTATTTCCATTTCTGTGTTTTATGTTTAACTCGCGAGAGGAATATTAACTTTGTAAGTACATGTCTAGTATAATAATGTACCTAATGCAAACTGATTAACTCTGTTTACTTATATTAGTGCGAAAACGCACTAGGGGCCGGACAGGACCCGCATCGAGATTGGTGAGAAACGACGTTTCGTCCTGCCGTCTAGTGTGAGAACTCCATATGGAGGCCAAGCCTACAGTTCTAGATCTAGTAATTTAGAGTTCTACCTGAATATGATGAGCGGAGAGTGGCCTAGTTGTGACAACGCATATCAGTCGATTGCGATTGTTAAGCAACGTTGACCCAATTCGGTAACTGGATGGGTCCACCAAAACAATTTGGCATGTTCGTTTCTTCAGTGCCTCGGAAAGCACGTCAAGCCGTCGGTATCGGTTATTTTCACCAAAATCTGTTATTAATCGTTACAAAAACCTAATAGTTTAATACTCTTAGACGAGTCGTATGCAGAAGGACGTGGGAACCCACCGTATTATCATCCCAAGAAAACTGCTACCATTTTGTGATTATGGAAAGGGGTTACGACACTCAGTAATGAGGAATACGACGCAAAGAGAGACATGAATATGTTAGTCGGTCAGTTGCTTACAGTTTAGCTAAAAAATATAGTTAGTAGTTTTTTCGTATTTAGATGATATAAAAGCATGGCAAATATAAGCTGTTCTAGGTATATTATATACAAAAATATGTACTTCTGTACTTATTATATTGTATTGTATTGTAATTACATTAATTATTTTATGACATGAAAATTATGTACTTGAGGTTAAGTACCTTTTTTTTAATTCTAAATTATGACATTTTTATTTTGACATTTTATCATTAAATTATGACATTATGAAGATACGACATTGTAATTTGTAAATAATATTTTTTAAATTTTGTATGACTAGGTATTCAGGTAGCTTATTAATTTTTATGACATATCAATGTAAATTTGTATTAATATTGTATTGTACTTTATCGTATAAACTGACTTTCGTGAGCGCTTTTTATAAGTCTATGCGAAGAATTAAAAAAAAACGTGCCAAAAAGAACTATGGTCTAAAAGTAATTTGCAAAAGCCAGGAGAGTACCTACTATGTCAATGTAAGCTAATCATTAAAAAAATGTCATTGCAATTACCGGTTTCTGTCACTCACTGATTTTCTGCTGACTTCCGTGAATTTTAATGAAAGGGAAATAGGGAAGATTGAGTAGCCTGTCAGGCAGTCACTGCCTCTGCTAACAGATTACTGTCAGCGCTGAACTGACGTGAAATCTGTTACCCATCATGAATAAACGCAAACTGGTGACGGCAAAGCGGGGTCCACGGCAAAAGGGAAATGGCTAATAAACGGACTCTGTGTAGACAAAATAGGTTTTCACTTTCACTAATAATGGATTTTGACGATTACCTAAATGTGCGAGCTTATTTTGAGTCCTTTTGATAATTTTTAGGGTTCCGTACCTCAAAAGAAAAAAACGGAACCCTTATAGAATCACTTTGTTGTCCGTCCGTCTGTGTGTCAAGACCCTTTTTCTCAGGAACGCATGGAGGTATGAAGCTGAAATTCATACTAAATACTCAGGTCTACTGTCCCTTGGAGCTGTGACAAAATCAAACTTCTAAGCCAACGCAATCAAAAGATACAGCCGTTTGTGCTGCAAATTTTCGACACTCGCAAGGGAATCAAAAACTACAGGGTACTTCCCGTGAACTCTTGAAATTTGGTACGAAGTAACGTCTTATAGCACAGATAAAGGAAATATTGCGAAAAGCATACATTTTTAGTTAAGTACATCATATATTAAAAATATTTGATATTAAACTAATACGCGTCAAGGCGCTCAGGGCGCGATTCCCAGAGAGACGCAGGTTCAAATCCTGCCGGTTCCGCGAATTTTTGATATGCATGTTTAAGTAAGTTTAGAAACTATCCTCGTGTGTGAAGCACTTTAACAAAATTAAAAAATTTAGTTTAACGCAAAATATGTCATTCCTCGTCCAATGAGTTCCATCGAATATGGGCCTTGAAAGTAGTTTCGATACTGCAATGTATCGCTACTAGATGGCATAAACAGTCGCGTTAGAAGACTGGATTACAGCTGTATATCTCAAATTTCGGCACTGGTAGGTAAGTGAACCGTGGCCTAGTGGTCAAAAGGCGCTCAGGGCGCGATTCCCAGAGAGACGCAGGTTCAAATCCTGCCGGTTCCGCGAATTTTTGATATGTATATTTAAGTAAGTTTAGAAACTATCCTCGTGTGTGAAGCACTGTAATAAAATTATAAAATTTAGTTTAACGCAAAATATGTCATTCCTCGTCCAATGAGTTCCATCGAATATGGGCCTTGAAAGTAGTTTCGATACTGCAATGTATCGCTACTGGATGGCATAAACAGTCGCGTTAGAAGACTGGATTACAGCTGCATATCTCAAATTTCGGCACTGGTAGGTAAGTGAACCGTGGCCTAGTGGTCAAGGCGCTCAGGGCGCGATTCCCAGAGAGACGCAGGTTCAAATCCTGCCGGTTCCGCGAATTTTCGATATGCATGTTTAAGTAAGTTTAGAAACTATCCTCGTGTGTGAAGCACTTTAACAAAATTATAAAATTTAGAACAGGTTTTTACGGAACCGTCGGTGCGCGAGTCAGACTCGCACTTGGCCGGTTTTTTTGCTCCGCTATTACCGCTGTAACTGCCCCAATGTAAAGAGCGCTTTACATAAAGATAAATAAAATGCATATTTTATTACAATCGGATTATTACTTTCATAGCGCCACAAACATTATCACCATGTGAGCGGTTAATTAAGGCGTGCATAAAATATACGAATTTCAATTCAACGACCGCCTCAATGTAAACAGGGCCTTACATAAAGAGCATTTAAATTGATTTCATATTTTCATTACGCCCTGAATCATATTTATTATTTTCATATCTCTTCATATTATACCTTATGACGGTAAATAAAATGTTAATGAGACATCGGAAGAGCCGTTTTATGTTAATAATTTGAACTTTAATATGTTAATTTTACCGGTAATTTTGTATTCACATTATAATAACATTAAAATCTCGCGACAATCGAAAATTGCATATTATCGTAATGAGCTTAAAAATGCCCTCCCGACCGAATTTCGGCCACGGTGGTATATATTCAAAGAGATTACTTACTCTTAGCCCGATGCAATGGGAGGCACAATCCGACACGACAGAAAGAGGATCACAGTGCCTAGTGGGAGATTTTCTTTTTCTTTCACTTAATATATTTATAAACGTCACGAAGCATCGTGAAGAGTGGTGTCATAAAAAGTATGTTTCTAAGATTTAATTTCCCAGTCTGTGAAAGGTTCCTATACCGTAAATGTATTCATAAATATTTACCAGTAGGTAACCATTAACTTGATTTATTATGATTCTACTCCGAGTTACTCTGCGCCTGCTGGCCACGCCTTCACAAAAAGCTTTTTAATTAGCAGAGTATCATGTTAGATTAGGTTAGTTCATTCAGAATACATAAATCTATATATTAACAAATTCTAATGTATATTTGGATTTGTGGATATGTCAGTGAAACAAATCATCATTTTATATGCCTTTACACAAGTTTAAGAAATCCATTAAAAGTGTGCTCCTGAAATGCTATTAAACTGTTGAAGATTTTGTAATTCATGCAAGAGCATGGATTTGACTAGCTCCCGCAATGCTAAGGACAGCGGTTACTTAAGTATCTACACATTGATGTATTTAAAAAGGATTTTTTTAAAAAGAGATTCACTCGACTATTCAAAAGCACTTGTAATAAGTTTATTTGAATAAAAAAATATGAGTTTGAGTTTATGTATCTATATTTTAAAAAAGTCATATAAGATCCGGATGTAAAAAAATATTACGCATATCTGCTTACATCTAGTACCGTATCACGAATCACGAAATTGGGCTAACCCCAACACCCAACCCTGTGGTTAGAGTAATATGTATAAAGTATGATGGCAAAGAGTTAATAAAGACAAACCTATATAATTAGGCATAATAGGATAATTTCAAGTCTTTGTGCACACAAATCATGAAATCTCTCCCAAAATCAGAATTCAAATCCAAATCCATGTATGAATATCCCTAAAGTAACATAAATAACTCTACGTTGAATCAAGTACGTAACAATACAGAGCTATAAAGAAAACCCGGATGTAGAGATATAATACGTGCACATTGTACCCGGCTGCCGGGATGACCGTGACACGAAATCAGGTCAAACCCAACACCCGGCCCACAGAGTAATAAAAATAGCATAGAATTTATTTAATAAAACCAAAGACAAGCCTACGTAATTAGACACAATTGGGTAATTTCAGGCGTACCAAAAATACTTTGTATTTCATCAGAAAAAGGATAGATGTAATTTAGTCGCTTAAAGTCCAGGTGTATGAAATAATTCTTTAAATAAAGGTTGCAAAAGTCAGGGTTTGTTAACTTGAACCAAACAATAAACATAATCATGGAGATATGAATGGAGAAGTTTCATGATGCTGTGAATATCATATTTAACACAACGGAAGTAAAATATGGATTAAAACTAATAAATCAGTGTTTTTTTAATCCATCAATAAATGACTGAGAAATGACGATTTAAAAGTTTAACTAATTAATTATCCGATTGCTGTATCTTACTCAAGATTGCAATTTTGTGAGTGAGTTTTAATACACACACACATAAATTAAGTGCTTTTAATTCAATTAAGTCACGTTAAGTCCATTTATTTCTTTTATTCGGCTTTATAAAGTCGGTTGATTGGGAATTATGACATCACGTCTCCCGTCTTGCAAGCGCAACGTTAAAGTTCCATAACTTTTTCATTTCTTGAGATATTTTAATGATTCTTTCATATTTATGTTTAATTTTGTCTTAATTTTCATAATAAATTTTTAAAAAATATGGTAGTTCGTTTTTTATTGGTGGTCTTAGTATCATTGTAGTCGTAACGTATCCACCAGTCACGAAATTGAAATTATAGCAAATTAATATTTTTTCTCTTTAACTATGGTAGTTCAGGACCTTATATTCAATAAAAGTATTTATTTCTTTGACCACAATGAGTAAATTTTGACGTTCGCAAACGTTAAAGTTTACACAAACACCAAAATTCAATAACAGCCTCTTGGTATTTTCGCAATAAGGAACAATCTATTAATTAATTTCAAAATGTCAGTCATTGTGGTAGATAAACCATTTGCCTACAATTTGGTATAAATAAATTTTTAGTTTTAATGCTATGAATAATAAAATATCAGGGGACAGAAAAGCTTAATATTGATCTAAACCGTTCCAGTTCAAATTTCTGACAAGCTCCTATTCTCTGAATGATGAAATTGGGTACCTCTAAAGAGTAGAGACAAAGCACTCGTAGTTGGGAAGCAAACACTCAGACTACAACTTTACTCCTCCAACTTTGATTAAACCCGATCTACAAAGTCTACACTATCTAGAATTTTTCAACAGCATGAGGGTCGAATTTACTGTTCTAGTTTGGTGCTTAGATTTGTTACTTATGTTTCTTGCTGTTTACTCTATTTTCATTTCGTGTAACTTCTACATTACAAATAGATTCCATTCCAATATATCACAATAAATTGTCTAGACTCTAGGATCCTCCCTAGATACAGTCTGAACCGAATTCCATATGAGTGAAGCGAAGAAAAGCTTTTTGCGAAACTAGCTGGCTCACACGGCTTCGCTTTGGTGGAATTTCTGACAATAGGGATGATGCCTATGACAAAAATAAATTATTTCTCACTGATTATTAAATAGAATTATTTTAATTATTTATAAAACCTAAAATTCACATCCTAGGTTAGTTTTAAGTTAGATGACGATTTTAAAGTATAGATTAAAGAAAAAAGGTGCGTTGAAATTGGATGCCGTCATAACTATTTTATTTATTTAGATATCTTTATTGCACACACAAAATATGCAGTATACCTACAGTTTAAAAGCAGTAGTAAGACTACATAGAAATGTGCAAAGGCGGTCTTATTGCTAAAGCAACTATGTATATCATACAAACTCCCATGCTAGAAGCGCGTCTTTAAGTTTGATAAGAGTTGCTGATGTGATTGAGTTGTCATCATCCCTTCTTTTTAGTGGACCTTAAAAAAACAATGCAAAAGCTCGAATTTCTAAGTACTCGTATATTAAAGTTTGAGTTACGCCAACCGTTAGTTTCTCATATTCAAAATATATATTAAAGGAAAAGGTGACTGACTGACTGATCTATCAACGCGCAGCTCAAACTAAGGGACGGATCGGACTGAAATTTTGCACACAGATTGCTATTATGACGTATGACATAGGCTAATAAATAATTTTTGAAAATTCAAGCCCTAAGGTGGTAAAATAGAGCTTTGAAATATGTTTCAAATTCGAACCTAACGTGAGCGAAGCCGCGGGCAATAGTGTCTGCCGATCTCCTTGTATATATATATATATATATATATATATATATATATAAAAATATAAGCATCACAAAATTATACCCATAGATTTAGGTTAACAGCAAAAGGAAACAGTTTCTAAAAAAAGTAAAGCGCATACACCAAATATTATAATTTCGTGGGTAACATCTTCTTCCCCGGATAAAAAGTCTTGCTCTGAATCCTTACGAAATTTCAAGGGCTCGAGGTTGACCCTGACAGCTCACACTGACCCGGATATTCAGGGTCAGCGTGACCCGGTCGCACCTAGATCTTGACCTGGTAAGCACCTTCAATAAATCACCGCGATTTGCGAAATGTGGAAACTTTTTGTCCATTTTAAGAGCATAAATGTAATTGAATGTATTTTGCAGAAAAGAAAAGGCGATGTCTGTAGAGCTAGCATGTGCACAACATGAGTAAAATTATATCTACCCGTTATCTCTATTTGTCTACCGAAACTAACATGGTTACTTGCGAGTGCGTAGTGCATAGTGTGACCTAATTTGATGTCACGGCTAACCGGGTATACGCAATGGATTCACCCGCTTATATCAGCTGATAGTGTCATTATATGAATGATGATCATACTAATATTATAAATACGAAAGTGTGTTTGTTTGTTGGTTTGTCCTTCAATCACGCCGCAACGGAGCAACGGATCGACGTGATTTTTGGCATAGGTATAGTTGAAGATCTGGAGAGTGACATAGGCTACCCTTTATTCCGGAAAATTAAGGAGTTCCCGCGGGAATAAAAAACTTAATCCACGCGGATGAAGTCGCGGGCATCAGCTACTTGTTTAATATTTCTGTTTTTCATAATTTTGAAATTGTTACTGTTAATAATATAAGTAGCCCTTTTAATTAAGTGAAAATATAAAGGGCAAGCAGTATAAAACTTAAAAGTGTATAATTAAGTGGCGATGCTCGAAATAATTGAATTTTCTTTCGCTTTTCCTTTGTATAACGTGCTCATAACCTACTTTTACGTTGTGAGCAACAAGTTAGCCCATTTTTAATTGTCGAGAATCCATACTTCCATACTAATATTATAAATGCGAAAGTGTGTCTGTCTGTCTGTCTGCTACGCTTTAACGGCCCATCTGTTCAACCGATTTTGATTAAATTTGCTATAGGGATAGTTTGTATCCCATTGTTTGTTTGTACAAAGACATAGACTATTTATCCCGGAAAATTTTAAAAAAACTTAACAGTCGCGGGTATCATCTAGTAATTAATTATTTAATGAGCTACCTAGGTACTACAGATTATCTAGAGACTTATTGATGATACAAAGAAGTTGGTCATAATTTTGAGCTCAGTACTTAAAATGGCCAATATTTTTGATAGGAACTTGGCCATGTAATTTCACATTATAATATTTTGTGACAGGGATAAAAAACCTTCCGGAGATTGAATAACCCACTTAAAATAGATATGAAATTGGTGCGCAACGGTAAACAGATAAAACATTTTTTAAAGATGTAACGAGAATTTCAAGAACATTAGAATAAAAGGGTCTAAAACGGACTCTACTTCTCTTTCAACCAAAAAAGCGCCTTGGACAACAAAAAGTACTATAAGGGTGCCTTTCCACCAGGGATGTGCTACGTTGCTAAGCTACGGATGTGTGTCGTACCCATCCATAGGAACACTTTATCTAACATCTAGCGATCAAACTACAGCACTCAGACTGGCGAATCATTACTTAAGGAATTCCTTAATATAGATTTTGTTTAGAAATCTGTACTAAGGAGTTCCTTAAGCAATGATTAAGCGATACTGAGTGCGGCAGTTAGGTATAAAAACCAAGCGCTCCTGTTGGCAACGTATCTTCTTACTCTGGTGGAAAGCCACCTTCATACTCCTTAGTTACTTCGCTGTAAGATGTTTGTTACAAGGTTCGAAATAAAAACTGTACCGACACAAACATCGCAACTAGACATTGCCCCTTTACAGCTAAGAGCCTTTACGGTAATGAGGTTTACGTTCTTTAAACACAGTACGTACTTGTAATTTTCTTTATTTCACTTTAAATGTTATACTTTATATAGACTTGCTTTTATATTTTACTAATAACTGCAATGTGAACTCGCTATCCTCGAATAAACGTTAAAGTTTTTAGCTAGTATGTAGGTAATAATATGAATGTATGTTTATCTTGAACAATAAAAAAAAAGTACCGGCCTGCACCAAGCGTTTAGTGTTTAGTTCCGTACATCTCGATACGTATCTTTTTTGATACCTAACTAAGTATGGACTACGGACATTCGATTAAGTTAAAACTGTATTAAGCCCATACTTCCAACGTATTTAAAAGCAATATTACTCAAAATGGCAGCTTGATGTCACGTACCTTCACGTTCCTATAATAGGTATTGATAGCCACTGCAGCCCATTAACGTCCCACTACTGGGCACATGCCTCCACTATCATAGGAGAGTGGGAATTAGAGCTTAGACCCACCACGCTGCTCCAATGCGGGTTGGCGGGCTTTAACGACTAATATCATGTTGATGATAATAACCGGGACCGACGGCTTGACGTGCTCTCCGAGGCACGGGGGTGAAACACCGCCGACTTCCTAACTCCGGGCTAGTGCTGAGAATTTCTAGTCAGAAAAACCCAACACTTATTATGGCCCGACCCGGGACTCGAACCCGGGACCTCGTCAGCCGGAGTCAAACAGGCAAACCACTAAACCAACGAGGCAGGATTGATAGCATCAATAGTTAATTATTAGTATAGTAGTAGTAATATAATAATATATTGATATAAGTAGTTGTAATAGAAACACGAACTCGAACCATAAAGTTTCTTTTTATTATTCTTAAAATTTAGATACGGAACTCTAAAAATCTTGTACTTTATACAATTTTCTTATTACTTTATGGTTCACGCATCGTTAACTCTGTAAAGCAAATGGCTTTCGAGATAGAGTTTTTGAAAAGTTCTCTTACGAAGCTATTTACAAAGATGGTCTTTTAAATGATTACTTCAATAAAATAACCTAATTACGCGAATATACAATCATCCATATAGCCGCGTTTTCACGAGTTAACCTGCGTGCTTACCAAAGTAAATATAATTAGTCTATGTAATAAATAAAATAAGTCTATGGTACTTACTACCACCTCATAAAGCAGGATTCTATACCAATATTATAAATTCGAAAGTATGGATGGATGGAGGTTTATTATTCAAACACGCCAGCACGGCTTAACGGATCTAGATGAAATTTGGCACCGAGATAGATTATAGTCTGGAATAACACGCAGGCTATTTTTATAGCGGAAAATGAAAGAGTTCTCGCGGGAACTAAACAAACCTCAATCCACGCGGAATCCGCGGCGGATATTTCAATATTCACGTTTTAATAATAATAATAATGTCCTCCCGACCGAATTTCGGCCACGGCGGCCTATCTCCAGAGAGATTAGCCATCTACGCGGGAGATATTATAGTGCACAAGTGTGTGCGCATACACAGGTGCACTCTCTGTTGCTTTACTCTCATAGCCCGATGGGACGGAGAATCCGACACGACCGGAGAGAGCTCAGGCGCAGGACCGACGGCTTTACGTGCTCTCCGAGGCACGGGGGTTAAACACCGCCAACTTCCTTACTCCGGGCTAGTACTGAGAATTTCTTGTCAGAAAAACCCAACACTTGCTATTGACGTTTTATATGACTTATCTCGACGTTCCTAAAATGAGGATTACAATTCTGAAACAAGAGTGTCAGTAACATAAAAATAAGAGATATAAAAAATTCTTTTTTAAACAACCGACTTTAAACTCCCGCGCCAACTTTACAACAACAAGCACACGCTATACAAAGTACTTACTTATTTTATTGTTGATATTTTAAAAACCGCTCGACCGATTTACCACCTTTGAAGCCTTTCCCTACCTTTATCGATTTATACCCTTTCAAACAAAAAAAGAATCATCCAAATCGGTCCAGGCGTCTTCGAGTAATCGGGGAACATACATAAAAAATAAAAAAAAAGATTCCGACGAATTGAGAACCTCCTCCTTTTTTAAAGTCGGTTAATAAAACGGCCATTAGCGATGGTAGTTATCCCCCTGGGTAGAAAGACTCGGGTGGTTCGACGCGGCAGTCGTTATACAAAACTCGTTTGCACATGTCGACGAAATCGCAGTCAAAATCAGCATATATATTGTACGTAAATATGGCGCCGAATACAAATCACGTTTTACACCGGGAAATCAAGGAAATCCTACGGCATTTTTCAAAACCCTAAGTTCACGCGGACGTAGTTTGCGAAATCTACCAAATGTGACGTATCACTTATCACTTCGACGACGACCCATCATGCCATGGGGCATCTATGTTTATTTATCATAGTGGTGTACATCGCATCTCTCTAGTTTTAGACTAATATTATAAATTTAGGAAAGCGTGTATATTTGTTGATTTGTCCTCCAATCGCGCCGTAACAGAGACACGGATTGACTTGATTTTTTGCATGTTTATTCCACGAGGACGAAGTGGCGGGCATCAACTAGTTTTAAATAAAACCAGAATTTCTTCACAGCCGACCATCGGGTCTATTGATATATTGTCACAATCCAACGGGTCGTGAGATCTTTGTAACATTCATCAATGTCAATAAAACCTCCCAGACTCCCCAAAGTACAAAGAATTGAATATATTAAATGATAAATTATCATGGACCACACAAAATGATATTACAAATTCAATAGATATTTTCACTTGAATATAAAAATTTATAAGGATCTATTATTATTGTAAAAAACAAGTTTGTTTTCCGTGCCACATTATAAATATTTTATTTTTTAATAGTAGCTTGTCTTGGATGAAATGAACACGGGATAAACGTAAGAAAAATGTGTGAACTCACGTTTGACTAACTTTTGCAAGGCGAGGGGAGAGTGCCTTGTCCTTTTTTTGCCCAATTTTTTTTTTTTTTTTTTTTTTAATTTATTTATCAAGATACAAATTTACAACACACACATAGTAGTTAAGTATACATTGAAAAAAACCACAGAGGTTTGACCACAATGTATGAGCGTCTGCGCCTTGTGGTAACTATTCTTAGACGAAAAAAAAAAAAAAAGAAAAAAAAAAAAAAAAAAAAAAATACCAACTAAATAAATAAAATAAAATCATAACAAAACCCACAATATAAGTAATAAAACTAGAGATAACATAAAAAACAATTATTTGAAATACCTACTAGACCAAACATTAATTCATTCCTGCAGGAGCCAAAGAAACATCTCCTAGGCAACAAAGTTAGTTATGCAGAATCTTGAGTGCAAGTTCATATTAGTTTGCCCAAGAAATATTCCTTTAGCTTCCACTTCACATTCGCACATTATTGACACTAGTGCATGAAAAAGTCGATCACTATGACAACCATAGACAGAATTTATTCGCTACGCTCAAGACAACACAATATCATAATAAATGGCGAAACTGCCCAGTTCGCGGCAAGAGGGGTAAGGCGAATTATATTACGCGTCCCGTGGTTAATTAGTCCGAGTAGATTATTAAACAAGGGTCTAAAATGAGACATTCCATGCAAGCTGCTTAGCGTTCCGAGCGACAGAGAGATGCTATACAATCGAGTAGAATGGTCTCAGTTCCGATTTAAACCCTCTACTTTTCACTTTGATTGCGACAAAAATAATAACGACTTTGAATGGTTTCTTTGCCTTTCTGCTTCATTTCCATATCCATTAGAAGAAAGACCTTCAATTTCACAAATAAATAGTCACGTTTACCTAACCCTGAACATTCATTTAATTTGTACCACAGAATCGAAACCGAAATCAAGTCAAATCAATTACGGCAATATAATAGTTCTAGAGATTTCTTGGCAATCCGCAATTATATCTACTTTTTTTAATATCTTCTTGTTGTCAACAAGAACAAATTTAAAAGAACACTCACTTTGACATTGTACATCCAACCACTAGATGGATCCCGGTAGTAAATATAATAAATCTATGATGGATCCAATAATCAGCATAATAACAATAAATATATGAATAACATAATAACAATAAATAAATGAATAACTTTCATCAGTGCAACAATGACTGGGGCTTTAACGCTTTTCTATCAGGACATTTTTTTTCAGCTACCTAGTAACTTCTAAAAACATTACTTTACTCCCTAGAGGCAGAATAATAACATAAACCCGCTTAAGATAAGGCTATAATAACACATTTTTAGAACATGAGAGGTAAAAAGTTTTTTAAATACATCGTCTCGGTATAGAACGTATTTCTCGAAGTTTTCTTTACACGGGTTAGAAGGAATAATTTTAATTAATAATTATTCGTTCTAACCTGATACTATTTAAACAGAAAATAAATCATTATAAATGAGTTTTTTTTTTTATCCTCTACTAGTTAGCCCTTAACTGCAATCTCACCTGATGGTAAGTGATGATGCAGTCTAAGATGGTAGCGGGCTAACTTGTTAGGGGCATGGCAGTTATATTAAACCCATACCCCTATTCGGTTTCTACACGGCATCGTACCGGAACGCTTAATCGCTTGGCGGCACGTCTTTGCCGGTAAGGTGGTAACTAGCCACGGCCGAAGCCTCACGTGGTAAGGTGGGAACCAGGCCAGACCAGGGAAAATTCAGAAATTATTAATTCCCAAATTGCCCCTGCCGGGGATCGAACCCGGGACCTCCGCACGTTAAGACAACAGTGCTGCACACTGCGCCACGGAAGTCGTAAGGAGTTAAAATGATGATGATGACTGCATATTGTATTATACTATTTTGAATTATACGTGGTTGATTCTGATATAAGAACGTGGTCGATACTAATATTATAAGATATGTTTTAGTGTAACACAGTTGTTCCCTTAGCAATAAGCAGATTCCTATTTATGTAGTTGTTCCCCATTGAGCATTCCACACGCTCTCAAATCCTATAGAAAGCAGCATTCTATTCAAACGGACGCTTTGATGTCTTATAATATGTAACACTCAGTCTAAACACTTACACGGACGCTTACACGTGACACGTTGAAACTGACAATCCTATTGTTTGTTCTACATAGCATACACACTGGCGTTTTGAGCGTTGGCGTTCGTCGAACATATGCGCAGACCCTGCGACGTAGCGCACGCGAGACGTTAACATCTCAACCATGAACGCCACGCTATCGCTTCGTAGCGTCATTTACAACCGCAGACGCATCACCACTACAGCCTATTAACGTCCCATTGCTGGGCACAGGCCTCCACTCTCATAGGAGGGGGAATTAAAGCTTAGACCCACCACTCTGCTCCAATGCGGGTTGGCGGACTTTAACGACTATTATCATGTTAGTGATAATAACCGGGACCGAAGGCTTAACGTGCTCTCCGAGGCACGGGGGTGAAATACCGCCAACTTTCAACTCCGGGCTGGCACTGGGAATTTCTTAATTGAAAAACCCAATACCTAACAATATTTTTGCCCGACCGGGAATCGAACCCAGGACCTCGTGATCCGCAGTCGACTACGCTAACCGCTAGACCAACGAGGCAGCACGCATTCACAGACGCATCAGATTATTTTTCAAATATCTCAGCAAAAAAAAGTAAAAGAGACGTAATGTGTTCGAGATTGTGACGACGTTGCGCCTACGCAACGCTAACTCAACGTTCAGAGTGCCTAATGAGAGATTTTCTTGCCATTTGATCGCGACAACGTTAACTATGTATTTGTATTTATACGAGTTGGATTATAGTTCTGAAACAAGAGCGTCAACTATATTAAAATAATACTAATTCAAGCGATGGTTGTAAGCCCTCTGCAGATGACAGCGCGGCGCGTAGTACGAAGAACGCTTTCGCTGGAGGAACGCCAGTGTGTAGGGCCTCTAAACTGACAATCCGATTGTTTGTTCAACGTAGAACTATTATATTTCTATGTCTACGTTAACGATCAAGCGAATCATATTGTAAATAGTTTAGAAGGTAGCACGTAATGATAAACTATGAAATGATTCGCTAGATCATTGCCGTAACATTGCATTGTGCGTTTAGAATTATAGTTTTATTTTTTTAATGATTACTACTGCCATGCCCTTAACAGGCTAGCCCGCTACCAGCTTAGACTGCATCATCACTTATCATCAAATAAGATGGCAGTCAAGGGCTAACTTGTAGTGAATAAAAAAAAACAATCGGCTTCAGGCCAATACAAATAAAATTATTATTGGCTTGAAGAATAAAGTCCCCATAGAAACGACTTCAAACAGTACACTAAGTAGTTCCCCCGTCGACGACCCATAAGCAAATAACTTGAAAAAATAGCGGCTTCGTTAAAAGCGACCTGTTGCTACGTCAACTCGACTCAAGGCTTTTCCCGTTGTCGTTAGCCATTATAACTACGAGAAGGTCGCTTTACTTTTTTTTATGATTTACTTACTTAAATGGTTTGACTTCTCCCGTATTTTTAGCGTGGATGATTTTTTTTTCATCTTATTACTTTTTTTTTATACACTACAAGTTGACTGCAATCTCACCTGGTATATAACAAGTGATGATGCAGTATATAAGATGGTAGCGGGATAATTTTATAGGGGTATACTGGCAGTTGTAATGAACCCATACCTAATCGGTTTCAACTCGGTATCGTACCGGAATGCTAAATCGCTTGCCGGTTGGGTGGTGACTAGCCACGGCCGAAGCCTTCCGACAGAGAAGATTCAGAAATTATTGTAAACTAGTGGGCCCGGCAGACTTTGTCCTGCCCTGAACCTCGAACCCGACCGCAGCGCCCCCTATCGGGTCCAATTGTGTATATAAACCATACCGGGGTCCAAACAATCAGAACAAAAAAAGAATTAGCGAATTTTTTAAATTTTTAATTTTTTTTATTGATTTTATGAAATGCACAAAAAAAATACAAAATTTTGTTTCTCGCCAAACTACACATGTAGTTTGTTGGCGAGTTCGCGCTTAACTTAACTTTTATGCCGCCACGCCATTCACGCCATTCACGCGTGATGCCGTGACCAAGGGAAATAGGGATTCATTTTTATATTATTGTAAATTCTCAAGTAGACATCCTACCGGGGATCAAACCCGGGGCCACTGCATCAGGGTGGTCGTCATAAAATAAGATCTAGAGCTGGCGTACCAGTATCGCTCTAGCTAGTTAGAGCTATTGTATGAGAAAAAAAATGCTGTTGCTCTTTTCTTCGGAACGGGAATAAATGATTCGCCTAAATCCGACCTTTCCCGGGAAAAGTTCAGGTATGAAATACCGGGTAATATATTATTTTCCCTATTGTCCTGGGATTTTATTGTGAAACTGCCAGGTTCGGTTATCCCTCTGGAAGGTTTTGTATGAACGACGCAATATTTTACGACGTAGCAATAAATATTAAATAATTACGATTTTTTACGCAAAATAAAATGCAATGTACCGGGAAAGCTCCAATGCATAAAAAAAGAACAATTATTTGGCAAATATATTAAGCCAAAAAAGTGAAAAGGTAACAAGAAGATACTATTAATAGTCTATACTATCGCATGAGTATATCCATAATATCGATATAATATCAATATATATATATATAGATATTATTGCTTATTTACCTACAAGTCGGACGCCCAACTTTTTTCTATGAAAGAGCCCATCTAAATATCCTACATAATTGTATGTATTGTATTGAAAGATTATAAATTGGATTTGAGCAGAAGATAAAAACCATAAGAGGCTATCCCAAGACTTTTATGTATGTTCAAGTATTACTTTACAATAATTGAAGAGAAATATTTTACAAATGACACAATAGAAGGAGATAATTTTGTCAGTTTTCATAAAAAGTTCATTATACCTTATGACGGTAAATAAAATGTTAATGAGACATCGGAAGAGCCGTTTTATGTTAATAATTTGAACTTTAATATGTTAATTTTACCGGTAATTTTGTATTCACATTATAATAACATTAAAATCTCGCGACAATCGAAAATTGCATATTATCGTAATGAGCTTAAAAATGCCCTCCCGACCGAATTTCGGCCACGGTGGTATATATTCAAAGAGATTACTTACTCTTAGCCCGATGCAATGGGAGGCACAATCCGACACGACAGAAAGAGGATCACAGTGCCTAGTGGGAGATTTTCTTTTTCTTTCACTTAATATATTTATAAACGTCACGAAGCATCGTGAAGAGTGGTGTCATAAAAAGTATGTTTCTAAGATTTAATTTCCCAGTCTGTGAAAGGTTCCTATACCGTAAATGTATTCATAAATATTTACCAGTAGGTAACCATTAACTTGATTTATTATGATTCTACTCCGAGTTACTCTGCGCCTGCTGGCCACGCCTTCACAAAAAGCTTTTTAATTAGCAGAGTATCATGTTAGATTAGGTTAGTTCATTCAGAATACATAAATCTATATATTAACAAATTCTAATGTATATTTGGATTTGTGGATATGTCAGTGAAACAAATCATCATTTTATATGCCTTTACACAAGTTTAAGAAATCCATTAAAAGTGTGCTCCTGAAATGCTATTAAACTGTTGAAGATTTTGTAATTCATGCAAGAGCATGGATTTGACTAGCTCCCGCAATGCTAAGGACAGCGGTTACTTAAGTATCTACACATTGATGTATTTAAAAAGGATTTTTTTAAAAAGAGATTCACTCGACTATTCAAAAGCACTTGTAATAAGTTTATTTGAATAAAAAAATATGAGTTTGAGTTTATGTATCTATATTTTAAAAAAGTCATATAAGATCCGGATGTAAAAAAATATTACGCATATCTGCTTACATCTAGTACCGTATCACGAATCACGAAATTGGGCTAACCCCAACACCCAACCCTGTGGTTAGAGTAATATGTATAAAGTATGATGGCAAAGAGTTAATAAAGACAAACCTATATAATTAGGCATAATAGGATAATTTCAAGTCTTTGTGCACACAAATCATGAAATCTCTCCCAAAATCAGAATTCAAATCCAAATCCATGTATGAATATCCCTAAAGTAACATAAATAACTCTACGTTGAATCAAGTACGTAACAATACAGAGCTATAAAGAAAACCCGGATGTAGAGATATAATACGTGCACATTGTACCCGGCTGCCGGGATGACCGTGACACGAAATCAGGTCAAACCCAACACCCGGCCCACAGAGTAATAAAAATAGCATAGAATTTATTTAATAAAACCAAAGACAAGCCTACGTAATTAGACACAATTGGGTAATTTCAGGCGTACCAAAAATACTTTGTATTTCATCAGAAAAAGGATAGATGTAATTTAGTCGCTTAAAGTCCAGGTGTATGAAATAATTCTTTAAATAAAGGTTGCAAAAGTCAGGGTTTGTTAACTTGAACCAAACAATAAACATAATCATGGAGATATGAATGGAGAAGTTTCATGATGCTGTGAATATCATATTTAACACAACGGAAGTAAAATATGGATTAAAACTAATAAATCAGTGTTTTTTTAATCCATCAATAAATGACTGAGAAATGACGATTTAAAAGTTTAACTAATTAATTATCCGATTGCTGTATCTTACTCAAGATTGCAATTTTGTGAGTGAGTTTTAATACACACACACATAAATTAAGTGCTTTTAATTCAATTAAGTCACGTTAAGTCCATTTATTTCTTTTATTCGGCTTTATAAAGTCGGTTGATTGGGAATTATGACATCACGTCTCCCGTCTTGCAAGCGCAACGTTAAAGTTCCATAACTTTTTCATTTCTTGAGATATTTTAATGATTCTTTCATATTTATGTTTAATTTTGTCTTAATTTTCATAATAAATTTTTAAAAAATATGGTAGTTCGTTTTTTATTGGTGGTCTTAGTATCATTGTAGTCGTAACGTATCCACCAGTCACGAAATTGAAATTATAGCAAATTAATATTTTTTCTCTTTAACTATGGTAGTTCAGGACCTTATATTCAATAAAAGTATTTATTTCTTTGACCACAATGAGTAAATTTTGACGTTCGCAAACGTTAAAGTTTACACAAACACCAAAATTCAATAACAGCCTCTTGGTATTTTCGCAATAAGGAACAATCTATTAATTAATTTCAAAATGTCAGTCATTGTGGTAGATAAACCATTTGCCTACAATTTGGTATAAATAAATTTTTAGTTTTAATGCTATGAATAATAAAATATCAGGGGACAGAAAAGCTTAATATTGATCTAAACCGTTCCAGTTCAAATTTCTGACAAGCTCCTATTCTCTGAATGATGAAATTGGGTACCTCTAAAGAGTAGAGACAAAGCACTCGTAGTTGGGAAGCAAACACTCAGACTACAACTTTACTCCTCCAACTTTGATTAAACCCGATCTACAAAGTCTACACTATCTAGAATTTTTCAACAGCATGAGGGTCGAATTTACTGTTCTAGTTTGGTGCTTAGATTTGTTACTTATGTTTCTTGCTGTTTACTCTATTTTCATTTCGTGTAACTTCTACATTACAAATAGATTCCATTCCAATATATCACAATAAATTGTCTAGACTCTAGGATCCTCCCTAGATACAGTCTGAACCGAATTCCATATGAGTGAAGCGAAGAAAAGCTTTTTGCGAAACTAGCTGGCTCACACGGCTTCGCTTTGGTGGAATTTCTGACAATAGGGATGATGCCTATGACAAAAATAAATTATTTCTCACTGATTATTAAATAGAATTATTTTAATTATTTATAAAACCTAAAATTCACATCCTAGGTTAGTTTTAAGTTAGATGACGATTTTAAAGTATAGATTAAAGAAAAAAGGTGCGTTGAAATTGGATGCCGTCATAACTATTTTATTTATTTAGATATCTTTATTGCACACACAAAATATGCAGTATACCTACAGTTTAAAAGCAGTAGTAAGACTACATAGAAATGTGCAAAGGCGGTCTTATTGCTAAAGCAACTATGTATATCATACAAACTCCCATGCTAGAAGCGCGTCTTTAAGTTTGATAAGAGTTGCTGATGTGATTGAGTTGTCATCATCCCTTCTTTTTAGTGGACCTTAAAAAAACAATGCAAAAGCTCGAATTTCTAAGTACTCGTATATTAAAGTTTGAGTTACGCCAACCGTTAGTTTCTCATATTCAAAATATATATTAAAGGAAAAGGTGACTGACTGACTGATCTATCAACGCGCAGCTCAAACTAAGGGACGGATCGGACTGAAATTTTGCACACAGATTGCTATTATGACGTATGACATAGGCTAATAAATAATTTTTGAAAATTCAAGCCCTAAGGTGGTAAAATAGAGCTTTGAAATATGTTTCAAATTCGAACCTAACGTGAGCGAAGCCGCGGGCAATAGTGTCTGCCGATCTCCTTGTATATATATATATATATATATATATATATATATATAAAAATATAAGCATCACAAAATTATACCCATAGATTTAGGTTAACAGCAAAAGGAAACAGTTTCTAAAAAAAGTAAAGCGCATACACCAAATATTATAATTTCGTGGGTAACATCTTCTTCCCCGGATAAAAAGTCTTGCTCTGAATCCTTACGAAATTTCAAGGGCTCGAGGTTGACCCTGACAGCTCACACTGACCCGGATATTCAGGGTCAGCGTGACCCGGTCGCACCTAGATCTTGACCTGGTAAGCACCTTCAATAAATCACCGCGATTTGCGAAATGTGGAAACTTTTTGTCCATTTTAAGAGCATAAATGTAATTGAATGTATTTTGCAGAAAAGAAAAGGCGATGTCTGTAGAGCTAGCATGTGCACAACATGAGTAAAATTATATCTACCCGTTATCTCTATTTGTCTACCGAAACTAACATGGTTACTTGCGAGTGCGTAGTGCATAGTGTGACCTAATTTGATGTCACGGCTAACCGGGTATACGCAATGGATTCACCCGCTTATATCAGCTGATAGTGTCATTATATGAATGATGATCATACTAATATTATAAATACGAAAGTGTGTTTGTTTGTTGGTTTGTCCTTCAATCACGCCGCAACGGAGCAACGGATCGACGTGATTTTTGGCATAGGTATAGTTGAAGATCTGGAGAGTGACATAGGCTACCCTTTATTCCGGAAAATTAAGGAGTTCCCGCGGGAATAAAAAACTTAATCCACGCGGATGAAGTCGCGGGCATCAGCTACTTGTTTAATATTTCTGTTTTTCATAATTTTGAAATTGTTACTGTTAATAATATAAGTAGCCCTTTTAATTAAGTGAAAATATAAAGGGCAAGCAGTATAAAACTTAAAAGTGTATAATTAAGTGGCGATGCTCGAAATAATTGAATTTTCTTTCGCTTTTCCTTTGTATAACGTGCTCATAACCTACTTTTACGTTGTGAGCAACAAGTTAGCCCATTTTTAATTGTCGAGAATCCATACTTCCATACTAATATTATAAATGCGAAAGTGTGTCTGTC
Source organism: Erebia epiphron (assembly GCA_963932025.1). NCBI lineage: Eukaryota > Metazoa > Arthropoda > Insecta > Lepidoptera > Nymphalidae > Erebia > Erebia epiphron. The sequence continues at coordinate 28,759,030 of OZ009946.1, forward strand.
TGTCTGTCTGCTACGCTTTAACGGCCCATCTGTTCAACCGATTTTGATTAAATTTGCTATAGGGATAGTTTGTATCCCATTGTTTGTTTGTACAAAGACATAGACTATTTATCCCGGAAAATTTTAAAAAAACTTAACAGTCGCGGGTATCATCTAGTAATTAATTATTTAATGAGCTACCTAGGTACTACAGATTATCTAGAGACTTATTGATGATACAAAGAAGTTGGTCATAATTTTGAGCTCAGTACTTAAAATGGCCAATATTTTTGATAGGAACTTGGCCATGTAATTTCACATTATAATATTTTGTGACAGGGATAAAAAACCTTCCGGAGATTGAATAACCCACTTAAAATAGATATGAAATTGGTGCGCAACGGTAAACAGATAAAACATTTTTTAAAGATGTAACGAGAATTTCAAGAACATTAGAATAAAAGGGTCTAAAACGGACTCTACTTCTCTTTCAACCAAAAAAGCGCCTTGGACAACAAAAAGTACTATAAGGGTGCCTTTCCACCAGGGATGTGCTACGTTGCTAAGCTACGGATGTGTGTCGTACCCATCCATAGGAACACTTTATCTAACATCTAGCGATCAAACTACAGCACTCAGACTGGCGAATCATTACTTAAGGAATTCCTTAATATAGATTTTGTTTAGAAATCTGTACTAAGGAGTTCCTTAAGCAATGATTAAGCGATACTGAGTGCGGCAGTTAGGTATAAAAACCAAGCGCTCCTGTTGGCAACGTATCTTCTTACTCTGGTGGAAAGCCACCTTCATACTCCTTAGTTACTTCGCTGTAAGATGTTTGTTACAAGGTTCGAAATAAAAACTGTACCGACACAAACATCGCAACTAGACATTGCCCCTTTACAGCTAAGAGCCTTTACGGTAATGAGGTTTACGTTCTTTAAACACAGTACGTACTTGTAATTTTCTTTATTTCACTTTAAATGTTATACTTTATATAGACTTGCTTTTATATTTTACTAATAACTGCAATGTGAACTCGCTATCCTCGAATAAACGTTAAAGTTTTTAGCTAGTATGTAGGTAATAATATGAATGTATGTTTATCTTGAACAATAAAAAAAAAGTACCGGCCTGCACCAAGCGTTTAGTGTTTAGTTCCGTACATCTCGATACGTATCTTTTTTGATACCTAACTAAGTATGGACTACGGACATTCGATTAAGTTAAAACTGTATTAAGCCCATACTTCCAACGTATTTAAAAGCAATATTACTCAAAATGGCAGCTTGATGTCACGTACCTTCACGTTCCTATAATAGGTATTGATAGCCACTGCAGCCCATTAACGTCCCACTACTGGGCACATGCCTCCACTATCATAGGAGAGTGGGAATTAGAGCTTAGACCCACCACGCTGCTCCAATGCGGGTTGGCGGGCTTTAACGACTAATATCATGTTGATGATAATAACCGGGACCGACGGCTTGACGTGCTCTCCGAGGCACGGGGGTGAAACACCGCCGACTTCCTAACTCCGGGCTAGTGCTGAGAATTTCTAGTCAGAAAAACCCAACACTTATTATGGCCCGACCCGGGACTCGAACCCGGGACCTCGTCAGCCGGAGTCAAACAGGCAAACCACTAAACCAACGAGGCAGGATTGATAGCATCAATAGTTAATTATTAGTATAGTAGTAGTAATATAATAATATATTGATATAAGTAGTTGTAATAGAAACACGAACTCGAACCATAAAGTTTCTTTTTATTATTCTTAAAATTTAGATACGGAACTCTAAAAATCTTGTACTTTATACAATTTTCTTATTACTTTATGGTTCACGCATCGTTAACTCTGTAAAGCAAATGGCTTTCGAGATAGAGTTTTTGAAAAGTTCTCTTACGAAGCTATTTACAAAGATGGTCTTTTAAATGATTACTTCAATAAAATAACCTAATTACGCGAATATACAATCATCCATATAGCCGCGTTTTCACGAGTTAACCTGCGTGCTTACCAAAGTAAATATAATTAGTCTATGTAATAAATAAAATAAGTCTATGGTACTTACTACCACCTCATAAAGCAGGATTCTATACCAATATTATAAATTCGAAAGTATGGATGGATGGAGGTTTATTATTCAAACACGCCAGCACGGCTTAACGGATCTAGATGAAATTTGGCACCGAGATAGATTATAGTCTGGAATAACACGCAGGCTATTTTTATAGCGGAAAATGAAAGAGTTCTCGCGGGAACTAAACAAACCTCAATCCACGCGGAATCCGCGGCGGATATTTCAATATTCACGTTTTAATAATAATAATAATGTCCTCCCGACCGAATTTCGGCCACGGCGGCCTATCTCCAGAGAGATTAGCCATCTACGCGGGAGATATTATAGTGCACAAGTGTGTGCGCATACACAGGTGCACTCTCTGTTGCTTTACTCTCATAGCCCGATGGGACGGAGAATCCGACACGACCGGAGAGAGCTCAGGCGCAGGACCGACGGCTTTACGTGCTCTCCGAGGCACGGGGGTTAAACACCGCCAACTTCCTTACTCCGGGCTAGTACTGAGAATTTCTTGTCAGAAAAACCCAACACTTGCTATTGACGTTTTATATGACTTATCTCGACGTTCCTAAAATGAGGATTACAATTCTGAAACAAGAGTGTCAGTAACATAAAAATAAGAGATATAAAAAATTCTTTTTTAAACAACCGACTTTAAACTCCCGCGCCAACTTTACAACAACAAGCACACGCTATACAAAGTACTTACTTATTTTATTGTTGATATTTTAAAAACCGCTCGACCGATTTACCACCTTTGAAGCCTTTCCCTACCTTTATCGATTTATACCCTTTCAAACAAAAAAAGAATCATCCAAATCGGTCCAGGCGTCTTCGAGTAATCGGGGAACATACATAAAAAATAAAAAAAAAGATTCCGACGAATTGAGAACCTCCTCCTTTTTTAAAGTCGGTTAATAAAACGGCCATTAGCGATGGTAGTTATCCCCCTGGGTAGAAAGACTCGGGTGGTTCGACGCGGCAGTCGTTATACAAAACTCGTTTGCACATGTCGACGAAATCGCAGTCAAAATCAGCATATATATTGTACGTAAATATGGCGCCGAATACAAATCACGTTTTACACCGGGAAATCAAGGAAATCCTACGGCATTTTTCAAAACCCTAAGTTCACGCGGACGTAGTTTGCGAAATCTACCAAATGTGACGTATCACTTATCACTTCGACGACGACCCATCATGCCATGGGGCATCTATGTTTATTTATCATAGTGGTGTACATCGCATCTCTCTAGTTTTAGACTAATATTATAAATTTAGGAAAGCGTGTATATTTGTTGATTTGTCCTCCAATCGCGCCGTAACAGAGACACGGATTGACTTGATTTTTTGCATGTTTATTCCACGAGGACGAAGTGGCGGGCATCAACTAGTTTTAAATAAAACCAGAATTTCTTCACAGCCGACCATCGGGTCTATTGATATATTGTCACAATCCAACGGGTCGTGAGATCTTTGTAACATTCATCAATGTCAATAAAACCTCCCAGACTCCCCAAAGTACAAAGAATTGAATATATTAAATGATAAATTATCATGGACCACACAAAATGATATTACAAATTCAATAGATATTTTCACTTGAATATAAAAATTTATAAGGATCTATTATTATTGTAAAAAACAAGTTTGTTTTCCGTGCCACATTATAAATATTTTATTTTTTAATAGTAGCTTGTCTTGGATGAAATGAACACGGGATAAACGTAAGAAAAATGTGTGAACTCACGTTTGACTAACTTTTGCAAGGCGAGGGGAGAGTGCCTTGTCCTTTTTTTGCCCAATTTTTTTTTTTTTTTTTTTTTTAATTTATTTATCAAGATACAAATTTACAACACACACATAGTAGTTAAGTATACATTGAAAAAAACCACAGAGGTTTGACCACAATGTATGAGCGTCTGCGCCTTGTGGTAACTATTCTTAGACGAAAAAAAAAAAAAAAGAAAAAAAAAAAAAAAAAAAAAAATACCAACTAAATAAATAAAATAAAATCATAACAAAACCCACAATATAAGTAATAAAACTAGAGATAACATAAAAAACAATTATTTGAAATACCTACTAGACCAAACATTAATTCATTCCTGCAGGAGCCAAAGAAACATCTCCTAGGCAACAAAGTTAGTTATGCAGAATCTTGAGTGCAAGTTCATATTAGTTTGCCCAAGAAATATTCCTTTAGCTTCCACTTCACATTCGCACATTATTGACACTAGTGCATGAAAAAGTCGATCACTATGACAACCATAGACAGAATTTATTCGCTACGCTCAAGACAACACAATATCATAATAAATGGCGAAACTGCCCAGTTCGCGGCAAGAGGGGTAAGGCGAATTATATTACGCGTCCCGTGGTTAATTAGTCCGAGTAGATTATTAAACAAGGGTCTAAAATGAGACATTCCATGCAAGCTGCTTAGCGTTCCGAGCGACAGAGAGATGCTATACAATCGAGTAGAATGGTCTCAGTTCCGATTTAAACCCTCTACTTTTCACTTTGATTGCGACAAAAATAATAACGACTTTGAATGGTTTCTTTGCCTTTCTGCTTCATTTCCATATCCATTAGAAGAAAGACCTTCAATTTCACAAATAAATAGTCACGTTTACCTAACCCTGAACATTCATTTAATTTGTACCACAGAATCGAAACCGAAATCAAGTCAAATCAATTACGGCAATATAATAGTTCTAGAGATTTCTTGGCAATCCGCAATTATATCTACTTTTTTTAATATCTTCTTGTTGTCAACAAGAACAAATTTAAAAGAACACTCACTTTGACATTGTACATCCAACCACTAGATGGATCCCGGTAGTAAATATAATAAATCTATGATGGATCCAATAATCAGCATAATAACAATAAATATATGAATAACATAATAACAATAAATAAATGAATAACTTTCATCAGTGCAACAATGACTGGGGCTTTAACGCTTTTCTATCAGGACATTTTTTTTCAGCTACCTAGTAACTTCTAAAAACATTACTTTACTCCCTAGAGGCAGAATAATAACATAAACCCGCTTAAGATAAGGCTATAATAACACATTTTTAGAACATGAGAGGTAAAAAGTTTTTTAAATACATCGTCTCGGTATAGAACGTATTTCTCGAAGTTTTCTTTACACGGGTTAGAAGGAATAATTTTAATTAATAATTATTCGTTCTAACCTGATACTATTTAAACAGAAAATAAATCATTATAAATGAGTTTTTTTTTTTATCCTCTACTAGTTAGCCCTTAACTGCAATCTCACCTGATGGTAAGTGATGATGCAGTCTAAGATGGTAGCGGGCTAACTTGTTAGGGGCATGGCAGTTATATTAAACCCATACCCCTATTCGGTTTCTACACGGCATCGTACCGGAACGCTTAATCGCTTGGCGGCACGTCTTTGCCGGTAAGGTGGTAACTAGCCACGGCCGAAGCCTCACGTGGTAAGGTGGGAACCAGGCCAGACCAGGGAAAATTCAGAAATTATTAATTCCCAAATTGCCCCTGCCGGGGATCGAACCCGGGACCTCCGCACGTTAAGACAACAGTGCTGCACACTGCGCCACGGAAGTCGTAAGGAGTTAAAATGATGATGATGACTGCATATTGTATTATACTATTTTGAATTATACGTGGTTGATTCTGATATAAGAACGTGGTCGATACTAATATTATAAGATATGTTTTAGTGTAACACAGTTGTTCCCTTAGCAATAAGCAGATTCCTATTTATGTAGTTGTTCCCCATTGAGCATTCCACACGCTCTCAAATCCTATAGAAAGCAGCATTCTATTCAAACGGACGCTTTGATGTCTTATAATATGTAACACTCAGTCTAAACACTTACACGGACGCTTACACGTGACACGTTGAAACTGACAATCCTATTGTTTGTTCTACATAGCATACACACTGGCGTTTTGAGCGTTGGCGTTCGTCGAACATATGCGCAGACCCTGCGACGTAGCGCACGCGAGACGTTAACATCTCAACCATGAACGCCACGCTATCGCTTCGTAGCGTCATTTACAACCGCAGACGCATCACCACTACAGCCTATTAACGTCCCATTGCTGGGCACAGGCCTCCACTCTCATAGGAGGGGGAATTAAAGCTTAGACCCACCACTCTGCTCCAATGCGGGTTGGCGGACTTTAACGACTATTATCATGTTAGTGATAATAACCGGGACCGAAGGCTTAACGTGCTCTCCGAGGCACGGGGGTGAAATACCGCCAACTTTCAACTCCGGGCTGGCACTGGGAATTTCTTAATTGAAAAACCCAATACCTAACAATATTTTTGCCCGACCGGGAATCGAACCCAGGACCTCGTGATCCGCAGTCGACTACGCTAACCGCTAGACCAACGAGGCAGCACGCATTCACAGACGCATCAGATTATTTTTCAAATATCTCAGCAAAAAAAAGTAAAAGAGACGTAATGTGTTCGAGATTGTGACGACGTTGCGCCTACGCAACGCTAACTCAACGTTCAGAGTGCCTAATGAGAGATTTTCTTGCCATTTGATCGCGACAACGTTAACTATGTATTTGTATTTATACGAGTTGGATTATAGTTCTGAAACAAGAGCGTCAACTATATTAAAATAATACTAATTCAAGCGATGGTTGTAAGCCCTCTGCAGATGACAGCGCGGCGCGTAGTACGAAGAACGCTTTCGCTGGAGGAACGCCAGTGTGTAGGGCCTCTAAACTGACAATCCGATTGTTTGTTCAACGTAGAACTATTATATTTCTATGTCTACGTTAACGATCAAGCGAATCATATTGTAAATAGTTTAGAAGGTAGCACGTAATGATAAACTATGAAATGATTCGCTAGATCATTGCCGTAACATTGCATTGTGCGTTTAGAATTATAGTTTTATTTTTTTAATGATTACTACTGCCATGCCCTTAACAGGCTAGCCCGCTACCAGCTTAGACTGCATCATCACTTATCATCAAATAAGATGGCAGTCAAGGGCTAACTTGTAGTGAATAAAAAAAAACAATCGGCTTCAGGCCAATACAAATAAAATTATTATTGGCTTGAAGAATAAAGTCCCCATAGAAACGACTTCAAACAGTACACTAAGTAGTTCCCCCGTCGACGACCCATAAGCAAATAACTTGAAAAAATAGCGGCTTCGTTAAAAGCGACCTGTTGCTACGTCAACTCGACTCAAGGCTTTTCCCGTTGTCGTTAGCCATTATAACTACGAGAAGGTCGCTTTACTTTTTTTTATGATTTACTTACTTAAATGGTTTGACTTCTCCCGTATTTTTAGCGTGGATGATTTTTTTTTCATCTTATTACTTTTTTTTTATACACTACAAGTTGACTGCAATCTCACCTGGTATATAACAAGTGATGATGCAGTATATAAGATGGTAGCGGGATAATTTTATAGGGGTATACTGGCAGTTGTAATGAACCCATACCTAATCGGTTTCAACTCGGTATCGTACCGGAATGCTAAATCGCTTGCCGGTTGGGTGGTGACTAGCCACGGCCGAAGCCTTCCGACAGAGAAGATTCAGAAATTATTGTAAACTAGTGGGCCCGGCAGACTTTGTCCTGCCCTGAACCTCGAACCCGACCGCAGCGCCCCCTATCGGGTCCAATTGTGTATATAAACCATACCGGGGTCCAAACAATCAGAACAAAAAAAGAATTAGCGAATTTTTTAAATTTTTAAATTTTTTTATTGATTTTATGAAATGCACAAAAAAAATACAAAATTTTGTTTCTCGCCAAACTACACATGTAGTTTGTTGGCGAGTTCGCGCTTAACTTAACTTTTATGCCGCCACGCCATTCACGCCATTCACGCGTGATGCCGTGACCAAGGGAAATAGGGATTCATTTTTATATTATTGTAAATTCTCAAGTAGACATCCTACCGGGGATCAAACCCGGGGCCACTGCATCAGGGTGGTCGTCATAAAATAAGATCTAGAGCTGGCGTACCAGTATCGCTCTAGCTAGTTAGAGCTATTGTATGAGAAAAAAAATGCTGTTGCTCTTTTCTTCGGAACGGGAATAAATGATTCGCCTAAATCCGACCTTTCCCGGGAAAAGTTCAGGTATGAAATACCGGGTAATATATTATTTTCCCTATTGTCCTGGGATTTTATTGTGAAACTGCCAGGTTCGGTTATCCCTCTGGAAGGTTTTGTATGAACGACGCAATATTTTACGACGTAGCAATAAATATTAAATAATTACGATTTTTTACGCAAAATAAAATGCAATGTACCGGGAAAGCTCCAATGCATAAAAAAAGAACAATTATTTGGCAAATATATTAAGCCAAAAAAGTGAAAAGGTAACAAGAAGATACTATTAATAGTCTATACTATCGCATGAGTATATCCATAATATCGATATAATATCAATATATATATATATAGATATTATTGCTTATTTACCTACAAGTCGGACGCCCAACTTTTTTCTATGAAAGAGCCCATCTAAATATCCTACATAATTGTATGTATTGTATTGAAAGATTATAAATTGGATTTGAGCAGAAGATAAAAACCATAAGAGGCTATCCCAAGACTTTTATGTATGTTCAAGTATTACTTTACAATAATTGAAGAGAAATATTTTACAAATGACACAATAGAAGGAGATAATTTTGTCAGTTTTCATAAAAAGTTCATTGTCAGATACCAGAGCATAGGTATTACAACTTTCTTTTATAAATAGTTTGAAATTGGAATCCTATTTTATGACCTTTGAAGAATGTCATTTTGTAAACCAAAACCTTTTGTAAAAAGCGTCTCATAGGTACCTAATTGAAATTGCTATAGTGTAAGAGCAAAACGTATGTACCTATTTTAAAAAAAACATATTTATGTAAAACAATATTTAACGCACGGGACCAGCACCTAAAAGTTTTAATATGAACTAGAAAGATGATGCCCGCGACATCGTCCGTGTGGATTACGGTTTTTTGATTCCCGCGGGAAATCTTCAATTTTGCGGCATAAAAAGTAGCCTATGTCCTTCCCCGGGATACTAACCAAGTGTGTCCCTGTTTGTCTGTCGATCTGCTACGCTTTCACGGCCCATCTGTTCAACCGATTTTGATGAAATTTGGTATAGGGATGGTTAGTATCCCGGAGAAGGACATAGGCTACTTTTTATGCCGCAAAATTGAGGATTTCCCGAAGAATATTATAAATGCGAAAGTTTGGATGGATGGATGTATGGATGTATGGATGTATGGATGTATGGATGTGTGTTACTCAATCACGCGCCAACGGCTGAACGGATCTGGCTGAAATTTGGCACAGAGATAGAATATAGTCTGGAATAGCACATAGGCTACTTTTTATCCCGGAATATCCCGGGATAAAAATATCCGGACGTAGTCGCGGGCATAAGCTAGTACTTTAATAATTAAATAACGTTTGATTATCGCAAGCCAACCCCCGAATTTTCACCGAGTCGTTATCCTCATTCCACAAGAAATTATAGTATCTTTTTACTGCCGAATTTGCACAAAAATGAATCCGAAGTCTCGAGAACACGGAAAAGAATCGTATAATGAGACCGGTATGTGGAGAATTCGTGATATCTTTCTCCGGCCTTGACAATTGCCTTTCACCGACCTTGTTTGGTAAAAGGAAATAATACTTTTTCAGGACTAAAATAATATAATATAAAGTTAAATTTATACGTCGTAATTTGGCTTATTAAAATATGTAACTTTCCACATATATATGTATTTATTTGCTCTCTCTGCGTGGCAGCGCTCATTTCTGAGGGTCGTAAGCCTACCCATAAATCATATTAAGGTGGGACGTTTCATAGGATAATGGTGGGTATCAAAAAAATCTTATTATAAAGTCTGAACAATTATACTGAACAAATGAATAAGCAAATTCCTATTTCTGTGATAATGTCGGAAACACATTAGGTACAAGACATGATACACAACTAATAAGCATAATTATATCAATTTATAATTTACTAGTTGATTATCTACTTTGTCTAACTGTATTAAGGTTTTAAAAAATCCCGTGGGATGTTTTCCAGAACGAAAAGTCACCAAGTCAGTTTTGGTGTTCGGGTACTATATCCATGCAAAAATCACGCCCAGTCGTTGCTCCGATGCGATGTCAATCATCATCAATCAAATATCAAATCAATTAATCAATCAATCATCAAATCAAATGAATATTATAAATACGAAAGTTTGGATGGATGGATGTATGGATGGATGTTTGTTACTCAATCACGCCCCAACGGCTGAACGGATCTAGCTGAAATTTGGCACAGAGATAGATTATAGTGTGCAATATCACATAGGCTTTTTATCCCGGAAAATTAAGGAGTTCCCGCGTGAACCAAAATACCTCAAACCACGCAGACGAAGTCGCGGGCATTCGCTAGTCAAACATATTACACACTTCCCACCAAAGTTGGAACTACTTTTTATGTTTAGTTTTTGTTTTTATTTTATTTTTAATATTACATATAAGTTTCTGGGACTAATAACAGTAATTATATCAGTATAATAGGTAGTCTGTGTTTATAGTTACAAAAGTAGGTACCTACCTTTTTTTTATCCACTACAAGTTAGCCATTGACGATCTCAATTCTCACCAGTGATGTAGTCTAAGATGGTATAGCGGGCTAACCTGTTATGGGCATGGCAAATTAAACCCATGTCCCTATTCGGTGTCTACAGGCCATCGTACTGGAACGCTAAATCGCTTGGCGGCATGACTTTGCCGGTAGGGTGGTAACTAGCCACAGCCGAAGCCTCCCACCAGGCCAGAACAGGGAAAATTCAGAATTATAAATTCCCAAATTGACCATGCCGGGGATCGAACCCGGACCTCTGCACGTTAAGACAACAGCGCTCAACACTGGGAGGTCGTCAAACACAATTTTATAGTTCCATGCACACAATTATAGAAATAAATTCATAAAATTACTAATTTTCAACCGACTTCAAAAAAAGGAGGAGGTTCTCAATTCGACTGTATTTTTTTTTTTTTATGTTAGTTACCTCAGAACTTTTGACTGGGTGGATCGATTTGGATGATTCTTTTTTTATTTGAAAGGGCATACTTCCCATGTGGTCCCATATAAATGTTATCGAAATCGGTCGAGCGGTTTTTAAAATATCAACAATAAAATAAGTACTTTGTATAGCGTGTGCTTGTTGAGGTGGTCAATATGGTACCTATCATATACCTATACAAATTTTTTATTTTAAAGAGAAATCTCAACGCGAGGCAAGCACCAAAATAAAATAGAAATTTTAAAAGTGCAAAAAGGGTCGTAAATTATTAAATAGGTTTAACACGGAAAAAAAATTCTCAGAAAACAGAATCATGGGAAAAACATTTAGCGAAACCTAAGGGTCATTGAAATGCGATACTACGTTATTTATCGCCTAAAAAATCAACAGGGTTTACGCACTTAAACAGAAATGTTTTTACAAACAGTCATAAAACACCAAAAATTCAATTTGGCCAGACAGCTAAAACTAAAGAAGGCAATAAATACGAGTCGACTACATTGTGTAAGTGAACACAGCGTTGGTAGAAATCGATACCAGATGTTGATGGACCTCTAACTATAAAAACAAAATTTAAAAATTAATACTGTAGAAATCCTTAAGACAAAAAGTTCCCAAGGGAAAGGGCGTGGTCTAAGCGACTTCGCGATTATTGGTTAATACAAATGCATGAAAATTATGTGACCAATGAGGAGAACAAATACTGTGTGTAGTTTTTTTTGCAGTGGCACTCGCTGGGGGAAAAGCTGGCAGGGATTAAGGTGTGAGGACATCGGGAGAAAGGGATTATTCAAGCTCCGAGCGCAATTCAGAGAGGAGAGTTCTCAAATCCGCGAATTTATAACGTATAAAAGTATAGAGTTCGAGCGAGAGTAAAGATTGGGTCTAAAGTTGTTTGTAAAATTAACGGTGTTAATTTATGCTTTTCCACTTAATTAAATGGTTGTATAGATTCAGATCATATTATAGATAAGTTCTTTCGGGGAATAGGCTATTGTAAGTGATTGTAGTGAGTGAAGCTGGTTGCTGAATATTCGGTAAAGTACACAATTAAATTAAATAAGGTATCGTAAACAAGGTTCATAATAAGGTCGAGTAAATCGTTAAAGACATCTAGTCATAGGACGCCTGGCTAAATGGATGCAGACGCTAGCCTAGATTTTGTGTATGAGTTGATGATGAAAAATGGGAATAAAAATTGGTCCCAAATAGATATTATTATATTGATAATGTAAATAGTTACCATTATCTTTCTGCTTATAATGTTGTATAAAAAGAATTGGGTAAGAGGCGTATTACGTGCAATGTTTGGACATTGCTATATTGGAAATACTCCCGCATCAAACATTGAGTTGGGAATGATTTAATTAATTTAACGACAAAATTACCTAAAGCTGTGAACCTTGGTAACATACCTAAAGTATATTCTTTGTCTAGAGTTATATAACCTGTGCCTTAAATCTTTCTTTATTATAAATCATGAATTAAAACTGTGTGCATGTGTGTATATAGTTATAAAATAAGGTGTATATTAGTCTTAAGCGGTTGTAAGAGTTTTTATCTTTGGAAGTTCTCTTTTCTCTTACTTTAGGAAGCCTAGGTAACGAGAATTTTCCCACCAAATTGATACGATTGCTTCAACAATCGAATTTGGTGTAAATAAATTAAAATCAGTGTCTTCTCTTTAATAACACTCCATGTGGAGTAATATAAATAAATTTTCAGAAAATAAAAGTAAATTATATTAACAATCTCTCTTTTATTATTACAGATAAGTAACCTTACAGATTTATTATTGGAAGCTATTAAGATCTGAACAATTACTTACCTTTTGCCCTATAATAATTACCATTTAATGACTTGTGCTAGAGGTTACGGATAATATTCCAATAATGAATTTCACCCCGCATATCTAGGTTTACAGTCACGATTCTTAACCTTAAAGAAACGAGCTAGGTAGATTCTATATAAGTTATCATATTTAATTTAGGTCTACAGGATAAATTCTTAGTTAAAATCTAGAAGCAGGTTTTGCTATAAGCAAAGCCCATACACTACTTTTTATACAATAGAGCGAGTATTGGCTTAACTGAATAGCTAAATTTAACACAGTCTAGGAAATTACTGCTTTTACAAAATTTGGCATAAGGGCTAAGTAGGCCTGAGCTGTGTACATAGGGTATTAGCGGCAGCAGGGAACAACAGTTTTTCTAGCATAATTATATTGCATTTGAAACGAGACGGTGATCTACAGCGACGAGAGCGAGGGACAAAGCGAGCGAGCTACATAAAACAAAAAGTCAGGTATACGACTATTGTATCGAGAAATGGGACGTAATCGTAGAGTATTTGGCACTTTGGTTGATTGGGAATTATACTTAATATTGATAATTTGATTGATAGTGATTGACAATATAGTCAAAGTAATCGGCTACATGGCTGCGTGGTGACAAGTTGGCAGCAATGGTTCAGCACACCACACACAAACTCCTCTCGCAGATCGACCTCCGACCTTGAATTGGCCAATTCATAAACCTTACTATATGAAATGATATATAAATTAAGTCCATGGACCAGGGGCGGGCTAAAATGCCCATAAAATATAGATCCAGCCGTTTACAGATGTGGAAATAAAATTCGCTTCGCAGCGCATAAAAGGAGGTCGAAATGCAGCCCCGATAACAATGATTAAAGGCCTCGTGTAGGCGTAGGGAAATTTCCCCGTGCTCGGTTACCATTGGTCAGCTAAGATGCCTTTTAAAAGGAAATACACGTAATCAGCAACCATTCAATCTGACCCTGATTTGCAAACTCGATTTATTACATGTTACTATGCCATAATTTAAATAACTCTAAGTTAAACTCCGCGATAAGGTATCGATACAGATTACTAAAATTCAGGCGGATTGATTAGGTCTGCCTTACGCGTTCACCCAGCGTACTGAGCTAAGTACCAGTTTTACTGGTAATTCATGACAAACAAATACGACTACCGGATACTGAAAGTGCCACTAACTCTACAGTGTTATTTTCCCTTTCCTTAGGTTTATAGGTTTCCTCACTTATACTAGCCACGATATTTTATTAGCTAAGACGATCACGCCGGTACCATCACATTGTTGTTGTAAAGATGGCGCGGGAGTTTGAAGTCGGTTGTTTAAAAAGTTTTTTTTATATTAAATTATCAAACCAAAACACGCACTGTTATTGTAAGTCAAAAGGTCTTGAAATACCCAAACCAATAGTGAAATAACAGAAAGAAATTCTTACGCAGTCCTACATACCTATTTTCTTCAAAGTCAATTTTATATAATAATTTCCAGTCAACGATATTATCAGAATTTTATATGAACAAAGGCTGACGATCGGAAAAATTTCAGCATGAATTTCACTGAACATGAATATTAAATACCTATTGTAAAAACACTGATGGGGTGAAATTTGGTGCGATAAAAATTTGCGACGTTTTTTTAGACTCTTTGTAGATACTCGGGGCTTTAATTGGAGGTATATGACCTCCTTGGCGCAGTGTTGAGCTCCGTGGGAAGTCCCAGGTTCGATCCCTGGCAGGGTCAATTTGGTAATTCATAATTTCTGAATTTTCAACTTATCTGACCCGGTGGCCAAAATTGGAACTAAGTTTTTTTTTTTCAATACTACTAGTGCGCTGTCACCAGCATCGCGACCGCGTACCTTTTGCATCAATCATTGATACATCGCAATCTCCTCCGATTGGCTGAATTTATGGTATTCTTGCTGCGTCAATGGATTTCGTCCAATAGTGGAAGAGTGTTAACAATCAGAGGCGATTGCGATGTATCAATGATTGATGCAAAAGTTACGCGGTCGCCCTGCAAGTCATATAAGTTACTGGTAAGCTAAATTTTGTTTGTTTATGCCTACGTACACCCGTAACCCTTTCTCGATGGTTTTAAATCCTATGTAACTTGGTTGCTTGGTAGAGATCGCTTCAAAGCGATAAGGCCGCAAAATGTACAGACTTTTATTTTTAGATTGAGTATTTTGTAATTATTTCTGTTTTGGTGTACAATCAAGAATATGAAAATGACAGAGACGCCACGCGATAAAGTAGTCCACGTAGGCAACGTAGGTTCAGCTACTGTTTGATGCTGTCGCGTCACGTCGCATCGCGTCGCGTTGAATCGTTTGTTGCTCACCTAGGAAAGCGATATATAGTTATCCAGTACGGCGCAACCTATGGTAAAGAAAGAGCTTGCAATGTTTTATTTCCTACGTGAATTACAAAATCTATATCCACGCGGTGGAAGTCGCGGGCATCATCTAGTTCCACCACCACTGCAGCCCATTAACGTCCCACTGCTGAGCACAAAGCCTCCACTCTTATAGGAAAGAGGGAATTAAAGCTTAGACCCACCACGCTTCTCCAATGCGCGTTGGAGGTTACCTAGTTCATTCCAACAATAATTATTCACGAATGTTATAATCGGGGCTATTCATTATTATTATATAGGTATTCAAGGAATTTTCGCTGAAAGTATTTTAATCACCCTTTTGTTTCGCAATCGAGCAAAAGTATGGCATGCCAATTATTTTTTTATATGGAAGTTTTTCGATGAATATATGAACGCGATGCATACAACAATCTGAGATATTCTTTGTATTATATTGTTACCCGACCCGGCCCAGCTTCGGGGCTGCTGGGCTACCTTACGTTACACAACTCAAACTCATATTTTTACTCACATACCTACTACAGCATCATACTAATATTATAAATGCGAAAGTCAGTTTGTTTGTTGGTTTGCTGGTTTGTTGGTTTGTTGCAGGTTTGTCCTTCAATCACGCTTCAACGGCGCAATGAATCGACGTGATTTTTGACATGGGTATAGTTGAGGACCTGGAGAGTGATATAGGCTTCTTTTTATCCCGAAAAGGAGTTCCAGTGGGAATCAAAAAAACATATTCCACGCGGACGAAGTCGCCGGTATCAGATAGTCATATATAGGTATACTAGCTGATGCCCGCGACTTCGTCCGCGTGGTTTAAGTTTTTTGTTATTCCCGCGAGAACTACTTAATTTTCCGGGATAAAAAGTAGCCTATGTCACTCTCCAGGTCCTCAACTATACCCATGCCAAAAATCACGTCGATCCGTTGCTCCGTTGCAGCGTGATTGAAGGACAAACCAACAAACCAACAATCAAACACACTTTCGCAATTATAATATTAGTAAGATGTAAGGTTAAAAATGGTTAAAATTCTACGTTTTAATTAGCTACTACTACTACTACTGCTAATTCGTCCGCGTGAGGTTTTTTTGGTACACGTGGGAACACTTTAATTTTCCGGGAACTCAGTGCCTTTTTCCCAGATCCGTTCAGCCGTGGCGTGAATGAGTAACAAACATCCATCTATCCAAACTTTCGCATTTATAATATTATAAATTTGGGCCCTAATACTAATATTAGTATTAGGTCCCAAAGGAACTCTATCGTTTTTTGAGATAACATAATATAGGCTATGTATTAATCCAAAGTGTATGCTTCCTAATTGTACCAAGTTTCATTCAAACTCGTGCAGTAGTTTCAGTGTTGCCATAACCGACAGACATACAAAAATTCTCTAAATAAAATTAATTAATATTTTGGACTCAGCATCAATAATAAAAACTGTAACTGAACGATTGTATCTCAAATCTAAATACATCTTCACAGACTTCACACACATTTGATATTATTCAAATTAGAACTCTTAGGCATGTAGGTAAGTTTCCTCACAATTACCTGACAATGTTTTCCTTCACCATTAAAGCGGTGATATTTAAATCTTTAGGTTTTTAAACTATTGACTTGGACGTTCGTACTTCGTAGGGTTCAATGCCCCTAACTTTTCGGAGTTGTGTGAGTTTTAAGAAATTAAAAGTTTAATATTTTCTGTAAACAACTCCTCGTTAAATATAACAGGTTAAAGCCAAATAAAGTTTCGAAACTCGATGTAATCAAGATTGCGGTCAGTGTGAAAGACAAGTGAAAGTCACTTTTTAAATTAAAGTCTGTAATCACGATTTTCCAAAATAAACTGAAATCTGGTTTCAAATTAATATTTGAAACAAAATTTCAGTTTATTTTGGAAATATCAGATAAAGCAATGAAATAGGTATATATACAAGGTAATTCACGAATTAATTATAACTGAATGGGGAATTTAAATAATGAGTAAAACGTCAAAGAATTATTGTTTAAATTAAACCAACTCATGCGACTATTACTTTCCCTTGTAGCTGATATGCTATGCTGAAATATCAACAATATTTTATTTATTGATGCTCTTAATAACATTAATTACTAGATGATTCCCGCGACTTCGTGCGGGTGGACTAAGTTTTTTCAGTTCCCGCGGGAACTCGTTAATTTTCCCTGTACCAAATTTCATCCAAACCGGTTGATTAGGTGGGCAGTGAAAGCGTAGCAGACAGACAGACAGACACACATTCGCATTTATAATATTAGTATGGAAAATGACGCACATTCTAATCATTAAATACATTCAATTCAACTGTACCGTACAACTCATGATCGAATTCGATCCAAAAAATTCAGTTAATTGTAACATTAAAATACTGGGGCCATATTACCAACGTTCAAAGCAATACTTAAGCAATAATACTCAAAATTACAGTTTGATGTCACGTACCTTGAATTTCCTAAAAATCATAGAATAAGGATTATAATTCAAAAACACTAAAGTCAACAATAATGAAACAATATGGCTTAATATGGAAAACTTAAAAATTTCCTCATACGTCATAGCAGAATTCTAAATTTTTTTTAATTATAAATGCTTGCGCCTGTTTTACTCACTTCATAACAACCAAATGCTGCCCAGTATTTTATTTATGGTCCAGGCCCATTCATTGCATCGTCATCGTTCATAAAATCCATTGAGCCAGTGCTGATGGGTACGCATGCGTGTGACGTCACTTCCTAGTGATCTTGACACGGAAGTGGGTCACGATCGAGTCCCGCGCAGCCTGGCGACCTTGGACCGGTAGCTGGAACATTCTGGTCTCCGGTTCGCGGTGGAATAACTAAATGAAGGTTGCCTTTGTCTTATTGTCGGGGATTTTGTACTCCCATTTTTGTTGGGAAGGTTGTTTATAACGCTTAAGTAAATTAATTCAACAGTAACCTTGTTGAGTATAATAAGCTTCCTCTAGACTGGCTTTTGAAATTTATTTATACTATCGTTACGTTAATTCATACGAATACAGACAAATACTCGTAGATGGAATTGGAAAGCTTTTAAAAGCCTATTTTTGATGTAGGTAAAACCTTGAGTGTTATACTAAAACAATACACAGACAATGTTCTCAAATCAGAAACTCTTTATCAAATTATGGGAGCTTGTACTATTCAATTGAATTGTGACGTCATTACAGGGTTCTGTAGTCACCAAGTAACTCTTAGGGCCTGCGCACATAGATGGCAAAATCCGCAAATTATGACGGGCAACCACGGAACCCTATGCAGCGCGTCACACATATGGCTGTTTTTTTTTTAAATTTAATCTATAGTTTAAGATGGTTGTCAAACTATAAACTATAGTCCTACAAACTCATATAACCCGGCGACAGTGTCGCTAGTAACTATATATATGCAAAGTAAAATATATAAACAAAAACTAAACAGGCAAAAAAATTTGTTCCAATTTTGGCCACCGGGCCAGATAAGTTGGTGGGACTATAACAGTCGTGGATTTTAAATCTTTTGGAAGACCCTCTATTTAACATTAACAAGTGAATATAATTAAAATGTTAAAAAATCCGACTGCTCTGGCGTAGACACACATACATTCTTTAGAATCTTATTAACAATTTTATTAAATGATATTTTTTGTGAATCACTGGATATTGAACTAGTGTTATATATTTTTGGAATCTACTCATCATTTTCTAGATGATGATTATACAGTTATTCTACTTTTCGAATATTTTTTTCAACTTTAGTCTTAGAGCCATGGTCACCCCATCAATTTTTTTTTAAATTTTACTAGCCTATGTCACCTGGAATAAGCTAGGGATTCTAACAACACCTCATTTATCAAAATCAGTTCAGGCTTATAGAAGGTATGGTGGAATATACAAACTCACATACATACATACATGAACCCTGAAAACAATATACTCCTTTTTTCAGGCAGTCGTATAAAAAGTACTTTTTATTGATACAGGAATAATTTCTTTTAGAATGGTGAAGTTAAAACATGTTTTTCCAAATTACTATGTTTAGCAACTGACTGAGCAACAACTTTTGAATAGAGTAGATTTGGAACTTTTGAGTATCAAATGCTTGACCGTAGTCCTAATGGGGTTATCCGGGACAAATCACCTTATAACTTTTATAAAACAAAACCTTTCAACTTTCCGAATAATCACCCAATTTTGAAAAAAAAGGCAATTGTAAAAATATTATACGACTCATCAAATAAATTACTTTTTTCCGAGAATGACGATGTAATAAGAATACTTAGTATTAGAAAAAGTATATTATTCACCTGTCAGCTGGAATATTATAGCGAAAGGGGATTATTTGAGAGATTACTTTGAAAAGAAAGTCTTTGAAACGAACGAAAGTAATAAAAAGCTTTTGGTGGATATTTTAATAGCTGGAAGCTGTGAATGCCAAGTGGTGTAAATTATCTTTAGAAGTCCGTCTTGTGTGAATAATTAATTTTTAATCAACTTTTAGATCGCTGTAATCTTCGTCTTGCTGACAGATGTTACGGAGTGGGACAAATAAGGACGAGCTATATAGAAATCATTACAATCAGAGTACCGATTTTGTGGGAGGATCGTTATCATATCGTAATTTACGATTATAATCGTAGCCACGTATCTATACCTACGACCCCTAAATAGGGGCAACAGCCATATCCCTACCAGGTTTGCCCACTACCATTTTAAATTGCATCATCACATATTACTAAAATTCTACATCAATGATCACATACCATCGAAATGAGATCGCAGTCAAAATCCATAACAGTATAATGTTGTAGTAGCTGCTAACCAAAATAAGGTAAATGAGATTACAGACTGAACAGATCTTTTTAAGTCTCTTTCACATGAACGAAAGCAACAAAAAGCTTTTTATATTTTATATTTACAGCTGATGAAGTGGTAATACTTCTTTTCTCAAGGAATACGGGGCTTTCAAACACACGGACTGTCTGTATCGGATAATTTCGCGAAAAGATCTTTACCGCTCCGCCAAATAACGTGTTAAAATTTAATCTGGTCTTAGAAAATGCTTGAATAAACTCGTGTTCTGGTATGAATCTCATTATGCAGATGTACCTACTAAGAAACTGACTGTATAACACTTCTCTATTTGCGTCGGGGTTTAAAAATACGGTATTTAAATCTAGCGGTTGACCTGTTGACTTTACTACGCCAGTTATCCTACCGCAAAGTTCTACCTATTACAAAAATTATACAAAAAGGGAGAAAGCAAATCGCTTCGAATTTTGTTAACGATTATAGCTTAATGGTTAAGATGTTCAAATCCCTGTTCAGGTGACTGGGGATTCGATCTTCGGGCATGAACTTCTGATTTGGCTGAGTTTTGTGCGGTTTTGCTGTATAAAAATAGTTGGTTGTACAGTTTTACAAGTCTAGACCTCTTAACTCTTGTATAGAGTCATCGAACTGTGTAATAGTAACGTAAATTAAAAGTGAACCATACCAATATCTTAGAACTCGTCGAAGGGAATCCCTCGTACGCTAGTCACGCCCACACAGTCTGGACGGCGAAGTGTGTACGACCAAAATGTTATTTTTTTTACGGTGTTTTTGTTGGTCAAAAGTTATATTCAAGGGGAAAATTTGAATTTAAGTTTATTGTATAAATTTTACACAAAACAGGTAATAACTGAATTTCAGGTAAGTATAAAATTATGGGATCAGTTAACCTCCTCGTTGTTCTAGTGTGGTTAGTATGTTTGAATGCGACCGACGAGGTCCCGGTTTCGAGTCCCGGGTCGGGCCATAATTAAGTATTGGGGTTTACTGACTTGAAATTTTCAGTACTTGCCCAGAGTTAGGAAGTTGGTGATGTTACACCACCATGCCTCAGAGAGCACGTTAAGCCGTCGGTCCCGGTTATTATAACTAAGATGATAATGATCGTTAAAGCCCGCCAACCCGCATTGAAGCAGCGTGGTGGGTCTGAGCTCTAATTCTCTCTCTCCTATGAGAGTGAAAGCCTATGCCCAGCAGTGGGACGTTAATGGGATGTAGTGGTAGTAGTACTATGTTTATCAGAAAAATTGAACTCTTATGAAAACTTTGTAATGATACAATATATGCAAGCGCTTTGTTTTAGTATACCTAATGCGCTTGTGTGTTATCTAATCTAATTTTCATTTGAAAGTAAACAAAATGCTCTTTACCATTCGTGTAAAAGTATGCGTCTATAAACTGGCATAAAGAAAATATTTCTTTAGTATTATATCAAATCATTCATACGTACACGTATTCATAATTCATAAAACAAGCCCGAATTATCTACACAATATTGTGTGAAAATCTACCCTTGAATAGGTTTTAGCGAAAGTCTATAATCCATCATGTCGTTAAGCCTTCATCACTGCTCACTCGAGTGGATAGGGGGCTCGTCCTAAAGGTGTATTCGTATTGTGTATGACCTTTATAATTTTCAGACATTTTTTTTTCTCTTACTCATCACCGGGCTGCTGGGCGTGAGTCTCCTTGTTGGAATGAGAAGGGTTTAAGTCATAGTCACGCTGGCCATAGTATGGATTGTTAGAACTCCGGACTATTACTGCTTTAACTAACACATATTTTTTTTATTGACATTAAAAAATGAACCAAGTTAGACCACAATTCTACATACCGAAGCACTAGAATACGAGTAAAACAATGAGGCTTGTGTTTTAGATTTGCAGCCCAAAACAAACTCCTCACTAGAAATGCCTGTTCTGGAATTTTCTCTGAGGAATTCTGTTTATTATCACAAATGCTTGCACAAAATTTTTGTAATTAATAATCGAAACTAAGGTCAAATATAACAAAAATATTGAAGAATCATTAAAATATCTTAACAAAAATAAAAATTACGGAGCTTTCAAGTTGCGCTTGCAAGAATAATTTTGTTAAGGTAGTGTGACGTCGCTCTACCTGTGACTTAATTGGGCCTTAAAGCACTTTTATGTGTGTGAAGATCATGTTGATTTAAGTATAAGTACTGGGCCGACTATACTATCGGCCGGTTTCTGAATTGAGAATTTCATGTTGAGTCTGTCTCAATGGCTACTTAAGGACTAATTTTTGTTTCTGAATTGATATTGAGCCGGTTTCTGAATTAAGCATTCAAGCAAAGCAAACAGCAAGCTCCAACTCTCAAACCTTACACAATATCAATTCAGAAACAAAAATTTGCTTACTTAAGGACTAATTAGTCCTTAAGTAGTCTTTGAGACAGACTCAACATGAAATTCTCAATTCAGAAACCGGCCGTATGACTTTATATCTCGGCTAGGCTACACTTGAGTGACCACAATCGATGCGCATTCAACTAAATGAATTTCTCAGTAATTTATTAACGAATTAAAAAAAATCGGCCAAGTGCGAGTCGGACTCGCGCGCCGAGGGTTCCGTACTCGAGAAGTAGGTATAATTACCTTTTGTTAATGAACCGCAAAACTAACTTTGTTTGTAGAGGTTTACTGTAAATATCAAAAAATTACGTTTGTTGTATGGGAGCCCCCCTTTAATATTTACTTAATTGATATTTAATTATTTATTTTGAAAGGTAATATACAAGTTAATATTCTGTGAAAATTTGAACCGTCTACCTGTTACCGTTTTTAATATTGAGCAAAAAAATACGAAAAAAACACGTTTATTGTATGGGGACCCCCCTTAATATATATATTTTTTTAATTTTTAGTATTTGTTGTTATAGCGGCAACGGAAATACATCATTTGTGAAAATTTCAGCTTTCTAGCTATCACGGTCTATGAGATACAGCCTGGAGACAGACAGACAGACAGACAGACAGACAGACAGACAGACAGCGGAGTCTTAGTAATAGGGTCCCGTTTTTACCCTTTGGGTACGGAACCCTAAAAAACACTGATTGATTAGTGTTTTTTTATTTCCAAATTGCGTTTAGTATGATATTAACTAATTATTTTTTCATTAACTAGTGTGAAATACTGGATGACTACATGATGCTCGCGACTTGTCCGCGTGGATTAAGTTTATTGATCCCCGCGGTAACTCCTTGATTTTCCGGGATAAAAAGTAGCCAATTGTCCTTCCCCGGGATACAACCTATCCCTGTACCAAATTTCATCACAATTGGTTGAACGGTTGGGCCGTGAAAGCGCAGCAGACAGACAGATAGACACACTTTCGCATTATATAATATTAGTATGGATAATATCAAAAACACACATCAAAAACTATTAATTGTGAACAAATGTTTACACTGTCACATGTGTCCAACAGGATCTATAGCCGTTTGTCACGGCAGTTGGCTCTGGCAGGCGTTATTTATATCTTTTAAATAGGTTTGTAGGTTGAGTTACTGTGTTGTAAACCAAAGGGATTACGGCAGGGTGTACGGAATACCCTTACCGAGGAAACCACAGTTCAACACATGGCCAGAGTGAACTTGAGTGTGAAGATGTAACCATAGAGATTTTAAGGGTTGAGTAGTCGGTATGTGATAATGAAATTGAGGAATTGTATTGGGGGTTTTTAATTAAACCTGAACTGACTTTTCAACCGACTTCAAAAAAAGGAGGTGGTTCTCAATTCGACTGTTTTTTTTTTAATCAATCAATCAATCAATCAAATCATTTATTCAATATAGGTACACTGTAGGTACTGCACTTATTGACGTTAAAAATTACTTACTTATAAAACGTGATGGTGATAATCGGTTACGGTATCTTAAAACTAAAGCTACGAGGGTTCCAAACGCGCCCTGGTCTGAGAAGAGCCCACAACAAACTCAGCCGGGGATATGTTTGTTACCTCAGAACTTTTGACTGGGTGGACCGATTTGGATGATTCTTTTTTTATTTGAAAGGGCATACTTCCCAAGTGGTCCCATATAAATTTTATCGAAATCGGCCGAACGATTTCTAAAATATCAACAATAAAATAAGTACTATGCATAGAGTGTGCTTGTTGTTGTAAAGTTGGCGCGGGATGTTGAAGTCGGTTGTTTAAAAAGTTTTTTTATATTAAATTATCTTATAGACCAGCGCTTGGCTGCGATCAGACTCGCTGAAAGTGGTGATGCAGCCTAATATTATAAGAGATAACTGCACTTTTGGTAACGATAGCCAGAAAAGCTAATTCAGTGTTAGGTGGGTGAAGGGCTCTCTACTCATGACGATAGTGAAAGTTTGCCCGCATGCAAATGGGCCTTTTACTAGAAATGGCCGCTCAAAAACGGTTTATGGTTTCCAAAAATGAACCATAATTAGAAAAGCTGATTCTTGTACAGTATTAAAGTATGCACAGTACTTATGCAAACAGTACTAAAACTGACGCTATTGTCCGGGCCTTTTACTAGATATCACCTTTCAAAGACGTTATGAACATACATACTGTAAAAAAATATTAGCAATTATTATGTCGGCAATTTTTATTAGCAAAAATTATGAAGGCACCTTCATAATTTTTAATAGCAATCAGAGTGACGACATAAGACGGCGCTTGCTTAGCTTCGAAGCAAATCGCTTCGAATTTTGTAAACGATAATAGCTTAGTCACTAAGCTATTATCGTTTACATTTTTATTCCCGATAGAACTCCTTAATTTTTCCGGGATAAAAAGAAGCCTATGTCACTCTCCAGGTCCTCAACTATACTCATGCCAAAGAAAGTAGCATGACCCTTTTATTACAGCTATTCATATCTGTACCATACCACGAGTATATTATTAATGCGAAACTGTGTCTGTCTGTTGCTACATTTTAAAGGCCCATCGTTTCAACCGATTTGGATGAAATTTGGTAGGTTACATTCCAGGGAAAGACATAGACTGCTTATCCTGAAAAATTTAGGACTTCACCCGAGAATTAAAAAACCCTCGCGTACGAAGTCGCAGGCATCGTCTAATACTTCATATATCACTTGGTGGCACGTCTTTAATAATACCTAGCCACATTCGAAGCTTTCCTCCAGACAAAGTTAAAAACTAATGCTTAAAATGTAGCATGAAACACACCCTAACGATTTTCCCGGCTGATTCTGTAATCGATAGGACAGGTGGGTAGCTCCAACGCGCATACTACGTAATGAAGTAAACACAGATGATATCTGATACAAGTTCGTGGGCGTGGCTGGCGTACCGGGGGTTCCCTTGCAGGCTACCATTCTACTACATAATATTTAAATACAGCTCTAAATTAATTTGAATTTTACCGAGGATTAATTATTCTTTGAAGGGAATTTTACCAGCGCTTACTCTAAATTACTGTAAACTACGTAAATGATGTTTGCGACTTCGTTTTTAATTTTCCTGGATAAAATGTGTTAAATCAGGTTATAAGCTATCTCTTTTCCAAACAGCCAAATCGGTACAGTCATTGCGTGAAACAGTAAAACACATCCAAACATACAAACTTACAAACATCCAAACTTTAGCATTTAAAACATTAGTAGAATCCATTTCAGTACATAAAATAGTTGATTCATCCGGCAACTCGCAACCAGATACTTAATTTTTTTAAACATAGCTCCGAACAGTAAGAAGTGCGTGCACGGGGATTGAACCCGCGACCACCCCAATGGGAAGCCGGGCATCTAAGCCGCTATCACTCTAAAGTATACATAGCATTAAAAAGAATCATCCAAATCGGTCCACCCAGTCAAGAGTTCTGAGGCAACAAACATTAAAAAAAAAAAAAAAAAAAACAGTCGAATTGAGAACCTCCTCTTTTTTTTGAAGTCGGTTGAAAACTCACTTACCTACAAAACACTTCTCTACACGAACAAGCACTAAAGTTCGAAAACAACGATCACAAACGTCTAACTTATACAAGAATTGCAATAAAAGTAAATAATACTTGTATTTCATATTATACGAAGGTTATTAAACGAAGGAAGTTCATATCCGTTGGATAAACGCTAGATATCATGCAACGAGGTTGACTTTATAAACTGACGATATGAATAGCTTTGTATTATTGTTTGTCTTATCTCTACTAATATTATGAAATTGTATCTAGTCTGTTTATTATTCGTTTAAAATAACAAAAGAGATCAGGCACAGGCTTTACGTGCTCTCTGAGGCACGGGGGTGAAACACCGCCAACTTCCTAACTCTGGGCTAGTACTGAGAATTTCTTGTCAGAAAAACTCAAATCTTAATTATGGCCCGACCCGGGATTCGATCCCGGGAAAGTCCGAAATTGAATAAGTACGCGGTAAATATACCACTATAATACGTAAACTATTCTAAAGGACTAGTACCAAACTCAATTTTCCTCAGACATTTCGAAACTCCCAGACGGATATCCATTGCAACTGAGTTCTCAAACTTATAAACTAAATTCATAAAAGTTTGAGGTACTACTCGTATCCACTATTGAGAGAAGTTACCGACATTCCTTTATTAGGAGGAGACTATCAGTATAATCTTACTTTTTTTATTAAATTTCAAATTGGGGATTTATTCAATCAGGCACTCGAAAACTTCGATCCTATAATTTCTGTCTCCACACCTGTGGTCTTAGTCCAAGTATTAACATTGAAAATTAAAATATGTAAAATAAAATGAACCCTAACTGCATCATACCTTACACCAACATATCGAAACGACAAATCACTTGACTGCATGTCTTTGCTGTTCTGTAACCACCAAACTAGAGAAAATACAGAAATTATATATTCCCACATTGATCCTAATTCCTACCGGGTATCGAACCCGGCACCTTCCACGTGAACGACAGTAACTAACAGATTCCTTATTCTGTGTGTACGACACAGTCATTTGTCAAAACCCGTCCAATAACATCGCTTAAGTATTATTTCAAAATTACAGTTTTATGTCACGTACCTTGACGTCCCGAAAATAAGGATTATAATTCTAAGACAGGAGCATCAACAATATTAAAACAATACGGCTTTAAGCAATGCTGTTATGCTCACTGACCTCTGCCGTGTTATACTGAAATCGCAATCAAGCACGAATTTATCGTCAAACGAAAAGCGACTTTCGACACGACCAAATTAAAATCCTTTTCATTTGACCTATTAGCCGCTACTGACTACAGGTACACATAATCAAGTTAAGTTAGTTTATTCACATCCGATAGAGCTTGTAAGTTAATTTGAGTGTTGTCTAAACTGTAAACTATCGCTGGCAAAATATGTGCAGCGAATCTATTAAACAGTAGGTCCGAATTATATTGTTTTTCCTTTATTTCTAGAAACTATATTCTAGCGTAAAAAAATCGTGAATATAATCTCTTGCTTAACCTTAAGGCATATGGCATATTTATTAATAACCCCCATATTGATTCTCGGCGGCATCGTACCGCAACGCTAAATCGCTTAGCAGCTTTGCAGGTAGCGGCTAGCCACGGTTAAAGCCTTGCACCAAACAAGACCAGTGCCCGTTTAGAAATATAAACAAATTAATATTTTTGTAATCCTACTAACTATAGTTTAATTGTTGGTTATAGTTAAACTTAAATCAAAAAAAATATAGTTTCTTTGTTGGTTACTCCTTCACGTGGCAATGACTTGGCACGTGAAAAACGATTTGGAAAAAAAAATTAGATTGGTGAAATCTAGATTAAAAAAAAAGTTTTTTTGAGACTTATTCTTAGTCCATATTATGTTGTCAGATGTTAGATTAACACGTAAGCTAAATCTTATCCCGAGTTCCAACGGGAACTCAAATGCAGACGAAGTCGCAGGCATCACGTAGTAACAAATAACTATAGGATCATTATTCACTCGACAGTTGTAATTCTAAACCCACGGAATTTTCTAAATTCATTTATATCTAACGCCGCAACAATTACATTTGTTTGTTTTACGTAAATAGATAATAAAGGTCACTACTATTTGCAAACGATACGCGACTTATAAGACTACTTACACTTGGTTAGTTACTCATGGGAGCGACTTACGTGAGTAAAATTTAAGTGTAATCATGGCCTTAGCCTGTAAAGCCATCTAGTCGTCTGTTTCAATTAATTTCAGTTCTACATACTAATGTATCTACATTAGAAAGTCGCTTATGTGCCTGTAAATACCTACCTACGGTAAGTGCTACCTCGTTGGTATAGTGGTTAGCGTTTTCGACTGCGGCGGACGAGGTCTTGGGTTCGAGCCCCGGGATTTTTCTGACTAGAAATTCTCAGTACTAGCCTGGAGTTATGAAGTTGGCGGTGTTTCACCTCCGTGCCTCGTGGGTTATCACATGACAACCGTCGTCATAGCCCGCCAACCCGCATTGGAGCAGCGTGGTGGGTCTAATCTCTAATTCCCTCTCTCCTATGAGAGTGGAGGCCTGTGCTCAGCTGTGGGACTGGTGGGATGGGTAAGTGCTACGACGTTGCTACGCAATCTACGTAGCCACTTCGTAGCTCTCCCAGGTAATACAATAAACCCCTGAGTTACCCATGTATGTACAATTACATCATATTAAAGAAATCGATCTAGTCGTCTGTTTCAATTGATTTCAGTTAGACACATTAAAAGGTCTCCTAAGTACATGTAAACATCTACGACGTCGCTACGCAATCTACCTTGCGTAATTTGACGACCTCCGTGGCGCAGTGTGAGCGATGTTGTCTTAACATGTAGAGGTCCCGGGTTCGACCCCGGCAGGGAAAATTTAGGAATTTATAATTTCTGAATTTTCCCTGGTCTGGGCTGGTGGGAGGCTTCGGCCGTGGCTAGTTACCACTCTAGCGGCAAAGACGTGACGCCAAGCGATTTAGCGTTCCGGTACGATACCGTTTAGAAACCGAGTAGGGGTATGGGTTTAATATAATTGCCCTGCCCCTAAGAGGTTAGCCCACTACCATCTTAGACTGCATCTTCACTTACCATCAGGTGAGATCGCAGTCAAGGGCTAACTTGTAGTAGATAAAAGAAAAAAAGAACTACACAGCCACTTCGTAGCTCTTCAGGTAATATACATACACAATAACTCAACATACCCCACCCGTGTATTGTTCAGTTAATGACAATTACATCAATTTAAAACTATCGGTTAGTACAGCTTCTATTGTTTGCAAGTTAAACTATAATGATTACTTTCAGTAGTATAAGAAAGGATTTTGAGAAATTTTAATGGATTTCCAAAAACCTCACTTCTATTGTTGTAATCACTCAAATAATTGCGATTGTTGTAGACTTCTGAATCATACTAATATTATAAATGCGAAAGTGTGTTTGTTTTTTGTTTTGCTGATTTATTGGTTTGTTGGTTTGTCCTTGAATCACTTTTGGCATGGGTATAGTTTAGGACCTGGAGAGTGACATAGGCTATCCCGGAAAATTAAGGAGTTTCCGCGGGAGTCAAACAAAACTTAAAACACGCGGATGAAGGCGCAGGCCTAATCTAGTATAATAATAATCAGAATATTATTTAACAATTCAACATAAAATAACAAAGGCGTTTTCGGAGTGACGGGAAAGCAAAAGCCAAAGCCTAGACAGGCTGGTTGGCAACTCGAAGAACAACATCTAAGTTTCTAGACTGAAATAATATACTATAATTATTGGTAAATAATGGCTACCTCCTTCGTCCGCGTGGTTTAAGTTTTCTTGATGGGCTCTTCTCAGACCAGGGCGCGTTTGGAATCCTCGTAGCTTTAGTTTTAAGATACAGTAACAGATTATCACCATCATTTGTTTATGTAACCGGACGTCAATAAGTGTAGTACCTACCTAAATTGAATGAATATTTATGACTTATCACTGACGACTTGATTCTAGGGGAACTTCGGGAATGTTCGTCCCCGGGATGTAACCTACCCCTGCACCAAATTTCATCAAAATCGGTTGAAAAGCGTAGCAGACAGATAGACAGACAGACAGACACACTTTTGCGTTTATAATATTAGTATGGACGCCCATTAGAATTTTTTTATATGACCAAAATTACTGACGCAGTCAACATGCTGGAGTAGCATTGGGCAGAGCATTTATTTAATATACCTACTTCTTACCTTCTTCTAACTACTCTTACCTGGTAGTAAGTCATTATAGTCTAAGATGTTAGCGGACTAAACTCTTAGGGGTATGGTCACAGACCTCTATATATAAAAGATCGTTGGGTATGGTATGTGAAACCCATACGTGGCTAATCCGTTCCTACACGGCATCATTTTGGACCTTTAATTCGTTTGACGTCTTTGCCGGTAGGGCACGGCCACTAGCCACGGCCGAAATCTCCGACCAGACCAGACCAAAGAGCAATTCAGAAATTATGAATTATGGACTCATTAATTCCGGGACCTCTCACGTATACGATCACAGCACTCACCCAGGGGGGTCGTCAGAAAAATGTATTATTTAATAAAATTTCTTCATTGGAATTGTGATGGCAAGGGATCACGACACTCAGCAATGGGAGAGAGATATATACAGAGAGAGAGAATGTACTTCACAACCTATTATGTTAATCAAACAATTTACAATCATAATTGTTATGTTTGATAAATAAGCACAATGTTATCATATGCATATTTAATTGAGCGTACTAATAGTTAATTGATATGCTAATATTAATAATTCACGTGGAAGTTAAAATAAATGCTCACGGACGAAGTCACGGGTGTTATCTAGTATATCAAAACGAACGCAGACGACATCAGTTGGTTTAAAAAAATTAATAAAGCATCTCGCAATCTGGGGTCGGATAAAAATCGGTCTCAAAGCAAACAAAGTTTGATAACCTCCATGGCTTAGTGTGGTGCTTTGTTGTTGATTTATAAAGGGAAGTTTTGGGTTTAATGACCTGCAATTGGGGATTTTATGATTTTTAAATTGGCTCAGGTATCTAGTTTGTTATGAGACCAGCATTCGCTTGTACTAATCTACCACCAAAGCCGTGCCTGCCAAAGGTTGTACGCTTATTAATATCACAGAATAGGTAGTAGTTAATAGGTAATATAAGGCTTTAACAGAGTTTCTTGCTGGTTCTTCTCGGTAGGAATGGCATTCCGAACCAGTGGTATATTCATTCAGCGATTCAAAAGCACTTGTAAAAGTTTATTTGAATAAAAAATATCTGAATTTGAATTTGAATTACCATGTCGCGTTGAAACTCTAGCGGCATCATGTAGAATTTTAGTACCTATACAACGGTTTCTACGCGACATGGTAACGGTATGAGTCTAATAGGTCTCATATATAAGTGCTAAACCTACCCTTACTAGGTTAGCGCATAAGGCATATTGCAGTCAAAGGCTAACTTCTAAACAAATAATAATCAGATAAATAAAAATCGCTGAAAATTAGTCAAGTGCGTGTCAGATAAGGTAACGTTCCGTGGTCATGCCACAGTAACTACATGTGACGGATAAGTACTTAAAAGTACCGTCAAGGTCATGCTAATTCCTGAAATGACTTTCAAAAACATTTTCAACGATTACTCGAGGGTGTAAAACATAGTTTTTTTTAACTCTCGCCTCTCCGTCTTTTCCTGTATGTTTTCTCACTCATTCGATTATTTTTTGCCTCTATAATATACCCGCTAAGTATATTTTACAAACATAATTAACTAAATACTCTTACTTAAATAACTAATCCATACTAATATTATAAATGCAAAAGTGTGTCTGTCTGTCTGTCTGCTACGCTTTCACGGCCCATCTGTTCAACCGATTTTGATGAAATTTGGTACAGGGATAAGTTGTATCCCGGGGAAGGACATAGGCTACTTTTATATCCCGAAAAATTCAAGAGTTCCCGCGGGAATCAAAAAAACTTAATCCACGCGGACGAAGTCGCGGGAATCAATTAGTACTCCTATAAATGTCAGTAAAATACAGACAAACTGCCTGAGCGAAACCATAAGAATTCTTGGTTTTACAGCTTCCTTAGCTACGAGTATGTTAACCCTGACACTAAACCTCAAATTAGCAACCACGTTTAGCTCAGCAACATTCCGGACCAGTGACTAAAGCCATCAGCTTTTTGACGTCTCAGTAGACTTTGCAAGTATTTGAATAAACCGCAGTTTGAATTTTAAATTTGAAAGGTCACAATAAATCTTGATAAAGCTGGCTTCATTCAGAAATTTATCCTAAAAAGTTTTCAAATAATATTTTATAATTTTTTTTATTTATTCAATACCTATTGAACTGGGTACCTAACCTAGGTAAATAACTTGATTATTTTTTCCAGTCAG
Source organism: Erebia epiphron (assembly GCA_963932025.1). NCBI lineage: Eukaryota > Metazoa > Arthropoda > Insecta > Lepidoptera > Nymphalidae > Erebia > Erebia epiphron. The sequence goes on from OZ009946.1 coordinate 28,791,573, forward strand.
GATAAAATAATATAGCTATTTACTTGTATCAATTTAAAAATTCACAACAAAACACAATCTGAAAAAACCAAAAAGGTTCTCAGTATTTATTTCACTATGGACAGATGGATGGATGTTTGTTAATCAATCACGCCAGAACGGCTGAACGAATCTGGATGAAGATATATAGATAGATAGATTATTGTCTGGAATAACATATAGGCTGCTTTTTATCCCGGAATATTAATAATTTCCCGCGGGGACCGAAACGAATAACACATAGGCTACTTTTTATCCCGGAAAACTAAACAGTTCCTGTGCGAACTAAAAAACCTCTATCCATGCGGACTAAGTCGCGGGCATCAGCTAGTAATACGTAAATTATGCACAAGTATATCTGTACATTTGCACGGCTGATCCGTTTAATCGATTTAGTCCAGAGATACACGTAGACAGTATCACGGGGATCGACCTAGACTTTTCGTTTTATCCCGGAAAGTTAAAGAGTTCCGGAGGTTATATAAAAAACTTTAATTCTCGCAGACGGTGTCTCGGACATCATTTAAAATAGTTTTATCATCAACGTTAAGAGAATGTATGGGTCGCGGGTTCGAACCCTGGGCACGCACTTTCTACTTTTCGAAATTAAAAATATGTCTTGCTTCAATCGATAAAGGAAAACATCGTGAGGAAACATGCACGCCCGAGAGTTCTTCATGTTGAGAGATGTTCTCGAAGGTGTGCGAAGTTTGTCAATCCGTACTAGGCCAGCGTGGTGGTCTATGACCAAATCCTTCTCATTCCGAGAAGTGACTCGTGTTCAATAGTGAGCCGGCAATTTGTTGAAAAAAAGAGAGTGTTTTTTATTCCACTACAAGTTAGCCCTTGACTGCGATCTCACCTGATGGTAAGTGACGATGCAGTCTAAGATGGTAGCGTGCTAACCTGTTAGGGGTATGGCAGTTATATTTAACTTATATCCCTAGTCGGTTTCTACACGGCATCGTACCGAAACGCTAAATCGTTTGGCGGTACGTTTTTGCCGGTAGGGTGGTAACTAGCCACGGCTGAAGCCTCCCACCAGACCAGACCAGAAAAATTCAGGAATTATCAATTCCAAATTGACCCTGCCAGGAATCGAACTCAGGACTTCCTACGTTAAGCCAACAGCGCTCAACACAGCGTCAGGGAGGTCGTCAAAAAGTATATATAAAATCTCGTAATTAATAAAAATGTACAGCACATTCTCAACACAAACTGAAATTAATGATCAAGCCAAGCATGTATCTTCAGAGCAACCGCTCGATATTGAAACCTCTATGCGAAACTATTCTGCTATGGAGAGGCGACTTATTACATTCCAGAGAACTTCGAGCCAACTATAACTTCGAACTAAAACTTGTTTAATAAAATTCGACCAAATAACTCAGCTGAGAAAAAGTTAAAATAAAAATCGTTGTTCAAGTTAAAAATTATTTCGATACTATTTGTATTGAGAATCGGTCATTTGTCAGCTTGGCGATTGATAAATCGACCTTTAATAAAATAAATTAAATTAGTTTCCTACGGTTATTGATTAATAACCAACAGAGGAAAATTTTTATAGGTATGACATAATATTAAGAGAAAAAGGCTGCTACTAATTTTAAACATTGGAAATCTTCAGCCAAAATAATTTAACACTGTATTTATGTTAAAAACCTAATATTTTTCTCATAACGCCACTGTTTACAGTAAACTCCAAATACAATTAAAATGTGAGGCTGGTATAATTAAAAACCAATTGATATTCAAACAAAGAACGCGCTCCATTAATTACTACGGACACAAAGTCAACCGTTAGCACAACTTCGTGATGGTTTATAAAATTGTTTGTTTATTTATTGTTAAGATGAGTTAAAATGTTACTGTCAGAATATATTTTAGCTATAAATTACGTTCAATTTTAAACACAAATCAACACCTTTTGGCTTTATTTGCTTGGCAATTTTTGATTTACAAAAATATTATAATCTGTAATTTTATAATCTGTCTAAATAAATAACCAACACCTGTAATCCTAATATGTAAAGCACAAAAAAAATTCGAGATGTCCGAGACTTTGAAACCATCCAACCGATGTGCCCTAAATTGGAAAGGCAATAATGCGAAGGTGGTTTAGGCGACTTAAATTATTTTGAAATTAATTCCTTTCTGTTTTAGATTAGTAGCACACGCCGAGTATCCGCTAGTAAGACAATGTTTTAAAATAAATGACACAATTAAAATAATTTCTTTTTTATTTTATTTCAATCTCATTTCACTTTAATCGAAAAAAAAAACTTTTTTTAAACTATTGTTGTTAACATGTTCAAAAGCAGTTTGAAAATCGAAAGTGAAATGGAACGCTTTCATATTTTACATTTCGTAGAAAACGATAAAAATTAAACACAAAATTTAAAGAACGCCGCGGCCGCTGTAATTTCTTTATAAAAATCCAGGGAAGGGCAACATAAAACATTTCGCGAATTCAATTTGAAGATGGAACGCATATAAAAGGGGCACTAACCTTCGCTCGCGCGCGCCTCTCTCGAGTCGTCGACGATCAACAGGTGGTTGCTCGCTCGCCCGAGCTCGAGCTCGGCTGGCGCGGTGCTACTGACTCGCGGAACGCCCATCGCTGCCGGCGGTCAGGGCGCGAATGAAAACTACGCACCCCGTACCGGCAGGTAGGACCTTGGATGGGAAAATTATTATTCCTTGTGCTGGGTGCATCATTATAAAAAAGAAAATATTGTCTATTCTGACGTGATATAGTTCAGATTTTCAGAATAAAATTGATAGATAATGGAATTAAATTCAGCTCCACTATTGAAACATGGACTGTTAGATAATATTTGCGGGCAGGCAGGAAGACGGTTCTACTCTGAAGCTTTCAGGAGTAAGTAGTTTTAAAAGTCCTTTCCAGATATATTTCTTAGTAGATTGTTGTCTCTGGCTTCAAACTTATTTAAGCAATTTGAATAGAGCACCAAAACAAAGAACAGTAAAACTTAAATTCAAAACTTCATTTTTCGAAGTTAATTTTAAAAATCTAATCCATTATTTTAATGAAACCGTTATTAGAATCCTTCCTTGAAACCATAAAAGCCTCTTCAAGCGTGTAATGGAGTCGGTTTGGTAATAAAGCGCCGGAAAGAGGACATTTTGGCTTGACTCTCATTTTTTATTTTTTGTCCTATTTGTGGAGAACCTCGTTACTTTAAAATTGAATTTCTAAATTTTATGAACTTTCCTAAAAAATATAATAAGAATATTAATTGAAATCATTATTGGTCTCATTTCATTAGAATTTGGAGTAAGGAGAGAGATTTGCAGATACACCTAAGTTACAGGCCTAGGAAGTTCCAAGCTATCTTATTTAGTATAACTAACTTTAGTGTCTGCTAAGTTTTCACGGCCCAACTTTTCAAGCGATTTTAACGAAATTCGCTACAGAGATAGATTGTATTGGAGAGGAACATAGACTGCTTAATATCCCGGAAATCAAAGGTTTTTTTTCAATAACCTGAACCCACGCGAATGAAGTCGTAGGCATTAGGTAAAAGTTATCATCTTAGGTATTTCTTAATTCTCTGTTTTGTAATTTGTGGTTATCACAATCTTATAGAATAAATAGAGGTAGGTTAGTGTCGAGCTTATAATAGTGAAATTAAGTTTTTATAGTTTTTTTTTAAATTTTCCAATACTGAAATCGAAATCACGATTCTCACCAGCGTTGTCGTTCGTGACGGAAGGTCACAAACTACGTCACAATACCTACCCTTGGCCTTACTCTCTCCGTTAGAGGCATCTTGTAATAAATCAATTGAGTAAGTATTATAGGTCGCGACATATTGAATTCGCATGAAAGCACTTACAGCTTATTATTAGAAAAAGTTCAGAAGGTCTACTTTAGGTACCCGGATAAAGAGAGATAAATTAAAGAGTTCCCTTGAGAATCAAAAAACCTGCAAACGAATCTTTCTTAGGTTTTTAATTCTTTACATTCTTGTATCCTCCCTCCCTCCCACTGAGATATCCTAGTCCAAATTTAAGCCTCATACCTGCGCTACCTTCTGTTAAATAATTATGTCACCGTAAGATTGCAAAAACCGTTACATTGTAATCTAACTAGCGAAATTGTAAACTGTCGACAGATTACAATTTAAAGCATTATTTTTCGGTAGATAGTAATCTGTTAGGTATATTAACCCGATAAAACCTAACGGGCAGTGCCCGATTATTTATGTCGGACCCAAACCTAACCTACAAGAAAGAGACGAGAAAACGTAAATACAATGAATATTTCAAAAATTGACACACAGAACATTGAACGGTTCACAATCTTACGACAGTTTGCAATTTCGCTAGTTAGATTACAATCTAACGGTTTGACATATAATATACCTATTATATTCCAGGCGTGAAAAGCGTTTAAATATTCCGTTACCGCGCTTCACACCAACGGAAACCTATAGACAAGTGCCGGCGACCGACCTAGATCTGTCTACTTCAAATAACAGCGCTGAGAGGTTTCGCTATGATATATTGTGAATTTTAGATAATATATAGTTCACATACAATTGTCGTAGACGACGCTTGATAAAATAATGGAACACGGCATAACTGAGAAGATATTATAATATGAAGATGCGACACTTCAAGGAGAAATTCAAGAACATCGTAATAATATTATTATGACAACATTCCTTTTCTTTTTATTAACATTCAGACTTCAAGAAAGAAACTATGAAATCGTTTCGTGATAAAACCGTCGCTGAGCAAGTTAAATTATAAACTTATTTTTCTATTCAATTTTATTTCGGGTTAAACTTAATCAAATGTATACGGCAAAATGCTTAACTGTACGTACTCTACATTCCGAAAGTTGATTTAAAAATACCTGGGATAGTTTTATCCCTAGATACTATATATTTATATATATATATAAAGTACCTAAAGATTTTTGACCCAGTGTTTGTGCCATTCGTAGATATGACAGTCAATCTGTTTCTCCTTCATCATCAGTACTGCCCATACTCTGGAAGAGATCGCTGGTTAGCGATAAGACCGCCTTATTGTACCTACGTTTTAAGTTTTCACGTTTGTAATCTGTTTCTTTTGCGTTTTTGTGGTGTACAATAAAGAATATACATACATACATACATACTGCCCCCCTATTTTCTAACTTGAAACCGGCTATCAAAAAATTAAATGCACTGATATATTTGTATTTTTATCCCTTAATAGCTATGGAAACGTTATTTTTATTTCATTGCAAACCTGCAATAAATTAAAATTGTATATTAGTTGCTTTCATTCTTTGATGGCCACTGAGCTAGGGCTGCTCATGACCCCACAGACATATTATGACAATACAATCACGGTTCACGATACACTCCATTAGAAATTGCGTCTCCAGCAATAATATATCACAATTACTGTCTTGCCTATGACAAGAGTATTTAGTACTGAAATTTATAAAGCCATGAACACACACGACGCGTGACGGCAGCAGCAAAGAGGTGAAATTATACTATAGTAAGTGGCCAACTGCCTCGTTGGTCTAGACTAAAAGCATGTTCGACTGCAAACGACGAGGTCCCGGGTTCGAGTCCCGGGTCGGGCCGTAACAAGTATTGGGTTTTTCTGACAAGAAATTCTCAGTACTAGCCCGGAGTTGGGAATTTGGCGGTGTTTCACCCCGTGCCTCGGAGAGCACGTTAAGCCGCCGGTCTTGCGCCTGATCTCTCTCAGGTCGTGTCGGATTTTCCGTCCCATCGAGAGTAAAGGAACAGAGATTGCACCTGTGTAAGCTCACACACTTGTGCACTATAATATCTCCCGCGCAGATGGCTAATCTCTCTGGATATAAAGCCGCTGTGGCCGAAATTCGGTCGGGAGGACATTATATGGCCAAACTCATGTGCATTCCCGCACTGTAGGGTCCGCTGGAATGTAAACCCGACACCTGAAAGAGATCAGGTGCAGTGCCATTGCCAGCGGCTTTACGTGTTCTCCAAAGTACAAAACGGTTTAACACAACTTTCTTGACTTCAGGCTGTTTACAATTATGACCCTTTTATCCCTGTGATCCCTCTTATGACTCACTTAGAGATGATTTTTAGAAATTCCTTGAAAATTAATTAAAGCTAGCAGATTACAGTATAATAAAGTTCAAATAAAATGTTTTTATTCAGGTAAACTAACAAGTGCTCTTGTATCGTCAAATGAATCTACTACTGGTTTGGAATGCCATTTCTACCGAGAAGAACCAGAAAGAAAAGACAATAGAATATGTCTTACTGATGATAAAACATCCACTTTTGCATTTCTTTCTTTGTATTATAATCATTGTATAACGAGCACTCTGTTGCGATATATATGCCACTGAAAGATTGCAAAAACCGTTACATTGTAATCCAACTAGCGATATTGTAAACTGTCGACAGATTGTGAACCGTTCAATGTAATGAATGTCAATTTTTGAAATATTCATTGTATTTATGTTTTCTTGTCTCTTTCTTGCAGGTTAGGTTATGGTTCGACATAAATAATCAGGCAGTGCAGGTTAATATACCTAACAGATTACAATCTACCGAAAAATAATGCGTTAAATTGTAATCTGTCGACAGTTTACAATATCGCTAGTTAGATTACAAATTCACGTCCTTTGCAATCTTACGGTAACATATACGCGCACAGCCGTGGACTCGTGTTACCGCACACATTCAAGCGGTAGACCCGCACAACGCACATACACTCTTTCTGACGACGACCTCCCTGGCGCAGTGGTGAGCGCTGCGGTCTCATAAGTGGGAGGTCCCGAGTTCGAATTTATAATTTCTGAATTTTCCCTGGCCTAGTGGGAGGCTTTGGCCGTGGCTATTTACCATTCTACCGACAGAGACGTAACGCCAAGCGATTTAGGCTTTCGGCACGATGCCGTGTTGAAACCGATTGGAGGTATGGGTTTAATATAACTACCATACCTCTAACATATTAGGCTGCTAGTTGCTACCATCTTAGACTGAATCATCACTTACCCTCAGGTGAGATTGCAGTCAAGTGCTAACTTGTTTAGTGGCGTAAAAAATCCAACCCAAAAATGTACGTAAACAAATATGCTGCACACGATTTTGGTGGACCAGCATATTATGAGCAGTAGGATGCAAATTAAAACTCTGCCGTCGCACGTCGCGTCTGACCAAGCCTTGTAATTAGATCCAAAATGTCATTTCTCATTATTTCACCGAATTAATCTTCTTCTAATATACCTTGACAAATATTCTATTGTAAGATATTTTCGTGCATTCAACCCTAAGTAGGCATCTTTTGAAATTGTGTTGATAATATTATTTTAATTAAAGATGCCTTGTAGATGTGGTACTGGAGGCGCCTTTTAAAGATACTCTGGACAGCCTTTCGAACGAAAAATTCAATCTCAAACTGTGACCCAGACAACTGTGGTGGAGTGCTCCCGCATCGCTACCAACCGAGACCAGTGGAGGAGCATCGCGCGGGAGGCTGTGCGGCCCAATTTAAGGAATACAAACGGTGACGAGTGTACCTGAATCATCCCAGCAGCCACGACCACTCTGTAAAGAGTGCACGACTGAGAAGAGAAAGATGCTCAGTAATTATAATATTATGCAAGTTTTAATATCAAATAATCAAATCAAATAATGGTTTATTAAATTTAGGTAGATATACTACACTTATTGACGTCCACCTGCGACTATTGACTAGCGACAAAGTTGCCATCAATTTGTCTTAGATATAATTCAACTCGGTGATAAAAAAATATTAATATACCTAATAATGAATGTAAATTAAATCTAAATTAAAAACTAAATTAAAAGCTAAACATTAAAAATATCATCTATCCCGCTGCAATGAGGCAGTGTGCCCAGAACGCTGGCTGCGTTACCCCGCTGAATAGCCAAACTTATATGTTGGCCGAGGTAACTGCCAGCACTCCGGTCACCTGTGGACTCTGTGAGACGAGAAGATAGATCCTTAAAAAAGGATCTAGCATCTTCGCCCCACGACCCCAGGGTTTCAACACCAAAAGCACAAAAATGAAATTATTTTCAATAATTTCATACTTTAAAAAATATTAATAAAATTCTTGTACCTTGAATAATTAACAAAAAAATATAACTAACTAAGGGTTTACTGTGTAGTGTAGACAGACAATATACTGCTTCAGAAATGCACGCCGTCTGTAAAATTGATGCCCGCATTCCCGTGTATTTTGAGATAAAAAGTAACCTATGTCACTATCCAGGTCCTCAACTATGCAAATAATAACGTCGATCCGTAGCTGTTGCGGCATCATTGAAAGACAAACCAAAAACCAGTAATCAAACAAACAACGGCAGTGGGGCATAGTGGCATTGACATCATCTCGCAATCATTCTAATATTATTAATGCGAAAGTGTGTTTATTGTTGGTTTGTCCTTCAATCACGCCGCAACGGAGTAACGGATCAACGTTTTGGTATGGGTATAGTTGAGGACCTGGAGAGTGACACAGGCTACTTTTTATCTAAGTTCCCGCGGAAATCAAAATAAATTAATCCACGCGTACGAAGTCTCGGGTATCAGCTAGTCGACAATAAGCAATTAATTCAGGAATATACTCCGGCAGGACATTAGCGCCACTCGACTAAGCTTCCCGGTACAACGATGTAATAGACGCCGATTAGGCTTATGGGTCTTTACAAATTGGCAGACATCGGTACGCCTCTCCGTTAGGAATTAGAGGTTTCCAATTAATTAAAAGCAGGACTGGATATTTTTAAGATTCTATCGATAGGTCAATATAAGATATATCTTTGTGTATTACTCTACTATAACTAGTGGTTCGCCGCGAACTGAGACCTCGCGGCGTCATCTATTGACATCATTGTGAAGTTCCGTTGTAAATACTAAGGCTCATTAAAAATTAAATAATTTCGTAGCCATATAATATTTATCTAATTTTAGTATTTGTTGTTCAAGTACAGGATATAATTCAAATAATTGATCAAGTTTCAGGCTCATCATTTCAGAAAATTTTTAAGTTCTGAGGTCAACTTTGGACGTTAGAAAATCTCCACTTTGAAAGCCTCCCATTTCGTCAATTTTAAGGAAAAAATTAAAAGAAAAATATTTTTGTACTCTGTTCCTAATTATCTTTAAAATGACCGCAACCCTATGTAACGCTATAATAGTAGATTATTCACCACGGGGATAATGCGATGTATTATGTCACGGGCGCCGGGATAAATCCCAAGCGGAACGAGGGATTTTAGAGTAACTCCCGAGCGTAGCGAGGGTGTTGCATCTTGAATCCTGAGAGTAGCGCGGGAATTAGGGGCGCCCAAGATTAATACAGCATTACCCCTACGGTGAATACTCTACTTTTCACACCTCGCGATACAACCACTTCTTTCAGCTGGCGTGGCCTACTCGAATAGGCATGACGACAGTAACCAAGAATCAATGAAATTATGAATTTATCTAATGAAATAGGATTCATGGATTATAAAAAACGTATTTATTTTTCGATTTCGAGTGAGATTGCTATTTAAATTGATAAAATAAAACTATAAAATACAGCAATCCGCCATATTGCAGAAAACACAAAGAAGCGAATGACGTCACAATTGTTTGTTTTCGAGCTTTGAAAATCACACTATTGCTTACTGCACACTGCACAGAGTACATTGGTAAAAACAATAGTGACGTCACAACGACGCCATGACACCGCCGAACGTTTTGGCGTGAATTTTGAAATTTAAATTTCAAATGCCAATTTTATCTACCAAACCTTATTTTTCTGCTGAAATATGATATTTTTTCGAAATAGTAGATACTTCCGAACATAATCTGACCATTTTTCAAAATCAGTCATCATGCCTATTGACAAACAAATGTCGTCAGTGCGAATCTAGTGGGCCACGGCTTCGGTTTTCGAAAATCGAGTTGGCCGCGGCTGCTGAGAACACATTCTGTTTACCGAAATTAGACTTTATAGATATAGCAATAAGAATTATGAATAAAACCTCTTTGGAATGAATAGCATTTCCTTCAGATCTGCTTCAGATGCGCGATGATTCTAAATTCAAATCACATTATAACCCTAGGGAATAATGGATTTCAGTACAACATTATAACCCTAGGGATTTAATGTCTTACTTTAACCTTAGATAACAGGCCATGTAATAAGGCGTTGTTGAGCGAGTGGTGTGAAAAAATATTTTTTCTTCATATTCGCTTCTATGAGAGCCCCCCTGAAATAAAGATTTTTATTACTTTTCAAGCCATATTCAGCTGGAGGCCATCGGTTTATATACATAATATTTAAATTTGAAGTAATTACGTTCAGTAATTCAGAAGTTATAAGGCTCTGACAGACGGAAGGACGGACGGACGGACGGACGGACAAGTGCAAATTCACTCAAGTAGACTCAGAGACCTTCGCTTCGCTCGGTCAACAAGAACGTAAAAGCTATTACTTTATTGACCAAATGTATGAAAACTCATAATAGTCTAAAATAGTTAAAGATGTGATACTGAAGCGCAATCTTGTAGGTTTTCCGATTCCGAGTGTTTTCCGATGTAAAGAGTCAATGCCAATGGAAAATGTGTGGGTTTGCTGATAAATACAGCAAGAATCGGTGTCTTTCAACTGAGGTGGATTTTGTATTTTTTTATTATTATTCCGTTAAAATTGAGTACCTAATCGAACCCTTGGAAGTGTCACTTGACAAGAAGAAGTATGGCTTAATTAATTCAATGACATTAGAAAAAAAACAAACAAACAAACAGACAGATAGACGTAAGGACGGACGGACAAACAAACAAGATCTTATTATGATGTGTGTGAGCGCGTGGCAGGTGACTTGTGATTTCTCAAATCTACCATATTTTTAATCATTGTTGTAATACCATTGTAATTTGTAATACGAAAAACATAGACAATGACCATGGTCTGTGGACAATGACATTTAAAAAGCATCACCACAGACTATACACAAATACCTTTAGTCAGGTTTAGCCATGGCGCTACACACTGTTACACTGTTGAATTATATATATATTTTTTTGTGTTAATTTTAAATTTTACTAGGTCTAAGTGATGGTCCGTGACGTCTTAACCCTTGGGCCCCTACTGAAAATCAGCGTTGCAGTATTTTGGGTAGGTATATACCTATCTCATGCTGTGGCACGGGCTGTGGATGGCCCATTGAAAACACGTTATTATTATTTATTTATTAATAATAACGTGTTTATTAAAGCCTACCTCTAAAGCTATAACATTTTTTTTATATATCTATACATGTTTTTTTTTCTGTTGATATTTTCTGTTTTTTTTTTTTTAATGTTTTTTTCCTCATATTTCAATATATTTTTTTTAATGTTGAGAGGTCATCCCAAACGTGGGCAAAGGCCTCCCCCCTCTTCATCCAGCGATCTTTTGAAAACACGTAGTATAAGTTTAATTTGTGTAAACTAGTGTAATTGTTTGTAGTGTTGTTCAATAAAATTTTATTTATTTTATTTTATCTACCTGTAAGTTTATTTTAGTATCGGTCAATCCGACCGATACTACTTACTTATACTTACGATACTTGAGTGAATTTGCACTTATCCGTCCGTCCGTCCGTCCGTCCTTCCGTCTGTCAGAGCCTTATAACTTCTGAATTACTGAACGTAATCACTTCAAATTTAAATATTATGTATATAAACCGATGGCCTCCAGCTGAATATGGCTTAAAAAGTAATAAAAATCTTTATTTCAGGGGGGCTCTCATAGAAGCGACCGTTATATACTTATAAACCTGTTCTTAGCTGATGTTGTAAATCCATTGCTAAGCAAGCGAATTGAGGGCAGACATAATTGAGTTATTATTCCTCTTTCATAACTTCTGTCTGGAAAACCTTTTTATTTGTTAAAAGCTTCACAGTAAAAAATGCAATTATGGTTAAAATCTTTCCTCTGCTTTCTTGGTATATTATGAGTAGCCGCAAAAAATGTATGTATGTATGTATGTATATACTTTATTGTACACCACGAATATATAAAAGCAACATGTAACAAACAAGAAAACAGCAATAAGTAGGTACAATAAGGCGGTCTTATCGCTAAACAGCGATCTCTTCCAGACAACCTTAACGCTAGGGAGAAAATGAAAAAGAGGATAAAGGGAGGTGGTGCAAAAATAATAATAAACTTAAATACTAATAGTTAAATAAACTAATCAATATCATATGTAACATATTATGATAAACTAATATATACATAATACAAAATAATAATAATAGACATACATAAACTAAATAGACATACCAATAAATACATAAATAAATCTAGTAGAGAAAACAATAAATACGTCGTTACTTATGATAACAAAGAGATAAGTAGTAATTTTTGACGTCAATTTTAAATTTATTAAGAGTTTTAGCGCGATGAATATGTGAGGGAAGTTCATTCCATAGACTAGTGGCTCTGAGTGCAAATGAACTTTGGAAATATTTAGTCCGATGTGTAGGCACCTCAAGAATAAGTTTACCGGCCGACCGAAGGACTCTATCTGGTCTAACATGCCCGAGATATTTAAACTTATCCTTTAAATAACCAGGAGTCATGGGATTGAATAATACACAGTACAAAAGAGAAACAATATGCAGATTCCGGCGAAATCGAATGGGTAACCACTTGAGCTTTGAACGTAATTCGGAGACATGGTCATATGTGCGTAAACCAATTAATATAAACCTAATAGCTAAATTTTGAATTCGCTCAAGTTTATTAAGTTGGTCCTCAGTTAAATCAAGATAGCTTGCGTCCGCATAATCGAGAATTGAGAGCAATAAAGATTGTGCTAACATAATCTTAGTAGGAATAGGAAGAAAAGAACGCAGACGCCTTAGTGAACCCATGGCTGCAAAAGTTTTCCTACTGACTTCTTTTAAATGATGAGACCAAGAGAAAGTAGTATCAAAATGTACACCAAGATTTTTTACGGTAGTAGTATAAGGAATAATAACGCTATTTAATAAAACTGGCGGAAGGTTATCCCAGTCAACTCTGGAAATCATGCCAGAACCAACAATAATGATAGCCTGGGACTTAGAAGGATTTACCTTTAGAGTTAGACCATAGCACTTACTCCATTTATTGATAACCGCTAGGTCACCATTAATAGTAGAAATGGCATTAGGCAGATCTTCAAGAGTTGACTGTGAATAAACTTGGAGATCATCTGCATACATGTGATAGAGAGAAGTAATTTTTTGGGAAATTGAATTAATGAAAATAGCAAATAGTAAAGGCGACAACACACCACCTTGAAAAATATACCTGTTACAATTCTTATTAAGTTTCGTTAAGTTTCCACGTGAAGAAAATGATTGTGAAACTATTTTTCATCCCATCTATTCGAAAAGGACGACTTGGTTCGCCTTTAAGTGCGCCCAAAGGTGGTGTTTTCCGGAACTTTTAGCGGGCAGAAATGAGCTTTTAATCCTCTTTATTTCAAAAAGTGCGCCGCAATTATCTTTTCCGCGCACTTTTTTAATTTGGAACATGCGCTCAAGAAATCGAACGCAAATATTGTTTGAATAGAGACTGAATGGTACGACGGCCCATAGTCGCGCCGCCGGCTTTCATTTAATTTTTTTTAATAAAAAAAAAGGAATCCAAATTAAAAATGCGCGAACTACAGCCCGCGTTTTCGTAAATTTTCACGGATTGTTAATTCAATTCAATTCAATTTATTTATTTCAGATAACATAATCCATATTTATTAAAATTGTATGTCATTATCAAATTATCATTATGTCATTAACATAATGATATAAAATCATTATGTTAAAAATTCATGGTTTTATTTTGAAAAATGAGTTCTTCAAGTGACAGTGAAAGTATGGAATTAACTCCTGAGAACTGACGCAAGAAATGTGATGAATAATCTATAACTTGCAAAATCCTGGGAGAAATATATGAAAGCCCATGGTAATTTTATTGAATGGAGAAATGCAAGAGGCGCCAAGAATTTTTCAGAATCTGTGTGTAATTACTGGATGTAGGCCATCTACTTCCAGTAATTACCCAAAGCTAAACTAGCTTCCACTCTTTGGAGTACCTACTCTATGCTAAAATGAACAGTCAGTTCTAATAACGACGTAAAACTGGACACATATTCGAAATTAATAGCGTATCTGAAGAGGATGTCTGATGGATTTGTAGTTTTATTTTCTCATAGAGGGTGATGAAAAGTAGAGTGTATCGCTACGTTCAGGATTCTACTAAAGAATCCCTCGCAACGCTCGGGATTCTACCCTAGAATCCCTCACTTCGCTCTGGATTTAAAAAAGCGCCCTCGCCGTAAAAATATTATTTTGCTCCCTTATAATACAATCTACTATTAACACATTGATTGCCAAACAAAAATGACATATTTTCACGGGAGAGCCATATTGTGGTTTTGATATACATAATGCGGGGGACCCGCATTATGTATCAACTGATTTTTCAACCAGTGAAAATGCGTCTTTGGAATGAGATCTGCTTAGAGAAGACTATGATACCTATCTTACACAATCGGCATATAAAGGAGAGCGCTATATCTAAATAGGACATAACATGCTCTGAGGTGCAATCCATCTTTATACGTTTAGGGTTTCGTACATACCTAAACGTATGAGAATGGATACACGAAATTGAGCGCTAATTCAATGCTGTTATGGTTTATTTTGAATGTTAATAAAAGGTTGAAGGTTTATAAATAATGTGATGCGTCTGTGAATGCGTGCTGCCTCGTTGGTCTAGTGGTTAGCATAGTCGACTGCGGATCACGAGGTCCTGGGTTCGATTCCCGGTCGGGCATAAAAGTTAGGTATTGGGTTTTTCAATTAAGAAATTCTCAGTGCCAGCCCGGAGTTGGAAGTTGGCGGTGTTGTCACCCCCTTGCCTCGGAGAGCACGTTAAGCCGTCGGTCCCGGTTATTATCACTAACATGATAATAGTCGTTAAAGCCCGCCAACCCGCATTGGAGCAGCGTGGTGAGTCTAAGCTCTAATTCCCGCTCTCCTATGAGAGTGGAGGCCTGTGCCCAGCAGTGGGACGTTAGAAGGCTGTAGTGATCATGATGTGATGATGATGGTTTATTTTACTTTGAAGCCGATTTTATTTAGACGATTTGATCGACAAGTCTTACATAATTGGGGGGCAAATGTAAGTCAGTATGACGTCAGAAAACTGTATTTGCGACAAAGCATTGTACTAGGCAATAATAGTACACATCTACCTACTCATATGCTTAATAGGACTAGACACCTGGTTCTAGAAACTAATCGGGCTAACTCAATTGTGTGACGTGAACATAGCCTCAAACTCAAGCTCAAATCATTTTTATTCAAGTAGACTTTGGCAAGTACTTTTGAATCGTCATGAATTTAAATGACATCGGACAAATCGGCAGGGCGACTGCGTATCTTTTGCATCAATCATTGATACATCGCTATCACCTCTGATTGGTTAACACTCTTCCACTATTGGACGAAATCCATTGACGCAGCAAGAATACTATAAATTCAGCCAATCGGAGGTGATTGCGATGTATCAATGATTGATGCAAAAGATACGCGGTCGCCCTGCAGAATAGCAATCCTACATTGACATTACTACGTTGCATTTGTTATCTATATAACAACTTGAAATTAACGAAAAAGGACTTTCAAGAAATTCCACTAAAGCAAAGCTGTCTATAAATAAACAGACAAACAATTTTAAGCTAAAATTGAGTAAAACTACTGGATTATATTTATATACTGAAAGAGAAAAACAAAAGCTCGTGAATAACGTCATCAGAAATCACTTAATCATTATTTTCTGTGCCGCAAAATGTAATTAAGAAAACAATCAGAAATCACTCTAGTTCGCAGCGTTATGGCAACAATAACCTACGTAAAACCACACTCCTACACTCTGATCATTCAGAAATGTCCAAATATTTCAACACAGAATAAATTCCTTTTAGGCATATAGTTTCGCTATGTTCTGTCTGTCCGTCCGTTCGCAGGTTAGCTCTTTGAGCTCATACCACTAGAAAGCTATAATTTGGCATTCTCAAATCGCCGACAAAGTGGTAAAATAAAATTTTCATGTTTGTTAGAGATAGTTTCCGCGGGTAGTACATAGGCTATATCCCAAAAAAGTAGCCGCGGAAATCAAAAAAAAACTTAATCCACGCGAACAAAGTCGCGGGCTTCATCTAAACTATACATCATAAGTTTCAAATTGCAAATATTACTATTCAATCTTAAACCAATAATATTATTTTTAATATTGCGTCCGCAGTAACTCTAATATTTATTTTCTATTATAATGCAAAGTAACTAAAATTCCAATATTTGATTGGACGTTTCCAAGCGATTAGGGTATGGTACCTAATATTTATGTCACCAACGGAACTTTATTTTCATTAGACATAATTAAATAGGTACAGTTCAAATATTAACCTCCGAAATTAAGTGGGAGTCATGGCCAACTGCGCGGTATATTTTCTCCGACAAGAAATACGTGGAATGTAAATATACCCGATGTTAATTAGCAAAATTTAAATACTAGAGTTTCTTATAAATTGTATAAGTGTACATACTTTTTTATTTAAGTTCAACCTCGATGTTACCATCCTGCCTGGGGTGTGTAGTCTGCCAATCCGCACTTGGCTAGCGTGGTGGACTATGGCCCAAAAACCTCGCTTAATCTGAAAGGAAACCCGTGTTCAGCTGCCTGCATTTAGTGATGGGTTGAGATGTTATTTTATTTGTCATGAAGGTGATAATATTGTCTCTTTTCATTGCGGTCCCAGAACCTTCACCGTAACGTATAAAATCTGCTAGACTTAGTGTCGATTTCACTAACTCCGAATAACGTTTAACCTAGGATTAAAATTGATATTTTGAGTTTTGACAGAATTACTAGACAACATTTTGTCAAAACGTCAATTTTAATCCTAGGTTAAACGTAACGCGGAGTTGGTGAAATTGGCACTGAAGAAGATAAATTCTCATAGATGATAGATCATAGCTAGGTTCTTCTCAGTATAATCTTCTTTCTGAACCGGTGGTTCTTCGTTCTTTCTGAACAAACAAGGCTTATCATAAGATATCATAAGAGATTCCTGCGTGTCCTATCCCACTAATATGCCATATGCGAATGTGAGTTTATTTGTTACGCTTTCAACCCCATTTTTTTCAACAATTTTGGTACACACACAGGTTATGTACTTATGTCTCGGGGATGGCATAGGTTTTTTATCTCGTAATATTTTTTTTCAATTCCGGGATAAAAATTAGTTATGGGTGGTTGATACGAATCAAAAACCGACAACCTTTTAATTTTTCATCACAATAAAAATTGTACCACAAAACGATTGCAATAATCGTAATACTTTACGTTACGATAACGTTCTGGCTACGAAAAGGGTAAGCAAAGCCTAGCTTTTTCCGATATTGGGGAAATTTCCATGTATTCATTAACCAGTTTAACTTGAACCCTGTACAAGTTAATTTCAAGTGAGAATGCAGTTCTTCGAAGGGTGGAAATTTCGTGTGTACTCCTGTAGTCTGTACCTATTTGGTTTTCACTGATTGCATTGTTACAACTTAGTATTTGTGTTACTAAAAGTTTTCACCTCTGAATATAACGTTTTGTGCATTTTTAGGGTTCCGTAGTTTATCAGATTCTTCTCATACTAGGGCGCGTTTGGAACCCTCGTAGCTTTAGTTCTAAGATACCGTAGTTAATGATCACAATCACGTCTTATGCTTTGTAAACGTGATGTTCAGAAGGTGTACTTTGTAGATACCTATTTTGAACTTATATTATATTTTGAGTTTGAGTTTGAGTTTAATCACTAAACCCTTACAGTTACGTCCAGTCCCTAGAGTCATCATAATGACGATTTTTTATCAGAATGTAATATGCTCGGGGTTTCTTTAGTGATCAAATCAGAAATAAGGAGATCCATAGAATAATTACTAAGGTTAGCGGCATGGCTCGACGTGTTACGAAGCTAAAGTGGCAATGGGCGGGAGTCATAGTTCGGAGAACTCGTCTACTGGAACTTAGGATTAAGTTATTTAATCATCTAGTCCTAGAATAGACGATACTGCTACAAAATTGCTATGCAGCTACGAACGCCTACGAACCTCTACGACATTTTGTATGTTGATGACATTGTGTATGTAACGACGTGTACCCATTGTAAACAAAACGTGATTGAATCCGATGAAACGTTTACATAAATAAATACACTAGATAATGAACGTGGCTTCGCTCACGTTTATTTCGATTGTGTTTGGTTTTCATATAAACAAATATTGAACCCGAACTTTTAATACAGTTGCTAAAAAAATACACTTACAAAGGCAAAGTTAGAAAGTGTTAAAGAAAGTGTAAATAAAATATATTGCACTCGTGCATTTTTTTTTAAAAAGAATATCCACCGTCCAGCGAGTGGAGGTTCTACCAACGCTGCGGTTTCTAGTGCTTTCTAGTAGCCAATCCAGCTCTTTGGGACACCAACGTCTATCTTTCTCTACACACGAAAGGTAAAAAATAAATGTGAAAAAGGCATGTATTCAAGAACATCAAAAATATAGGTACCTTATCTGATCTAATTAGTGCCCGGAAAGATTTTCAAAAAAAAATCAGGTGATCTCAATTCCTTAGCCATAAGACTAGGACCTTGAGCGGAGTGTATAAGATAATATACGAGGTAACGGCCCCGTGACTAGGTTTACGAGTTCCGACTCACGGAAATATCGTAATACGAGTATAAGGGATAGTGGATACCTACTACTACCATGTGTAAATAAGTCATGAAATAGAACACATATCATCCGCTAATGAAAATATACCTACCTACTATTAAAATAATATGGATGTCTCAGAAAACAACAGCGAAGTCGGTTGCTCCAAGAAAGAATTCCTTGTTATGGGTAATCTACGAGTGTCTGTCTTATAATAACACTATAACTGAACGTTTCCTGATACACTAGATATATTTTGAAAATTTTAATTTGAATGTTTTGTCTGTTTTTCTATTTTTGCATCAGTGAAACCACTGCCAATGCTTAAAGCCATATTGTTTCACTTATTATCGACTTTCGTGTTTTAGAATTATAATCCATATTTTACGAACATCAAGGTACGTGACATAAACTGTCATTTTGAGTAATATTGCTTAGGTTTTGCTTCAAGCGATGGCAATATGGCCCCTAATACTACTAACTAAGCGTGATTTTTGACGTTTGATAAAGAGTTGCTGATTTGACTAGTTGACAATGGTCTCAATGGTCAATGGATGGTCTCTTAATCTATCTTCTTCTTCTATATATATAAAAATGAATCCCTATTTCCCTTGGTCAAGGCGTCACGCGTGAACGGCTGGACCAATTTCGCTAATTCTTCTTTTGTTGTATAGGTGAGGACCTGGAGAGTGACATAGGCTACTATTTATCCCGGAAAATTAAGGAGTTCCCGCGGGAATAACAAAAAACTTAAACCACGTGGACGAAGTCGCGGGCATCAGCTAGTCTAAAACTAAATTAAAATGTTTTATTCAAATAAACTTTTACAAGTGCTTTTGAATCGTCGAGTGAATCTACCCCTAGTTCGGAATGCCATTCCTACCGAGAAAAACTAACAAGAAAAGCAGTGGTTCCTCTTATGAAAAAAAAAAAAATTACAATATCATCAATAGGTTCCATAGATTAATTATAAACTGGTTTATATATTGTCTTTGCTAGGTACATAAGTAATCGCTGTCCTTAGCATTGCTGGAGTGAGTCAAATCCATGCTCTTTTACTATTTAGTATAATAAGATTTACTTCTGGTAGGAGTAGGTACACTGAAAAGTAAGAAAAAAAAGACGTGTGGCACTCGGAGACTGCCGCGGTAAAGTTATTGCATAGCATTTTTTATCAACTTGCTACGAGTTGTGTTGTTGACTTCAAGTTGTTGAAAATATAAAGGCGAAATATTTTTATGAAAAGATGATTTTGGTTGCTATGACTACTTGTGTTGTTGACTTCAAGTTGTGAAAATATAATAGTCCGGGTGTCTAAGGGGAATCAGATTTTTGATTCCCCTTGGACACCCGGACTATTGAAAACATAATTCTTTAAAATTATTTCGCCTTTATATTTTCAACAACTTGAAGTCAACAACACAAGTAGTCATAGCAACCAAAAGCATCTTTTCATAAAAATAGTCTTTTTATTTACAACAACTTGAAGTCAACAACACAAGTAGTCATAGCAACCAAAGTGTTAGGTTTTTTTTCGTTACGGAATTTCTGGATTCGGTCTCCACGCTCAAGGCCCGCGATAGAAGCTATGCAATAGCTTAATAATTACCTAGTCAGCTAGTGTTAAATTTCTCTTTAAAAATATTAATTCTGATAAAAAACGTGTATGAAAACCGTGGTAGTGGTCAAGTTTATAGTTGTGATAAGTAGTAGGTATCATAATACCTACCTTGCTAGAAGTTGCTCCATAATATGACCACCAATGTGCCATATTATGCCGGGCTTATGACTTCAAATTACTTGATATCAAGTAGCCATACGGCAAGCTCTCTTATTTAACTAAAATATCACCTAAATCTTTACATTTTAAATCGTGAATACTGTTCAAGACGAAAATCTTAAGGGTTGGAACACGCAATTAATAGTGTTCTCCCGAATAAGTTTCGGGCACGGCGGCCAATCTCCACAGGGACTAGCCATCTACTAGCCATGAGCTAGTAACAGAGTCATAAATCGAGGTTATTATACTATTGATGATTTTCTTCGGCTTCGCATCCACCAGCCCACAAGTCAGTGTTATACTTGTGACGTTTTTTTATTTTTTTTATTGCGGGATAGGCTTGCGCTTGACGATAATCGTGCTTAGTGCAAATGATACGTACCGTAAACTAGGTACATGTATTGTATATTATTTACAAAGTGTAACATAATATATCTTTTTATGGAAAGAGCAACTGCTGAGTTTCTAGCCGGCTCTTGTCAGTAGAATCCTTTGCGAATTAAATAAAGTCTTGACTTACCATAAGTGGCACAAGTTGTTCTACGCGAAATAAATAAATCATTAATTATTAATAACTAGCTGATGCCCGCGACTCCGTCCGCGTGGATTAAGGTTTATTGGTTCCCGCGGGAACTCCTTAATTCTCCGGGATAAAATGTAGCCTATGTGCTATTCCAGACTATAATCTATCTCTGTGCCAAATTTCAGTCAGATCCGTTCAGCCGTTGGGGCGTGATTGAGTAACAAACATCCATCCAAACATCCATACATCCAAACTTTCGCATTTATAATATTAGTATTAGTTTAGCTTAACATTCACGGGAAATAATATTATAGTGCACAAGTGTTATTTCGTATGCATTTCCAAGCTGCGTACTAATTTGCGCTGGAATGACTAAATTTTGTACCTACTGTTTGATCTTGATCGTCTTGCCACTATCACACCACAGCGTTGTTCGGACTTGTTCGTCTAAACGTCTTCTTCGTATGACTGGTAAGAAAGAACTTATCTCATTAGACTGTGGTATTACTTACGTGGCCAAAAGTTGATCAATTTTAAAAAAACCTTTTACCACCCTTTTGCCTAAAAAATGCAAATTCATTAAAGTTCATCGGCTATCGACCTGTAGGTACCTACGGTGTAACGTAGCGTATGAGTGAGTGGAAGTAAAGAGACATATTATCAACAGCAGATTGAATCTTGCCGCACCAATACCCCGGCCTGACCGGGGGAAAATGGAAGCTATACCACAGCGTAAGTATAATAATCCTTTCAGTAGATCGACACTCATACAAATTGCAGACCACAGGCTCACCTACTACAGGTAATACAAAATACGATGTCCTCCCGACCGAATTTCAGCCACGGTGGCTAGTCTCCAGAGATATTAGCTCTCTGCGCGTTAGATATTATAGTGCACAAGTGTGTGAGCGTACACAGGTGCACTCTCTAATCCTTTACTCTCATAGCCCGATGGGACGGAAAATCCAACATGACTGGAGAGAGGTCCGGCGCAGGACCGACGGCTTAACGTGCTCTCCGAGGAACGGGGGTGAAACACCGCCAACTTCCTAACTCCGGGCTAGTACTGAGAATTTCTTATTATAAAAACCCCTATTCTTGTTATGGCCCAACCCGGGACTCGAACCCGGGACCTCGTCGGCCGCAGTCGAACATTCTAACCACTAGACCAACGAGGTAGTCATACACCTACCTACACCTTCACATACACCTGCAAGCTACGTACTAATTTGTGCTTAGAATGACTGAATTTTGTACTGAAAATTCTGCCAGCTTGATGATACTCTCCCCTGTCACCCCACAGCGTTGAAAGAAAAGAAAGAAAGATCATTGATTCAAACCATTGGACCACACAATTACTTATTGTTGGTCTATATCAGACGTCTCGTTGGATGACTGGTAGGAAATAACGTATCTCCATAAACTGTGGTCTGTGCACTGTCCACGAGATACCTACGAACTACTCTTGGCTAGGTAAGGTAATATTGTTATAGGAAGTTTTTCTAGATAAGAATAATTGCATTAGCGGATATCAAATACCTACAAACCTACTATCCTATGGCTTCTTTCACGTGGATTTAGTTTGTGCTTTATGATCCTATTGAAATTTCCTAAAACTCTTTCTCAGGGTGAAAATACACCCATCATTTTTAGGGTTCCGTACCCAAAGGGTAAAAACGGGACCCCATTACTAAGACTCCGCTTGCTGTCTTTCTGTCTGTCTCCAGGCTGTATCTCATAGAACGTGATAGCTAGAAAGCTGAAATTTTCACAAATGATGTATTTCCGTTGCCGCTATAACAACAAATACTAAAAATTAAAAAAAAATATATATTAAGGGGGGTCCCCATACAATAAACGTGTTTTTTTCGTATTTTTTTGCTCAATATTAAAAACGGTAACAGGTAGACGGTTCAAATTTTCACAGAATATTAACTTGTATATTACCTTTCAAAATAAATAATTAAATATCAATAAAGTAAATATTAAAGGGGGGCTCTTATACAACAAACGTAATTTTTTGATATTAACAGTAAACCTCTACAAACAAAGTTAGTTTTGCGGTTCATTAACAAAGGTAATTATACCTACTTCTTGAGTACGGAACCCTCGGTGCGCGAGTTCGACTCGCACTTGGCCGGTTTTTTTTATCCACTACAAGTTAGCCCTTTACTGCGATCTCACCTGATGTCATCATTTCATCCCATTGCCTGCTTACTACTAAATAAATCCATACTTATATCCATACTAATATTGTAAATGCGAAAGCGTGTCTATCTGTCCGTCTGTCTATCTGTCTGTCTGTCTGCTACGCTCTCACGGCCCATCTGTTCAACCGATTTTGATGAAATTTGGTACAGAGATAGGTTGTACTACGGGGAAGGACATAGGCTACTTTTTATCTAGTCTAGTATAATTTAAGTCTAGTGGTGCACAGCAAATAGTCATCGGTAAAAAGCTTATTTGCTTGTCTACAGCCTTCAGCTATCAATTCGCAAAGAGCAGTAGATATTGTTTCTATTCGCATTGTCTATACTTGTTACCCACCTGAGATTGCTTCTATTGTTCCCAGCACTTACAATGCTGAAGGCTACATTTGTATCTTAATCAATGGAAGCTATCAATATATTATTGTTTCTGCATGATGCAGTGCGCGCGACTTCAGTCGTATGGTTATAGAATTCTGTTGGAAGTACCTATTTGATTTGCCAGGATAAAAAAGTATCTTATATCCGTCTCGGGGATATTACATATTATTATCTCTGTACCATTTTTTCCTGATGTTTTTTTTAGATGTAACCTATCTATAAATCTCTGTACTAGGGCTACAGATCGTTCAATCTCCCAAGACACGCCCCACTAATTAAATATTAATTGTGATGACATATTACACTGAATTTACCCTAGAATGTAGAAAATGTATTCGTTGGTTGGTAGTGATCGTTACCTAAAAGCGATCATAAACCACACGAACGTTTGAAATACTTACTTAAAACTAACCCAGGATGTAAATTTTAGAGGTATTTTGAAAGATTATTTATTAATCAGTAAAAAATTTTTTTTTACATAGGCATCATCCCTATTGGCCACCGAGTAGTAACTGTGCTATTGGCAGTAGAGTTGAGTAGAGTGGTATTTTCTCTATGGTCACAAGACTCACTGCCAACATATTATAAGCTTGTCGTCGTCGACTGTACACAGCTAAACACCTGTTTTTGACTGCGAGGTAACAGGCGACGGACGTTCATTATTGCAAACAAACTTCAGACTTTATTGGCACAAGGAAACTGTAGAGACTTCTTACCGGCATATTAGGCGGTATTGTTAATATTTGACTGCCTCGTTGGTGTAGTGGTTGGCATGTTCGACTGCGGCCGACGAGGCCCTGGGTTCAAGCCCCGGGTCGGGCCATAATTGAGTATTGAGTTTCTCTGACTAGAAATTCTCAGTACTAGCCCGGAGTTAGGAAGTTGGCGGTGTTTCACCCCCGTGCCTCGGAGAGCACGTTAAGCCGTCGGTCCCGGTTATTATCTATCACTAACATGATAATAGTCGTTAAAGCCCGCCAATTCGCATTGGAGCAGCGTGGTGGGTGAAAGCTCTAATTCCCACTCTCCTATGAGAGTGGAGGCCTGTGCCCAGCAGTGGGACGTTAATGGGCTGTAGTGGTGGTGGTGGTGGTGGTTAATATTTTTTTTATTTCGAACAAAAACCCGGGGAGACTTCACAGACTGAGACTGAGTTAGATAATCCATACTAAAAATATAAATGCGAAAGTGTGTCTGGCTGTCTGTCTACTGCGCTTTAACGGCCCATCGTTTCAACAGATTTTGAAATCTGGTACACTACAGAGATGTTTTGGGAAGGGTAAAAAAACTTAATTCATGTGGACGAAGTTACGGGTCTGATTATAACTAAAAAGGGTTAAATTAAAAATAAGTAATAACACGAGAGTAGGTAGAGATGAACCGGTTAAGTGCAGTGTCCAACATCAGGTATCTGATAGACCTTGAAATATACCTACCTACCATATAAAAATGTAGCATTAAGCGACTCTATTTATTTTGGTATACCATTGACGAAAACAATACGGTCATAGTTATCGGCAATGTTATCGGTAAAGAATAAGCTGCCACTAATGAGAATCCAAAACCTTTTTGTAAAAATAGAACGAAGTCGGTGGTCATTATCATAGGTAACTCCACAATTTTAATACTTGTCTATTAGATCATCATTGGTACAACATTTTCTTATAGAGCTTTGTAGAGCCTGTTAATCTAAAAATGAACGCTCTATATTTACGGCGTAAGTAGGTAGGTTAATTAGTCCAATTACTAATTATGTAAAGTTGGTACTAAGTCCAACGAACTATGTTTAAGCTCACATATAAAGTAGGTACCTACAGCATCTATAAACATCCAGTGTTTTTATGGCTCTTATAAAAAGCCCATGACGCGTTGTGGCAAACACAGAAAGGGCACATAGCGAAATTAGTAGATAGGTATCTATGAAGTTCTGAAACTCTACTTTCACTAAAATAATATTAATAAGATGAAATAGTAAGAACGCAGATTGATAGATAGGTATTTCTCGCAATAAGTATAGTTAAGTAGGTAGGATGTACAAAACCAGACAAAACTATTTATATAACTGAGTGGCTGGATCCACTCAATTTGCGTGGGTTTCACATTAGTTCAATTTCGCCCCAGGCTTTAGTTAATATCACAGAATACGTAATAGTAGATATAATATGCGAGAAAAGGACCACTCATCCTAAATAAGCTATTGAGATGAGCGACTCCAATGGCAGAATATTGATAGATAGAGGTCGAAACTAAGTTTCGTAACGCCTACACAATAAGGTCCATACTGCGATAGCAATTTGATGTACGAGTACATGTACCAATTCGAATAATTTAGGTTTTTGAAATCACATTGCGGCTAACTCTGATGTACACAATCTCATTATACATAGTATATACCTATAGCTAACCCTTTCATAACACTCCTCTTGGTGAGGGACATAACTACTTAGATTTGGAGCTGATAATAGTTTTGTTTAGAATTGGCCACATTGTCTGCAGGACGGTCATAATCTGATGTCTGAGATATAAACAAATAGGTTAATAGCTCCTTTTACTCATCTAGTCTGAGAGGGTACCTACGTTACTACCGATAATAATGTTCATAAGACCCAACGCTCACTTTAGGTACCTACATAGTGAAGTGTACCCAAGAAATATCAACTTTTTTTTTTAACAACAACATAAACTGAGGTAGGTATGTGTACGTACACAGCGGTGGTGATTTTAAAGGTGCCTTGCCGCCAGAGATGTGCTAAGTTGCTAAGCTGCCGACGTGTTTAAATCTACCAATAAATAAGAAAACATCTAGGTACTATATCTCCTTTCAGTTCCTAAGTTCTGTGCTTAGTTTTCTCTAAATTGACTAGCTGACCCTCCCAAGCTTCACTGGAGGGAGAATTTATGAAAATCAGTAAGGAGGGTGGAATTTAGAAACATCCTGTAGGTACCTACACGTACTTATTTTTTGCATTTTAAACCAATAACTAACATAGCAAATTTTCATCAACATGTTTCTTGAAAAATAATGAAACAAACGTTCATCCCCTATTTAACTTCCCCGTTGTGGAAATATGCAAAATCGTGACACGCGTATTTTTTTGTAAATGAACCTTGTAATATATGAAACACTTTCGTACCTATCTTCAAGTAATTCTGACCTTCAAACTAAACCCAGCTCACTTTCAGACTTAATTTTACTGCCCCATTCCGAATTCCCGAAACAAGTGTAAAATAGCAATCAAAGTAACGAATATTGACGCGCCCAAATAAAACAATAAAAGTTTTTCAGTCGGAATGGCGTAAACCTGTGTATTGGGGTTCAACGAGCCGTGAATGCGGGCGACTGAAACGTTTAAATTGGTCAGAGCTTTTACAATAATAATTGTCAATTTTAGTGTGGGTAGAAACATTGTATAAGTAAGGGGGAAAACACACAACAATAAAAAAATTGTCTGGTGGACCAAAGTCTTGCAGTTACAGCAACACCTGATCTCTCTCAGGTCATGTCGGATTTTCTGCCCATTGGGGTATGAGAGTAAAAGGAACAGAGAATGCCCTAGTGTACATGCGCACACACTTGTGCACTACAAATTATAAGATCTACCGCGCAGAAGGCTAATCTCTATGGAGAATGGCCGCCGTGGCCGAAATTCGGTCGGGAAGACATTATTTTATTATTATTATTACTAACTCAAAGTTCTCAAAAGATAACTGTAGATACCCTTCTATGCCTAGGTACCTAGTTAGTCTAGAGTAGGTAGGTAAGAAGACGCTGGTTATTGATACGGAAAAGATCATTTCGATGTTTTTTTTTAAGTAAATTCGACTCGACTCTCGACATAAATGCCTATCATGAAATCAAATCACTAGATCAATTATATAGGTATTTTACTGCGAATAAGTAAGCCAGAAAATATCGTAAAATTAAAAGGGCGCAGATAACTAAGTAGAGATTTTAATGTTTCACGGGCCACGGCAGACAGGCAATGGAGGCAATAGGTACCTACCTAAGTACTTCGTTACCTAAGTATAATGTGGGTTGTCGACGGTTAATTTTCCAACGAGAAGGCGGAAAAACGATTAACTAAGTACGGAAAAGTTTCTCGCTAACAGATTTTCAGTTTGTTTACGACTTTTCTTTTTATTGTAGGCTTAAAGGCCTGTGCAGACATGGTTAGTACTCAGCGGTTCCTAGTTTTCTTGCCTGTCAATAATCGTACGGTATTAAAAGACGGCGGACTTTCATTCTCCCTCATTTGCCCAGGCCCATGCCTAGGGCCAGTAAATTTGCGAGAGTAAAGGATTACTTAGAATTTAGATGACAATTAGGAAGCTTGGCAATAATTTGCTGTAATGGCTTTGATAGTTCCTTAGTTTAAGATGATTTGTGAGATGGTGATCAGTAGAAAAACCCCCGGCTGAGTTTGTTGTGGGTTCTTCTCAAATCAGGGCGCGTTTGTAACCCTCGCGTATTTTCAGTCACGTCATTTCGGTGCAACTGAAATTCTGCTGACCTGCCAGACGGCTGGGTGGACAAAAAATATGCGCACATTCAGTAACGAACTGATTACTGACGCTTTTCTCTCACCTCATGCCGGTCCCCGACCGAAATTCGGTTCGGAAACCGAACTCATTCTGAGCCGTCGTCGTGTGCTTGTAGCAGAATCGGACTCATTAAATGGAATGCAGCAGAAATTACGCGATTCACAACTCAAACAAGTATTAATTTAAAAAAATAAAAAACACGACTGCCCTGCCAAAAGACGAACTAAAAAGTCATTTTTTTGTGAATCACTGGATATTGAACTATAGTCATATTAATATTATAAATGCGAAAGTGTGTTTGTTTGTTGGTTTGTCCTTCAATCACGCCGCAACGGAGCAACGAATCGACGTGTTTTTTGCATGGGTATAGTTTAGGACCTGGAGAGTGACATAGGCTAATTTTTATCCCGGAAAATTAAGGAGTTTCCGCGGGGATTAAAAAAAATCTTAAACCACGTTACCACCACTTAACGTGTAACGGAGCAACGGATGGACGTGATTTTTGGCATGGATATAGCTGAGGTCCTGGAGAGTGACATATGGGAATCAAAAAACTTAAACCACGCGGACGTAGTCGCGGGCATCAGCTAGTGTTATATATTTTTGGAATCTACTCATCATTTTCTAGATGATGGTTATATGTTTAGTTAATCTTATTTTCGATTTTTTTTTCAACTTTAGTCTTTAATGCATGGTCGGGTTGACCATCCTGTTATCTCCCCCGGCCTAGGGAAGACACCATGACTGAAAAATCCTAATGTCTCCCCGAGGGGGGCAATCAGGGGAGACACGAGTCCGGGTCCCATTTTTTTCGGTTCAGGCGTATACGGTATAGAAGTTAAGACTTATGGTGGAATATACAAACTCATACCTACATACATACATGAACCCTGAAAACAATAAAGATAGGTAGGTACCTACTCCTTTTTTCAGGCAGTCGTATAAAAAGTACCCTGGTCACTTATCATTATATAAATCAGCCAAACAGTTCCGTGTTTCCATGTTTTAAAGATTTCCGGCACGATGTCGCGTAAAAATCCATTATACTTAAGTGAGGATTGACCAAAATGTTTTAAAAAAACGAAGTATTTTGCTCACTCACAAGTCACAACGAAAATAATAAAAATCGAAAGAGTAGGACAGGACTTAGAACCAATAGCTAGTCTTCTCAAGGGCTATTATTACTCATAAAAAAGTAAATCCTGACCATAAGTACTTAGATACATAGAGTTGAGCATGAGATCTCGATTTATGCACTTAATCACGGTGAAATTTTATTGCAGTCGTATCTTTAAGAGTAAGTAAGTAATGTTCAGTCATTTATTTTTACAAATAATAAAATAATATTAGAACCCTTATATAAAGTAGAGTTCCGTAGTCATCATTCTTACTCAGTGGTAGTTAATGGTATTTGCTAAAATCTTTGACGGTATATTTTATTCGTAGACAATATTTATTAGGTACTTTAGTAGGTACTTAGAGGCGGTAAACAAACTTTTTTTCGATTCTCGCTATTTATGTGCAAGAGGTACCCTGGGGCAGTAGCGGTACCGAAGTTTTGTATAACTGTACTTATTTCATCTGTAAAAAAAAGTCCCTGAGATAGGTACTTACCTAATCAAAGGTACTTACTTACAAACGAACTGAAAGAAATTATAAGGATCGTTGTACCACGAAACCCTAAAAAACTACGTCACGGCTATAGTCTGTCTGTAATGTTCTTGTGTTTTAACAAAACCATTAATCATTACCTAAAGAAATATGTACTTACTGTATAACCCTGGGATGTACCTCAAAGGTCGGGTCAATGCCGGGGCCATTGACCCAAACGAAACCAAAAATAATTCTCTAAACATAAATTTTAAAGCGATTAGGTATAGTTGATAACAATCGACGTTACAACCCCGAAGCTGCAAATACCTACCTAAAAAGAAAATGCTGTACATAAAGCTTTGAAATACTATTTTAAAGTGCAAAATGAAATAACAATTAAGTTTTATTAAAAATAACTGGCTTTTGCAACCATGGTTTTTAACCGTAACAGAATACATTATACATACTTATGAGTACCTTTGAGCCATAACCATCGATGGCGCAACTGACCCTAAAATTAGTAAATTAATAAAATAAAACAACATTGAAATTATACATCCATGTTTTTTATTAAAGAAGGTAAACCAATCAGTGTCAATGTGTATGGAACATATCCATACGAAAATTTTCTTAAAAACTAGCAAATACTATTATCTACCTATTTATCAAATTTCTATGAAATATCAAACTGTTCTCAAATAGAAACATATTCTATATTTCTAAGAAATTATTATAAAGTTATTTTCAACACAACTAATAATATTACAGATTTGGTGTTATGGTTAAGTTAAGGTTAAAATTAACCTCAAAAAGTTGGAATGTTGACCATCCATTCATAACAATTATATTTATTGTTGAATTATGTATGAAAGTAAAGTATTAGATCAAGTGCGTATAAAAGACCTTAAACCGACTGATTTTATGATATTATTGGGAAAATAAATATGTATAATATTATACTCCATACCCCGACGCACATGCTTATATTCTCATTATAATATGTCACAAAAATTATGTCATACACATCTTCTTTCTGGCTACAACTTTAAGGTACCATAATTGTTCCGAGAAAAATATAACAACATATTATTACTCACTTTGGTGCCTATCCTTTGATCATAATTTTATCAATATTTTTTTCTATTATATTGCTACGTTTTTTTTCCAGAATTTTTTTGAGGATGTTACTTCTATTATAATTATATTCTGTCAATTATTAAGTTTTATGAGTTTAAAAATCGATTAGGCACCAAAGCCTATGATATGAAATAACAGCTTTGCAACCCCTTCTAAAAACTAAACACAAACATCAAAATTATTGCAATTGTTTGTACATTCACATCTAGACTTAACTTTAAAACCCGATAGTTCCAACTTTCAGTTATAAGCCGAGTAGGTATATAATGAAATCACTTTTATGTAATAAACCATAATTCGCAGAAGACTTTAAAAGTAGGTGGCTGTGTTACTCCATTGCTCAAACCGATTTCAATAATTTTTTTTGAGTTGATATTACGTTCCATCATGTATTAAACTTCTAGTTCCCAGTAGTCCATGATAATAAATCCCCTTCCCCTAAGTAACGCATGCTTCTATCCGATACTACTTAGTATCATGGGCTTTCAAAAAGTAATGTTTACTTGTATATGTCACCGTAAAATAGCAAAAACAGTTCGATTGTAATCTAACTAGCGAAATTGTAAACTGTCGACAGATTACAATATAACGCATTTTTTTTTTGGTAGATTGTAATCGGTTAGGTATATTAACCCGATGAAACCTAAGTGCCCGGCCTGCAGCCGGATACTACCCGATTATTTATGTCGACCCCTAACCTAACCTACAAGAAAGAGACAAGAAAACGTAAATACAATGAATATTTCAAAAATTTACACTCAGAACATTGAACGGTTCTAAATCTGTCGACTGTTTACAATTTCGCTAGATAGATTACATAACGGTTTTTGCTATCATACGGTGACAAATCCACCAAAACAGTGGTGATAAACAGCATTTGTTAAGTCGAGGTTATTAATTACACTATCGATGATTTTATTAATGACAAAGTTGCATGGAAGCAACCGGCCTCGCATCCAGTGACCCACAAGTCTAGTGGTACCTAATATTTGTAACGTATGTGTTGTGTCTGTCTACTTATTGTAACCTTTTGTCTTTTAAGAAAAGAGCAATTGCTGAGTTTCTTGCCGGCTCTTCTCAGTAGAATCTTTCCGAATTAAATAAAGTCTTGGCTTATCATAAGTGGCACAAGTTGTTCTACGCAAAATAAATAAATCATTTATTAATAACTAGGTGATGCCCGCGACTCCGTCCGCGTGGATAAAGGTTTATTGGTTCCCGCGGGAACTCCTTAATTTTCCGGGATAAAATGTAGCCTATGTGCTATTCCAGACTATAATCTCTGTGCCAAATTTCAGTCAGATCCGTTCAGCCGTTGGGGCGTGATTGAGTAACAAACATCCATCCAAACATCCATTCATCCAAACTTTCGCATTTATAATATTAGTATCAGTATAGGTTATCATTCACGGGAAATAATATTATAGTACACAAGTGTTATTTCGTATGCATTTCCAAGCTGCGTACTAATTTGCGCTGGAATGACTGAATTTTGTACCTACTGTTTGATCTTGATCATCTTGCCATTGTCACACCACCGCGTTGTTCGGACTTGTTCGTCTAGACGTCTTCTTCGTATGTCTGATAAGAAATAACTTATCTCATTAGACTAAGGTATTACTTACATGGCCGAAAGTCGATCAATTTAAAAAAACCTTTTACCACCCTTTTGCCTACAAAATGCAAATTCTATACTTAGTTCATCGGCTATCGACCTGTAGGTACGATGTAGCGTAGCGTATATTGAGTGAGTGGAAGTAAAGAGCCATATTATCAACAGCAGATTGAATCTTGCCGCACCAATACCCAGGCCTGACCAGGGGAAAATGGAACCTATACCACAGCGTAAGTATAATAATCCTTTCAGTAGATCGAAACTCATACAAATTGCAGACCACAGGCTCACCTACAAAGGCGAACTTCCATACATCAATAGTATTGTAAAAAAAATTATGTGTTATGATTGAAGGACAAACCAACAAACTGACTTTCGCATTTATAATATTAGTATGATATTTTATCAAAGCTGTTATCACACTGGTGGCTATGTATGGTAGCTAGTGTCTGGCGTCCCGGCGGTGATCGCGGTCGCGGCGTTCACGGTAAACTCGTCGTAGTATCGCAAGATACACACTGTACCACACAGATTTACCTACTGTGGCGGATTATAGAGAATTAAACTTCTAGTTCCTTTATTATCATGGACTTCCGCAAAGTAACACCTGCTTCTATCTAATACTACAAAGTATCATGGGCTTCCAAAAAGTAATATTTGCTTGCATCCACCAAATCAAAGCTGTTATTACAACATTCCATCATCTGGTGGCTATGTATGGTCAACGACCTCAATTTACATAGACGGGCCCTGTCAAACAAAGAATGTGGACCTATTTGACTAACGCCATCTAGTCTGAAAAGCGGGACAGCGCTATGGCGGGGACTAGGACAGGCTTATACAGGTGTGGAGCGCGCTCTACAAGTCGGACGCCCAATTTTCTTCAATGAAAGGGCCCATCCAGTACCTACATATATATCGATGTGTATGGTAGCTAGTGTCTGGCGTCCCGGCGGTGGTCGCGTTCGCGGTCGCGCTCGCGGTCCGCGGTCGGCGCGTCACGTTCGCGGCGTTCGCGGTAACGCTCGTCGTAGTAGGGCGCGGCGGCCGTGCGGCTCTTACTCGTGCTGGTATCTCCTGCGCCGCTCTCCACCACCGGCTCTACGGGCGACTTGCGAGGCCTGAAACAAACAAGTGAACATAATTACAAATAAAAAGTCGGGCGGGTCTAACAAAGATAAGCAAAGTTGACGCATCAGGCTCGGCCGACTTCAACATAGTGTGTAGAAATCAAAATTATTTTTTCTTTACAGTAGTGGCTTTGTACGTCGGTTTTTTGGAAAAAATAATATTTTTCACTTTTTAGTGTCAAGGTTGAGGATTTGAAGTCAGAATTTTTATAGGACCACATCGAGAGCTTCCTCTAACGACTGAAAAAAAAATTCAAATCGGTTCAGAAACCACGCAGATATGCACCGATATGTACATTTTTTTTAAAAAGCCCCGAATTGAGAACCTCCTCTTTTTTTGGAAGTCGGTTAATTTTTTTTTGAAAAAAAAACGTTATAAAAAAGCATGCACACATACATTAAAAAATCATGAATGACCTTTGGACTTTCTTGAGGCGGAACGATGGAGTTACGAGCCTGTTGTGGTTTCTAGTTAGACTTTTTTTTGTAATTATAACATGTGTGTATAACATACCTCTCTTCCGTCCGGCTGTGTCCCCTATTGTAGTGTTCTGCACGCTCGCGGTCCCTAGACCTGGAGCGGTCGCGTTCCCTCTCACGATAGTCCCTGTAATACCTGCAAAAAAAATTATCATCATTATTATTACAAACGACTTCAATACACATTCTATCGAGCAAATAAGATTTTACATATCACCAACGTCGATAGAATACGCGCGTCGAAGTTTAAGTAAAATGGACCTTAGTTGTCTTCTTTTAGAACACAAGATCGACCATGCAGCCAAAGCTCCAAGCGAAAACCTTGCGACACTTAAATTTGTACTGTATTATTGACTTATTGACATTAAATCCTCATCCTTAAATGCCATTTCACTCTGACGGTATATGAATTTACTTAACGTCGAAAATTTATAAAATCTTATACTAACCACATGCTGATATTATGTTAGATCACACCAAACTATGGAATTTTCAAACCAGAAGGGGATTTAAAAACAGACGCATACAAACTAGAAACGGAGTAGACAAGGACTAAGATATTTTTGATAACCGCTCAAACTGGTTTTATTCAATTGACAGATATTCAGTTTAGTGTAGACCTTAAGGACGGATGTACTGTAATAGGGGGAAACATCCTTTTCTGTTCCGACATTTTAGTATAGCAAAAATTAAAATTTCATTATCGAATAAATACCATTCGCTACTCATTGAGATATAGTATGATGTAATTAAAAAAAGTGGTCAAAAAATCGTATAGTAACGGCAGAAAATTATTGGGAAATTCATGGAAATCTCAAAAAAGGTCTTATCGCGTTCCGACTATTGTGATTTAATTAGAGACATTATTTAGACAAAAGTTATTTTAAATTGATCGTAAAAGATCAAAAAACACTTTAAATAAATAATATTTTCAATAAAACTTATAGTTTTTTTACAATCTGGTTCCAAACATCCCTCATTTTTACAGCACGAATTTTTCATACAAATTTAGTACGGGCGCGCGCATCACAAAATTTCGTTATATATTCATGAAATACGGCAGTCATTTCTCATACGCCTGCGGGCTCTCAAGGCGTGAGGTTGCGTCCCGTTGCTCCTGAACTGACGTTTGTCACTGTTAGTATCCGTACACAAACGTCAATGCATCCACTACCAATGAACAAAACTAATCATCGATATTTATACGTATAAAAAAATGTAACTGGACGATTTCTGTATATAAAATATTTATTTTGAAAATTTAATTGGTGGTTATTTTATTATTCACTGAGCCCAAAACGGTATTTTATTCTCTGTCTTATTTTGCCTGTTTTGTGCACGAACTCCACTAAAACTAACTTTGAATGGGTATTTTGGTTCTTATAGCTCAGTCTAAGTAGATTTTTTTCTTTTATAACAGTCGTCCGAAGGGAAACTGGCGAAATATCAATTTCGGGTCTATGGGGTACCTAATGCTGATGTTCATTCTGTTTTGGTCTCGCAGAAAAGGGCTGTTCGTGCCATATACAAAACTAAATTCAAAGAAGTTGAAATTATGACGGTCCACGACCAATACATAATTGAAAACTGGATGATGCCCGCGACTTCGTCCGCGTGGATTTTTGATTCCCGCGGGAACTCTTTAATTTTCCAGGATAAAAAGTACCCTTTATCCTTCCCCGGGTACCCTATGTGTTATTACAGACTATAACCTATCCCTGTACCAAATTACATCAAAATCGGTTGAACAGATGGGCCGTGAAAGCGTAGCAGACAGACAGACAGACACACTTTCGCATTTATAATATTAGTATGGACTGAATGATGCTAGCGACTTCGTCCGCGTGGATTAAGGTTTTTGATTTCCGCAGAAACTCTCATTTTCCGGGATAAAATAACCTATGTCCGTCCCCGGGATACAATCTACTCCTGTACCAAATTTCAATCAAATTCGTTCAAAATCGTTTGAACGGATGAGTCGTGAAAGCATACAACCAAACAATTAACAAGCAACCAACAGACACACTTTTACGTTTATAATATTAGTATGGATTATGGATATTATGGATTTAGTATAATATCATGTGTGTAGTAGGTCTGACGACCTCCGTGCGGCGCAGTGCTTTGCGCTGCGGAGGTCCCGGGTTCGATCCCCGGCAGGGTTTGTAAATTTATAATTTCTGAATTTCCCTGGTCTGGCCTGGTGGGAGGCTTCGGCCGTGGCTAGTTACCACCCTACCGGCAAAGACGTACCGCCAAGCGATTTAGCGTTCCGGTACAATGCCGTGTAGGAACCGAATAGGGGTAGGTATGGGTTTAATATAACAGCTGTCATGCCCCTAACAACTAAAAACATCAATAAATTCAAGAATGAAAAAAAGTAACCATTCAAGAAAATATATGAATTTTTAGTGCTTCTAGACTCTGTAAAATTAGTTAGGTATTCCTTTGTCGGTAACAGTATGCGTTTTTATAATAACTCCCAAAAGAAATATTTGAGATGCCAACAAGTTCAAAGTTTTTGTAAAACGTCAACTATTGAAAAGTCCTATTACAGTGTAAAGGGGTATGATACCTACAGGGCGCGTTTGGAACCCTCGTAGCTTTGATACCGTTGTCCATCACGTCTTATACTTTGTAAACGTGATGTTCAGGTGTACTGTGTAGGTACCTACTTATCTATACTTAATATTATAAATGCGAAACTTTGGATGGATGTATGGATGGATGGATGGATTGAAATTCAAATTCAAATTATTTTGAATTTGAATTAGTAAGCCGCTACAATCTAAGACTGCATCATCACTTACCATCAGGTGAGATCGGAAACTAGGGCTAACTTTGTAGCAGTACCTAAGTATATAAAAATATCCATATCCATACTAATATTATAAATGCGAAAGTGTGTCTGTCTGTCTGTCTGCTACGCTTTCAAGGCCCAACTACTCAACCGATTTTGATGAAATTTGGTACAAGGATAGGGTGTATCCCGGGGAAGGACATAGGCTACTTTTTATCCCGGAAAATTGAAGAGTTCCCGCAGAAATAAAAAAAAATTAACGAACGCAGACGAAGCCGTAAGTATCATCTAGCTATCAATCAATAAATAATATTATTTGTGCCATAGTGAGATAGTTGATCGCATATTGTGTGCTCCCGTGGTAGGGGCTGAATCCTTCTATGTGTGCCTGCGTAGACTGTGGTTGTATGTGTATAGAAACAATTGACAGCGGCTGACAGCTACGCCTAGATGTCGGCCAAGGGTAGGACCCTTAAGGTCTACACTAAACTGAATTAACAAAACAAGGAACAAACTCAAAAGACATAATTAATGCTTAGTTTTGAGTTGTTATCAAGAAATTCGCTAAGCCTCGACTCCACTTTGCAGGTGTGTGTATGTTGCACCTAAGTACATACTAAAAATACCACATGCTTTATTAAGTCGTATTGAGCCTTTTACGTTCATTAAACTTAATAAGCAAGTTTCTATATAAAATACAAAAAATAATAATAATAATAATGAAAAATTAAGAGGGAAGAAGGATCGGAGGGGTTTGTATGTTACAACTAGATACTAATAAAATTAAATATTTAAATTATGTATAGTACACAATATTAAAAATAATTGAACTCGTGTGTTTTAGAAATAAGGCATTGATTGATCATAATACCTGCCTTTCTTTTAGTTTAATAAGTTTCATGAACTAAAAATAAGTACAGGGCATCGCAGATTTGAAAAACAAGCGATTTAGTTACTACTAACGCCATCTATTTTGCGAAATTTGATTCGTTTCAAATCCAGTGGTGCAACTGGTTTTTAATTTATTGCTAACCGAAACATTTTAAGCTAACCAAATGATTTTACTGCAATTTTTTTTTTGCTTACCAAGGAGATTAATTGCAAATCATTAATTTATTCTGCAATTAGTTCCCTTTTAAAACGTGTCATCTGTTGATCTTGTTGATCTTGACCACAATGTGTTTAGAGCAGGTAGAGTAATGTGGTCCATTTTGCCAACTTCTTTAGGCGCGTTGAGCACTTTTTGGTAGGGGGTAAAAATGTGGAACACGCGAGACCGACACCGTTCTTCTTAAGTATAAATATAGTACATTCGTAATTAAACTTTAATGCTTTTGTTTAAAGGTTAAAAGTAGAAATATTGTTATTATATTTTTTTTAATTATAAAAAAATTAAATATTCGTTAATAATTGAACAAAAATTTAAAATATTCGTTTCACTTCTATCGGATGTCCCTATCCCAATTTTTTTGTTTAAACTAGCGTACATAAATAATTTACCGTTTCTAGTCGTAACATACAGGTAAGTAATACATAATGAGGCCTATTTATGTAAATAAGGCTTACGTATCACCACGTTCGCGTTCACGATCGCGCTCCCTCGACCTTTCCCTGTACCTGTAATCAAAGTGATTACATTTCAATTCGATAATTAGTGTCTTTGGACACAGCGACATTTTTACACCTAGAGATCTTATTTTTTGCAGGGAGTAGGTATTTTAAAAGGATGGCAATTTAGTTTAGAGATTGTGTTCAACAGAATTGACCACATTGTGATTGACCATATAGCTCAGGGTACATTGCGGACAAGCTATGTTCAAAAAGTTTACTTTACAATATTCAAAAAAAAAGATACGTCGCGCTAAATCGGGATGATGACAACACAAACAAAACACAATCAAATCAGCAAGTCTGATTCAAACTTACAAACGCGCTTCTTCTATGGAAGTTAGTATGAAATATTTATGTATAGTTGTGACATCATCAAATTTTTTCACCAACACACTTTTTTACTTTAATCGATAAAAAAATGCAAACTTAAAACTAACACAGGAACTGAATTTTAGGTCTTTTGGAAGATTACTTAATAATCAGTAAGAAATCGTTTATTTGTGACAAAGGCATCATCCCTATTGCCGCAATATCCCTCGAGCCAATGTTCTGTGCATGTCACGTCGCACTCACCTATCACGCTCCTCCCTGTCGCGCGATCTGTCCCTGTAGCGCGACGCGGAGCGCTCCCTGCGCCTCGGCGTGCGGTGATGCGCACGCGCTTCCCTCTCCCTTGACCGCGAACGCCGTCTCTCTCCCCCATACGACTTGGTCTCGACACCGTGCAATGTGTCTTGGAGTGATGAGATGAGAATCTTGCATCTGTCATCGTGTGCGACCTACAAACAAAGCAACGGGTTTTTTTTAACACAAGTTAAGTATGCTTAGTCAGATGTTTAACGCTATAATGACTAGAAGACAAGGAAGGAAAAACAAAGGAACGAAGAGAGAACAATTTAAGCTCAAGGTTTTCCGTAGTCTCCGCCCAGTTGCGATCTCCGCGACCGTTCGAAGGTTGCACGCGAAATCGCTAACCCGTTGTCCTACGTGAGTGACAAATGTGACACCGCGACGCGACATTTTCAAACAGTAACTGACCCTTCACGTGACCTATTTTCTATTGCGTCGTATCGCGTCGCGTCGCTTCTGTCTCTCACCTACACGGGGCCTACGTTGTCACGTCGATACCTCTGTCATTTTCTATGGCGTCACATCGCGTCGCGTCGCGTGCCGTTGCTTCTGTCGCTCACTTAAGACAACGAGTGAGTGACCAATCAATCATCAATCAATCATTTATTTGCAAGAAGATGACAAACAGGAGCGTCGCGTCGCGTCACACGGCGTCGCATCTATCGCTCACCTAGGACAACGGCTCTCATAGGACTACGGGTGAGGTCGATTGCGTGCCGCTCTTGCGGTGGCGACCACAGGAGCTCCTGGGTTAGTGGTACCTATGATAAGTTTTAATGTAGCTCGTAGCTTTAGTTTTAAGATACCATAACCGATTATCACCATCATGTTTTATAAGTAAGTATTTTTTAACGTCAACAAGTGTACCCACAGTGTACCAATATGATTTGATTGATTGAATCATAATGCCCCTGATAGACAGCTAAATGAATGCTAACCTTGCTCTGCTTGATGAGCGATATGGCGGTGACCAGCGTCTCAATGGCGGACGCGTACTCGCCCGCGGCCGCGTCACTGACCGCGCGAGCGATGGCGCTCGACGATACGGTGCGATTGCGGCCCATAACCTGTGCAAAGTAAAAAGTAAAACTAAAATATACTTTATGGTACACCATACAAAAATAATACAACAAAAATCAATACAACAAAAATCAATCAAATAAATATTATAAATGCGAAAGTTTGTATGGATGGATATTTGTTACTCAATCACGCCCCAATGGCTGAATGGATCTGGATAAAATTAGGCACAGAGATAGATTATAGTCTGAAATAACACATAGGCTATATTTTTATCCCGGAAAAGTAAAGAGTTCCCGCGGGAACCGATAAACCTCAATCCACGAGGACAAAGTCGCGGGCATTAGCTAGTTAAGTAACATAAAAAATGATACAGAAATGAATAGTATAAAAATATAATTATATATAATATCTAAATAGATATACTTAAAAGAAAGAAAAACAAAAAAAATATATAGATATAGATATAAGTTATAGATGACACTTCTGAAGTTATAGAGTCCTCTGACTGTGTCAGAGACGTTTTTGCTGCGAGTTTTGCTCTGTAAGAAGGTGCCAACTCACGATGGTCGTGAAGTAGGTTTGCGTGCGTGTTTTTTTTTGTGTATATATTATTGAGATCTAAGTCCTACTATCTAAGAGTCTAATATCCAAGGGGAGAGAAGTCCAAAGCCGAATAGCAGTAACAGTAAAATATTTTTTATAGAAGGAAGAAGAGTGTCTAGGAGTACTTAGCAATAGATTAATTCATTTTTTTTTTATTTAGCTCAGAAAACTTACAGCTTCAACAAAAATGGATAGATAAATAAATAATAAGTATAACGCCAATTACAAGTTTTCACAGATATCATTCACATGAGATAGAAATAGCTCGCAAATTTGGAAGAAGTTAATATTAATATATGCTACATAGGAAGTAATTAAAATATAAAAAACTTATAGTTAGGAAGATGAGTTAGTACAAGAGAAGAACCAGAGTAAACTAATATTTTGGATGATTTAGAAATTAGTTATTATTTAGATTACTAGCCAGCAAACCACTTCAACTGAGGCTTTGAGAGTCAAAGAATTCACTGGCTATAGAATCCTACGCATGGAGGTGGCCGTGATGCAAAAGAGATCTAGGTTCTATTCTTGACAAAGTTGTTTGTACAACTTATCATTATTTCAATCGAACCTCCTCAAACTCCGCCTCGCTGATGACGGGGTGCGGGGGGTGCGCGGGGTGGGCGGGGTGCGGCGCGTG
Source organism: Erebia epiphron (assembly GCA_963932025.1). Classification (NCBI taxonomy): domain Eukaryota; kingdom Metazoa; phylum Arthropoda; class Insecta; order Lepidoptera; family Nymphalidae; genus Erebia; species Erebia epiphron. Next base: position 28,833,081 of record OZ009946.1, read on the forward strand.
CGGGGGCGCGTGCGGGCCGAGCGGCGCGGGGTGGTGGGCGGGGCGTGCCTCTGCGCCGCCCGGGTAGCTCTGCAACGAAACCAACCTTAATAATACGCCCTTTAGCACCATATAAAATTAACTTCACTCTTGTGTTCATGACTAATAGATGGCGCTGTCGGATATTAAGTCTCGCTACTACGTCGCTGACCCCAAAAGGGTATATAGATTAAATGCAGCCGTGTATCGTTGTTACGTCCTTGGGTTCAATAAACCTAGGCATCCTCAAGTTCAAACCGTGGTTTTATTTAATTCTGCGGTTCCCAAAAGTTCGCGAGTTCAAAGGTGCGCAATGCGCATAGGTTTGTGAACGCTTATTTCCGATATGAATACAGGCAATATAAATCATAAATCACTAAAAAACATTCATTCAATTCATTCATTCATTTTTTACTTGCACAGATTGAAGATATAAAGGTGTTACATAATATTTTAACAAGTAGCATACAATCTGCCATGGAGATGGCATGTCATTTTAAATAAACTTTTATCGCCTCGCCATTTTGAATTTAGTGTGACGTCATTTTATTCTTCGTATTCTTCTCATCAAACCATCACTGATTGATAATTTACCCTTATTATAGGGTTGCATAAAATATAACTAGTCCGCCATGCATTGTCATCCAAACTAAACCTATATGAATTTTATTTTTACTCCACTACAAGTTGGCCCTTGACTGCGATCTATCTGGTGTTAAGTGATGATGCAGTCTAAGCAGGCAAACCTGTTAGGTGTATTCCACCTTACGCTACGGAATCTTACTCTCATGCTGAGATCTATAGAGCATACTTTGACTTGAGTCAGATTTTACTTAAGAGATAAAACGAGATGGACTTATGTGAGTAACATAATTCTGTCTCGTTTTAACCATGTCTCAAGTCTAAGCGAAGTCAAAGTTCGCTCTATAGTTCTCAGCATCAGTATCAGATGACCCTACGGCTAAATTTGTAGATTTTGTGCAAAAAACTTATAGGTAAACACACATATAACATAAGAATACATACAGCTGGTGGTCTTCCGTATGGTTGTCTTGCGCCTGGCGGCGGCCCCTGCGCGGGCGGCGGGCCTCCGTGCGCCGGGTGACCGTATGGAGCGCCTGGTCCTGGCAAACGACCAGTTGAATTTAAAAATGAAGGATTTATAAGGAAACTGTTGTAGATAGATAGATAAATTACATTATTGCGCCCAAGAAAGAATATAAAAGTACAGTAGCTAAAAACTACGTATGCAAAGGCGGCCTTAGTGCTTACAGATAAATCTCCACGAGACAACCTTTGGTGAGAGGTTTGAACAAGGTGTGTAAGGTAAGAATATACATCACCGGCAAAAAATATATACCCCCCGCCTATAACAACAATAAGTAGGTACAATAAGGCGGTCTTATCGCTAAACAGCGATCTCTTCCAGACAACCAAAACGCTAGGGAGAAAATGAAAAAGAGGATAAAGGGAGGTGGTGCAAAAATAATAATAAACTTAAATACTAATAGCTTAATAAACTAATATATACATTATACAAAATAATAATAATAGACATAGGTACATAAACTAAATAGACATACCAATAAATACATAAATAAATCTAGTAGAGAAAACAATAAATATGTCGTTAGTTATGATAACAAAGAACTAAGTAGTAATTTTTGACGTCAATTTTAAATTTATTAACAGTTTTAGCGCGATGAATATGTGAGGAAAGTTCATTCCATAGACTAGTGGCTCTATAATATAATAATATGATAGTGATAAATAAGCCTTTATTATTATTATTTATTTATTTTATGATAGTGATAATGATGATAAGGTTGATGATGATGATGATGGCGGATTGTTACCGGGCGGCGCGGGCTGCGGCGGCGGCTGCACGGCGGGCGCGGGCTGCACTGGCGGCTGTTGGCTGAAGAACGCCGGGTTGACGTGCGGCGCTGGAGCCCCACCTGTATAGAGTTTATTAGATTTATATTAGAGATGAAACGGATATCCAGTATCCGGGCTATCCGGACAGATACCGGATAGTAACTCAATATCCGGATACCGGATGTTCAAAAAATTGAACCTTGATGTTCAGAAAGAACCTTTCTTAAATTGCACTCAAATCACGCGCTTTACGCAGCAACTAAACAACTAATTTTCGCAATACAACTAATCACTCATTCCGCCTGCCACGATCACTCACGATGACACCCGAAACCGCACGAATTGATCCGATCGCTTTCGCTGTACCTGTGCGACGTTTAACTGGTCACAACCTGCTACGAGATCACGAGCCGGATATCCGGCCGCCTACACACTACAATACATACGACTATACACTAATTTTCAAAACTCCCGAGAAACTTCCCAGGTGACCCCCTTTTTGAGCACCAAATTACTGGTTTAATAAAGTAATACTAAAATATTGTTTTGTTTTGGTTCAGTATGGCCCCTGGGTTTATTCATGTAATATTTTGAATAAAAGATGTTTTGGTCTTCGGTGATTACTTTATTTTTAGTACTTATTAATAATTATTTGTTAATATTGGAATATGCGTCCGCCTGTTACAATTACAAGGTAGTGAGTGGATATGTCAATCTGACAACTGTCAATGACAATTCAAGGTATTTTTCAGCCGATTTATCGCTCAGGAGGTAATAGAATCGAGTAGCTATGGCTTCAAGAATAGGCAGCTATTACACTAACCTGGATGCTGTGGCATCGGCGCGGGTCCTCTAGGCGGGCCTTGCTGGTGGGGCGGCATCTGGTGGTGAGGCGGCGGCATGCCTTGCCCGGGCGGCTACAAACAAGTTATTGAGATTGACGCAAAACAATAAAATGTTAACCAGCCATATGGTTTCTGCCTGCCAGACTGGATCAACAATTAAGCTAAGGACAAAATCATCCTGAACAAAATATAGTCAAAAGACATTTTGGAAGTACTCGGGAGTGGAGACATAAGAATTTAATGTTTGAGAGAACATTAAATTATTATCTCGATTCAACAAACAATAGTTCAAGTACTCGTGCTATGTTTCTTTTATGACACCCGAGTGCTTGAGACTAACAGAACGTAGCCTAATACAGAAAACGTGTGATGTGATAAATGGGCTCGGTAAGTCGCGTCGTATCGATACAGTCGCGTCGTATCGATACTGTCACGTGGTGTCGATACTGTCGCGTCGTAACGATACTGTCGCGTGGTGTCGATACTGTCGCGTCGTATCGACCCTGTCGCGTGGTGTCGATACTGTCGCGTCGTATCGACCCTGTCGCGTGGTGCCGATACTATCGCGTCGTATCGACCCTGTCGCGTGGTGTCGCGTCGTGTCGCGTGGCGGGGCTTACCGCGCGCGGCGACAGCGGCGGCATGTGGTGCGGCAGGTGGTGCGGCGGCGGGCCGTGCGGCATGTGCGGCGCACGCCCCATCTCGTCCCACTCGCCGGGCCCGCCGCGGCCGCCCGCGCTCTGTTTGCAATCACCCTCACTGTGAGTTTTGTGGAACAACTACTACCTGGATTGAGCTTGTACGGTGACGAACTGCGCGTTAGCGTGTAATTCAAAAAACTTCAAATGTTTTTGAAGTTATACTTCTTTTGGCGCGTCACTCTGCAAAATTATCAGAGTGAATTTTTACGATGCGCGCGCACACCGACACCCTGAAGTTAGTTGGTAAACTTAAAAGTATTGCAGAAAAAGGCCTACCAACAAAATAAAAAATAAATACATTTTCTGTATGTTGGGTGAGAACTGATAACATATATTCAAGATATTTATTTCTTGGTATCAAAAAGTATAACTTCTTGCATGCGTACACAAGTACACACACACTTTTTTTTTAATTTAAATATACTTTTACAAGAGCTTTTAAATATTCAAGTGACGGAATGACATTCCTACCGAGAAGAACAAGCCAGATACTCAGCGGTTGCTCTTAGAAAAAATATTACAATAATATGATCCCCCTCGACGTATCCGTCAACGCTGGCTTGTTCCGGTTATGTGAGCGGAGGTGACCGGCGAACCCAAATTTGTTTTAAAGGACCGGTCTGGTCCGGACTTATTAAAAAAAAAAAAATACACGCTTTTGCAAGCTCAGTACGTCCAGGTATTAGTTGGTCCAAGATGACCCTATACTCACGAAAAAAACAATCGCAGACGAAATTTTACACGAGATTTCCCCTTTTAAGTACGAATGATGGCTCTACTGCCTGGAGGTACCATGGACCAGTGGTGTCTCCAGGAACGTACAAAAAACCCCCATAGAAAGGGGTTTCCCCGCCGCACACATGCGTATCTATCAGAATTTTTAGACTAAACTAATTTAATTTGACAGGTCTAATCATGTATCCATGGCTATCCTGTAGATTGTAGTGGTAGTGTCATATGAGTTTAGGAACATTGCTTATTTCTACTATACAGAGTATACATACCCCATGCGGAGACGGCGGGGGCATTTGGTGCGGCATCTGGTGTTGTGGGGGACCGTATTGCGGAGCGGGAGCCTGCATGTGGTGAGGCCTTGGCCAGTCAGGGCCCCCTCGCGGACCTCCCGGGGGACCTCCGGGGGCGCGTTGCATTTGTGGTGGCCCTTGGAACTGGAGGGGAATTTCACTATTATTGAAGTCTCACACACGTAGGTACCTATTTATAAGCTGCTTTCAACTTAATACAAAAATATATTTTTTAATTTTTACACCAAAGATCTGTTTGTAGACTGACCGCAGATGGACAAAAGCGGAAATAAATTTACTACAAAAATTAACGATTTAGGGGGCTACCGAAGTTGCTATTTTAGGCTAATTTTCTCCAGTGTGCTATCTCAAAAACAACTTTACATCGAATACCTTTCGCATAATTTCAGGCATATCCTGTAGTTTAACACTAAATGCTTAAACAAAAAACACACTTTTTCCTAAAACATCTATCCTTTAGCCAAATCATAGATGGCGCTACATCGGCAATTTTCAATTCTTGTGGCTCTTTTTGGAGCAAAATTAATCAGTTCTGAGTTCCCGCGGGTACCTAAAAGCCTCAATCCAAATAAGGTAGTCAAATATAAAAGAGACCATAAGATATATTATCACAAGATGTTTTTTTTTTATCCACTACAAGTTAGCCCTTGACTGCGATCTCACCTGATGGTAAGTGATGATGCAGTCTAAGATGGTAGCGGGCTAACCTGTTAGGGGCATGGAAGTTATATTAAACCCATACCCCTATTCGGTTTCTACACGGCATCGTACCGGAACGCTAAATCGCTTGGCGGCATGTCTTTGCCGGTAGGGTGGTAACTAGCCACGGCCGAAGCCTCCCACCAGGCCAGACCAGGGAAAATTCAGAAATTATTCCCAAATTGACCCTGCCGGGGATCGAACCCGGTACCTCCGCACGTTAAGGCAACAGCGTTACACACTGCGCCACGGAGGTCGTCAAAAGTGGATCAGCGTCAGCGTCAGATGTGAAAAAATTGATTATACATGTCACTGTAAGATTGCAAAAACCGTTAGATTGTAATCCAACTAGCGATATTGTCGACAGTTTTACAATATTGCTAGTTAGATAACAATCCAACGGCCTTTGCAATCTTACGACTCTACGACTTAGACTACTTACATATAGTTAAGTAGTCTAAGTCGTTGTAGATCCGAACTCATAGGACGCGAGGTCTTAGTTCGGGACGAACTACTAGTTACCTAAATTCGTCTACGGATCTCACCTGCATTGGTGGCCTATGTTGTGGGGGCCCTTGGTGCGGGGGAGGGCCCTGATGTGGCGGCATATGGTGCGGCGGGGGCCCCTGGTGTTGCTGCATGTGGTGCGGTGGGGGACCATGAGGCCCAGGCGGGGGGCCTCGCAGCTGGTGATGGGGGCCTGGCCCAGGCATCATCATGCGCGGGCCATTCGGTCCTGGTCCATTTGGTCCACCACCAAAGAACTCTATGAATGAATAGAAAGTTATCTCTCTCTCTCTCTGTACTGATTAACTCGATTGACAATTACCTTAATTGAAATTCTCTTGGCTTAGTAATATGTCTCAAAAACTGTCTCTCCAAATAGAGCTACATATTAATTTGTCCTATTAGTGGGAGCACGAGGAATTAATACCTTTTTTTCAATGAACATTCAGTCAGAGGTGCTATGGGTAAGCGGATTAAATATTATTTTGCTGTGTGAAGAATGATCTAGCATTGATCAGTGACCCAAAGATTTGGGCGACTTATGACCAAGAAGAACGCAACCTCTAATGTGAATTTTACAGGGATGTTTGTTATTTTTTGCCATCCGAAGGTTCAAATCTCGGATTGGTAAATCGCTGAAAAATCCTTCGTTTTACGCAAGATGGGATCGTGGGGGGGTTTTCTTTTATCGTCCGTCAAACTTATCTGACCCGGTGGCCAAAATTGGAACTATTTTTTATGTGTGTTAAGTTTTTGTTTTTATTTGTTTTTTTTAAATAGATTTAGCACCGCTGACACCGCACCAGCTAAGTTTGACTTATAGGGGGTTCACTGTAGATGTTTTGTGTTGGAGGAATTTCTTGATCCAAAATTAAAGCGTTAAAGCAATTTTTAAACTAGCGGACGCCCGCGACTTCGTTCGCATAAGTTTTTAACTCCCACAGGCATTCCTTAATTTTCCGGGATAAAAAGAACCCATGCAAAAAACACGTCGATCTGTTGCTCTGTTGCAGCGTGATTAAAGGACTATTTAACGTCCTTTGTGAAAGAATTTTCAAAAACTGTGAATTATGTATTTCATAATTTACGCCCGTTGTCCAAACATCAAGTTAACTATAACTTGAAAAACGCCGGCCTTTGACACCAACTTACAATACCTATTTTACCCGTTTGGGGATGGAATTTGGAAAAACTGTGACACTCGTACTTCTTTATAATACACCGACAGCCAAAATATCAAGTTTTGTTGTTATAACTTGAAAAATATCTTGATAAATGAAGGACATTCATTCCCTATTTCACCCCTTTGGGGATCGAATTTTTAAAAAAGGTGTAAACACGTACCTACGTCTGCATATCTAACCTTTATTTATTATTTAAAGCCAAAATACCAAGTTTCGTTGATTCAACTTGAGAAATGAAGGGCTTTCATATAAACTTTCATCCCCTATTTCACCACTTCGGGAGTAGAATTTTCAAAAACTGTGAATTACGTATTTCTTCATTTTTAACCCGCAGCACATATACCAAGTTTCATGGCTATAACTTGAGAAATTACGGACTTTCATACAAACTTTCAACCCCTATTTCACCCAATTAGGGGTGGAATTTTGAAAAATCCTTTCTTAGTGAGCGTCTACGTCATAAAAGGAAGCTACTGTCAAAATTTCAAGTCTCTTACCGCGGTTTAGGCTGTGCGTTGATATATAAGTCAGTCAATCAATCTGTCAGTCAGTCAGTCAGGACTTTGAATTTTATATATATAGATAGGTACTCTATCTCTCTCCATCCATACGAGAAGGAGAGAGGTAGAGATCAACGCTTTTCTGTCGTGTACATTTTTCCAAGCGTTATACCCTACCATAAAGGAGTAATATTTTAAAAAGATAATATTTACCTCCAGGATGGGGGCCAGGCATGCCGCCAGGGTGCGGGCCTCTCATGCCGGGGTTGTTGGGCCCCGGGGGTGTAGACCTAGTCTTCGACTGGCTCTCAAACTGATTCAACGCCTGTGGAACGCATATCGCAGAATGTTACCCCTGAATAACCAACTATAAGGTATACCTACCTCTAAGGTTTTTTTTATACCTACCTCTTCCTAATAATATTAAAATCGAAAGTTCGTTCGTATTTTACCAATTTGTTCACGCGTTATCTCTATTGAGTTTCTGTGTTCTATTATTCGGCGCATGCGGGTATGAGCGTAAAAAGCTCGCAGCTTAAACCTACGCAAATGTGACTGCAAGAGCGTCTGTTCTGGCCTGCAAATGGTTCCCTATACCTTTGATAAGTCCTTACCAACGTATTGCCCCTGTAGGTAAGAGGTCCACTGTCAGAGGTCAGCTGCGCTTACACTCACCTCAGTTCAGAACTTCAGAGATGATACATAACTATGTACGTTACGAGTGTCAACTGATTAGACCTATTTAATGTAACTCTCCTAAGACCCAATTTATGTAAATTTTGGCGGTCGAGAACTTTCAGTTTTATTATAGTTTTATATGTATTTACCTGTTTAGTGGGCAGCGTTACAACGGGGTGCTGACCGTGAATCTCCTTCTTGGACAGTCGATCGAGGACCATCCTGGTGGATTGGTCGGAACCCAGTGAAATGACGCAGAATCCCTTCGACTGTCCATTTGCCCTGTTCTCGAAGAACTTCACGTCTTGAAAATCCGTCACGCCAATATCGGCGACTGCGTTAGCTATGTCTTGATCGGTCGCCCACTGCAAAACATATGCATCCAAAACTCAGGAAAATGCCGGCTCACGAAACGCGAAGCAAAATAGTAGGTAAAAACATACTTCACTGTGCCTTGTTTTTTTTTCTAATCAGTGTCACGAGTACCTACCCCACACATTTCGTAATGTACCCTGAGAAATCCTACATTATGAAAGAAAACCGAACGTCCCGAGTATATTAATTTCAAACGCGGCCAACTTTTTTTTACTAATTTTTAGGTCCCTCACTAGAAAATATGAACTTAACTAACATTCATCATTTGCATCTCATTCAAACTTTTTTAATCTCTCATCTGACACTAACTTGCACATCTATTGATCTTCTGAAACCCAAAAATATGCCTATTTAGATTTAGCTTTGACGTGAAATATTGGGTGGAAAGGAAACAGTTTTTAGTTTAACCATTCTTTTATTTCTTTTTTCAGTTATCACATGGATGTTGCTATTTTAATTATATTATTTCGCAGAGGAATAATGGCAGTGAACATACTGCGATAAAGTAATTTAAGCAAGATGTACGGTTTGATTGCATTCGACAATATCAAAGGATGAAAAAATTTACAAACTACAAAAAGACAACGGCCTTACATTTACACTTTAAAAATTATTTATCAGTATAAATTAATTAATTCAACCATTTAACCTTCAACTAAGTAAATAAATAAAAGTTTGGATTTAATAATTTCAAGATCAACAATATAATTTAGGAGTTATTTTACAAGAACATTCTAAATAAGATATTAATACCCAAACACCAAGTAAAAGCCTTGTTCAATACAATGAATTTCTGAATTAAACAATGCAATATTCTTTAGACCCAATTGTTACTATGCATATATGCAATATGCACACATATACAGTTTTTATAGCTTTGTTAAATTTTTAACATTAGAAATGGATTATTCCTGGACACAGTAAAGATTTGCGCGAAACACAAGCGAAATATCGCTATAAAATAATAACGTATGCCGCAATTCAAGACGGAAATAAGATAGGTTTGATCTAAATTTAACTTAACTGACATGTTCCACAGTAACACAAACTTACAGATCTTATTTCGCTAGTCTAGTAATTTTAAACTAGCCCCTTATTACACTGACAGTCATGGCGACACAGAAAACAATTTAATAAGAAACTACGACTTATTCGGTCAGTTGCAATTTGAAGAGTACACAACATAAAACAAAATCAATCCATACACGAGATATAATAAAACACTACAAAAAGGTACAAGCATTTTTTCTTACCTTGTTGATAACCTGATAAAGGAAAGTATTAAGTATGTTTAAGTATACATGTCAGAATTTTGGTTACCAGTAAACGGGCACCAACCAATACTCTGATATAAAACTAAAGCATATTAAAAAAAATAAAGCACATAATCTACTTTAAAGTGGATCTTTGTCTTGACAAAGATATGCTTATATTATAAACCAGATCTGAGTAATATATTATATTTTAATATAATATGTTGTATTTTAATAAAGTTAAAACAGTTTCACTATACATAAACTGTCGCCTTAGTAGTACAATGATAATATTATGTAAATCTACCTTTCAGTTACCTTTCTGTAATACAGCACATTTTAGCTAACTGCGCGGGGGTAGATTCATAAATAACTATAAAGTTAATTTTTTGCGATATAATCTTTATCAGTATGCTTACATGACGGTTACAAAATCTACTAGCTATTAATTTTAGAATTTAGTAACTATGCATAAAATAATTTGTAATAAATAAGTTACTATTTAACGAATATATAAAGTTAAATAAATTAAGCATTCGTCACCATACTCTCATTTGCACACACAGATTCACAAGCATTCAAAATATTTTTACTACAACCTCATGGGACCAAGAATGATATACAAATTCCTGTCATGTACTGTATACATTGGAACAACAGACACATCGGAAACAATGTACATAATACTAAGAAAATTGAGTATACAGAAAATAATGAAGTCTAACATTTTTTTTAATCTAAAAAAATCTAACAAATTACTTGTAATTTTAGCAAACTGCATTGCATTTTAATGTTGAATCCATCCTAACTAATATGAGAGGAATTTGTATTTCTTTCTGTCGAAATCAGAACCAAAATTTGCAATAGTATGATAATCTACAGAAATGACAACTTCATATTCTGGATTTTGATATCATATCAAAATTTCAATAACCACTACAAAATGGTAAATTAAAGTTCATAATAATTATGTCCAATACCTTACCAATCAGTAAGAAAACACGACATTGAGTACTTTCTCACTAATCATGAATAATTATGAACATTATAGGTTCATATTGCATTGAGTGAGAATTTGACTAATTTTTTATCTTTTTGTATAATATGTTATTTTAATTTATAGTAGCAAAAACAAGTTCAGGTATTATATATAAAAAAAAAGCTTTGCAAATAACCAAATATTGTGGCTTAATCTGTTGTACACTACTATTGTTACTAAAGTGACAAGTCTAAATGGAGTGCTATCCAGTTCAGCTTAATCAAAGGGATATTAGGTGTTTAGACATGTCATATTACTTTGAGTTAGTGTATAAGAAAACTTGGCCAAATTGAACCCATAGTGTGACAAGACCATTATTTACAACCATTTAATACTTAAACAACACTCCTTGTTTCCTAAGTCTATCGACAATAAAGGCTGTAAATGATACCTATCACATCACTGCTGATACGTTTATAAAACATAATATTGTAGTTATTATGATAATATACCCAAAATTCAAGGATTAATAACAAAAACTGATACCTACTTATTTGGGATAGTATTAAAAACCATTTTACTCACTAGTGTCAAAATTCACCCCTATAATAATAATTAACATACTTACCTAGTGTTAAATACTAATTACTTTCGCAGTATTATCATATAACCAGCAGGGCGACCGCGTATCTTTTGCATCAATCATTGATACATCGCAATCACCTCCGATTGGCTGGATTTATGGTATTCTTGCTGCGCCAATGGATTTCGTCCAATAGTGGAAGAGTGTTAACCAATTGGAGGTATATAAAGAAATATAATAAAAATAAGAGAAAAATTCAATAAAAAAAGGTCTCCGATCACATCGGAGGAGAGCAGCAGTCTCCAGAAATCAAGGAGAGATTATATTAAAAAAAAAAACCAATTGGAGGTGATTGCGAATCAATGATTGATGCAAAAGATACGCGGTCGCCCTGCTGGACAATGATAAAAATTTGACAATTGTGATAAATTAATATAAAAATATAACATTGAGTTATATTGTGGATAATGCAACAATAACATTGTTACATGCTTAGTATTTATGCCTATGGTAATGTTTTTTTAATCCTTTTAACTTGTTTTTGCTTTAAAATTGATATGGCAACATTAAAATTTTTAATATTATTTTTTTGTAAAGAGAACAGGAAATTTTTGAATTCCAATTTAAGGAAGTTAATATTATTTTACATAATATGATAAATTACACATATTTTGGTCACATATAAGATGCTATTTCAGTATACAATCATACTCATTATTTTAATCTTACAATAATATGTTACAAACATATAAAAAACAATATGGGAAAAGTTGGAATAAAAAATTACGAAAACTTCCTGATGAAAAATGTTGCTATATCAATAAATGTAGGGAATGTCATTTTAGCACAGTAAATTTAAATATATAAATGCAAACATAATAGAAAATTTTATTTTTGACCCAATACATTTCATCTCTTGCAGCATCTATCAGCAACAAACCAAATAAGTTAAATGGAAGGCAACAATTTTAATTTTTTATGGACACTGCAGCAATCAATAAAATGTAAGGGCAATTCAATTTTTGTAATAAATAACCAAATGAATAAAAATTTTAGTGTTAACTTTTCATATGCTGTCCTGTAACAATTTTTTAAAGCTTTGTTAAAGTGCATGTACGATGTACATAGTATGCCATATTATTTTTATATAAAAGCAATTTTCCTTAAAATAAAGTTGCGACTGTAGGAATCCATTTAATATTTGTAAACAAATCTTAATTAGTTGGTAAAGAAAATGAAAAAAAGAGTTTTAATTGCAGATAAGTTATGGGTAATAAGTAAATTAAATCTTATAAAGTTTTATATTAAAGTGAGTCAAAAGGGATTTTTTTTAACATTTAAATCAAGCTTGATATTGTTGTTAGCATTACAAATGCTACACTTTCACAACCTACCATTTCACGAAAAAATCTATTTGCAACTCTTACCCATTTTTTTTAATGTATATATAATTCTATGCTTTAACATCGCTGTAAATATTTTTTAATGCAGAATGTGGATGTAAACAAGTGTAATAGATATTTATTTTAGGCTGATATACATGAAACTTAAGCTAAATTGAGCCAACTGGGCCTTCCTCTTGCAAAGTTCTGAGTGAAAAAGGATGGTTGGTTGGTTTTTAGTCTTTCAATTAAGATAAGTCGATTTATATGACAGATATAGTGACATTGGGCTTAAGCTTCATTGACATGGCACACAAACTGTCAGACCAAGTATACTCTGATTGTGCTACTTGGACACTACTTGTATCAAGGCAATTAGCTATACATTAGCAATTTGCTAGTGCCACTATATGAATGACGTCCGAGTTACAATCAGAGTATACTACTACTTAGTCCAAGTGTCCTCATACTGTATCAATGTAACTTTACATTGTGCTAATATTTCATTATTTATAACTACAATATTTATAAATAATGTCTGCAATTCTTTTGTTAATTGGATACAAGGATTTCGTCACTTTTAATTATTCTTTACTGGCATTAAAAATACAAACAAAAAGTAAATTAACATGGTGTACCTACAATCTATAAAAAAATGTTACAGGGCAATTTGTAGTAAAATACTGCAGAGGTTTATATTTAAAAAATTATGAGTCTGTAATAATAATTATAGAATAAGTTCATTTGGTTACTTCATCATAGGATTACCATCTTATGTTTTGCATGTAGATTCATTTCAGAAGTCATTAATTTGTGACTAGCGGTGTGACTCAAATCAAAAACCTGTTAAGATATGCAAATGGCAAATTAAACAGTAAGAGCTAAAAAAAGCCAACTGCAAGTCCTTTCATATGTAACTACGCCTTTTAAATTCCTAAAAATCGATAAATAGAACAAAGTGGTGTTCTCATCAAACAAAGGTGGCAATCCCAATTAAAATTGTGTCAACGCAACAGACGTTTGAAAAATAATAATCATTGTAACGTCCAATATGTACATATTATTATATCTAAAGAGAAAAATCAGGTACAAACCCAGGTGAGGTTGCCGATGTATAGTTGGAAGCGGCGGCCATGATGGCCGTGGCTTGAAACGGTGTTGTGATGGTAGGGAACTGAACCGTTGGTTTCCTCCGGTGGATGCTGGTGCTGCGGTGGTCCGGAGTTGGGTGGCCCGTCGCCGTCTTCGGGCTTGGACGACGGCGCTGCGATTACGTCGTCGTATAAATCGACATTTTCACCTCCGAAGTCATCCTGTAACCCACGCCGTTATTCATGTTATACATTAGGCCGATGGTAAGTTTTAAACCAAACAGTACCGCCAACTCAAAATAAGAACTTTTAAGCTTTTAATTAACTCACCTGTCTATTAAAATCAGATTCAATATCGTCGGCGTACAAATCTATATCCACGCCTCCATCCGCCATTTTGCGAATTGAAATTTGAATACTTTCGAGTTTCGAGGTTTTGCTTGCTTGGGCCGCCCGCGTTTCAATAGTGCTAGTGAATTTATCGATTTTTGATGTTATCGATGAACCTGAATCGATTTAGGTAAATATCGAATAAGTCTATTATTTCAGGAGAGGAATTTATTACAATCCTTTTACAATCTCACAACATTATACACAAACTTTTTTATCATGCTTTGTTAGGGTTACCTGCATGGTAGGGTTCCAAAGTTATACTAATAAAAAAATACTTTGAACTTCTTATCTTAATTCTCAACGATAAACTAGAATATAAAAAGCCATATTGATCTTGAAAATGTCAAAATGTGTCTGTCTGTCTGCTACGTTTTTATCGTCCATCTTTTAACAGATTTTTATAGCTGCGTTGGTTTCATCATCTAGCTTTAAATACGAAAGCTCTCTCTGCCTATCTACTACATTTTCACATTTTGCCTTCTGTGGCATTCGAGGTTGCATATCTCGCTGGCCGCTTGTCAACGCTGGCAGCTTGGATGGTTAATATTATTTAAAAAAAAAAAAATAGGAACAAATTTTAATTCTGAGACGTTCTGCAGCTGCTCTAAAAGCAGTCTGGTCACGGCAAGCACTGGAGCCCAAGCCGAACTTTATTGCCAGACTCGACAAGCAGTAGTTATATCGTAAAGTATTTAAAATACGATTACTGCTTTACTCGAAGTGCTTCTGGTATTGTTTATCTATTTTAAAAAAAAATACTTTTACCGGGTTTTTAAAACCGAGCTTAAAATCGATGTTTCATGTTGCTGGTCTTTTGAGGTCCATCTCTACAAGATAACCACAGACAACTTTTGTTTTTCTTAAACTGGTGAATGAATTCTTGTGTTTTGACCATCGAGAAAAACACAAGAATAATATTCACAAAAATTTAAAACCCCTTACCAAAACACTTGAAAATAATTTTTGTAAACATTACAGTTAAGTACCTATTTTTATATTAATTTTTCATTTCCGTAATACGTTTAGTGCCATCTATATCATATAGTAAGCATTTTCTCATCAAAGTATTTTTCATTCATACTGCCATCTCTTATGATATGGAGGAATATGCACTACCAAACTGGCATGCGCGGGTCGAGAGGGGCGACAGCAACCCTCCCTCGCCATTTTCCGTCAAACTCAATCAAGTTAGCTTCTTCTGTCAGTCGCTGTGTGTTTGTGTGTTGTGATATGATAAATTATTAGTACCGATGAATCTCAATGGGAAATCGTGTTGATTACGACGCCAGACGATGGCTCGTTTATTGTGTTTGTGGCTCTAATGCAACGTTCGGTCAGTGATGATGGCCAAGTGATTACTAAAGTGAAGTGATTTGTGTCGTATGCTGGGTTACCGCAGCATTGAGCTCCTTTCTTTGGATAAATCGTCCTCACGACGACGTCGGGCAAAGAGACTGGAAGTTGACGCACCATGTCGGCTAAAAACATTCCAGGAGACAAGGTAGGTGTGATGTGGTCCGCTAACGCAACGTTCAACAAAAGGTCACTTTATGTTTGTTACTGTATAGTCTCCTTTCTCTTACCGAGGCGTGGACGGTCGCCAAAAAGCTTGAGTACCTAGTTAACTATTATACTTGGAATGTAGTAAATTCTTGAGTGTGCACAGTAAATAAAATGGAATTTGATATCAATTCTTTTGTGTATTCAAGACAACTATGCCTCAAGTTTTATTGACCAGAGAAACAAGTAATTATTTAAGTAAGTACTTAATTCAAAAGTAAGTAAGTAATTCAATGTCAGTGTTATATATTTTACACTAGATGAAGTCAGCAAAGTCGTCATAGATTAAAGGTTTTGTCGATTCCTGTGGGAACTCTTAATTTGCTGGGATAAAAAGTTACCTTTGTCCTTCCCCGGGATACAAACTATCGCTATACCAAATTTCATGTACTTAAATCAGTTTAACAGATGGGCCGTGAAAAGCCGTGCACTTTCACATTTATAATGTTAGAATGGATTCTCTCTTTCACACAATTTTATTAAAATAGGTAGGCAAAGATAAACGTCATTTCATTTCATTTATTATTATTGCTTTCATGTACAAAGGTCATACATAATATAATCCAAGTCAAGAAATACCTACCATATAAATTAATTTGAAAGTTATACAGCAAAACAAGAAGTTCAAACTGAAAAATTAAGCTGCTATGATCACGCTCCCCTTGATAATAGACCTTGTGAAGTTGTTAAAAAAATTGAAATATTAACCCAACAGTTACTTACTTTATTAGTAGTGATGAGCCAGATCATTAAAAATGCATATCCACGGATACGGATCCGGATACAGATATTTGGTGTCAAGATCCGTGGATATGAATACGGATACGGATTTTAACTTTTTTACTCAATCGGTTTCGGTATGGGTGACTTTGAAACGCAGTACGATAAATGTTTGCAATATAAAGGTGCCAAATATTTGATTTTAACAATTAAAAAGTCATCTGAATAGAATTTAATCGTTTTTAATTGCTACCTAATCACTTAAAGGTATCTATAGAATTTCATCTTTGTATTGAAACTTAATAGGGTAAAAGATCCGTCAAAAAAGTAACGGATATGGATACGGATCTTTCTTACCCCACGGATACGGATACGGATATCCGGATATATATCATTTTTTATAAGTAAGAAATATAAAACTATCAGCTAAGTAAAATGAAATAAGTAACAAGCAAGGAACTACTGAATTGGGTCATAGTTAAAAGAGACTGGATGATGGACCAGGAAAACTTCAGTTTTCTGAGATGAAAAAAGGAAAGCTCCACAAAATTTTATATGTTAAGAGTTTAATATTTTTTAATTAACATAGACAAGTTTCGTTAGCCCTACTCTACCGGTCGAACTTAAGTTTTTCACTTACAATCAAATATTTTCCGATTTGTGTTAGTTCTAAGATGGTAATTAATTATTTCTAGCATAGTACGTAGTACACTTCATAAAAAGCATGTTCACAAAATAAATGCTTGACAAAATACACTTTAAAAAAAATAGAAAAGAACTGAAATCTCACCATAAAACAAAAAAAAAATTAACTTGAAAATTGCCAAAAATCACTGAATATATAACTATGGGGTATTTTCTGATAGGTATAGGTATGAGAAATCAATTTTTTTATTTTTCATGTCACTATTTGGATCACCCTGTCATCATCTTCGGCGCTACAGCACTATGGGTCAGACCTAGTCAGAAGATTTCTCAAATCTATCTGTATCATTTGCACTCGTTCTCCAGCTTCTTAAACCTTTCACCTTGTATACTTATTCTTTTAGGGCTGCTTTACACAGGACATTTAAACTGATTTATTTAAGTAGTTACTTTTTGTAATGCCATCACTTTTTAGCAAAATAATATTGCAGCTACCAACAAGTGACAGCAAAAAAAAATTAACTAAATCTATTAGAAGAGCCCTTGTGCAAAGTGGGCCTTAACTTGCAAAAATATTGTGTTGACTTAAATGTTAATGTATGTATAAAGTTACCTAGTATAAGTGTACCTAAAATCTAAATCAAGTGAGTAACTTCTAAAGGTCTTGAACTGAAATAGGTATATCTTATTACTTATGTACCAAAGAGTGTTTCAAATGGTAAATGCCATCAAATGTTTTCGCACTTGTTGCATGAATATTACATAATTAACTATAAGCACCTCTTTACTTAAGTATTCCTTAATTTTTATTCAACCACCTAGCAAGTTTCTTTCATATTCTCAGTTAAAGATAGGCACTCCGAATCAGGGGCAGTTTTGGAGGATTTAATACTCATAAGCACTCAAAAGTACTTTGTGCCATCCTTTACTTTGGTACACAGGTTTTCAAACATTTAACTTTAGTAAACAAGTAAAATAATCAACACTTTTCCTTAACTGCAGACCTACGTCAGTTAGTAATTTAATGTGCTTAAAAAAAGCTGTGTGAAACAGTGCTAAGGAAATGGAAAAACACATTACTATTTTTTTTTATTGCGTGATAAGCTTGCGCTTCACGGCAATCATTCTTACAAAGCAATGATGAGGTCTAGGTTGGAACGCGCTTACCTAGAAGATGCATATTCACTCTTGCCTTGAAGGTACTTCAGTTATCTGTGGCAGGAATTAGGAAACACGTGGGCTGGGAGGGTGTTGCACACCCTAGCGGTCCGTATCAGAAATCTCGAGCGAAAAAATTGAAAACATTGTGCCACCCATACAAATAGCACTCCAATGAGTCCTTTTCTGTAATGTGTACTTCGAGGTGGTCGATTTGATTCTCAGGTTGGTTCAAAACTAGTCTACAAAAATAATAAAACAATACGGCTTTAAGTAGTATAGCTGTATTGTTTTATTATTTTTGACGTTCGTGTTTTAGAATTACAATCCTTATTTTAGGCAAGTCAAGGTATGTGACATAAATCTGTCATTTTGAAATAATGCTGCTAGTAACACTCCAGTACCTCTTTAACCTACCACACTTGCTTGAAAGCTGATAATTTAAATCTTATTGGACGTATTTATGCATTACTTGTAGCTGCACTTACCTACCTACTATCTAGGGTTGCCAACTCAGTTGATCAGAAATCCGGGAGGTAAAAAAAATTAATGAAAATAAAAGATGTTTTATTTAAAGTTATATTTTTTTACACTGCGAGCAGCTTGTAGTACCTTTTGATTAGACACAATTAAATCATAGAATTCTTTACATTGGTAATTTAAATTGGTACACACTTGTATTTCAGCTTTTACATGTGTTTCACTCAGCCGATTGCGACTTTTTGACCACAGTTCATTTACTACGCTAAAAACACGTTCAGCGGCGGCATTTGAAACAGGGATCGACAGAACGAATGTAACAAGCGTTTTTAATTCTTCGCCAGATTCTTCCTTACATTTTTCAAAAAAATTAACCCAGCGTAAGTCTACCCTCTTTGTTTTACTTGCCATAATTTCACGAACTTCTCGCAATAAACAGAAATCATCATATAATTTGTCCGCATTTATTGGTACATTCAGAGAATTACCCAGTTCTTTTAATTCATTCCAGTTAATTTCTTCGTCCATTGTCAAAATATTGATTTTCTTGTAAATAGAGTCATCAAATTCGTACCACTTATTCAAATAAGTCAAACATCGGTCCAAATATTTGTTTGCATCTTCTTTAAATGTATTTTGGTCACTCTCCGTCAACTTCATTAGACATTGCCTCGCTGATTGTCCGTAGAACATATCGTTCTTTCTGTTAGTAATTTTGGTTCGCAATTCAGTCATAATCGTGTGTAGTTCAGTGCATGTAATATAGTCACTTTCCAGTTTTTTAATGTAATTATAAAAAAATTGCATTATGTTGTGAATAAAATAGCAGGACAATTCTCATCTTTAAAGGCCATCCATATTATTGCTGCACATTCATCTTCACCTTCATTAAGAAAGTATTCTCTTAGAGACGGCCAATTCAAAATAAGTCTTTCTAAAGCTGGAAGCAATGAGAGCCATCGAGTAGGCACATGACGGAGAATAGTTTTGTACTCTAAACGAGTGAAATCGAAGAGCTTCGCAGTTCGCTTGGCGAATGCGGAAAATTCGCTGTAAATTTTCAATACCAAAGATTCTACATCAAACTGCAATGCTTTTAATGCATATTTGTTACAATTGTGTAAAATGTGACACTTACAATTCGCTTTCAAAATATTTTCATTTTCATTTTTAAGTTTTTGAAAAACTGAGTTATGAATTCCATAATTCACTGAAGCATTATCTGCGGATAGCGAAGATACTGATGCCCAGGATAAGCCATTTTCCTGTAAAACTTTACAGAGCTGTGTTTTGATAGCTTCACTAGTTTCAGCAGGGTCTTGATAAAAGTCAAGTAAACCCTGTTTTTACCCATCTTTCAGTGAAAACCATAGCACTGTAACTGGAAACATTTTTAAATTTCCTTTGTTAGAGGAATCTGTGCCAATAGAAAAATACGTTGAATCGTGCAAGTCGGATAGGAGCATTTCTTGCGTCAGCGGGGCTATGACATTTTCACAAATAGTTGTCGCTTTTGTACGACCGCACGCTACTTTCTTTGCAACTTCTGAATCAGGAAATATCGTTCGAAACAACTTATTGTTACAGTCTTGACTTGAATAGCTGTGATGATGTTTAACTCCATGATACACAGATGTGACTTCTGCGGCAGTTACAAGATCTTCTTATCGTGAATGCTTTGGCACAACAAAACCAGAAACTGATGGTGTCGAAGACTTGTTTCTTAGAAATAACTTATGTTTCTTACCTTCTGAATGCACAATCAGAGCTCTTTTACCTTCGTATTTTACTGAAATATCTGTTTTACATAACTTACATTCTGCGGTGAAATCGTCTCGTTTTTTAATCCAAGAACTAAACTGAGGATCGTTCAACCAGTTCACATCAAAGCTCGTATGATATTTAACTTTTCTCTTTTTCGGCGGTGTCTTCTGCGTTGAGCTTTCCGAATCCGACATTACGCTTTATTTAGACTTTCAGGTACAAAAAGAATCAGATACAAGGTGTACAATACAAAATGCGTACGGAAATCTGGCTGTAATTACGCAACTAAAGACGCGAAACTTCCGATCGGCCATGCGTACCTACATGTCTGGACTGACTGACAGTGACGGACAACAGGACAAGGTGTGCGTGCAGCGGGTAGGTAGAGGGGGCTGCGGGGGCGGGCGAAGTGGAGTACAGTGCAGCGCTCGCGCACCACCCGCCCGCCGCGCCCGCCACGACACCCTGCCTATTCGCCAGTCCGGGAGATTTTAGCTGCATTCCTGGAGCCGGGAGATTTCAAAATCTAATGCCTTTTTTTCGGGAGAATCCCGGAATTCCGGGAGAGTTGGCAACCCTACTACTATCCTAGACAAAGTGTCGCCAAAACATAACGTGCGAATTAGTAATAACGTACCACTAAAGCGTGACTAAAGTTAGGTCACCGAGAGGTCACAGACAGTGGTATAGGCAGGCATGTTTTTTCTATTCGATTAACATTATGGCTACTTAGTTCGATATTAACATACATTACCTCGTAACTATTAAGTACAAAGGTATTAAAATGTGCGTGAGCTGTGAGCATTAAAATAATATTCACTTGAAATTATTAAAATGGTTCTAGAAATAAAAAAAAACTAATCTAGTCTAACTAGTCGTGACTATAAATTCGACATAGTTATGTGCGTGAACTGGTCATATTAAAACAACAAAACTCATTAACTAATTAAGTATGGAACTAGTCAAGTGTACTTCTTTGATAAAATTTATTTTTTCTATGGAGTTGTAACTTGTTTCTAAGTATTTACTTATTTATTTATTTATTTATTTATTCATATAAAAACAAAAAGTTACAAAATTATTCTATTGGTGTCGCATAAACTCACCTGAGTTTTTCTGTACACCAACGAGCATTCGGCATTAGGTGGACTATAAATAATATTTTAAGTCATAATTACCTACAATGCTAAGTATAACTGGGTCATTATAAGATATGAGGTAATATGTTGTATGAAGTGACGGCATGGCATTTTTTTTAATATTTTTACTTAAGTATACAATTTTTTTATGGAAACTTTTAAGTTGAAAACGTTTACAAAGTGGCCAGTCAATTTGTTGGTTTTATCTCGTTTTATAAGTGACCAGGGTAAATACTCAGTACAGGGTGAAGACAAAATGCACAGGGGAGGATACTTTATGGACAGGGAAGAGAGATAGACATATTAAAAATAGGGTTATTTTTAAGAATCAACTTTATTTATTTATTTTTATTTTTATTATGAATTATTTATAATCAGACTTGTCATTTCTTAGCAGTCTTTGTTTATAAAATTAAATGTTTCTTAAGCGCTAGGTACAAAACATAAAAAGGTTCTTACTTTTCCTTTCAATCAAAACAAAAATATCTATAACTTTACTATCAATAGTCAATAATGAAATAAAAATAAACAAAAACTTCTCTGAGTAACAGTATTAAATTTTTCTTTTACTTACTTAAACTCTAAAATCATTTTAATTAAAAAGTAACTAAAAAAAAATCTTTTTCTAAAAACCGCGTTCAAAGACATCAATAGATTCATTAAATGCATAAAAAATACGCTGCCCTCTCATTTTTAAGTTAGGGGAGGGTAGTTTTTTTAAAACCTGATCCCAGGTGATGAAAGAAATATCGTCATCATTAATTCTGAACTTTTTTCCAGTTTCATCACAGATTTTACAAAATATAACTTGAAGTTCATCATCTTCTTCAACACCTGTGCACATTGCAACATAACGATATTCTGTTTTTGTATCTTGAAGTTTAACCAGCACAAAGTCCCCGTTGCAGAATGTTTTCTTTCTAGATGTTGAGGGCTTTGAATCATCTTTGTGCAGTTTGGTTTCAATACTGGTAGGTACAGAATGCTGTAGTGTTTCTTGAGGCTTCTTCCTGTGTTCTTGAGATGTGAAATTGATTAATGGTTCATCTTCTGAATCGCTAGCTCCGTATATATCATCAACACGTAGACGAAATTTACGATGTATTTGTGGATACTCCAAAGTACCCAAATGAAAATGACGACATAGCTCCGAGTCACAGAAGCAGCTCAAACTTTTCAATGTCAGGCAATTAGGTATAAATATGCAACCGGTAACTTGGTGAACCTTTAGTGTGCCTGAAAAAGTCTTTATACCTTCAGTAGAACCTAATTTTGTTGCTTTTTCAGATATGTCTGCATCATCTACAGTGAAAATTTTAATATTCGGGCAGGTTTTCTCAAGGGCTTTAGCTAAGTCGTCTATTGATGCAATATCGGTGCCACTCGCAACTAATCTATCTGCAGTTCTCTTGCAAGTAGCACCCACACCATCAGGAGCTCCCTTACCGTGACCTGCTTCATGAAAATTCCATGTGAAATTTTGAAGGTTAGGGTAGAAATCTTCTAGCATTGTTGCCAAAACCTTGAACATAATTTTATTACGATATTGGGTGACTGGCCCATCGCTCAAGAAATGTAAAGTCGTAACAGTAGCCGGCAGACAGTCAAGTATGGGCTGTAAATGCGCCCAAATTGCAGGAGGTGAGTGCAATAAATTTTGTGACAAAGTGCAGTAACATTGGCTTTTTAGCTCTTGGTCGACATCTTTAGTATAAACTACAACAGTGTGCATACTTATTTGCTGTCTCGATCCTCCGAAATGAAAGGATTGTACTTCTTCAGCGTATTTTGTTAGGTAATTTTCACTAAAATCTACGTGTATAATTGCTTCCGACTCAGTAAGGGACTCTTTTTTTGATTTTATAGTTTGATGTTGGTGCACTATGTTTAGTTCGTGATTCAAAAACTTTTCCATCTTTGATTCCAAATCCAAAATCAAGTCCCTTGGTAGAATCTGTAGTGAGCTTTTAACGCATTTCGTTACAGTTCGTGGTTTTTGAGTTTTTAAATCCACGATATCTTGGCGTACACTTTGCCACTTACTGTAAAATAGTGGAATGGAGTTATCGAATTCTTTATAATGAAGACCTTTGTTTAAACACGTCTTGCACTCGCGTGATAAACATTTTTCGTTGAATCTGGTGCAGCAAACTTGGTTTAGAAGGTCCACGTACTTCGACACAGATATGATCTTAGCGTTGTATAGTGATTTCAGCATTAAATATATATTGCTGTGTATAACACACATGCAAGTGTTACGACCGTCACAGCGTGGTTGGACAACCCAAAATGGTCGGAGTTTGCAGAACATTGGATAAGATATTTTAATGTGTGTCTTTTCCACAAAACGTTTGTGCAAGTTGAGTAACGTATCTAGCATAACTCGCTTTTGCTTACGCTCGCCCTTCTTCGTTATTAAGTCTTTTTTTCCTGCACAAAGTCTACTGCTCGAATCATCTTCCATAAATTTGACTATGCACGTTTTCAAATTCTCACAGTTTTTTCTTGAGCTGCGCTTTGTGTCCAGCAGTCTTAATTTCTTGCCTATTTTACTCAAAGGTTTTATTTTCATTTCTTTCGGTAAAACATTGTATTTTTTGACTATTTTCCCGCTTAACACTCTCCTGAAGACTCTTTTTTCTTGAACAGTGTTGAGATTTGAAAAATTTTCATTAAGTTGTTGAGTAATAACTTCACTGAAAAGCAGTTTCTTCTTTATAGTTTCTTTGTCGCCTGCACTTACTGCTGTTATAAGTGAATTTACTTTGGTGTTGGGTGTGCTAATTGGTGGTTTTTTGATCCGTTGTATTTGTTTCTTGTAACGTTGGACTGCAGACTTAAGTTGAGCTATTTCAGCCTCTTGTTTTCTTATTATCAGGTTTCTTGCTTTTCTTGCTCGAATTGACTTTTGCTGTGCTGCCTGCGCTCGCCTGTTTACATTTTGAGGGGGCGGTGGGTTTTCATTATCCGAACATGGTGGTGTTTCAGGAGCATTGCTTATATCTTGGAGTGCTAAGCGACGTCTACGAATTTTTGCTTTTTCTCTCCATACTTTTCTAACCTTCCGCTGCTCTCTGGGAGTCATTTGCTGAACTGTCTTAATAACTCCTTTTTCTTTCTTCTTTTCATATTTTTCCCTTTCCTTGATTTTTTGTTGAGCGTACTTATCTTTGTCATTTTTAATTCTTTGGTATCTTAATCGTTCTGCTATCCTTTTTTTTTCGAGCCGTTCTTCGCGCGTAATTTTTTTTCTATGTGCCATTTTTTCTGTAAAAAAGTCATATTAAATTGTAAAGCAAAGATATACGTAATGCCAAGTAAAGGTTCAGAGTAAAATGTAAAAGTATTCATGAAAACGCATACAAATGTATCTCCCCTGGACATTAAGTATCTCCCCTGCCATCAAAAGAGCCAGGGGAAATACGCCAGGGGAGATACATTTTCGATTGATATCTAAAATAGCCGTAAAAGTGTTTCTCGTACGCAATTCACAATTAAACGTAACAATGTATGCACTATTCATAGTGAATATTTAAGTCTATATTAGTATTTTAACAAATAATTGCTAAATAAAACTTACCAGAGGAAAGACTGCATTCACTCAACACTTCTACACCCAGCAAGCGGCGTGACTGAAATGGCCGATAAAATGGCTGCGCAGTCGGCTTATGCGCCGCTTGCTGCTAGCTTCACGTTACATCCTATGCACTCAAGGTCACAACTTCCCCAAACTAGCAAAACAAAACTGATTTTTAAACGAAAACAAAAAGCCAGGGGACGAGACACGAACCACGTAGGACAAATTTCGGCGTTGATATTATTTATGAAAAATTGGAATATAAGTAATTTTACTTATAAGACACTGTGACTAAGTTATTAATGTTCTGTATAAAATTAACGATGATAAAGTAATTATTGTATTTTAATACATTCATAATAACTGGTTTAAAAATAAAGTCGGTTTGAGGACAGACCAGGGGAGAGACTTTTTTCTTATATTAGAACTTATTGTGACTAAACTACGTACATTTCTGTAATAAATTTAAGTGAGCATGAAGAAAACATTTAGTTTTAAGTAATAAATAGGTTAATTAGGAAGTTAGTATAAAAGAAAAGTATTTTTTTGTCCTGGCCATGGAATGTACCTCTTAACTTATAATGACCCAACTATTTCTAATTATGTACTAACAAATAAGCATATTATCTACATTATAAAATAACTACAACTATTCCTAAATAATAACAAATAAGCGAACATATTAGATGCCTACCCACATTTGAAAATACAAAATGTTACACAGAGCATAAAAACTTGTTGACAATATTCTCATATCGCTAGTTTTTATGATTCATAATACAGGCTGATTCAGTCCTGTTAGTTGTCAGTTCAAGTTAAAACCTTTTTAAATTGGTAATATATCGGTTAGATAATTTGTGCATTATGAGTATTTGGTAAGTGTAAGTTGTATAAAGAATTGTTTTAGTTTACTTACAAGTACACAATTCATAGAAATCGGAAGTTGTATACCTAGGTAGAATTCATGAAGCCGTGTCCTTTAGCTCGGCCGCATACCTACCTATATTACTCGCATTTCATTTTATTCTAATTTTTTTGCAGTTTAGTTAGTTCAGTCGAAGGTATCTATACTCAAGTCACTAGGTATGTCGCGGACAGAAAACTGAAATCGGACGAGGAAGCCGCCAAACCATCCTCGTCGTCGTCGTCAACCGATAGATGTCTAGACTCAACGCCGGAAATACCTGGATACCTTGCAGAAACTTCCACACGCCGCGCCGTGGTTTTTGCTCTGGCTGAATTTGGCGGCTCCCTGCAACGTGTCTGGGGTCGGCTAACAATGAGCTTTTTTTTATTGCAAGATAGGCTTGCGCTTGTCGACAATCTTGCTTATGAAAAGCAATGATGAGGTCTAGGTCGGAGAGCGCCTATTCACTCTTGCCTTGAAGGTACTCAAGTCACACTATGGCTTATGTGGTCCCCTTTCCAGCACCCTGATATCCCAATGTCTATACCTATAGGTTCTTCGAGCTTTGACCATCCATAGTCACTAATTATTTTGTGGCCCTTGCAGGCTTGCTCGATGTGATTTCACCTTCCAAAAGAGTTTTCTTTAAAAAGGGATAATTTTCTTTATCTGTTACATAACTAAGTAATTATCTGCCGAATTGCAAAACTGCGATATTCGTACTGAAATCGGTAACTATAGGAAAATTATATTCTTTATATATATTCTTTTTCAAAGGAGCAACTCAGAAAAAACTAGGTCTAGACAATCTTGCATTGTAAGGTCGACATCTCCTGAAGATGCTCCGGTGTCGGGGCGAAACGTGCGTCGAGAATAGTATAAAAGTCTTGTGTGGTGGTGCATGTGAGTGGTGGTGGCATTGCTTGCTTGGGAACTTAGCTTTCTTGCTTGGTTGGGAAGGTAAACGGTGCTTCTCTTGTAACTGCATGCTTGACCATACAGAATTTTTTTCTGTTGGCGGATTATAGCAAAATAATTGTATTCTTTTCTTGCTAAATCATGAACTTCCGCAAAGTAACGCCTGATTCTATCCAATATCAAAAAAAACTTACAAAATTCTCCCAGTCAGTGTACTGTAGTCGTTACGTGAATTATTTTTTACTTGAAACAGGAATACATTGTTAATTTAAATTTAGGTACCTTAGTATTTCCACCTGTTTTTGTGATTGTGATTACAAGATTCATAATTGCCGTAGCGTATTTTTAACAGCGTTAACCAGGCCAAGGCATTCCGAGCTGACAGATTTATAACTTAGTATTCCGAATGTGAAGCCGAAGTTAAAATTAAAACGTAAGAATACGTTACATATATTTTTGTAAGTAATGTCCTCCCGACCACGGCGGCCAATCTCCAGAGAGATTAGCCATCTGCGCGGGAGATGATATTATAGTGCACAAGTGTGTGCGCAAACACAGGTGCACTCTCTGTTCCTTTACTCTCATAACCCGATGGGACGGAAAATCCAACACGACCGGAGAGAGGTCAGGCGCAGGACCGACGACGGCTTAACGTGCTCTCCGAGGCACGGGGGTTAGACACCGCCAACTTTCTAACTCCGGGCTAGTACTGAGAATTTCTAAAGTAACTACTTTACGTTTATACTCAGTATGATATTATAATGATGATGATACCTAACACAAGTATCTTAATATTAGGATGGCAAGCATTAAACATCGCGTTTTAACTACCTTCCTACCTACGTTCATACTTTGCATTGTTATTAAGGTTTTTTGTTACATTGTACATCTAACTATAAACTACTTATGATACTACGTCATAATATCAGAGAATAGGTACTTTGGACCTGCGTGAGTAAACGAACCAGAAATGCCGACATGACCCGACGAGTCGCGAAGCTGAAGTGGCAATGGGCCATAGTTGGTTCGAAGAATCAATAGGCGTTGGGGTCTCGAGGTGCTTGAATGGCGGCCTCGCACCGGGATGCGCAGCGTTGTAAGGCCCCTTTCAAACCTAATCAAATAATTTTTATTCAAGTAGACTTTTAGAAAGTGTTGTTGTGTGGGTCTTCGTTTGGCCCGTGAGGGCCAAGCGGGGGGTACGGGCCTCGAGGCTGAGCCTCCTTAGGCGCGGGACATATAGAGGTGGCGCCGGCGCGGTGAGTGGCGAGGGCGCGCGCGCCACTGGCGTGCCGCTTCTATCTATTTTATACAAAATGTATGCAAGCGGCGTGGCGCCGCGTATACACAAGAGGCGCGGCGCAGTTGTGGCGGGGCGACGCTTCCTCGCCACTCGGCGCGCCCGTTCGCCAGTGGCACGCCGCTCGAAACGCACAGGGCCGGATTGAAAATGCACGACGATACGGAATTTAATATCGATATTGCCAGTTAGTGGAAAAACACCTAGAACTTTACGACTAGCTTTTTCTAGTTTGTAGGTATAATGCTGGGCACAAACCTGAGCTGTACTGTGCACCCATTCCGGGTTGTGTTGGAATTATAGTCTGGAATAATACATACAATTAATAGCAATAATTTTCCGGGATAAAAAGTAGCCTATGTCCTTCTCCGGAACGTAACTTACCGCTGTACCAAATTTCATCAAAATTGTTTGAATAGATGGGCCTTGAAATCGTAGCAGACAGACATACAGACATACTTTCGCATCTATACTAATATTATAAACGCGCCAGTGGCGTGCCTCTGGCGCGCCAGAGGCACGCCAGTGGCGCGCGCACCGTCGCCACTCGCCACGCCGGCGCCACTTCTATATGTCCCGCGCCTTAGTCCTTACCCGGGCGGGACGCTGGGCAACTCTGTGCCCCGGTGAATGGCTTTAAGCCGCGACGGCTTGGGCCTGCCTGGGAGGCTACGGGCCCTTAAGTTTGGTGCTGTGTGGGTCCGCACTGCGGGTGACGTCATCACCACCGCGTGCAGGACCCGTGTATCCTTTTAGGCATGGAGGCGCGTAAGCACCGCCATGCCTGCTACGACTGCTGCTGCTGCTGCTGCTTGTGTTGCGCCCTGACCCTGCAGGTACGCCGTCAGCCCGGTCGTGAGCGCCTCGATCACAGGCCACAGCCCGGACCAAAGCCACAATGTCCGGGTTGGTCTGCGCTGCTTGCTGGGCCGGTTGGCTTTAGCAATTGCTTTTGAATAGTCGAGTGAATCCAGTGAATCTTTACTTGGTGAACAGACAATCTCAACCAAGTTGCTAAAAGCCGCTGGAAGCAAAAGCCCATCGGTCCTACGGCTGATCTCTCTCCAGTAGTGTCTTAATTGCCGTCCCCTCCAACTATGAGAGGGAAAGAGTGCACCTGTACTTGCGCATACACGTGTGCAATATAATATCTCTTGCATAGTTGTAAAGTCTCCGTTGATATTGGCTGCGTTGGCCGAAATTCGGCCCGAGTGTTATCTTACTATTCCGTTTCCGCGGTCACCCACCACATTGCACAATCAAGCGTATGTTTGGCAATTAAGGACCGCTCATTAGTCCGCACTGGCGCTGAGGTTAACGATCTTCAATGGGATTGTCTCAATCCATTCAAACGGGCTCCGCCGCAAGGCAGGCGTTTTGTCCCCCAGCTTGCGGGTTGATATCCTAGGATGGAATGGAAATCCTTTGTTTTGTTATTCAGGGGGTAACTACTAACTATGCATGAATAAGTGTATTTCATGCATAGGTACTTCTTCTAGAATCTATATTTTAGAATCGGTGGTGACATCTTTACGTTAAAAAAAACCTGCGAATCAGTCATAAATTGTTAAGTACTTACATAAAAACCTACCTCCTCTAATAGTTAAGTATGGGTTTTATACAGTTTACTTATTAAGTAGTTTTCAATAATCAATATAATTTTTGATAGTTGTTAAAGTTTTTACTTAATATTATCGTTATTTCGGAAGCGGTAGTAACTTAACTAGGTACACTGTAAATACAGAAGTTAATAATAATAATCATCATAATATTATTTATTTAGTTGATCGTTATTGTTATGCATAATTACATATTATGATAAGCACCCAACACGAAAACCAGTGAAAACATTAAATTAAAACAGAAAATGGCGCAGACCGGTTTTCGAACACAACCTTGACCTAATTCCTTAGATAAGCATGATTTTTTTTCATTTTCATATAAATCTATGTAAAGTATAAACTTCTAAGCCTGAAATACCACCATCGGTCGGATTATTATTCTTTAAAACTGTTTTTTAAAAGCCTATACACCTTGGCCCAACGCACTTGGCGAACTAATGCACGGCTTCTGAGACACAAGTCCCCAGACAGAAAGGAGACGTTGCTCCTGTTTTTATTTACTGAAACTCGGCTTATTTACTTACTTACTTTGAAATACGGAATTAGCTATAACCAATGGTGCACTCCCTTCTATTCAAGTATAAGCAGCCTTTTGCTGCACTCGTTCTCCGCTGGCCCTTAGCAATTTTGCCCAGCGATTGGCCATTTTGCTGGCTTAAGGATTTTCACTCTACAGAAGTCAAAATTACTTGGCATAGCGGTATTTAGACGGCACTTGCCGAATGGAATTGGTCTAAAGGACCCATTACAACAATCATTATATCAAACAAAAAACGAGAACTCTCATAGTCAGACAGGTTTCAGACATTCCTCGAAATGTTTTCCTTCCGTTAAAGAAAGTGATTAGATAATTAATAACTTAAACATATCTCATAAAACTCCGATAAGTTACAGCTGCGAGCGAGAGATTCTAATCCCGGACCAATCGAATATGAGGGCGATGTCTTTACCACTAGGCCATAACTGCTTTACACTTTACAGTAGTTAACTGTGTTGTGGGTCTTCTCCGTTTGGCCCGTGAGGGCCAAGTGGGGGTACGGGCCTCGAGGCTGAGCCTCCTTACCCGGGCGGGACGCGGGGCAACTCAACTCTGTACCCCGGTGTCTTGACGCCGCGTAAAACCGGCTAGGGCTTGCCTTGTAGGCTACGGGGCCCTAGGTCGGGTGTCATGTCCGGTATTGGGTCCGCACTGCGGGTGACGTCGTCACCTCTGCGTGCTGGACCCGCGTCTCGTCCGGAAGTCTCGGCGCTGCGGGCAATGGGCAAGAAGTTAACTACAATATATATATTGTAGTTGCAAATTGCATTCGCGTAGCCAACTAAGTGAAGGATAAGACTATAACGACCTCTGTCAAGAACCAACAATTTGCTCTTTCTATTCGCCATTCGGTAGTCGGTACCGTTTGACCTCCTTCCTTTGTTCCAACGCTTCGTCCTTTGTTTCTTTGCCGGCTTCCATTTCCTTTAAAAAAAAGGTGGCCGCAAGAGAGCACTGCGGCTTTAAAATAAAACAAAGTTTGGTAGTAGCCTTGGCCTACGACGGTATGCTGTGCCAATTGTATTTAAACGAGTCATTTTAAAAAATACGCGCCGAATTGAGAACCTCCTCCTTTTTTGGAAGTCGGTTAAAAATACTTGCCAAGAACCGCTCTTATTGAAGTCGGTTAACTACTTAAAAAGCAATTAATAAGGTGTCATCTTGGTCGAAAGTGTCATATATACAATTAAAAAACGATAGAAAATATGAAAAAATCACAGAATCTTTAGCGAAACGATTTTTCATTCTGCCATGCTATAATCAGTAATATATAAGAATCTTGCTCGTGACAATTTAGGAATTTAAAAAAATACGCACATCGTCCCTTTTGTATGGAAAATATTCAGGCTTCAGGCAATATGTCACCGATGTACGTCAAACTCAGTGTGAGAACCATTCATACCGAACAAACCACGTAAAAGCATTAAACACAACGCACGAGGGAAAACTCATGGCGGGTATCACTCTTGAGGCGCGCGTATGTGTGTACGATTTATACACGGTGCTTTTTTTATAGTCGTTGAAAAGCAAACCAGTTAATGTACCCAATGCCTACAGTCCACTGGTAAAATACAAAAAAAAATAAAGAACATTTCAATGAGTTTCATTTAAAAAATAAATAAAAAATAGCTTCATTTGAAAACACCCCATAGCGCACGTAAATATGGCGCTCGCGGAACGGCGGCGCTCGAGTACCTACAGTAGCACGGCGCGGGCACGTGTCCCTAAAGGTCATTCACTTTAACGAAAATGTACTGGAATACGTACAGTAAATGCAGTAACCTTTAAGACTATGAGTTAAGACCCTCTGCTGAGAAGTTACTTGTTAGTCAAGTACGTCAAACTAACTTGTTACGTACGCTACTTACGTAAAAATTGCCGAGTACCTACCAAGGCACAGACCGTGTGCCTCATTCGATCAGCTGTTTGCAATGCAAGCTCGTATTATTGTGTACTAGGTACTTACTTACTTAATTTCAATCTTCGTACTTTCGTACTTTTTACGGACTTTCGGAAACAATAATTGTTCTAAGTACATGAAATAAACATTTCATTTCAAATCCAACTAAAATGTTCAACAAGAAATGGTAGGTAGCTACTTACTCGGGTTTAAAAAATAAGTAGGTGGTTCTCTTTCTGAGTCGTATTCCTCATTTCTAAGGGCCCTTTCCATTAATCACATAATGGCAAGGGTTTTGTTTTTCTTTCTTCTTAATAATAATTCGGTGGGTATGATTAGGAATTAAGTAAGTAGTCAATTGTTTCAGACTCATCAAGAAAGTACCTAGGTAACAAACTTACACTTTTTACCAGCTATTTCGATTAAAATCAACAAAATTAGGTACAGTACCTTTCCTTAATTAATTCCATAGGTATGTTCATGCCACATGAGTAGATTAACACACAAACCACACAGAACAGAAAAGTTTAACCTATCTTCCTGTAATGAAGTAATTATTCGAATTGCTTGCTGTTTTACTCCAAACAAAAGAGCATGTTTTTGTAAGTCATAAAAATGTTTGAGTTTAATCACTTTCACATCACTTCGCGCTGTACCTACTGGTAGTTTAGACATCTAACACTACGCTGTACGTCTTACAGTAACTCAAGAATTAGACTTTGTACCATGTTTTAAGAAAAATAATAATTACGGAAACAACAACGAAAATTATGCGTAGGTACTATACTTCCGCTTGCGCACGTTCGGTGGCCGACCCGTAACTGAGTAAATCTATTTTTTGCATTTTGCTATTTCCTGTAAAAAGGGGGCGGGGCCGATGGGTCAAAAGGATAGCGCGAGCGCATGATTGGACCTCGGTCCACGTGGACTTTTCAAATAACCATTCGCTATTGGTTCACAAAATTTCTCTTGCACGATTAATGTGAGGAAGAGAATTCCTTGAACTTGTAACAGAGGTTACTTCGCATGTACTTTCGTAAACATAATTAAACAGGATGTTTCAAATTTTTTCGAAATTTTAATAAATTTTTTTCGCTAGTGTGTGTATTGACATGAGGTCATTTTTAATATTGCTCAAGGATATCTTATATCGGACTCATAACTGGGGCCGCTTTTGCACGACGGTGGCACAGGCACCGTGTATTGTAAGAAATTGTGCACGTCGCGTCGAACGCGAAACACTTTGCTCTGTTAAGCGAGGTTTAGATTTGCAACAAAACTTGCAGAAGTTGACTTCTGCAAGCTATTTCTACCGTGTAAACAATCATTTCAAGCTCACTTCCGCAAGTTTTGTAACTTGCAGGACTTGCCGCAAATCGCAAGTGTAAACACTATTTTGAAACTTCTGGCAGTAACTTGCGGTTTATTTTGCTTGCAGATAAAAGTTTTAACTTGCGGTTTTATTTTGCTAGCAAATAAAAGTTTATAATTATGTCAGGTAAAAAAGTTTGGACGCGGGTTGAAACTGTGCGGCTAATAGAGAAGTATGAACAATTCAGAGAATTGTGGGATACGAAATGCAACGATTACCGAAATAAAATTAAAAAAAATTCTACTTTGCAAAATTTGGCGGTGGAATTCAACACAACTGATATGGAGGTCAGTAGAAAGCTACACAATCTAAAAACCCAGTTTGGCCAAGAACTTAAAAAAGAACGACAGCGTAAAAGTGGCCAAAGCTCCAACGAAATATATAAAAGCAAATGGGAATATTTCGATATGATGAAATTCACGTTGGACCAGCATATACCGGCGGCAACTGACGATTCGATGGTAAGATAAAAATACAATAAAAAAACATGTAAAGTTAGGTAGTAACTTTTAATTTAATTACCGCAGTGGGTACAAAAATAGGAAAACATCGTTATGGTTAAATTTTAGTATATTGCCAACTTAATTCACCTTCTGGAGCAACAAAATAATCCCTGAATTTTTCTCTTATAGACTTCGCATTCAAGGTAGGATTATTTTGCAGAGCAGACTGCAAACTTAACAAAACGTGGTCAGAATTATTGTGATCTTGAGGCCATACGTAATTGGGATTATTTTTAATAAGATAATTATGTAGCACGCATATGGCAGCAGTAATTATCCTTGTCTTGGCCGGGTTTAATAGAATTGGTTTTTGGAGAACTCTAAATCGTGAAGCAATATGACCAAAAACATCTTCAACAGTGTTTCTCGCCCTCGACAAACGATAATTAAAAACACGATTTGGACCCGGTTGATTTCTACATCCGTAAGGTTTCATTAAATATGGTCTCAAGGCAAAAGCATCGTCTGCCACAATAACGTAGGGAGCAATAATTTCACTACCTGGCAAAGGTTTAGGAGGTGGCAAATTCAAAGTATTGTTATCTAAGGACCTAGATAAATTGCTGTTATTAAAAACGCCGCCATCTGAATTTTTTCCATTACAGCCTATATTTACATAAATAAATCTGTAAAATGCATCCACCAAAGCTAGCAAAACAATACTATAAGTTCCTTTATAATTATAATAAAAACTGCCACTATTAGGGGGTGCTTGTATTTGTATATGTTTCCCATCTAGTGCGCCAATACAATGTGGAAAATTCCATTTATCTGCAAAGCCTTTAGCAATTTGTAACCATTCATCTTCTGAAGTTGGCATCTGGAATTGAATAATCAAATATAAATTAATATATTATATAATACTTATATATATAATAATATTATTGTTAATTTTAGGATAGTTACACTGACTGGAGGGATTCAGTAGAAGAATCAACGTGTAACACACCATCGGTCAAACGTTCTAAAAAAACCGCATCAAATGATGATTTAGAAAGAGCTACCAAAATATTAAATAAGCTCGATGATGAGTACCAAATATTCGGCGATTATGTTGCCAACGAAATAAGAAACATGCATTGTATGAAATACAAAGGTGAACTTAAACGTAAAATACAACTTCTAATCATTGAGATGACTGAAATTGATGATAATGAATACTTAAAACGTGAAGAGGCAGTTTCGTCAGATGAAGTAAGACAAAACAACAAGTGTGGTCCTAGCCGAGTAATAGATGAAAATGAAACATGCGAATCCTTAATATATCAACCTAAACCTGGTCCTAGCCATGTAGTCGATGATAATGAAACATGCGAATCTATAATATGTCAACCTAAACCTGGTCCTAGCCATGTAGTCGACGAAAATGAAACATGCGAATCAATTTATCTCGACATTAATGGCGTAAGATATTTAATAGATAGCCTACCTTTAGGTACTCTGCGTGAAGACGATCGTATAGAGCGTGGCAACACTCAATCACAATGATTGATATCGAGCAGACAGGAATACGAAACATATAAGATAAAGAGTGGAAGGAATCGCCTGAAACAAAAACTTAATTTTGTATTTTTTTAATGAATAAATGAAAATTCTTTAAAATGTGTACCTAATTTATTTTACTTACCTGTTGCCAGGTATCGTAGAGTAACATATAAGCGTAGGCTAGCAGGTATAGCAGCTCGCAATTTAGTATTTTGTTTTTCAATATTCGGGCGAATTTTCTCTAGGATAATGTTAAAGTTTTCTTCATTCATTCTAATGAAATTTTTAAACTGCATAGGTTCTTCGCACCTGAGTTCTTTTAATAGATGATTGTGGATACCAACATTATCTCGTCTTAATATCCAATTCTTAACCCACTTTCTATTTTTCCGTTTCTT
The DNA here is from genome assembly GCA_963932025.1 of Erebia epiphron. Taxonomy (NCBI): domain Eukaryota; kingdom Metazoa; phylum Arthropoda; class Insecta; order Lepidoptera; family Nymphalidae; genus Erebia; species Erebia epiphron. The sequence goes on from OZ009946.1 coordinate 28,869,179, forward strand.
CTTAATACTGCTTAATAACACTACTATAGCAGCAGCACGTATTTTTCTGCAGCTTGGCATGATGATTTCAACTCTCTGAATTTTCTGACTTGCATGCAAAAAAAATTGCTCGTACTAGTGTAAACTCTTTTCCAAGTACTTCCACAAGTTGTACTTGCAGAAGCGAATTGCGATAGTAATATTGCTGGTAGTGTAAACGGTCCTGCAAGTTTTTGCGGAAAAACTTGGCAGAAGTTCTTGCTAATCTAAACCCCGCTTTAGTATGTTAGCTTTCATACAGCTGGTCTTACTTACAATGAATTTAAAACATCCAAATAGCCCAATGGAAATAATTATTCAGTAAAAACTTGAATAAATAAATGTAAGTAATTACTTAAGTAATAACTAATTTTTGTAAACAACTAAGTACTTAGATACCTAATCGGAAGGATCTGGCAAGACGGAATTTTTAGTAATCCTAATTCTAGCACAAAATTAGTATTATATATGCACCTTGAAGGTGTACCTACATGCGCAGGTGTAGATTGGTGTAGTAGGTGATCAGATGAGCATGTGGTCTGCAATTTGGATGGGCTTCGATCCACTGTAAGTATTATAATATTATAGTCATATTGAAGCTGTGTTATTAAAGTCATATAACAAGCTATAGACTGTTCGAGCGTGCTCATAGGTACGGTATTTATCCAGGATAAACACAGACGCAATTTGTCTCCCTCAATTCACGCCATACCCAGCGTTGGATTTCCCATTCATGGGAACAATGCCACGTTAAGAGAAAAACTCGTCAATTTTTAGACGGCCAGACAGCCGAAATTGCGATATTTCATTGTTTGATCTATAACTATTTATTATACGACTGCCTGAAAAAAGGAGTATATTGTTTTCAGGGTTCATGTATGTATGTATGTGAGTTTGTATATTCCACCATAACTTCTATACGCCTGAACCGATTTTGATAAATGAGGTATTTTTAGAATCCCTAGCTTATTCCGGGTGACATAGGCTAGTAAAATTTTAAAAAAAATTGATGGGGTGACCATGGTCCCGCATTAAAGACTAAAGTTGGTTTTTTTTCGAAAATAAGATTAACTATACATATATCATCGTCTAGAAAATGATAAGTAGATTCCAAAAATATATAACATAATAGTTCAATATCCAGTGATTCCCAAAAAATATCATTTAATAAAAATGTGAATAAGATTCCATTAGTCGATTTTTAACCAAGGGGATAAAGCAGTGTCTTCTGTCGCGGGTGACGATTTAAATCGCGAGCGTAACGACGGACTCGAGGTTTACTCCCGAGCGTAGCGAGGGTGTTAAAAACTTAAATCATGAGCGAAGCGAGGGATTTAAGACGAGTCCTGAGTGTAGCGAGGGATTTAAGTTCACCCAAGACTGAGACAGCTTTATCACCGAGGAAAATACTCTACTTTTCGTACCATTTGCGAAAAAATTAACACAATAATAATATGAAATAAGCATTTATTAAAAATAATTACAATTAAAAGTAAAAGTTAACATTCGAAACATTGGTCCAATTATTGATACAAAGAGTTACATTTTTGTTTGGTACATTTATTGTTGATGAGTTGATTGGAGTATTTCTCAGTTCTTGCGTCTGAGCAACTGTTGAGAACATTAACTTATTTATAAAAATAAATTAAAATAAACGTTTATGTATTTGAAGAAAACAAAAACGCGGCAAATTCCTAGACCTAGACTAATATTTTTTTGTCGGAAAAGCAAAGGCATCAAGCTCATACGGCCTCGTCGGTTTTCGTAATTTTATTTAATAATCATAACTGCATAATATATGCGTATTCCTTTTTCAAAAAGATGTTTAATGCTTTCTAAACAAACTCTATGGTGTAAACACAGATGTAGTTCAGTATAAATTTCGGTAAGTATTCCAAATTTAAATCACATTCTCCCCCTAGACTATGAAATTCAGTACAATTTTCTTTCCCTGTTTTTAACAGATTAAAAATGACTATTGTTATGTTCGCTTTTTGTGGCATAGAATGTCACTTTTTTGAGCAAATGGTACGAAAAGGTAATTAATGACTGTGGTATCGTTACGTAGTAGATGGTTACGGGCTACGGCCGGCAGGGCAGTCGTATTTATTAATAATTTTAATTTTATTCACTTGTGACGTTAGGATAACGTAGGCTAGTAGGGCGCAAAAACGCTTAATATTCTTCAAATCAAAGTTGCTTCTTTGTTGTTTGTGCATTTCCTGCATAGGTACCTAAGTAGTTATTAGTTATGACCAATATAATCTAATCTGATGCCCGCGACTTCGTCCGCTTGGATTGAGGTTTCCCTCGGGAGCTCTTTAATTTTCCCGGGTAAAAAGTAGCCTGTGTCATTTTCTGATCCCTAAACTACCACTGTGCAAAAAATCACGTCGATGCCTTGCTCTGTGAAAAACAAAACACGGGAACCATACATTTTTCCGTGATAAAAAGCCTATGTGTTATTCCAGACTATAATCTACCTCTGTGCCAAATTTCATCCAGATCCGTTCAGCCGTTCTGGCGGGAAAGAGTAACAAACATCCATTTGAGGTTTTTTTTAATTCCTGCGGGAACTCTTCAATTTTCCGGGATAAAAAGTAGCTTACGTTATGCAAACCCTGGCGCGTAAACTATCTCTGTACCATTAAAATAACTACACATAAAAAATTAAATTACTTAAACGCATTTTTTTTTAATATAAAAACATTCCGTGGAGGTTAAGGACCATACGATAATTTGCCGATAGAAGATTAGTCAGACATTTATTTACCTTTCAGTAATTGACAGTAACTAGTTAGAAACATACTAGATAACTACCTAATACACGCGATCGTCGTCGTCTCTAAGTAGGATAAAACACATAACCCTGTGCGTTCCGCAGTCGGGTAAAAATAACCACAAAATAACTATTTAAATGAGTAGTTTATAGAGTGGTAACTAACTTTCTACCCTACTAATAGAGATTTATTATCGTCTCTACATATTATTAAGTAAGAAGTATGTGGTAACGATCATTTTTAGGGTTCCGTACCCAAAGGGTAAAAACGGGACCCTATTACTAAGACTCCGCTGTCTGTCTGTCTGTCTGTCTGTCTGTCTGTCTGTCTGTCTGTCTCCAGGCTGTATCTCATAGACCGTGATAGCTAGAAAGCTGAAATTTTCACAAATGATGTATTTCCGTTGCCGCTATAACAACAAATACTAAAAATTAAAAAAATATATATATTAAGGGGGGTCCCCATACAATAAACGTGTTTTTTTCGTATTTTTTTGCTCAATATTAAAAACGGTAACAGGTAGACGGTTCAAATTTTCACAGAATATTAACTTGTATATTACCTTTCAAAATAAATAATTAAATATCAATAAAGTAAATATTAAAGGGGGGCTCCCATACAACAAACGTAATTTTTTGATATTAACAGTAAACCTCTACAAACAAAGTTAGTTTTGCGGTTCATTAACAAAGGTAATTATACCTACTTCTTGAGTACGGAGCCCTCGGTGCGCGAGTCCGACTCGCACTGGTTAAAGGAAATAACCTTACTGTGAGTAAGAGATTTCCTAACTAACTAGGTAAGTAGGTAGGTATGTCTTTTGGTAGTTGGCAAATACCAATAAAATTTTCGGGCTAATTTGATAAGTATCTTATCTTTATTGTGGTTCACCTACTATTCAGACAAAGAATCGTCAAAATTCCGACTTCTAGTAATAAGCTTAAGTACAGAAAAATCTATACAGGTAAGTCTGCAAAGATAGGTATGAATCATTAAACTTTCTTCGCCGTCTTAACATTTATTTATACAAAGGAAGTCTGAACCCGAAAGTTTGTATTTCAAAATTACTTAAATACAAAGTTTCTTAATCACTATACCTAAAGGAAGGGGTTACTTTACTTTATCGAAGTTTCAAGAAATTTTCCGCGAACTTCTAAGTTTGTATAATGGACCTAAGACTTGAAAGAATTTGGAATTTAGCTGCACCTATCCAACTTGCAAATTATTGTTTTAACTAAATAGGACTTGTACTTATTTACTTAACTATTTCAAATACCTACCTATATTGCTTAAAGTTATGTAGGTACTTACCTACGATCAGAAAATAAATTATTATGATTGAGAATGATTATTATGAAAGGATAGCGACATAGCCAAAGTACTTACTGCTATTTACCTCATATATTTATTTACAGTCAGGAAAAAACTGGTATTGAACCTGCACTGTGGGTTTTTTCGATATAAGTAGGTACTACTTTGTGGTAGAAAATATAGCGTGACGGCTCGCGGCGGGGATGTCAATTCCACAGCGCAATTGGTTTTTCAATTAACGTTTTGAATGTCCGAAGTCTGAACTACATCCCTAGCAGTATGAAAGAACGTGGCGCCCGACAAGTCTCCTCCACTGTTGTCTCCTCCACTGTTGTCATCACCGAGTAGGTTGTCATGAAGCACTAGGATTGCCAGTGTCAGCTGTATTAGAAGCCTAAAAGAAGCTTATTAATAATTATTGGTAAGCTTATTAATTATTAGTGGGCCCGGCAGACGTTTTCCTGCCCTGAATCTATTCCAGCGCCACCTACCGAGTCCAATTGTGAATCTACACCATCCCGGGACCCACTTAAACACAATAAATATCATCAAAATCGGTCCAGCCGTGTTCGAGATTTTGCGAGACAAGCGCACGACAGTTGATTTATTTATTGATATTTCTACGCTCGGAAGCCTTACGCTCTTTTAGTTATCATAAATCAAAGATAAGTTACTTTAAATACCTAACAGAAAAGGCAACTTAATTTGTAAGCAAACTACTTAGGAATCTACTCAGCTAATTAAATATATATTAGTTATCTATGTAAAGCCCTGGCCGTACATAGCGCGATGGAAGATGCGTTGCGGCTGCAAAAACATTTTGACATTAGAATACTTGAATTATGATCTGTACCCATTTACCAACCTTGATAGAATCACGTGCTTTAATTACTATAAAGCTAAGTAAAACGGAGCTATACTTAGATTTTTACTTAACTACTCGGAATCGACTCGGCAAGATTTTATTCCGTTAGGGTCGCTACTTCTAAACTCTGTCCAATCATTTATTTTACTTTTGGCAGATGGAGTCAATGGTGTTCTAGCGCGTTACTGATTCGATTTTTGATAACATTCGACTTTCTTTATGAAGAAGTTTTAATCGATTTGACACATAGATATTTACCGTAGCTCAACATTTTTTATTGGTTTATAAACATACCGAAGTGTCCAAATTACTAAGTACATTAAGGTATGTATTAAAATAAATCATTTATATACAACTAGCTGATACCCGCGACTTCGTCCGCGTGGATTGAGGAGTTTTAGTTCCCGCGGGAACTCTTTAATTTTCCGGGATAAAAAGTACCCTATTATTTAATCCGGACTTCTAACTTTACGTCTGCAAAATTTCAAAGCAATCGGTTCAGTAGTTACGGCGTGAAAGCGGAACAAACATACAAACAAACTCACTTTCCCATTTATAATATTAATAGTAAGGATAAGGATAGAACATTAGATATACATGATCGTCAGGTCATAGAAACCATCCATCGCCAAAGATGTATAGTGCTTAAGAGACAAAAAGACAGCTAGTATTGAAGCTCCGTGACTATTTTGAAAAGGAAAGTCGACTTGTAATTACTAGATTAGTATACGAGTTACGAAATATCGGATAAAAGGGCACGTCGCTTCACTATTGGTAAAAACGATATGCGTCTATGGATTATTGCATTTTTTTGTCGATGGCCGTTGCCTGTCCATAATTATGACACTTCATAGACGTGCATATGCCAAAAGTAAAATAAATCGTTGGACAAGGTGAGCGAAAGTAGCGACACGACGCGACGGCCGACGCGTTACGACTTACGACACCATAGAAAATGACAAACTTGTCTACGCGACAACATATAGGCTACGTAGGTATAGAGTCGCGGTGTCGCGTTTGTCGCTCACGTTGAACAACGGGTTAAATCGCAGCTACTTCCAGCGTCCGAATCACAGCGCTTTGGTGATCTCTATTAACTCAACCGCAAACTGCACTGTAATTTATGCGAAGTAGTTAACTACTAGTCACTGCAAGTCGTCTCATGGAACGCGCAACAGCATCAGCGCGTTAATCAAATTCCTTGTAGTATTGACAGTTGACACGCATCGCCGCCGTCTCGCGTTGTATCTGACCTGAGCTGAACCACGTTACAAGATGCCCTTTGTCGTGATGCCGTTATCTTGAACAAAGCGAGCGGCATTCGTTTTAGTTATTACCAGTAATTGCATAGTTACTCACTTCAAGTGCAATGTCAAAGCGTAAATAAACAACGGTTTAATAATAAAGCCTAGAACACACCGCGCGACGTAAGTTGACCTATCCAGCGTGCTCACGCTGTTACCTATATGAATTTGACCCACGTCGGTAGATCACTAGTTGAAGATAATTTTAATAATAACTAGATGATGCCCGCGACTTCGTCCGCATGGATTGATGTTTTTCAATTCCCGCGGGAACTCTTTAATTTTCCGGGATAAAAAGTAGCCTCATCACTACAGCCTATTAACGTCCCACTGCTGGGCACAGGCCTCCACTCTTATAGGAGAGCGGGAATTAGAGCTTAGACCCACCACGCTGATCCAATGCGGGTTGGCGGGCTTTAACGATTATTATCATGTTAGTGATAATAACCGGGACCGACGGCTTAACGTGCTCTCCGAGGCACGGGGGTGGAACACCGCCAACTTCCAACTCCGGGCTGGCACTGAGAATTTCTTAATTGAAAAACCCAATACCTAACTTTTATGCCCGACCGGGAATCGAACCCAGGACCTCGTGATCCGCAGTCGACTATGCTAACCACTAGACCAACGAGGCAGGCAAAAGTAGCCTAATTTCATCAAAATCGGTTGAGTAGTTGGGCCGTGAAAGCGTAGCGAACAGACAAACAGACACACTTTCGCATTTATAATCGTACATGGGTATCGGAAGTCAGTAAAAAATCTGTCTAAACTACATTCCCAATTCTAACAAAAGGCTTTAATCTACGAGTATCTTATACATGTATGTAAGTAGTTACACAATATACAATGTACTAAACATCGTTTGCAGTCTTTGTCCTTCAAAAAGCAGCCAATTTATAGCTTTGCCACAAGGTGAAGGAGGCGCGGGCGGGCCCCCCATCTCTAGGGAGAACCCTCCATTCTGTAGAAGGTTTCCCTTAGCAAACACTTTAATATAGCAACGAGCAATTCGTCCGTCGTCTATCCGAGAAAAAAGGATGGGAACAAACATGAGCCATTTGAAGAAACTCTTTCTCTACGCAGAAATGTAAAATGAGCTATTTTTAAAGAGCAAATGTTGACTTTGTATTAAGTAAATATGCTTAAACATTCGAGTATGTTTTTTCAACATATGATAAAATCCGCTATGGTTTTTTATGTATTACAATTTACATTATGAAAAAAACTGGCTTAGTGAAATTGGGCACATTTCGATAAGTGAAATTTATAAGACGTATAGCATTTGAATAGCGTTTTGTAAGTAATAAGAAATACTAAGAATTGTAAAATAAAAATACATCATTCAAAACATATTGAACTATCTAATAGGTAGGTAACTAGGGTTAGGTGAAAAAAAAAACCCGGTCTCGAATCCGACGTAGTCACTAGTCAGCAAATGGGTTCCAATGTTCGATAGCATTAGAGAACACATAACTTAGGCTTAGGGGGTAACGTTTTTGACAGGTCGTTAATACGAGCATTGCACCCTTGTTAGTGTGCACCCACCCCTCCATAGCACGGCTGCGAACGTGTAAATATGGTCCGTATCGTGCTTACGTAATACCTTGATAATAATATACTAGCCGGTAGTAATTCTTAAAATAATTTTCTGAATTTCAATCTATACTAATACTAGCTAATGCCCGCGACTTCGTCTGCGTGGATTGAAGCTTTTTGGTTCCCGCGGGAACTCCATTTTCCGGGATAAAAAGTAGCATATGTGCTATTCCAGACTATAATCTATCTCTGTGCCATATTTCATCCAGATCCGTTCAGCCGTTGGGGCGTGATTGAGTAAGAAACATCCATCCATACATCCATCCATCCAAACTTTCGCATTTATAATATTTGTACTGATATTATAAACGCAAAAGTTTAGATGGATAGATGTATCGATGGATGTTTGTTACACAATCACGCCAGAACGGCTGACCGGATTTGGATGAAATTTGTGACAGAGATAGTCTGGAATAACTCATAGGCTACTTTTTATCCTGGAAAATGAAAGAGTTCCCGCGGGAACCAAAAAGCTTCAATCCACGCAGACGAAGTCGCGGGCATTAGCTAGTATTAGTATAGATTGAAATTCAGAAAATTATTTTAAGAATAACTCCCGGAAAATTAAAGAGTTCACACGGTCATTTTTTATGCAATGGCAAATCCAGAAACTCTTTTGGAATAGAAAATTTCTGACTCTCTTACTGACTGACTGAACTGACCCATCAACGACCAACCCTTGAACTTTGTAATCTAAATATATAAAATTCAAAGTCCTGACTGACTGACTGTATACATATAATTAATATCAACGCACAGCCTAAACCGCTAAGGATAGAGACTTGAAATTTTGATAGTAGCTTCCTTTTGTAACGTAGGCGCTTCCTAAGGAAGGATTTTTCAAAATTCCACCCCTAAGGGGGTGAAATAGGGGTTGAAAGTTTGTATGAAAGTCCGTCATTTCTCAAGTTATATCCATGAAACTTAGTATATGAGTTATCGGTAAAAAATAAAGAAATACGTCTTTCACAGTTTTTGAAAATTCTACCCCCGAAGGGGTAAAATAGGGGATGAAAGCTTATATGAAAGTCTTTCATTTCTCAAGATATTTCTCAAGTTGTATCAACGAAACTTGGTATTTTGGCTTTAGGTAATAAATAAAGAAGTGTGGCACAGTTTTTCAAAATTCCACCCCTAAAGGGGTAAAATAGGGGTTGAAAGTTTGTATGAAAGCCCTTCATTTCTCAAGTTATAGTGATGAAACTTAGCATTTGGGCTTTCAGTTAGATATACAGAAGTGCGAGTTTCACCATTTTAGAAAATTCTACTCCCGAAGGTGTGAAACAGGGAATGAAAGTTTATATGAAAGTTATTCACAATTTTACACCCACAGGGGTAATATAGGGGTTGTAAGTTGGTGTTAAAAGGCCGGTGTTTTTCAAGTTATAGCCATGAAACTTGATATTTGGGTTTAAATTATGAAATACATTATTAACAATTTTTATAAATTCTATCCCAAAAGAAGTTAAATAGTCCTTCAATCAGGCAGCAACAGATCAAAGGATCGACGTGTTTGTTTTCATGGGTTCTTTTTATCCCGGAAAATTAAGGAATGCCTATGGAAATTAAAAAACTTATGCCACGCGAACGAAGTCGCGGGCGTCCGCTAGTCTGAAATATTGCACAAAGGTGCCCTTGATTATGTTGACAAGGCATAAAGAAAGATTGCGAAATTGACAAGAACAATAAAATTAAGTACACGTGGAATTAGGAATGTCCTCGTTTTTTTAAGTCGGTTAAGATTTTCATACAACTCGATAAACAAAGGAGCTGATGACACTGAGGCGAAGTCTTTCAAAGGCAACCTTGTTCTAAATCTAGATAATACATAACTAAGTAATGCGTATTGGAATCGTAAGACACCTGCAGTTACAGAAATCTCGTGAGCTCGTGAAGTGAGTAGTATGCTTAATTAGGCCTTTGTTAAACGCTCATGAATAATTTCTCATAGTAAATATATATTAATAGGTACTTAAGTACTTACTACATAATGCCCGCGACTTAGGCCGCGTGGATTAAGTTTTTTTTATTCCCGCGGGCGGCGGGATTTCTTTTATTTTCCGGGATAGCATATGTCCTTCCCCGGGGTACATCCTATATATCTGTACCAAATTTCACCAAAACCGTTTGAAAAGTTGGGCCGTTAAAACGTAGCAGACAGACAGACACTATCGCATTTATAATCCATACTGATTTTATAAAAATGCGAATGTGTGTGTCTGTTTGCAAAGCATTCAAGGCCCATTATTTCAACCGATTTTAATGAAATTTGGCATAGGAGACAGTTTGTATCCCGGGGAAGGAAATAGGCTACTTTTATCCCGGAAAATTATGGAGATCCCGCGGGAAAAAACTATCCACGCGGAGCATCATCTAGTATTACTTAACTACTTAAGTATGGATTTGTGCTAGTTCGATATTGAACAAAATCTTCCGCTAAGTCGAAGCTTTGATGTTTTTTCCAGTATCTTTTATTTAGGAGTTCGCCAAAAAGATGTTCGAACAATTCCGTATAGATATTGCTTGTGGAACCTTCCATTTCATATTTAATTTTCTTCTAGATAACTAGTCTTTGACGCATTATTCGTCAGTAAATAAAAGAGTTCAACGACGTTTAAAGTGAATGTTTTTCTTTAAAGTGAAGTCTTGTCTTGTGGGTTACCGGAAAAGGTTTGCTAAGCGATTTATCGTTCCGGTACTGGACACCGCTGGAAATCGATCAAAATAATATTATAAATGGCATAGAATGTTTGTTTGTTGGTTTGTTCTTAAATCACGCCGTAACAGAGCAACGGATCGATGTTATTGCACGCTGATTCTTGCATCAGCTAATATAAACTGCCAAACGTCTTCCAGGCTAGCCCGTTTTCATCTGATTGCAATCTCATCACAGTCGTTGCAGTCATCAAGTATTTAGTGTTTTTTTGGGTCAAATTCAAAAGACTGAAATTGAAATTTCTTTCGCTTCTCATGACAGGTCCTAGCGATCGTCTCTCGGCGTATTTGACGTGATCCCTATGGTTTTGTAAAGCCGGCGAGCGTTTCATTGTAGAGGGGTAATCGGCTTACGGCTTACGCCACAAGATTGGGAACCGTATTTTCCAATATGATCCGACCGTTAGTAAGTAAGTAGTTATATTGTCCTTTATTATGAACTATGAGCTCTTTTTGATTACTGCTTGTAGTAGATACTTACAGTTAGGGATTTATCTTAGACCGTGTGTATCTCGGGGTACTCTTTACAATAGGGCAGGTCGCCAAACTGCCTAAGCCTTAAGGCCCTGTGTAGCGTAAAAGGGGGTTTTTAAAAGCAGTGTATCCATCAAATGGTGACGTAATGTATGCTTGTAAAAATTATTTGCTGTTTTCAAGACCTTTAAGCAGACATTGACGCATTGACTCAAAACACAATTTAAAAGAAATCTCTGCATAGAAATTTATTTTAAACATACCTCTAAATTTACCTTTTAAAGCAGTTTTTCTCCTTATTGAAACCAATAATTAGCTCTAGAAATATAAGATAAAATTCATATTTCTATATCAAACACATTGTCGGATTCATTTGTATTGAAAAGTAAATATTAATTTTTTTACAAATGATTTCATGCATTTTTTGCGACATACGCTTGCTCGATTTCACCCCCCCACGCCTGTGTTTTTCATATCGTGAGCTCACAGTGCCTTAAATCCTCAACGATTGATTTGGAAACAAGACAGTATCCGAAATAGCTGGTCCTGTTCCTGTCCTCAGATTTCATCTTGAACAATTTCGAACCATAACCACCATAAATCTCACGTAATCTTCATTGGAAACCTCGACATCAAATGCTAAATTATTTGAACATCTCTGAAAAAATTACTCGTACAATTTCTAATACCTAAGTAAATACTATGAAACAATGAACATATTGAAAATTGACCGCCGAACCGCCCGTCTGAGCATGAAATCCGACATTGAAACTAATGGACATGGGGCCACGACGTCATGCAAAGTCATTTGTCTATTCTGGTGACTCATCGAAAAGCGAGGGCTGTGCCATAATTTATGAACACACCAGATGACCGTGACTGACTGGACAGTTCTACATCGAAATTTGAAACAACTTGTCTTGCAAGTTATGACTGATGTCAGATGTGTGATAGCAAAGTTGTCGTAAGCCACACTTTGTATGGCAAAATATGGCGGTGTAAACTCTAGTATGAGACAGTGATGATATCAATCTAGATTATCACAATGACAAAATAAAAATTGGCAGACTAGACAGTGGATTTCATTTAAACGTCGTCTGTCATGTTTAATTCAAAACTACTTAATTTCACATGTTACATGATATTTATTCCTTTTCGTGTCGTTCCTCGTAACAATAAGTAAGAGCCAAGGTGGCGTAATGTTGCTAATTTGGCCACACGGTTAGGGTTAAGTCGTAAATACGGTATCGCATACTTAATTATTCCTTGCTAAGTATTTCAACTAAACGTACCTAGAAAGTACCTACTGAAAAGGATTTTCTGTGAAGTCTATTGACCTGTACCGTACACATAGGTAATAAGATGTGTAGGTACTAGGTATTTAACTAAATATCTCTAATTGGCTAAAACTGCTACAGATTTTCAAAATATAAGGTACTTGACTAATAAATTATTAATCTAATATTACTTCCTTATAGTAAGCTTTGGATATAAGTAAGCCCAAATAATTATCTTTAATCTATTGAGCTTATCAAATTGATCGTCAAATAGATTGCTTGATCAAATAGAACAAATGCGACATGCCATTAACGAAACACACAATAAGAGTCGTAAAGATTATGGCGGCTTATCAGGAAACCTAACGCTTTGTAAAGAGATATACCAATAATCCTCAGCGATACCAAGGGGTTTCGCGCCCCCTTTTTCAACGTTTGCCTTCTTTCCATCTAGTTGACAACTTTTTAAAATCTCAACTCTGTTTTGATAGCCGTAAGGTAAATATTTCCATGGGTTTGAAGTGAGCAAGGGTGCATTTTCAAGTGCAGGCACAATAATCCTTTATAGCTAGACAGTCTCGTGCCTTACGCGTCTTCGCGACAGTCTTGCGTAATTTTATTTGTATCGCCTTCGGGATTTCGCGTGTTCGAGTTTTTTGCTTCTGCCTCTGCCTATTTTTATCTTTCAAACTAAATTGAACTTAACTTGTTTTACATTATGATCTAAACTGGTCTCTACGATAAATGAGAATTAAGATTTAGGAGTTACTTAATCACAATTCTTTATATTGAAACATCAATGATATTTTGCTTGAGTAAATATGATAAAATTCCGTTATGAAAGTATGCGCTGATAACATTGCATTCAACCAACTAGAATATACCTACCAATAAAAATCCAAGCCACTGCAAATTGAATCGAACAATGGGTTAGCGGAATTTTATCAGATCCACATTATATCGGCCCTCGGGCGTAATGGCTACATAATTCGCGTCCGGCGTGCACCGCTGACGGCGTAAGACTACGGCCGAGATGGGACGATAGTGATCGACGATAAAATGCGGGTAGTTTTATGGCCTGGTAGGAGCCAGTTTTCCGTTATCGCCGACAGGGGGCATTAAATCAGGTGCCTCTATTCTTTCAGGGGTTTTTAGCCTAGAGGCGTGCTGATACGAGCTTTTGTTACGTCGTGTACGGGTATTTTGAATAACAAGATTGTTCTTTCGCAAAGAGGGATTAGTTTTTAGTTTTAATACAACTAGATTGTTAAGTTTTTTTCATTCCATTATTTATCTTAACATAAGTAGGTACTTTAGGTATATTTGTTCAAATAATTAGTTCCATAAACTTAATTCATTGAAAGAGTCTTGTGTGTAAATCGTGACTTTTCCTACCCTCTAAACAACCATAATAAAAAATATTTTATACAGTCTCTTTTACCAACTATGCTATCCATCCAAGTAAGTACTACTAAATGGTTTGTGGTGGCGGATTGATTTCGAAAATCTTTTACGAAGAGTCCGTGGTTTGCCAAGCCCGTTTGATATCAGGATTCCTTTGAGATCAGAACGAAATTATCTGCCTTTGTGGCCAGCGTTCACTTCGTTAGACTTACTTAAATGGAAAGTGACGCCTACCTACTATAAGAAATTAGATGAATAATGCAAGGAAACTATTCTGTACCAAAGTATTATTGTTTAATAAATTTTGGCAAGTAATAAACTCTTAAAAACTACCGAGGTCCCAGTTATCTAAATGTAAAAGTAATTCTATCTTCTTTCTTTATAAGACTGAACTTTTATATAAACCTTGACAGTGCCACCTCCTGAATGTTAAATGAATTTGTGTATAATTTTTAGCCGTAAATCTGAATAGTACATGATAAGCAAAGATAAATTGACAAAAACTTTCTGGTTCAATAAAACGTACATCGCTGTATTGACTGTCCATATTTACGCCGTCAAAAGTAATCTTATCCCTTCACTATCCAAGTAAGTGCTAAACAAAGCTATTAAATACAACGCCGTGCATGTAGAGAATGCAGAAAAAGTTAATTAAGAAGCTGAGGTTTGGACCGGGTGAGAGGGAGTCACCGAGGGGACTCTGATTTCACCCGGGATTATGTTAATGTTCTGATTTGAGCTGATTCACGTTCACCCAATCTTACGGGCGATGCGCTTGCAGAGTTCAAAGAACCTATTATGAGGCGAAACTGACTGACTGACATATCAATGTATAGCTCGAACTGCTGGGTCAAGAGTGTTGAGACTTTTCATGTAGGTTCTCTTCTATATATTATGTAGATCCATCTTTATTATCTGAGAATAGGTTTTGATTCTAACAGGATGTTTGAAATACCAAAATCTTGTTTAATCTATATAAATAAAAATCAATTGCCGAATGTATGTAAGCGCATCACTTCAGAACGGCTAGACCGATTTTAGTGGAATTACTTACTGTGTGTGTTTGTGGTGGGTCCCGGGATGATTTATATCCACAATTGGAACCGGTAGGGGGCGCTGCAATCGGGTTCTAGGTTCAAAGCAGGACAACCTCTGTCAGGTCCGCTAGTTTATCTAAACTAATATTATAAACAGGAAAGATTTGTTTGTTTGTTTGTTTGTTTGTTTGTTTGTTTGTTTGTTTGTTTGTTTGTTTGTTTGTTTGTTTGTTTGTAATGGATAAACTAAAAAACTACTGGACCGATTTTAAAAATTCTTTCACCTATAGAAAGCTAGTTTATCAGCGAGTAACATAGGCTGCATTTTATTTTAAAATAAATTAGAGACCCCTTCGAAAATTGCAATAATGTTAATTAAGTCGGAAAAATTCACCTAATTTAACTTTTTACGTTAAACCTCTATTTGTCTATTAAATCAGACTGTCTTTTATGTCATATTTGTCAAGACAAACATAATAAATACAAGAGAAGTTACTAACATTTTTTTAAACATTTTAATATCTAACTGTTATAGATAGACTGCGAAATGCCTAAAAGAACCAGGTCTCAACTTAGTTGTTAGTTCTAAACATAGTTCCCAGGTGAGAGCAGCGAAAATACGTCGTATTGTAGACTCAAGTGCCAAGTGCTCACAGCGGTTTGCTGAACAAAATTTGAGAACGTGTGGTGGAGTTGTTCGTCTCAGTGCCGACTGAGAATACCCAATAATGGTATTTTGGTATGGACTATTTTGATCAAGTGCTACCCGTGCGAAGCCGGGGCGGATCGCTAGTATTAAGTAAAGTACTTAATCAGACGCAATTACAGTTGCGCAATTTATTGCAGCAGAGCTTTGTAAAACACGTGCTTACTATCGCAAGTAACTACTCAGAGAAAATACCGTTAGCCTCTAAAAGACACGGAAGAGCCGAAAACACAAAAGCATTTAATCTATTTCAGGATAGCGGCACTTTAACAGCATTCTCGGAATTAGACGGTTACTATTACAACTTTTCAGTGGTCCTACTCGTATCTCGTCGCGTCGTCGGGTAGAGTTACAAAATATCTCTACGATATCTCACATACGGCCATTGTAAATCTTTATCCATCTGTCTTGCCTCGTTTTATTTTTAATGTGATTTGTGTTCGTTTCTTAAATAATAATGAATTGAATTGAATTTTGATGACCTCCCTGGCGCTGCTGTCTTAACGTGGGAGGTCCCGGCTTCGATTCCCGGCAGGGTCAATTTGGGAATTTATAATTTCTGAATTTTCTCTGGTCTGGCCTGGGAGGCCTCGGCCGTGGCTAGTTACCAGTTTACCACCCTACCGGCAAATACGTGCCGCCAAGCGATTAAGCTTTCCGGTACAATGCCTTGCAGAAACCGAATAGGATTAGGGTTTATTATAACTGCCATACCCCTAACAGGCTAGCCCGCTACCATCTTAGGCGGCATCATCACTTACCATCAGATGAGATCGCAGTCAATGGCTAACTTGTAGTGGATAACAAAAGAAAACAAAAATGTTTGAAATGTCACCAGATTATGCCCGCGACTTTTTCCATGTTGACTATATTTTCAAAATCCAGGGAGGATTCATTGTATTTCTGGATTAAAAAGTAGCCAATGTTACTTTTCACCTCTTATAATCAGATAACTATATCCATGCAAAAAAATCACGTCGATCTGTTGCACAGTTGCGGTATGAACGAATGACAAACAAACACACTTTCATGTTCATAATATAGGTATTTACTATTTAGTGATTTCTCATTGTTAATATCAATCATTACTTACAATTATTAACGGCTAGAAGAATGCTGATAAGACATCCATTAAATCCAACGAGGAATCGATTAATAAAAAAGTCAATTATATGTAAATGAAAGGTTTCATTTCTAAAGTCGATGTTCTTCGCAAGTAAAATGATGAAATCTTCTAGGCAAGCGCGTTCCAACTTAGACCTCATCATTGCTTTGCAGTAAGCATGATTGTCGTCCAGCGCAAGCCTATGACGGAATAAAAAAATAAAAAAATGTTGTAGAAAAAGCCGTTCCCCCTGTGAACGTGATCTATCTGAAGCCGAGAGAGTGTAGAGACTGCATGTGGGTTCATGAACGATAAAACGTCCAGGGGAGTCTATTTATGGTGTTTTTTCTACATTATATTGGGGGACATGTGTTGATAATGTGTATGTAACGATGAATGGAAATTGGAATACGCTAACTATTGACACCTGTGCCGCAATAACTATGAATCATAATAATATAATATGGGTTCCGTACTTACCTAATATTTTTATTCTTTGTTTTCGTATGACCATCTACTCAATTTAAGTAATAAATAGACCTATGCGGCTTCATTCTAAAAGTAAGTAATCTTAAAACTCGTTTTATGATTTTAACTTAGTTATTAACTAGCTGATGCCCGCGATTTTGTCCGCGTGGTTTAAGTTTTTTGATTTCCGCGGGAAATCCTTAATATTCCGGGATAAAAAATAGCATATGTCCACTCTCCAGGTCCTCAACTATACTCATGCCAAAAATCTTGAAGGACAAACCAATAAACCAACAAACAAACACACTTTCGCATTTATACCTAATATACTTGATTGTCTCTTTTCTTGCATCATTTTTGTGTTAGTTACGAGATGGTTATACCACCCACCACCACCACTACAGCCCATTAACGTCCCACTGCTGGGCACAGGCCTCCACTCTCATAGGAGAGAGGAAATTAGAGCTTCGACCTACCACGCTGCTCCAATGCGGGTTGGCGGGCTTTAGCGACTATTATCATGTTAGTGATAATAACCGGGACCGACAGCTTAACGTGCTCTCCGAGGCACGGGGGTGAAACACCGCCAACTTCCTAACTCCGGGCTAGTGCTGAGAATTTCTAGTCAGAAAAACCCAACACTTATTATGGCCCGACCCGGGACTCGAACCCGGGACCTCGTCAGCCGCAGTCAAACATGCTAACCACTAGACCAACGAGGCAGATGGTTATACCAGTTTTAATTTTTTTTTTGTTGAATAATTTAGGCACAACAGGTGCGAAATTTATATTTAAAACGAATTTATTACACGACTTAGTTACACGATCTGAACGAATAAAGACTAATTTATATAGTCCTCTTTTTTCATCAGTCTCTAAAGATAACAACAATTCACACATGTGTCACTCGTTACTTGTGTTAATACTGACACTCCCTTTCCCTGAGTCCCTTCTAACTTTTTATTTTATTTAACTTGTTAGTTTAATGAGTGTATTTTTAGAAATCTTTCTTCTCTTCGTAACACTACAGCTCTGCTCTGCTGCTCTGGCTTTGTAACAATTTTACCAACTAAATTTTAACTAAAAATTACGTAAGTTTTAGAAAGTACATAGACTTTGGAGTTCATTATGTTTGATTAAATATTTAAATTACTTGAACCATTATGTTGAACTTTGTTAACTATACCTATTTTGTAGGAAATTGAAATTCATGAAATTCAATCAATCATGAAATTGTTGGATTGTTTGACGACCTCCCTGGCGCAGTGTTGAGCGGTGTTGTCTTAACGTGGGAGGTCCCGGGTTCGTTTCTCGTCAGGGTCAAATTGGGAATTTCAAATTTCTGATTTTTTTCTGGTCCGGTCTGATAAGAGGCTTCGGCCGTGGCTAGTTTCCAACCTACCGGCGAAGACGTACCGCCAAGCGATTAAGCGTTCCGGTGCGATGTCGTGTAGAAACCGATTAGGGGTATGGGTTTGATATAACTGCCATACCCCTAACCGGTTACCATCCGCTGCCATCTCAGACTAAATCTTCACTTAAGTACCATCAGGTGAGATCGCAACTTTGCTGGATTACATCGCTACACGTGCACCAAAGGCCTGATAAATGGAGAATTTCAATAGCAAAACTCGTGACATAAAGAAAGCTACTTGACATGAATTGAGACTTTTAACTATAAACTATCCCAGTATGATTTTGAATATGACGACCTCAGTGACGCAGTGTTGAGCGCTGTTGTCTTAACGTGCGGAGGTCCCGGGTTCGATCCCCGGCAGGGTCAATTTGGGAATTTATAATTTCAGAATTTTCCCTGGTCCCACCCTACCGGCAAAAAGACGTGCCGCCAAGCGATTTAGCATTCCGGTACGATGCCGTGTTCAAAGCGAAGGGGGTATGGGTTTAATATAACTGCCATGCCCCTAACCGGTCAGCCCGCTACCATCGTCTGCATCATCACTTACCATCAGGTGATCGCACTACAAGTTAGCCCTAGGGCTAACTTGTAGTGAAATTAAAAAAAATAGTTTTCAATTTCAATTTTTTTAAGAAAGTACAGTTTGAGTATTTAGCTATTATGCAATAAGTATTGTGAAAGTTGTATGCTACTGTGAATTAAATTTGCAAGTGTCGTTGACCGCTTCATTTCTGTATCGAATAATGTAAAATGTAGCAGTTTTAAATTTTCTCTGCGTTGTATAGTGTAAGTAATATCAGATTTGTTCCAGACTGAGCTACTTAGACTTAATAAAGAATCAGTTTCCAACGAGATGGCTATTGAATACGGAGTGAATAACACAAAAACAATGTAATATTATCCTTTAAGAGGTCTTTGCCCAGAGGTACTTGTAAGTGATATTGAGATTCTAAATAACAAAGAAGACGAAACGAGAACAGAAGATTTCTCTGAATAAGATTGCTAGTGTCTGCATTAAATATTGTCTTCGCAAAATGAGCTGTTGTGCGTTCGTGTGTTTTTTTAAATTCCGTGAATTGACATCTTCTAAAGTAAGAAATCATTTAAAAGCTATATTTTTTTAATGTGCATGAAACGAAAAGATCTCCGGAACAATAATTGAGCCAACAGGTCCCAAAATTGAGTTATACTTATCACATAATGACCTGCAAACTTCGCTTAGAGGCATCGTATGCTGCTTAGTTTGCCGTGGGATTGAGGTCTTGCATTTTCTAACGCAGTTCTAGCTGATTACGCAACAGAGATCTCCGAAAGGCTTCCTGTTTCTAATCTAGGAAGATTGAGATTCATCATTCAACTTAGATTGTGGTCTATCAATTGATATAAAAAAGGCAAGTACTGCCGGGCGACCGCGTATCTTTTGCATCAATCATTGATACATCGCATTCACCTCTGATTAGTTAACACTCTTCCACTATTGGACGAAATCCATTGACGCAGCAAGAATACCATAAATTCACTCAATCGGAGGTGATTGCGATGTATCAATGATTGATGCAAAAGATACGCGGTCGCCCTGCAGTACCTACTGACTGACTGACGTATCAATGTATAAAGATACGTAGATCTCGAGCGCCCATTCCTTCCATAAAATTCCCAAAATTCCCACCTCCAAGAAAGCCGTTGCGGGTCAGGCAGCATAAAAAAGTGTCAACCCACAAGCATCCGCTACATAATAAAGAATGCCACAATATCCTGCCGTATCCGAGTGTTTGTTATATCGAGACATTCCCTCGTCGTTTGTCGGGCAGTCTCGATTGTTTTGAATTCTCCTTAATTCGGTTATAGTTTATTGTTTAGCCCTTTGAGTCGGGAGTTAATGGTGACCGTTAAGAATTGTAAACATCCAGCGCCAACAGCGAACGCGTCGGAAATACCGCAGATTGTATATGTCACCGTAAGATTGCAAAAACCGTTAGATTGTAATCCAACTAGCGATATTGTAAACTGTCGACGGATTGTGAACCGTTCAATGGTCCGAGTGTCAATTTTTGTAATATTCATTGTATTTACGTTTTCTGGTCTCTTTCTTGTAGGTTAGGTTAGGGTTCGACATAAATGACCAGGTAGTGCCTTATCAATCATGTATTTAACACATGAAATAACCGAATGTGGAATTATACTATACGAAGCATCATCTGTGTGTATTATTTACACGAGTTTCCTACCTTCGTGTAACAGCAGATTACAATCTAATGAAAAATAATGCGTTAAATTGTAATCTGTCGAAAGTTTACAATATCGCTAGTTAGATTACAATCCAACGGCCTTTGGAATCTTACGGTGACATATATAAGTAATATTGGTTTAGGTCGAACGAACACAATATTTCCTACCAGCCAGCAGTCAGACGTGACTTTAAAAAATAGTTGTCCTTTCTGTCGAAGTAATACTTTGAGCTTAAAAATGTGTATGTGCATGCGCCATTGTTAGGCCAAATTCAGTAAGTCCTTTCCCTTAAGGCCCCGTGTAGCGTAAAAGGGGGTTTTTAAAAGCAGTGTATCTGTCACCGTAAGATTGTAAGCTAACGCTTTTTTTTTCGATAGATTGTAAACAGTCGAAATATTGTGAACCGTTCAATGTTTTAAGTGTCAATTTTTGAAATATTCATTGTATTTACGTTTTCTTGGGCCGGGCACTTAGGTTCTGTCGGGTTAATAAACCTAACAGATTACAATCTACCGAAAAATAATCCGTTATATTGTAATCATTCGACAGTTTACAATTTCGCGAGTTAGATTATAATCTAACGGTTTTTACAATCTTACGGTGACATATCCATCAAACGGTGACATAATGTATGCTTGTAAAAATAATTTGCTGTTTTCAAGACCTTTAAGCAGCCACTGTCGCATCTTAAAACACAATTTTAAAAAAATCTCTGCATTGAAATTTATTTTAAACATACCTCTAAATTTATTTTATTTTAATTATTACCAATAATTAGCTATAGAAATATAAGATAAAATTCATATTTCTATATCAAACACATTGTCGGATTAATTTGTATTGAAAAGTAAATATGAATTTTTTTACAATAATGATTTCATGCATTTTTTGCGACATACATTTGCTCGATTTCGCCTGTGTTTTTCATCTCGTGAGCTCACAGCGCCTTAAAGAGCTGTTCCGTCTTGATGGAATTTCTGAAATATTTTTTTTACTAGCTGATGCTCGCGACTTCGTCCGCGTGGATTGTGGTGCTTGGTTCCCGCGGGAACTATTCCAGACTATAATCTATATCTGTGCAAAATTTCATGCAGATCCGTTCAGCCATTCCGGCGTGATTAAGAAACACACATCCATTCATACACCCATCCAAACTTTCATATTTATAATATTTATAGTAGATAACACCTAGTATACACACATATACCCAGTCGTTCGTTTTCAAAACAGCTAAGACTGAATTTAGATTTTTACTAAATACATACCTACTGAAGTTAATGAAATACGTGAAAAATACGAAGAATAACATCTAAATTCTAAACGTTATAACTCCTACGTTTTCTTACCAGAAAACTGTGTTAATGGGGAGGTGTACAGCATGATTTAAATCTACGCCGCCCTAGATTAAGGTAGCCTACTTAAATAACTCACGGAAACTACTCACACTATATATCTTACCCCAACACGTACCTACCTACTCGTACAAGTGCCATATTGTCGGCTTGTATTATCTCTGACGGGATCGTATGCCGTGTTCTATTTTCAGAACACGCAAACTTTGGAACAGTCGATTTTATATCCACTCTCATAAGAAAAAATCTTAGTAACTAGGTGAGTATCTACTAAAAATGTATTAACTATAGTGCTCTTCTCATCACATCATCACTACAGCCCATTAACGTCCCACTGCTGGGCACAGGCCTCCACTCTCATAGGAGAGCGGGAATTAGAGCTTAGACCCACCACGCTGCTCCAATGCTGGTTGGCGGGCTTTAACGACTATTATCATGTTAGTGATAATAACCGGGACCGACGGCTTAACGTGCTCTCCGAGGCACGGCGGTGAAACACCGCCAACTTCCAACTCCGGGCTGGCACTGAGAATTTCTTAATTGAAAAACCCAATACCTAACTTTTATGCCCGACCGGGAATCGAACCCAGGACCTCGTGATCCGCAGTCGACTATGCTAACCACTAGACCAACGAGGCAGGTATTGTTCTTCTGCGTTCTTTTAATTAAATCGATGTAAAAAGATTTTTGTACTCGGCAAGTTATTATTTTAATTTTTTTTAATTGCGAAATAAGTTTGCGCTTAACGACAATCATTCTTAGTGCAAAGCAATGATGAGGTCTAGGTTGGAGCGTGCTGTGAAGGTAATAACATAACTTTCTCTTAATTATTACTTACCTACATTCAGCTAAAAGCTGATGTGTATAAGTTTCTTAAAATACATTTTGCCCTTATTATCAGAGGTAGTCATACGATGTCTAACTCTTCATATGTTTAAATATGAACTCCTCATTTATAAAATATACTATACACAGGAATATATCGTTTAATTCATTATAAATACCAAACCAATAAGTTATTTCAGCATTGATAAAATAAAGACACGTAGAGATCCAACCAACATGCCCTATAGTTACGCCGGCTTTAAATTCACAAATATGTTGGTTATTTGTTAATAGTTACATCAATTATACAACTATGTATCATGTTTATGTCCACGTTCTAATTTGCCTCTCTTTTAATATAATACGCTACAAGATTACGCTTTTGTTTACATAAGATAAACTCACACACTAGTTAATGGTCGACGATCACACGCATTCTATTGTTGGCCTGAGAAAGTATGCAATTTCGCAGCGATGCGATGAGATGCGCACTTTGTTATCAACGTTGCATAAATCATTTGATATCTGCTAAAGTATTTCATAACATTTTTAATTGCTATTTACTTTACTAGTTTGTCTTACAAGTGCACCCGTATCAATTGGACAATTTCTTTGTTATACGTTTGCTTCTCAAGATAAATTCTTTTGATGACCTCTTTTGGCGCAGTGGTGAGCGCTGTTGTCTTAACGTTGGAAGTCCCGGCAGGGCTAATTTAGGAATTTATAATTGCAGAATATTCTCTGGTCTGGCCTGGTGGTTGGCTTTGGCCGTGGCTAGTTACCAACGTACCGGCAAAAACGTGCCGCCAAGTGATTTAGTATTCCAGTACGATACCGTGTAGAAGCTGATTAGGACTCTGGGTTTAAAAAAGCTGCCATCCCCTTAACAGGTTAGCCCGCTTTCATCTTAGACTGAATCATCACTTACCATCAAATGAGATTGCAGTCAAGGGCTAACTTTTCGTGGATATAAAAAAAATGCTAATTGATCTTAGTTTTAGAAGAACACTTCGTTATGGTTACTCTTACTATACTACAACTGACTATCCCAAACCTACCTTAAAATATAAGCCAAATTTACCCTAAATCTAAAACCCAGACCACAGACCTTGAAAGCTCCAATTGACTCACATGTGTACTACGCTAGTACATATTACTTCAATGCTTTATCATCACAAATAAAGGCGAAGAACTCTAAAGAACACATCATGAAAAGTCATGGCATTAAAAAGTTGAAGATGGCAAACTGCATTACGCTCCTCAATATATATTCAAACGTAAAAGTAAATTTTCACAAGCACACGACTTCGTGGTAAATGTTAATGTAGAATTATTTACATTAAGTACTTACACACAATAAGTACTTACCTCTGAACTGGAAAGTTGAAAGTTAAACGAGCATAATGAAACAACGATCTCAATTTACATAGACGGGCCCTGTCAAACAAAGAATGTGAACCTATTTTACTAATGCCATCTAGCCTGAAAAGCGGGACAGCGCTATGGCGGAGACAAGGACACGGCTATACAGGTTAGGAGCGTGCTCTAAAGGTTGGACGCCCAATTTTTTTCTATGAAAGGGCCCATCCCTACCTAGTAGTACCTACAAATATATATCGATGGATAAATGTTAATGTAGAATTATTTACATTACACACAATAAGTACTTACCTACCTCTGAACTGGAAAGTTGAAAGTTAAACGAGCTTAATGAAAGAATTGCTTCGTTTTGCATATTTAATGATCTGGTCCACGTGAAATGAATGGAACGTTTCGGTAAAAACGTACGGCCTTTGGCGGAAACTCCAGCGATTGGAACAGAAACAATCAAGGTGAATCAAACAATTTGTACGGCCTCTCTAGCGCAACGGTGCGTTTAGTCGCCTTGCAAGCAGTGATTCTAATTATATTTAGTTAGAACGAAGATAGAAATTCAATCCTATTACTGAACTTACTTAAATACATATCAAAAATTGCGGAACCGGCAGGATTTGAACCTGCGTCTCTCTGGGTCTCGCGCCCGGAACGCCGGACTTAAAGTAGAATGCATGTATCTCAAATTTCGGCACTGACGGGTAACTGAACCGTGGTGCCGTGGCCTAGCGGTCAAAGGCGTTCCGGGCGCGTTACCCAGAGAGACGCAGGTTCAAAATCAAACCCTGCCGGTTCCACAAAATTTGCTAAGTATTTAAGTAAGTTTAGAAATTTTCTAGTGTTAGAAGCACTATAATAAAGAATTACAAAAAAGATCCTATTAATTACTATACAATATATTTTCAACCTAGAGACAGAAGGGATATCTGAGCTCAAAATCGATCGCGATATGAATAAGGATATTTAGGTATAAGTTACTTGTTGTACTTAATTATGAAATAAAGGAGTTGAGTTTAGTTTTAGATAATTTGGTAAACTTCTTCTCTCCTCGCGAGTTAGCTGTCGAGTATTCACTAACGAGTAACGAAACGAAACGTTAATCAACGACAAATCACTAGACTCTAGAGTAATAAATTTTATCCACGAATTATAACCACTAACAGAATGGCTCATCAACCATCATAATCATTTCATTCATAGTAATTCTTATTTGTTTAAAGAAATAGTAAAATCGGTTGCGGTTGTCTTATTTTTGATGTGACGGTTGAAAATGATTTTACTGTATTAGAACTTCTGAAAATGCATGCAAATCGGTGCTCAGAATTTAAAAAAAACTTACAAAATCCACAGATTGATTTTCATAAACTCGAAACGGTATAGGTTTTACCAAATCGGCACCTACAAATAATTTCTATCACCTGGCTGTATGGCCACTTGGTCGGACGAAATCTTCCGGCCGTGTAAATGAGAATTAAGTTTCTGCGTTGCTTGGAGCGAAAAGCCCTTTCCGAAAACCGGTTCACTTGTTCGTAACAGGTTTCATGTTTGTAACATTATTTTACTTTACTTTTATGGTTGCGTTAGTTTTTTGAAGCGTTGAACTTACCGAACAGGTTTTAAGAATGTAGGTGCGCTTTTAAATGGCTAGGGAAGCCATGAAAAATCTCATACGTGAATATGATCACGTACATGTTACAGGATACAGTAACTTTCATGCTAATGAAGATTTAGGGAATAATAAATAGAAAAGAATATCGTCAAAGAGGTCTACTTTGACGTTACTTTTCGACGACCTCCCTGGCGCAGTGTTGAGCGCTGTGTCTTAACGTGCGGAGGTCCCGGGTTCGATCCCCGGCAGGGTCAATTTGGGAATTTATAAATTCAGAAGTTTCCCTGGTCTGGCCTGGTGGGAGGCTTCGGCCGTGGCTAGTTACCACCCTACCGGCAAAGACGTGCCGCCAAACGATTTAGAGTTCCGATACGATGCCGTGTATAAACCGATTATAGGGGTATGGGTTAATTATAACTGCTATGCTCCTAACAGGTTAGCCCACTACCATCTTAGACTGCATCATAACTTACCATTAGGTGAGATCGCAGTCAAAGACTGACTTGTAGTGATCTTAGACTGCATTATTAATTACCTTCAGGTGAGATCGCACTTTCAGGGCTAACTTGTAGTGGATTAAAAAAAAAACTTTATAGTTGTTTTAAAACTTTAATAGCGACTCTGCCACCACCAGTTCTAAAAGTAGGTAGTTCATTCGGGGCTTATTACGTTTTCTATGTCTAATAGATTACAACATTAAAGATATTATTGATGCAAGTTAACTTCTAGTAGCTACAATATAAGTTTAACAGCTTTTATGCAATTTCGAAGTCATTAATTGCAGGATGCAGCAAAACCGAGCTACAAATAGCCAAGATCTTAATGATCAGTAACTCATATCGTATGGCCGGCCGAGGTGTAAAATTAGAAGCAGCAATTGATATTAGTTGCGTAATTGTAGCTGCAGTTATGGTCTCTATCTACCATACCATACCTACACCTAGTACGTATTACGTACTAGAGTATGAGACGAACGGTAGAATTTCATTGGATTAAATACAAAATTACTAAGTAGGTAAGTACATAAATAATATTTTAAGAATGCTGTGGTTTTGGAATGTTTTAAGAAGTATGAAGATAGATGAATGATGAACATTATTAGGCGGGCAAATTATTGGCATGTAGTCCCGAGGTAAGAAAATCACATTTCCAGAAGGACGTCAAATATGAATGTGTAAAGGCAAAGGAATGACCAAACAAGAAATGGATGGATTGTGTGAAAAAGAATATTCGTAATGCGTATGTACTCGTACATCATACTAATATTTTAAATGCGAAAAGTGTGTTTGTTTGTTGGTTTGTCCTTCAATCACGCCGTCACGAAGTAACGGATTGACATGATTTTTTGCATGGGTATAGTGGAGGACCTGGAGAGTGACATATAAGCTACTGTTTACCCCGGAAAATTGAGGAGTTCCCGTGGGAATTGAAAAAACTTATTTCACGCGGATAACGACGCGGGCATCAGCTTGTGGATAATAATTATGCCAGCTTGTGATATATACTATTGAATACCATAAATTATTATAGGTTATACCAATAGGTGTACTTATCTAATATCTCGACTATCTCTTGGATTATTCGCAATGCTCCAACATCCGCCATGTATGTTACATACATGGGAATATCCGTTACTGCAATATAATCGAATGAAACAAAAACAATGATATAAATGTTAGGTTCTTAGCACTTACGTGTTGGGTATTTTACATTATATGCGTGATGAAGTATGATTGTATTTGTAACTACTTTAGTACATATTTTTCTTTCTTTGATTTCAGGTAACTAAAACAATCAAGGCATCTGAGAAACTTATCTATACTTACTCCCACTCCGTAAGTAAACTAAGGAATCTAACTATAAACATTTCAAACTAAACGAAAGATCAAAGATGGGTCAATAAACACCCTTTTTCTTTATCGAAATACTGACAGATTAGCTCACCACGGCTCCGAGATATTATATATATGCAAGTTGACTTAGGTACCTGAGTACCTACTTACCTTGTTTTGGTTTTATCTAAGAAAAATATGTATTGTGAACGGAACATGGAGAAAAAGAAAATTAAATATAGAAGTTATCAAACACTCAAAGTAAACATTATTTTGTTTTTAACCGACTTCCAAAAAAGGAGGAGGTTCTCAATTCGGCGCGTATCTTTTTTATAAACATTAGAATAACAACATAGTACGTTCTTTTTTTCTACCCTGTGTACAGCATTTATTTTTTAAAAAAAACGAGTGCTTTTCAGTAGTGGGCTGGCGGTTTTGAGTTGATGAAACGTTTACAAAACTTGTGCATAGCGATTAGCGACATATTAGCATTAAGTAATGTCTCCAGCTCCACCACTACAGCCCATTAACGTCCCACTGCTGGGCACAAGCCTCCACTCTCACAGACCCACCACGCTGGTCCAATGCGGGTTGGGGTTGGTTTGGAAACCGGGACCGACGGCTTAACGTACTCTCCGAGGCACCGGGGTGACACAACACCAACTTCTTAACTCCGGGTTAGTACTGAGAATTTCTAGTCAGAAAAACCCAATCTACTTAATTATGGCCCGACCCGGGACTCGAACCCGGGACCTTGTCGGCCGCAGTCGAACATGCTAACCACTAGACCAACGAGGTAGTTCCAACTCATCACGGTTAAAATAAGTCAATCGTACCAATAGAGACCAAACAATAGGTACACGCTGCACATTTACTAGAGACACACATTGCGTATCTTGGTTGTAGTAATTGCCTGAGGTCTCCGAGCAGTCCCTGTGCCGACAAACTCCTTTGTAAGTCCCAAATCGCGCCTCATTAGATGATAATGTATCCCATTATTCTATTATTGTTTTAATATTATTTTACTATTATTTTATTATTATTATTTTCTGAATAGTTAGTTGATACGTATAGTTACAGGTCGTCCGTTGACCCGTTGACAGATTAACCGTTAGTTAGCCTCATCTCTTTCCGTTCTATACAAACGATATACTTACCTATACTGCACCAATTTGTGTTTGTAATGTAAATGACTTATTATTACGTAACATTGTACCTCATGTTTACCTCATATGCTGTTAGTACGCGGTGATTTATCTAGATTACGACCATCGTTATTTGTTATCGCTTTTGGCTAAGTTTATTGTTAGTAAGTACCTTAACTGCTACAAGTGTGTTCCTCATTTATATCAATATAAGAACTAGTGATTGCTAAAATTATTGCCATAGTAATCACCATGCCGCAAGTTGTGCTCTCTTGTGACTTTTTACACACAATTGGAAGTGAGCTAGGATTACTACTTTTACTTAATTGAAAATGAAATGAAATGAAAATATACTTTATTGTACACCAAACCAAATACAAAACAGAAGAACACATACATACATAAAGGGAAGAAGCTGTACAATAGGCGGCCTTATCGCTAAGAAGCGATCTCTTCCAGGCAACCTAACTAGGAAAATATAATAGAAATACCGAATGAGGGTGTACACTAAAAAAGAATGAAGTCTGAAATAGTAAATAGGTACAGTCAATACCTTAAAACTAAAAAAACAATACATCTAACTAAATACACAAATTACTTAAAATTAAAGATATATTATTATAATATAGGTATTTAAACAGATAGCATACGTAAAAAATAAATAAATTAAAAATAAATAAAAACATTGATTAAACATTGAAACATTATTGATTACTACAATTTGATTGGTCACTTAACCCACTGGCTTAGTGAGCTCAGCACGGTTCGGTTGCTCATTCCTGCTTCACGTCACACAAAAACGCGTCTTTGAAGGCCTTGCCCTTGACTGCGATCTCACCTGGTAGTAAGTGATAATGCAGTCTAAGATGGTAACCTGTTAGGGGTATGGCAGTAATATTAAACCCATACTCCTAATCGGTTTCTACACGTGACGGCATCGTACCGGAACACTAAATCGCTTCGCGGCACGTCTTTGCCGGTAGGGTAGTAACCAGTCACAGCCGAAGCCCCCCACCAGGCCAGACCAGAGAAAATTCAGAAATTATAAATTCCCAAATTGACTCTGCCGGGGATCGAACCCGGGACCTCCCACGTTAAGACAACAGCGCTCAACATTGCGCAAAGACGTATATTAAATTGGGAAACATTAATTGAATCCAAGTAACGTTTCCACTTCATACGTTTAATTTAATTCAGAGTTCGGGAATCTGTTAGGGCAAAGAAATAATTGATTAACTTGAACCCTCTCCCCACACGTTTTGAGGTCATCCCCATGAAACAACCGCCTACATCATTCTTCATTAGGCACAGTCGTATATTGCGAAATGTACTTAGAAAATTTCCTAATGTGTAACTTTTCACATTATTATGAAATTATTCGTCCCGAAAATAATATTACCTAATGCCTCAGGGAACTTCGGTCCTGAAGCCAGACAGGATATAATATTATGCTTACAATGACTCAGACATTTACATTGCCTACCCGATGTAAAATAAACCTCCGAACATTTTGGAAATAGCTTTATTCAGGTTAGGTATATTCCTATTTTATGACACCCACGACATCGTACGGGTGGATCTAGATTTTTAAAAACTGGTACTGTTTGTGATTTTTTCGCAATAAAAATTAGTTTATCACACTCTCCAGCTCTTCATTTATTGTTATCCATGCAAACCACATATTATGAATCGTGATTGAAGAAAAAACAACAACACTTCCGCATTTAGATTTTAGAACATAATAAATGAATGAATTAATTAATTAATTATGAATGAATTTATTTATTTCCACTATACTTGTACCACTTGTGATAAGTCGGAAGACCATGCACCATGTTTTACATTGCATTCACTTCTATCTATGTTAGAACATTAACTATAAGAGGTTGATGATGCACTATTAATCGCCTTTGTTTCAGTTTTAATTTTCTTAGAGAGAGCGATAGAACTATATATATATACCAAACATAAACTCTTTACAGGAGTTTGATGGTAAACTTTTAATTTAACTTTGTTTTAATTTATATTTATTCCGAGCGATGGCATTATAGCCAATCTTCGTCGCGCAAATTAAATGAATTACCAATGCTAGTCGATACTCGTGCATTTTCCACTCGATTACACCCTGAGTGGTTCCCGATGAAAAATTACCGCTGAACGCAAGTCACGTCACGTCGTCTCGTCTGCATCGCTACAGGGGCAGAGTTTAAAAGCATAGCAACCAAGAACTTTGAATTGTAATTGTATTGACTATTTGGAGAATAGTTTATGCCCCGTTCCTTTAGCTCGTCTTGGCGGGGTCACTCCCGTGACCTCAGATTTATAAACTTAAAAGTCTCCTCTATGTTCGATTCTGCGGTCATTCATTTTCCTATCCACTCATTTTGCAAACTTAAATACATTATACAACCAATGCAGTTAAAAGGCTTGGACGATTATTCGATCAAGCCAATTGGACAGATCATGTGTGTGCATAATTCTTCCGATTGATTGGCCCCTTTCTAATATTAAGTAGTTTAATAACACAGTTAAAGTGAGAAAGAAAGAGCTGTTTTTTCCAATGTTAATATTATATGATCATTGTATTTTTTATGAATCTTTGTAATCTGATTTCAAAATAAATTAGCTACCTAATATTGAAAAATGAAAATAGACGTAACGAAATAGCTAGTTAAGAATCAATCAAAAGTATTGAAATACAACTACAGTTTTGACATCGGTGATTGTACTAATACGGAAAAATATATAAAAGTATCTAATATAATAAGAAAAATTGGATATAAAATCTTGGAATATCTTATTTCAAGATTTTGTATCCAATTTTTCTTTATTCCACAATTCAATAATAGAATGATCAAAGTAACTTACCTGTAAGTGAACTTCGATCACTATTATACTAAGTTAACGCCTCGTCTACCAACTATGTAGTTTATGTCTAGACATATCTATGAGAACACGGTTTTTAAAGAAAAAATAAATAAATTTTTTAACACGGCATCACTGTAATCGTGGCAACACTGCCTGCTAATGTCATTAAGTTTAAAGCTCTGCATACAGCATGTAAGTACATCTATCACTACAGTATACCTTGGTAGATGTACAGTCAACGACACTAAGAGATTATCCTTCCTTGATTGGTGCTCCCACTTATCCTGTGCACGATAAGAATAAAGGTTGAGGTAACTCCAGTATAGGTGACCACCCTGAATGCAAAGTTAAATGTAAACATCTTTTCTCTTTTTTCATTATTGAGCAGGGTGGGATTAACGAAAAAAGAAAAAAAAAGGGAGGGATTAACTTAGACGAGGCGTTAACTTAGTATAATAGTGATCGAAGTTCACTTACAGGTAAGTTACTTTGATCATTCTATTATACCCATTAACGCCTCGTCTACCAACTATGTAGATGTTGAAAGGAGACAACGCGAAATAATGAAAATTGAACTTTACTCATATAAAAGTAACATGTACGTCTTATCTACTACAAGGTAATCTTAAATAACGTTATTTACCTACATATTTTATGAATCTGAAATTATATAATTAGCAAAGTTAGTTTCCTCTTGTAGAGGGAGATTATAGAATTTAGCAAAACTGTTAGATCTTTTTGTCCAACCAGCAGTAGCCTTTATCAAATCAATATTAAGACCCTTTCTATTCGCACATGATGTGGCTGCATGCCGAGTGCTGTGGGCACTAAAAGTTTCAGTGTCAATACCAGCCTCAAACAAGATGTCCTTCACCCATCTACTGAGAGTATGTGTAGAGGCAGGTGAATGTGGTTTCCTGGTTGTTATAAATAGACTGTTATGTTCTTTACGTAAGTGACTCGTCACACTGAGATAGTCTATTAACGTTCTTGCTGGGCAGATACATTCTTTCTCTTTGAAAAACGGCAAATTAAGTAAGGGTTGAAATCTGTTAATCTTTGAAGTTTTAATCAACTGTGGAACCTTAATTTTAACTCCTGAATCATTAATACTAATATTATCCACTGTGATTAAAGAGAAAGTTTGTAATCTTTGAGCAGTAGTCAAGGCTAGTAAAATCAACAATTTTTTAGAAATGACTTGCAAGTTAAGGTTTACATTTGGATATAAATTGCTCACATAATCCAGCATTACACTTGGATCCCAAGTTTCCTTATATTTGGGTTTATTTGGCCTAGCCCTGTAAATGCCTTTAAAGAATCTACTAATGTCTTTTTTCATTCCCAACTCAGTATCTAACAAGAGAGATAGAGCTGACCTAACACTGTTTAACGTACCATATGCTGCACCATTATGGTATTTTTCAGTTAAAAATTGTAGTATATTTGATATGCAAATACATTCAGGATCAAAATTATTGTGTTTACAAAATTTCCACCACTGCTTATAACATGAATCATACTGTTGCATAGTATTCTTCGCCAAAGAATTTAAAATAATTGTAACACTATCTCTAGTATAGCCTTTTTTTAAGAACACCTTGCTGAGACTACTCCGGCAATCAGTGTAAGGCTCTGGCAGAGAGGATGGCAAGATCTGAAAGGAGAAAAAAGGAGTTCTCGGTTTTCGTTTAATTTAACTATTTCTGATTTTAACATAGACATGTAAAGTGGGTACCAGGCTTGTGAAGGCCAGTTTGGTACAACAAGTATACCTTCAGCGCCATCTTGTTGAAGTTTCCTTAAACATTTCAGAACTAAGGCAAAGGGAGGGAAAGCATAGAATTTTAGGTCTTTCCAAGAAATAGTAAATGCATCAACTGACCAACAGTCTGGTTCAACATGCCAAGAGACAAAGACTTCACACTTTGCATTAGCTCTAGTTGCAAATAAGTCAATCTGGGGATTACCCAGTCTTGAAGTAATCATGTTAAAAGCATATGGTGCCAGTTCCCACTCAGTTTCGATGTTGACTATACGAGACTGAGTGTCGGCTTCTGTATTTTCTTTAGAGGGTATATAAGAAGCAAATATATAAATCTTCCTTTTCTCACAAAATTGCCATATTTTCCTAGCCAGATTGTTAAGGTGAGGGAACTGTATGCCACCCATACGGTTAATATAACAAACAACTGTTGTGTTATCTGTTCGTATTAAAATTTCACAATTATATTCATCTTTTGCAAAACAATTAATTGCAAAGTAAACTGCAAGCAATTCAAGGTAATTAATATGGTATCTGTTTTCTTCAACTGTCCAGATGCCATGAAACTTTTGTTGCCCGCATACAATTCCCCAACCTGTATTTGAGGCGTCTGAAAATAACTCTAGCTTGTAATTCTCTCGCCTTATAGGGGCAGCACAAGTCGGCACAGTTTTCAACCACCAGCTTAATTCTTCAACAATCTCGGGAGTTATTTTCATCTTAGCCTCATAATCATCATTAGAATTTAAGAGAGCAAGATATTTACATCTTTCTAACAATTTTGTGTACATCCAGCCATATGGGACTGCTGGGCAAATTGAAGTCAGAGTACCTAGCAAAGATGAAAACTCTCTGATACTACAAATCTTTTTCTTACAGAATGCTTTTATCATTACCAAAATAGCCTGTTTTTTGTCCTCAGGAATATTGATTGTAAAGTGATTAGTGTCTAAATTAAACCCTAAAAATCTGCATTGTTTGCTAGGATGTAATTGACTCTTTTCATAATTAATTATAAAACCCAATGACTGAATGAACTGACACACAAAACCAATACTTTGTTTACATTGTTCCCGTGTAGGTGCAATTATTAAAAAATCATCTAAATAATTTACTATAGTAACACCTTGAGATCTCAGGTAAGTGGTGACTTGTCTCATTATCTTTGTAAAGACATAAGGTGCAGTCGACAAACCAAAGGGCAGAACATTAAACTGATATAATTTGCTCTCAAAACTGAATCTAAGGTATTTCCGAGATTGTTTATTCATACTGACTAAAAAATATGCATCTTTCAAGTCAACTGAACCCATATAATGACCCACTTCAATTAATTTAACCGCAGTACGAATGTCCTCCATTTTGAAGTGTGTATTCTGAACAAAACTATTGAACTTCTTTAAATTTAGAATAAACCTAAAGGTTCCATCTGGTTTGGGAACAATAAAAATCTTAGATAAATATTGATCCTTACAAGGAGTGCACTCAGTTATTGCTCCAATTTCCAACAATTTACCTATGCAGGTATAAATTCTAGATTTTTCTGCATTAGAAAAGTTATTATTAAAGGGAATAGATGACTGATAAACTTTTTGGATAAGGGGAATAGAATAACCTCTTTGTACCCAATGTAGTACTTGGGAATTTTTGGTAAAAATCCAATTTTTGAAATATCTAGATATTCTACCAGCTCGTACCTCTAGTCCCTGCGACGACGACTGTCTGTTGGAGCACGTCGTGATATCTCCTTGTCCTTGTATCTCTTCATGGTCCGAAACTGTTGTCGCTGCTGATGCTGCCGGTTGGATGCCGGTTGCTTGGCTGGAGGTTGATGGTAAGGACGCTTGTAAGTTAGAGGCCCGCCCTGTTTCGTCACCCCGGACGGGCCCCAGTTGTTTAAAGGTTTCTTAACAAGGTCTTTCTTTGATTTTTCCAAGGTCCTCGCTTCACGAATAATATCAGACAAGTTTCTACCAAACAGATTGTTATTAATATCAGTTTTCTCGAGAGATTCCTTTATATTTTTATTCAAGCCAGGTAGAATGACCGCCCGTCTTGTTTGGGATTCCATATGATGAACATCACATAAAAGGCGAATATAATTTGAAAGCCTTTCAATAGTAGACTCATCAAAAGTTTTTCCCTCTAACATCTCCTGTAACAATTCACTTAACCCACATAATACCACTCCAATTTGAGACTGCTTCTCACATAAACGTTCATCTCTTTTCACTGCCTGTGAAGATAGTGTAACCTTAATTTCGGGGTTTAAAACAGGAGCTGCTGTGAAACAGCCCCTTATGCTGGGTGTCTTCTTAATGATGGAGTCCTTGCTATCTTTTTCCAGACCTCTTTTAAGGATCTCCTCCCAAATAGCTTTAATGTCGTCATGTAGGAGAAAATTGTTTTCATTCTTCGTAACATGCCCAATTTTCTGTAATAAGCTAGACGCAATCGCCGTCTGATTGGATGGCGGGATATTTTCATGATCACTGTCACTGTCACTTGAAACAATTCGCCTCCACTTCTTGGGCGGGGAAATTTCGTTTTCGTCTGAAATTTGGTAATAATACTGATCTTTAATCACATGCACTCGCTCGTAGTACCGTATGATTAACATCAGAGGAATCAGGAAATAAACACGGCTGTGACATTGCACAACGTGAATCTCAAAAGAAAACTTCTTGATTTTATGTAGGTACCCATAGACCTTGAATGTCTAGGCATTTTATCGCTAAGGTCACGTTTCCTCGTATATTCGCTCGTAATATCGCAAGGAAAACAAACCTATTTATGTTTCGTTTAGGCGCCCGTCCTAACTCAAAACATGTATAAAAGTACTGGGTACGCCGGCTATCATGGCGCGCGGCGTTCAATAAAGTGTTTTAACACTTTTAACAGCAAACGCGCCGTGAAACTTATAAATACACACCTTCTGATGAAGACTCGAGTAGTTGTATTAATTTTCTCTTGAAGTCCTTACGTTTTTTCCTTGTATTTTCCATTTTTACTATAGACTCGTCCAGTTCTCGTAGACACGAAAAAACATAATGACATTAGCAGGCAGTGTTGCCACGATTACAGTGATGCCGTGTTAAAAAATTTATTTATTTTTTCTTTAAAAACCGTGTTCTCATAGATATGTCTAGACATAAACTACATAGTTGGTAGACGAGGCGTTAATGGGTATAATAATTTATTAGATTATGTAGCATCACTAAAATATTTGTTACAAAACAATATCCTCGGATCTAAAATGTTATGATTGCGTCGCGGCTTTATGATTTTTAAATGACCAAATTACCCAGCAGAAATGAAAGCGCCCGTAAAATCAACTGTTGCGAAACAAGCTCGTTATGCGACGGCGTTAATAACACATAGACTACGGAGCCACCGGTCCGGCAAAATGATTGGTTAGTCGACAATAACATAGGCCCGAACCGAGCTGGGGCCATACCACCATCGCTTAAAGCAGTATTGTTTTAATATTGATGACGTTCGTGTTCTAGAATTAGATTCTTTATTTTAATACTAGCGGATGCCCGCGACTTCGTCTGCGCGGTTTGAGGTTTTTTGGTTCCCGTGGGAACTCTTTAATTTTCCGGGATAATAAGTAGCCTATGTGTTATTTCAGACTATAATCTATCTCTGTGCTAAATTTCAGCCAGATCCGTTCAGCCGTTGGGGCGTGATTGAGTAACAAACATCCATCCATACATCCAAACTTTCCCATTTATAATATTAGTAATTAGTAATATTTATAAAACTGTCATTTTGAAATAATAGTGCTAGTCAATCCCCAGCTCGTTGTTTCACTTCGGTTGGCAATTTTTTACGCTACACGTAACGTAATTGCGGACTTTCTAGTGGTGTCTTTCGAATTTCCATAACTGTTCGACACCGCTATTATTAGATTTTGAGAATTAGACAGTCTCAACTTTTTTATGTAACAAATAACCAAAACTTTTTAAAATATACTTAAAATTTCAAGTTACTGTATGCCCCCCTAATTCTAAATTCATCAATTAAATTTTCTTTAGTAATTTCTAGTTTCTTCTTTGGTAGATTCAATTGAATTCAAATAAATCAATTGATTTATTTCAAAAATAATCAAAGCCTCTACCAATTCATTCATTGTTCCCTATCAATCAGAGTCCTAGACCTGTAAATGCTCGTTCAAAGTTTATTCTTTTTCCATTTGAATTTGTCTTAGCTCTTATGTCCAATGATAAAGTCACAGGAAATCTGCTCCCAAGAAAAGAACCCGACAAAGTATCATGAACCAAAAACGAGACAACGCAAACAAGCAACGCGTCGAACAATACTATCAGTTGAATGCGCGCCAAGCGGCCGTACCCGAGCTGATAATAATTTCATGATCAATCCCGACCTCTCGCAGCGCACTCGACATTGACAGATCATCAGACTCCTCCACATAAGTCGCAGCTAATTGCGTGATGGATGGACCGTGAGGAATTGGCTTTTGTTTGTCTTTGATTTTTCGGCTCCTGGAACGGGTTACTGGGTCTACCTAAAGTTAAGGAGTTGTATGTTCCACGTAATATGTGTCTATCGAAGCTTGCCAGGCTTTGTTAGCTGTTATAGGTATTTGTTTATCTTTGAATAGTGACGTCAATCGTGAAATCGTAAGTCTTTACGTAAAATTTTAAACCAATACATTAAAACCAGGCTTAGGCATCCAAGCCTGGTTTAATGTATTAGTTTAAAATCTTCAGGTTGCGTCATATTTTTAATTCTTCATGCACATAAATAACATGTTGAAGTCGTTGGTTATCAATATAGGAACGCGCAGCGTTAATTTTCTACTCGATTCTGTCAAAATAAAAAGCTCAACATTTTCAGTAATTTCGACTATCGTTACGCGTATTTCAATATCATAAAAGCAAAAAAAATCTTCCAATTTCCGTGAAAGCCGGTTTTAGCCCAGAAAATTATGCGCGAAATGCGGCCTCCCGATAGTAGGCGGGTCGAAATTAGGCCAGTGATTTAATATTTATGTTATTGGGAATACGGGTCAATTTGTTTTGTATCTAAAATGTCGCCAGCTTGGCCCGAATATCCATTTTACTGTTTTCCTTTGACAGCGGGGAATAGATCACCCGACTTTTTTTTATCCACTACAAGTTAGCCCTTGACTGCGATCTCACCTGATCGTAAGTGATGATGTAGACGATGGTAGCGGGCTGACCGGTTAGGGGCATGGCAGTTACATTAAACCCATACCCCTTCGGTTTGTACACGGCATCGTACCGAAACGCTAAATCGCTTGGTGGCACGTCTTTTTGCCGGTAGGGTGGGACCAGGGAAAATTCTGAAATTATAAATTCCCAAGTTGACCCTGCCGAGGATCGAACCCGGGACCTCCGCACGTTAAGACAACAGCGCCACGGAGGTCGTCATATTCAAAATCATACTGGGATAGTTTATTGTTGAATGTCTCAATTCATGTCGAGTAGCTTTTTGTATCAAGTGTTGCTGTTGAAATTCTCCCTTTACCAGGCCCTTGGTGCACGTGTACCGATGTAATCCTGCAAAGTTAGCGCGCTTCTTAATTTAAATCATCCAGTTAAAGGGCTTTTGCCATGGTTACGGGCGACACCTGGTTTTTATTGATGGTCAGGCATCCGTCGAGGGGTACATGAAAAATTAGCATACTAATGTAAAGAACTAGCTAGGGAGGGGGATTGTTTGTAATGAAAGCCTTGTGAGGTCAAGGCTCATTTGCAAGTCATAGTGTTCGCTTTTTTGTACTTTGTGTAATGAATGCTTAGCTTACATTTACGCTCATCTGATGTAAGTACATAACTCATCTCACTTGATGAAGTCGATTCATATAAAAAAACTCACTCACTCATCAAAATAATTATGAAGCACTTTCCGTGTACGCAGAAAGTTGAAATTTCATAGGATGATGGGTTTCAGTGTGTAACCACCACTACAACCTATTAACGTCCCACTGCTGGGCACAGGCCTCCACTTTCATAGGAGAGAGGGAATTAGAGCTTAGACCCACCACGCTGCTCCAATGCGGGTTGGCGGGCTTCAGTGTGTAAATAAAGGGAAAATTCGAAACACGTCCAAAATTTGAACTCAGGTTCAGTTAGAAAGTAAATTAACCTGTCTGGTCTTGACAGATTTTAATTTAGTTTATAAAAGTGTATTTCGGATATTCAAAGCTATTCTGTTCGTTGTTACTAGGCTTTTGTTGGCTTGGCTTGTTGAATCCAGATTATTTAAAGGTCTGAAAAATTATGCCTAGCTGGAAAGCCTATGGCGCGAGGCGAGAGGCGACGGGCGCGGGCGAGGTGCGGGTGCGGGACCGCTTCTATCATATTTTATAGAAAACTAGATGATGCCCGCGACTTCGTCCGCGCGGATTAAGGTTTTTATTCCCGCGGGAACTCTTTAATTTTCCGGGATAAAAAGTAGCCTATGTCTTTCCCCTGGATACAAACTATCCCTATACCAAATTTCATCAAAATCGTTTCAAGAGATAGTTTTTTTTATTCCCCCGGGAGCTCTTGAATTTTCCGGGATAAAAAGTAGCTTTCATCAAAATCGGTTGAACAGATTGGCCGTGAAAGCGTAGCAAACAGACAGACAGACACACTTTCGCATTTATAATATTAGTAAGTATGGATGTATGCAAACGCGGGACGCCAGGTATACAGAGGCGGCGAGGCGCGGACGCCGCGTTAGACGCAGCTTTCATACTTCTATCACCGTAAGATTGCAAAAACCGTTAGATTGTAATCCAACTAGCGATATTGTAAACTGTCGACGGATTGTGAACCGTTCAATGTTCCGAGTGTCAATTTTTGAAATATTCATTGTATTTACGTTTACTTGTCTCTTTCTTGTAGGTTAGGTTAGGGTTCGACATAAAAAAACAGGTAGTGCCTGGCCTCAGGCCGGGCACTTAGGTTTTATCAGGTTAATATATCTAACAGATTACAATCTACCGAAAAATAATGCGTTAAATTGTAATCTGTCGACAGTTTACAATATCGCTAGTTAGATTACAATCCAACGGCCTTTGAAATCTTACGGTGACACTTCCAAGTCCACACCGCCGCCACACCTCCGCTACGCCGCTGCGCCTCTCGTGTATTATATCCCGGGCCTAAGTGGAAAGTGAGAAGAGGTATCGAACCGTCAACACGTTCGAGATTCATAGACTATTCATTGACATGTCCGCTCATGAATATTGATGCGACTTTCGCGTTCACGTAATCCCCCTTGTCGCATCGAATTCGTTCACTGATTGGGTTTTGAGATCTTTTATTTGAATAACAGACCGTATGGCATCAACGTCTCTATACTACCTCTATGGTCTCTAATTAATTATTATAGGAACAAGCAACAACAGATTATTGTATAACCAGCTGCAATCTGTTACCCACGATTTTTTCAGTGTGAAATTATTTTTAAATAGCTAGATCGTAATATCCTTAATTTTTTTTTCATAACTGTATAAAATATAAATAACCTCTAAAATTAGGTGTTTCGTTCCGACCCTTGCAGATTAAATTGAAGGAAAAGGAAAACGGTAGATGTGTTTACGCATTTCAGATTTTTTTTAATTATATCTGCTTCTAGATGTTATTTCAAGATTTCTCAATATAATTAATTATTATTGTATCCTACTATACTCTTTTAGCTGTTATAGTGTTATACACTCGTAGTAGGTTACTTTCGCACATAATTTAATTGTAAGAGGGTAACAGAACCTCGGAAGTTTCTTATGGGATCCGCCTACATGTAAGCGAATTCTTGAGTACGGGTGTTGCCTAATCCGAAACTACTCTCGGGAAGATCTGGGTAATGGGGAACTATGCAGCCTCTCATGAATACTAAACAGATACGCTTCCTTTGGCGCCCACGAAACTAATTTTTAACGTTAGTACACGAAACATAGACAGCTGATTTACTTCCTCGCGTGGAGCTATCCAATCGGCTATTAATTTGGAACTGTAGTGTATACTGCACATACTTAGCATTTTACTAATTTAAAAATATACAGTAGGTACATAAATATACCCTCGCGACGCAGAATGTTCAATACGTAAAACTTTCAAAACGCAAATAAGTAACTAGGTACTTACTTAATAGATATGCAAATTATAAATTCTTTTTAAACAACCGACTTCAAACTCCCGCGCCAACTTTACAACAACAAGCACACGCTATACAAAGTACTTATTTTATTGTTGATATTTTAAAAACCGCTCGACCGATTACGATAAAATTTATATGGGAAGTATGCCCTTTCAAATAAAAAAAGAATCATCCAAATCGGTCCACCCAGTCAAAAGTTCTGAGGTAAAAAAATATTTAAAAAAAAAATACAGTGAATTGAGAACCTCCTCCTTTTTTTGAAGTCGGTTGAATATTGGATCCACCAGTGGATCGAATAGCACTCTGAATAGACATAACCCATAATGTTCAAGGTTCTATACTATAAAGTTTACTTAATTTGGAACTCTCTCGTGGTTTAATATGAAACCCACGTATGTTTTTATGTAGATATATGTACCCTTTTAATAATCATTTACCTATGCTTTCAAAATATTATGTTCTATCTATGAAATATATCCAATAACTACCAACGATAGTCACATCAATTACGCCTTTGTATTAATTATTTATGTACATGTACTCGGTCTCCCTCAATCTACACTATAGGAAGAGTGACGGAGTGTAGCGATATTTTTTGACGTACCATTAATTTTACCAGGCCAGGTCCTCGCGTTATATGGTCCCAAAGATAACTTTGTTCTTAAAACTCTGCTCCGTTCCACTCCGTCTGTATGCATCGGCCCTCAAAAGCAAATATCGCAAGGGGGTTATACTAAATCCAAGTATGCGGAACGTGTTCGTTCCCTTGACCTGTGTCACGGGCTCGTGAGCGGGAGGGGGTGTCGACTGTCGCGCGATCCATTTAGTTTGCAAAATATTCTAAATTATTTTGTCGGGCCATGTTACAACCGTCTTGAAATTTTATGACGTTCTTCTACCTTCTTAAACGTCCTTTCTTAATTAGTGTCACCTTTTTCTTCTCAATGTTTGCGCTAGATAATATATCAAGTATCAACCCTAGTCAACTATTCCTTAAAATTTAGTGATAATGCGCTCAAAGATTTTCCTAGGTCTAATGACGTCAGGCGGCGCAGTGCCAAACTTTCTAAATTAAATTAAGCTAAGTAAATTAAATTTTGATTCACTTACATCACTGCTTGAACGACGAATTAGACTCTTGGCCTCACATCCTGAGATTCTTTATTTCGCCGCATCGACGCCAAAATTTTAAAGCCATCTTCATAACTGCAACGCATATTGCTTGTTCCTCTTTCATACGCAGCTAGGATTGTCAGATTTTCATTTAACATAGGAATAAGTAGTTTGTAGTTAAGATGGGGGATGTATAAAGTTAGAAAAATTATCTTAGCGTGTTTTTACTGGTCATCAGGGATGATATCTACCAAAAAATTAAAATGTTGGCAATTTTTGGATACATCCTTCATAAAAGACAACGTTATAATATCTCAAACCAATTGTAAATTTTGGTGGGACGGTTCTGGAAATTGTGTCATGAGAACTAATTTCAATGCAGTTACGAAAACCGACCGACTATATCGCGAACAAACATCGAGTAGGTCCCGTTAAGTGTAACAATCGGTGTGAGTGACCTTGAGTGCAACAGCGATATCGTGATTGGCGGTACGAACTCAGGTTAGATTCGCCATTCGACCTGTTTTACTTCGGACATTGAAAGTCCTTGGACCACGAAGAGAATTTTATAAGTAGATTGAGGTTATTACAGGTTATAAATTACTAGCTGATGTTCGCGACTTCGTTTGCGTGGACTAAGGTTTTTGGTTCCCGCGGAGATTTTTTGATTTTCCGGGACAAAAAGTTGCCATTGTGTTATTCCAGACTATAATCTATCTCTGTGCCAAATT
Organism: Erebia epiphron; assembly: GCA_963932025.1. Lineage (NCBI taxonomy): Eukaryota > Metazoa > Arthropoda > Insecta > Lepidoptera > Nymphalidae > Erebia > Erebia epiphron. Next base: position 28,912,638 of record OZ009946.1, read on the forward strand.
TCATCCAGATCCATTCAGCCTTTCTGGCGTGATTGAGTAACAAATATCCATCACATCCATCCATCCATCCGTACAGCCATCTATCTATCCATCCATCCAAACTTTCGCATTTATAATATTAGTAAGTATAAATAAACTGAAACCCTGTAGTTACTGCACATTTCTTTTCATACGCTAGAAGTTTTAAACATTTACTTTCTCACCATTGACTATTTAAGTCTGTCAATCTGCAGGTGACCAGCGTGGTCGACTGTTGCCCTTAACCCTTCTCATGAGAAAACGTCAGTGCTCAGCAATGGGCCAGCGCGGCGATAGGTTGACAGAAGTAGAGAATTTATTACAGTTCATTTCACGCTTTTACATAAATAAATAAATTAAAAAAATTGATTTGGAATGCTAAGCATTAACTGGTAAATGGAATGTGTTGGGACGACTGGCTTAGTTGTGCCAACGCATATCAGTCGATTGTGATTGTTAGGCAACGTTCACCCAAGTCGGTAACTGGATGGGTGACCGAATATGGTAGTTCGAATTAGGCCTTTTCGGTCGGTCCCGGTTATTGTCACTAACATCTGATAATAATCGTTACAAACCTAAGAGTTGAAATGGTCTTCTTCAGTCGTATGCGGAGGGAGCTGGGAACGTTATTATCCCAAGAAAACCCCTGCCATCATACTAATATTATAAATGCGAAAGTGTGTTTGTTTGTTGGTTTTCTGGTTTGTTGGTTTGTCCTTCAATCACGCCGCAACGGAGCAACGGATAAACGTGATTTTTGGCATGGGTATAGTTGAGGACCTGGGGAGTGACATAGGCTACTTTTTGTCCCGGAAAGTTAAGGAGTTCCCGCGGGAATCAAAAAAACTTAATCCACGCGGACGAAGTCGCGGGCATCAGCTAGTTATGTGATTAATGAAAAATGGTCACGACCCTCAGTAATGAAGAATACGACTCAGAGAGAGAGAGAGGAATGAGTTGTAGGCCTGTAGCATACAATAGCATATTGCCACCCTAGATGCTATTATGTAATTTGTAGTGGACTAGTGGTAAAATTGCGCAACGGTCGGCCGTATCGTTCTCTATTACAGCTGCGATCATCGTATGTGTTATTGCACAAGTAATCAAAGCAATTTCGACGTTTTATCTAAGAAGTTGTCAGGCTGTTATTGGCAATTTGTCCTTGGATATTAGTTACTGTTAATACTAGTCTTTATATTAGTTGTATACTAGAGATGAAACGGGTAGTTGTTTGGCCGGATACCGGATATCCGGCTATGCAGCGTTTGAGTCTCTTGAAGATCTAACTAATTCCAAAATCGCTGTAACTCAAATGCAACAGTAAATACTTCACTAGATAAGAAACTGTGACATGACTTATATATACCTACTATCGATAGCATCTGATAAAATTAAGGAAGTTCTAATAACTATCGTCTTTTAATAATCATTAAATTACTCAGATAAAGTACATAACTTCCATTGTTGCTATACTTATACCGATCAGCAATGCAAATATTAATAAAAAAATGCTCAACTCTGTAGTAACATTTCTTATCTTAGGAAGTGTTTTAAGATTTGCCAATAAAAAGTTTAAGTACCTTGTACCTGTTACCTGTTGTAGTTTAAGTTACCTGTACTAAAGACACGTACTTGAGTATTGAAATTGGCAAATTATATTGCTATCTTAGCATTAACGGTTGCCGTAACGATAGACTGTTAGTATTTTCATCAAGGTTATTAACGACTAGCAGATGCCCGCGACTTCGTCAGCGTGAAATAAGTTTTTAAATTCCCATCGGGAAGTCCCTAATTTTTAGGTTTAATATATAGCCTATGACACTCACTAATAATATGGTTTTCTATTGGTACCAGAATTTTCAAAATCGGTTCAGTAGATCCAGAGATTACCAATTACAACCTTACAAACTTTACCTTTCTATAATATTAGTAAAGATCATGATTCTACACTACGTTTTGTTGCTCGTTTACCACAGATCTTTACACTTCCACGTAAATGAGCTAGGCAGCAGCTCATTTACATGGATTCGCGCATTTTAGTAACGGTTCCCTCGATCGGCACCTTAAAGAATTTTTTTGCGAATCTTGGACGATTATTAAACCCCAATAGTGCCTTTCTTTGCCAACTTTGCAAAGAAATTTTCTGCCAAGATTAAACAGTTATCTCCCCGGGAAGCCGTTTGTTCCAACTTATGAATTTTATACGCAAAGAAACTTCGGTGTATAAGCACTCCCTAAAAAGAGAGTACACACTTTTATTTGAATAACAATGTGCTGCAAAACAAGCATTTCTTTAGCCATTTTGGCAAAATTTCCATTTCAGTTACGAGAACTACTCGTAGTTTGTGTCATATCAAGTAACGTTATTACTTACAATTGTAAGCATTACGTAGGTAATGAATTCAAGTTAACTTGTTTCCCTTACCACTTCAAGGATGAAGTTAAGATTAAAAACCTTCTAGTTTATTTGCTTGGTCTTCCGTGCCGCTGCATCGTATCGATTGGATAGAGGTCGTGTCGCAAGGTCGGTAAAATGTTTCTAGTTGGTACCACAACGGCCCTTTTTCACTGAAATATATTAACGTCAGAACCTGCTTCATCAATTTTGTAGACACGGAGCCAAAATTAATTAAGGTCGTTAAAAGTTTACCAGCTGCGTTTGGAGACAACATTTACTGTTACAATACGAATAGGATCTTAACAATGGACTAGATGATGTCTGCGTAGATAAGTTCTTGAATAATTCCGTGAGAACCATAGATTCTCCGGGATTTAAAAAGTATCCAGTAGAATCTGTTCTGAACCAGCGCGGCGGTAAAGTCAAAACATGACGTATCATAAGAGATACCTGTATATCATACATGTAATCAAATAAATATTATAAATGCGAAAGTTTCGATGGATGGATGTATGGATGGATGTTTGTTACTCAATTTAGATTATAGTCCGGAATAACACATAGGCTTTTTATCCCGGAAAACTAAGGAGTTCCCGCGGGAACCAAAAAACCCCAATCCACGCGGACGTAGTCGCGGGCATCAGCAAGTAATAAATAAATTGTGTATAATAAATTGAGTATTATTGAATACCTATTCCCTGAGATGCAATCAATCTCTGTACCCAAAATTTACTTAATAATAAACAGCATCATTTTCATATTTAAAGATAAAATAAAGTATTCCAATTTCTCAAGACGAACGCAAAATTAATTAAAAGCTCTAACGGTTAGCAGATGGTTTATATTGAGACTTTCTAACCGGGCCTCTCACTTTCCTTTCTTCAAGTTGGCTTTGTCTTTAGTGTAGCTGTATCTCGCAGTATCGATTGGCCACGGGTCGTGTCACAAGGTCGCCACTCGCTACCGCTAACATGCTGAAGTTATCGTCTGCCTTACATTTCCCTGAAGTAAAACCTACAATATCTACTACTACTTCGAAGTTCTTGAGATTCGGGGCGTAATTTGTAGAGGTCGGGGCTGCTTATCTAAAGTGTTTTGTAACTTCGGAGTATCACGAAACTACTGATCTCGATGCTTTAAGTTTTAGTACTACGTACTTGTTACTACTTACAAATACCTGGATGCCTAAGTAATGCGTGGCGGTAAAATAAATATTCAATGAACAATAGTTATTTGTTATACAAGAGTGAAAATTTGTTTTTTAACCGCGTGCTCAATTTTGATGACCGAGCAAGCGAAGGATTCTAAAATTGAATCACGAGCGCAGCGAGTGGTTCAAAAATTAGAATCCTGAGCGTCAGCGAGGGAATCAAAAAAGCACGAGGTGAAAAATCTTTTCACTCGAGTGCAACACGTAATTTTTCATCCCACCTCAGCGAGGAAATGAAATACTTCTCGCGTGATTGTTGAGGGAGAAAGCTCATTTCCGCATTTTTAACAGTTTCAGTCAATTCTGTTGGCGTCAAATTAACTTCTTCGTCACTAGAATCACTCATTTTAGGTTTTTCACTTATTTTCAATCTTCTTGTTTTTAATCGAAGGGTTTAATTTTAAACAATATGACGTAAAAGAAAATGGTGCGCACAAAGCAAATTAAAAAAGTACACCAAGAAGGTTACGAGTGTGAGGTTTTAACAAATTAAAAACGGTTGTATGGAAATTCGGCACCATAGAGGTAGAAGTAAATAGGTTTTAATGATGTTTTGAATTCACAAACTTCATAGACGAGTGATATTTACTAACGTGCACACGATGTTCTAAATTCAATTTACTTTATCCTCAAGAGGATAATAACGGCTTTTGCATTCAGATATTGAAGCGTAAAAATACTCTTTCAGAGATGGTGGGATGAAAAATACAATTTAACTCATGAGTTTAAAGTTGAGTTAAATTGTAAGAGTCTGTAGGCTGTAACTATTAGTTATATAAGTAACGCATGAATTATAAAGTTCTAAGTCTAAGTAGTCAGTTACTGTGTAATCAGAATAAACTTTTTGGGACGATATACAATTGTTATATTTCGACGACCTCCCTGGCGCAGTGTTAAGTGCTATTTGTTGTCTTAACGTCTCTTAAAATTTAATATAACTGCCATGACCCCAAAATGTTATTATTATTGTTACACCTTAAACTGCATTATCAATAATTACCATCAGATGAGATCGCAGACAAGGGCTAACTTGTAGTGGATATAAAAAAAACCGGCCAAGTGCGAGTCGGACTCGCGCACCGAGGGTTCCGTACAAACCTGTGGTAAGTTTAAACGGCTTTATCTTTTGATTGAGTTGGCTTATAAGTTTGATTTTTCACAGCTCTAAGGGACAGTAGACCTGAGTATTTGATATGAATTTCAGTTTGATACCTCCATGCGTTCCTGAGAAAAAGGGTCTTGACACACAGACGGACGGACAACAAAGAGATCCTATAAGGGTTCCGTTTTTCCTTTTGAGGTACGGAACCCTAAAAATAGGTTAATTCCTCCGTACACCACAACATTTCAACAATCAATGCACTCGCGATTTCGCCTCAAAAAATTAAAATTTAATATCAATTAAAGCTGCCGCACAAAAGTAACCATCGTTAATTTAATTCGAGCGTAGGTAATGAGAGAGTATTGATGCATAAAACCAATTAACAAATAAATATTATTCGGGAACCGGCCGGGTTGAATAAACAATTTGTAATTTTCATTGTGTTTTCATAGTCTGAACAATCGGGAACGACTGTTTGCATAAAACCTTTTGCCAATTTACGTTTGAATTGGTTCTCATGTGGATTGAACTGTTAGGCGTGTAGACGTTGAGTCCACCACAACTACAGCCCATTACCGTCCCACTGCTGGGCACAGGCTTGTACTCCTATAGGAGAGAGGGAATTAGAGCTTAGACCCACCACGCTGCTCCAATGCGGGTTGGCGGGCTTTAACGACTATTATCATGTTAGTGGTGATGACTGGGACCGACGGCTTAACGTTCTCTCCGAGGCACGGGGCTGAATCACCGCCAACTTCCTAGCTCCAGGCTAGTACTGAGAATTTCTAGTCAGAAAAACCTAACACTTAATTATGGCCCGACCCGGGACTCGAACCCTTTCTTCTGTACCTACCTAATAATATTTAAGTGCGTAATTCTGGATGGAATATCGACCAATATTATACGTAACAAATTACGTTAAAGATCGACTGTATGGTCGAATGTCTATCATCAAATGTTTTCTTGCAGGTTTGAACTTTTGACATTAAAACTGTCATATTTACGGTATCTTAAAACTTAATTAAGCTACGAAGGTTCTTCGCGCCCTGGTTTGAGAAGAGCCCACAGCAAACTCAGCCAGGTTTTTTTTATTATCATCACCATCCCACGAAAATCGTATATTAACTATAATTAACATATTACATCATTAAGTAATTAAGCACTTAAATATTTACATTTTACAATACTTCAACCGATATCTTTTACTTAGTTTAATTGTTTCAAGAGCCTGTTTCTGAAATCTGCAAAGTGATCTCCGATTGCTTAACGTTAATTGTTCTGATTCCCATTTACACAAACTGTTATCCAATCTACAGATGTTTAACAAACAATGAGAAAATTCATTAAATCAGTGGTAATTGGATACATTACCTCTATTTACATTTAAAAACTTATATGATGTAATGTTTCGACATCAAGTTTAGCTTCAAATTTGCACAACTCTGTTGAATGAGTTTCAATTTTATTCAATTAAATTATTTTATTTTATTAGAATGTTCTTGACTTGTCAAAAAGTGACAGCATCACAAAATGTTATAAGTGTTATAGAATCATTTTAAGTACTTGGGTATGTGCATGACGGCCTTAATACTAAAAAGTGATTTACACTTAATATACTTAATATTTACAGTTCTAGAAATCTTTTCAAAATATGGAAATAAATAACTATGCGAGTTTAGAAAACGTGGCTCAAAACTCCTTCAACTTTAAACTTATATTAATAAGCAAGTACAACAACGCGGTCTAACCTTTGAATGTTGTCTTTCAATCCGAATTCGTGACTGACAGTATCGTGCGCTATACAATAAAATACCAACTCTATTTGGCAACGTTTGGTAAAAAATCGTTTTAAGGCCTTGTACCTAGTCTTTGTTCTCCCGATCGCGTTATGGTTGCGTAGTAGTTTATGACTATCTAAGTAATTCCTGCGACTCTTTCGCATGGATTTTAGGTTTTATAAAGATCTTTTTCGAATTTTATAAAATCCTTCTATCTACATGTAAAGGATGCGGAAGGACGTTGGAACATCCCAAGAAAACTCCTACCATTATTTGGTTAATGGAAAACTCTCAGTAATGAGGAATACGACGCAGAGAGAGAGATACATGTAAAGGTTTCTAGATCCAGCGATTGGGCTGTAATTTCTCAAACTGAATGTCACTCTTCTTCTCCTTTACTAAAAATAATACAACAATAACTGCTTTATAAAAGATCCCGCCGCTTTGCGCTATGTATGAAATATTTACTCGTATGTGTTCAGTGGCATATGTATTTTGTAAAATACCTTGCAGAAGATAGATGAATATCAGGCGTCCTGCTAGGTTTTTATACTATACTAGCGAATGCCCGCGACTACGTCCGCGTGGATTGAGGTTTTTTGGTTCCCGCGGGAACTCTTTAATTTTCCGGGATAAAAAGTAGCCTATGTGCTATTCCAGACTATAATCTATCTCCGTGTCAAATTTCATCCAGATCCGTTCAGCCGTTCGAGCGTGATTGAGTAACAAACATCCATCCATACATCCATCCAAACTTTCGCATTTATAATATTTATTTGATTGATTGATGTATATATATATATATATATATGTAATATGTATAGTATAATATACTAGATAAAACCCGCGTCTTCGTCCGCGTGGATTAGGATTTTTCACTCCTATTAGTGTAGTAGTGTATTTAGTGGAGCATTCACGCGGGAACTCTTCAATTTTCTGGGATAAACAGTAGCCTATGTCCTTCCCCGGGATACAACCTACCACTGTACCAAATATCATCAAAATCGGTTGAACAGGTGGTAATAGACAGACAGACACTTTTGCATTTAAAATATTAGTATGGAGTATGGATTGAATTGAGTTACGCAAATAGTTTGTTTAATTTAACACATGTCACTAGCTTTAAAAAAAAGTATACTTACATTTTCTAAGTTTAAGTAATAAGTGACAGATCGTTTAGCAGGAAAATGATATGATTTAGTTTGAACGATCGACCAATTACGATCTACAACTCTATAAAGGCATGGACACACACCACGCGACGGAAAATGTAGGTACGAAAGGGCGTCCTAAACGAGCGTGTATTGATTTGCAATATAGGGGACTATGTGGAGAACTACACTGCAGAGTAGACCCTGACGGCAACAGCGCCCGACTTCAGCGACGGGGTTTTTTGAGAATTGAGAATACAATTCATTTTCCAAGATCCTTGTACAGAGGCCACCAAACGACTTGAGCAAAAAAGAAGAAAAATTAGCCACAGTCAAACAAGAAGGCACTGATCAATAAATTGTGTGCTCCCGCCCGGTAGAAATCTCCTTCGGTCGGCCACGGAGATTTTAATGGTCATGATTGGACGGGATAGCTGCAACTTTTCGGAGCCGCGTTGATTTTTTCCAGTCGCGCGTCGCTGCTGCCACGCTTTATGTCTGTCCAGGCCTCAATATAGTGCCTGCTGTGATAACATCTCATATTACGCGATGTGATTTGTAGCGATATAAATCATCACGCACATTAGTTATTTTAGACATCTAACATGTCGTTTCCCAAATGAGTACCTACATATTTACCTTAATAACATCTTGTTCTAGCTTTCGGGCGTTAAAGATGCGACTGTATCCATACTAATATTATAAATGCAAAAGTGTGTCTGTCTGTCTGCTACGCTTTCACGGCCCATCTGGTCAACCGATTTTGAGGAAATTTGGTACAGGGATAGGTTGTATCCCGGGGAACGGCATAGGCTGGAAAATTAGAGTTCCCGCGGGAATAAAAAAAACTTAAACCACGGAGACGAAGTATCGGTAATCTTCTAGTTATTTAATAGATTTGAAAACAAACTGTTACAAATATATCATAAACAGTACAGAATAAATTCTTATCTGCAGACTGCAATGAATATGTACAGACTGGAACAAGATATTGCTTGAATGAGCCAATTTGTTAGAAATGTTTGCAAATGCATGTAGGGCTGAATATTAAAGTTTTAAGTGTAAATGGCGTCGTTTCTTGACTTGTAGAAGTTAACTGCAGGACATCGATCTATTGTAAGAATCCCAACAGTATCTATAATCTACATCTTGTGCTGCTTGTAAAGCGGCTCTCAGCTACACGCTTTGTTATTCAAGCACCATGGGCATTAGGCTGCATCCCCACTTGCAAGCAGGTCTGATTGCAGCCAAGCGCTAGTGAAGAGCTTAGCCAAGAGCGTAAAAAAAATTGGACCATCTATAAGTTCTTCGAAGTATATGCCCGTGATAGTATATAGTATGGTATAGATACCATACAATCAATATAATTACTTATATTGTCATTAACGATTAATCCTTCTTTATTGTTGGTGCTATCAATATTTTTTGTGTTAAACTTCGTTCCAAAAAGCAACCAATACATCATGTATTGGTTGCTTTTTGGAACGAAGTTCCTTATCGCGCGTTACGAAACGGGGCTAGACTGATAAAATTATGACCAAAAGTTGTAACGACACTTTTCATGAAAAGATGATTTTGGTTGTTATGACTACTTGTGTTGTTGACTTCAAGTTGTTGAAAATAAAAAGGCGAAATAATTTTAAAGAATTATGTTTTCAATAGTTACATAGGCTAGTTATTCGTTCCATCCGGGTGTCACTGGAACACCCGGATGGAACGAAGTTCCTTTCCTGAAGAATTAATAAGTGAAGGAATTGTAATAAATAGCAAAAACTGTCGTTACAACTTTTGGTATTTCGTTCCATTCGGGTGTCCCTTGACACCTCTCAATTTTTTTATTTTACTTGACGCAACAGTGATTGGACATTCAGGCTAAAGGCTTCTCGAAAATCTATTGCGCTACTTTGTTGACCCCAAATAACCGACAATGAGCCTATTACTACTTACTAGTATTAAGCTATGTTTCATATTTTTTATTCTGCTCACAAGATATAATGAAATCCTATTATGCAATGAACCCTGTCACGTATTAAATTCATCTATGAATAAAACTTCACTATAGTTTTTATCGTACCACAGCAGGGACATTTTCAGAATACGGATTGGTACACGAGCGACCTCTTTCGAAAATAGGTCACAGTGTCACTATACAGCTTCGCTTTGTTTGCGGATTGATCCGCAGACTCGTCGAGTGGTTTTACTCTACCTTTTGGGTGATATTTGTAAAAGTTTAAAACAAAATTATTACTTACTTGCAAAACTTTTGTGTTATTACATTTTTTTATTGTAGTAGTTACCTACTCAGATAACTGTCGCTTTAACATTTAAATTGATCAGATGAATGAAACTATTCTTACGTACTAGCTAAAGTTAAGGGATAATCGTTGAATTTAATAAATTAAGAATAAAGTTAATAATAAAGACTGCTAAATCTGACTTGATTGACTGGGTAGAAAGAAGCATAAAACAGTACCTAATATCTTTGATTGATTCTGTACAATATATCAAACGCAACCAATATTTCTACGCTTTCGGATGAGTTGGCAACATGATTTGAAAGACGAAATTGGATAAAAATGGAAATTGTTCACGAGGTGGTATATAATAACAACAAATGGAAAATTTCTGTAACACCATCACAACAATATCATTCTCAGTAGTAGTTAGCGAGCGGAAACGACGGCCTGCGATCGAATGCCGTGAGCCGTTTCGATGTAACAACGAGATTTCGGGCAATCCTATAGTTTTGATTGCTTTCTGCCGAAGCGTAAGATCACACTAGGGAAATGTCGCTCGATAAAATGGGGTATGCAACTTCACATGCATTTAATGTGTGAAGATGAACATCGTAAAGAAACCGTACCCTTACGCCCTTATGTTTTCATAGGTTCTGCCAATACCAAGATAAATAATAATGTATTAATACCAGATGATAGATGATATAGTTGCGACTTTGTCAGTGTGGATTAAGTTTATTGACTGCCGCGGGAACTTTTTAATTTTCCGGGATAAAAAGTAGCCTATGTAGCCTTCCCTGGGATACTACCTATCCCTGTAGCAAATTTCATTAAAATCGGTTGAAAAGTTGGACCGTGAAAGCGTAGCAGACAGGCAGACAGACACACTTTCTCATTTATAATATTAGTATGGATATTTGGCGAGTGTAGTCGACTGTGGCCTACACTTCTACAACCTTTTTATGAGCACACTACCGATGAATGATGAATTGCAATAATGATGATGATACCTGGCCGTGACATCTAACCTTTTGTCAATCGACCAACAAAAAATCCCTAGTGTGATCGTACGCGAACATTTCACTGTTGTGTGTTTATTTTCTTTCGTTTCGCCAATTCTTTATTACTTTTGTCAAAGCTAATAAATACCTACAATATATTTTATTGTATACAGACACAACAAAAACAAATAAGAATTTTCGTTGTCGCCGTACAACTTTCATAAATATTGGCTTCGTATCCGAGATAATCTTCAATTTTCTTTGATGTCCGACTTAAACGGAACATAGGCGAACGAGTTCACGGAAATGTGAACTAAATGAAGAGATTCTACAGTTATTCATGGAACGAAACTAAAACAATTTTAGCCTTGTTCGTATGTGTAGGCATCACATGAAATATTATTGTAACGATTTTATTAGGTCATGTTTTAAGAAGCAGATAAAGAAGGTAGGAAATGTTTTGTGTCGGTTGATCCAATGAAACCGGATATAAATCAAAGTGATCAGATGTTTTTTTCTAAGTTCATCTTCAACTTTTGTCTTAACTGGGGCAGCTGCAGCGGCGTACAAGATTACAGAAACACAAAACTATAAGAGGCAATGTTTAGTTAAACTTTATTACTAGTCTAAAAGCCTTCCGATGTTAATAGTCACTTAGTGTCGTTGTTATTAATAGAATTGAATTTTCATGTGTTAAGATATTCAAGCCAGTGGGTCCATGAGGCTATTCATACCTAATGTAATAATGTCCTCCCGACCAAATTTCGGCCACGGCGGCCTATCAACAGAAAGATTAGCCATCTGCGCGGGAGATATTATAGTGCACAAGTGTGTGCACATACACAGGTGCCTGTTCCTCTACTCTAATAGCCCGATGGGACGCAAAATCCGACACGACCGGTGAAAGGTCAGGCGCAGGACCGACGGCTTTACGTGCTCGCCGAGGCACGGGGTTGAAACACCGCCGTTACTCCGGGCTAGTGCTGAGAATTTATTGTCAGAAAACCCAACACTTGTTATGGCCCGACCCCCGCTCGAACCCAGGACCTCGTCCGCCGCAGTCGGACATGCTAACCACTAGACCAACGAGGCACCTACTGTTGGGCTCAGTCAGAAAGAGGCATTAATTTTGTACTCTACGGCTCTGCGTAGTTGAGAGTCAATACTGGTAGTTTAGTGTGGCTGTATTTGTGTGAATTGCTAAATTAAAGTTTATTTATCTGGATAACCGAGTTTCCTTTTCATTGTTTATTGCCTGTCGTAGTTTCAAGATGTTAGTTTTCACTTGATTTGATATCAGATACCAAATATTTTGAGTGAGAACAATTGATTTGTAGGATTTTGGTTATTAATGTTCTATTGCTAGTAAAAATCTCATTTGCTTTCCGGTTTAGGGAAATGGGATCAACAATAAGCTTCGTAAGAGCGTTACAAATCTAATTGCAAGGTGAAATACCAGTGGCGTGCACATCTTTTGAAGCTAGGCTCCTAGGGTAGGCATTAGTTAGTCAGATCACCTGTTTACTAGCTGTTTGATTAAAAATGAGCATTGAAGTATTTAGAATCGGGTAAGCGCTGCTTTAATGCCTCTAACAACTGCACGCCACTGTGAAATACGTATAATATACGTGACTCTAATAACTACAACTCAGTCGTCAACCTCGGTAAGATCAAGGGAGCTCTAAAGAATGAATATTATAACTGTCAGGCAAAATCTTTTAAATGACATCATGACAGATATAATAATTAACTGGCTAAACGACAGTTTTTACAGTTCGGAATTTTTCGATAGTAGATTTGAGGTATTTAGGCGCGACCGCGATCTTCATGCCAGCGGCAGCGCCCGCGGCGGGGGGGTCTTGGTTGCGGTGCGCCGCGAGCTGCAGCCATGCCTGCAGTCGGCCTGGTGTGCGCCGCCGCCCGCTGACGAGCTGTGGGTGAGTATACCTCTCCGCGGGCGCGCCACAGCCGATGACTCTGCCCAACCCCACTTGCATATAGCATGCACATACATACCACATGGTAACCAGCATCAGCGCTTATTGACTTCATTCTATGATAGATCGTGTGATATTATTCACGCCCACAATAACGATGTATTTTTAATTGTTGGAGATTTTAATGTTACTCACGCAGAATGGTACTATGACGATGACCAGAGTTGTATGAGCATTAGGCCTAGTAATGAACTCTTAACATCTCTCACTTGTGACTTTATAAATCTTTCACTTTTATCCCAATTTAGCTCGGCATTAAACATTAATAATAGATTATTAGATTTAATTTTCTGTAACGAGACCTGTAATGTAACCTCATGTGTTCAACCATTTGTGCCTGAGGACAGTCATCATAAATCCCTTGACATTGAGATAAATTTAAATGAAAAAATCTCATTGAAATGTAACACTTTCAAAAAAAAAATGTTTTTTAAATCAGATTTTGACAGTATTCGTCTGGGTTTAAACTCAATAGATTGGGATAAAACTTTCTTGACATTAAATGATGTTGAATCCAGAGTTAGTTATTTTTATGAAATTCTGTATAATCTTATAGATAAGCATGTACCACAATGTCGCGTTAGTGACTCATACAAATACCCTCCATGGTATAGCCGTTCTCTCATTAAGGTTAGTAAAGAAAAACGAAAATTTCATGACAGGTGGAAAACATATGGAAATTACATGGATTACATTCAATATTCTTGTCTTAGACGTAGGTTGAGAAAAATGGAACATGATTGTTATGTAACCTATAATATTATCTCTGAGAATAGAATCAGGTATAATCCAAATTTTTTTTGGTCTTATGTTAAATCAAAATATGGTAATATTGATATACCTGAAAAAATGATCTATGATGGTGAAACTTTAACACAAGGCAATGATATTTGTTCAGCATTTAACAAGTACTTTCACTCTGTTTTTATTTCACACAATAATAATAATTCTGACACTGTAAGTAAACTTCCTATCCATTGTGACTATGCCCCTATTGTTGACATTAATTCAGTTAACCTTAGTGATGAAATTATATTACAGGAACTTAAATCTGTTAATACCCGTAAAGGCGCAGGCCATGATAATATTCACCCTGTTTTAATTTCTAGATGTGCTACTGAACTATTAAAACCTGTGGCTAATATTTTTCGCTTATCTATCGAGACGGGTAGTTTTCCTAGCATTTGGAAACAAACACTTATTACTCCTATACCTAAAAATTCACAAAAAAATCTAATCACTCAATATAGACCTATTTCTAAATTATGTATTCTAGGAAAGCTTCTTGAGAAAATAGTCACAGATCAACTTTCTTTGGCAATCCGAAATCATGTTAATGAAAATCAGCATGGTTTTATAAAGTCACGTAGTGTTGAGAGTAATTTAGTTATATTTACAGACTTTTTGTATCGATCTATGGATATAAATACACAGGTAGATGCAGTGTACACTGATTTTTCTAAAGCATTCGATAAAATTAACCACGATCTACTCTTAGAGAAACTTTGGAAACTCGGTATTCATGGTAATCTGCTTAGGTGGTTAGAATCCTATATCAAAAATCGTAGTCAAGCTGTTTGTCTGAAAGGTTTTCGTTCAAAATTTTTGTCTGTCCCCTCCGGCGTTCCGCAAGGCTCCCATTTAGGCCCAGTACTTTTTTCATTATACATAAATGACATAGGAGATTCTCTGTTTAATTGTAATTACCTTTTATATGCTGATGACACTAAACTGTACAGAGTCGTTACATCTTTTGATGATTGTCTAAAGTTACAAGCGGATCTCGATAATCTATCAGACAAACATTTAACTTGCATATAGATAAGATTATGCAACGTGCTTTTAGAAACTTGGGTTTTATTAACCGTATTACTAAACCATTCAATAAAATTATAACATTAAAAATTTTATATTTTGCTTTTGTTCGTTCTATATTAGACTTTGGTTGTGTGATTTGGAGCCCTTTCTACAAACATCATATTGATAGAATCGAAAAAGTTCAGCGTAAATTTATCAGAATATTAAACTTTCGTTGTAATCGCTATAATGAATCCTACGATAATTCCTTAAAACACCATAGCATTTTAAGCCTTCATAACCGCCGGAAGCAATTCGACATCGCATTCCTATATAAAATCATAAACGGTCAAATTGACTGTCCCGCGCTGCTATCTAAATTTAAGTTTTTATGCCGATTTAAACTCCCTGCACGCCCCAACCGTAAATATAATTTGTTTTCTCCGCCTTTTTTTAATAAAAACTACACACGCAACTGTTACGTTTCTCGAGCTACGAGACTATACAACGATGAATTTTCTGACGTAGATTTATTCTTCAACTCTTTGAAGTGAATTAAAACAGCATGTTTTAAAAAATATCTATAATATATAATACTGTTCTGCTCAATGCTTCAATAACTTTATGTATGTACTTTTTCGGCAATGTTTTGTCTATATATAAGTATGCTACTATCATTATAAGTAATTGTTTGTAATGACTGTTTTTGCCAAAAAAAAAAAAAAAAAAAAAAAAAAAAAAAAAAAAAAAAAAAAAAAAAAAAAAAAAAAAAAAAAAGACAAATTTTCTCTATTTCTTGATTTTCAAATTTCTTGCAATTCCTTTATTCCAAACTTAGTTATAATTCAACGTGTACTGACTAATTAGTAATTACCTACCTATTCCTAATTTACATGTTATTGAATTTCCATATTTTTTTCATATTATATTAAGTATTTACCTTTTATTAAATTGTATATTTCTGTTCCAGGTACGGAAATATGTCGGATATCGCTTTGCAGTGCTAAGACGGTAGGGCGTTTGTTAATGTTTATGAATACTAATGCCGCCTTAAATGGAAATCATGATGCCTTTTATCGCCGAACAAGCGTTATGAGGAAACGTGTTGCTGCTAAGCGCGACTGAGAATAACTCGAACTACATATTTATGCAAATGAGGCTAATGATCTTTCGTCAATTGTCACTTTGATTCCATGTCATGAATGTTGCATTGAATAATAATTAATTATTTATGACCATATGTGCATCACGCTTTTGTTCAACTTCGTTGCTCTCCCTCTCGAAATTACTTGTTTTTCAGTAAAAAAACTAGCTAGCTCTATGTTAGGAACGAGAAGATTTCTAGATGGTAGTATATTTTTTTTCAACCTCTTTTTTCTACTCACAGTTTCCTAATTCTTATATTTCGCTGTGAAATTGATGTTGTGTTTATCACAGTTCACAACTTATTATATTACCGGTGATGACTCTACTGGTGTTAGGTGGCAATAGTAGGTATCTAGACGTGGACGAAATTTCTCTATAAATTAAGGCACGTATGCCTTTATTTATTAAGTTTAACAAAATATTAAATTTCAAATAACTGCACAATAGATACCAATTATGGTATCTATTGTGCGGTTATTTGAAATTTAATATTTAATATATTTCAAATTAATAACCGAATAGTAGTGATTTTTACAAACATTCAGGTAAAATTATGAATAACTAAGGAGGCAGTTCTGCAAAGAAACTCGATCAAGTGGAGTGAGGAGCGGGTAGAATTAGTTGGGAGGCCTGAACCACCCCGAAAACATATTAAGGGACTTAGGAATCCTCTTAAAATTGATATGAACAAAATATAACCTACCTCTAAAATTACCTTCGGCGCAGTGTTCAGCGCTGTTGTTTTAACGTGCGAAGGCCCCGGGTTTAATCCCCGGCAGGGTCAATTTGCGAATTTATAGTTTCAGAATTTACCTGGCAAAAACGTGCCCCGAAGCCATTTAGCGTTCCGATACAATGCCGTGTAGAAGCCGACTAGGAGTATGGGTTTAATTCTAAGCTCTAATTCCCGCTCTCCTATGAGAGTGGAGGTCTGTGCCCAGCAGTGGGACGTTAATAGGCTGTAGTGTATTGTATTGTATTACTGCCATGCCCATAACAGGTTAGCCCGCTACCATCTTAGACTGCATCCACACTCACAATCCGGTGTGATCGCAGTCAAGGGTTAACTTGTAGTAGATAAAATATTAGGTCTAAATTTAGTCTTGTATGCCACGGAGGCATAGTCACAGAATATGGTATAGAATTTATTGTTCCAATGTACTTGCATCCTGTTTACACCGCCCAGTTTTTAATTACTATGGGGATTGCGGTTGCCTGCGGTTCTTTACCGAAGTTAAACAAGTGTCCCCCCATTATTATATTTACCCCTGTACTAATAACGAACAGATTATTTACCTGTAGCTACGTTTATAGGTATGGTTTTAATAATAATCCATACAAAGTCAGTAACATGCATAATTATTTAAAAGCTCTCTTTGTGAGAGTCTGCCATGTTGTTCCCGCGGACGCAGCGCTTTATGTCTGTCCAGGTCATTCTTAAGGTCTGTCTTAATTTCCTCGTGTCATGTTACAATAAGGAAGCCTGGTCCTTCTTAGAAACAAATTGAAAATAATTAGATACCTACCAGCTAAATTGGGGTTTTATGAGCACGCCACATTCGACCTTTGCATATGATAGCCGAGGTAAGGACATAAAACATGAGTGTTCCTTCTTGTTATGCCTTGTTGTAACTTGTAGTAAGTGAGTACGTCTTTCTATTTTCTTGATAGGGGTTTCTAAACTATGCAGGAATAGTTTAATACTTACCTTTGAAGACATGTATTCGTGTCTAGTAAACTTCAAAATAATACTATAATTAATTGCGACACAATTCTAACACAATTTGGTAAATGCCCAACGAAAAATTCTCACTGCAATAAAAGTTCCAAAAAAATCCTAGGATGCCTACGCAGTGCTTCTTTGTAAATAGTTATGTAGTAGGTACACACATAACATGCCTGTGAGGAAGTAGGAACCCCTATATATATCCATATTCCACACATATTATTGTTTTCCCTGCCTATTATGTATGTTTATGTTTTCCTCAATTATCATCTCGTTTCCGGATAGTCACAATTCGCAAACGGAATTCCGGGCAAAATGTCTGGGAAACAAATAAAAATGTATCCTATGAGGCGACATTTTACGTCGTATCCGGATTGTAACGTTGTCCACAGAATTCAGTAAATAGAAGTGATACAGGAGCATAATGAGCTTAACGCCTCGCAGTTGTCTAGAGATACATCAGGTCGAATTATTGCAAAAACAAACGTAACTTCTCGACGTTCCTACTTAAATTTTGTTTGCTTTGGACGCTACAGATAACATTATATTATACTTTCCAATAATATCTAAGTAAAAGTTAAAAAAAAATCCAATAATCTGTGATGTTTTATGCATAAACCCGGCAGAAGCAAAGCTGTTCTGACTTCTGTGTTTCTCACAGGCAATAAACCACACACCTACCTCTACGCAGTCAAATTATTTGTTTCACTTTTTGTCATTTACGGCACGGCACCATCGCAAACATCTGTGAAGCCTTAAAAACTTAAAATCAACGCGATGTTGTTCCGGCATTAGAGACGGCAGATAGGTACCATTTCTATTATCTTACATTTCTGTGGCTTTCCCGTCGCGTATACGCGTCACGTTCACAGCGTGACGAGTGACGACTGCGAGACGAGGTGACATAGGTTTTATTGATTCACCGCTGAGCGTCGCCCTCGATAGAACCGCCGCTGAATTCTAAACCCTCTCCCGATTTCTCGCGAAAATATCCATTTCTTACTTTGAAACTTTACTATACTTTGTAACTAGCTGACACCCGCGATTGCGTGCGCTTTAAATCTATATATATATAAAAATGTATCCCTATTTCCCTTGGTCACGGCATCACGCGTGAATGGCTGGACGAATTTCGCTAATTCTTTTTTTGTTAATTTTGTTGTCATTGTTTGGACCCCGGGATGGTTTATATACGCAATTGGACCCGATAGGGAGCGCTGCAATCGGGTTCGAGGTTCAGGGCAGGACAAAGTCTGCCGGGCCCCCTAGTGGGTTCTAAAAATTCTGTAGGCACTGTTGTAATCAAATAAATATTATAAATGCGAAAGTTTGGATGGATGGATGTATGGATGGATGTTTGTTACTCAATCACGCCCCAACGGCTGAACGGATCTGGCTGAAATTTGGCACAGAGATAGATTATAGTCTGGAATAGCACTTAGGCTACTTTTTATCCCGGAAAATTAAGAAGTTCCCGCGGGAACCAAAACAACCTCAAATGGATGTTTGTTACTCAATCACGCCAGAACGGCTGAACGGATCTGGATGAAACTTGGCACAGAGACAGATTATAGTCTGGACTAACACATAGTCTACTTTTTATCCCGGAAAATTAAAGAGTTCCCGCGGGATCCACAAAACCTCGATCCACGCGTACGAAGTCGCGGTCATTGGCTAGTTCCTGGATAAAAATACACATCTCGAAGCCACCCAGCAGTGCCTTCAGTAGCCAAAGGATTGTCCGAACAGTCCCTAGTCTGAGAAGAAGCCTACAAAAGAATAGTCGCACTCAGTGTCGCTTTATCATGACTAAAGGGACTCCTACATTATTTCAATACAAAACCATACTAAGGAGTTCCTCAAGTAGGTACTTAATTACTCTGAGTGCGGCATTTAGCCGGGTATTCTTTTGGGTAATGTTTTCTCTATCTGAGCAAACATTTTCCAATAGTGCCAATTTAACATCTGCTTGCATCTAAATTAGCAAGATACTGCAGCAAATCAGGGAGGAATATTTTCATTCAGCATAGTGAATTTTTTTTCCCCGCGGGAACTTTTTCATTTTCCGGGATACCTAGCCTATGTCACTCCAGGTCCTCAACTATACCCATGCCAAAATCACGTCGACCCGTTGCTCCGCTGGGGCGTGATTAAAGGACAAACCAATAAACCAACAAACAAACACACTTTCGCATTTATAATATTAGTATGATAGGTACGTAAGTTGTAAACCGGAACTGATGTTTAGAGCCATTTCACTTGCAAATCGAACATTATGGAGCAATTCACGCTTCATAACTTTCATTCTCATTACCGCGAACGATGACCGGTTTGATGACTACCTCTCGAAGGAATATCATTCTTATGTAACTTCAAAAGAGGGTTCACTTTAAGTTTGCTCTTATTTTAATCACGACAAATGCGTTGCGGCTTGCCACATGGTGCATGCGAAATTTTACGACTCCAAATAGTGTGCTAATGATTTGAAATGTAAAAATTGAGGTATATCATTTAAGAAACAGTGTTTTGAAATGCCATTCTGAATATGTGACAAACAAAAATATCTCAGTAATTATACTGCACGACGCCACGCTGCTAAACGAGCCACACTTAGTTTGAGAAATGATCTCCAATGCTTAGACGAATCGATGAACACCTTATTAAATATCAATCAATTCAAATAAATATTATAAATGCGAAAGTTTGGATAGATGTATGGATGTACTAGCTGATGCCCGCGACTTCGTACGCGTGGATTGAGGTTTTTTGGTTCCCGCGGGAACTCTTTCATTTTCCGGGATAAAAAGTAACCTAATTCTGTCCTATCATTTATTTTACTTTTGGCAGATGGAGTCAATGATGTTCTAACGCGTTACTGATTCGATTTTTGATAACAATCGACTTTCTTTATGAAGAAGTTTTAATCGATTTGACACATTGATATTTACCTTTGCTCAACATTTTTTTAATGTTTTACAAACATACCCAAGCGTTCAAATGACTAAATAATATTTAATAATATTAAATAGTATTATATTTCGCTTCACTATTGGAAATAACGATATGCGTCTATGGAGTATTGCATTTTTTTGTCGATGGTTGCCAGTCAATAATTAAGACACTTCATAGACGTGCATATGCCAAAAGTAAAATAAATCGTTGGACAAGGCATATGTCTGTGTAATCTATCTCTGTGCCAAATTTCATCCAGATCCGTTCAGCCGTTGGGGCGTGATTGAGTAACAAACGTCCATCCATACATCCATCCATACATCCATTCATCCAAACTTTCGCATCCATACTAATATTATAAATGCGAAAGTGTGTATGTCTGAGTCCCCGCGGGAATCAAAATATGTTAATCCACGTGGACGAAGTCGCGGGAATCGTCTAGTTTATAATATTTATACTAGCTGATTTGATTATAGTCTGGAATAACACATAGGCTACTTTTTATCCTTATTTTTTTCTTTATTAGATTAATTGTGGTGATGCTCCAAGTCTAACTAATACCAAAACTGTCAACACCACCCCATTTTAATTACTGTGACCGGAATCTACAGGTGATCTATGAACTATAGGTATTCTATGTCAAACCGTGGTCAAACCCAACCGCGGTAATTATTCGAATCTGACTAAGTGCATCGCGATCTATTTTCCACTATAATTATCCCTTTATCTAACACAAATTATTATAGGCTGTAATTTGATTTTGCGCAGATAACATTCGCTAATTACGCGGGTGATTTATGGTCCAGTGCCACCGCCACGGATTCGTGGTTGGTTATTTCCTTTCCCTAATTTTTCGCGCTTCGCTTGGAATGTAATTTAAGAAAAAAAAGTTTTCAAAACAATAATATCTTCGAAGCAATCTTCAAATCATACTATACTATCATACACATAGTAATATTATAAATGCGAAAGTGTGTTTGTTTGTTGGTTTCTACTTCAATCACACCGCAACGGAGCAACGAATCGACGTGTTTTTTGCATGGGTATAGTTTAGGACGGAGAGTGACATAGGCTAATTTTTTCCCGGAAAATTGAGGAGTTCCCGCGGGAATTAAAAAAAAAACTAAAACCACGTTACCACCACTTAACGAGTAAAATCACAGATATATCGTACAGCAAAAACTGTAATAAAATGATTTGATATTATCGATAATATATATATTAAGTTAGTGTATAACTAGAGAGTCGAGAGACCCAATTTCCTTGAAGACCCAAGTCCGTGTCCATTATTAAAATTAAACGGACGGGACAAATTTCTCGTTAGACCCGATCTGCTCCGAGCAATCAAAATTCTTGAACTTGTTTTACTGCCGCCCGGTAATACTAATATATTAATATGGCCGGCCATTATTGTAGAATTCGTATAGGAAATTCTCAGCTATTACCAGGGGGATGGGAATTTGAAAGGACATTTCGCATCCCTCCTTCATAGTTATGAGCCCATGGCTATTTATATAACCGGTGGAACTTTGTTATTTGCAATTAGTTCGCTACCATCTTAGACTGCACCATCATTTACCACCAGGTAAGATCGCAGTCAAGGGCTAACTTGGAAAGGGTCAAGGGGTAGAGTTAAAAAAATTGCAATGGAAATAATGGATGAAGCATAACGCAAAATAATCAGAATTCAAAAGACAAAAAGTCAGTTAAATCAAAATAAGGTTTCCTGTTACTAAAAATGGGAATCTAAATCATAGTATCAGTAGATTGCCTAAATAACAAGTAAGTTAAATATAGTTAAATGGTATATTACTTACTTTGTGAGGTGTTAGCATGGACTATGGAGTATGGACTCGAATTAATCTCTCTATGTAGATTACATCAACACTACTGACTAAATCATAATCAAGTGTAAACATTCGTAAATACATTTATGATGAAATCTGTTTGTTTTAATCAAAAAAGGGGTATGGTATCTCTAAATTTGAGGCAATATGGAACTACTCTCAAGGGTCCTTTACTCACCAATTTAAGTTAAGCACGAAGGGATGGGCCGTATATAAAGGGCCCAAGAGGGTCGAAATGCATCCGCTTTAGTGGTTTCCATTATAAGATAAGACACTCTAATATTATAGTACTCTACAAACCAACCCATACTCAGAAATAACAATGTGCATAAATTAAATGTGAATGTGAAGCGTATACGCTTTGAAAAGAGCTTATAACAAGAAATTAAACACCTTGCGCTCAATTAGGTCATTGTCAGGTATTTTACATTGTTCACAATAAACACCAAACGTTGTCTTACCTTATTTTACATTATTGTATCGTCTCACAGAGTTAAAAATAAGTGTTCTCTTGGAGGGATGTCCACGTTCCATTGTCTTGTGCCGCTTACAGCTGTTCAGCGGCTCTCAGCGACTGGTTTGATTGTCAGTCAGTAAAAAATTACAGGTAACAGACAAAGGTTTAAGTTACTTAAAATATTTCAAGGCTCTAGTTATTATAAAAGTGCTGAATTGCCTTGCAAGATCCGACCCAAATTAGCAGACTATCTTACGTTGTAAGTAAAATAAAAGCTTGTAATAAACCAGCACTCGGCGGGAAATAAAAGAGCAGAAATTAATATCCGGAGTCGTCTTTCTGAAGAACTGTCATTTCTCACAACTTATGTTATCCTAGTGGACTACATAAAGTTACGTACTTTGCAACGTTTGATGGAATTGTCGTACCTATTCTTAGCGTTCACTTTATTTATTTGAGATGGAATAGATATTTACATATGTAAATCCCGCATAAAATATATATCTCCATGGTACTCCAAACGTTAGTAACACGTTTAAACTATAAATCTATGCACGAGGCCATTCGCATCTGCATACGACAAGCCTATTTGGCCTCCGCATTATAATCAATTCCGAAAAGCCAATAGTTTACCGCGCTAATCCTGAATGCGGAACTCTATTGAATAGGTAAGTACGTAATACTATCATCAATAGTAAACGTGACCTAATATTCCCATTTCCCCTAACTAATGCTGCAAGCCTAGTATAATGTTGCTCGGGGCTGAAGTCTTACCGTAAATATTCGACATAATATCAGCTTTACGTCCGTATTTCATTTGATACATTGCTATAACCTCTTTTATGCATTTCTATTTAGACTGAAACCAGAGTCACATAATACTTACCACTACTACGCCAGATGGCTGCTTTTCTATAAGGAAAATGTAAGGTGGATGGGTAACTTCTGTTTCACAGGTTAACTCATTAGTCTCTTTTCAACTAGAGCTAACATAAGCGGTTCTTTCACATATTATGTAGGTATATCCTTTGCAACATATCCTCACACACTCCTATTTGAAAGGCAGTCTTACCTTAAGTTGAGTTCCTGTCAAGTAAATACACCAGCTATGTTATGACCAAACTATAAATCGACCAAACCAAATCGACCGTTTTCATTAAACTATTCGAACTTAAACGATTTTGTGCATTCGCAATCTGAAATCCCACAAATGTAATTTGCACTGACGAATTTGCATAAAAGTCAATTGTAAAACATAGACAACATTATTTATTCTGTGAAACACATTAGTGATTCAATGGCCACATAATCTGATGCGTCGATTTGAATTCGCGCTAAGCTGCTCTATAAATACAAAAGTGAAATGTGCAAAGCTTTCATAATCCATAATTTACACAATCTCTATAGTTTGCCACGCCACGTTTGAACACGCCTATGAAGTGTCATAATTATTGACAGGCAACCATCGACAAAAAATGCGATATTTCGTAACTCGTATACTCATCTAGACTTTCCTTTTCAAAAAAGTCACGGAGCTTCAACATTAGCTTTCTTCATAGTCTTTTAGCTCCATACATCTTTCAGGTTTCTGACGGATTCATGTACATTTACTGTATCTACTGTTGTATATAAATTATTTATTTTAATGCATAATTACATTATATACTTAGTAATTGAAACGCTTGGATATGTTTCTAAAATATTAAAAAAATGTTGAGCAAACATAAATATGCCAAATGGCCAAATGGATTAAAACTTCTTCATAAAGAAAGTCGATTGTAATTAAAATCTAATCATATTTCATTAGAACATCACTGAATCGAGCTGCCAAAAGTAAAATAAATGGTTGGACAAAATATAGCAATACCTAGTTCGATAAAAACAAAATAGGTCATTGGGCAATGATCGAAATTACGCAAGGTTGCTTGGCATTCTTCCACTTCCCATTTTGCCCGATCATGTCTTCCGTAAACGTGCCTAATGTGGTATCAATTTCCTCCTTCGTTATTTTCAAAAGAGCCGTTATATTTAGGAATACTGATACACGAACTCCTTTGTTTTGCAATGCAAGCGCAATTTCTTTAGATCTAGTGCTACTAAATTCAACGAAAAGTATTCTGTAATCGCTGATGTGCATAATCCAAGGTCCCTCTTGTATTCTTCACCATAATAGTTCTTCAGCATCAACTACGCCAGTTGATGGCATAAAGTTCATTTTATGCCATCAGCTGCCGTAGTTGCCGTTATCTCGCTAGATAAGCCAGCAATTTTAAATTTAAATTTTGATTGTGCAAACAAAATTAAATTTCGAGTGCATTGTGGCACTGATTTGGAGTCAGTATTGGAGCACTGCAGTCGCCTTCAATTAGAATAATCCCGGGCATTTCATCAACGCGATCCGCGTCGTCCCCCTGAATTTAATTATGCGTTGCATTGCACGGGCGACAAGGCTGATACTACGATATTATAGGTGTGTGATATCTGCAGTCATTGAAATATTTAAGTATGTGTTAAAATACGGTTTATTTTTGCAGTTGATGACAGGGTATGCTAAATTAATGATGCAGTTAATTACTTAAATGCTGCTACAGGGATTCACTTATGTAGGTACAAAATCATCAAGGTTTCAAATTATTCTAAATGGCTTGATACATTTAAGCATACCAAACGCACCTAGGAAATTATTAGTATTAGTTGACATTTGAACTTCCACATTTCCTCTAGAAATCTCTAAGTCTTCGACATGTACATCTTGACGACGGACAAAATAGTAGGGGAGCCCAAGAGGGGATTTTTTGGATTTAATCCAGCGCGGCAGATTAATATAAAAGGGGATTCTTTGGACCCTGTAGAGTACCTTAACCATATATGAGCCCTGTATGTTGGTGGGTCGATCAAATATTAAATAATCGATCATCAAAAATACTCGAGCACGTCAGATTAAGATAGAGTGAGTAAATTACATGCTTAAAAGTGTACATTCAAATAATCTGACGATTTGAGCGAGACCTAAAGGAGTAGGAGGTATTTAAGTTTGTAACTGCAACTCCTTTAGGTCTCGCTCCAATCATCAGATTACTTGAATGTACACTTTCCAGCTTTTACTTAACTCACTCTACCTTAATCTGACGTGCTCGAGTATTTTTGATGATCTATTTTATTTATTTAATATTTTGATCTGCTGTCCTAGACAGACCCACCAACATACAGGGCTCATATATGGTTAAGGTACTCTACAGGGTCCAAAGAATCCCCCTTTATATTAATCTGCCGCGCTGGAGTAAATCCAAAAAATCCCCCTCTTGGGCTCCGTTACTAAAATAATAACATGTCAGTAAATTTGAATGTGCTGAACGATTCAAATTACAAATACTTACAATGAACTTACAAATAATAAGAGTTAATCGTCATTAAGACCGGCTACACACGGCCCTAAAATCAGAGGCAATATCGGGAGAGTGATGGTAGGGATGAAATCGGCTACTTCTCTACACACGTCCCTGCCAGTTAGTACGCAACCCACCGTGCAGCAAAGCGCTCGTCGATTCAAGATGCCAACTACACTCTCAAAATATCAAAAAATAGGCATCGCTTTGGTACTTGCTTCGGTGCGACCAAAACAGAGACAAAAGAGGAAGAGGTTAAGAGGTGGTCGATGAAACTCTTATGTTTTTTATGACACACTAGCTGATGCCCGCGACTACGTCCGCGTGTATTGAGGTTTTTTGGTTCCCGCGGGAACTCCTATGTGCTATTCCAGACTACAATCTATCTCTGTGCCAAAATTCAGCCAGATCCGTTCATCCGTTGGCGCGTGATGGAGTAACAAACATCCATACATCCATCCATCCAAACTTTCGCATTTATAATATTTATTTGATAAAAAATACTCTTTATGTTTTTTATCCCACAAATACGACAACTCCTTGAAAAAGTCAATTGTTTTCGTCCAGGCCTCTCGCTTCTTCTCCTTCGCCATATCTCCGCACAAAATAAAAATTTAATTTACAAAAACGCGTCCTGTTGGCACTACACTCGCACGCACACTGCGTTGAAATCGGTCCCGATTTCGCTACACACGCACTGACAACACTCCCTAGACGATAATCGGCCCTAAATTTTGATCTCGCCCGAACCAATTTCTGAGTTAGAGGTAATAATAATAATCATGATTACGATTTGCCTACACACGAGGCGATCAACACAGCGATCTAGGGCGCTCCCCACTACTTCCCTGATATTGCCTCTGATTTTAGGGCCGTGTGTAGCCGGTCAAATTAATGACTCCAATTTTCATAGCTCTTTTTGGCACTCATTTCCGCGAAAAACGGTCACACTTCTGTTTGAAGTGCCAGAAAAATGTGCATTTGAGTATTAAACTTCAATGGAAAGTTCATTTATTGATACCCATCATGATGGTCTACAAACAAGAGTATCTTGGTCATCAGTTTACTAACAATAACAATAATTTTATAATTTTATTACAGTGCTTCACACACGAGGATAGTTTCTAAACTTACTTAAACATACATATTAATAATAATGTCCTCCCGACCGAATTTCGGCCACGGCGGCCAATCTCCTGAGAGATTAGCCATCTGCGCGGGAGATATTATAGTGCACAAGTGTGTGCGCATACACAGGTGCACTCTCTGTTCCTTCTACTCTCATAGCCTGATGGGACGGAAAATCCGACACGACCGGTGAGAGATCAGGCGCAGGACCGACGGCTTAACGTGCTCTCCGAGGCACGGGGGTGAAACACCGCCATCTTCCTAACTCCGGGCTAGTACTGAGAATTTCTTGTCAGAAAAACCCAATACTTGTTGTGACCCGACCCGGGACTCGAACCCGGGATCTCGTCGGCCGCAGTCGAACATGCTAACCACTAGACCAACGAGGCAGTCAAAATTATTACAGTAATGTATAGCATAGATTCTTGTTCTGTCATGAAAACATTTCAATTGCTCTCAGATCCAGGTCTTTGATTCCAAACAACAAACTCAGCGGAGGCTCCACATAAGTTGTATACGTTTTGCTGGTAGTTGGTAGCAGCTGAACTAAAAGTGTACCCAGCGATGTAAGTTCGTTGTCCGCGCTTCTATTCAGCTAGTTCAAACCGACCGCACACCGGGTGCAGATAAAGTTGTCACCGCTTGCTGACGTGACACCTTGCCGCCTGGGGCATGAGCGACCAGCGGATTTCCATAAATTGCATCTTTCTCTCTACGCCGTGTTCTTCATTACTGAGGGTCGTGACTCCTTTTCCTTAATCAAATAATGGTAGGAGTTTTCTTGGGATAATCATTTTCTTGGGTTCCCACGTCCTTCTGTATACTACTCGACAAAGAGTAGACGGCTTAACGTGCTTTTCGAGGCACGAAGGAATCGAAAAGGCCAAACTTGAACCTCCAAATTCTGTCACCCATCCAGTTTCCGACTTGGGAATCGTTGCTTAACAATTGCAATCGGCCGATATGCGTTGTCGCAACTGGAGCCACTCTTACCTCAATATTACCACGCATAGTATATTACCACAATACGTTCTACACGGTGGTGAGCGGAAATTGAAAAGGCTATGTGAAACCAACTTCGAAAAGAGGATTTTTTCATTGTTACAGCATTAGTACTAGACTTTTCCCTAATAGATTTCACAACTCGAGGGGAATAGAAAACTCGGCAGATAGGTGAGTGGATGACTGCAAACTAATCTAGCTTAATACAAATATATGAGAGTTTTCCAAATTGATTCGCTTACAAGAAAAACAAGTTAATTCCAATTTGAGATATAGTCTCCTTTTCTATCTGAGAAATAAAATGCAAAGAGAAAGTCTCATTTAATGACTAACTATCGCGAGAATCAGAAAGTTACTGAAATCGGCTCCTTGGTCTTCATGAGAGTACTATTGGGAACCTTATTTTGTGAATTATATAGTATACTAGCTGATGCCCGCTACTTCGTCCGCGTGGATTGAGGTTTTTTGTTCTCCCGGGAACTCTTTAATTTTCCGGGACCCAGGAACAGCCATCCATCCAAACTTTCGCATTTATAATATTAGTATAGGTGGGCTATAGTAACTAGTTACCTATTGTCATCATCATAGTTTTATCTGCAGTAACACAAATCGCTTGATCTTGTTCCTTGGGGCTCAATATAAAATTTCTCCGCGGTTTCCATGCAACTGGAATCGTAAATGAATAGAATATCCTTTCTGTTCCCGTTCCACCCTCCGACTTTCAATAGTGTCAGGCTTTCATACAAAACACGCTGAAGTTGGTGAGGCCTGCCATGAGAGGCTTTGTAAACTTGTGTGTAGTGTAGTGTAGCTCGGTGAATAACTTGGACGTGCGAATACACGACGCTATGTTTGTTTACAATCATACGTATGTAATGTGCCTATTACACTTTTAGCGGGCTAACCTGTTAGGGCCATGGCAGTTATATTAAACCCATACCCCTATTCGGTTTCTACACGGCATCGTGCCGGGACCTTAAATCGCTTGGCGGCACGTCTTTGCCGGTAGGGTGGTAACTAGCCACGGCCGAAGCCTCCCACCAGTCCAGACTAGGGAAAATTCAGAAAAAATAAATTCCCAAATTGACCCTGCCACCAAATATACACTGCGCCACGGAGGTCGTCATAACACTCACTATATATGAATCGGCATAAATGAACAAAAAGCTTAATTTCACTAAAAGTAATTATTAAGTTTCATGACAATCACTTAAACGCGCAATAATTGGTTAATTGACAACTAGTCAAATCAGCAACTTTTTTTCAAACGTCAAAACACGTGCTCAGTATGGGATTTTGTATGAAATTCGGAATCGAGGATATCAAAGTTCGGCACACTTTTTTATTTTATTCGATAGTTTAAAATGGTACTTAATCTATACTATACTATAATATTATAAATGCGAAAGTTTGCATGTATGGATGGATGTTTGTTATTCAGTCACGCCAAAACGGCTGAACTGATCTGGATGAAATTTGGCACAGAGATAGATTATAGTCTGGAATAGCGCATAGGCTACTTTTTATCCCGGAAAATTAAAGAGTTCCCGCGGGAAACGAAAAATCTCAATCCACGCGTACGAAGTCGCGAGCATTAGCTATTTCAACATAAAACTAACAGGGGGCGTGGATCTTACGACTTTTCGGAGAATCGAGATTATTTAGCAATCACTAAAAAATAATTTATTTGACTCAAATACCCAATTGTTAGGAAGCTGCTAGATTGGTAATGCCGCTGCTTAACCTTTAGTTTTTTTTTTGTATGCTTATATAGATTTTTAGCATTAAGTTATGTTTATAGATTTACTAACGGTCCGCCCCAGCTTCGCACGGGTAGCACTAATCATCATAATAGTCCATACCCAACTTAATTCGCATTATTACAATTTTAGCAGGGATCTCTAATATTTTTGAAAATAAAATAATGTTACTCGCTGATAAAGTAGCTGTCTATAAGTGAAAGAATATTTAAAATCGGTTGAGTAGTTTTTGAGTTTATCCATTACAAACAAACAAACAAACAAATCTTTCCTCTTTATAATATTAGTATAGATATGGATATTTAACGATGAAACCATACACACATGTAGAGTGCTAAGCTGCATCATTAGAGCTTTTGAATTAAATAAATTGAAATTCCGCTTTATTGAATCAAAATCTATAACGGGAAACCGAATTGAAATGCTGTTTGTAGTAAATATAATTTCATGCGTATTTTCAATAAAGTAAATACAACTATTGGGAAATGATTGTTTTCGATAGAATGTAATTAAACTAAATACTTACTAGATCATATCATACTTCATACTATAATATTATAAATGCGAAAGTGTGTTTGTTAGTTTATTGGTTTGTTGGTTTGTCCTTCAATCACGCCGTTACAGAGATACGGATTGACATGATATTTGCATGAGTATACATGAGGACCCGGAGAGTGACATAGGCTTTTTATCCCGGAAAATTTCCCCCGGAAATTTATCCCGAAGTTCCCGTGGGAATTAAAAATACTTATTATTAAATATTTTCTCTTTTTGAGAGGTCTTAATCGCAACTTGTACGATTGAAATTGATGGAATAATATGATCGGATAGATTTTATCGTTATACCGAGAGCTTTATGCTGAAAGGTCGGGCGGGGTCACTAGAAATCCCACCAAACCTGTGCAGCACTCACGACATCCTAGTTTTACTCGCGGTCTGTGTTTATCGACGGAATTTTTATTTTCAAACGAAAATTTTATTGTATTTTTTATTATTCGTGCGGGAGCTATTGCTGGATACATTATATATACATTATGTGCCAATTAGATACAAATAACCCCCTGGATGTTCTCTACCTCATGTCATGATTTCGTTCTTATCTTTTCTCAGCTCGAGTCTGATCTTGTGTGAGGGTTCGGGGGACTACCGGAGCTGAGAGAGCTTTTGTCGTTATCATCAACCGATAGAAGTATGAATATAGGTCTTTTGTAGTGTCTTTCAGTTTTGCGCCGAGGAATCCAACACCTTGCTCCGATTCGATAGACTGATTGGATGTTATCCGGCCACCTAGTAGGGGGGTTCCTAACGCCGCGTTTTCCAGTGCGGAGTTGCATTTCACCTCGACTTCTTTCGGTTCTGCAGCTCGACGTCTTTCGGTTCTTCGAAGTTCGACCTGCGGCTCGCCCATTGGCACTTCAGCTGTCGATCTATGTCGGTTACTATCTTCTAAGGATCTTCTGAGCTAGAATCTCTCAATTAAGATCAGTCAATAGTTTTATTAATAGTACAGCGAACTTCTGACTTCAACAATTGTAACTTTTTCTCTGATTCGAGGAGAAGCCAGTTTTGCCTTCAGTGAGTTCAATAAACCTAACATTTCAAACTCAACTATGTATAAATATAAATGTAAAAAATAATTTCAACATTTCGCTGCTAACGAGCAACTATTTCGTTTTATTTTCTTCTTGACAGACAGGTCTTTATAACGTGACTGTTTTTGTGCACGAGTAGGTATCAAACTCAATCGTGGCGGGGTCAACATTTTAAACTACGGTCACGTTTCTTGACTCGACGCCCGGCAATGTGACCTCTTCGCCTGCGCCTGTGAGGAGTCAATTGCCCACCAAAAAAAAACTATATGAGTTAGTTATAGTTATCTTAAACAAGGATCGTTCGTAATAATTAGACACGCCGCAGGCGATAGAGCGTTGGTACGTTGTGGATGCTTTTGTAATATAAAATATTTCGATCTTTACTATTACAAACGCTTCTAATATCAAGCAAACGTCTTCGTTATTTTTACAAATCTCACACCTTTTGCAGATTTTTAACCATCTGCTTCTTCTTCTTTGTCGTGTTTGTTCGTCGTGGTCGTCACTTGGGTGTTGTGGCACGCTTAACGAGTAACGATCCGTCTCCACTCTTCATTTAACTTTAACAATACCTAAACCATAAGTAAGATAAGGTATAAAAGGCTAAAAGGAAATTTAGTAGAGTTACGATGGGCTCAGAAGCCTGTTAAAGATAGATTGGGAACATCATTTGGCAATTTTATTTGGCGTAGAAAATACTGCCAAACGATGGCAATAATTATTGTAATATAAACATTTGAATTAAGAGACCATACAAATTAAAATAATAAAACTTTAAAGAAATCAAAGCATGTCAATTAATAAATGTCCCAGACGCTAGACAAAACAAATGAAAACTTGCGGTCCATTTAACTTTACCTACAAAGTTTTAATAGTGATATAAAAGTAGTTTTAAAATTGTTTCCTGGTTCGCTATCGAGTTTTATCGTAAAAAGTTACAGCCCAGGTGGATACGCCGACGCCCCTGATACTACAGCAAAACTTTGGAGCATGGACATTGGACGAAGATTCTTTACCAGCTACAATTTTTTTTATTTGCTTTGCTCTGACAAAATTAAAGCTTTATTAAAAGATAAATTGTTTATCGTTTACATCTAGAAAGTTAAATTGGTGTTGAAATCAATATAGGGTAAAGTAAATATTTAAGTTCCCGCGGGAATAATAAAATCTCAAACCACTGCGGACGAAGTCGCAGGCAATCAGCTAGTGCTGCTATAAAATTAAACATATCTGCTGAACTTCTTAAACTTTTTATTAATTGGTTCATTTGATCAAAGATATCATGATAAATGATAACTTACAAGGTAAACAAATCTGAAAAAGGATTCCAATTTCCAAAGCTCGGCGTAGCTTAGCGGCGTCGACGCCAGCCTGTTGAAAGTTTCAATTCACGGTGTAATAATCTGTCATCTGTCGGCCTGTAATGCGTCGTTAGTAAATATGACATTAATTACCTAGTTTCCCCACGGTACTATTTTTAGATACAAGCTTTCCAGTAATATCTGCTTTCTTTATATTTTCACCAAATCAAGTGGTGCCATGTTTCACTAGGAATTCGCCTTTATTTTTCGTAATATCATTGCCTGGCGTGAATTGGATCGTTACAAATAAGTCCAGTGCCTTATAATCTCGAATTTAAATAATTAGGTACATATTTTTGTGCCTATTTTAACATAACCACTTTTTGTGACGTTATTTCATGTCGTTTCTTCTTTTTGAATTCAATTATCGCTGTGATGATCGTAGTTATCCACTTTTATTAGTTTGTATTAAACCTTGACCTTCCAGATCGTACATACAGTTAGTATGTAGTACTGTTAACAGTCTAACAGTGTCATTAGAATGTTTACACGATAGAATCGTACCAATTATCGCAATGAGGGCTCTCATGCGTAAAACCGGTTGTAATTCATGCGTGGTGATTACCAAGCGCCACGCCGCGCCGTCGGGGACGTCCGCCGTACTCGGTGGGTCATCGCGCTGTGACTCATTCTGGGGCGTGTCTACTGTCTTTACTCTTTCGACTCGTGCGCACCGGAAACCTGCGCGGGCGCATGCAGCTTCGAAACCGGTATACTTGCCAGCGCCTTGTTGGTCGTTCTAGTATATTGAATCTTTGAAAGTCGTTCGTAACTCTAACTAGTCAAGTTATTTGTTTTAATTATGTAGTTTTTCTGCTGTTAACTACTTAATTCCGTTTTTCCCTATTAGAAATCCAACAAATGCGGTATTTACTATTTTATACTCACAACATTTTTTAACTGTTCGCTGCAGCTACGATACTAATATTCTACTACATACTTGTTAACGCGTTGTACTTGCAGACTTGTTCTATATTGAAGTTCGATGTATCATGTACTTAATCATATTTATGGACTTTTTCTTTTACTTGCTTCGATGTTCGATTATTGCTGTCACGTACCTCAATTATAGTACCCTTCCTTCCCTAAAGTACAGCTTCTTTTTAACCGACTTCCAAAAAAGGAGGGAGGTTCTCAATTCGGCGCGTATTTTTTTTTCTATTAAATGTACTTTATTTAGATTCCCATTTTTTAAACAAACTCGGTCACGCGGCCCAGCTAACACTTATATAGCTCCATGTTTTGTAATAAATAGCACTCAGCACGATCCGGATGGCATTCCACAATATATTTACATTCCATTCCACGTTATCTATGCATCCCAGCGAAGCCGTTTGCGTTCTGGGGAACATGACCCGGCAATATTTAACGCCGTGGTGGATGCTATAGCCAATAGTGTATTTCAAGCGGTTTCTAAAAAGCTCATAACCATAGATAGATGAATACACACGAAAAAACACAAAGGGTACAGATATTTAAAAACTATGTGTGCAAAGGCGGCCTTATTGCTTACAGAGCAATCTCCATCTGGCAACCTACATATTAATACATAATTATAGGTATAGTAAACATACTAGGTATCTGGTATATTAACATTACTCGATATAACTACATATCTGTACCTGCTCTACGAAAGTGACATCTTATTATTGACTGATGATATACGAATATTAGAGCAAAACATTATGTTTTATAGATCAAAAGACGTTGCCAATTCTCATTCAGGTTAACGCGTATTTTAAACTGCGAACCGTTTACCATTCTCTTAAGAAATTATTTAGGACCAATTCCTATTTATTTCTTGTTTAATAATAGGATTAATGTGGTCGGTTATGGTTATTTATTGGCTATGGGAAAACATGATAACTTTTCATTTAAAAAACATTAATTATATTTGTATGATCATAATAAGTTTTTAAAAATTATGATGATCGTATGTCATCAACATCTTAAATCGCCGTCAACTGACAAGCCGTCACAGTATAAGCGATCTTGAAGAAATAAATCATGATAAATGAATAACCGTGAAAGGGTACGGATTTAGCCGCCATTGTCAAAGTAGTATTGCAAATCCCGATCATTGTGGCCGCGCCACCTGCGGCTGACTGTACTCGCTAGTAATTGACAACAGGACAAGGGTACAGCTAACACAATATATTGCGTGTCGCCGTACCGAAAAAAGCTTATGTACCATTTGTAATGAAAAGTTATGTTAGGAACATTTCCTGTATTGAGGCAAAACCTCTATATCCTTAATCATGTTATATATGCAATGAGGATACAATGTAACTTTTAAAGCAAACTGACTGAATTGTATTTTAACCTTTAAACATTGATCGCATGAATAAAAATTTTGGTATAGGTAAATATCAACGCCAGTCGCCAGCCCAAAATCATCAACGCCAGCGTGGAAGCAACAGATTACCTATTTATTCTGTGGTGGTAGGCCGAGGCTACGAGGGCGTGATGAATTAGATAAATTCCAAGTTGAGTGGCCCGTAGAGGCACATACTAGGGAGATGTGGAAAAATCGAAGTGAGGCCTTTGCCCAGTCTTGGGACAGTACAGGCTAGATTAGATTAGATTAGATAGGTAAATATATTCATTAATTTGACTCGTTGGAAATAGATATAAAAAAAAAAAATGTGACAAGATCACAATATCTTTCATTTGACAATTACTTAAATTTCTGTCTTTATACAAGGTGTAAGGTAATTAGTATAACATACCCGCGGCTACCCATGTTAGATGGTGTATAGATATATCGGAAAAATGTCATAAGACGTGTAGCTCATATCCTGGGGGAGTTATGTGGACTTCAAAATTTTAGCATAAATGTTGAGGTGGCATCCCTTAAAACAGCTGATTCAATATCAATGAACTGCGAACAATACGACGTATGTTAAGCCTCGTTGCCAGTGCGAGCGTTGCGATAAAATCCAGTCGCGATACTAAAGTAATCATTATTCGGCATGCATCTAAATTCTCAAAGCAAAAGCCCGGCTAGAACTTACGTATTGTTGTAAAAAAATGCCCGACTAGTATCGGACTTGGTAAGTCGAAGTCAGTCACTTATCCTTACTTTATGAGCTGCCTTTCCCTGTGATTAATTTCTCGATTTAGTTCATTTAAGTTTTGATCAATAATTAATTATTCTGTGTAGTTTGTTCTTTCAATGATTTGCAAATTGTAATCAGTAATGAATTGCCAAATTGCATAACGATACGATAATAATTATTATTATCGCTTGTAGTACAGTTCTGACTTTAGGCGTAGAAGGAACAAAGGTCTCCACAGGGTTGCCAAAATTTATTTTCCACAATTAACTAATTAATTTTGTATGGAAGTTTTTGATAATTAATTTTGACTTTTTAACTCTACCATAGTGTTTATAACGTCAAAATGGCATGGGTAGCCGCCGGTATGTTATACCATTTACCTTACACCTTGTATATGTCACCGTAAAATTGTGAACCGTTCAATGTTCTGAGTGTCAATTTTTGAAATATTCATTGTATTTACGTTTTCTTGTCTCTTTCTTGTAGGTTAGGTTAGGGTTCGACAAATAATATCAGGTAGTGCCACTGGCCGGGCACTTAGGTTTTATCGGGTTAATATACGTAACACATTACAATCTACCGATATAAATTGTAATCTGCCGACAGTTTACAATTTCGCTAGTTAAATTACAATCTAATGGTTTTTGCAATCTTACATAATATACATATAAAGAAAACTTTACGTAACGCGTAACTTTTGAATTTATTTAAAAGTGTAAACTGCAATGCGAAATCAGAGTCCGTGAATTGGACTTGTGGATCGATATCAATGTTTATGTTAATGCTCAATGCTCTCGTATCAACTTCCGGCTTTAAGTTGTAAGGCAGCTTTGTTGTTGTAAGGAAGAAATCCATTGACGCAGCAAGAATACCATAAATTCAGCCAATCGGAGGTGATTGCGATGTATCAATGATTGATGCAAAAGATACGCGGTCGCCCTGTTGGTCTCCGGTAGCTCGGTC
Source organism: Erebia epiphron (assembly GCA_963932025.1). NCBI lineage: Eukaryota > Metazoa > Arthropoda > Insecta > Lepidoptera > Nymphalidae > Erebia > Erebia epiphron. The sequence continues at coordinate 28,949,706 of OZ009946.1, forward strand.
TGCGCATGTCGATTGTCGACGGTGCCGCAGTGAAACGAATTTTACCAATGAATTCGGTTATCATTCATTCTTACTTAATATTATAAATGCGAAAGTGTGTTTGTTTGTTGCTTTGTCCTTCAATCATGCCGTAGCGGAGCAACGTATCGACGTGATTTTTGAGCTTTAACAAAATTTCACGTGGACATCGCCGCAGTTGAAATCTAGTTCAAAATTAATATTTACATATTCAACAGATTTTATGATAAAGTCGCGAAAAAAAGTGTTTTCGGAAGTAATCGTTATCGGTAAGGTTGCGAGAATGTAGGTCAACGACTTATCTTGTTTTCCGTCGGAGTCGGAGAGTCATTGAATTAAATTTGTTGAAACTTGGCTCCCGAGGAATATCGGTAAAATTGTGATACCTGTTCGGTGTAGGAATTTCGGATTTTGGAATCTCAAATAGATGATACTCGTGACTTTTAAAGGGCTTTTAAAAATCCTGTGAGAATTCTGCAATGTCCTCCAAAGTAACGTTTGTCACTTCCAAAGTTTCGTATGTCACTTTCCATGCATATGCGAAAAATGCGAAAAATCTACATCTGTTACTCAGTTGCGGCTTGATTGCTAGAGAAAATAAATCAACACTTCTTACATTTTTAAGTTAAGTTTTGATCAGGTATTTGCACATGAGTTTTACTCATTGTATTAAGTTGCCACTCTTGCCAAGATGGAAACGAGACAAGTTAATTTAACTTGGCAAAATTATTTGCACTTGCATTCTATGTAAGTAACAAGTTATTCTGACGCAAATTGCTCTACAAACAGAAACAAGTAAATAAGCAATCAAAACTAAAACGAGAGAGCTACTGTTTGCGAAGAACCTAAGCAAAAAAGCTATTTGAACTAATTCAAATATTTGCATTTTATTTAGCATTAAGTATTTGCCCTGTAGAGTTAAATACAAATTAGTTTGTAATATATACTCGCCGGCATATTTAGCGGAACATAAAAAAAAGGTCCATAATTAAAAAAATCTGGTTTTATTTTAAAATCTACTTACTACACTCCTTTTGTTATTTAAAGTTTCATTTGTTTTACTTAAAATGAGATCACATTAAGAACAGATTTTGCGAGTAAAGGCTATTTGTGAAAATTTTTACATTTTTGAACTTTTCATGTAACCGGGAAAAGTGAAATTTAATATTAAAATAACAATTAATTAAATTAGAAAAATGGTGATTAATATCGCGTATTTCCTCCACGTGCTCTTATTAAAGTTTCTACCCGTCTAGGCATACTGAGAATGATGTTATCGATGGTCTCCTGGGATAGTCTCCGCCATTCCTCAACTACGGCGATTCGCAGTTCACCCACGTTGGCAGGAGCTGGAATTCTGGACTTAACTTTTCTTTTCAGCAAGTCCCAAACGTGCTCTATTGGGTTCATATCCGGTGATCTCGCTGGCCACTCCATAACAGTGATATTCATATAATTAAGTTAAGCTTGAGTTACCCGAGCGGTATGCGGCCGAGCATTATCCTGCATAAAAACAAAATCGTCACCGATATATGGGGCAAACGGTACGACATTTTCTTCTAAAACTTCTCTAATATAGCGTTCTGCAGTCAGACTCTCTCTGTCAATCACTACCAAGTCTGTGCGAGCTCCCAAACAAATGCCCGCCCAAACCATTATTGATCCACCACCGTATGCAACTGTAGTTTCAAAATTTGTCTGAATGTATCGTTCTCCTTTGCGTCTGTATATTCTTTGCCTGCCGTCAATTTGATTTAAGAGAATTCTGCACTCATCACTAAACAATACCTTACTCCATTGGTCCGTGTTCCAAAGTCGATGTTCCTGAGCAAAAGTTAACCTGTATATACGATGATTTACCTCGAGCCTTGGAGCCTTGACGGGCACAAATGAACTCAAACCAGCTTCTTCGAGCCTTCTTCGTACCTTACGCTCACTTACGGTTACACCCCGCACTGCTTCTAACTCATGTCAGGCTTGGACGGCCGTCAAACAGGGGTTCCTACGTACACGAAGCCGAATGAAAAGATCATCCCTACTCGAAGTGCGTCTTTTTCTGCCTTGTCCTGCTCCTCTCACATAAGTACCGGTCTCCCTGAACCGTTGGATACTGCGATGGATCGTTAAAACTGGTCAACGAAGATCTCTGGATATCACTCTGTAGGTTTGACCATTTCTTCGCATTTCGAGTGCCCTGGCAATCTCCGTTGGGGCTAAGTCAGGCATAATTCAGTCATCAACTCCAGAAAGATACGCGATTAAAAAAAACTAACAAAAAACAGTATTTCAATGAAATTTTAAATCAAACTCAGAAGGAAGAAATACTCGAAGTTTGCTCCAGATACGGTGTATTTGAATAAAATTAAAACAATTGCATAAAATGTGATGTTCAGTTGTTTTCTTAATTTGAAAATATTTCTTTTTAAATTAAATGACGTATAAACCAGCCAGCAACCTTATATGATACTGATATCGAACCTTTTTTTTATGTTCCGCTAAATATGCCGGCGAGTGTAGTTAAACAAAATTTTCGATAACTTGGGAAATTAACAGTAATAATTAACAAGTTATACCGCTCCCATCTTCAGCGAAAGTTTGGCTTAGATCCCGGAGACGGATAAGGATATGGTTACTTTTTACCCCGGAAAATAATAAAAAAATTATAGATTTTAAGAAAAACCTTGTAGGTATTTTTAGAAATGGACTATGGAATCCCGCCGCGTTAGCAGTAGGACGTATTCGGCAAAGCCCGCGCTATTGTCAGATCGGACTTAAATATGTCAACGTGAAACATCGCATCGGAGGCTTTAATCCCATTGAACGAGCTGGGGAGGAATATTTCCAGCTGACCTGCGATCAAAGCGCTGCTAGAGATAAAATAACTGTCACTAGTCAGTACATAAAAATATAGGTAACTATTTATTGATAGGTCAGGCTCTATTCTTTTTAAAACCATAGTAATATTATAAATACGAAAGCGTGTCTATCGGCCTATCTGTCTATCTGCTACGCTTTCACGGCCCACCTTTTCAACCGACTTTGATTAAATTTGGTATAGAGATAAGTTGCATCCCGGGAAGGCTACTTTTTATCTCGGAAAATTAAGGAGTTCCCGCGGAAATTTAAAAACTTAATCCACGCGGACGAAGTCGCGGACATCATCTAGTGTTAAATATATTCGTTTATTGAATTTTCACCTTTGTGTGTTACCCTAGCCCTCATCACGGCTTTAGAAATAAGTCCTCGTTTTACACATAAAATTTAGGTCGCCGTGATACGTCGCCTGAAGTCTACGTTCTATCTAGACATATCTTAAAAGAGGTCAAGTGCTTAAACCTCTACGTATGTCTGTCTAATCCGTAAAATGTAAGAATTTTGTATCGTAACGAAGCTGCTCCTTTGCTCAAGTGTTAAGTACTGGCATGAATCCGTGTGAATGTGAAGCATTTTCACGATAAACTGGTACTGCCAAAAAATTTAGAGCCAGAAATTTTAAACAGAATATTTTGTGCGTAGGTTATAAGTAATCGTTTTCAGACCATGTCTCATGATCGGAGCGTCGAGACATTCGTAATATAATCTTCTAATGTGCCATTTTAATTAGTATTGTTTAAGAGGCCTTCCTAGCACTTTGATTATTTACCATCAGCAAGCGATAAGAGTTAAGATCCATAACGTCCATCTTTGGAACTACACTGCTATTTAATTTAATGAAATAATTTAAAGAAAATCCTATCAATTTGCACACCATTATAGAATATGTAAGGGAAAGATTTATATCCGTGTACATACCTGAAAATAAAATAGGGTGTTCTTAACTTACTCCTTGCTTCTTTACATAATGAATTGAGACTCTATGATCGGATACCGTCATTTTACGGCTGTAGATTTTAAATGTGTCAGCCTCATGAATATTGCAGCCTACTCATTCGTTATAAAATCTAGGTCACCCTGATTAGTAGCCCGAAGGCTAGGTTTAGTTCGGCTTTTATTTCCTTCTCTAATCTTAAAATAACTTGCTCTGCTAAAATATCAATAGGTGCCACTACCAAGTAATGTCGTTTCTCGACTTAATATTGAAGAAATATATTTTATTTTATTTTGATATCCAACTTCTCACTTGGCTAAGCTAACTTCTGACCCAGTGAAGATATCTCGAGCCTACTATGGTGATTTGGCAAGACTAAGGGCTGTTTCGAAGCAGGAGTCTGGTGCGTGGTTACAGGCTTTACCTTCACCGAACCTGGGCACTCTCCTCGACAGCGATTCTCTTCGAGTGGCAGTGGCTTACCGATTGGGCTGTAATGTTTGCGAACCCCATCGATGCATTTGCGGTTCCATGGTGGAAGCTAACGGTCATCATGCTTTGAGTTGCTGTCGTTGCTCAGGTAGGTTCCCACGTCATCACGCCCTGAACGATATCGTCCGTAGAGCACTCATTTCGGCTAACGTGCCCTGCGCGATTGAACCACCTGGTTTGCGCCGCACGGACGGTAAGCGTCCAGATGGCTTGACTCTTGTCCCTTGGCAAAAAGGGAAATGCCTGTTGTGGGACGCGACTTGCGCCTGTACTTTGGCACCAAGCCACCTTAGTCGTACGTCCCGGTTAGCTGGTGCCGCTGCAGAATCCGCTGCCACAAGAAAGAGAGCCAAATATGCACCACTCTTGGGCCAATATTTATTTGTCCCACTGGCGGTGGAGACGATGGGATGCTGGGGTGAGGAAGCAAAAACTTTCATAAAAGAGATCGGCCGTCGTTTGAGGGAAAGGGGCTGTGACCCACGTTCTGGTTCCTACCTGGTTCAAAGGTTATCCATCGCCATTCAGCGTGGCAATGCTGCAAGTTTGATGGGTACCTTTGGTCCAGGGGCAACCAGGGGTGGTCTTTTTGATTAGGTTTTTATTTTTATCTTTTGTTAGTAGGTATATTTAAGGATTAGTTTAAAATTTTATTTTATAGTTTATTTCCTGTAACTTGTGGTAAATATATTAAAGAACAAAAATTCTAAAAAAAAAAAAGAAAATTTGCACTTTTACTATCTTATTCCGTCTCACGGAGCCGTATAACTTCTGAATTAAGTAATAAACATAATGACTGCAAATCCACGAAAAAAAAAACAATACCCCAAATTCTTGTCGTTTTCTCTAAACTAAATTGCTTTGTGACCTTACCGAGAATGGCAGGCTTTTACTTGTAACAAATTAATTGCGACATCGCGATGAAACGAGATACCTCGTCTTTTACGACTGAGCCAATTTATCAAAACATCTCAAGTATTCTGGATGTGTAGCCTGGAGTAAGGGCTTTCATACAAATTTTTGCGAGTTTTTTTATTTTAAGACTGGCACACAGTAAGAACTGCTTGTGGCGTACTGCTGTTACTGGCGCAGTCGGTCGGCATTTACGACTTGCAATGCAGATACGTCACTGCAATAAAACAGCAAGGGGCCTAGTGGGAGATTTTTTACCTATTTCATCTTTACTTAGAACTTCATCATCATCATCATCATCATCCTCAACCGATAGACGTCCACTGCTGGGCATAGGCCTCTTGCAAGGATTTCCACCAGGCCTCGGTCTTGCGCAGCCTGGACCCAGCGGCTCCCTGTGACTCACCTGATGTCGTCTGTCCAGCGAGTAGGGGGTCTGCCAACGCTGCGCTTTCCCGTGCGTGGTCGCCACTCCAGCACTTTGGGACCCCAACGTCTATCGGTTGTTCTAACTATGTGCCTCGCCCATTGCCACTTCAGCTTCGCAACATGTCGAGCAATGTCGGTTACTTTAGTTCTTCTGCGGATCTCCTCATTTCTGATTTGATCGCGCAAAGAAACCCCGAGCATTGCTCTCTCCATCGCCCGCTGAGTGACCCTGAGGTTTCTTATGAGGCCCATAGTTAGTGACCAAGTCTCGCAACCGTATGTCATCACTGGCAACACGCAATGTTCGAAGACTTTGGTCTTCAGGCACTGAGGAATCTTGGACGAGAAGACATCTCGAAGCTTCCCGAACGCTGCCCAGCCGAGTTAGATTCGGCGGCTCACCTCTTTCTCGAAATTGGACTTACCTAGCTGGACCATGTGTCCCAGGTACATATACTCGTCTATAATTTCGAGTGCAGAGCTCCCAACCATTACTGGGTGGAGCGGAACATGAGCATTAGACATGATTTTTGTCTTACTCATGTTCATTTTAAGGCCCACCTGTTGGGAAACTCTGCTTAGGTCATTGAGCATTGCATTAAGGTCGCCCAGAGTCTCTGCCATGATGACTATATCATCGGCAAACCGAAGGTGAGTGATGTACTCGCCATTGATGTTGATGCCAGATCCGTTCCAATCCAGAAGCTTAAAGACGTCCTCCAACGCAGCGGTAAAGAGCTTCGGGGAGAGATTCCAAACAAATAAAACTTAGAACTTACTAAATTTGATTTGTTTGGAATTGATGGCGTGCCAGCTGGCATATGTCATCAAGCACTTGACTATTCTATACAAATCTTAGTTAATTTATCGCGATCGAATAGGTAAACATCCATCGAATAGATATCAATAATAAAGCTGTAATTCCATGTCGTGTAATTGCAACCCCATCAACATTCAATACCCGTGATAATTACAGCTCGCCAAGGATGGCTGGGCTATTTAATTTTAGTGATTGATACACCGTATAAGCCGTGTGTGGTATGCCTAATTATTATTGTAAGCGCCATTAAAGGGGACCGCAACTTCTTATGGTTTGTTTTGCTTGAGGCCTTATTAGGTCACTTTACGTCAGTAATTCGGTAATTGTGTGATGATGGGACTTCCAAAGATTTTTGTTGGGGTAGCCTTCGTTAGGCGTTCACTAGATGCTGTCTGTTTTGCAACAGATACACAATATACATTATAATGTACCTATTTACCTGCGTTGACGATGGTTAATGTTTTCAAGGAAATATCGGATTCGGGCTTTTTTATCTGCAATCATCATTAATTATCAAGGAATGGTCTAGTGCAGAACTTATACCCTATCGTCTTATAAATGCCAATATTATTCGTTGAAGATGGTATTAAACGTGGATTTAGAAATTCAGATAGGTATACTTATAAGAAATCAGACGAAAATTTAACGAAGAAGTTTTTAAATAATTTCTAAGTAGGTACCTATGTAGATAATAGATTCATAATTTGTATTGGTGCGATTATATTTTTCATAAATTGTTTTTTGTTTGTTTCAGGTAAATATGGACCGCGTTAGTTCACCTATATATAAAAAACTAACGTTCAACGCAAACATGTATTTACTTACATGTTTATTTTGTTACGGTGATACTCATGGTGTGATCAACAGTGGATCCCGTTTGGTTTAGTAATTATACATATTTTATATTTCCATACATTGTTCATATTTCCTCATAGTAAATGCAAGAAATTAAATAAATTTACCAAGATTTTCCTCTCAAATAAGATACTTAGTATATGAATCATGCAAGCGTTGCTAACCTATTAAGGAACGCCTAATTGCCGATTGACCTCCGATCATCAAGTCAATCTCAATTTGGATAAACGACTCCCAACTGATTGCAATTGACTGATAGTCTTCTTGGGGGACGGAATCGGATTCGCAGGCGAAAATCTCCTAGTGGATTTAATTGGTTTCAATTCAAACCAAAATGAAAACAAGAAAAAAACAAGAATGAGGAGGAACAGGCCACAATACCAACTTTGGGTCCCATCGAGAAGGTTGGCTCTGTACTCTAAAAACTCTTACTGTATGGCAATATCCTTATTTAATAAGTTACCAGAATGCTATAGAAAGCTATCAATAACAAAGTTCAAAAGAGTGATTTTCACAATTCTCAACAAAACAAACTACTATAGTGTTAGCGAATATATCGGAGATAGCGAAATTCCTATGACTATGTGATGTGTTATCTGTATGTATAATTATTCATGTTTATTATTAAAAAGAAATGTCTTTTTCCCAATAAGTTGGTGCTGTTTATCTGTCTGTTTATATGTTTTCTGTGTGTTTAGTGTGCGGTGGATCTGTAATATAATGAAATTATCCATAATTATTGAATAATATTTAAATTGACATTATAGTAATTTTGTTAATAACTTTGTAAAATTAAGTAGCTTATAATCTTAAATTGGACCGGAAAATTATGTAATTTTCATTTTATTTTATACCTACCCGACATGTATTGAATTTAAATTTTAATGTAACAATTTTTGCACACTGTCTCTGACAGTAGATTGTGTACGGGAAATTTCTACCTTATACAGCTGTTATCACCCACAATTTAGCAAAATAAATGATTTATGATTATGATTTATGATTAAAGTAATCGAAGTATTTATTGGTCTTTTTCTTAACTGGCAAGTTAAGATTTAGGACTACCTCGGTTCCTTTGGCTCTGATACATACTCGTAATATAATATAATATAATACCTGAACGTCCTCCTCTAGGATGTCAATTATTTTTGTTTAAACTATAACGCGTAAAATTATCTTTTGGTCATATTTTATCGTATTAAAAAAAACTATTTTGCGTCCAAATTCCTTGCCTAGTTCGAAACTGGTGATGGAGGGACGATCGAAAACTCCCACGAAACCAATCAATCAATCAATATTTATTTAGGTACACTGTATACAGTACACTTACCTATTGACGTACGAATTGGTTAACCCCGAGGCCTCTTACGTTGTAAACTACAGAGCACTGCTACTCTAAAACCAGAAGGTTCCCATTTTAGCTATGATCAATGATCAGTTCCAGTAATACGTTAAAGTAAGTTACGTACTTGAATATTTTATGCCCACATTTCCTCACTGGCACATATTTCAGTACGACATTTCCCCAATTGAATAGAAACACCGCAGCTGGCACCGCCACGAAACCGGGAGCACAAAAGCGGAATCACACTTGTGAAAAGGAAAAGGAGCACATTTTGAAGCCTACTCTAATATATTACAGGGAATAAAGGCTGATGTAATCAAATTACAAAACCGTGGCGTACCATAACAAAAGTTGCGTGCTCGAATGTCATACTGTCTTGCGGATGCCAGCTTAGTCCTTATTCTGTGGCAATTATTGTGTGATTCAAAGGGAAAATGTTTTGACGAAAGTTTTGACTGCCTACTCGTACTCGTGAATCACGACGGAATTATTATTTTAACTCCTTACTGTCTTGTACACGTATTATTTGATTCTAGAACCGTGGTTGTCGATTAGCGTTTTAGTAGACGACCGATAACAGTCGAAACGCCAAATATCGAAGGAATAGAGTTATAAATATTTAACACAAGCATACACGTGCCACATTAAAATTTAAAATGGTGTACCAAAATGCTCAAGCTCAACTCTCAAGGTCCACAGTTTCACCTGAGTTGTGAGAAATAGAAGTAAAATCGCACAGTAGAACACCTTTTCTTAGGTTCTAAAACAACTGTTATGGATAAATCATCTGCCTTAGGAGATATAGGGAGAAACCGACTGAATGTCATATCAAAGCATAATTAAAATTGCTATGTCAAGCAACTCTAGATGTACCTAGGTTCTCCCTGTAATCTAGAGCCTTAAAAACGAGGTCTGCAAAACATGTTATCTCACGCGGACAAAGCCACGAGAAAAGCTACTATCGTGTTTAGATTTAGGTTAGTACATAGATGTAACAGATTGCAGAAGAGCCACGTGGGAGATGAATAGTGTAAACGTAGGACGTATTATACCTACAGGCGATGGCGTTGCAGGCGATCATTTGTATGCAAATCCGATGCCGAAACTTGGGGAGTTTCTCCATTAACATACGTATAGCCCGTGTTTCACTAGTATATCTTGCGGGCTAGGGTTCCCACACCTGCTGTTAAATTTCATTGTACGCATAATATAAAGATTTCTGCATGGCCTGTAAAAATTTACGTCCACTTGTCTCGTAGAACTAAGTCTTTTCAGAAATAGCTTTTATGCACGTTTTATAAGCCAGTGTACCTAGTTATCCTATTAATAAGTACTTGCATATATTCGGTGTGTATTTTTTCCCTGTATATTCTTGAATATAATTTTTAAATGTCGCATTATTCTTTCTCTTTCAGAATTATTCGACTTTTGTTATCTGTATTATTTATTGTTATGTAATTCATAATAAAAGCTTATAGTGACAGCCCTAACAGTTACTGAACTGCAATACTGAATACCAACTAGGTACGCAGGGTTTTCACTCAAACGTCTTTATTTTGTGACTTTACGTTTTATGAACAGAGTTTGTGTAGTTTTGTACTTTATGCTTTAGCCGTAAAATTGTGATAAGGTCTTCTTGGTTTATGTTACTCGTCTTATTAAATTATGCATGAATCTAGGATAGAATATGTATGACCTATAAAGCTAAATAGTGCAGTCAGTAAGGAATTGTGTTAATTATCGTTTATAAAGGAATATTGGCTATACCACGCTTCGAAATATAAACTTCGGGGTATTTGTGTAATCAAAAAAAAACTAAAGGTAACCGGGTTAGGTAATCATTAAATGCTAGACTTAGATAACTAGCTAGATTAGAAGCCGAGCTTGCCATCGAGTTACAGCTTTAACAATACTTAAAATAAGTAGTTAAAAAACGCAGCATTATGTTTGTTCCCTACTTAATCAGGTTCTTGCATCGCAGAATACTAAAGAAGCAGGCACATTGTTTACAAATTGAGTTACCTAGTTAATACAGTTTTTTCCACGAATAAACACCAGCGTGCAATCCAATTTATTCCAAACGTCATTATGCGTATAAGGGCTTAAGGCCGAAGCAAACCAAACGCGTGACGGAAGCGCGGTGCGATGGCTACCTACTGCAGGTCGTCAGGCTGATTGCGATTACGTGTGCATTATTTGCAAAGCCCGCTCTTCACTCGCGACGCGACTGTCGTTAAACAACGGTGAGCATTGCCAAATGTCATAACTTCACATTTGCGTTACTCTTTATTTCCCATTGCCATCATGTCGGTATTGCTGTCTGTGATAAAGGGACTGTCGAGGATGTCCACACTAATGTATCGCACCGTTCGCGGACTTTTCCGGGCAAGTGGGTAACTATACTAACTAGGAACTGGTTTGAGATTGTCATACTGCAGAGCGGGACGACGCGACCAAAAGCACTCTCGTTAGCGTGTGAATGACGGATAGGTAGCCCTCTCGCGTTGTGTGTGTTTCAGACTTTAATGCATCACAAGCCGCTTCACGAGGAGCGTGCACATCATTTAATATGTAGGCCGATGGAATTTAATAAAATAGGATTATTTCAACGTGTATTTTTTATTTAGCCTTTTTTTTTGTACAATACTTACGTGGCATTTAGTTGCTAGTTTACTTTAGTTGAAACGCTCATAAGATATCTATCCAAAACTGTATAAGTAATAGGTACGAGATAATATCTTCCCGGGAACCTGAGGCCACCTATCGCGCTGTAAGGACTGTAGAAGCTGTAAGATTGCATATATTTCAACCTCTTGGCAGGCTCGAAGGGCTTTTTTTGCGCAGGGTGATAAGAGGAAAACACAAACGCTTATCGTTATTCATTTAATAAAATTATATATGTACGTAAATTTAATAGTTAGGTACTATATGTGGAAATACTAGTGGTCGTAAAATATAATGTTAGCTGGGAAACGAAATCCCGAATGAATTTTATACTGTACGAGTATCTACGTGATCTAACTACCGCAGTGTAACGGTTCACGTATTATATAACGGTTTCAATTTCATATTATTTTATATGAACGCGCTGTATATTGTAGTGCAAACACTACCGGGATCATATTTCAAAATAACACTGGTAAACAGGTTGCATTCATTTTAATAATGCATCCTTTTGTTATTTGATCTCGCAGCAAACGTTAATGTAACGAGGGTCTCTACAAGCTTGAAGCTACGAATATGTACAATAAAGTCTATATTATAAACGCCATGACTGAAGCCGTACTGCCAACGCTTAAAACAATACTTAAGCAATATTACTCAGAATGACAGTTCGATGTCACGTACCTTGACGCTCCTAAAATAAGGATTCTAATTCTAAAACACTGTGGCAAGCGGTTTCTACGAGCCACTAGGTTGCTAAGATGTAAAGTCTAGTTAGACGTTATACCTACTAAACATACAAGTTAAAACGCCTCGTATTCGTAAAAATCACAGCGTAATAACAAGGACAAATATGAATTCTCAACAAATTGGAGTGAACACTTATCTCGTGTATTATTCATGCCAAGTCCTCTCGCCTGGAGTTGACTGTTGGGACGGGGCTAGTTAGCGCTTGAATATTTGGCACAATGACTACTCAGTAGACTGGTCTGAGACTTGATTAACGCTACAAGAAATACTGCAAGTGCTTGTTTACACAATTCGTTTTGTTAGTCCGGCTTGAATGACCTACTTACGAATAGGTTACGTGTCAGATAAGTAGTTATATAAAAATATTCTTTTTGTATATCTGACACGAAACAACATCATATTATTTCACAGGTTACTTTAGAATCGTCAAACCTAAAAATACGAGCACCAAACGCCCTCGCCAGAGCGTCTCTTTCCAAGTTGCCTCTGCCTTGAATTGAACCTGTGAAACACAATATGACATGAACATGAAAAAGTAACATACAAACAGACACTTTTGCTTTTTATTATGTATGGAGTAGGTATATTGATTAATTCTTAATACCTAAGTAAATGTAAGTAATCTATACGAATAATATTATAAATGCCCTTTCTTTTCAACCGATTTTGATTTTTATCTCGGAAAATTTCCCACGGGAATAAAAAGACTTAATCAACGGGGGTCGAGCATCATCTAATATATTGTACCTATATATTTGCTACATACTTGGATACGAATGGCAACTGTTGAAAGAATACCATTAATACCATGGCGACAAATATCCGTCAGGGTCGGTCCCTCGGGCCCCATAGCATTCATTCTTTAATTAAACCTACACGGCCGCTCGTGATTCCTGAATTAGAAGAAATGGCGAGAGATAACTCTTCGGCTCATTAATTGTCCTTATCCCGCGGAGCAAGTGTCGCGGGAATCGGAGCGAGAGTAATTCGCTTCGAGGGTAATCTGAGCGACACAGATGCGTCTTCAAAACAATTTGGTGGAATTTTGGTGAAAATTCCAACCAGATTTTGCTGTAGGAATAAAAATATGACAATATGTCACCGATGTCCAATGGACTTGACTCTTGAGTAAGCCTCGAGTCTACTGATCTGATGGTGTGTTGAAAAAATTCTGTTTCTGCACCGCGTCGTACCGGAACGCTAAATCGCTTGGCGGCACGTCTTTGCCGGTAGGGTGGTACCTAGCCTCCCAATAGGCAAAGCTTTATGTATATCAAAAGCTCTATTTATTTGTTGCAACGTCGGAGGTGTTTCACCATAATAGCGAGTAAAGGTTACACGCACCGATGTTTTTCATCGAACGTGGCATAATATCGTAGCGAATAAGATCGCTATTCCCTGAGCACATAAAATTAACGTTATTATAAGTTTGCGTACTTCCAGGTGGAACGTGCACAAATTGTGTACGCAGCTACGACGCTGGCGTATATTCTGATGCGAGTTAATACAGCAGTAGGCTTAGTATAAGCTTATACATCTCATTAACGTAGAAAGAATTCGAGTGTCGCTAAAGCACGTTTGCATATAATTTTGCACCTGACCTTGAGGACGTAACAAGTAGATCGCATTGCAATAAAATGCAGAGTTAATTCGACCGTGCTATTCCTACTTTTACAGCCAGAGCTGCAAACGGAAACTAGCGAAGTTAAAATTAGTTGTACTGAATTTGAAGTACATATTAGTAGAGTACGCTATTTTATTTTAATGCTCGTATACTCTATGAACGGACGGAGAGCGTTCGGAGAAAGTTTGGTAAAACGACAGATTTAGCTTTGGGGTTCATATGTGCTGGAATGGCGACCCCGCACTGGAAAGCGTAGCATCAGTAAACCCCTAACTAGGTGGACCGATGACATTGCAAGCGATTCGCGGGGAGGCGCTGAAATCAGGCGGTGCAAGACCGCGGCGTGTGGAAGTCCCTGCAACAGACCTATGTCCCGCAGTAAACATCTGTCGGTTGATGATGAAGAATTGCTATCAACGTTGGTGCGATATGAAATCTCGTACTAACCTTAAGGAATATTAAAATCTCCGCGCATACACGCGGTATTGTAGCGGATCTTGAGCGGGGAAACTGGGTCAAGTGTAAGCTATTTCAAGCCTAGCTTTAATTCCTTATAGCTGAAAAACGTGAGAGCCGCAATGTTCTTTGAATATTATGTCTGTTACGAAAAAGTTGACCCATTTTTGTGCTATACTGATTATTATGATTTCTTGGTAGCTTTCGTTTTATACTGATTTTAGTACGTACTAGGTATGCGTATGAGTATGTTATGAATCCATACTACCTAATATTATAAATGCAAAAGTGTGTCTGTCTGTCTGCTATGCTTTCACGGCCCAACCGTTCAACCGATTTTGATGAAATTTGGTACAGGAATAGGTTCTATCCCGGGGAAGGACAGGCTTTTTATCCAGGAAAATCAAGAAGTTCCCGCGGGAATCAAAAAACTTAATCCACGCGGACGAAGTCGTGGGCGTCATCTAGTGTACTGTATTTAGGCTTATTAAATTGTAGCTTGTACGTGTCTAGCCATGTACAATGTGCCCAAGTGCCCAATGAAATATCTCATCGGCAACATCTCAGGAACAATTGGTACGGTTATTGAATTTGAGTTTTTTGGGTAACCTGCTTATGAGGGTCTGCGGCAAGGAAGACATCTCACCGACTGAACGCAAGGGACCGTCCATTAATCACGTAAGGCTCGAAACAAAGTTAAAAAGTTGCTAAAACATCACGTAATGGACGACCCCAAAGTGCCCAGCCTAAACCGTCGGATCTATAATTTCCAAGTTTAGTAAAACGGTAAAGAAGGCATTTTCTCCCTTATTCTTAACAATCACGGATCTTAACCTGAAACTAAAACCGACAAAGAACACAACGTTACGCGTATACTTATCATAAATTATTTATTAACTATCGATTTTCACAAGGGAAAACGATTGTAGAATAATAGGCCATTACCGCAACGGACACATGCAATTAAATACTAACTTGTTTACACCCGTTGTCGTCGCCAGTGACAGCAATATTGACGGTACTTTTAATTAATATGCAACACGGCGCGCGACTCTCACCGGTGTTATATCTAATTACCAAGGAACCATTAAAGGAGTAAGGGTGGGCTTATTACCTTGTATTTGAGAAACGTGCGCTATATAGCCCTATAAGAGGTAACTGCAACAAGAATTAAATCTCTGATAGAACCTTTAATTAGTATTAAGAGGTGGCCGAAAATCCCTGGACTGGAGACACCGCGTGACACGTTGTCCTACTTGAGCAACAAACGCGACTCGATACGATGCGACGCGACAGTATCAAATGAAAGCTGACCCTTCACTTGGCCTGCGTTGTCGCATAGAAAAGTTTGGCCATTTTCTAAATTTCTTTCGCGTCGCTTCTGTCGCTCACCTAGGACAACGGGTCAATAGAAACACAACCTTGTCACGAAATGCTCGACTATTTTATGAAATTATCAACGACATGTCTACTTAGTAAGTTATGTACTTATAGTTTTCCACGGAAATCACCATAATCCCACGTATATTTTGGTAGGAGTTTAATACTTTACCAACTGTGCAATACAATAAATCATTTCCGTACGAATGTAGGTAGCACGCACGTGGACAGTTATGCGACTGTTTCTCGAAGTTCACGGAAACTTTTTTAATTTCAAGTGAAATGGCAACGGTATTAAACGTGCACGGTTTTTTATTAAAAAGTTTTCAGTTAGGATTGAACGCAGACACTAGACATAGCATCTGCTGTGGTGCGGATTAGCCCGCTAGAGCCGAGACGTGATTGGTCGAGATTATACCATCGGACATCGACTGAGTCGGAAACCAAACAAGTGCAAGTCTGCGACCCACTCATAAATAGGCACGAAAGGCACAAAATTCTGCAAAATGGCCGATAGGGAATACCATGATGGTGATTGATAAGTTTAATAAGATGAAATGTTGCCTCTATCCAGAATTTTGTTATTTAAGTATGGGTTAAAGTAAAATTAAGTTTAATAGTCTGCCTTACAGAAATTACTTTTATTTGATGGATCTCTAATATAATACAGTAATTTTCACAAGTTTAAGGACTAATTGTCATTTTAATAGCAATGTAATTACAATAATGAACAATTAACATTTGGCCCCTAATAGGTAAGCTTCCACCTTAAACTGCATCATCACTTACGATCAGGTGAGATCGTAGTCAAGGGCTAACTTGTAGTGCATAAAAAAAAGTTATTATCGCATAATATGCCAAATTTAATTACGAAATTACACTTTTTGTAAAAGACTGGCTTTTTGGACGTGACATATTGCCCATTTAGCCTTACGTAATAAGCCTGCTAATCTCCCACATTTGTGTAAAAGCCTCCTCATTAAGGATAATATGGGTCGAATTACGACGATTTCCTTTACAAAAAAGCGCATCATGAGTCATTAGCTAGTATCTAGGTATTAAATACATACGTTTACGCTTGACTTGACTGACTGACTGACTGACTGACTGACTGACTGACTGACTGACTGACTGACTGACTGACTGACTTATATATCAACGCACAGCCTAAACCGCTAGGGTTAGAGACTTGAAATTTTGACAGTATCTTCCTTTTGTGACGTAGGCGCTCACTAAGGAAGGATTTTTCAAAATTCCACCCCTAAGGGGGTGAAATAGGGGTTGAAAGTTTGTATGAAAGTCCGTCATTTCTCAAGTTATATTCATGAAACTTGGTACATGTGCTGCGAGTTGAAAATAAAGAAATACGTGTTTCAATTTTTTCAAAATTACACCCCCAAAGGGATAAAATAGGGGTTGAAAGTTTGTATGAAAGTCCTTCATTTCTCAAGTTACAGCCATGAAACTTAGCATTTGGGCTTTCAGTTTCATGAAAATTAATGTCCTTCATTTATCAAGATATTTTTCAAGTTATAACAACGAAACTAGGTATTTTGGCTTTCTATAATATAAAGAAGTACCTACGTGTGTAACAGTTTTTCATAATTCTACCCCCAAATGGGTAAAATAGGGGTTGTAAGTTCTAAAAGGCCGGCGTTTTTCAAGTACAATAACATAATAGTAATAGCCATGAAACTTGATTCAAGTATTTGGGCTACCGGTTCAAATTATGAAATACATACATAATTCACAGTTTTTATAAATTCTGTCCCAAAGGAAGTTAAATAGTCCTTCAATCACGCTGCAACAGAGCAACGGATCGACGTGTTTGTTTTCATGGGTTCTTTTTATCCCGGAAAATTAAGGAGTGCCTATGGGAATTAAAAATCTTATGCCACGCGAACGAAGTCGCGGGCGTCATAGTACATACTTAATGTACAGTACATGTCAATTAAGTGCTAAAACTAAGAATAGATCTACTCATCATTCAAATAAATTTGGGTGAAAATTTGTACAAAGGATAGTCGTTTTGTCTAATGTCTGCGCTTGATTGCAAGTTTGTCGGCTTTGTCCGCTACGAAATTACTTTTATACCGCTCTCCGTGACTCCACCGTACGAGTACGAGATGGAGATAAATGGTACGAAGAATTATATTATATGTGCGGACATTCCTACCTTTTAATTCGCCTTTTGGATGCGAGGGTTAATTAAAAGTAACACTGTTGAAAGTTATTAGGATCGCGGAATTGTAACAGTACGGTAGGGTTGTCGTTAAGGCTGAGGAAGACCCTGAGGTTGGTGGATTGACAGGGAGAAGGGCGTGAGTATTTTGGGGGTTTATAGCTGGAAGGTAGTTGCTGGGGACAACACAATAAGTGAACATATTGCGCCTGATCTCTTTCCGGTCGTGATTGCGATATAGTTCACTAGCTGAATCCCCGCGACTTCGTCCGCGTGGTTTAAGTTTTTTGTTATTCCCGCGGGAACTCCTTAATTTTCCGGGATAAAAAGTAGCCACTCTCCAGGTCCTCAACTATACCCATGCCAAAAATCACGTCAATCCGTTGCTCCGTTGCGGAGTGATTGAAGGACAAACCAACAAACCAACAAACAAAGTGACTTTCGCATTTATAATATTAGTATGATGATATGATGTGTGTTTCCGCTACAAGGTACTACTATAGATATATTATATATTTATATATTATATAGGTATAGGTACGTACGTAAGTACTACTTAAAGATTAGCACTATAATATCTGGGTAGATGGCTAGCCCCGCTGAGATCGGCCGACGTGGTCTAAATTCAGTAAGGAGGACATTGTTGTTACCTAATTTGTACTATTTGATTGATAGATGTAGACAACGAAGTTAAATCAGAACAATATTACTTAATAGATTGCTGACCATTAAAACTATTCATAACGTAACAATTACACAATAACTAAAATGTAAAAGTCAAGCTGTTTAGTCGAAAGAAAAAACCAGTTCTACTTTCACTCGAGGTTAGGTACCTACAGCTCACCGCGACTGTGCCTCATGCCACCAAAACATTAAAACTGCTTTCACTTTGCCCAACGCCATGCCAACTTTCAAAGTCACGTCAAAGGATCTAAATTATCATACTTACAGACCAACCAATTTGATTGCTGACAAACCGCATGGCCACGTCCATGCCTTTCCTGTGATAAAAATCTCATAAAAAATTGTTTATTTAATGTAGACGTACTTGTATCACTTCAAGCTGTTATGATAGGTCTTATTATGGCACTACCACCGGTTCGGAATGAATATTCTTCTTGACAGAAAAAAAAACTCAGATATTATTATTAAAAGCTATATGAAAAGTAGGGACATTTCATACCTTGGTAAGTCCATTTAGGATCTGATTAAGCCAATTTAGTTTATAACTATCCAATCGGTTTGTAAACGCTGTTGATTAGCAACAACCAAAATATAACTTAATCCTCTTGTTAGCTTTATTGGCTTAGCTAAATGTATCCTTGACAAAATATCTAACTTGGTTGGTCCGATCGTATTGTTTGTGATTTGCACTTTGCAGCAACAAAATTGAATGGTGTGTCAGGGCTTTTAAACGAAGCCGCGACTAACACTATAGGTTGGTACGAGTACATCGGGCTTAATAGAAAGCAGTTATCTGGGTATATGGCTTTACAACGGGGAAGGTAATTACTAAGTATTTAAAAACGTATCATACAACATTACCTCGTAGAAAAGAAAAATCAAACAGTACTTCAAGGTCTGCTGTGTGTAATGAGTTAATGAGTAATGGCTAATTAAGTTCAATGTTATCACTCAGCTGTTATTAACAAGTACTATGGTATAACAGTGAGTTATCTAACTGAAATGACTTGTGTGTCAATTCTAATCTAAGATAGGGCCGGCCTACGAACAGTAAAAAAAACAGCCAAGTGCTTACAGCATTCTAGTACTAAGGGCCTCTGAGCTAAGCCTAACACCTTTGCCTCTGACCACACAGGCAGACGAACGGACGGACATGAGTTATGGCGTAACTATAAAGGTTCCTTGTTGACTACGGAACCCTAAAAAATGCCTTGTTAAAGTAAAACATGCGTCACATGTCCTTGACGCTTAATAAAGTGTAGCTGATTTGGTTATTTGGCGTCTGGCGAATACCTGATTGCGAGAGTCGCATAGTGATCAACACAACTTCCGCGGTAGGCCCCCAAATTTACCTGACGCCAAAAATTTTCCTACCTGATTGCGAGAGTCGCATAGTGATCAACACAACTTCCGCGGTAGGCCCCCAAATTTACCTGACGCCAAAAATTTTCCAAATTGCGAGCTTTTGTTTACCAGAGAGTAGAGACTACTAAGCAGTAAACACACATGATATACCTACAGCCAGATACCTATTGCGATATTCGAACAGCCACCAGTACACACAGACAGGACGTAAATTTCCAAACGATGTATATTAATGAACCGTTTCCTCTCCTATTTCGTATATAACTGGGTGCGTGCAATAAATGGCCAGGCCGATATTCCAACTGCTAGATTAATTATGTATGTACATACATCTATTCCGGGTAACTCGAAAACACGGTTGCGTGCGAAGTCGGAATACATCGATGATAGAAGCTGCGCTTTATTTTTCGTTTTGGCTAAAATAGCCATCTTAATCTGCTAACTTTACTGCTTAGGACAGGAGTATATTTTGCTATCATCATACTATCATATTATCATACTTACAAATGTTATAAATCCGAAAGTGTGTTTGTTTGTTGGTTTGTCCTTCAATTACGCCGCAATGGAGCAACGGATCGACGTGTTTTTTGGCATTGGTATAGTTGAAAACCTGGAGAGTGACATAGACTACTTTTTGTCCCGGAAAATTAAGGAGTTCCTGCGGGAATAGAAAAAAACTTATACCACGGACGAAGTCGCGTGCACCAGCTGCGTCTGGCATAAATTGAGATTGCTAATCGTAAATTGTAATTTCACGATTGGTAATTATGTGTTGGTGATTAAGTACACGTTAATTAGTTATTAATTATTGGATTTCTCCAAAGTTTGGGAAAATCTCTATTCACTCGTAACTAATTTACTGTTAGTTATGCAAAATCGAATATAAGACGTATGCTATTAGGTAGGTAGGTGCTTTTGTGATTAGGATAAATATTAAATTATATTTACCAGCGAAGACGTCACAATCAGTCTGGCGTCGTGGGAGGCTTCGGCTGTGGCCAGTTACCACCCTACCGGCAAAGACATGCCGCCAAGCGATTTAGCGTTCCGGTACGATGCCGTGTAGAAACGGATTAGGGGTAAGGGTTCAATATGTATAACTGCCATGCCCTTGACGGGTTAGCCCGCTACTTTCTTAGATTGCATCACTTACCATCAGATGAGATCGCAGCCAAGGGCTAATTTGTAGTGGATTAAAAAAAATATACCTCAAAAAGTCATGACATAGGTACGTCATGCCTCAAAATGTATAGCTACATACCTAATATCAGTTTATTCACATATCTAACTGAATGAATCTCCCATTTCGGTTATGGATTTTAAAAGGAATATATTCGGTTTACCCGTTTCCGTTAAATATAAAGTCCAAGGTGTGCAGTGAAAAATTTAAATTTACGGCCATTGGAGAGAGAGACAGCTTTAGCAAAAGGATTTGCATTGAGATGGCTCCGGAGGACGGCCGTTTTAGGAATGCTTTAGCGTTTAGCTGATACATGTAGACTTTTACGATATTTCGCCCATTTTATACACGGCTCTGTGCCACTACAATCTATTGTAGAGTTTGAATAATTTTATGTGGTCGAAAAATGTTGTTGTACTGCCTATGTTACTTGTATAACCTATGTAGTATGGATCAGAAAACACAGAAGTATTGCTAAATCCGAATAATAAGCATATCGTACAATAACTAATACAAATAGGAGTAGAAAAGTGATTTAAGCTCAGATTTATTTTGGACAGTTCTTTTTGATCTTTATAAGCTACAATTTTATTACTTATATTTATGCTTATTTTTTTAAGTATATCAAGTTTGTCATGTATGTGAATTTAGGCTATTTTCGGAAATAAAATCCCAAAAACATGTGCTTGAATTTATATTAATTTCACCGATACGTGCGAAGTTCGATGTACCACGCCAAATAAGTTTAAAATGCACAAAATCGGTTAAAATCGTTTTAAAAAACCACCATTCGGACCTCATTGTTCTCGTGTACATACAAATAAAGGGCAATCGAGTGAGAATCATTTGAATAATACATGAGCGGCTAAAAGGGCGCATTTGGGCTTTTATCGCCAAATTGGAGTTACACTGGAAAAATTATTGCTCCGTGTTCACGTGATTCGATACTGGCATGTGTGAACATGGCTTTATTGAGACATAAATATGGTGTTACTTGTATTAAAAACAAAATCCAATCCTGAACTACCTGCTAACAATATGTTTTAGAAGGTAGTTAGTATAGGTAGCCATAAATGTAGTATTACAAACAAAATCCAATTCTGAACTACCTGCTAACAATATGTTATAAAAGGTAGTTAGTATAGGTGTTGCGATAGATTTTGTATGCATTCCCCGTGTTTTGCATGTCCCGATCGGCCTACGACTGTTCGCCTGTTAACTTCATACATTTTTTTAAAAATTGCAATATAACATAGGTAAAATATCCCATGACTGGATAAATACATAGTGAAATAATAACTCTTATCTATTATTTAATGTAGGTAACTGAATGTACATTCAATAATAATACTTAAACGTTATATCGGGCAAAACAAGTTTAAACATATTACTGTTAATTACAACACTAGTGATTTTTTGTCAGGATAATAAGTGAAAAACGCTATATTATCTATTAAATATTTTATCTACACTCTACGGTTATTAAATCGCCAAAATTACAGCTAGATTTTTTGTCTTGATATTACTTACATGAAATACCCAACAAGGTGAGCCAATTTTTTTAATAACTACACATATATTTTTTTCCCTTTTTTTAGTTGTAAAAAACGTAAGCCAGTTAAGTCCATTAACACTTTACAGGCCAATATGAATAACACAATGAGTCGACTTAATAAATCTGGACCGTAACAAATCATACAACGGGCACAAACAACGGAACATTATAATAAAGATATGAAAAAGAGCAGTAACTAAGGGCCGAGGCAAATACATGAATAAAAAGGTCTACATACGAGACCAACTTCAAAGTCCAATTTAGATACATACTAGAATCTAGATGATGCCCACGACTTCCTCCGCGTGGATTAAGATTTTTTGATTCCGATTTCTTAATGATTTCGAAATCGATTTGATTTTGATTTCTTAATTTTCCGGGATAAAAAGCCTTAGCCTATGTCCTTCCCCGGGATGCAACTTACCTCTGTACCAAATTTCATCAAAATCGGTTGAAATAGTGGGCCGGGAAAGCGTAGCAGACAGACAGACAAATACACACTTTCGTATTTACGAGAATAATATTAGTATGGATTTTCAATGTAAGAATTCTGTGATGGTCCCTCCTCTCTGGATTTTTGCCATGTGGCCTCTACCTTTCAAGGATATTGTAGGTATTATGAATCCGCTAGATAGTTTTTAAGGTCTAGTTTTCTCGGCTTGTAAGGGTCGATTTACATTGACGAAGCGAATCGAACCGAAATTCTAAAATATAATGCTCTTCCTCCTATAATATTGACCTCTATCTCATTCATGGCATGTCTCTGTCTCATCTCATGGCATTCCGAACCAGTGGTAGATTCACTCGACGATTCAAAAGCACTTGTCAAAGAACTTGAATAAAAAGATTTGAGTTTGAGTTCTACCATGATAAGAAAAAACTCATACAAAAATAAACTCACGCGAAGTTTTCTTTTTCGGCAGCATTTTGTGCTTTACATGGTAGACAAGGCCAATATACATTTTAAAATAGATATTCGCTTTGATTCCTTGCCGATGTTATTCGACCCTAATAAAGCGACCTTGGTGCTGATAATGAGCTGTTACGTATCGGTGTAGAAAGTCAAATTAGCCCGACCTGATACTTGAAATGCCGTTAAATTTGTTGGAAGTTGGAACCTGAGTTGGATCAGCAATTGGTTTCGTGTGTACAGTCTTCAAAGGCGAGTCTGTTCGGTTACCACCTAAAGGCAGGGGAATTATGGAGACATAAAAAAGGGGGGAAATAGGAGACAATGGCAGGGGAGCGGGGCTCGTTATGAAGTCCCCGAACGTAAATATGTATTGCCAAGATATTACCTGCCCACCGGTATTTTTTATTTTCACATAAAATAGTATCAGAAGGAGCAGAAGTGCAGATAATGTCCTTTTCATACACCTATTATTATGGTATTATTTATGTCCTTCAGACCGTATTTCGGCCGCGGCGGCCAATCTCCACAGAGATTTATCATATTATGCGCGGGAGATATTATTGTGCACAAGTGTATGCGCAAGCAAATAAGTGTAATCTCTATTCCCTTGCTCTCATTGCCCGATGAAACGGAAAATCCGACACGACCTGAGAGAGATCAGGCGCAGGTACGACGGTTTTACGTGCTCTCGGATGAACGAGGGTCAAACGCCTCCAACTTCCGACTCCGGGCTAGTACTGAGAATTTATTGTCAGAAAACCCCAATACTTAATTGTGGCCCGACCCGGGAATCGAATCCGGGACCTTGTCGGCTGCAGTCGAATATGCTAACCACTAGACGAACGAGGCAGTTAAATAGGTATATAACTATTAACTACTATAATGGCTATGAGATACAGATTACAGCCGGCAACCGTTTGACGACGGAACCCTAACAAAACATCTAAAACGCTCAGAATTAAGTTGCATTCCGGCATTCGGCCGTTAGAAAAACATTCCTAAGCAATACTCGTATTTGTACAGTCGACAAATAAAGAGAGACCGAACCAAATTGGTCTGTCTGTTGATAATGTCTTCGGTGGCCAATCTAATTAAAATAAATCGCCCTCTGGTGTAGCGAACGGGGAGTACACTTCACCGGGATAGTTAAAAAAACTGTTTGCGCTATACGAACGAGGCGATAATGTTTGGTCTCTGGCTAGCTATTGATTAGTTCCTGCCGTTGATATGCTACACCCGAGATAAATTATTGTTGAGTGCGTGGAAAAGTGCGTGCAACAAAGTCTTATAAATTATAAGTTTCTTGCCAAACGACAACCACTTATTATATTTTCGAAATGCAGAATAAGTTTTATTAAGTATATCATCCATACTAATATTACAAATGCGAAAGTGTGTCTGTCTGCTGTACGCTTTAACCATCCTTCCATCCGATTTTTAATACATTTATTTGGTATAGTTAAAGGTAATTGTTCTATCAATCCCTCAAAAGACGTGAAAAGTCAGTGAAGTACTGACTGTTATACATAAAATCATTTTTTAATTACTTTAGACGTAAAATTCAACTTTTTGTATTCAACAAAAACTAGGTGGTGATTGATAGGTGATTTTATGTGGTTACATTGCTAAAGAACTGTATCTTTGGATGTTTTGTATCACTGGTTCATTCAGTCCCCTGTGTAATAGCGTACTGTACCGACGTTACGTATGTATTTCCCGAGGGGATGACGCGGGGTGATGAACTCGGAGCTTTTAAATTACTTTACTTTATTATTGAGAAATAGTAAATAAATAGTTCCGTATATGCTTGAAAGATTGTGACTATAAAAACTATTTTCATTGACACTAAGCTCAAATAGAACTCGAGTCATATTGCGGTCATAATAACAAAGTGCGATGGCATAAATATATCCAACGCAGCTAGTAGCTCAAAGACTAACTTCTATAACCTTCACAAATAATGCGCTCGCTTCGCTTGCGATTTATAATCGATACCGATAAATATTTCACTTGGATTTGTTCAACATGTTATATATTATGGTCTCCACTCTTGTTATTCTATCTACATCTTTTAATCTCTAGTCTTAAAATAAAAGTTTTTCTTAAAAAAGTCTTTATTTTGATATTTTCCTAAAAAAGTAGAAATATTTAAGAAATTAAATAAAAATAGAAAAGATTTTTTATCAAAAAGGTTACTTCATTCAAACAAGGGTTCAATTATTCGTTGATCGGAAGTCCGCTTCTCTTCCAATTTAACTTTCTACGCTAAATTATTAAAAAATTCTTCGTGGAATTTTCCATTGCGCGATCTGTATAAATGAACGCTTTTTTATTTTATACTAGCCCGATGCTAACAGATGCCCGCTACTGTTTTAATTGATTGGATCTAGGCGTTGTAAAAAAAATGTGGAAACATTTAACAGCAGTGTGATTCTCTAAGGTAAAATAAAATTTACAACCGTTGCAGTCAAGGTCGATCTCTTCATTGTTACATCGCAGACCGTTTCGATGCTAGCAATGCTTATATGTTTCGCTTAGAGAATCACGCAGCAGGATATAAATTAACATATACTGACAAAAATGCTTGCACCCTAGAGATCTCGGTAGCAAAATCGACAATGTGTGACTAGTTTTTAAGCTATTGCATATAGCTTCTATCGCGGGCCTTGAGCGTGGAGACCGAATCCAGAAATTCCGTAACGAAAAAAAACCTAACACTTTGGTTGCTATGACTACTTGTGTTGTTGACTTCAAGTTGTTGAAAAAGATTATATAGGTACAATTTATACATGGCCTCAAACAAATTAATGATTGAGTAATATACCTACGTCCACTATACTTGTGCGGACTTTTGGAGCTAGATTCAAACCATAACTTCGCCACATTAGCTGTATTGACGTGTTTTTTTTAAATAATCGTTGCACTTAGTTGTTGGCCATTTATTATAATAATCTTTGATACTTCACTCATTTACCTGCCCCTTTTTAGTTCTTAAAGGACCTTTTAAGCCTGAATCGTTTGAGCGATTCAATTTGTCGCCACTCGACTTTTGCAGTGCCTCTTCACTTTAAAGCGTATTAACTTTTTATTTTAAATTAAAACTACCTTTCTCTATCTGCGTATTCCTCATTACCGAGGGTCGTGACTCCTTTCCATTAATCAGATAAAGGTAGGAATTTCTTGGGATAATAATGCGGTGAAATAAATAATAATAAATAGAAATGTTTAGCGTATTCCAAAATGAAACTTATATCGAAACTGACTTTGAAATGCACCACTGACCAGTTAAACATGTAATGTTTATTATGCACCCCATCCCAAATAGTTACCATGGTAAGTTTAGTTCAAACCGCATAACCGCAAGCCTGTATTTCCGTTCACCGCTTCAACTACTACAAGTTTGTACAAAAAAAAAAAGTAAGTAACAGGACGCTACTCGCTGGACGGACGACATCAGGCGAGTCGCAGGGAGCCGCTGGATCCAGGCGGTGCAAGTCCGCGGCGTGTGGAAATCCTTGCAAGAGGCCTATGACCAGCTGTGAACGTCTATCGGTTGAGGATGAATGATGAAGTAACCAAATTTCCAAATTCCATCAGAACAAAACTGATCTGATCTTTAAACGGCTGAACAGATTTTCTTGAATTAAAGCTTAGACCTACCAAACAGAAAAAACTAAATTTTCAATTCTTTGTCCAATCAGCAAAAAGCTTTGTGCTAGTTAAAGCTTTTTGCTCAATCGCTGATTTGCGAAAAATACCTTACACATAAATCTCTATTCAATCCAATTAGAACAGGATTTAAGATCCCGTTGGCTTTTATCCTGTGTTAAACATAATTCGCCCTTGTAGATTATCTGCTCCATTAAAAAGAGTAAACATTTCCCAACGCCCGAAAAAGAAGCCGGAAATTGGGTCAGAGTGTATCGAGTATCGTACGAGTATTTTGCGTTAACGTTGCGGAGTTAGGCCTAAGAGGCCTCGTACATGGAGTGGGTGTTGAGAAAACTTCAGAATTCAGACCCGGTATTTTGAGGGTAGACTTTGTAAAAACAATGTAAATGTACTCGCTCGTTGTGGTTGCACAATGGGTGGACCAATGGTTGCTTTCTGGTTTTAGGACTGTCAAGTACTCTCGAAAGTTGAATAAACGGTTCATATAAACAAATACGCCTAAGGAGCTACCTTTTTAACGAAACCTTTTTAAACTTTGTGTAAGGGAGCGCAATATCCAGATTGCACAGACGTTCTAGCTGAATTAACTGTCACTCAGTTAATTCAGCTAGATCGCAAAGCATTTTTTGTGTGACTTTTCGCCGACAATCCCTAAAACCTTAAATTTAGACCACCAAAGGAGCAACGTGAAACCTGTCACCTACTGGGCTTAGGTGTTCCGTATAAACTAGGAATTCTTGGTGAAAACAGACATGGCTGAATTAATAGAGATACGTTATGCCGAGTTATTATTAAGTACCTTTTTTTCATTTTTATCTAGTACTATAAGTTGACTGCGATCGCACCTGATGGTAAGTGATGATGAGGTCTAAGATGGTAGCGGGCTAACCTGTTAGGAGCTTGACAGTTATATTACCCATACCTCTAATCGGTTCTGCTACCTGCCATTAGTTCTGAATTAATTATTGATACTTGATAGGATAGGATTTTGGAATCCATACCATCCTACTATAAATGCGAAAGTGTGTCTGCTTGTCTGTCAGTCAGCTACGCTTTCACGCCCCATCTTTTGAACCGATTTTAATGTTTGGTACAGGGATAGGTTGTATCTCGGGGAAGGACTGGTCTTTTCTTCTCTGAAAATGTAAGAGTTGCCGCGGGAATCAAAAACCGTAATCCACGCGGACGAAGTCGCGCGCGTCTTCAAGTTATTAATATTCTCCAAATTATATCTGAAACAATAAAAATAGTACTAGCATTTACATAAGTAAGTTAGATAGTTGCACAACAAATTAGTATGCATTACTTATTTATTTATTTTTAATAAGTAAATCCGCTCCGGTTTATATAAATCCTTTCACCATAGTGATTGTTCTAGCAATAAGACCGCCTTTGCACATTTCTATGTAGTCTTACTAGTTATTAAACTGTATACCTACTGTATAAAGATATCTAAATAAATAAATAAATAAAATTAATAAGTCAAGACTGCTCATCTAGCAACTGCTCTTGCATCTCGTCAGGTAAATTAAATTAGCTCCAGAGGAAAATAATAACATTTTCGTAACAATGCAAATTAAAGGAGCGCTGCACTGGACAGTGGTGCATTGAAGAGCATACCTTCCTTTGATTCCTGTTTCAGTGATATCAGTCAGTCAGTGTTTTGACGATCTCCGTGGCGCAGTGTTGAGCGCTGTTGTCTTAACGTGCGGTGGTCCCGGGTTCGATCGCCGGCAAGGTCAATTGGTAATTTTTGGCCTGGTGGGGGGCTTCGGCCGTGGCTAGTTACCACCCTACCCCGCCAAACGATTTAGCGTTCCGGTACGATGCCGTGTAGAAACCGAATAAGGTATGGGTTTAATAATTGCCATGCCCCTAACAGGTTAGCCCGCTACCATCTTAGACTGCATCACCAATTACCATCAGGTGTGTACCATTGTAAGTTGTAGTGGATAAAAATAAATATATTCGGGAGCGGTTTAAGTGTTCGGTGGAAAGTTTCTCGAATTCAGGGCGGATGGAGAATTGTGTTGTCGCGTGACTAGTCTAAACTCGTACTAATTATGCTTAGTAGCGGGTCGACCGCTTTCCGTTAATAAATTGCATTAATCTATTCAAAAGTGTTTTCGCTACGCAAAATAATATGTTGCTAGCTGATGCCCGGGACTACGTCCGCGTGGATTTATTTTTTTTGGTTCCCGCGGGAACTGTTTAATATTCCGATTTATTTTCAAGATTATAGTTTTGAATAAAAAGTTGCCTTTTTTATTCAAAACTATAATCTATCTCTGTGCCAAATTTCATCCAGATCCTTTCAGTCGTTCTAGCGTGATTGAATAACAAAAATCGATCCATCCATCCATACATCCAAAGTTCGCATTTATAATATTAGTATAGATTGCCAACTTGGATTTAGGAGCCAGGTAAACAGAGAGAGCATCTCATTAAGTATCAACATTCTGGTTTGTTTTGATTATTAATTAAAATAAGGGTAATTCTTATTAAGGCGCAGCTCCCATGCGATGCTATTTATCCCTTTTCATTCGGGCGCCCTCGACTGGCCCTTCAGCGTCCGCCTCTGAAACATTGGTCTCAAAGGGAACTTAGTACATACTACCTACTTATGCTCAGCTTATTACTATACAGCGGTCTGTAGGCTTAGTTTAAGTTTGAAATTTTCGACAATGTCTGTAGATTTCGAGTACCGAAAGAAGTTATAATTTCAACAGTATACAGCGGTCCGTAGGCTTAGAATAAGTTTGAAATTCTTGACAACGTTACTAAGCGGTGTGCCGTGTGATATCTTGATTTGTAATTTTCGTTAAAATGTGTTTTAAGCAAAATCCATACCTACTAATATTATAAATGCGAAAGTGTGTCTGTCTGTCTGTCTGTCTATCTGTCTGCTACGCTTTCACGGCCCATCTGTTCAACTGATTTTGATGAAATTTGGTACAGGAGTAGGTTGTATCCCGGGGAAGGACATAGGCTACTTTTTATCCCGGAAAATTTAAGAGTTCCCGCGGGAATCGAAAAAACTTGGTCCACGCGGACGAAGTCGCGGGTATCATCTAGTAAGAAAATAGAGAGAAAACCTAAATGCCTGAGAGTTTTCCATAACTAATGTTCGGAATGGAAGCCTGCCAATCCGCTCTTGGTTAACGTGACTATGGCCTAAAATCGAAATGAAATAATTACCATGGGTAGTTGGCATGGAACCCATGGTAGTTACTAGTTAGTGAGCTTGCAATGAGTTCTACCTAACAACCCCACGAGGATGAGGTAAGACCATGTAAATCATACTGTTAACTACTGAATAAACGACTTGAAATTATACTACCTTTAGGTCCATCAATCAAATAAATATTATAAATGCGAAAGTTTGGATGGATGGATGTTTGTTACTCAATCACGCCCCAACGGCTGAACGGATCTGGCTGAAACTTGGCACAGAGATAGATTATAGTCTGGACTAACACATAGGCTACTTTTTATCCCGGAAAATTAAAGAGTTCCCGCGGGATCCACAAAACCTCGATCCACGCGTACGAAGTCGCGGGCATTAGCTAGTTTTATTCTAATTTCCTTTAAAATGTTCTTTTTATGTTCGGTATTCTATCAAAAAGATGTAGAAAGTCGTACTAAGGGGTTGATAGACTGTGTCCGCAAATTAAACTTTTTCGGTATCCGCCACTTGATTTTGAAGTACCGCTTTTTAACCGACAGCCCTGGCTATCGAGCTGTTTGAATAATTTTATGGGCGTCTGTTTCCCCTATGTATGAACTGTGGTACAACGAGAAAGAGGCGGGCGATGCATCATATTGCAGATGCAGATTTATCTATTTTTAACCCCCGACTCAAAAAGAGAGGGGTGTTATAAGTTTAACGTGTCTGTTTGTGTGTCTGTCTGTGGTATCGTAGCGCCCATACGGATGAACCGATTTTCGTTTAGTTTTTTTGTGTCATAGATAGGTAATTTTATCCCGAGTGTTCTTAGCCATGTTTCTTGAAAATCTGTTCATCCGTCTGAAGGTCATCAGCTTTTTTCTTAATCTGTTACTTCCATATTATGTCGGGGGTTGTTTTAAATTTGTAATTTATACTTGTGACTGGTGGATTTAACTATAACATTAGCTACTTGCATCTTGTGCTAAGAATTATGTATTTACTTATATGAATTCATAGGATATCCTTATACAAACAGGAAATATAACTTAAGTACTAAATCTCCAAGAAGGCACTAATTTAGCCATCGTGCTACCAATTAGGACAATTTAACAAAATTACTAATACCCAGTGACAATTATAGCTGTTAGCAGCTCTAGGTACTCTGAAAATTTACAGTCTAGTTACTATACAGTTTAGGAACAAATTGTATCACTCCGAACAATGGTTGGGTATCATGAGGAAAACTCAGTGTTTAAGGATACTTATTAACATTGAGTAAATATTATTATTCAATTCAATTCAATATTAAGACGTAATAAAATATTATGCAAACATTGTAAAATACTCTTCTTACCACTAATAAAACAGTGCGCACTATTTTAAATAGTGACACGAATGTATAATTATTCTGCAGGGCATTAAACTTCATTGTGCAGGATACCTCATCAAAACATTATGTTCAAATGTCTTATCTTTTATCGTGCAAGAACTATATGCATAATAAAATTATGGATGAAGTATTATAATTTACAGTGATCAAAGCACAAAAAAATAGTGACGTCTTAAGTGCACCATGTAATATAGTTTTTTGCATAGAAAATTACGGTTTAAAGAGTTGCACCATAGCATTCGATGCAATGTATTATTATATTTCAAACTACGCAGCTAATTTTAAAGTGCCATTCCTGATTATTTGCACAATAAGTACATCAATCCTGAGGAACAATAAAATTCAGTGCGTATAGATATTATTTCACGTTAAAGAATCGTGCCAGGTTGAAAAAATATTGCTCAGCACAAAAATGTTTGAAAATTCATTAAAAAGTATGGTGCCTATGTACTTAAACATTACGTGCATTTTAAAAATTAATTGAAAAATATGTTGCGTATGCACATAAACATAACGTGCATGCAGCGAATCGGGGGATTCTGGTGCGGGCGGCGGGGGTCCCGGGACGGGGAGGGTAGGTGAGACGCCCGCGGGGGGTAATCTGTCACATCAAAATCAAACAAATCAAAATCATATCACACCATTCTGTGACCTCTGTGACGTGGGTAAGGGTGTGATGCCGTGTTGTTCATTGTGTAATTAATTATAATACCTATTTTGTGTGAAAAATGGATCCTATGGGAGAACTACTGAGAAAATGGGGCTTTAGTGACGATGTAATAGAACATTTTGCCAGTAAGTACCTAGTTGCCTATTTTTTTGTGTCGTCAGACGCCTTGGTGGTCAGTTTTAAAAAAAAAACCAGAAGTACTTAGGTTCTAAAGGTATAGATCGCGCCAAACTTCTAGTCCGACCTGAAGTTTCAGCAGCTCGTTGCGGCGCAACGAGCTCCTGTACCGGTTTCTACACACGGGTGAAAGCGGGTAGCGGGGGGCTGCGCATAAATCAAACAACTTCAGGTCGCAGTAGAAGTTTGGCGCGATTACTGTCTGCTTATATACACAGTAAATAACGCAAGTGATCTCATTTAATTATACAGGGTTATTTGTAATTCATAAAAAACTTCTTATAGGCAGATCCTAGGCATCACCAGCCAACAACTTTTGTTCTATGACTTTTTACGTAACTCAATAAAAATACCTTAAAAAATTTCCCTTGAATAATACTTTATTCATTGAGTAATAAGGTAAATAAGGATATACCCCCCTCCAAGTAAGACGTTGCGAATTTTAGTAGTTTCCGAGATATAATTATTTTAAATTTTGAGGTTAGGTTTTACTTTTATACGTTTTAATTAATTATACCTACTTTAAAGTACCTCACCTTTTGTTTTAGGTAGTGGAAAAGGTTAATTTCTTAATTAGAATGGGCTACGCCAGAAGACTCGCTTCGTCGCCCCTGAATGAATTTCATGAAATCAATGAATTCAGGACCTCCTACGCGAGCTTCTGGCTTCGCGCTTAAAAAAAACACTCTAGGGGCAGGGCAGACAAGACTGCGTGGAGTCGGGGTGTGGTTCGTAGATTTTTTAAACTCGGCATTTGTATAGATTTAAATAGGTACTTAAGTACTTTTGTGTGTTAAGTCACTGTATAGTCATCAAAAAAATTAAGACTTATGCCCGAATGCACTAAACTTAGGAAACACCTAAACCCTTGCCTAAGCAATTTAGGAACCTCCTATCAAAAAATTGTTTTGCACTAAACTAAAGATATTCTTAAATGCGTTAAGAATTTAATAATTTCTTTAGTTTAGTGCACAGTAATTTTTTGCTAGGAGCTTCTTAAATTGTTTAGGCAAGGGTTTAGGTGTTTCATATGTCTAGTGCATTCGGGCATGAAAGTTTTAAAGTACATTATTAATAGTTTTTTTTGTAAGAAAAGTTTAAGAGAAGTTTAATTTGATTTTTTCGAAGTTATAGAGTAAAATTTTCAATTATAAGTAAAACTTTAGCATATTTTTTTTATTTAAATCTAATTTTGTTTTCATTAAAGAAACATGCTGATAGTTCCTTGTAACTTTTAAGTTTTTTTTGTTTTTAAGATATAATTTAGTTTAAAATTGTATTTTAAACTGAGTAACTTAAAATACTTTGTTCAAATGTCCGGGTTTTAAGCTCCGGAATCCGGGATTTTCACGTTTCTTGTCCTATATAGTTGACTGATTTTTGAGATGGCAACCCTTAGTGCAGACTGGAGACCTTGGCATTTAGCATTGTTTTATATTATGTTCTAAATTGACTGTTTATCTTTTTAAAAGTTTCCCTGGTGTGTTAATATTATTTTAATCTAGGCTAGGATTAACTATTCTTTGAATAATTTAATATTTATGGATAATAAATGTTTGTATAATTTTAAGTTTTTTTTTTAAATTACGTACCCTACACTCTGTGTGTGATTAATTACTACCTATATGAATTTCAGCACATTTTTTCTGCACTGTAAATGTACTTATTTATCAGGATTAGTAACAAATATTTGCACGGTGTTTCCAAACGATGAAATTATAACTATAATCAGGTTAGTGTTTGGACAGGTATCTTCAGTCAAAATTGATAGGCCAAACAAAAAATCGGACGTTTTTTTACTCTTCACATACAAATCGTTTACTAGTATTTTTAGGTAGAGTAAAAAAACTACCAAATTTTTTTGGTTGCACCAATCTATCCTACTTATCCTGCCTGACTCAAAATACCTCTCCGAACACTTAATTTTATTATAAGTACAGGGTGTAAGGGACAGCTTTCCGAAAACTTTAACAATGTCTTCAGCATACCATCATCCTGAACAACTTACAGCAATAATTTTTGTCGGAAAAAAATTCCACTCTCCATACAAATTGTACGAATGAGGTGCCAAATTTTTTTTTTGAGAGCAGAATTTTTTTTTTCGCACAAAAAATTCTTGCTGTACGTTGTTCAGGATGATCGTCTAAAGACCTTGTTAAAGTTTTCGGAAAGTTGTCCCAAAACAACCTGTATCATATTTTATTTCATCGTCCGGAAACACCGTGTAGAGATTTAGTGCTAATCCTGAAAAATATCAATGCCATTACGATAATAAATAGTGCGGAAAAAATGCTAGGGCACGTAAAAGGATCATGCCCAGCTAAAAAAGCACTATAACATTTAGTGCAGTCGCATAAAAAGATATGCTTCCAGCAGCAAATAATAACATGGGCAGGCACGATATATTATAGGGCACGACCTGGTATGCACCAACAAGTAAAATGCAAAAGCACATACTAGTATAATGAATGCATTATAATATAAAATGCCGTCAGTTAGGTATTTTAAACAGTGCACTATATATTTTCTTTCATTAGGGTTATACATTATGATGTCTTGACCTATATCTTATAGTGCGAGCTGCAAATAATGTTGTGACGTCACTAAATTGTGGCGGAACCATAATTTTATGTGCACCTCCGGCAGAATAACTTTACATACTGGCACGATTGTTGAAAAAAGTGTGCATGCACAATAGTTTATAGTGCCTCATTTTTCTCAGTGCGGACGCTGGTAGATCTATAGAGGAATCTGATCATTTGTAAGTTGTGAGTGGTGACTATTTGACTAACGGAAAATGTTTGTCCTGCTGTACGATTGCTAAACTGTGGCAGCAATGACCAGTTAGTCACCGTTAATGAAGAGTGTCTTGCGGTTTCTAATAGATCTATATTGGTCACGACTCGAGAAGACGAGATGGAGGCCGATTATGCGTCTCGGATCCGTTTAGCGTCATTAACCTAGTATTCCTGTTTCCTAAACTAAAGAAAATAATATAGATGACCGTATTATTTATTAAGGTTTTAGGTAGATACATTCTGTCATTTCTTTCTTAAATATCATTTTTAGTGGGTAACATTCAGAATTCGAAAACTATTATTATTTTTATAATATACCCATCTACAACTGCTTAGGTACCTACAGATATAACAGTTTATTATTGTTTATTTAAAACACTTACCATTATGTACAAAATACAAATAACTGATTATAATATGCACATTGATGCTGGGAAATTATTAATTCTAATTAGGAAACTGTATTGTTTTTGTGAAATGTTATATGTGTTTAGTTTCAGTACTAGATTCCGGAATACCTGGACGGCTGAAATAAACAAATCATAGATTAATTTAATTCTAAGTTTAAATTAGTCAAAACTTACTCATACAAACATAATAAGAAAGAAAAACGCATAAAATTATATCTAATATCGACGAAAGCAACGTAAGTGGTTACTTTTTACCACAACGCGAAATATGTTGCATATATTATTATGTGCGCTGAAAAGCTTATTCGCCTTCAGTTCTATATCTACCTGTTCAGTATTTTAGTATGTATTCTGTACACCACCACCACCTCCACTACAGCCCATTAACGTCCCACCGCTGGGCACAGGCCTCCACTCTCACAAGAGTGAGGGAATTAGACCTTAGACCCACCCCGCTACTCCAATGCGTGTTGGCGGGCTCGGGCTATTCTGAACACGTATCCTATTAATCTAAGACCTAAGTCAAGTTGCACTAGTGAACCGAGATCAAAGCACGTTCCAGACGAAACAAACAAACAATAATATATAAAGCGACGGCAACAGAGCCGAATTTTAATAACATTCAACTGTCAAACTTATTACCCAAAATATAGAGTGTAATTTTGATTGGTTTATCGTTGCAACGAAACTGCTTTGCATGCAAGAGGTGGGTTACGTGCTGTGTTGTGTGCAAACATCGCTATTTGCATTGTTAAAAAATTTCTGTGTTATGTGATCCGTTTAAATTTTAACCATGGATGCTTATTGTGATTGAAAGAAATCTGGTATGAATGTGGAGAAGACGATAGAGTATAGACCATCGTAAAGACTCCTTAATTATATAGCTGACGACCTTTGACGACCACCCTGGCGCAGTGTTGAGCGCTGTTGTCTTAAAACATTGTAGGACCCGGGTTCGATTCCCGGTGAATTTGGGAAATTATAATTTCTGAATTTTCTCTGGTCTGATCTGGTCTGGTGGGAGGCTTCGGTCGTGGCTAGTTACCACCCTACCGGCAAAGACGTACCGCCAAGCGATTTAGGGCTCCGGTACGATATTGTGTAGAAACCGACTAGGTGTATGGGTTTAATGTAACTGCCATACCCCAACGACGTCAACGAGTTTTTTGGTTACATTATATTGTGATTAGTTATTAGTCTTGATGATGGTGAAGGTAGATACTCAGCCATGGAGACTCATAAAATCTGTTCAGTAAATTGCCTTATATGGACAAGAAGTTTAGGAAATATATCATTTGTCCGAGAAAAGTATTGAAGTTTTACAATTTTCTGCTAAAAATAATATCGGGGCAACTACTCGGGACATTAAATGGGAAAACTATCTTTCCGAACTTATCAGAAAACTTCGAAACTACCTCCTGTATAACTTTTTGAAACTTGTAAAAATACAGTAAACGCTTGAGAGCTTATAGTTTCTAATCCTTAAAGTAGCTACTTGCAATGTTTCCTCAAGTTCCTTCATATTTCCAATTTCTTAGAAAAGCAGACGTAACTCTAATGCCCCTCACTTCGCCTTTCAAGGTAGAACTTCAATTTTATTAGTGACGGCGTAAAATGGTCTTAGAATTGTAAATCAGTCCTCTTCCCTTTGGTTCTCCTGAAACTTCTTTTTTGAAGTCAGTTCAAATAACGGCTCGTATCTCGACGAAAGACTTAATGATTTTAACTGATTTATAACTTAATATACATAGTATTATGTATTTACATAATGTTATGTATCTATCGTCAAATATTATGTAAAATCTTCATCTCAGTTCAACCCATCGCGATGAGTACCTACGTGTCTCCTCTCAAAATCCAAATGAGAAGGGTTTGGCCAACACGCTGGCCAAGGCCGGATTGGCAGACTTAAAATACCTTCAAGAATGTTAAACATGAGTGATAAACGTAGAAGTGCCCAAGGATCGGATCCCTCGCGTCTAACTACTAGGGCTAGGCTATTAAGACTTTAAGGGTCCGTATTCTCGCCCGCCTAATTGCGCGCTCGGCCAATTTTGGAATCTGTAGGTATAGCGCACAGTAAGACCGTTAGCTGCACTCACACAAAGACGGCATAGGCCGATAAAGATACTTTGATACTTTGTCATGTTGTGTAGTCAAGTTCGTAATATTTTCACTATATTAATAAAATTGTATAATCTTAGTTATCACTTAAATATTATTTTCCCTTTTGATAAATGTTTATTTGGCATACATAAACTTTTATAAAATATATTTACATATGGGTATCATAATGTAACACTAAAAACTAGATACACCTACAAGTTTTTCGTTTATTTACTTATCATTAAAATTGATGATTTCTTAAATTTTAAAACCTATACGGCTATCTGACTGTTACTAACAATTGAGGTACACGATTATTGACCAAGTTTTACTACATGGGTCATCAGAGTAATTAGTTTGTCTCGAAAACACCATTGTTATTTTGAAAACAACTCACAGATAAGCGATATTGTGTATTACGCAGGTGTAGTTAGTTAGCACGTGCAGAGGATTGGTCATAAATAGTATCACAAACACGCGGACCCTCTCAGGTATCAGGTAATGTAAATGTTACCATTTTATTGTATTAAAATATGTCTTTGCAAAACATACCTTATGGAGTTTATGATAAAGTACAAAGTAAATTGTAATCATGATTAGTTAAAATATATAAATAAAACCTAACCCTATTTACAATTCACAAATTGACTACTGCAAGGTTATTTCCGGAATTTGCAATTTTCAAATCTTGTCTGGTATTGTCTAGTTGAAGGCTTCGGCCGTAGCTATATATCACCCTATCTGCAAAGATGAGCCGCCAAGGGAGTGAGCAATCCAGTACGATATCATGTAGAAACCGATAAGGGTTATGGGTTATAACCGATTAGGGATATGACACCCCTAACGGGTTAGCCCGCTACCGTCTTAGGCTGCATCATCACTTAGCATTAGGTGAGAAAGCAGTCAAGGGCTGAGTTTTAAATATTCTTTTATAGTATACTCATATAAATATTTTTATCATAAAACATTGTCTCTGAGAGGCATAGGCTCTAGCTTTTCAGGAATCCAAAATTTCTGGAGTAAATAATTATAATAATTTAACTGCCATGTTTTTTTTTTTCAAAAATATGAATCTCTTTCAATTACTTCGATTTTTAGATTATGCTCAGGGCCAGTCCACACGGCAAATAAACATCTGGATTTTTGAGTTATGTGTAACTGGCCCTATTTTGGTAATACCATAGCTCTTATTTTGTGTCATTGATTGGTTTACTGCTTTCCACATTTTATTTTATTTTGTTATATTTTGCTTTACGGCTTCCTCAGGATCTTTTCCAATGGCAGGTTGGGGACATTTTATTTCTATTATCTCTTTACACAATGCATCTGGCGTGGCACCCAAAAAAAAAAGCAGTAGAGCTTTGTTTTCTCTACCAAGTTGTATAGCTGAAATATTATCCGTGAAAGCGTAGTAGACAGACAGACAGACAGACAGACACAACACACTTTCGCATTTATAATATTATTATGGATTTTCTGCTCTGGTCTGGTCTGGCGGAAGGCTTCGGCCGTGGCTAGTGACTATGCAACTTTCAGGTAACTGAATATAAAATAATCTTACCTTGTGATATATAAAACAAGCAAAATCAAATCCAGAAGCGAATACTCTAATCCAATTACAAAGCAAGGCCCTAAATATTATTTTCACTGATTACAATGTCAAAGTCCATATAGAGATGCCAAGGTCAGAAAAACAAAAACACTAAACTTGTATGGTTTTGTTGGAAGCAGTTGAGCAGAGTAGAGTACCTCAATGATCGCAAGCGACTATAAAGGTGACAGTAAGAGATTTGTGGGTTTCATAGAATATAAAAATATAGACATAAGTACCTGCCATTTGCAATTTAGTTGTCTTGGAAATACCCTTGGTTTTTTGATAAAAAACAAAACAACTTTCAAGTAATCGATAGACAGGTTTACTTGAGTATTATGCAAGTGCAATCTGCACGTGATTAGGTCATAAATAATATTAAAAGCGACCCTTTCAAATATCAGGTAATATAAAAATACCATACTTCACGCGGGCCATGCAATTAGATCAGTTTAGATAAGAAATCCAAGACAACTAAAAGTCAAAAAAACTTCCAGTCGATTTGAGTAATAAAATTTCATACAAACTCGTCTTGTTTACCAGAAAAGAAACAATATCCTATAAATAAAAACTTTATGACCATTGAGCTTTGTAACTCTAAGTAAATTTGTAAAAGAAATGATATTGTATTAAAATGTGTATTGCAATATATACCTTATGCAGCTTACGATAAAGTACAAATTAAATTGTATTCATGATGAGCTTCTTCGTTTTAGAATTTCAAATCGTTGCGGTAATATTTTATGACTTATAATATTGTTTAGTATTTTGATTGAAAGGCAGTGCGATTTGCACGGTACTATTGTCGAAAAGTAAAAGAATAAATAAAATCTATGCAAACAATGAGCAAGAGAATATAATTAAAATTATTAATAAATACGACTGCTCTGCCGTAGCCCGTAACTATCTACTACGTAACGATACCACAGTCATTGATTAATTAAAAATGGAGTCTTATTCACATTTTTATTAAATGATATTTTTTGAGAATCACTGTATATTGAACTATATTAGTATGTATTTTTGGAATCTATTCATCATTTTCTAGATGATGAGTATATAGTTAATCTTATTTTCGAAAAAAAAACATCTACTTTAGTCTTTAATGCGAGACCATGGTCACCCCATCACTTTTTTTGAAAATTTTACTAGCCTATGTCACCCGGAATAAGCTAGGGATTCTAACGATACCTAATTTATCTAAATCGGTTCACGCGTATAAAAGTTATGGTGGAATATGCAAACTCACATACATACATATATACCTACATACATACATGAACCCTGAAAACAATATACTCCTTTTTTCAAGCAGTCGTATAAACATTTTTATAATAGGTACCTTTTATTGACCCGCAGGCCGCGATATAATGATTGTTTACGATCAATTTGGGAATTCATAATTTCTGAAGCCCTTGAGCGCTCCAGTACGATGCCTCGTAGAATAGAAATCATCAGTTACCATCAGGTGAGATCGCAGTCAAGGGCTAAGCTTGTAGTGGATAAATAAAAATTCAATATAAGTAATCCTATGAAAACTGTATTTACCAAAATCTCTCAACAACAACGTATGCCACGTTGAGTTTTGCAATTACGATTTCAAAGAAAATATAATATTTCAGGATAGTAAATTCAAAACCCATACAAATATTACGCATACTTAAATCCCAATTGACGAGAAAAACAGTATGAGATTATAATATTGTATCGTTCAAAACTATTTAATAGTTATAAAAAATATACTTATTAATTCATAATTAAATACGTATCACGCATTTATTCAATATCGATTCAATCGGATCAAGAACCTAACATTCTCTGCTCATCAAACTAAGGCAGTCGCGCTATGTATTGTTAGCAACACGTTTTTACAAAGGCTTGTGAGAGAGCTCACGCACACATACAAAAGAGCCCATCCAGCAACACATCCTCCCTCGAAGAGCGCTGGGCTCGGTATGCCGGTCGTGTGGTCTGCAGTAGCATTTTAAACGTGAAATTTATTAGACTTTGATAATTTTTTTTGGTCATATAGGTATTTTATAGAAATTTATTTTTTTACAATATATGTTATTTAAATACTAAACATTCACGGGAAATTTTATTTTATCAGTAAATTCGCCAAACTTTTAAGAAATAGGGGTTATTGTGACGCGTAAATTTTGATAAATCGTGCACATTGATTTGATTTTTTTATTAATTAATTTTGTATAGAACGTATAAAAACGAATTGCAACAGTCCAATTTCAAGAGTGTGTTTATCATATAAATATTTTTTGTAAGTCATTTATTATAATTTTTCTTGGATTTATATGGGTCAAAAGTATCGCCTAAAAGTGTAAAAATGGTAATCGTATTCCGCAAGAATGAGAATTTCACTATTATATTTCAGTAAAATTAATTTTCTTTTTGCAACATTCTACTAAGGAGGGATTAAACTTTAATGTATTAATTTTCTTTTTGTTATAATACTAATATCTCATGCACAAAGCTCATCAAAAGTTCTTAAAATGTCGGTTAGCGGGGATACGGATTCTTAAAGACCGTGCGACTCAACGTAATACAAAAGAATATAGTATTGAAATCGTTTAAATTGAAAGTAGAATCCAGTGGGCGATTAGGTTACTAATTTAAAACTGATCAATATTCGCGATAGGTAAGTAATCGTGAACCTTCGAACTTTGTGGCTTTATCAATTATTCAGCCGATCAATATCCGAACAATTTCAATAATGGCTTACAGAAGTTCAAAGCTGAAGGTTTCATCAAAAACTCATCACTTGTTTATGAATAATGTGGTTTACATGTTAAAGTTTAGTTTCGACGACCTCCCTGTTGAGAGCTGTTGTCTTAACGTGCGGAGGTCCCGGGCTCTATCCCATGGCAGGATCAATTTGGAAATTTTTAATTTCTGAATTTTCCCTGGTCTTGCCTGGTGGGCGGTTTCAGCCGTGGCTAGTTATCACCCTACCTGCTAAGACATACCGCCAAGCAATTTAGAGTTTCGGTACGATGCCGTGTAGACTAGAAACCGATTATGTAGGGGTATGGGTTTAATTATATAATTGCTATGCCTCTAACAGGTTAGCCCGGTACCATCTTAGACTACATCTGCACTTACAATCAGGTGAGATCGCAGTCAAGGGCTAACTTGTAGTGGATTAAATAAATAAAAAAAGCATATTGTTATCAAAATCTCTGTGTAGTAAATATTGACCTTCAATCATACTTATATCAAGATATATCTTCACAAAAGATTTATCGACCTTTCTTTAGGTGGTGAACCGTGAAGGTTCTTGATACATATTTACATTCAATCTGAATGTACCTACAACGATTTTCGACTTGTGACTTTACGAGGATATTTCGTTTGCGATTTCTAATCTGAGGCCCAATTGTCTGAGCAAATCGTAATCATTTGACTGATTAAAACGTATTAGGTACTCGAACTGTTTAAAGGAGTTCATGTATTCATTTTGACGTGCAGGCATCTTTGAACTCCATAAACAGGTCGAATTATCAGCTTAACAAATTACGATTACAATTTCCTTACACATTCGTGGCTCCGATTACGTATTATATTTTCTCTGTTGTGTTGTATGTGTTGTTATGTATAAAGTTCGTTTTATGCAAATATACCAAACGATGGCCTCGACTTTGTCCGCGGGAATTTAGGTTTACAAACCAATTGAATGATAAATCTTACGATCAATGCACCCCAAGTCGCGGGTGAAAATTGGATATTTGCGTTCCATTCTTGTAACCTGAACTCGTTCGCTCGTGGAGTATTTCGTCCACGTCTCGGTTTCATATCTTCGGCGATCGGCGAGCGCTTTCGACGACACGGCAAATATTGGACTCGGAAATTGGATTCTCAAGTGAACTACAGTTCTCGTTACATTTATTTATTGTATGTTTGCGTACCTATTCGTTCTTTAAACCTATTTGTTTTTCTGAAATAAAAGGATTCAGTTGAAAATTTTATTGTGTCTAACTCTATTTTGCCTATCAATTATTCTTGGAGCAAAATTTTGGAATAGTAGTTACGTATTCGCTACTTCACATTGATTGTAAGTGTGCAGTGTGTTATGTAAGTAATATTCATGTAAAATATAAAGGGATAAACTGACTGACCGTAGAACTTTGAGAGCTCTGTCTAGACTCTATATCAAAGACTAC
The DNA here is from genome assembly GCA_963932025.1 of Erebia epiphron. Taxonomy (NCBI): domain Eukaryota; kingdom Metazoa; phylum Arthropoda; class Insecta; order Lepidoptera; family Nymphalidae; genus Erebia; species Erebia epiphron. Next base: position 28,993,296 of record OZ009946.1, read on the forward strand.
GTTACTCAGAAAAGGTTTTTCACTACGCAACTGAAGCCTTACTTGTAGTTACCTATAAACCATCGTCAAATTATCTCAATTATGTTGAAAGTGAAATCCACTTTAAAATTAAAAAGTTATAACTTATAAGCTGCTAGCTGATGCCCGCGACTACGTCCGCGTGGATTTAGGGTTTTTGGTTCCCGCAGGAACTCCTTAATTTTCCGGGATAAAAAGTAACCTATGAGCTATTCCAGACTATAATCTATCTCTGTGCCAAATTTCAGCCAGATCCGTTCAGTCGTTGGCGCGTGATTGAGTAACAAACATCCATACATCCATCCATCCATACTTTCGCATTTATAATATTAAGTAAGAATACAAAGACAAACACGGATTGCGACTTTGATTTGTAATTACAACATAAATGTAATGATTCAATAAATAACCGAGCATTTTTTTCTTTGTTTACAGGTACATTATACTGAGCAGTTCAATGGCTTCGAATGTGCAGCAAAAAATTAGTAAGATCAAAAGTAATGCTAAAACCTTTGTAATAAGTTACTTAATAACCAATAAGTAACAAAATTTGTGTCAAAATAGTCCCCTGAGCGTAACTTCTCCAGTTAACTATGCGTTGCATTAAAAATTCCCGTCCATCCATACTAAATGTCAGAATTACACAGGTAACGTTAATTTGACAAATTACACTATACATCCTCTGTTCAATGGGACTGGATTATCAATATTCAGAATTATCATAGTATTGCTTAAAGTTATTCTAATTGAATAAAGCTCGATTGTTTGTTCCGGCTCCTTATCTCAGGTCTATTAGACCCTTCCATTGTCTCTTGGAGCAATTACGAGCTCTCGCCCTTCTGTTACTATTGGTGAGATAAACTAATTTACTAGTACCCCATTCAATATAGCTGTTCGAACAATGCGATGATTATATTGGTTGTAAGTTTTGATAATTAATTATCTACTGGTGCACCATTTAGAAACGTTTTATGTTCTGACTTCTGTACAATTAAAACATAGTGTTTGATGAGGATATCCGTTGAAGAACTAAAGTAACCGACATAGCTGAACATTTTGCCAAGCTAAAGTTAATTGGGCGGGCACATTGGTTGAAGAAGCGATAGGCGTTGGGGCCCCAAAGTGCTGCAATGAAGATCCCGCACTGAAAAGCGCAGCGTTGGCAGGCTCCATTTCATCCATTTGGTGGACCTGAAAATGTGAAGCGACATTGACCAATGTTAGTGACTGAATTCGGCCTTTTTGCTGCTTACCTCGGAGAGTACGTTAAGCCGTCGGTTATTATCACGAGCGTCTGATAAGAATCGTGTCCTGCTAAGGCGAGTTAGATGTAGAGTCATCCATACTAATATTATAAATGCGAAAGTGTGTCTGTCTGTCTGTCTGTCTGCTACGCTTTCATGGCCCATCTGTTAAACTGATTCTGATGAAATTTGGTACAGGGATAGGTTGTATCCCGGGGAAGTACATAGGCTACTTTTTATTCCGGAAAATTTAAGAGTTCCCGCGGGAATCAAACAAAATTATCTCTTCAACTGATTTTGATGAAATTTGGTATAGGGATAGTTTGATACCCGGGGAAGGACATAGGCTACTTTTTATCCCGGAAAATTAAGGAGTTCCCGCGGGAATCAAAAAACCTTAATCCACGCGGACTAAGTCGCGGGCATCATCTAGTAAGTTAATAAACAGCATTCATAGTAGGGGAAAGATCAAAAGTAGCGGTTCAAAGACAGTCGAGTATCGAGTTTTAATTACAGCTACAGTTAGACACAGGAGTCACTGTAATGCTGCGCCTAATGACGCGTCATCAGCGCCATCAAAGGGCCATTTTCCCATAGGAATGTCCGCCGAGCCCGTTATCGGACGAACATTCACAACGCATCGAATCGACTATGACTGATGGGACTCTATCGATGCTTTCACGTGAGGTAATGTTATAGGTACCTACCTACTTATAAAGAGTATCAGGAATCACTCTTCTGTCATGACATTTACTGCCATCGGACATCTTACTAACATTATAAATGCGAAAGTGTGTTAATCTGTGATGCACATTGAAGGATTGGATCCATGTGTGTTTGCATAAGTACCTATAAACTACAGTTGACCTAAAAAGTGACATGGCTACTTTTTATCCCGGGAAAACTGTCCACGCGAACGAAATCGCGGGAATTTTTTTTTAACACTACAAGTTAACCCTTGACTGCGATCTCACCTGATGGTAAGTGATGATGCAGTCTAAGATGGTAGCGGGCTAACTTGTTAGGGGCAAGGCAGTTATATTAAACGCATACCCCTATTCGGTTTCTACACGGCATCGTACCGGAACGCTGAATCGCTTGGCGGCACGTCTTTGCCGGTAGGGTGGTAACTAGCCACGGCCGAAGCCTCCCACCAAGCCAGACCAAGGAAAATTCAGAAATTATAAAATCCTAAATTGACCCTGCCGGGAATCGAGCCCGGTACCTCCGCACGTTAAGACAACAGCGCTGCACACTGCGCCACGGAGGTGCGTCGAAATCATCAGCTAGTTTAGTAATAAATAGAAACCAGAATTATAAATATTACTTCCTGCCCAGCTAAGCTATGTCAGGGGGCGGACTGAATTTAAAATAACTGTTAATTTATTAAAGCTTGCCCCACATATATGTAGAAAATCACACTTCCTACCTAATTATTTATTCTACAGAGTTAAACGAACAAAGCGATGCCCTCATGACTAATGTTTGTCTACCATATGAACTGTTTTATTTCTGTATCACTTGCAACAATAATTATACAATTTCCTCTTAGTGTTATCTGCTTCTATGAACTATGTGTCATCGCAACAGTACATTGTGCCCATAATAATTTACACTAAACCACCAATTAAATGATAACTCCCGTTGCTTTAATGCCTACAACGAAACCACAGAAGTATGTATTCGACCTATTTGCACTTGAATTCATATAAATCGGCTCTCTTGACAACAGCATATTGGGGAAATTATTATTAATCATCATCATCATCATCATCACTACAGCCTATTAACGTCCCACTGCTGGGCACAGGCCTCCACTCTCATAGGAGAGCGGGAATTAGAGCTTAGACCCACCACGCTGCTCCAATGCGGCTTGGCGGGCTTTAACGACTACTATCATGTTAGTGATAATAACCGGGACCGACGGCTTAACGTGCTCTCCGAGGCACGGGGTTGACATACCGCCAACTTCCAACTCCGGGCTGGCACTGAGAATTTCTTAATTGAAAAACCCAATACCTAACTTTTATGCCCGACCGGGAATCGAACCCAGGACCTCGTGATCCGCAGTCGACTATGCTAACCACTAGACCAACGAGGCAGTTGGGAAATTATTATTAATGCAATATGAAAAATATAATAATCATTATGTTTCCAGAGGAGAACAGAGTATGTGGTTTGAACGAGGTGAAAATTCGGCAATAATTTCGGCGCCTCATTACATATTATTATCCTGTAGGGACACATGCATTGTGTAACATGACTCCTGACGTCTAATCAGCAGTCGGACATCGCCGTATGCAGTCTGTAACTAGTAACTAAGTTGTTCAGTCTCTCGGAGTGTCTCTTGGTATCTTGTACTATATGTACACGCGGAATAAATATCAGTGAACTGTCTGGGAATTATTAATTACACAACCCTTAATTAGGAGATGCTGGTAGCACCTTCTGGTACCCACATCCCCATCTCCTAAAATCCTGTCAATAACTGCCTCGTTGATCTAGTGGTTAGCATGGTCGACTGCGGCCGATGAGGTCCCGGTTTCGAGTCCCGGGTCGGGCCATAATTGAGTATTGGGTTTTTCTGACTAGAAATTCTCAGTACTAGACCGGAGTTAGGAAGTTGGCGGTGTTTCATCCCCGTGCCTCGGAGAGCACGTTAAGCCGTCGGTCCCGGGTATTATCACTAACATGATAATAGTCGTTAAAGCCCGCCACACAGCATTGGAGCCGCGTGGTGGGTCTAAGCTTTAATTCCCTCTCTCCTATGAGAGTGGAGGCCTGTGCTCAGCAGTGGGACGTTAATGGGCTGTAGTGGTGGTGGATCCTGCCAATAAGGGCACGGTGACAATATTATGTAGGTAAATGTTTATGCATAAGATTGTGTTGGACAGCGTAATTTTTTTTTGATTTTGCATTAATTTACTGATTAATAATAATTTTCGATGCGCTTTTTCTTCTGTCGAACAAAATTTTGTACAAAGGCCCCAAAGATGTAATGCGTGATTTGCATCTAAGTTTCTATAAAGTGATACGGACCAGTTGTGAGAAATTACGAATATTTTTGATGAACTTATTTTATCCGATATTTTACTTGTCTTAATTAATTGTATATATATTTTTTATGCGATGTTTCGAAAGCATTATGCACTGGTTTTTCGATCTTAATGACTAGTCGCCTGTTGAAAAAAGTATTTATCCTTAAGTTTAAGGCTGCGCAGTGTCCTAAGCATCCTTCTGTCTCGCACATTCTAACATTTGCAATTATTGTGAAAGACTCATTACACTTTTGACAAATGTGGCTCGAACCTAACAAATAAAAAAAATAACGCGCCGAACCTCCTCCTTTGAGAACCTCCTCCTTTTTTGGAAGTCGGTTAAAAATTGCGTTCATTTTAGACATATTTCTATTGTAATAAAACTAAACTATATTATTTACTTGGCTTAACATGAAGTATAATTGCTAATATTTGTGGGCAAAAAAATACCTTCAAGGGCTATTTCTTTGATGGTTTTCTTAGGACCCCGCACTTTTCCGTAAAAACCTCCCAGTGTTCCCTTTGTCAATGTAATTGCTCCGGCGTTTGCGAGTGGCTCCCATTTTACACCTGACCTCAGCGCCAAATTCAGCAAAACGTAATTTGCGCGCTCGACGACACCCTTTGTAATCTGGAGTTTCTAGAGTACATAGCTGAATATAAGAGCATGGTATTCTCACTCTTGTATCTATAACAGTTAGAACTCATAATGGTGTAAGGGTGCCTTGATTGATATGCGACCTTGGGTATTGTTACACTGAAGATTTACTATCTCGTCATACCTGTCGGGCTTGGGACTATTGAGAGAATGACTTCAGTCTATGACATATCCATCCATGTGTAAGGATCTACGATTTTATTCTTCCCTGGTACTCTAAAAACCTACAGCTTAATTAAATGTTTCAAAAGAACTATTACATTTAAATCCTTAGCTTCATGATATATCATTGAATTAGTTTATTATTTTAATTGAATTGTACGGTAATGACTAATGAGGAGAAGATTCTAGAAATACTCGATACATAATATGCAACATTTTATTGGGTCAGGAGGCTTACTACCATCGCTTAAATCCGTATTGTTCTAATATTGTTGACGTTCGTGTTTCAAGAATTATAATCCTTATTTTAGAGACGTCAAGTTGCGTGACATAAAACTTTCATTTTGAAGTAATACTGCTTTAAGCAATGGTAGTAACCCCCCTGATCATAAAGAATACAATTTAAACCTTCGATGTTTTATGTGATTGACGATGTGATTGACTTCAGTAAGAGTCCCCTAAAATAAGCAGTTTCGTCCTTGGATGTTGGGAGTTTGGAACCCATACAAAAAAACTTAAACATGCAATATATATTTCAAAAAAAAATCATTAACTAAACTCTGCAAGTCGTTAATTGACTCATATTTAGTTACCAAACGCTGAAAAAAATACCAAACGCTGAAATAATAAGTAAATGACAACGAGATAATAAGAAGCCGGGGACACTTTTGTAAAAAAAGCGTTTTAGTGGCAATATTTTGAGGCTCCTTAACAAGTTAACATGCAAACAGTTGAGCATGATCTCTCTCCGGCCGTGTCGGATTTCCCGTCCCATCGGGCTGTGGGAGTAAAGGAACAGAGAGTGCACCTGTGTATGCGCACACATTTTAATTTTTATTGCGCACTATAATATTTCCCGTCTGGAGATAGGCCGCCGTCACACGAAATTCGGTCAGAAGGACATTATTATTAATATGCAAAATTCTATGGTAGGTAGCACGTATTATAGTATGGTAGTAGATTTAGCCTACTTTTGAACTAAACTTGTGTAAATGAAACTAATCCATTTGATCCATCAATTTCGCGTGCACGCCGAACTCCTGTTTACGTTGAGACTTAATAACTGCCTGAGCGCTTTTATTAAAGATAGGAGGCCATTATTGCCGTCGCCGGGGCCCATAAATCATCGATAATCTACGACTTTATCAGTGTTTTATCCTGTGTTACCATGTAATTAAGTTAAAATTCTTTACTAACCAAACAGTTTCAAGCAAAAACGGTAACTACTTAGTTAAGTAAGTATTAATAAAAAAATATCAAACTATAAATTAGGTATAGCTAGTATATTATATTATATATATCGCAGTCATCTGGTTTAATCTGCTATTTGATTGAATGACTAGCGCGTTCATTGAATGACAACAGTCAATTGAGTGACTAGGCCGAACGTCTTGTCACTCAACGTCCAACTAGTTAGCGGATTGTAACATAGCCCTTTGAACAGAGCGGACGTAAAATCAGTCAGGTGATTGAAATTTAGTTTTCTTGTCTCTTTCTTGTAGGTTAGGTTAGGGTTCTACATAAATAATCAGGTAGTGTTACTCACTTAGGTTTTATCGGGTTAATATACCTAACAGATTACAATAACCAAACATTACAAAGTCGGCTATATCCTATTCAACGACTACGCTAGATGACGTTCAGTCAAGACGTTGAACGTTACATTAAACAACTTGACGAGTTGTCCTTTAGTCATTCAATTGAATGTTGTCATTCAATGAACGCGCTAGTCATTCAATCAAATAGCAGATTAAACCAGAGGCCTGCGACATATATACTGAATACTACTCCACTGAATTTGGAGTTTCAATGAAATAATTACATGATGAATATTGTCAACAGGGACCATCTAGGTACAATTTAAAAATATGTTGAAATCTATGAGGAAATCCAATTAATAATTGGAGCAAAGATAGGATACAAAAATCATACATCAAACTACTTCACCAATCTACTAAGCACAAAATATACGAAGTTATGGTCAATATAATAGCTATACATAGGTAATAATATAAACTATTAGGCTAAGTCCGCACTGCGAAAAAAAAACCACGAGGTTATCATCGCAATGGCGGGCCTAACCTTAAACGGTTTTCTTTTATAAAATTTATTTGTTAAGCATTTACGCAAACCAACCAAGTAGTTAAAAGTGTGCCAATGTTATTCCTTACTATTTAAGATGTAGACAGGTAGCCGCTGGATCTATTCCAGATAGCCGTTTGCATTGTCTACGCCCGCCTTTCTAGTCGTCTAGTCACATTATTTTTGCGCACAGATTTAATTTTCTTTATTTACTACAGAAAAATTTTGTTTTGTTTTGTTTAGTAATGTTGCGTTGTAGTTAAGTTGCCCTATTACCATACATGCCATGTCTACTTCAAGAAGACTCAATTGTATATAAAACATTTAAATATTGATTTATTATGACTTGTACTCTAAGCAATTGTGGTCAGTTTTGTAGACTAAATAATAAATAAAAAAAACCGTTCCCACAATCTATTTTTGATAGTTCTCAAATCTCAATCGAGTTAGATGCATCCATATAATTTAGGTTGTATCAACATCAATAGTCATTAGGTACAAGGTTCCAAAGACCACAGATTATATTTTACAGTAGTAAGGAAGCCCAGAAGAGACTAGCCATGACTACCTATCTAATTAGTAAGTAGGTACCTACGAGATATTGGATAGCACATAAGTGACTGCGAATAAACACCAGGTGCACTTTCTATTTCCTCAATAAGTTAATTTTGTCTGTTTTTTTGCTGATTGTAGTTTATTTCTTACTAGCTGATGCCCGTGACTTCGTTCGCGTGGATTGAGGGTTTTCGGTTCCCGCGGGAACTCTATAATTTTCCGGGATAAAAAGTTGCATAAATGTGTTATTCCAGAATTTCATCCAAATCCGTTTAGCCGTGCCGGCGTGATTGAGTTGCAAACATCCATCCATCCATACATCTATCCATCCAAACTTTCGCATTTATAATTTTAAGTATAGATTGCATAGGAAGTTCTTACAATAAAGTCACAGTATCGAGCCAAAGTCTACCAATCATATTATGTTGTGCAAATTAAATTTGGCACCATACTACGCTGTTGTACGCGACGGACATCAGCGCAAAACATATTAAGACCTGATGGTTTTCTACAAAAAATAATAGACACGAAAGCAAAAAAACGAATTTGAAAATGGTTTAAAAGTTAAATCTAATCATTTTTTCAGACACGGAGAGTAGAGTAAAGTGTCATTTTTTGGCACAAGCGCAACAAAGGCTGTGTTGTTTTGTAACATAACCCATTACGTGACGTCATATTGTCGCCTGCCAACTAGGCCAGCGGGGCCTGAGCGACCCTCCGACGCGGACAGATGGTGCTCCCTTGTGCTTCTTCAAATGTCAACACTATCCTTTTACAAGCAAAAGCGCGTGCGTTACAATTTTCGTATTACAAAGCTCTGTTATACACTACTCTACTGTTTTGTGTAACATAGTTGAAGCTTCAGACTCTGAAGCACCTACCTACCAACTATGACACACGCTAACTTGTGAATTTAACATGACCTCCTGGAAAAAATAAAAACAGTTTTATTTGTGACTTCTCCTAGATTTTATAAGACCTCCAATTAAATTAAGCCCAGATCCAGGACCGGGAAAGGTGGTGGTGAGGTGCGGTACCTCTGACCTTTTTGAAGGCGGCCAGAAGTGATTAGATGAGAATGACAAAACATTCTGATGACTGACTCTGATGCAAGCCACTTCTAGACCGTTTTTGTGTCGACTGCTAGACAGACCTATATTTAGCTGATAATAGTTATAAGGCTACGATTACACTTCTTTTTCTCACTGTATGTAACCAGTCCTGTAAGTCGCGTATCGTATGCAAATGTTAGTTATGTAAGTTACGTACGTAAAAACTTAATAGTGTAATCGTGGCCTAAGTTTAGCTTTTAAAATCACTGTTTTACAAGTCGCAAGTAAAAGCTAGCTATGAAAATCAAGCGCTGCAGGGTTAAGAGCCTAGTATCGAAGGCTGCTTTAATTAGACGCAGCACAATGAGGAGAGTTTTGCCCCAGTTAGCGTGGAGCACCATTATTCGGTAGTGGATAGCCTCGGCTACAGCATAATCTGCATTTTTATTACTTAGTTGCTACATTCTTCCTCGGCCTTAGATTCTATATCCATGTATTTTTTTATCCACTACAAGTTAGCCCTTGACTGCGATCTCACCTGATGGTAAGTGATGATGCAGTCTAAGACGGTAGCGGGCTAACCTGTTAGGGGCATGGCAGTTAAATTAAACCCATGTCCCTATTCGGTGTCTACACGCCATCGTACTGGAACGCTAAATCGCTTGGCGGCATGACCTTGCCGGTAGGGTGGTAACTAGCCACAGCCGAAGCCTCCCACCAGGCCAGACCAGGGAAAATTCAGACATTATAAATTCCCAAATGGACCCTGCCGGGGATCGAACCTCCGCACGTTAAGATAACCGTGCTCAACACTGCGCCACGGAAGTCGTCGAATGCATGTAAATTAGACCTTACAGTGCACTAGATGATGGCCGTGACTTCGTCTCCTTTCATTTGGAAGTCAAAACTAGAAGGCAGAAGCCAAAGGGCAGTTTTTCAAAGTGGACTTTTAACACTGTACACTTTTTGACAAGTAAATAACTAGTAGATGTTTGAACTATTACACGTAGTTTTTTTACCTGCTCTCCTCATCATCATCATCATCATCATCACTACAGCCTATTAACGTCCCACTGCTGGGCACAGGCCTCCACTCTCATAGGAGAGCGGGAATTAGAGCTTAGACCCACCACGCTGCTCCAATGCGGGTTGGCGGGCTTTAACGACTATTATCATGTTAGTGATAATAACCGGGACCGACGGCTTAACGTGCTCTCCGAGGCACGGGGGTGGAACACCGCCAACTTCCAACTCCGTGCTGGCACTGAGAATTTCTTAATTGAAAAACCCAAATACCTAACTTTTTATGCCCGACCGGGAATCGAACCCAGGGCCTCGTGATCCGCAGTCGACTATGCTAACCATAAGACCAACGAGGCAGTCACCTACTCTCCTCAGTAGAATCAAATTGAGTATTGGGTAAACATCTCATCAGCTCTGACTTTCGGCGATAAAATAAGACTAATACCTAATACCGATCTGTCCCCGAGATGCAAGCTCTGTACTAAATTTTATCAAAACCGGCCAAGCGAACAGGCCGTGAAAATTATGTGGCAGACACTTGCTATGCATTGTAGATGCATGGATGAAATAAAGAATGTATGTGTCACCGTAAGATTGTGAAAACCGTTAGTTCGTAATCTACCTATCGAAATTGTAAAATGTCGAAAGATTACAATTTAACGCATTATTTTTCGGTAGATTGTAATCTGTTAGGTATATTAACCCAAGAGAACCTAGTGATTATTTATGTTGAAACCCAACCTAACCTACAAGAAAGAGACAAGAATACGTAAATACAATGAATATTTCAAGAATTGACACTCAGAACATTGAACGGTTCACAATCTATGGACAGTTTACAATCTATCGAGATAAAAAGCGTTAGATTGCAATCTGACGGTTTTCACAATCTTACGGTGACATATCTACTGGTTTGGATCTGCGCGAACAAAACCGAAGAACATTAATTCTACTCGAGTTTTTCCGTTAAATATGTTCCTGGACTAATACTCATTCTCATTAAGCACCCCTCTAGGCTGATTATTGTGATAAACGTTCATTACGTCCTTACATAGGGTAGACAGTGCATTCAGTACTCGGGCTACATGACATGCCTTGTATCACATATTTTCCATTCATTTGTTACGATATCTACTGTTGCGATGTGCTATTGTTTGGTAGAAAAATTAACAAGCTGTCCTTTGGACACCTTTTCGCTCGAGTTTTCGCTGTTCTATTTACTTAATAAACATAAAAAAAGTAAAAATGATACATTGCTATGTATGGGGCTCACAGAAATAGGAGTGGAGTGGTGGGACTCGAACCTGCAAATAGCTTGCTTACGATGCAACTCCTAAGCGATGAGACACCGCGTCTCCTATCCGAAGTCCGAACGTTCAACACTAACTAAAATAATTACAAATAGGTACTCTGTCTCTCTCCACGTATACTAGAGGGAAAGAGACAGAAACTAACGCTTTTTTGTCGTGTAAAATTTTTCCAGCCCAGGGCCCCGCGTTTTATCCTGCCACAAGGAAAGTAACGTTCTAAAAATAAAAATCTAAGGGATATCTAAGTACCTAATACCTATAGTCTTCCTTTAACTTACTTAACGAAATATTGAAGAAAATCGAATGTACTTATTAGTAGTTTGGTAGGTAGTAGTTTAGGAAATAAATTTTACTATCTAGGGAAAGATCTTCGTAGGAATCTAGATTATGAACGGCCGATAGAGATTCGACGCTGTAAATGGTATTGGGTTCGGAATTGGCACATTAAGTTGGGCAAGACGTTGTATTGGATTCTTCTCGAAGGTCAAGCGGACGAGAGGTTAAGGTTAACCGAAGTCACTTCGTCTCAACCGATACACGTTCACTGTTGTAAAAGGTCTTTTGTGTCTACCATATTCCACTGGCTTATGCTGCCATGCGGATTTCTGTGAAACCTTTGATGTCGTTTATCTTCTTAATTTCCCAACTGTATACTGTTACTGTAGAGATGATCTAAAAACGAACGCGCTTCCAAAAAGTTTACGCTCACATGCAAAGTTTGTATATAGCTCTATACACACACATTTAACATCACGTCAAATTCTTGTTTACATAGCCGGTGACTGACCGACCAATAACGATTGGTCGCCGGCTATGTAGACAAGAATTCTACGGCCGGTTCAACAAACTACTGCACGTTTAGTGAGGTGTGTTCATTTTAAGATTAGATGATATCCACAGTAGTTACTAGTATAGAGGTAGACAAATTCTCATAAACATGTATGTACCTCAGAAGTATTACGCAAACAATCCATCCCACGTCGACACGATAGAAAACAAACATTACTTAGCAGAATTCCCGACGACGTGAGTTTGAACAGTATCCGCGGGTAGATTCTCATTAGGCTTCGACGCGTGTAATGAATTTCCATACTGATGAAAGGATTTGCTGACGTGTAATTAATCAAACGCGTCTTGAAATTATCTTGTGAAGACTGATCAACAGGGCTCAAACAAATTCGGATGGTTATTAGTTTGAACTATGAAAACCATTACTTTAGTAACTAGTAGTACTAAATAAATTCATTCATGCATTAATTTATATTATAAATTCGAAAGTGTGCTAAAAGGCAGTGTCTTCATCTTTTTACCTTCCATCAACACAACCGATTTTGGAAAATTTTGAAACAGAATACTTTTTACGACGATGTTAATTAATATAGGCAGTATGTTTTTTTTTTTTTTTTTTGAAAATTTTAACGTTCGTAATGTTCTTGAGTTACCATGTATTTCGGTCCTCAGCCTAGGCGTAAAATGGCAAAATCCAATTTAAAAATTGTGTAAATCTGCTAAACTCTACCTATTGGCGGAAAACTGCCCTACATTTTTGATATCGTTACTTCTTTACATCTCATGCACCATAAATAACATAGACTTTATAAAAAGAATATAGTAAATAATAATAATAATAATAATAAATTCATTTATTCCAAAGGATCATATTACAATTACCATTTTTTATATACATAACATTCCTTAAAATAAGCACAAAACACGGCATTATATAAATACAGGCCTCAGTAGTAGGTATGTATGACGTATAAAAAATGGATTGAGCCAGAAGCTTACCTAGGATCTTGCGATTCTGTATTGAAGCTGCCGGATCAGTTCTCTGCGCGGCTGAAGATTCAGCTACTAATTTTTTTAATTCCTACATTTGGATTATTAATTTTTCTAAGTAATAAATAAATTACATTGGAAAAAGTTTGAAATGAGTTTGTTAGTAATGCCTACGTTTTGATAACATTATGTAGCCTAGAAATTTTTATTTTCCCTATTATATATTTTAAACATTAGAAATATTATTATTAATTTAAAATTGATTATAAATAATTTTAGATTTAAAATCCTAAAAATTTTCTTATTTATTTTGTGTGTGGTGTGTGGTGTGTGGTGTGTGGTGTGTGGTGTGTGGTGTGTGGTGTGTGGTGTGTGGTGTGTGGTGTGTGTGTGTGTGTGTGTGTGTGTGTGTGTGTGTGTGTGTGTGTGTGTGTGTGTGTGTGTGTGTATGTGTATGTGTGTGTGTGTGTGAACGCGCGTGTGCTTTATGAAAAGTGCATGCTTGTAAATAAATAAAGGGCAAGATTACAGCAATTTATAGATTAATTTTTGGTAGAATAATTAATTGATTTTTATAATATTATTTTAAGATTTTAAGTAATTTTTCAGTAGTTTCATAGCCAAGAGTCTGAAGCCAAGTCTTAATCTTTGATTTGCAATTATAATTTGACAAAGAATGAAAAACTATAAGGGATATTGTAACAAATAGCGTGATATAGTAGTAGATATAGTCCCCGTAGGGTAAGGACCATATATCGAATCTGAAAACATTACAGTATACAGTCCACTCTCATCGGTACACAATTCTCCTTTCTACCGCATCTCGGAGCTACAAATTCGAGTCACGTCCGTATCTGTATTTTTCTCTGTATTTCAAATACGATGCGATGCACTGCACTCCAAGATACTTGAAAAATGTCTCTATCGCGGTTTATTGAAAATTTCAATTTGAGAAGTTTTACTATTTATTTTTACTTATTTTAGAAATTAAATATATCATTGTAATAATTATTATGTATCATTATTTGTATATTTATGAAATTTAATTAAAACATCGTGCGGAAACCTGCGTGCCCGAGAGTTGCTTCATAATGGTTTCAGTTACTGAAGAGTAAAAACTATTAAAGAATTACTGCTGTAGTATAGTGATAGTTCCGGGTCTTACCACCTTCTTAAAATCATCTTTTAGCTCAGGATAACGCCATTTTTATCCACTACAAGTTAGCCCTTGACTGCGATCTCACCTGATGGTAAGTGATGATGCAGTCTAAGGTGGTAGCGGGCTAACCTGTTAGGGGCATGGTAGTTATTATTAACCCATACCCCTAATCGGTTTCTACGCGGCATCTTACCGGAACGCTAAATCGCTTGGCGGCACGTCTTTGCCGGTAGGGTGGTAACTAGACACGGCCGAAGCCTCCCACCAGGTTCAGAAAATTCAGAAATTATAAATTCCCAAACTGACCCTGCCGGGTATCGAACCCGAGGCCTCCGCACGTTAAGACAGTTAACAGCGCTCAACAGCCAGGGAGGTCGTCTAGATCGCCATCGGTCATATTGTCGTTATTGAACACAATGCACGTCAACATAATATTATTATGTGAATCAATTCATCTTACTTCTTATCTTACTAATATTATAAATGCGAAAGTATTGATGGATGCATGTATGGATGTTTGTTACTCAATCATGCGCCAACGACTGAACGGATCTGGCTGAAATTTGGCATAGAGATAGATTATAGCCTGGATTACATCGATAGGTATTAGTAAGTCAATGCTGGTATAGCACATCTATAGGCTACTTTTTATCCCGGAAAATTAAGGAGTTCCCACGGGAACCAAAATACCTCTATCGACGCGGACGTAGTCGCGGGTATCAGCTAGTTAGACATACAGTTTATTATGAACGTGAACTCGACCTTGCGCAACCCGCTCGGCGCTTGGGTTAGTAGCTCGCGAATGCACTCGGCCGCGGAGCAGTGCACCACTCGAGCACGCTCCCACGCGCCCGCCTCCCGTTCGAGACTCTCCACTCCACTCCACACCACTCCGCGCCGGCTCAAGGTTGCCAAGTTAATGGCGATTAGATCGATCTATAATTATTTATTCTTATTTTTCAACTCGATATTAGTACTTACTGTTTTTATGTGAAGAGGCCTTTTTCAACAAAAGCTGCAGCAATCATCACCACAATCACAATTGTGATTGAATTGAATTAAATGTATTCTTGCTATAACAATGGATTTATAGCCAATAACAAATCATTTTTTGTAACAAATATTTTTTCAAAATAGGTACCTACCCACAAAGTACACCTTCTGAACGTTACGTTTACAAAGTATAAGTTATGGTGATAATTAACTACGGTATCTTAAAACTAAAGCTACAAGGGTTCCAAACGCACCCTGGTCTGAGAAGAGCACACAACAAACTCAGCCGAGATTTTTTAAAACAGGTAATTATGGTCTATTGTTCTACCGCAATTATGCATATGGTTTATGGAGCTTTTAAAACACTGCGATATATTTAGGAACTAATGTAATTACAGGATCGCTGTGGGACTCTTTTCAGTTCAAGTCCCCCTATTTTCAAGCTCCACGTTAAATTATATAAGATTTAAATCGTTTACTTTCCCTTGTTTGTTCCATTGTACCACCGTGACCCGAAATAACTCACCCAAGTACTACTTGTTTAGTTTTATGTTCCGAAAATAAGAGAATTGGCAAAAAATCTATGCTTTCTTGATAAACAATTTCAAGGTTAGTTGTTGTAAACATTCGCAGTCTGGTTTAAGAATTAACCAAACGTTACGACTTGGTTCCTTTTTCTCGTATCATAGGGTATCGTTCTAATATTAAAATGATCGATTATATTATGTAGGTACTAGACGTGTAAATTTTGATAAATCGTGCACACTGATTTGATTTTTTTATTAACTAATTTTGTATAGAACGTATAAAAACGAATCGCAACAGTCCAATTTTAAGAGTATGTTTATCATATTAGTATTTTTTATAAATCATTTATTATAATTTTTCGTGGATTTATATGGGTCAAAAGTGTCGCCCAAAAGTGTAAAAATGGTAAACGTATTCTGCAAGAATAAGAATTTCACTATTATATTTAATTAAAATTAATGTTTTTTTTGCAACAGTCTACTAAGGAGACTATAATAATTCTAATATCTCATGCACAAAGCTCGTCAAAAGTTCATAAAAAAATCGGTTTACGGGGATACGGATTCTTAATAAAATCTCTCTGTTTGACAGGGCCCGTCTATGTAAATTGAGGTCGTTGATAAAAATCAATCAAATTTTTTGATCGTCATACTGATACATCGATTTTGAACACCGTAAACGAATATGATGGTACAGTTGAACGATAGGCGCGATGTTCTAGCGTGCCAGTGATTGTCACGTTGTTTCCATCAACGCCTGACGCGCCTTTTAAATGCTATCTCATATGCTACCAGCAGGGGGACCGCGTATCTTTTGCATCAATCATTGATACATCGCAATCACCTTCGATTGGCTGAATTTATGGTATTCTTGCTGCGTTAATGGATTTCGTCCAATAGTGGAAGAGTGTTAACCAATCAGAGGTGATTGCGATGTATCAATGATTGATGCAAAAGATACGCTGTCGCCCTGAAGGTTGTAGGGAAGGGAAAGTTAGTTTTGTTTTAGTTCTGTTTGATTTCCAATTTTACTAAGTCTATTTTTTTTACACAATCTACTGTCAGAGACAGTGTGCAAAAATCGTAGTGCGTAGCAGACAGACAGACACACTTTCGCATTTATAATATTCGTATGGAAGTCTACACCTTTGTGTACACTGTACATAATATAATCTACTGTTGCAAAAGCTCCATATAATACTCCTTTCTCCTATCCATAGTAATACTCATTTGAGAAGAAAAAGTCAAGATTCAAGAAAAGAATGAACTCCCTGCGATTGAGAAGAAAAATGACGGTGTCATAGACGAGGTTATAAAAGCATGCGTGCGCTGCTGTCGCGGGCTCTCTTCTTTGTCATTCGTCGTTGCCTATTGTTCTTGTGTGATTTTATTTTCTTGTTGTAACATTTTTATAGTTCATGTAAAATAAATACACGAGGAGAGCTTTTCGTCTTTTTCAACCGACTTCAAAAAAAGGAGGAGGATCTCAATTCGACTGTATTTTTTTTTAAAAAATGTTTGTTACCTCAGAACTTTTGACTGGGTGGACCGATTTGGATGATTCATTTTTTATTTGAAAGGGCATACTTCCCATGTGGTCCCATATAAATTTTATCGAAATCGGTCGAGCGGTTTTTAAAATATCAACAATAAAATAATTACTTTGTATAGCGTGTGCTTGTTGTTGTAAAGTTGGCGCGGGAGTTTTGAAGTCGGTTGTTTTTTGAAGAATTTTTTCTATTAAATTATTCTTCAAGTATTGTCTAGAAATCTGCAAAACTACATTATATTAAAAGATGTATACTGATTTTCTTGATAAAAATAACTCTTGTCATTATAGAATATTTGGAGGCGAAATTTTAATTGAACCTCTTTGTTATAATATTCTAAAAGCTTTCTAATTAAATATAAAAAGACGCGATGTTTGTAAAAAGAAAACAGCTTTGATCATTATTTTTTAATAATTTCAGTAGATACTTATTAATGCCCACGAACAAACGTAATTGGCTTGGATAAATCGATGCTTGGACAGAAATAGAAACACGTGGGACGATATTGAGGGTCAATACAAGTTAGGAAAGCATAAACTTCATGCTTAATTGGAGTGCAACAAAGAATTCTTTGTCCGATTTATTTCAGGAAGTATCTACCTATGTACTCGTATATATATATATATATATATATATGTACCTACCTTATGCAGAATGAATCGATTTTGATTCGCTTTCCAAAAAAAATATTTTTTTTAAATTTGTATTTAAGTAAGTACCTACTTAAGTAGGTTCTGAAAAATTCCTTGACTTTCCTCATAAAAAGAAGCCTAATTTCGGCTCTGGAATGAATTTCTCACATTTATAATAAACAGACACACTTTCGCATTTATAATAATATAGTAGGATCACTGATTTCGATGGATTGGGAGCAAGTTACCTTGTTAGAAACTTTGTAAAGTAATACTACAAGACCAATAAACCTAACTTAAACAGAATTTCAAGTAGCAAAACATGGAGGATTACGGGAAATCTACATAACAACGCTGATCGACTGAGGCTGCCTGTATATATAGAGAGACTCAAATTCGAAGGTGGTATTTAGGTACTACTATGTACCTGCGTAAATACTTTGAACTGCTAGCAGCGTTCATATCTGATCGTATGTGAATTGTGATAGGCATAAACATATTTGATAACTAGATGATGCCCGCAACTTCGTCCGCGGGGATTACGAAACTCTTGAATTTTTGGGGATAAAACAGCTTATGCCCTTCCCTTGATACAGGGATAGTATCAAATTTCATCAAAATCGGTTGAACAGATGAGCCGTGAAAGCGTAGCAGACAGACAGACACACTTTCGCATTTATAATATTGTTGGTATAGATTATAATATTGGTATGGAAGTAAAAAACCTTATAACCATACTTATTACCTACTGGGACACTAGTTGGTACTTCTCGTTACCTTAGGTTGTCTGGGCAGCTCCTAATGGTTTCGATGACGAATGAGAATGACGTTATTATTATTATTATTATTATTAAACTCTTTATTTGTACCACACATAACAAAAGTAAAATACAGAAAAACATAAAATAAAACAAAGAAGTACAAAGGGCGGCCTTATTGCTAAGTAGCAATTTCTTCCAGGCTACCTTATTAGGAGAACACAAGGAAACAAGACTGCAGGTGGCGCAAAATTATACTAATACTACATACAAAAAAAATACATAACAATACATAGACAACAATACACAAATATCTTAATACATACAATGCATACATAATATATTATAAACTAACAAATATTATTATACATATAAATACCATAATATGAACTTAAATATACAATTACATACATATACATACAATAAAATTAAATATAAACTAAAGTCGTCTTCAATTTGCAAGGTAATACGTCCTTAGAGCATTTTTGAACACGCCCAGCGATTTCGACTGTCTTATATTCAGTGGGAGTGCATTCCACAGTTCAATTGCCTGCACAGTGAATGAATTTCCAAAAAATTTGGTTTTATGTGAAGGCATTTTCAGAGTAAGCGTTCGACAAGTTCTCATGTCTGACTGCACCCCAATAAATTGAAACTTCTCTTTAAGATAAGAAGGAGTTTTTAGGTGAAATAAAACACAGTACAGAAGAGAGAGAACATGCATATCCCGGCGACGGCGAATAGGGAGCCACTTGAGCTTTTGGCGGAATTCAGATACGTGGTCATATTTGCGTAAGCCAAATATGAACCGAATAGCGAGATTTTGAAGTCGCTCAAGTTTGTTAAGTTGGTCCTGGGTCAAATTAAGAAAGCTTGCATCACCATAATCGAGAATAGAGAGAAGGAGAGATTGTGCTAACATAACTTTGGTTGGAATTGGCAAAATATTGCGCAATCGGCGCAGCGAGCTCATGACAGCAAATGTTTTTCTGCTAATTTCCTTAACCTGTACAGACCAGGATAGTTCAGAATCTAAATGTATACCGAGATCTTTAACAGAGGCGCAGTAAGGTATAGAAACACCATTAAACACAATCGGCGGGAGGCCTTGCAAATCAACTCTGGAAATGAACCCTGGACTGCCAATAATAATTGCCCGGGATTTGGCAGGATTCATGCAAAGCCCATATTGTTTACTCCACCCAGAAATGGCAGCAAGGTCACTATTTATGGCGGAAATGGCCGAACCAAGTTCCTCCAGAGGTGCAGACCGATAAATTTGGATATCATCTGCATACATGTGATAGAGAGAAGAGATATATGGAGTAATAGAATTAATGAAAATAGCAAATAATAAAGGAGACAACACGCCACCCTGAGGTACCCCGGCCGTCACATCACACCACGACGAAAAGGTCTCGTCGATTCGAATGCGCTGACGTTATAAATAATAAACAATCTGTAACTACATGAAAGGAAATAAGTAGCAATGTATTGAGTTGTTTCTCTTAAAATGATCTAATAAGTTTTCCGTTTCCGTTCAGATTTAATTAAGTTTAAGAAAAAAATATTATTTATAAACATTCAAAAATCCAGATAATACCTATAAAACAATAACTCAGCAAGCAACTTTTGCTTGCTGAGTTGTTTTATAGGTATTATTGCTAAAGTCAGAATTAAGAGTATCTTAGCACAGCTAATAAGTAATACACACGATACATATACCCACATAGAGTCGTAGTAGGATTACGGTAAAAGCTAAAACGCTGTCCGATGAAAGCTTCCCGGGGGAAGTGGGAAACACAACATGGCCGGCAAATAGGAGAAAATGCGGTGAAGTACTCCTTTGATTAGGATTCATTGCGCCTTTGTACGCACTGCGGCGCGCGGCTCGGCCCCGGACCCGCTGGAATTACATCGCGCTGGAGCTAGGATCGCCATATCTGCACGCCTTGGAAACTAGGATATAAAGGTGTACTCTAGAAGAATGTATAGTACTCTCTCAAGTCTCACGTCACCTGGACTTTGGTTTTTTTGGTTGTTATGCCACGGCCTCGCGGGCATACAGACTACAGACTAGTCTATCCAACGGACCTCACTTAGTGCTAGTGGAAGTGCCCTTAGAAAGGCGTTGCCCCTATATCTTCGAGTCCTAGGGCTCGCACCCAACTTCGTGACGATGCCTATGCCACTCATTGTCGATATTTCAAGTATATTTTCACAATTGTTCACCTATTTATCTAATTAATTAATACCGTGATTTGTTACATCGATAATTTTATTTTGTTAAGTATTGCACGCCATGACAATGGTAAGTAATACACTTGTCTTTTTATCTTTTGTATCACCTTTGTAATGTATGTAGTGTATCATGCAATTAATAATTTCTGATTCTGATTCTCAGTGACGCTGTATCGACCAGTAAGGCTTACGCAGCATAGTTACTCAATCAGAAAAAAAAGGTTGTCCTCAATATTTGCTTGGTGTAGCCTACTTTACGGCCCGTCTGCGTCGGTTTGTAACGCAGTTTAATACTGAAAAAGTCGGCAAGAAATTCAACAATAACTTTTTCAAGAGGCGATAATATGTTTTTACCTAACTACTCGTATATTGAGTTCAGTTATAGCAAACTGCTTTTGTGGCGGTGTTAATAATGATGATAAAAACAAACAGATCAGATAAAAGCCATTAAATTAAACTAAGTGATAATGAGAACCTAAGCATGAACATGAGGGAGTTTGAGAAATAATGTAGCTATATCAATGTTATTAATGAATCTTATGGGATCTAAATACATAATATGCTTATTACTTCTATGAGTATTAGAGTTTCTATGATGATCAGGCATTAAATATGGATACAATCATTGTTGTAATAATATAAGTACAAGATCATGAGATGCATCCAGCAAGAATTCGATTTTCTCAACAACCTTTATACAGACAACAGGTCCTTGACGTCCCTAAAATAAGGATAATAATTTTAAAACATGACATGTCAACACTATAACAATACGTCTGGCGCGACGGCAGTAGGTTTGCCGCCAGACCGTAAAATAGAAAGTCCGAGGAAAATGGGAAAATTGGCAATACTATTCGGTTGCATGCTCTGCATCCCTATTACTTTGTGATGACTGCAGTTCAAACGCTCGTGTAACCGGACCTAACGGTTATGGCTGCGCAACTACTATGTTATTGAATTTTATCAAAATATATTACGGCGATCTCTCTAAGAGAGAATGCTTATAAACTCCCAAACAACCGGACTACGATTCGAACTCTGGAGAGATCTCCAGAGTTCGAATCGTGGCCACTGCATAAACAATGGGAAAGATGCCTTGATACCACATGATAGTACATGGCATTTTCTAGTAAACTACAGGATATACCTTATCACTTATGAATCCATAGCTCATTCCACACTAAAAAAATACAGATTAAATTGCGAAACAATACCGAAACTATCAGCCGAAAACGTGTAAAACTAGGTCAAGCGGTCATGGAAACCCGAAACTCTAAAACCAAATATTTCTAACAACTATGTTATATATATAACCCAAATACTCAACACAAAACTAATATCCTAACCCGCATATCGCTGCAGATCAGTGTGGGTCCGTAATCGTAATCCAATCCACTATCTGAATTTAGCATTATTGCCAAATATTTTTGCAAGAGTATGAGAGTTGGGAATCTCGAAATTCGTTATTTGCTAAAAAAAAACAATTTTCTGTAACACAGGGACTTGTACGGCTTAGTAGTTTATTAGTATACGTTGATTAAATTTAAAACCGGTGGCAGTGTAATGTGTACTCAGCAGGGGGACCGCGTATCTTTTGCATCAATCATTGATACATAATAATTACCTCTGATTGGTTAACACTCTTCCACTATTGGACGAAATGCATTGACGCAGCAAGAATACCATAAATTTAGACAATCGGAGGTGATTGCGGTGTATCAATGATTGGTGCAAAAGATACGCGGTCGCCCTGCTGTTCAACATAAAGATGCAACTCCTCAATAAATCGATGTAGGTTGTATACTCATCGATTTGGAAGAAAGGTCCATTGCAAATGTGAGTAGGTTAGATTAGGAAATAATATTATAACAATAGCAAGTAAGGTTTCGTTAGTCTTCCTGTTAGTTAGTAAGTAGTAGATACTGAGACACCATGCAATAAAGACCTCTCACCAGATCCAATCACATCCACTCACAAGATTTTTAATAAAACCAAAACACACATTATTTGAGCAGTCTGAATGACAGAATTTAAGTGTCCTACATATCCATGCAAGACATAACGTAAGCTATGCAGACTAAGTATGAAGGCTCTATACTGTAAAGTGTTAGGTATAAACGAAAATGATGTCCGTAAGAAACACGAAGTTAAAGACGAAATTCGTCTTTAATAATGTGTTTAAGCAAATCTCTTTTCAATCATCAAAGGTGAATCGTGCTAAAAGTAATGGGCTTTAAACTTTTACCTACGGATTAGAACCAGTACGAAAGTATAGCTTTAGATATATTTACTGTAGACTGTATTTATAGTTTGTACTTGGTATAAAAAATACAGTGTCATCCCAGTACAAGTTTCCATTGAAGGTTACCTCTTACAGACTGATTTGCTTTCAGCAATAGGGTTTCTTCTGTTTACCTATTGCTTTTATTTCTATCTGTATTGCATAGAACAGGAAATTAGAATGCCACTGAAACTGAAGTCAACTGTACTATGACGTAACCCGTAATTAAAAGAAATAACAAAATTGGCGGTGCGCCAGGCCTTGTCGAACTGCTGCATAGCCTCAAAGGGCTCGCGTCAATACATGCCTAAAAATAACCCCTCGCCCCATTTCCCTTTTGCACATATTTCCATTATCTGGGTAAAGAAATTTCCCAGTACAGAAATCGTGTGTCTATTAAACTTGCATAGTTGTCTATATTAGAGATAGGCTTTTTCTATAGGATAGTTAATCTTTTCAACCGACTTCAAAAAAAGGAGGAGGTTCTCAATTCTACTGTTTTTTTTTTTTTTTTAATTTTGTTACCTCAGAACTTTTGACTTTGTGGACCGATTTGGATGATTCTTTTTTTATTTGAAAGAGCATACTTCCCATGTGGTCCCATATAAATTTTATCGAAATCGGTAGAGCGGTTTTTAAAATATCAACAATAAAATAAGTACTTTGTATAGCGTGTGCTTGTTGTTGTAAAGTTGGCGCGGGAGTTTGAAGTCGGTTGTTTAAAAAGTATTTTTTATATTAAATTATGTTTTAATCTACTACAAGTTAAGCCTTGACTGCGATCTTACGTGATGGTAAGTGATGATGCAGTCTAAGATAGTAGCGAGCTAACCTGTTAGGCATGGCAGTTATATTAAACCCATACCCCTAATCGGTTTCTACACGGCATCGCACCGGAACGCTAAATCGCTTGGCGGCGTCTTTGCCGATAGGGTGTTAACTAGCCACGGGCAAAGGCGCGGTCATTTTTTTCTGGGCTCAGTGATATGAAGTAGGTATACTTCATGTCACTGATCCCAGAAAACTTTATAAAGTGTCGAATTTCTAACTAAGAGCACAGAATAGGTAATAGTAGACTGAGATAATCTTCTTTAATGTCCTTACCCCACGCTATGTGGGGTCGGCACAACATTACTTCTTCCAATCACTTCTGTCATCCGTCAACGCATTGTTCACCCCATTTACACGCATAATTATGCTCTTTCACACATTCCATCCATTACTTCCTCCTATATTTTTATCCTTCCTCTATATTTTTTCCTTCCACATGCATGTTTAAGATTCTACTCTTAAACTTAAATATATATAAATCACGTGTCACGTTGTTTGTCCGCGATGGACTCCTAAAATACTTAACCGATTTTAAATTAAATTGCACACCGTGTGCAGTTTGATACAACTTGAAAGATAGGATAGCTTACATCTTAATTTATATGGCAAAACAACGTTTGCCGGGTCAGCTAGTATGATTATATATCATGGCCCATACCATGCCAGCCTATTATCCCTCATCGTTTCTGTCATCTCAGACAAAATACGTTTTGAAAAATCGTCAAATACCGCCCTTATTCCTTACTTGATAAGACTAATGATGATATCAAATAGGTGAATTCAAATTACTTATTTTGTTTCAGGTAAAATTCTACTGATCCTGTTCTTAGAAGAATCATCACTGAACTGGAAACTACCTGCAGATATTTATGCACATAATGGTGTTTAAATTTTGTGAAGACTATGCCTGGTTTGGATTACCCAAATGTAACTACAATTTATAAGAGCCCCGCCTTCTATGATTGGATGGATCTGTCGGATGTTCCACGCATATATATATTTCTCTATAAAAGGGGCAGCAGAAAATTCTGCGACAAACAGCAAGCATCGATATCAATTCATACTCGTATGTATGTTGTTATACTTTCGTATCGAACTGAACGTAGGTATCAAGTGGGATTGTGTGTTCGTAAGCACGTTCTGTAGACATATCAAGATATTTTCCGAGAGTCATCTTAAAAGTTGCTTGAAAATTGTTTCTTGTGTTTGGCATTTTCTACAAAATATCTTGTGTATTTTTTCTTGGATTTTAGATGTATTTCGACGACCACCCTGGCGCAGTGTTGAGCGCTGTTGTCTGAACGTGGGAGGTCCCGGGTTCGATCCCCAGCAGTGTCAATTTGGAAATTTATAATTTCTGAATTTTGTTTGGTCTGGCCTGGTGGGAGGTTTCGGCCGTGGCTAGTAACCACCCTACCCTAGCTACGCATATAATAAACCGATACGGTTTAATATAACTGCCATATACGGGTACGGTCGGTTTCTACTCGGCATCCTACCGGAACGTTAAAGCGCTTGGCGGTACGTCGTCTTTGCCGGTAGGCAACTAGCCACGGCTGAAGCCTCCCACCAGATCAGACCAGAGAAATTCAGAAATGATAAATTCCCAAATTGACCCTGCCGGAAATCGAACCCGGCACCTCCCACGATAAGACAACAGCGCTCAACACTGCGCCAGGGAGGTCGTCAAAGGTACCGACATAAGACACATTTTATCCGGAAACACGGAATAGTTCCCAAGGGATTTTTAGAAAAAATCCCAGTTGCAATACAAACAAACCAAGTTTCTGTAAATAGATGTTGTGACAGCAAACTGGAAATTAATTCGTGCATTAGTATTATTAAAAACTCCGTTGTCCTATAGCATATAGCATGCTATAATATAGCAGATTACAATTTATAGCATATAATATAGCAGCTTACAATGTTGTTTCTCGTCGGTTTAGGCTCCAGACAACGGACATGACAGTCTTAAGCCTGAGACTTTGCTCCTAAACATATTGCTCGTACTACCGTGTAAAAGATTACATACAATGTAGCTATTATGCTGACTCGTGCGTATTAGGCTCTTTTTTTTATGATTATTGAATTTTTCTTTATGGACAAAATACCATATATATAAAAATATATACCACTAGATGATTCCCGCGACTTCGTCCACGTGGACCAAGTTTTTTTCGATTCCCGCGGGAACTCTTGAATTTTCCGGGATAAAAAGTAGCCTATGTCCTTCCCCGGGATATAAACTATCCCTGTACCAAATTTCATCAAAATCGGTTGAACAGATGGGCCGTGAAAGCGTAGCAGACAGACAGACAGACAGACAGACAGACAGATAGACAGACACACTTTCGCATTTATAATATTAGTATGGATTATATAATACCATATATATATTATGGTATTATAAAAATTTCAAAATTATTCTAAATTCTAATGTTTTTTATTCAATGAATGGTCCAAAAATCTACCACTGTTTCGGAATGCCGTATTGCACATTACCATAAATTATTTGTGCTATCGCTTGAGTTAGGTATAGATGAGCAAAATAGAGGCAACAACAATTTTGCGGCCTCTACTCATTTGACGGCGAACAAAATCGATAAGTTCGGCACAGTTAAGCTATCTGATAGGGTTACCAGTTGTCAGTTGTCCACAATCGAGTATATTAGTGGTTCTTCTCCATAGGAACAACATTCTTTTTAGCAATCACATCTTTATACGATTTGGAGTACCCTAGACTTGATCTCAAAAATCAACCTTATAATAGTACATTAGGTACTCTCCAGGCCGGCTTACTACTTATACTGCAGGTTACTGGTTTTAACAATGAAAAATGTAGAAGTGAGATGATAATTATTTACGCCAACTTAAAACTAAAGATATATCAAATATTAACTAATATAAAATATCAAATAAGGCTCCAGAACTTATGAAATAAGCCTTAGTATTCCTAAAAGTCGTTTGGCACTAAGCTATCATTCATGAAGATGTAAGGAAAACATAAACCGGCAAGCGTCTCTCTGTGGAAATCCAATTATTTACCGTATCTATCATCTATCCAAATTCAAAACATAATGGTGTACTAATAGCTTTGAACTGCTGTAAAAAGTAGAATATTTTCGCCGGAAATTGGATTAGAATATTGCTTAAATTAGCAACCCTAGTTCGACCCAGTTCCCCAGTGGGCCAGTTCTACTCACCCTGACTCTGAAATTATAATGGTGCCAACCGCATAACCTCGATTAGATCAATTTTGCGAATGACTCCGGTTTTACCACATTTTAACCCGACTATGGCGAAGCAAAAAGGAGGGTTATGATGCTATGTAGGTACTTGTGTAGTGATTCAATGTACCTACATGCCAATTACTTCTTACTTTTTTTCATTTGCATGAAGCGAAAAAGAGACGGTTCAGATTTGTATGGGGCGTAGGCCTGGTCTTGTACAAGTGGTGAAATGAAGGAAAATAAAATACTAGACCAGTTTTTATTGGTCAAATCTACGAATTCGTCGTAATTTTAGTGGCGAAATTATTTAATCTTTCCAAGTTAAGCAACACTAAACATGAGTGTGTAACAATGGCGGATACATATTTTTTGACATATTCTAAAGAAAAACACGTTATTTTGACAGCGACTGTCAGAAATGACATTTGATACATTTCGCGCCTACTGCCTTCTCTATGGCTGAAGGTTGCCATCTTGGAAACGTATCGAAAACTTGAAATACATTTTTATTTTTTTCTTATTTACTTTACAGTGTTCTAAATTATTATATTTTTAATACAATCTATGTATTTTCCTCTATTCATGGAAGAGTGTACAAGAGTGGACCTAAAATGAACCTTTTCCTTTGAATATAATGAACAGTTTGTTTTTAAACGCAATGTGCTCCCAGAGACGCAAAGGGAGTTTAAAATTCCTGTGTTTTTGAGCCACAACCTTGACCTGATGGCCTCGTCCTTAACAAATATTAGCAATTCTGCTAGCAAAAATTGGCTTTTCAAGGTGAGACTGAGATCGTCTTTAGGATCGAACTCCAAGACCCATCGCGATGGTTCTCCTGCAAAAGGCAAAACAAAAGACAATCTTACAGTACCGAGCGAGACATAATCAAAGCTTTATCTCTATACGGTTTTATTTTCAGATTTTTGTTTCCGATTGCCGGATAATGGTTAACGCTCTATACCCATCTTGTTTTATGCCACAACTTGTTCAGACCTCAGGGTTCCTGCGCAGGAGTTACCATTAATTTTCGTCATCCTTGCGTCAATGAGAATTGAGTAAAATCAGAATATTTAAATTAGAAAATGCCAAACTTGCCACGATAGATTTAATGTAGGTTATTGTTCTGTTATTATCTTTCGTTTAGTAGATTCTGTGAATGATCTTTATGATACTTCCAGTCAAATTTGGATATCATGACATTAGAGCTATCACGTACAGCGGATGCCTGCGTTCAAGTGCGGAAATGCCCAGAGATTAAAGCTACAACACCACATAGTATCATAATATTTCGCTTACGGTATTTTTCCCGACGCCACGTCTAGGCAATTAATGATCATAAGTTATTAACCTATACTAAAAAATTAAATTACATCGTCACCCATAATATCACAATTATTTAGCATGAAATATGGCGATGATTAAAAATTCATTAGCCGGTAACGCGTTTAAAAGCAAGCCAGCCCCGACCCCCGAGAGCTATTCCGTATTACATTATAAGCGATGCCATGCGCGCTAATTGTATTGCCCGATAAATTATTATGCCTTATTAATTAATTGCTCCCTTCCCGTTTCTAACATGGGATTTGGTTTCTGGGACGCGAGGTTATAATGTGTTTTTCCTTAGAATGTCTACTTCTACTTAAATCCTTTTATCTCGGTTAATATTATTTATTTTCAAAATTCAACCTACGAGGTTAGGGGAGCATTATGAAAGGGTTAGTTTAGTCAATATTAAAGTTTTAAACCTGTCATTTCAGTTCAGTTTAGAGTATGAGTACAATATAGTCATCAAACTATTATATTCGTGATTATTGGTAATTGACTATTAGCTTCTTCATTCATTTGTAGTCTTTTCGAATCATAATAAATAGTTACTCGTGTAAAGGCTGTCACGTCTTAGCTATAAAAATTAAATAGTAACTAAGTGAAGGAAGTAATTGCTTGTAAAATGGAGGGTAATGCGAGAATAATCATCACTTTTAACGCTATCAGTATGTTATTAATAATATGACACAATTCTCTCATATCCTCAATATCTGGTAATTGGTTGCCAATGGTATTATTATCCAAAGGACAAAGAAAGCTTCTAAATTATTTCATTCGTCGAAAGGGTTACATTCAGCAAATAAATACAATACGGGGAAAGAAATTTACACATGACTTTCGAAAATTGTTTGGATTGTACCGAATATATAACCAATCTAAAAATTGCTCCTGAATATGAACCGAATATTCAGAATTTAATATCATTGTATAAGAATTTATTTCTTCGAAAGAGACCATCTTTTTATCTTCTATATAAATAAAAATCAATTGCTGTTCTTTTGTGTCGCTAAAACTCGAGAACCGCTGGGCCAAATTACCTAGCTGATTTTGGTTTTGAAGTGTTTGTCGTCGTCCAAGGTTTAAACGGTGAGAAAATATAAAAAAAAGTTGCGAGGGAGATAACGTCTACCGGGCCCACTAGTATCAAATAATAATATTGAATTTGCAACATTGTATATTCTTAATAACAACCGAATACCAATACAATACAGGCGTAGGATCATCTGAATCTCAAATATATCTTTAGTTACTTCAGTTTAGTTATGTAAAGTCTCTGCAAGCTTTATTAAAATTCCGCCGGCGAAATAATGTTGGAAGTAAATATTGTTAGTCGAGTTTAAAGCTTCTAGGCACAGAGAGTATAGAGAGTTGTTATATTAACTTAGAGTAACAGCGTGGGTGTTTCCAAGGCTCACAATCTCTATTAAACTGGAATATCATTAATTTTTTATTTCACGTAGGACAACTTAAATGCAACTTTTGGTAAGTAGGAACTCTACCACCGCGGTTCGGAAAGAAGACTACTGAGCCGGCTGAACTCAGCAATTGCCTTTTGAAAGCTCTTTGAATTATTTTATTATAATTAATGTATATTACTTACTGGCTTTTTGCAACGCTCATTGTGAAAAAGGATGGGTCCTGTCGATTTAGATAAGATATTGTGATCAACAGAATTAGCAATAATGTCCAGCAAATAATATTGCTATCTTTATCATATGATGCATCACGCAATTCATGCGATCGTGTGAATAGATATAAAAAATCTGCATTACGAGTAGATCCAAGATTACGTCTTTGCCATCATTAGATGAAGTACCTAGGCTCTTTGACGCCTGATATCTGCTCCATGGCTTAACTCAATGCTTCCAGGGGTTATAATTGGTCCCAAGAGGGTTTTTCAAGGAAAATGCTGTGGGGAAAATATAACGGAGCAATCATTGGTTGAATTATGAGTCCCCGAATAACAGGAATCGGGTCAATAGGCGCTTAAGTCACGCCCTGATTTATGGTGCTTCGGCCCACCTACCGCCTGAGGATGCCATTTTCTTACACTTAAGTTCATATCGGTCGAACAATTCTCGGACATCTTGATTTCTAGATACATTTTCACACACTGTTTTTATTACTTCTTAGCTCTCTTTGTGTAATAATATTTTACATTATTTCTCTTCACGGTATGCCGTCATCTTATGAAGGTTTAGCTTCATCGTATGATCATTTCTGGAGTTTGCTGCTCAAAATTTTGTAATCTGAACAGGTACTTATTATCTTTTTCTCCAAGTCCCTTTTTAGGGTTCCGTACCCAAAGGGTAAAAACGGGACCCTATTACTAAGACTCCGCTGTCTGTCTGTCTGTCTGTCTGTCTGTCTCCAGGCTGTATCTCATAGACCGTGATAGCTAGAAAGCTGAAATTTTCACAAATTATGTATTTCCGTTGCCGCTATAACAACAAATACTAAAAATTAAAAAAATATATATATTAAGGGGGGTCCCCATACAATAAACGTGTTTTTTTCGTATTTTTTTGCTCAATATTAAAAACGGTAACAGGTAGACGGTTCAAATTTTCACAGAATATTAACTTGTATATTACCTTTCAAAATAAATAATTAAATATCAATAAAGTAAATATTAAAGGGGGGCTCCCATACAACAAACGTAATTTTTTGATATTAACAGTAAACCTCTACAAACAAAGTTAATTTTGCGGTTCATTAACAAAGGTAATTATACCTACTTCTTGAGTACGGAACCCTCGGTGCACGAGTCCGACTCGCACTTGGCCGGTTTTTTAGTATTACTGAACAGTGAACGTCAGCATTCCGTTTTGTAAACTTTTTGCAATGGCTAAGCGATTCTACGATTATTTTGATTATTTTAATTGCAGTGCACTCTCTTTTATTCAAAAGCTATGAATTATATCTTATACTTAACGAGCTGACGCCTCGGCTTCACTTGGGTGAAAACCCTTTCAAGTTTCAAGACCCAGCTTTAGCCCCAGCCCGGTTTGATATTTTTTGCATTGATGATTACTTTACATTGATATTATTTACCTACTTAAGTTTTTTTTGTGTATACTATAGACGGGTTGGAAGAATAAAATTAGCGTTCTTGAAAATATCCATTGTATCCTTTTAATTTTTCGTTAACTAGCAGGTCCTAAACTTAAAGGATTGATTTTATTACCGTTAGTCTTATATGAATTTCATCCAAATCGCCATTGGTATGCTGATAAAATTATTCTAATTTATTCTTATCTACCTACCAACTCTGTTATTTTAACCCAATCTTCATCTTTCATTATCATGTACAAGAAAATAGTTTTATGGTTAGTTGATTTTCCAGAAGCGTTTTATCTGTAAGCTGCCGAACGAATGCAGCTTTAATTTGGCGTGAAATGTGATTATCTAGTCGCGTGCACCGACTCGAGGGGCTATTGTTATCGCTGTATGCCACGGAAATAGAATAGGATAGTTTTTTTACAAAATTTAATTGTTTATTCTTCCATTAATTAGGTCGCCCGTCTAGACTTTGAAGAGTTCGAAAATACAGGTGAATATGCACTATTCAATTTTGAGCAACTGGCTCATACAAATATGTACATAAGTAGTTAGAAAGAACATCATCCTCAACCGATAGACGTCCACTGCTGGACATAGGCCTCTTGCAAGGACTTCCACACGCCGCGGTCTCGCGCCGGCCTCGATACAGCGACTCCTTGCGACTCGCCCGATGTCGTTTGTCCAGCGAGTAGGGGGTCTGCCAAAGCTGCGCTTTCCAATGCGAGGTCGCCACTCCAGCACTTTGGCACCCCAACGTCTGTCGATTCTTTGAACTATGCGCCCCGCCCATTGCCACTTCAGCAATTAGAAAGAACAGTTTCTCTAAATTCACAAGAAATATAAAGTATAACGCTATGACGATTGACGATACATCTGATTTTTGCTTAGATCACACGTCTATCTTACGCTTCAACACTTCTATACCTATTCTGAGTTATTTCCATTGAAAAGAACCTCGCTGTGCTGCTATACTCTTCAATTAACATAAATCTACTCCTGTATACAATCACTTATAACTTGGCGGTCAGACTTCATCTAAAAATACTAGACACTCCTCTTTTACTACGTCCTCGATGTGTATTACGTTTACTAGACGGTGTTTTATTGTTTGGCAGGAATCCAGATCGACATTATTGATAGAGGTAGCGACGAATTGAATTTTTAGAACGCAAATATTTGTCTACCCGTTGAAGATTTTAATTTGATTAGAAATATACGAGTGAATATTTCATTCTCTAGGTTTAGAGTGTTTTCTTATTTCTAATGCTTATCATAAAATAAGTCATCTGCAACTAGTTTGTTTGCAAGCGAATGGAGTAAGTAGAAGAGAATCTTGGTCCATTAGTAATATCTTTGTTATCTTTTCTGGTTTTAAGGGTCGTTTAAGCGTAGCACTAAATTTAGTGTCCTTTTTCGCGGGGAGTTTTATAAAAGGGATAAGAGATAAGAGATAGTTCACAACAGAATTAGCCATATTGTTAGATTAAAAATAGAGAAGTGCTTGACCCAGAAATACCGGGAGCTATTCCATAGTTCCTTCTTTTCTGTTTAGACATTTGCAGCTGGCGTGTTGCCAGCGCATGCAATAGGCGAACTTTGTCCGCCGCGAATAATTTATGGAACACGGGCCCGCGTGCGGCTTAGCCTTTATCATCAACTATATGTATATCACCATGTACAAACACTAGCTGCTGACCAAAGTTTTTTGGTATCGAATTTTATTGTTTCCATATTATCGCCAACCAGGTGGTTTCCCTTGATATCCTAACTTGCAAAAAATACTTATGACATAATCCAACTATAACTTTGAAGAATTGGTGAAGTGAAGATTGCTTAGAAGACATTTAAAAAAAATTATATATCATAGGAAAATCAGCAGCGATTATAATAAGCGATAATACTTAAACACTAAAAAACAGGATTAACATTAATTACAGGTTTTCTCAGTTTATTACTGGATTTAGCTAGATAGTTCATCAGATGGTCCTCAAGAACTGGCAGCACGCCAGACATAATATACAATCGGGCAATTTTGTATAGTTCGAGTAATTCAATAAACATTATCTGTCAATATTTCTCTATCACTACGATACTTCGATTTATTTTTTCCTTTACTTGCTAGATAATATATTTTTAAGTACCTATTTAAATGCTAGTTACATTTTTGAGCGTATTCACTGTTCAAGTGTTTAACTGTAGTGTCCCTTTTTTTACGGATTTCAATCGATTTCTTCCTTATCATCATCTTCGTTTAAGAAAATATCACAAGTTTTAACGGTGCACAAAAACATCATGAGGAAACCTGCATACCAGAGTCCTTTATAATGGCGTTCAAAGGCGTGTGAAATCTGCCAATCTATACTTGGCCAGCGTAGTGGTCTATAGCCCAACCCTTCTGATACTCGTGCTGAGTAGTGTGAGCCGGAATTAAGTGATGAGTGATGATCATCATCATCTCAACCCATAGTTGGCTCACTTCTGAACACGGGTCGATTCTCAGAATGTCCACCGCTGTGGATTGACAGTTCACACACCTTTGTGAACATTATGGAGAACTCTCAACTCTCAAGAAATAGTACAGGCATGTCGCGATATCCATGTATCTCTTAGTCTTGAACCGAGTGATATTGTAGGTGAGTTCTTTCGTGTTCTTATAAGATGAATACTTGAGCAGTCTCCTAGGCTTATAAATTCTACTTTTATAAAACGTCCTTCATTATCTCAAGGTTACAGGCGCTATGCAGCAATGTTAGCAGCTAATTTAAAATCCACACCCAAGTTCAGTTCGAAAATACTAATCGGAAAATGTTCAGAAATTCCTTGCTAGTTCAAGCATTCGCAACTTTTGGCGCGTTGCCACAACACAGGCAGGAGGCGAAATGTGTTCACTCCGGTAATTCGGCAAATGCGGCGGATTTGGTTCCATGCAACGAATCATTTTTGCCACCATTCGTTATATATTTTCAACTAGTAACGTAACAAAGCGCTCTTGTTTTATTGAATGAGTTAAACCACAATCCTCCTTGCTGCTTGCGAACCCTATTATATTTTAAACTGTGAATCCTGGTCTATTGTCAAGGGCGAATTAGTGATAAAAAATGTACATTTTACCGTTGGGACTCGGGACCAATGGTTGGAACAGACGCATTCTGGAGTAGAGACCGCGTACCGGTAAACGCAGTGTGGAACGACCTCCAGCCCGCTGGAGCGACCTTACAAGGTAGCCTTACCTAAAAAGCCTACCTTAAAAGGTAGCGGGAAGCGGGTGGATGAGGAAGGCGGAGGACCGTGTGTGGTGGCGCGCTCTCCAAGAGGCCTATGTCCAGCCGTGGACGAATGAAGGCTGATGGATGAACGTTAACTTTTAAGTGTTTATCGATTTGTTTATGAAAAATACGTACGAAAAAATGAAACGAAACTGAAAAACATTTAAATTAGTTAATTTCAATAAAAGCATGAAATTGAACATGAATAGGTATTGCAAGTAGATATACCGACGATATTTCACAAGACAGTGGTTACCTACCACAGATGAAATGATAGTTACAGCACTACCCATAAACAATCTCAAACTTATTTCATTCATCTCTTAAGATACATCTTATTTTGCCTCCACTGGTTCAAAAAACAGATTCTGCGGAGAAGAATCAGAAATAAACTTCAATAAAAAACATTAGAAAAATCAATTCATACCTACCAATATTATAAATGCGAAAGTGTGTCTGTCTGTCTGTCCATCTGCCTGTCTGCTACGCATTAACGACCCCTTCTTTTCAACCGATTTTGATATTTTTAGTATAGGTTACATCCTTAAATTATTTTTGAAAATTAAGGAGTTCCCCCGGGAAAAATCTTTATCCATGCGGACGAAGTCGCGGGCATTACCAAGTTTTCAATAAAGATAAGATCATTGCTACTTAGGAACAGGATTTTATGAACCTTGTTGATAATCCTTCAGCCGGCAGTAGATCATTCTGGATGGCCTAATAAATTCATATCTTCTCTAAATTAGAGAACATCCCCTTGCCCTGCTGTAGAATATGAATAGGAAGTAATATCTCACTGCTAAGGCTAACAATAACTCAAAAATATCCATCTCCCCTTGTTCCTCGTGTTTTACAGTCGAAATACACGCTCCTCCCGATCGAGACGCCCATCTATCACGACGGTAACCTAATAACACTGCACCAAGAAGGGGAACCATTCGCAAAATACATAACTGTCCAAAAGTGTCTGGTTGAACAATTTGCACGATAAATAACCGGGACCCCGCGCAAAAACACTGCATCGCTGCGCCGTGCAGCAACCCGTGGGCATGACCTCGTTTGTTACACTTACTATACTGAGGCTTGGTCAGGTGAGATGCGCGGCGTCAACTGGGTCAACTGGGTCTTACATGTACGATTTGTAGCAAAATGCAATGTATTTAGTGGACGGCTCCCTACGCAAGCTCCGCAGTATGTGCGGCTTTATCCAGTTACTATAACTATGCAGACTCTTATAAAAATATGTTCATTTATTCTGTGATACAGTCATGAACATTTTTGAATATTCTATTTCTGTTAACTATACATATGTTTGGGGACTATAATGATTATAATAAGTATACATTTATATTGAAGTTTTATTCGGGAAATTTTGAAACAGGCGAATCTTTCTCTATATTATGCCAATTGCTCGCCTCCTTACGAAAATATTCCAACCCCTTTGCAATAAAAAACAATACGCGCCGAATTAAGAAACTCCTCCTTTTTTGGAAGTCGGTTAAAAATTATTGATGTCTAGTACAAAAATTTCGCGATCGTTATCGGAGTTTATCGGGTAATTTTCGCTCGCGGCGCGCTTTCTGTCTGTCCAAGCCTTGTTTTTACTGCTCAGTGCGAGACACGTGCTTTTGTTTCGTTAGATACACTGCTGTTAATTGTTAGTGTACTTAAAAAGTGAATAACAAGCTCATCTTGATTTATATGCAGAAAAAATACCAATAATAATGTTTTGAATTAATTAAAAAAAAACCGCGGGAACTCTGATTTTCCGCGATGAAAAGTAGCCTTTATCTTCGGCGATGCAAGCTATTTCTGTAGCAAAGTTCGTTAAAATCGATTATGCCGTGAAAACATAAGAAGCAGACAGACAGTCATACTTTATTAGACAGAATACAAGTTTTTGGCACTAATTTTATAGAAAATAGAAACGAAATCGCAACTGGGTACAACAAATAACTTTAAAAATAACGACTAGATCTGCAATATGACATACGTTGAGCGGTTAATCACGTTTTGATTGGCATTCTGAGTTCTGACACCTGGCGCGATTGCCAGCGCCGGTAGACTTCGTCCAAACGCCGGCGTGGGCTTACGGTTTCATGGAAAAAAGACTAGAAAAATTCAAAACTTCTGCTTTAATTGCCAATTCGGCAATTCTTCAGGTACTAGAATGGCTGGTTTTTACCTGCAGTTTTAATATTTTATGACAGCGCTTTAAAAATGAACCTAAACGCTTTCATTTTGTATAGTAAAACTTTAATGCACGTGAGACAATTTATTTATCAGTATACATCCTTGGTTACGATGTTAAAGAAGATCCCATCAAAAACATAAATGTAAAATGAGAGCCAAAATCCAAAATTGTGATATGTATATAATATATGCATTGGTTGTTGACTTCAGCGACAAAAGAAGTGAGATCTAAATGGGTGCCAAAGTTCAATGGTCAGTCCTGCAATTTATTTATAACAACATAAAATATTTTATAACAACTTAAAATATCATTTCTTCTTATAACTTAGGATAATATTATGTTGAAGACTAAGGCTTTGGCTTGGCTAGTTTCCATATACGAATTATTATTAAGTAGGTACCTAAAAGTACAGTTTCTACTAGCAAGCCAAATTTTCGGAAGAATAAAATAAGAACTTTACAGCTTTACAACTTGCGAAGGCTATAATTCGTATATGAAAACTAGCCAAGCCAAAGCCTTAGTCTTCAACATATTATCCTAAGTTATAAGAAGAAATGATATTTTAAGTTGTTATAAAATATTTTATGTTGTTATAAATAAATTGCAGGACTGACCATTGAACTTTGGCACCCATTTAGATCTCACTTCTTTTGTCGCTGAAGTCAACAACCAATGCATATATTATATACATATCACAATTTTGGATTTTGGCTCTCATTTTACATTTATGTTTTTGATGGGATATCATTTCTTTTTGTACAGAAATTATTGAACACAATCTCAAACTCAAAACATATTTATTCAAAATAGGTACCTACAAAGTACACCTTCTGAACGTCATGCTTACAGAGCATAATACGTGATGGTGATAACTAACTACGGTATCTTAAAACTAAAGCTACGAGGGTTCCAAACGTGCCCTGGTCTGAGAAGAGCCCGCAACAAACTCAACTGTGTTTGTTTTACTATCACCATCTCACAAATATTTGAAATTATATATACAATATAACAGTTACATAATCAGCCGCTGTAACAATTCATACCCATGCCTTGCTATCATTCAAATAATCCTTTACACTGTAATAGGACTTTTCTATTAGTTCATTGATTTATTCATCTTCATATTAAATAGGTAATCACTGTCGTTACATTATCAAGAAAGCTGCCGGTGCAACAATATCATTTCGATGGTGAGCCCACCCATGGTAACAACAGGTCTTAGCATCCTGTTTACACTCAGGTGACAATTTATGCACCTCAACGTAACGAACCCAAATTGCAAACTATGGTCATCCATGGAATATAGCGCGAAGTCGGCGAGATCGAATCCATATTATAGTATAGCAAAAGTTTTTAGTGAAACATTGAAAACAAGCACGGTAAACAGTCGATATCACTAAAACCACTATAAACAATGATTAAAAATCACAATGACTGACAACTTGAACTGACGACTTCAAATACGTTTCTTCTTCTTTTCTGTCAATGACGTTTCGTTGCACAAAATGCATGAATACGAAGGTAAGGTTTTAATGCAACTATATTATTATTCATTATTATTTACATTAAAAGAATAATTATGTGTCATTTTCAATAGTTAACAACACAAAATAACGAATTTAAACAAAGACCTGCAGTATGATTTATGTAATAGGAGTTTTTTTTTTACTTAACAATTCTTGTTTTATTTAGTTGTGCATGCACTATGCGTAGAATGTAATGCAAGTTGCCGCAGGAAGTGGACGAGGGAGTTACTACCACCGCTTAAAGCAGTATTATTTCAAAGTAACGGTTGAATGTCACGTACTTTGACATCCTTAAAATAATGATTATAACACTACAACATGAACGTCAACAATATTAAAATAATACGGCTTTAAGCAATGGTAGTATGCCCCGTGTCAGAGTTTTGATCTATCCGTAGGTAGATCATAAAAATGACGATTTTTGGACGTTTATATCTAAATAACCATTTGAGGTGTGCTTATGAAATTTGGAGCACATACGTATCTCGCGGGTCTCAATATATGAGCCAAATTTGACATGTTTAAGTGTAATAGTTTTTGAGTTATGAGGGGGTCAAAAGTGGCTCCAAATGGTTCGTGTAATATTACACACGGTGCTGCCAGTTCTTTCTTTTTTGGACTTTGGCTGGACACGCTTCCGCGTGTCTTGATAATATTATTATTTACGAATTGTTTGATTTCATGGTCTTCTTTAATAATAAGATACAATGTTCGTTCTAGAGATTGTATTCTTTATCATAGGCTCCATTAAAATAGTGACTAAATTGGTAATGGTAGGTTTGATTCCCAGTTCAGGTAAGCTATTTTGAAAAAATGGAATTTAAAAATAAAAGATTTTTTCTTTGGAGTTATTTAATGATATCTTCAATATTATTTTAACGTTTTTTTTTCCATCCTGTATTAGTATGTACCTACTAAGCTTATGACCTTACTAGGTGTTTGTAAACAAAGATAACTTTTGTATAAAAGCTTTAAATGTGTATATATATCCTACTTAGTATAGTTTAACATAATGATGATAATGTTGCTGAACAAAACACAAACAGCTAAATATAGATCACTCTGAGCGTTACATAATTACGTCTGCGTATTTTGTCATGGTAGTAACCGGCCCTGTGGCGCAACGGATAACGCGTCTGACTACGGATCAGAAGATTCCAGGTTCGAATCCTGGCAGGGTCGCTGAAATTGCTTTTTTGTTTTTTTTTTCTCATCATTAAATCGATCCAATGATTTTGTTATTATCTTTTGAATTTTTTTTGCTTTTCTCTTTTAAAATGTTACTATTGTATTTTTGTAACAAAATGTTTTTTTTTTCCAGATAAACCTGCGACTAATTCTGGTGTCCGGCAAAACGAAGGAGTTCGTGTTCAGTCCGGTGGACTCAGCCGGCGACATAGCAGTTCACGTTTACGATAACTGGCCAGAAGGTAAATATTAAATCATTATATTATCATACTAACATACCCGATCCGGCTTCGCGCGGGTGACTGGTATTAATCTTTAATATACCTATTGCATAGGTACATAGTTACCTAGTTCGAGTAACCGATTGGGATCTACGGGGTCTCAAGATGCTTGAAAGTGCGGCCTCAAATCATGGGGGTTTTAGTTGGTAGCAATCCCACAACCTGATCTCTTCCCCCGGAGATTGTGTACCTCAAGGCGATTTCCCCCACAACATAAAAAAAGGTTTTAACGTCTTAATAAAAGGCTGTACGTACGTACGTACTTAAAAAATAGCTGTACGTAACAATAACCCGAATATCGAATAGGATATTGAGGAAATCATAATCACCAGGTCCTGTTAGTTGTTGGTTAATTTGGAATCTCCGCTAATTAAATTTACCAGTCCAAGGGATGTTGCTGAATGCTAAATTGGCTTACACTATGGATTATACAATTGTTGTTGAAGATTCCGTTGTTGCCACTAAATTAGACTTGACCATTAGTTAGCTAATTCCGGCTGAAATACGAAACAAAGGGATTCGTACTAATAACTTGCTGCTCGACTAGTCTGGCAACAAGTCCGACAATAGCTTTACTAATTATACGGCCGGTTTCCGAATTGAGAATTTCATGTTGAGTCTGTCTCATAGACTACCGGACTAATTAAGCTAATTTTTGTTTCTGAATTGATATTGCGCCGGTTTCTGAATTAAGCATTCAAGCAAAAACAGCAAGCTCTGACTCTCAAATCTTACACAATCTATCTATCAATTCAGAAACAAAAATTTGCTTAATTAGTCCTTAAGTAGTCTTTGAGACAGACTCAACATGAAATTCTCAATTCAGAAACCGGCCGTTAGAGACCAGCAATCAGACAGTTGGACACTAAAGTTTTTTTTTGTTATTTGTTTATCCCACTTCAAGTTAGCCCTTGTCTGATATCTCACCTGGTGATATGTCAAAGATGCTATTTTAGGTACACTTTGCTTTGACGTTGTAGTGTTTCGAAAGTAGAAACTTGTAAGTACTAAGCCGACTGTGTGATTGCTAACTACAAGAATTTCAAATTGTAGCTCAGCAGCAATAATACCTATCGCTTGTTGTGGACTGTGGAGTTTGATTGAGATTGCTCAATTATAGACAGTCAATCCCAGGGCTAATCGAAAATGTTGCCAACTTTCTGCTGTGCTAGTTTAAAACAACCATTATTTTATGGTAAAGGATTTCGCATTATACTTAGGTACCTACCCTACTTAATAAAGTAATGGGTTTCATATTGATACTAACTAGGTAGTAGGTACTTGTTATTATTTACTACTTACCTACTTGTTAAAATTTCGATAGCGCATTCGATTAGCTGCGACTTAAGTACTAACATAGTATAATAAGTATGAAACAAGGCTCTAGTATTCACGACTCACGTAGGCTTAAACTGTAGAGTGTACTGACGTGAACTGTCTTTGGAATAGAACCATTAACTGTAGTTTGATAATCTTACTAAAGTGTATTTCTTTTTGGTTTGTCCTTCAGTCACGCTGCAATGATTTCGCCAAAAAATTCTTACGTCTATTTAATTTTTTGTTTGGGGGTCACGGCTGGTCTTGTAATTACCAAGTTACCAATTAAGTAAATACTTAAGTACACTGTTTACTTCTTTTTTGCCTCTAAGAGTTAAGTAAGTAGGTACTTACTAAGTTACTACTTAGGTTCTAATTTCTATAAAGCCCTACAAAATATAATATTGGTCTCGGCCAGTGCGAAAGCCTAGTTCTTGAAACCGAAATAAAAGCCTAGTATCCTTATATTCGACGACCTCCGTGGCGCAGTGTGTAGCGCTGTTGCCTTAACGTGCGGAGGTCCCGGGTTCGATCCCAGGCAGGGTCAATTTGGGAATTTATAATTTCTGAATTTTCCCTGGTCTGGCCTGGTGGAAGGCTTCTGCCGTGGCTAGTTACCACCCTACCGGCAAAGACGTGCCGCCAAGCGATTTAGCGACGATGCCGTGTAGAAACCGAATAGGGGTAGGTATAGGTTTAATATAACTGCCATGCCCCTAACAGGTTAGCCCGCTACCATCTTAGACTGCATCATCACTTACCATTAGGTGAGATCGCAGTCAAGGGCTAACTTGTAGAGGATAAAAAAAATAAAAATATTATGACATCTCCGCTCGTCCAGAATCTAGACAGGCTAAGCCCAGAAATAAGGGAATTTCTGTTTCACTATCGAAAACAAAAAATCGCATTTGAATTTGGTTCGAGAGCGGCTTGCTAAAAGGCTTTTTTTGCGCAGTTTCTTACGGGCTATTACCGTCACGGCTGTGGCGGCAGACAACGTGCCCGCTGGAGCATGGCGTGCCCGTGACACAGTCATTGAAACTACGCCCTTAGTTGCCTAATGCCTGCCCATTGACGCACAATGGCGTTTTTAAAACGGGACCATTGATACATAACCTGAAGCCCTCTTAGGCTCTTTCTACACTGCATCCGATCCGAATCCGAGAATTCCCGGTCCGAAGTAGTCTTAGTTTTTACTGACTGCCGCTGCCTGCCGGCGAGTTGACTGCCTCGTTGGTCTAGTGGTTAGCATGTTTGACTGCAGCCGACGAGGTCCCGGGTTCAACTCCCGAGTCGGGCCGTAATTGAGTATTGGATTTTTCTGACAAGAAATTCTCAGTACTAGCCCGGAGTTAAGAAATTGGCGGTGCTTCGCGCCCGTGCCTCGGAGAGCACGTAAAGCAGTCTGTCCTGATCTCTCTACGGTCGTGTCGGATTTTCCGTCCCATCGGGCTATGGGAGTTAAGGAATAAAGAGTGCACCTGTGTATGCGCACACACTTGTGCACTATAATATCTCCCGCGCAGATGGTTAATCTCTCTGGAGATTGGCCGCCGTGGCCGAAATTCGATCGGGAGAACATTAGTTCTTACTATTTGTATGAAGGCTTGCGCACTAGATCCGGATTTTATGATTCAGAAAACTAAATTCGGATCTAGTGCCCAAGTCTTCATGCAAATAGTACTACGGCTACTTCGGACTGTGAATTTCTTACTTCGGACTTCGGATTCGGATCGGATGCAGTACGGAAAGAGCCGAAGTTGTAGATTTGTAGTTGTTAGCGCTATAGCCTGTAGATAACCTACGAATATATTATCTGGCTGTAACCTTGTGTGAGGGACCGCCTAGGTTCCAGATTCACAGCAGGGTCACAGGCTTGCAACTGCGAATCTTTAGCGCCAATGTATCTACGGTACGGGAGCGGTAATGGGATATCCAATGGTGCGATTTAATATTCCGCTTAAAAGAATGAATCTCGGCGCTAATGGTGCTCGTCGTAATTCATACCCGCGCCTGTTATTAAAGGAGCCATATTTCTCTTGCCGAGTCATTTCTCACTCGCGCTGGAATTACTCGCACGCTTATTATTACCAGTGTAAAAAGTTCGCTTAAGTATTTGTATGCAAACATTTTATATTCCGTGTATGAGGACTTTGTTTGTGCTTTAGTTTCCAACCTACCTGTTCCGTATACGGTATACATGTCCAATAAATAACTGCGTTATGATATTCACTCTGTACTCTTTTATAGTGTATACCGTCCCTCTTCCTACCGCAACGACTTCCCGTCGTCGTCAAACAAGATACGTCCACTGCTGTACATTAAAGAGATTAAGTAATATTACTTTTATAGCTACTTACTTACAAGGTGTCTTGTGATATGGCGAACCTTTAGTCCCTTTAGACCTTTAGACCTTTCGTCAAAACCTTTATAGTGTATATCATGGAGACATTCCTTGTTGTTGTACATATAACGCAATTCTGAGTGCGCATTCCGTAAGTTGCAAGTAAACACT
This sequence comes from Erebia epiphron, assembly GCA_963932025.1. Taxonomy (NCBI): domain Eukaryota; kingdom Metazoa; phylum Arthropoda; class Insecta; order Lepidoptera; family Nymphalidae; genus Erebia; species Erebia epiphron. The sequence continues at coordinate 29,037,095 of OZ009946.1, forward strand.
TGACTTTCAGCGCGAAAGAGACAATGGGTCTCCCAACTCCTTGCGAGCTGCGACGCCGCCGGCTGTAGGTTGCTGTGAGTTGTGACACTAGTGACATACTGCTTTTGTCACGAGAGCTATGAAAGATACTCTGTTGCGCGCTAATTATCATGCGTACAATTAAGAAAATGGAGGTAGGGAGATCAATCTTTAAATTGTTTGTTTAAACAAAAACGGTGCAAATTTTCTATATTTGAGCACACTTGCGTGTATTGCCTTAATAATAAGATTTCAAAGATAAAGCAATTGCTAAACATAATATATACAGACACAAAACTAACAAAATACATATAATCCATGCTAATATTAGAAATGCAAAAGTGTATCTGTCTGTCTGCAATGAATTTTTAGTGCAGAGACAGGTTGAAAATTAAGACGTTCATAAGACAAGGGGCGGGTACATTCGAGTCATAAATCACATAATATAAAATCAATTTAAACAGTACAACTACACAGAGACACCTTTTAATATTTTATGCTAGCAAAAAAGAACTTAAGTAACTTTAACTTTAGAATAGGAAATCGAAACAAAGAAAATGATAAGTACTCAAGATAAAAACACTCATTCATCATTGTTGGAAAGAAGGACAAAAGCCTTGAAGTTGGTTTAACCTAAATAGTTATGCAGGTAATTAAACAAAAGTTTAATCCATTACTAATTATGTATCAGGGCCGGAATTTGAGCCATTAAATTTTTTAAGAGTATAATATATTACCTTTCGGTACTCGGTAGCGCCCGGTGAATTCCCTGGGTACTTTGAAAGATAACAAATTTTCGAGTGGCCAAAAATTCTTGAGTATGCGAATCCACGTCACCTGCTCTGGTAAAAGAAGAATTATCGCACAATCATATTATAGATCACCTCCAGATTGCGATAGATCCAGATTTGTTGCTAGTTTTATTGTTTCATCAATAACAAAAATTAAATGATTGAATTTATGTTAAAAAAAGCGTCAAAAGAGTGGGTTGCACCTACAAAAAATCATAATCAAGTGTTTGCTTTATAGTCAGATGATCCAACATAACGTCACTGTCTGCATAAAACAAGCCGCCGGAATGGCACTTGAGGGCATCCTGCGCGTTGGTGAGAGGTATCCGTATAACCTCTTCAGGGTACTTGGCATATCCCTGAATCGAATGCGGGTGGGCGGATACTCGGGACCTACTTGGAATTCATGTTGCACGAGGAAATGAAACAAAAACTACGTCCGGAGTCCGGACCCTTTCTTAAAACTCATCTCACGATTCTGCAACGAATATCGGGTAGAGCTTGCAAGAATGGAAAGAAACACTTGTAATAATAATATCAGCGAGCAATCGACCGAATTGAAACTAGATTTATCATCAAGATGATGATGAATAATGATGATAAAAATATGGATGAAAAATAATAAGTATATTAAAATATCATAGATTCATTCTAATAGACGAAATTTCATTTCTTTGAATTTCCAGTGTGTCGGAACTTGTAGTCTTGACTCTTGGGTCACATAATAAAATATATATAAAAGTTAAATAAATAATAAATCTAGAAGTTTAATTTCTTGCTAAAGCAAATATCATAAAATTTCTCGTAAAGAGATCTCAGCTTGCTCATTTAGAAACTTTGATAACATCAAAAATTAATGTTATTCATAGAAGTCTCCTTGATATACTTAAACAATTTATTATACTACTTGTAGAGCAAAATACTCAAAAGAATTTTGTGAGGGAAGTTTGTGCTGAGGAACAATTCCATATTAAATTGTCTTATTCCAAAGTTTCGCGCTTGTTAAAGTTTTACAGGGACGTTTGTAAATGTAGCCGCAAAGTTAGCCATACAGATCCCTTGGAGTGGAATGGAGATATCCAGACAAAGGATGAATACTAAAGCGCTCTCGACTAAAATAATAGAAATTATAGCCTAGTACTACGAGTGTAGAAAATGGTAGTTTTTAAGTACATATTATGTGTATGAACTGAACAAGGTACAAAATAATGGATGACACCCGTGGACCGGGGACTACGTGAGTTGTGGCTTTCGTTTTTTTTAAAACGAACTCTTTAGTTTTTCCGGGATAAAAGAACTAGGTAAGTCACTCATATTATGTCCATCAGGTGTTATACTATATTGACGTAAAAAATAACATACATTTATTCATAAACATAATCATATTTACTTATTTTGCAAGAATATGGTACATGCAACATATAATTACACATAGGTGTTAAATTACAGCTATTATCTACATATTCTGCCAAGCTTGGCGTTGCTTTGGGATTGTAAGTTGTTCTTTAAAAAAAACCTAACAAGCATCTTTACATTTTCACATTTGCATTTTGAGGTGAAATTAAAACTGATTTATTTAACGATGATAGGTTTGGAACGGAAAAGACGGTATTTTACATAAAATAATAATAACGCGAAATTGCGAACAGTTGTGTGATACAAATTATTTCCAAAAAACCGACTTCCAACGCCACTGTAAAGTACAAAATAATTTTGATTTCTACCCACTATGTTGAAGTCGGACGGGCATAACAAGGATAAGCAAAGTTGACGCATCAGACTCGCCCGACTTCAACATAGTGGATAGAAATCAAAATTATTTTGTAGTATTATTTTGAAGTCGGTCAAACTGATTCTAGATGTGCTAGCTGATGTCACACGGTATCGTGTGTTATCATGGTCGTGTGTCATTGTAAATGCGAATGTATGCAATCGATGTACCTACGTACAGAATACAGATAGGTAGATTCTTGTCGAAAATAAATTGAAAATGTGGAATTGAAAGCAAAATTCATCGAGTTGAAATAGAGAGAAGTATATTCCGGAAAATATCTAATGTATAAATTGCTAAACCTGTTTAAAAATCGATTAAAATACATTTTAGTAGCTTTCGAAAAAATTATTCAGCTTATGTATACATTTTCGCTTTCCTTCCAGGGTTTATTTAAGTTTTGCGCTATTAAATGATAAACTAATACCTATTATAAATGCGAAAGTGTGTTTGTTTGTTGGTTTATTGGTTTGCCCCTCAATCACGCCGCAACGGAGAAATGGACTGACGTGATTTATGGCATGGGTATAGTTGAGGACCTGGAGAGTGACATAGGCATACTTTTTATCCCGGAAAATTATTTCCATGGACACATGTTGCAGGAATTATATATGTACCTGTACACTTATAACAACAGTACTTATAACTATTTTCGGGAATGACTTGAAAGAGAAAATAAAATGAAACATAGGTACATATCAATTTTATTCTAATCAGAGAACCTTTTACTCCTTCCAATAGGGAGGCGACACGCGACGATCCAATCTTTTGTTTGCACTGGATTGCTTTGATTTCTAATATCGTTCGAACCTGATTGTAACACCGCTTGGGATCCTCGAGCTATGCTAATTTTGTCTTTGTCTGTTCGAGCAAACGCGCTTCTTTCAATCAAGGAATCTTTGGCGTCTCACATATATTTTCCTTATCATATTTCGATGTTTTTCTTTGTTTCAGTTTCAGTATTGTATTCTGGGTTTTTTACAGCCGTACTTTGTAATTTAATAGTTGTTAATAGTTAATTATTATAATTTTATAGTTAGTAATTAGTAATTTTATAGTTATTAATAGTTAGTTATTAGTAGTTTAATAGTTATTAATCGCAAAGGTATCTCGTGATTTTCTTATCCTCTCATCTCTCTCATCACCATAATATCTTTGCGAATGAGAGAAAACTTTTATTAAGTAATAAAAAATAACTCTTCCTAAATACGGAAGCTTTTTATTTTCTTTTCTTTTTTATTCAGAGATTCATCTAGCATTGTAGTAGATTTAATTTTTACCGACATAAAATGACAAACCTGGTGATAGGGGGAATAGTTTGTGTCAATTACCTACTTCGTTGAACACAATGATGTAGAGAATAACATCTTCTCGACCTCTCGTTAAAATACGCCCACCGCCCCACTTATAGGTCTAGAACATCAATTAGGTAAGTGATGTACCTGTATATATGATGTAGTGAGTTAGGTTCAAGTACTCACCCGTAAGTGTCGGTTGACTCAGGTCAGTAACCTGCGCGCGACGTTAGGTATTTATGAAACCTGATCTTTGTTAAGATAATAAGGGCTAAACATAAAAAACGCGCAACGCGGCTTCTAGTTGTATTACAAAGAATTCAAAATTTTAAAAAAAACGATCGTTTTTTATTCAAATAGACTTTTTACAAGTGCTTAAAAATAGTCAAATGTCACTGTTTCGGAATGCCGTTCCTACCGAGAAGAACCAGCAAGAAACTCGGTAGTTGCTCTAAAAAAATATGTATTACATTTACAATTGCAGTAATCTTAAGATACTTATGTAACCACAGTCCTGGACATTGCTGGAGCGAGTCAAATCCATGCACTGTTATCATTTACTAGCTGATGCCCGCGACTTCGTCCGCGTGGTTTAAGTTTTTTGTTATTCCCGCGGGAACTCCTTAATTTTCCGGGATAAAAAGTAGCCTATTTCACTCTCCAGGTCCTCAACTATACCCATGCCAAAAATCACGTCAATCTGTTGCTCCGTTGCGGCGTGATTGAAGGACAAACCAACAAACCAACAAACCAACAAACAAAGTGACTCTGCATTTATAATATTAAGTATGATATGATATAATCTTCGACAGTATACAATAATTAATAAGATTTTTTCAGGATCATTTTTATAATAGTCATCTTAAATTTGTGTAAAGGCAAGTTTATAATAGGTTGTGGAAATTTGTTAAAAAATCGTGTACGAGTACGTACACATTCCCATTAAGTACCTACGTATGGTTTCCAGAAAGGTTTCCAAGAAAGTCTAAGAAGAAAAGCGGTCCCGCCAAATACCGCGTAGTCCCTCGCGCGTTGTGCAACCAAGCCTTTAGTAAGTTTATAAAGTCATTGTATCACTGCAGTGTATCACGTTCGCGGGAGCGTGATACTCTGCAGTCTCAATGACTCAAAGGTTCTCTTTGTTGCAGATTTAAATCACCTGATTCCTGAGGTGTAAATAATACTCAAATAGATATGTCACCGTAAGATTGCAAAAACCGTTAGATTATAATCCAACTAGCGATATTGTACACTGTCGACGGATTGTGAACCGTTCAATGTTCCGAGTCTCAATTTTTTAAATATTCATTGTATTTACGTTTTCTTGTCTCTTTCTTGTAGATTAGGTTAGGGTTCGACATAAATGATCAGGTAGTGCCCGGCCTGGTTATTGGGTTAATATACCTAACAAATTACATTCTACCGAAAAATAATGCGTTAAATTGTAATCAGTCGACAGTTTACAATATCGCTGGTTAGATTACAATCCAACGACCTTTGCAATCTTACGGTGACAGATATACGATAGCAGGCAGTAGGTTTTATATAAAGCAATAAAAGAGACGAAAGAAACGGCTAAAGATCAACGTACCTACGTTAATCAAGTTGACAAATAGAATAGAAAGGACGTAATTATCTCCTAAGCCTTTAGCTTTAAAATTCACCCTTTTATTGATTACCTAAAGTATTTTGGTAATTTAGAAGTTATAGCGGTACTAATAGGTATATACCATACCATAAGTACTAATATTATAAACGCCTAGAGTGTTTGTCTGTCTGCTACGCTTTCACGGTCCTACTTTTCAACCGATTTTAATGAAATTTGGTATACTTAGATAGGTTGTAGGTACTTATACCGGGGCATGACAATGGCTACTTTTTATCCCGGAAAATACTCACCACCACCACCACTACAGCCCATTAACGTCTCACTGCTGGGCACAGGGCTCCACTCTCGTAGGAGAGCGGGAATTAGAGCTTAGACCCACCACGCTGCCCCAATGCGGGTTGGCGGGCTTTAACGACTATTATCATGTTAGTGATAATAACCGGGACCGATTAACGTGCTCTCCGAGGCACGGGGGTGAAGCACCTCCAACTTCCTAACTCCGGGCTAGTACTGAGAATTTCTAGTCAGAAAAACTCAATACTTAATTATGGCCCGACCCGGGACTCGAACCCAGGACCTCGTCGGCCGCAGGCGAACCTGCTAAATACCCGTGGGAATTAAAAAAAAACTAAACCACGCTGACGAAGTCGCGGACATCATCTAGTTTACCATAAAGAGGCAACCCTAAGCCAATATATTGTATGGTCTGTTCCAATAGAGATGGGTTAGCTATTTTTTCAACTTCTTTATCGTCTGATCACGTGTAAATGATGGAAATACATACAAACTTGTCGGCTTTCAATACTCCCACCACTATTGGTCAAGTGGCATATACCTACATAAGATGACGTGATCAGACGTTAAAGAAGTTGAAACAATTTAATTTAGCGTTGGAAAACCGTAAGTTGCCGTCATATACGAGGTCAACAAAACAAGTAAACAATTTTTTTTTTATTTTACATACAGTAAGTTAATTTTTATTTTTGTGCTTCTTTTTTCTTTTGAGTTGTTTTTTTGGTAAGAGTCCCTTGGAATAGGTCAAGTTGTTGTAAGTTGTAAATACAAACGCGAACAACCCTCGACGAGATGGGCTCACGCGATTAGCCACCGCCTGCCGCAAATCTGCCGCTCTAGCCGCCGATAAAGCGCCGCCCCAATTACACCCATACGAGTAAGCCAAACCTAGTACTCGACCTTTGTTATGTCGCAGATATAAACACGAATATATGAAAATTAAAAGCATGGACTTCGGTGGGTTTTTGGTCGGACACATTTGTAACAAGCCACTCCTCCAGTATCCTTTCTAAAGCGTGTCATTCTGTAAATCAACCTTGGTACAGCTCCAACAGATCAACAACCGATTTATCTTCATAGTTAAATACCTAGCTTGCATCCTTAAAACGGAATACGGATACGATACGAAGAAGGATGCTAAGTAAGGTTTAGTCCGTCAAGTAAGCTATGCTTAAGTTTGATTTATGGAGATTGGAGGTTTATAAAAGTACTAGATGATGCCCGCGACTTCGTCCGCGTGGATTGATGTTTTATGATTCCCGCGGGAACTCTTCAATTTACCGGGATAAAAAGTAGCCCATGTCCTTCCCCGAAAATCTACCTATCCCTGTACCTAATTTCATCAAAATCGGTTGAACAGATAATTTTTTTGATTCCCGCGGGAACACTTCAATTTTCCGGGATAAAAAGTAGCCTATGTCCTTCCCCGGAATGTAACCTATCTCTGTACCAAACTTCATCAAAATCGGTTGAGTAGTTGGGCCGTGAAAGCGTAGTAGACAGACAGACACACTTTCGCATTTATAATATTAGTATGGATTTATTTAGCAAATTGGTGATTTATACATTTTTCTCGTGTCGTCATTTATTTATTTTAAATATTGTTACACACTTATTTATTTCAACGTTCTACAGAAATGAAAGTATTTTGACTTTGAACTTACATATTATAGATGTCATTGTTGAGCAGCGCCATCTATACGTAGACCCGTTACATCACTTCAAACTTTACATTACTGTGTGAATAAACTGTACAACACAATACATTAGTGTGCGTGACTAGCCCGCGTGACGCTACAATTCAATATTTACGGCACCTCAGTCATCAGCCTCCATAGCTCAGGGGTTAGAGCACTGGTCTTGTAAACCAGGGGTCGAGAGTTCAAATCTCTCTGGGGGCAAATAAATGAAAAGCTTTTTATTATATTTTTTTGTTGTTTTTATTTTAATTTCATGTTTTTTTTCCAAATTTAGTACTTGTTTTAAAACATATAATTACATAGAAAACATTAATCTTATTTCAAGGATTTTTAGAAATCCTTGATTACATTGTAAATTCTTTGTCCAAGAAATGTAATGGAATTTAGTTGTATAACCCAATTGAGATGCTATTAAGATAATAACAATAGGATTATCTCGTTTCCTCTTATGATTGCAGGCACTCAAGAGAAAAGGATAGAATGCTAACCGTCATCCTTACAGCATCATGATAGTACTCACAATTTTGATCTGACTGTTAAAAAAATACTTATGCGAGTGTTGTTAATCGTGTTCTATTGTGGATTTTTCATGTAACAATATTAATTATGCAATCAATTTCTAATCTAAAATTAACAGTTCTTAATGTATTGTTGATTTTATAATGCAACAAGCGAAAAAGAGAAAATTTAGAATAAGACTTGTCAATTTGGGAAGATCACACTACAGTTCCTAAAGATTGTGTAAAACCCAGTCTATGTAAAATAACGCTGTGTTCACACTGCAGTTCCTAAAGATAGTGTAAAACACAGTCTATGTAAAATAACGCTGTGTTCACACTACAGTTTCTAAAGATTGTGTAAAACACAGTCAATCTATGTAAAATAAAGCTATGTTCACACTAGTTTCTAAAGATTGTGTAAAACACAGTCTATGTAAAATAAAGCTATGTTCACACTACGGTTTCCGATCCGCAGCGGACTGGGCGACGGAGTGCGTCTCCCGCGCGGAGATCCTGCGGCTCATCTACCAGGGCCGCTTTCTGCACAGCTCGGTGACGCTCGGCGCGCTCGGCCTGCCGCTCGGCCGCACCACCGTCATGCATCTAGTGCCGCGCGAGCATCTGCCCGAGCCCAACTCGCACGGTGGGTGCACACCTTTACTTTTTACTCATCATCATCATCATATTTTCAACCTATTGCTGGCTCACTACTGAACACGACGAATTCCGTGGCGCAGTGTTGAGCGCTGTTGTCTTAACGTGCGGAGGTCCCGGGCTCGATCCCCGGCAGGGTCAATTTAGGAATTTGTAATTTCTGAATTTTCTCTGGTGGGGCCTGGTGGAAAGTTTCGGCCGTGGCTAGTTACCACCCTGCCGACAAAGACGTGCCGCCAAGCGATTTAGCGTTCCGGTACGATGCCGTGTAGAAACCAATTAGGGGTATGGGTTTAATACAACTGCCATGCCCGCTACCATCTTATCACTTACCATCAAGGTGAGATCGCAGTCAAGGGCTAACTTGTAGTGGATAGAAAAAATGAGTCTTTTCTCGGAATGAGAAGGGTTTGGCCATAATCCACCACGCTGGCCAAGTGCGCATTGCCGATTGGCAGACTTCACACACCTTTGAGAACATAAGAAACTCTCCATAATGCAGGTTTCCTCGCGATTTTCTCCTTCAACGTTTCAAGCAATTAGTGATATTAATTAATGGAAAGTTATAGGTGCGTGCCTGGGAATCGAACACGCCACCCCATATACCCCATATGTGCAGTGCTCAGACAAGCCAAGCCAAGACCGTCAAGCACTTACTAGCACGAAGAAACCAAAAAATATATGTACATTTTATTTGTGAAATAGAAAAAAAAAACATAGGTCGGATACGATCATAGGAGGTACATCTCCGCGCACGCCTCTAAACTTTTCGGTATACATAATAATATTTTTAAACTAATTCTAAGCAATTTTACAGAAGTTCGATGGATTTGACAATACCTAAACATGCTTTTCCAATACCTCTACCCTTTCCTTTCCGAATTTGTAAGTATTAGTCAAAATCTGTTCCGGCACATTAACTACTTATCCTTATATTATGTCCTAGAATTTAATATTGAAAAAAACACATGTACCTATTTTGTTATTGTTATCTGCTTGAAGGTACAGTTTAATTACCCATATTGACTTAGAATAGGTACCCACATTAGTTTTAATTAATAGTTACTTTTTTGTTATCTCCGAATATTATACATATGACATTAAAAATGTAGTTTATTTATTTAATATAAGTAAAGCATTTAAAAGTAAAATAGTCTTCGTTAGTAATAAATAATAATTATTATTGAAAGAAGTCTACCTTAATTCAAATTCCCACTTAATAAAGTTTTGCTTTGCCATGAAATCGTTTTCTACGGATACCTAACTAGCTGATGCCCGCGTTTTCGTCCGCGTGCTTTAAGTTTTTTTGTTATTCCCGCGGGAATTCCTTCATTTTCCGGAAAAAAAGTAGCCTATGTCACTCTCCAGGTCCTCAACTATACCCATACCAAAAATCACGTCGATCTGTTGCTCCTTTGCGGCGTGATTGAAGGACAAACCAACAAACACTTTCGCATTTTATTATATTAGTATGATACCAAATACCAAATTTTCTTTTTGTTTTAAAGTTCTTTAATTTTCATTAAATATGTTTTCATTCTCAATTCCAGATCAACGACAAAAAAGTAAAGGCGGCTCGAGCAGTTGTTGTTCGGCGTCCTGTTGCATATTGTAATGCGTGGTGCGAGCGAGAAGGCGCGCGCCGCACGAGCGGGACGGGTGATACGACGCGGACTATGTGTTCACACTCAGTGATGTAGAGTCAGGATTCCATTCGCCCTATTTACCTTAGTTTGAAATCTATAGAGCATAATTTGGCTTAGTGCTCAGACTTAATGGCGCGTTTATATTAGGTCGGTTCGTTCGCATTCGGTCGAGCCCAGGTCAGTAACCGGCCTAGTGTAAAGATGTTACGGATGGCTGTATTCGGTCATAACAGACTTATAGAAATTGCTGTTGGCTGTTAACCGAATACGGCCGACCTAATGTATACAGGCCCATTCGGTTAAACCGAATGCAGTCACCGACTTAATGTAAACGGGCCATTAGACACAGTTTAAACGATAGATTTATCACAGAAGTCGTTTTAAGTCTATAGTCTGAGGATAGTATATGCTTTTTAGATTTCAGCGTTACATTACCACAACGACTAGTGTTGCCAGGTGTTAACAATGTAGGGAAAAATGAAAATGAAAAATGTATATGTAGGTCTTATAACACTTGTAAAATTAAACGGGTATTCGTTAGAACTTGTACCAATAAAGAAACTAATCAAAACAAAGGCACCGCTAATCGTTGCGTCTTATTCAGACACTTTACAATATATAGAGTGTAAGTGAGAGGGAATATGGACGCCGCCATAGTAAGTTTTCGGAAGTGTCAGTTAAACAAACGAGATTCGTGGTAAATCTATTAATTTACTCGTATGTAAAGCTTAAAAGTGAATCGACAATTTCATCAAAATTGGGAAGTTTGACTATTGTTAACTCAAAATGTTTGTTGACTAAATGAAAATTTACACTGAATGCACTTATAGCATTGTCATCAAAAGGTAACGTACGATTATGGACTCACTTCCCCAAACAGGACAAAACACCTGGCAACACTGTTTTTCAACTTGTGATGTTTTTTAAAGACTCGCTTGAAATACTAAGACACCCTTTCACTATTTGATTTCTTAATTTATTTCCTTACTTAACGCTCGCAGTAGCACCTTAATATCGGCCAAGTTCCAGTTTGCACTAATTGTATAAAAAAATTAAATTAAACGCACATTTTGAAGGAGTTTTAAAAAAATATCGCAAGTGCAAATTCGTTTAGGAGTTTTTCGTCGTCACTGTGGAAATTAATTCAGGAATAGCATTACTTTATATACCTTGTGCGGGGAAACAAGTTACTTGTAATATAGCGTTATTTCATTTAATTGTACGGTAATGACAAGGATAGAAGAGCGTTTGAAATTGCTGGTTGACATCACAAACATACAAGCGACTGACTAACAGACTAATTAATATTATTTTTATTTTTTCCCGGCATGTAAACGCAATTTTACTTTGTTACTAGCCAATAGAGTTGAAGCTATATTTTCATTTTGTTGTAAAATATAAGTTGTTTCCCCAAACAGAATATAAAGCTCAAGGCATATTACGGGACAGTCGAAGCGAAGCGACGCGACGTGTCTTTTCAATTTTTTTAAGACTGCACTTTATCCCCACTACCATGTAATCTACAAATACGCGTGAAGCAAAATGAGAAAAACAATTGATTCACGATATTATTTATTTCCTTTTTATTTATTTGATGACAAGTTGGCTCTTACCTGCGTTTTTTAGTTTATCAATGTTCAATTCGGCATCGTACCGGAATTCTTAATCGCTTTTGCTGGGAAGTATTACACCTGACCAAACCAAAGACATTTTGGTAATTATTAGTTTTCATATTGGCACAGTTTAAATTCTAACAGCAATGCATCTAGAAACTCTCTCATCGCTTACAGTTGCGTTCAGGCAGGTCATAAAAATTATTAATGTTCCTCATAATTATGTACATTATACATACTATATACATATTGGAGATAAAGTTGGGTTTACTTTTAACAAAAAGAATACACGCGTCGCGTCGCTTCGCTCCGTTGTGCAATGTGCCTTGAGCCTAAGCGAATGTATAACTCACCGCGTAATTTATAGCTCATTATAGAATTATCGTGCTGCCGAATATAATATGTTTAAATATACTAGGATATCTATATCTATGCATGTAATGAACGAATAGTAAGGTTGTCTGTACATTGGAGAGAAGAAATTAGTGTTAAAATTTACAGCCATACAGAAAGTGTTAAGTATATATTATATGGATGGGAGATTGATGAATTTCAAAACAAAGCGGAAGAAAACCATTCTCAATATTTAAATGTTCTGTGGAATGACATTTAATTTATAAATAAAGCTTGTTTCTTGTTCACTCGGAACGAAAAAGTATTCTTAAATTCATAATACTTATGAACCCCTCTGTACTATTTTTTTTAATATTATTATCTAGCTAACAGGGAGGTGGATAACCTGATTATTACCACTGCCTTTGAATATTTGCAGCCCCAGAGGAAGCGCCTATGAGTTTTGAGAGAACATAAGAAGTTGGTTCTAAATTTCCTACAAATTCTGAATTACTATTATTTATAAGTTTTAACATAAGTACCTTCCAGGCAAGTGAATAGGCAGATTGAATAGGCATATTTTAGCAAGCGCGCTCAAACCTAGACTTCATCATTGCTTTGTATGAGACATAATTGTTGTCAGTTGCCTATTTTTACAAAATACATTTCATACTGAAGTTTTGAAATATTGATGTGGGGAAATCAATAGCATCTGCTAGTAGAGTGTAAGGGTTTAAGAATACATCAAAATTAACTTCTGTGTATTATGTAAATGTACGTATGGAGTAAAAGCAAGATGGCGTGATTCTGACAGATCTTGCGCGTACACCGCTGTCGACAGAGTAAATTATATTATTATTAATTAATTATTAGTATTATTTAGGCCATCTACATGAATTTATCTATATGACGTTGATACGGAGATATTTATAAAAGATTTAAAAATGACAAATTATGTAGCGAAACTTTGCCACGGTTTAGCAATCATACAGTGGCGCAACGCAGGCGAATGCTACCCCAATTTTAGTATTTTAAATTCCCAGGATCTGTGCTTTTAATCCCACTAATTAAGTTACCGAGTTTGTATTAGTTTCTCTACACGAACTCTGTCTGCCTTTCCCTACTTTATGATTGCTAAACGGTGACTGTACGGAGTGTGTAAATTTCTCTTGTTTGCATTGTAAATAGTGTATTTGGTATATATCTGAGGGACTATAACGGGCTATCTACTTTCCTTTGTGATACGTTCTCGCAATACTTGGATTGTTTTTATTTTTAAAGAAAATAAATAAAAGCTATTTTACTGCGCTAGTTGTAGCTTCTACCTACTGTATTAAATTATAGCGGCTGGCTGGCAGCATTTTTATGTTTTTAATGCTGTTGTAACTTGTAGTCCAAGAGATCTTGTGTCTTTTAGAAACTCACATTCACTAGGCGTATTGGAAGATGTTTGTTTATCATAAATTCTTAGTCATGGATACAAAATGATGAATCGAATAGTTAACAGCCGTTTCCGACTTAAATATGTGTGCTAGACTTATATTTTGTATCATTTTTCCATAGGTTTATTGTATCTCAAAGCCTCCTTAGCCATTGATCTTAAATGAAAACTAGATTCACAATAATTAACTAATGAACATGAAAAGAAAGCCAATTACTGGAAAATAGGAAAAGTTTGTCCGACTGTATGATTTCGAAACTGTGACAGGCTGACAAATTAAAAGTTCTATGAAGATTACAAACTAGGAATACTTTAGTACAATTTTACAGCATGAAATAAGAAATGTGAGGAAATCCATAACAAATACCTAAATATCAAAAGGGAATGTTTGAATGAATTCTCAATATAGAAATTTAAACTGTGGCTGAATTCATCCTTTTACTTTTTTAATGGTTTCAAGCAGTGGTTGTGATTTTGGGAATTTAGTCTTTATGCAAGATCAAATGGCCCTAGTGTTACCAGATCCCCAATGATTATTGTAAATAAATATCGAACAAATGCTTTTTATTATTTTTAATTTACATCACACATTATGTATCTGGCTTTACTTTTGTTGGCGCATTTAGGCTATATTTTTTATATTGGCTTAATATTTGTGTATTTTTTGTTGGCTAAGCCGTTAATTTCTTCCTTTAGTTGATAAATTAGGGAATCCTTGTTAAAATTTATTATAAATCGCGTTAGAACTTCTAAAATCCATCCTGTCGTTTAGCAAAGATGCGATATATTTTGTGATATAGTACAAATAAAATTATTTACACATTGAGACAGAAAAGATCATGGGCTAAGTGAAATTCTTTTCGAGCAGTATTAAGTGGTAAAGAAAATAGTTGACACCGCGTCGATTTTTGTTATTAACAAAAGCGAAAAAAATGTTGTTACATTTGTTTGAAAAGTGAACTGAGGAAAAATCTTGCCAACTAAACATAAAGCGAAAAAAAGTTGCTTAGGAAAAAATAAAAACAAATCTACCAACATTTGATTTCGACGTTTCCGATGCTGTATGACTGTTTTTTTTTTTAATTTTTTTTTTGGTTACTCTGTTTAGTTTGTATGTATGTATTTTGTTAAGTTGTGTAAAATATCTAGTTGATAATTAAAGTAAATTTACAACGTCACACGCATGTTTTATTTTTTTGTTTTCGCTTCGCCATCCTTTGTAGATAGATGTCGCTTTCGCGAATTGGAATCTCGAGTTCGGCCGGTTCACATTTTTCGGGTAGCATTCTGTCCGGCGATGTAATCCCCATACGATCAATATCGTATCGAGTATCTACTTGTTGATAAGTTTTATTGACAGTATTAGATCAACATTGCCATGTATCCATCTCCAAAGCACGCGAATTTTCTAATTATTACATTGCTACAATCGCAATTTATAATATTCTTGCTGCTTCTGAGGAATTTAGCTGATAGTTAGTGTCCCTCAAGCAGTACCCTTACCACAAGATTTTAAATCACACTGAAACATTGTAGCCAATTCTGCATAACACAATCTCTAAAATAAACTAAAATGACAGCTCTTAATCAAGTTCTGTCCCTCTGCAGGGGGTATTATGAAAGGGTTAACATATTTAATACTGTTATTTTAGTTTAGAGATTGTGTAGCACAGAATAAGCCTCATTGAGCATTCTAATTGGTAAGTACGCTTAACGTGGTTGTGATTTAAAATCTTGGTAAGAGTGCTGTCATTGCCATCGCCACTCTAACTATCAAAGTCGTAGAAAGCTTGTTATACTTGAAATGTGCATTACCAGTTTTGCGATACGGTATTGATAGCGGAATACCCCTCTAGTCTGGCGCTGGAATAATGTGAAACGGCCAACACTGAGGCGCTTTTGTAAACATCTCAAACGTGTATAGTCGGGGTGTAAACGTAGTTGCAACTGCTAAGGTGATGTCGTGGCAGATGATAAGATGTCTTCAACGTATTTTAATATTTCCATAGACTATACATATAAATAGCTCTTAAATTTAACCGAGATATTGATAAAATTGTTTCTACTAAACGCTAAATAGTATAAGTGGTGTCACTGCCGGCTCCAGGATATTGTGTTATCCATAAATTTAGTAAAAAATCAGTTAGTGGGAAGGTTTTCTTGGTTAAAAAAGTTCACTTTAATCAGGGAGAAAGATATGTCAGTGTGGGAGCGGGAGTGGCATTATATCAAATATCAAATCAAATAAATATTATAAATGCGAAAGTTTGGATGGAAGGATGTATGGATGGATGTTTGTTACTCAATCACGCCGCAACGGCTGAACGGATCTGGATGAAATTTGGCACAGAGATAGATTATAGTCTGGAATAGCACATGGCTTTTTATCCTGGAAAATTAAGGAGTTCCCGCGGGAACCAAACAACCTCAATCCACGCGGACGTAGTCGCGGGCATCAGCTAGTTCAAAATAATTTCGTAGATCATTTTAATCCCTAATGTTTTTGTGAACTTTCTAAAAAAGTCTGACGTCATCGTTTATTATAACAACGAGGGTATTAACGCACAACGCTTAGGTTACGTTACCATAAAATATCGATGTTAGATGTTTAATGCTCAATTTTAATATTGCGGTACACTTTGTATGGAGCGATGACGTCATCGCAGTCGCACCATATCACTATGAGTAACATACCTCCTACGGTAAAAGGTTAGAATTATCGGTTCGGAATCGGTTTCATCAGTTACAAATTGGCTAATCTGGGTGCTAGATTATTTTCATTGTTTAGATTGGTTGGTTTGTGTCTCAAACAAAATAAAAGAGCCTAGCTACAGTCCGTGAGGCGTAAGTAAGTAAAAAAACCTCTACTGACGCCTCCCGGATAGTTTGTCTGAGATTTATAGAGCATATTTTGACTTAGCGCTGACTTATGCCAGAGTTCAAACACAAAGTATATTTATTCAAAATTGGCACCTACACTGAACGTCACGTTTATAAAGTACAAGACTGTCTGCAATGGTCATAATTAACCATGGTAGGTACCTTAAAACTGAAGCTATGGAGGTTCCAAACACGCCCTGGTCTGAGAAAAGCCCACAAAAAACTCAGCAGTTAAAACAAGATAGATTTATGAGACTGACTTAAGTCCATTCCGTTTTAATTCTAAGTAAAGCCTGAGCAAAGTACGCTCTGTAAATCTCAGCATTAATGTCTCACATTTAGTAAAGCTAGTATTTATCGATACCTAGTCTCCTTAAGCGGCAGTGACACTTGGCGGACGCCGCCGTGACGAAATGTAAATAAACGAAATCTTTTATTTAGTCGAATCTAGAAATACAAATTAGCTTAAATATTTTGAACATAACCGTTGTATGTGGTTTATGTAAAAACCATAGTTTTTAAAATTAATTATTTAAAAAAATTAAAGCTAGACGTCCACTAGCTATACTCATTATCAGTACGTACGTATTGGGTTGCGATTCAAATTTCACATCATTTTACTACGACGCAAGGGTTTCTATTTAGGATTTAAAGTTATAGGTACCTACTCACTTGTGTCTATCGTTATCAAAAATTCAGGATTTTGTGTATTTATTAAGGTTTCAATGTAATTAAAACAAAATTAGGTAAGTAAATTAAATATTATTTAATTATGCACATACAACGGTTACTAACTGTAATAAAATCCAAATACTAGGTGTCACTTGTATAACAGGTTTACTTACATAATATTATATAATTGTTAATAATAAATTAATTATAACGATGTTGATTATGATCATTTCGGTTACTAAATTAACTGCAGTCTGATCAGAGTTTTAACGAATTTAACTTTTTTTACGAAACAGTACAGTATTCTGTAGTTCAGAGTAGTCTATGGTTAGGCCGCCATCTTGAATTATCAACAAGTGTTTTTTTTATTAACTGGCTTTTCGGCTCTAGATTCCAGCCCTTCTGAACCTGAAGTTACAAACAAAGGTGGTATTGCAGTGAAAACCATAAACTTATCATATTTACTTAAAAACCTTATATAAACCGATAGAGAGAGAGAGAGAGAGATAGACATCTGAGAGTGCTCTAGCACTTTATAAAAGCTTATAGATGCGACAGCAATTTTTCGAAAAATACCAAGATGGTGGCTGTTCATAGGCATCCTAACTAACTAAACTAAAATTAGAGCATTGCAAATATTGCTAACCCTTTCATAATACTCCCTACGGAAAGAGACAGAACTACATTTAAAGCTGCCATTTTAGTTTAGTTTAGAGATTGTGTTATACAGAATCAGCCCCATTGTCTAATATCATTGGGGTGAAACCAACAACCTTAATTTCAACTTACATAGACGGGCCCTGTCAAACATATATAAGTAATTTACTAACGCCATCTAGTCTAAAAAGCGGGAACTTACTTGTAACATATTTATATACATATAGGTAATATTACCTATACGTCTTGATAGATATCAATGTCTATTATCTGTTTCATCTAAAACCATAATAACATTAAAAAAAAAAGACAGGTAAGGTGCATGCACCCAAACTCGGACGACCAAATTTTTACTATGAAAGGGCCCATCTAGTATCTACATAATATTATATATATCGATGGGTGGAACAAAATGTAGTTTAAAATCGACTGTAGAGAAGTGCAGGATTGGGCCAGTCGGTCGTCTTCGCTCAGGATCCGCGGAAACAAGTCGAAGTTGATTTCCAAAGTATGGTTCTTCGTTCGAGCCTTGTACTCGGCATGTTTACGATTTTGACTGTAACACTTTTCCCCCTTCCATATTACTCCCTGCGGAAAGAAATAGCAAAATATATAGCTGTCAACTAAGATTGTTAAAGATTTGTGTTAAGACCTTATCGGTTTCAAAGTTTCAAACACTAAAAAGCACACCCTGATAAAAACGTTAAGGCTCAACACAACGTCTTCTCCCGGACAGTTTCCCGCTAGATGGCGTTGTTAGGGCTTTTGACAGGTTTTTGATATTTTCGCAAAGTTCCTATGCACTGATTTTAAAACTGATTACACTTGCGCCAGTATATCAATGCGTATTATTTTATCACATCATTAGTTTAATTTAAAACGGAGCCATTTAGTCAAATAGTCCACTAATAAAAATCTGTCATATCGATTACTGTATATACGCAACCCCCACGCACACACTGACATCATGATTGCTATCCAAGTTCTGTGGTTCTAACATAAACTACGAATTGTTTACTATAAAATTGAACTAGATGGCATTTAAACAAAAACTGCCTAGTTTTGCTTAGTATTTTTTTTGTTTAATTCGGATACAAGATAAACTTTGCTTTGACTGCAATCTCACATGGTTGATGGTGCCACCATGTGAGATGGTCGTAAGTGATGATGCATTCTAAGATAGAAGCGGACTAACCTAGTAGGGATAATATGGCAGTTTTTATTAAACCCATACTTTATACCCCTTTGGTTACTACATGGCATCGTACCGGAACGCTTTGCCGGTAGGGTGTCTTTGCTGGGGACGGGTGACAATAATGCGGCTAGGGTTGCCAACTTTTTTTGGAAAACAAGCTACTTCAAATTTCAATATACTTACTGAAAACGAACAATTGCCCAAATCTTGAAAACTATCGAAACTATTATAATAGTCAATAGTCAATAGTCAATATCATTTATTCAATATAGGTACACTGGTACACTTATTGACGTTAAAAATTACTTACTTTAAAAAAAACATGATGGTGATAATCGGTTACGGTATCTTAAAACTAAAGCTACGAGGGTTCCAAACGCGCCCTGGTATAAGAAGAGCTCACAACAAACTCAAATGAAACTTGCACTGTTATCTAAGTTGAATTAAATGTAAGCCAGTAAAAAACGATTGGTCGCATATTTTCGGAGAAATGCATGGACAAACATTATGTTTGGAAGCCCTAATAGATTGTCATTTATGTGAATATTTTGAAGTTCCAATAATATTACACACGGAATATTATGCGTGTCGAATTGATAACCTCTTTTTGAAGTCAGTTAAAAATATTATTTTTTTTCTTCAAAAGTTGTGAAAATATAGTAGTTCCAGTACCATGGTTTTTTCCGGGATAAAAAGTTTCATAACAAATTTCAGCCAAATCGGTTCAATAGTAGTGACGTAATTAAGCAACAAGTACTCATTAATTCGATTTAATTCGTAACTATCATTTCGGACAGAGTGCCGGCTTATAATTAAATTTTCGAGAGACCAAGAACCGGGTATGGGTGGCAAGTGGCAACCCTACTGATGCGGCGTGATTTACGCGCAAGAGCGAAATAAGAAATTATCACCGCGATATTATAGACCAAGAGGAAACGAAATGTTTTTATACGACTGCCTGAAAAAAGGAGTATATTGTATTCAGGGTTCACGTAGGTATGTATGTATGTATGTATGTATGTATGTATGTATGTGAGTTTGTATATTCCACCATAACTTCTATACGCCTGAACCGATTTTGATAAATGCGGTATCGTTAGAATCCCTAGCTTATTCCGGGTGACATAGGCTAGTAAAATTTTAAAAATAAATGATGGGGTGACCATGGTCCCGCATTAAAGACTAAAATTGATTTTTTTTTCGAAAATAAGATTAACTATATGATCATCATCTAGAAATTGATGAGTAGATTCCAAAAATATATAACACTATAGTTGGGGCGTTTTTAGGGTTCCGTACCAAAATGGTAAAATGGAACCCTTATGGTGCGACTTTCTCCGTCTGTCTGTCCGTCTGTCCGTCTGTCCGTCCGTCACACTCGATTATTTCAGTAACTACCGAAGCTATCGACATGAAATTTGGAATAGTTGTGTATATTAGTGGCCCAAAGACACTAGAATTAAAAAAAATTGGAAATTATTTTTGTTCTTATTTAAAAAGGGGGGAAAATCTGAGGGTTGAAATTTAAAAGTGAAATAACTTTACTGTGTGGGGTATCATATGAAAGGGTTTACTTTGTACATTCTAAAACAGATTTTTAATTATTTTTAGTTATGATAGTTTTTGATTTATCGGAGAAAATGTCTAAAAAAATACCGTTCCCCCCCCCTTATCTCCGGAGTTTACCAATCGAAAAATTTGAAATAATTATGGTCAATTGGAATTTACGTATATTTTACAGGAAAACTATAGCCAATGCTCTAACTAGCATAGTGTTTTTGATATTAACAATAAACCTCTACAAACAAAGTTAGTCTTGCGGTTCATTACCAAAGGTAATTATTTATTAATAATGGTACGGAACCCTTCGTGCTTGAGTCCGACTCGCACTTGCCCGGTTTTTTTTAACGTGTTAACTACATGATTTAAAATCGATGATTTTTTTTTACCATGTTTTGTTATTTTATTGATAGATTTGTGTTTCCTACTTATTTATCTTTATGAGAAATAGCACTGATTATAAATATTATGTTAAATTATAGTAAAAATAATCATTTTAAAATGAATCGACGGAGAATTATTCCATTCAGAAACAGAACTTTATCTCACAAATGTACTTAAAAAAGCCATTTTAAATAAGATTCACAGAAGTTTTTATTAGACTTACCAATCATGCCAATCAGAAAAATGGGACGGAAAACATAAAATAATAGAAACACTATCAAAATTTGATAATTTTAGTTCTTTTGACTAACGTAATGACAATATAACACAATAATGACCAATTAATGTCATATTTTTCTATATTTCTTCTGAAATAGACAATCTTTTATGTTTTCGTTTTTGCGAGTTACGATAAAAAATATCTATTTCAATATAACATAACAATAACTTATATAAATGATAAATGGCCAATATTATAAGCATAAATGCAATATTTTTGAGAGGACAGTTTATCAGTGGAACCTTGACAATTACTCAAAGGAAAAGTAAGGGCACTGATCACAATGTTAAGTGAATTATCACACTTTCTTACCATAAAATTATAATAGTCGTAGTAGGTACTTTTGGGTATTTTAAACTCTTTATCCTTTAATTTGTACTTAAAATATGTAAAATGACATCTAAAAAATATAAGTGCAACTTCCAACCAATTTATAGTATGTAAAATCACATTGTATGAATGATTGAGTAACAGTATATAAATGTATAAATGATTGATATCCATTGAGTAATAATTTGTACCATTGACTGACAATTTCGAAAGAGTTACTCAAAGGACCGTAACGAATTCACGGCAGCAATATTTTGTTGCATATGTATTTCAAGAATTTACGACCTTTACTAGAAAACAATACTACATTCAAGTAAAATATGAAGAAAACTATGTTAAAAATGATGTATGAAATAGATTAATTCAGTATTTACCTTCAAATGCCGCTTCTACTCAACGGATTGGTTATGAGCATTCACTCAAAATTGACTCCTTAGGCGCCGATTGCAGGAAGACTGATTATTTATTTAAATAACATGGTAGTAGTCTTACAGCAGTTAGTAATGTTGAAAGCAACTAATAAAATCTTCTGCAATAGTAGTAATTTTATAATTTCTGAGCAAAATAGCGCATGTTAATGGAAATTCTACATAGAGCCTTGAGACTTTTATTAATTAATTTAATTATATAAATTTATAATTTGTCAATTATACTCCATAACTCAGCCAAATCTGAACCGATTTACACAATTCGTTCTTTATTAGAAAGATTGTACTACTATTAAGTAAATTTTATGAAGACCTGACGAATAGTTCGGAGATGAAGTCCGGACGGATAACAGCCAATCAATACAAAATTAGGTTTTTAACCATTAAGTAAAGACACTAGGTACAAGTGCGAATCTGGGGTGGGTCACCTATTAATATTATTGTAGAATAAAAATATGTGAGTATGGAAAAGTGACAAATTGCACATTTGTTAGTTTGTATTTCAATCGCGTCGCAACGAAGCAACGGATCAGCGTGATTATTTTCACGGCACGTATATATTAAAAAATATGAAGAATAAGGTAGGCTTTTTTATCCCAGTAAATCAAAGACTTCCAACGGCATGTTTAAAAATTTAAATCCACACGGACGAAGTTGCTGGTATCAGCTAGTCTGTAATATCAGAATAGGTACATTTTATATTGAATTAGAATTAGAATTTTTATTTTGCAAGAATATTGATTCAATTTGGCAAAGAAATAAAAGTTTCTGGTAAAAATATTGACTAACCAGTAAAATCATTCTGCAATCAGATTTTGATGGGTACTCAAATTAGCATTTTACGACTCATACCGAAGTTGAAGGATGATTTGATTAATTATCACCATCACATCTTATACTTTGTAAAATAGACGGTCAAAAAGTACTTTGCAGGTACCAATTTGAAGATAGTATATGGTTTGACTTTGACTTTAATATCAAAATCGGTTGAAAAGATGGGCAGTTAAAGCGTGACAGACAGAGAGACAGACACATTTTCTTATATATAATATTACTTAATATGGATGTACTTAAATACCTATTTACTCACTTGCAATAAATCTTCTCTAGTCTCAAATTCAGATACAATGACATTATTGCCATCGTAAACCCTTGTTAGCGATACAAGAATATAATAAAATACAAGAATATGCTTTACAATTAATTCAGTTTGTCAAAGAAATAGATAATATAAAGTTTGTTAACATCAGTTTACCAGTTATTTCACTCCAATCTATACATTTTTCATTCTTCTGTACAATACTTTTTAACTTCTGTATTTTTGGATTGGTAAACTTCGGAGATAAGCAAGTTCGACCGACTCGCACTTGGCCGTACACACATTTCGTAATAAAAAATGTTGATGGATGGAATACATAGTTGAGGAATTCAGCTGGAAGACGATATTTTTTACACATTTTAAGTTCAAATTAATGTGTTGAGCAAGTTTCATGCCAGAAGCTAGGAGATTTTTTATGAATTTTCTGCAGGAATCGCAACCCTATTACGACCGTATTAGACATAATAATAATGAATAATGTCCTCCCGACCGAATTTCGGCCACGGCGGCCAATCTCCTGAGAGATTAGCCATCTGCGCGGGAGATATTATAGTGCACAAGTGTGTGCGCAACCACAGGTGCACTCCGAGGCACAGGAGTGAAACACCGCCAACTTCCTAACTCCGGGTTAGTACTGAGAATTTCTTGTCAGAAAACCCCAATACTTGTTGTGACCCGACCTGGGACTCGAACCCGGGACCTCGTCGGCCGTAGTCGAACATGCTAACCACTACACCAACGAGGCAGTCATATATACTTATTAGACATAGGTACATATTGCATACATAACTCATGCAGATATTCAAAAAATAAAAACAGGAGGAAATGACCCGAAATTTGTGCCGCTGCCTCCCGGACTATAGAGGCCGCTTCGGCTAGCGATGCGCAATTTTGAATTCCATTCTAATTAGGTATCAAAATCAGTAGGTAACCAACTTGAATAATGCTCCACTACCTAATTTGAGTCGATTACCACCCACATAGTTAGTAGTTACTAGTTAGTACTAACGAATAAAACTCCATTTTGAAATTGATTCATAATAATTGCAGATTTATAAGGTTATATTTAAAAAAATACCTACAAATAAAAAGTTTCAATTAATTTAAACCTTATGAAACCATTTGACATTTTTGAAATTCAGTCTTATGAGTTATAACATAAGGTTGTCATTCCGATCGTACAACTGAAACCATAAGTTGCCCACAAATGTCTACATCAGCAGAACTTGTAGATTATTCGAATACCTAGCTATATTCGCAGTCGCGGATCGTACTTATAGCACAGTATTGGTAGATAGTAGATACCAATACTGTGGTACTAGCTTCAGCCTTCGGCCGGCAGCGCGGGCAACTATAGGTATAGGTACTCGTGTGGCGCGGGCGGCGGCCGGCGCTTCTTTCGCGCGGCGTTGTCTTGTGTAGGTACCTACACCTACTTCTTGTTAGGTACTTAACCGGCTGCGAGGCGATTGTTTTTATCACACAATGCAAAAAAAGTATTGGTAAATCATACTAATATTATAAATGTTAAATTAAATGTTTTTTTTAAATATTTGAGTTGATTGAATGAAAGGTAAATTGCGGTTTACGATTTATGACGTATTAAAAAAAAACTACTTACTAGATCTCGTTCAAACCAATTTTCGGTGGAAGTTTGCATGGTAATGTACAACATATATTTTTTTTAGTTTTATCATTCTCTTATTTTAGAAGTTATGGGGGGGGGACACACATTTTACCACTTTGGAAGTGTCTCTCGCGCAAACTATTCAGTTTAGAAAAAAATGATATTACAAACCTCAATATCATTTTTGAAGACCTATCCATAGATACCCCACACTTAGGGGTTAGATGAAAAAAAAAATTTTGAGTTTCAGTTCTAAGTATGGAACTAAAGTGGAACCCCCAAAATTTATTGTTTTTTTTCTATTTTTGTAAGAAAATCTTAATGCGGTTTACAGAATACATCTACTTACCAAGTTTCAACAGTATAGCTCTTATAGTTTCGGAAAAAAGTGGCTGTGACATACGGACGGACAGACAGACAGACAGACAGACAGACAGACAGACAGACAGACATGACGAATCTATAAGGGTTCCGTTTTTGCCAAATTTGGCTACGGAACCCTAAAAACTCAAACCACGCGGACGAAGTCGCGGGCATCAGCTAGTAAGTAAATAATTATAAACTTAGATGAAAATATCAAATATTAAAATGGTTGTTTGGATATTTTTTATATATATTTTTATTCACGACACAATAATTAGGTAGGTACCTACATACTACTTAGGTACTGAACCGATTTGGCTGGAATTTGAAATAGAGACAGCTTTTACTCTGGATTAACATAATTATAGAGTATAGGCCATTTTTATCCCGGACAAATTAACAGTTCCCGGGGGATAGGTAGGTATGTAAGTTTGTACTAAAAAACTAAAATCCACGCGGGTGAACAGTAGGTCTATAGGTAAGCATAGGTACCTATCATACTTTTAATATTACAAGGGGGAAAGTAAGTTTGTTCGTTACTCTTTCACGCAAAAACTACTGAACCGATTTGGCTCAAATTTGGAATGGAGATAGCTTATAGTCTGACTTAGAACTTAGGCTACATTTTATTCACGCGGGCGAAGCCCTGGGCAAAAGCTAGTATGTATATAAATTATAATCATACTTCATAGGTACCTACCAATATTATAAATGCGATACTGTGTTTGTTTGTTGGTTTGTTGGTTTGTCCTTCAATCAAGCCGCAACAGAGGTACGGATCGAGCTTAAGGTTATTTTTTGCATGGGAATAGTTGAGGACCTGGAGTTACATAGGCGCATTGGAATATTTACGTTTCCTATATTATGTTGCCAAATGTCTTGTTTATTTGGTTCATTTTGAACTCTACAAATCCTAAGTAGGTAAATAATCGCAATACACAATCCACGCAGGAACTACCGTCTACCTCCCTGCATATTGTGTCCCCGTGGTGCTAAACGAGCGAAATAAGCGTTCTTTTTATAGAAACGCATAATAAACTGCATGTAAACGCCATACAATTAAATAAATCCACAATGCTCGTGCTTAGCTAGGGGACTGGGGAATACACGAGCGCGTGCGACGACCTAATATTTAATTTATGAATCTCACTCGTTTGTGTAAATTTCCACAATTCTCGTGCTTAGATATGAACCTTCATTCAACTTCCCTTATCCTATAAAATTTTATAGCATGTAACAGCGAAGTACTTTTTACAGTATAATGATAGATGGCGCTCAAATATTTTTTTTTGACGCATTATTTAGGCGACACAGCGACATCTTTTAAGACGAATGTAAACCTCACAACCTCACACATGCGTAAATCTGACACTTTTTGAATGCCGATTAAAAATTATAAATAATGTAAATATTTGCCTGACATGAAACTTGCGTCTGTAAAATGCCCTAAAGAAATCATAAAACAAATAAAAAAAATTAAAAAATGTATATTCTTCAAGAATAATCGAACAGAAAAATGTATGAAAGTCGACCTATGCATGTGCGCCTTAACATGCTAGCCAAAATCAGGTTGCTTTCAAATCAAAAATAGGCACATTATCTCTCTCTTTGTGTGTGCATCATAGTATATCTCATTGCTGAGGGTCGTGACTCATGAGGCGTGACTCGTGATGCCATTTCATAACCACATAACTAATAATAGGCCGGTAAATTATTAGCCTCATTACTTTTGTTTGATTCAAGAACAAAAGTAGATTGAGGGACGAGGGATAGCGAAGATTTCGATTGTATGCAAGCACTCAACAGAATGAGCAAAGTTTTAGCTTATGAAAATATAAATTACATGCAAGTTAAATTCGTTAAAATTAAATTTTATTTTTTAACATGGGTCTTGAACAATAAATAAACTTCGATATACCAGGGTAGTTTGCTTGGAGGCGGGTGTAGATAGCGGATTTTGTAACGGACATACGATTGGTTGTACAATTACAATTATTATAATTACATACCTACATTGTTTGAGAGCATTGAGTTTCGATGGGGTCAAATAAAATTGTAAGAATGTAACAAATGACTTTTATTTATATAACCCATAAATAAATATCCATTCTAATATTATAAATGCGAAAGGGAAAATATAAATACAATGGCACCTTATATAGGTATCTTCAAATATTGATTCATTGGCAATAACTATTTAATGGTTTTACCATAGGCAGCCGTAGAATCGTCCTGGTGAAGTGTGGTACCTACTACCATACCTAACCTAACCTTTTACATAAAATTGTTTTTCTCAAAAACTGGGAGGAATAAATTAAAAATTCTTTTTGTGAAAGTAGGGTTATCAAACTTTATTTTAAGCAAACTTTTATCGAGACACAAAAATATTTGTTACTAGCCCAAACTCCATATAGTGCTGCTCAGTCTCCTTTGGTAAAGTGATGGGCTAGGCTATCTCGGAAAATTCAAGAGTTCCCGCGGGATTAAAAGAAATTATCACTTCAACCGATTTTGATGAAATTTGGTATAGGGATAGTTTGTATCCAGGGGAAGGACATAGGCTACTTTTTATCCCGGAAAATTGAAGAGTTCCCGCGGGAATCAAAAAATCTTAATCCAGTCTTAAATCTAAGTCGCGGGCATCATCTAGTTTATAATAATATACTAGTATGGATAAAACTGAAACCCATACAAAACAAATGCGATTCGGCTGTAGTGGACTTTGTGATTTACCCGACGACCTCAATTTACATAGACGGGCCCTGTCAAACAAAGAATGTGAACTTATTTTACTAACGCCATCTAGTCTGAAAAGTGGGACAGCGCTATGGCGGGGACAAAGACAGGCTTATACAGGTGTGCAGCGCGCTTTACATGTCGGACGCCCAATTTTTTTCTATGAAAGGGCCCATCTGGTACCTACATATAAAATATATCTGTCATCGTAAGATTGCAAAAACCGTTAGATTGTAATCTAACTAGCGAAATTGTAAACCGTCGAAAGATTGTGAACCGTCCAATGTTCTGTGTGTCAATTTTTGAAATATTCATTGTATTTACGTTTTCTTGTCTCTTTCTTGTAGGTTAGGTTAGGGTTCGACATAAATAATCAGGTAGTGCCTCAGGTTTTGTTGGGTTAATACACCTAACAAATTACCGAAAAATAATGCGTTAAATTGTAATCTGTCGACAGTTTACAATTTCGCTAGTTAGATTACAATCTAACGGTTTTTGCAATCTTACGGTGACATATCGATGGCTTTACCGGCATCACCGAGGATAAGCAAAGTAGCAAGCCAATAGGAACAGCGCTCTGTCCAGCTCTATTTCAGCGGCGGCCAGGGTCCGCAGCCGCGCCTCCGCAGCGCCCACCGCCGCCAGCTCCGGCGGCGTCAGCGTCTCCAGAACCTGACACCACGTGAGAGTGAGGGATTAGAGCGCGTGTACACTTCAAGACTTAGTAGGGTGTACTAATTAAATGAAACACTATTTATAAAACATTTCGCTCGCTCGTGTACCGACTCTGGTGTAGACCATCTCTTAAACTAGAATGACAGCTTTTTTTTAGTTAGCCCTTGACTGCGATCTCACCTGATGGTAAGTGAGAGTAAGGGAATAGAGCGCGTCTGTGCTCGCTCTATAGTAAGGCCGATTCTGTTGTACACCATCTCTAAACTAAACTAAAATGACAGTATTTTTTTAGTTTTTGTTATAATTTTTGCCTGGTGGGTGGCTTCGGCCGTGGTTCTTCTCTTAACGAGGGAGAAATCTTCTTCAGATACCAAATCTCCTGGGGCAGATACCAAATCTCCTGGGGGAGAGTGCGGGTGATATGGGGTTTTTTTCCCACTAAAGCCCCCTCGGTGGCCATCCTCTGAGCATAATGGGAATCTCCGGGAACCCTCAAAGAACATGCGCCGGAGGCTAGTTACCACCGTACCGGCAAAGACGTGCCGCCAAGCAATTTAGCGTTCCGGTACGATGCCGTGTAGAAACCGAATAGGGGTTTAATATAACTGCCATGCACCTATCAGGTTAGCTCGCTAACATCTTAGACTGCATCATCACTTACCATCAAGAGAGATCGTAGTCAAGGGCTAACTTGTATTGAAAAAAAAGTTAGCCCTTGACAGCGATCTCACCTGATGGTAAGTAATGATGCAGTCTAAGATGGTAGCGGGCTAACCCGGGACCTCGGCACGTTAAGACAACAGCGCTTAACATGCGCGATGCTTTCGGCCGGTTTCTGAATTGAGAATTTCATGTCAAGTCTGTCTCAAAGACTACTACTGACTGATATTGGACCGGTTTCTGAATTAAGCATTCAAGCAAAAACAGCAAGTTCCAACTCTCAAACTTTACACAATATCAATTCAGAAACAAAAATTTGCATAATTAGTCCCTAAGGTAGTCTTTGAGACAGACTCAACATGAAATTCTCAATTCAGAAACCGGCCGTTTGTCTAAGCGTCTTAACTTTTGAGTGTCACAGACTCACGGGTTAACTATAATGACGTCATGTGATAATTAAAAAAGATGGTGTTAATAAAAAAATATCGGGCTAAGTTTTTTGTGGGCTCTTCTCAGACCAGGGCGCGTTTGGAACCCTCGCAGCTTTAGTTTTAAGATACCGTAACTGATTATCACCATCATACTGTATAAGTAATTTGAAACGTCAAAAAGTGTACCTACAATGTATTTAATTTGAATAAATTATTATATGATTTGATTTAATAAATCCACTATGGCAAACATAAGCAAAAATAAGCTCACATCGTCGATATTCTGCTGCGGCTCTCCGCGCACGCGCATGCCGTGCACTATGGAGCGCACGCGGCGTTGCTTGTCCAAAAGTCGCGCGTGCGATTGTCGCACGTGTGCGCCCACAGAGATTATGTTGTGAAGCGCGCGGTAACACATCTCGCGGACTGTATGCGCTACCTAATACACAAACATAAAATCTATACATAATTACATACTAATATTATAAATGCGAAAGTTTGGATGGATGGATGGATGTTACCAGAACGGCTCAACGGATCTGGATGAAATTTGGGACAGAGATAGTAATCTATCTCTGAAAAAAAGGAAAAAAAAGAGTACAAAGATTAGATACTTTTTATCCAAAAATATATCTACTATTGAACCAGAAAAACCTCAATTCACGCAGGCGAAGTTGCGAGCATCAGCTAGTAATATTCATAAATATCGTAAAGTGACTGTTACTACAACGCTTTTTAAACTGTAGGCTATAACCATTAACCACACTAGTGCAATCACAATACATTACGATACATATTCTTTATTCTTTATTCTTTATTTGTGAAACATGCCTGGGGAGACATTACAGTTGCCCAATTCGTCTCCCCAGACTAAAAATACCTTAAAACTAAAATAAAATAAGACAAATATAAAACAAATGAAACTAACAAAAAAGACATAATAAAATTAAAAATTAAAACTCAAATTAAAAAAAAACACCCATATATCTAACACCCACCAATATTGCGTTGTGTAGCGCGCGGTAGCATATCTCATGTCACAGTAAAAAAATCTTATGATCTGTGTCTCACGTATTGTATGCACTATACCGACTACCAGATATGCAATAACAAGCACTAAGTATTAATTGTAACTAGACAATGGAATAAAATCAGAGACCCCACTATTTTGGACGTAACATCGGTCATATCGATTTTGTTCATGGAAAATGTAGCCTATATCACCCGGACCATGATAATGAATCGATTAACACCTCATTCATCAAAATCGGTAACTTAGTAGTTTAGGCGTTTAAATATAACAAACAAACGTATTTAAAAAGATAGATAGTGTTAAAATAATATTCAACACAAATCTCTTAAAGTGACTGTAATAACACATGTATCAAAACTGTTAAGTAGACTATTACCACACTAGTGTGATAATAATAACACATGTATGTACACATGTATGGTAATTTGTCTAATGCCCGTTTGACTGACAATCCTGTGTCAGTTTTCACGCTGACATTGGTTGTAGGTTGGTAAGATTTAGGGAGTTTCAGTGAAAATGGGCAGAAGAGTTATTGTAAGTGATCGATATTCAATACGAAAGTTAGCATTTACCTCATGTATCTTAACGTGGTATAAATAAATAGCTTTGGCTGTCCCGCCTGCAGAGGCCGCTTTTCTCATTGGCTGAAAATATATTTAAAAAAAGACTTAATTGTTTCCGTATTTTCATAAGACCATAATATTACAAACTTATACATTAATTTTACCTGCACACTAATAAAATGTTCCTCTAATAGTTTGTAAGTCAACTCCTTGCACTCTTTGTTGGGTAACATTGCATTCTTCTGTATATCTTCTTCTTCTATATATTTCTTGGAACGAATTAACCTGTCATCGTAACAAAACGGTTATTAAAACAGTCATTCCTGCTGCAAGTGCGCAAAATAGAATATTATAGTTTTTTAGTGGCCGAGCCGCAGTCGAGGTTTTTAGTATAAATAGTGCAGAAAGTTTTTCAATAGTATATTCCGAAAATAATACAATAGAACTTAATGCTAAATTCCGGTCGCAGAACAGAAAGAATTTCGTACATTAACCTGTTACTACCTGTCTCTGTCACTCCCGCGTCAAAATAATGCGTCTCTTTCGCACAGATGCAATGGCATTACATCTGTGCGAACGAGACGCACTGTATTTACGCGAGAGTGACAGAGACAGGTAGTAACAGTTCATTGTACGAAATTCTTCCTGTTCCGCGACCGGACTTTAGCTAGCCTAACCTAATTACTATATAAATCATGCCCGCGTGGAATGGTCGCAAGAATGCTGACTGGATTTCCGCGCTGGACAGCCAGGCTGATCCTTTGCGCAAAAAATGAGCCAGCTCTTCTGTCACCCGATGAGGCAATTAACCGCGGTGAAATATCTCGCAAAAAATATATTCCAAATATATTGAAAAACTTTCTGTTCTTAGTAAAACTTTCTGTTTCTGTTCTAAGTTAAAACAAAAAAATATGATCCCTAGTAGAGATGAGTCGTACTAGGTAAATTTTGTACTAGGTGCACCTAGTCCAATTCCGTAGAAATACTCGATCCAAATACCTGTTCCACCTAGTCCATAAAGTACGTAAAGTACGTGTACGTGTATAGTCCATAGTACGTGTAGATACGTACGTACGCACTAGTAATGAATTGGAATCTTCCCTTCATACTTTACACAGGCTGGACTGTCAACGTGAAGATTTATCGACATTGTTGGCGTATTTATAAGATTACAATTCATTTTTCGAAGTAATCAGATTTTTTTTGGTATTTTTTTTTTAGTATTTTTGCTTTGTTTTCTGAATAATCAGATTTTTTAATAATTTTTTTTTTTATTTACAATACAATCATTACGCACAAAGTTCTTTAACCACATTACAAAACTTTATGAAAACCGATTAATAAGTCCGATGCGCATAACAGCTGATTACGACGTTGTCGAGTAGGTATCAATACGGCGAGCGCGGCTTGCACGAGTCCGTACCGTACTTGATACTCTTGATAGTGATACTAGTCACATCACAAAACTAGAGACTAGTGGATACTATTTAGTATTTAGTATTTGGTAAAGTCCCGACTAGTGACAAAGACGACAAGTGGCAGACAAAGATAGAAAGACTGCGGAGTCGTATAGTTAAAAAAGGACAGTATATTTTTGCACTCGGCCCGCTCGAAAGGTGCCATTTCAATTTGAACCATATTTCAATAAGATTAAAACTAACGCGACACGCACTCCTGTTTGCCTAAATAATTCTTGTGTCAGTCATTTGAATTTGAACCATATTTCAAGGTGAAAAGAGTGCGCGTGGTGTTATTTATGATCGAAATATGGTTCAAATTCAAATGACACGTTTCGAATGGGCCACGGGTGCCGCGTCATTTTAAGTACCACAGACCACAAGTACTACCTAGCCTCTCTGGGACTAGGTGGATCGAGTATTTTAAAAGTTGATAACAGGTGCGACCTAGTATCGATAAATACCTAGTCCCTGTACCTGTTCTAGTATATACGCCTCATCTCTAATCCCTAGTAGCATCTATGATAATATATGCTAA
This sequence comes from Erebia epiphron, assembly GCA_963932025.1. Taxonomy (NCBI): domain Eukaryota; kingdom Metazoa; phylum Arthropoda; class Insecta; order Lepidoptera; family Nymphalidae; genus Erebia; species Erebia epiphron. The sequence goes on from OZ009946.1 coordinate 29,070,328, forward strand.
TGAGGTATTTTCACAGTACCATGAGACGATGACCGCTACTTCGCCCACGTGGATTAAGGTTTTTGGTTCTGTAATTTTCCGGGACTTAATGTTATGTCATGCCATGTGTTAATTTACGGTAATAAGCATTCTAAATTAGCGGAATAACAAACATCCAAACATACAACCTAACATGTTAGGGGTATGGCAGTTATATTAAAACCCCATATACCTATTCGGTTTCTACACGGCATCGTATAGGAACGTTAAATCACTTGGCGACACGTCTTTGCCGGTAGTGCGATCACTAGCCACGGCCGAAGCCTCCCACCAGGCCACCAGGAGTATTGAATATTAAAAAATGATAATAAAATAAAACCGGCTGAGTTTGTTGTGGGCTCTTTTTAGACCAGAGCGCGTTTGGAACCCTCGTAGCTTTAGTTTTAAGATACCGTAGTTAATTATCACCATCACGTCTTATACTTTGTAAGCATGAAGTTCAGAAGGTGTACTTTATACATACCTATTTTGAATAAATATTTTTTGAGTTGAGTTGAGTTGAGTAAAGCCAAAAGCGTCCCCAACAGTCACCTGAATATCCGATGCGCCTTGGAGCCGAGTCTCTCCGTGACGCTGTGGTCCAGTAACGCCTCTAACAGCTGGTCTGTAGCTGCGCGCGCGCACACTGCGTACTGACCGCCGCCCGCGTCGCCGCAACGACGCACGAACCCAGCGCCGTTCTCCTCTGAGTAAAAAAAAATATTGCAATAGGCCTAATTGATGCCTAATTCTTAAATCCAATGTTTTTAGAGTTTACCTCCTTTAGAATCGATTTGCATATATTAAGGGGACTCCAGCCGGTACCTTCTGCATACAAACGTAAACTCGTAATTACTACATTATTTGATATTGTACGCTCAAAACTAAGTATTATTTCGATTTGTCTCGTCATTATCTAGGTTTATTGATATATAAAATATTGAAAAAAATATTGATTTTAAAGTTACGAGCCTCGTAAGAATCCTAATTTCACACTAAATTGATGACAACTTGGGGCGCAAATAAATAAGATTAGGAGTAAGAAAATTGTAAATCCATTTATCAAGAAACATTTATACAACAAGAAACATAGCTTATTTATTCATTAGTTGAAATAACTTTACTTTGTAAAGATACATTCAGTAGTTCTTACAGACAAACGGGTTTCCCAAACGACTGTTCAACCCTTTTCGCGTGCTTGATTTCGGTGAAAATAATCGCGCCTCTCACCCCAAACCGAACGAGAGCGGGACGGTAGCACGGAAGTATGCGCGCATGCACTCGCTACACTGAGTCTATCTCTTTCTCACACAATGTTATGTGAAATAGCAAACAGGTTACCCACGTGCGCCGGCAACTTCGGTCGCGCTTATTGAAACCTCTTATGCCCGGGGTATGAAAATTTATGGGGAGTAAAAACCGTTACGTTATTTACTTTGTTTCCATGACTATGTATTGTATTTTGATAAATATAAATTATACAATTAATATAAATAAATGTCCAAGCATGCTTGCAGTAGTATAAAAAATGCGTTCATTTAATCTCATTTACTAATCCTTATCGTTTGGATGGATGGATGTATGGATGTATGGATGGATGTTTGTTACTCAATCACGCCCCAACGGCTGAACAGATCTGGATGAAATTTGACACAGAGATAGTTTATAGCCTGGAATACCACGTAGGCTAGTTCACAAGAGTTCCTGCGGGAACCGAAAACCTCACTGTACGCAGACGAAATCGCGGGCATTAGCTAGTATTTTATAAATGCTCGTAAAGAGTAAACTCCAGTCGTGCGTCGGAGCTGACACACACAATTTTTGTATTCAAATAAACTTTTACAAGTGCTTTTGAATCGTCGAGCGTATCTACCACTGGTTCGCCCCAAGAGGGTGTAGGCCTACCCAGGGTCTACTCACCGATGACCCTAAGGTACTGGTCGATGTGTTGGTTCAGTAGCGGCTTGTCGGCCAGGCGCCGCGCGCTGTCGCGCAGATCCGTCGCCGGCACGGGCGCGGACTCGGCCGTCCACGGAGCGGATGTTAAGTACATTTGCTCCAGCAGTAGGCGCATCAGTTCACCCGCTGGAATAACGGAAAAACAGTTCACCCGCTGTAATATTGTAAAAGCAGTTCACCCGCTGTAATATTGAAAAAACAGTCCACCCGCTGTAATATTGATAAAACAGTCCACCCGCTGTAATATTGAAATACAGTTCACCCGCTGTGATATTGGAAAAACAGTTCACCCGCTATAATATTGAAAAAACAGTTCACCCGCTGTAATATTGAAAAAACAGTTCACCCGCTGTAATATTGAACAAAACAGTTCACCCGATGTAATATTGAAAAAAACATATATAGACTGATGAACACAACCCTGTGCGTTCCGCAGTCGGGTAAAAACAGTTCACCTGCTGTAATATTGAAAAAACAGTTCACCTACTGTAATTTTGAAAACAAAAAAAAAAAATAATAAGTGTCCACCACCACCACTACAGTCCATTAACGTCCCACAGCTGGGTACCGATCTCCACTTTCATAGGAGAGGGGGAATTAGACCTTAGACCCACCACGCTGCTCCAGTACGGGAAGCGGGCTTTGAAGACTATTATCATGATAGGATAATTACCGGGACCGATGGATTAACGCGTTCTCCGAGGCACGGGGGTGATACACCGCCAATTTTCTAACTCTAGGCTAGTATTGAAAATTTCTAGTCAGAAAAACCCAACATTTAATTATGGCCCAAACCCAGGACCTCGTCGGCCGCAGATGAACATGCGAACCACTAGACCAACTAGGCAGTGAAAGAGACTCTTATGAATAATTAAAAGTATGCTCGTGAAAATACTATTGAAGATCATAATAATCTTTAAAATGCGAAAGTGTGTTTGTTTATTTGATTTGTCCTTCAATCATGCCACAACGAAGAAACAGACCGACGTAATTTTTTGCATGGGTATAGCTGAGGACCTGGAGAGTGACACAGGCTATACTTTTAATCCCGGAAAATTAAGGAGTTCCCGTGGGAATTAAAAAACTTATCCTACGCTGACGAAGTCGCGGGCAACAGCTAGTACCAAAATAAAAGTTACGCAAGCCAATTTGAGACTCTTACAAATTACTTAATTCAAAGTATGCTCGTGAAAAAACTATTGAAGATTAAAATATCACTACACATTATAAAACAAAGTCCCCCTGCCGAGTCTGTCTGTCTGAACGCGATAAACTCAAAAACTATCAAACCAATTTCCACCAATGGATGATTCAAAAGGAAGGTTAACTATTATTTGCTAAGGATAACTATTATTTGCTTACCATTTTCGTCAATTCTCCTCGTGATAGCTTTTATCATGACATCATCGCGAAAATCTAGATGAAATCTGTCATAGTTCACTTTCCAGTATACATCTGCAAACAAAAAGGAAATTTACTAACACAAGTAAAGTATAGTGGAATAGTAAGTACTTAAAATAAATTCGACTCTTATTTCACTGCTATTAAAACAGCTTTAAAGTTGACTTCTTCTTGGGCGATAACAATATGGGTAAGGAGGGCTCCGCCCAATCAAACACCCATCACTTTGTAATCAATAGTTATTTAATATAGTGCATACATCAGAAACTTCACAGGTTAAAGAAAAAGTTGCCTTATAGAACAGTTACAGTATAAACTAGTTGCAAACGAAACCGTTGGGTAAAACTTTTTCATCCAAGCGAACAAGAAGTAGACAAGACATTATTACTAGTGGTTCGCCCCGAACTGAGACCTCGCGGCGCCATCTATTGACATCATTGTGAAGTTCTGTTGTAAATACTAAGGCTCATTAAAAATTAAATAATTTCGATTCTTTATAATATTTATCTAATTTTAGTATTTGTTGTTCAAGTACAGGATATAATTCAAATAATTGATCAAGTTCCAGGCTCAGCATTTCAGAAAATTTAGAGTTCTGAAGTCAACTTTGGACTTTAGAAAATCTCCACTTTGAAAGCCCCGCCCCCCATTTCGTCAATTTTAGGGGAAAAATTTAATAAAATATATTTTTGGACTGTATTCCTAATTATCTTTAAAATGATATGCCGCAACCCTTTGTAACGCTATAAAAATATTTTTTCTTCATATTCGCTTCTATGAGAGCCCCCCTATAATAAAGATTTTTACTACTTTTCAAGTCATATTCGGCTGGAGGCCATCGGTTTATATAGATAATATTTAAATTTGAAGTAATTACGTTCAGTAATTCAGAAGTTATAAGGCTCTGACAGACGGACGGACGGACGGACGGACAAGTGCAAATTCACTCAAGTAGACTCAGAGACCTTCGCTTCGCTCGGTCAATTATTATTACTCTATTTTGTACAAAAAGTATCAAAAAGTATGACGGCGCAAATGGAGTGAAACACGACATTCGCTGATACCATAGACAATTAACAGACGTCGGACAAGAATGATGTTTGTTGTCACTCTGACGGAGCGTCACATTGGTGGTAGCGCGGCGGGAAAACTGACTTTTTGCCGCATGCGCACCGCTTGCACGACGAATCGTTATTATTTGGCGCAATTCTAATTCTTTGTTTAATTGCAATAATAATAACAATAGTTGTTTCATAACTCGTGGTTGAATTTAATAGTTTGAGATAAGTGGATTGGAGCAATGAATACCGACGAGAGCCACCTGTGCCTACAAGTATAAAAAAACCGGTCAAGTGCGAGTCGGACTCGCGCACCGAGGGTTCCGTACAAACCTGTAGTAAGTTTTAAACTATTAAAAATATTTTTATTTTAAATATTTGAGTTGATTGAATGAAAGAGGTAAATTGCGGTTTACGATTTATGACGTATTAAAAAAAAACTACTTACTAGATCTCGTTCAAACCAATTTTCGGTGGAAGTTTGCATGGTAATGTACATCATATATTTTTTTAGTTTTATCACTCTCTTATTTTAGAAGTTACAGGGGAGGGGACACACATTTTACCACTTTGGAAGTGTCTCTCGCGCAAACTATTCAGTTTAAAAAAAAATATTACCAACCTCAATATCATTTTTGAAGACCTATCCATAGATATGGATATGACGATGATGGATAACACGTATGGGTTAGATGAAAAAAAAATTTTTGAGTTTCAGTTCTAAGTATGGGGAACCCCCAAAGGACATGACCAGAAACTGCCCTCCGATTCGGGACAATGTGCAGGATTTCCGTTTTTACAGTAAGGTTTAAAAATTAAAACCGAAATTATTATGGATTTATTATTCCGAAAAAGGTCAAGGTTAAAATATCTAAAAAAAAAAACAATACGTTTATTGATTAATTCTTGAGCATCCGCTTTCCTCTTTTAGGCACCACTCCATTTTGACGTTCCATTTTATCGTTGCCTAGTAATAATCTTGTAATCCATTACGTGAATACCATTTAGGTACCTCTGTCACTACATTATGAAAAGGAAATATATGTTTTGTTAATAATTATTTTTATTTATTGACAAGCCTCAATGAAACGTGTAATTGATCAAACAAAGCATTTTCAAATAACCACTGCGTTTAAAGGAACGCCCTTTGACATTGCATCTGTCTGCCATCTGTGGTCGAATAGTTGAACTCGCTAACCAAAAGGTCTAGCGCCATCTAGTGTGGGAAAGCAGTTTTTTGGTGAAACCTTTTTTATTTATTTTCTCAGTTTTCAGAGCCTTCAGACTCCTAAAACTTTTTTATCTGAAAACTATAAAATATAACAATTACAAAAATAGAGAAATCATACTTGAAAATATTTTTTTAGACTCGCTCACAACAATAACTAGCGCCATCTAGTGTGGGAAAGCAGTTTTTTGTGAAACCTTTTTTATTTATTTTCTCAGTTTTCAGAGCCTTCAGACTCCTGAAACTTTTTTATCTAAAAACTATAAAATATTACAATTACAATAATAAAGAAATCATTGTTGCACATTGATTTTTGATATCTAGACAAGCTCCCATACTGCCGCTGGTCATGTCCTTTATTGTTTTTTTTCTATTTTTGTAAGAAAATCTTAATGCGGTTCACAGAATACATCTACTTACCAAGTTTCAACAGTATATTTCTTATAGTTTCGGAAAAAAGTGGCTGTGACATACGGACGGAGAGACAGACAGACAGACAGACATGACGAATCTATAAGGGTTCCGTTTTTGCCAAATTTGGCTACGGAACCCTAAAAATTGGTGTCATATGTCAAAAGTGACACTTGTCATTTGTGGGGACATAGAATATGTCTGCACAACAATCCAGTAGCGTGTACTCTCCTTCAACGCGACATTGGCAAAATATTTGTGCCTAGTGCACGAGTAAAGCCATTCACATAAGAAGTGAAGTGAAGTGAAGGCAGGCAAAGACTATGTCGCCACATCACCCCCCTACGGAGTGAAAAAATTTAGTAAAACAATACAAAAATTAATAAATTACCTCACACATTCATTTTATGATTTTACATACATGATACAAAATTTAGCAATAAGTACTGAATTGTTGTAGAATGTATGACAAACATGAAAACTTGAAAAGCATTGAAAATTGTATTCTCCGCGCCATTTATGTTTGCGCCTCGAGTGTAATTTTTATCATATTGCATTATTAACATAAATAACTATTAACTTACTACCCTTCACATCAGTTAGGTTACTGGTCATAGCCTGCATAAGATCCCTCAGGTCTAGCTCCGGGGCTTTGGTCTCGGGCGACACTACTGTGGGCACCTCACTACTTTCCCTCAGCTCAGCTATTGGTGGCTGATGTATATAGCCTACTGTGATTCTTGTCCGGAAAACCATGATAAATGTTTTAGGCCCCTTAGGGTGCCTTGACGATCACTGGGAAGAATATACGAAAGCATTTATTACTTACTATCCTTAACATCGGCCAGGTTACTGGTCATAGCCTGCATAAGATCCCTCAGGTCTAGCTCCGGGGCTTTGGTCTCGGGCGCCACTAGTGTGGGCACCTCATTACCTTCCCTCAGGTCTGCGATTAGTGCCTGATGTATGTAGCCCGCTGTAACTAGACTTATGAACGTGTCCTTCAGATTTATCATGTTCAAGTTCTTTTCCTGGAATTCAAATTCAAAAAACAAAATGTTTTCAATTCAAATACAATTTTACGAGTGCTCTTGAATAGGATTTCTTACTGATTATATCATTATAAATCAATATTTATTATTAATTCAATCATACAGAAGTCGGTTAAAAACTAAAATCTAAGTATTAAACTAATTAAACTAATATAAAATAAATACTTATATACCTACTAACAAAAAATAAAAATAAAACCCTAATCAAAAACCACCCCTGGTTGCCCCTGATTATTAAACAGAGGGTCTTCCAGAACACCTTAAATTCACATCCTCGGTTAGTTTTAGGTTTGAAAAACATTTCAAATTTTAATTTATAGAAAAAAACAATGGCTTTACTTTGAAGGTTTTGTTATGAGAGGAAATTAACTAAGTAAATAGATTTATTATAGCAGCCATTTATTAGCGGTTCTGGATCACTTTTCAAAATGGCGCCACCTATCGGTGGCGAGTAGCGTTGCTGATGTCACGGGTTCCGGGCCAGTTTTCGAAGTGGCGCCATCTATCGGCGAATTGCATGCGCCACCTGTCGGCGGGTAGGGCGTATAACCTAGCGGCAACACCTGTTGCCGCTAGGTTACGCCGCAGATCAGTAATGTCACCAGCACATTCCTAAGCTCGGCATTCACCTTGTGCGCGTACGTACCTTGTCATCTTTGTACTTGTTCATGACAGTTACCAGCAGCGCTGTGGCCGAGCAGCTGGCCTGCTGTAACAATTCCTCCACCAGCATCTCTGCCTCGCTGCCGTACTTGCTCTTCATTTGCAGCAGATACCTACAAGGCAACTTCAACCTTCAACCTAAACATAACAATAGGGATGATGCCTATATCCAAAATAAATCATTTCCTGATAATTAAGAATAAGAATAAGAATAAGAATAAGAATAATATTTATTTTCATAAAAGAGTGACATGATTAAATAGCGGTCCCTACCCTCTACGCTAGGATAACCTGTATTGCAGAGGGTAGTTCCTTCCAGTGATACATATGAAAATATAACTAAAAACTAATTTCTTATTTACGTGCGAAAAACTGAGTGTGCCTGTGTGTGTCTGTGTATGTATGTGTGTTCGTGTGTGTGTGTGTGTGTGTGCGTGTGTGAGTATGAGTGTGCGTGTGTGTGCATAGGCGTGTGAGTGTAAGTGCATGTGTAATTGCGCGCAATTCTATTTTTTTATTTTTATAATATTTTCAGTTGCATCGTAGCCCTTAGGTGCTAGCCAGCTTCTAAGAGATTTAACCAGGTTAAATTTATTAATTTTATTCAGATTAATACCTTTGTTAGCCCTACTGAATACATTATATGCATGTGATGAGCTGAATTCAAATTGCGATTGGCCAAAACTTGTGTTAACAACTGATAATGGATATTTTACTACTCTTTTGTTATTATTTATAGTGCCGTGATCAAATTTTGAGTGAAAACGTAAAATTATTGAAACTAAGTAATGTTGACGAACGTTGAGTAGACTGCATTCTTTGTATAATTGGTCAGTTCTAACTGAAGCAAGTACGTTTTTCCAGCCCCACCCCATGCACAGATACAATAGGTCATAATCGGAAGAATTAAATAGAGGCTCTTATAAGAGACCTAAAACATCCTCGGTTTAAGTTCGATAACCATTTTAAAATATAGATTAAAGAAAAGAAGTGCATTGAAAATTATTGATGTCGTCACAATTGTGAATTCCATACAACTGCCATACTAGAAGTGCGTTTTTAAGTTTGATAAAGAGTTGCTGATTTGATTGAGTTGTCATCATCCTTTTTATACAAGCCAGGTTTAAGCCTCGGCGCAAATGGGCTACAGACCACAGCCGTCTGTGACTAGCGACAAGCAGTTAGCATTATTTTTCATACTTTTTGTACGAGTGTACATAAGACGTCCAATAGTGCGGAATGCCTCATTATACATAACATTATACATTAATACATTATATTTGTAGGCGTAGTCCTCTATGCCTTACCAGAACGCAGCAGAATTAGATTCTGCAAACGTTGCTATCGCACATTCATCCCTCTATTTTTGGACACACTTTTATGACTTGTCTGGCTGAGTTAAATTGGAATATAATAATTCTGAGTTCCATTAGAGATAAAATATGCTGCCCAATAATCGAGCATTCGGGGCTGTGGCTACCACGCCAGTTACCATGGTAGGCTCTTTTATTTATTTATTGAGTACAAAAATTGTTACTTAGAGTAAATATTTTATAAGAAACTTGAAAAAAATTACTTTACCTTGGGTATCTTATAAGTAGCAGAATATTTTCAGGCAATAATTTATAATCAACAATCACATCAGTGCCCTCAAAAGTTGCTAAATCAAACTTTATTAAGGTCCTTAAACTATCTATGACCTGAAATTAAAAGAAAATGAAAAATAATTTACAATATTTATTGATAGTATTCAGCAATAATGCTTCTAAGTAAGTGTAATAAGCACATGAACTCAACGGCTTATTACAAATAGACTCAGCATATGTGAACATCATTGCACTAAAAAACGGCGTAAATATTACGTAAGCAGAGAAAGGGAAAGAACATAAAGGTCAACATACGCTATACCTGTTATTAGAAAGAGATGAATATAGATTCTGAGTGGAGAAGTGCCTTCTTATATTCTTGCCAAAATAAAATGCGGGGAACGTATCTAATGTTTTAAATATCATAGCATGAACTACACTTTTTTATTTCAAAAATATAGTTTTCTATTGAAAAACTTTAAGTTTCAGTGGTCATTCATACATACAATCACATATTTTACAGACTCATTTACACATACAGATGTTTACAGACATGACTTAAACTTAAACATGAGCCAGAGGACCTCCTGAATTGCAGGAACTATAAGCAATAGATTTACTGCTTATTTATTTAATTACTTAATACCTCTCTAACAAGCTACAAGCCAGGCAGTTCGGTGATGTACTGTTACAGATGTAGATACAGTCTATGACATAAACAATGACCATTGACCATCGATATAAATAAATGTATATGTATGCACTAGATGGGCCCTTTCATAGAAAAAAATTGGGCGTCCGACCTATAGAGCGCGCTCCACACCTGTATAGCCCTGTCTTTGTCCCCGCCATAGCGCTGTCTTGCATTTCAGACTTGATGGCGTGGGTAATATATAGATATCCGGTACTCGCGTACAGAGGTGGGGAAGGGGGAATGGGTGGGGAGAGGGGAGAGCGGGTCCCCCCTTTTTGTTCCCCCCACCGGAAATGCATAGTTTTTTTTTAATGAATTTTTAAAAATCTCATTTTGAGGTTATGTTTTCATACATTTACATAACCTAAGTGCCCTGAATATTCATGTTCAACCCTAACCTAACTTAATCTTTTGACTTTTTTTTTTACATAATTAACTCGGTGTATTAACCCATAAGAACCTAAGTGCACGGCGTGCGGCCGGGCACTACCTGGGGCTCAGCTTTAGTATACTGGACGCGGAGTTGGACGTTCATATTTTTTTTACAGAAAGATCTTCATGTGGTAAGCCTTGCACTAAAATATTTTACGTCGAATCCTAATACTTTTCGAGATATAATTTTTTGAAAATTCGCAATTCACAACACTTTTCACTATTTATTACGACATTTGCCATAGATTACAGACTTATTGACGTTTAGTTGGCGTACTAAAGTTTCGTTTTACGTAATAAAATCCGTTCCAAACATAAAAAGTAATAAAAAATGTTAATAATCGAGTAATAATCATAATAAATGTGTACCGATTATTGGAAAAACGGAACGCGTGCATTGGCGCCAAAATTCAAATCTATGAGTTATCGTTTTACGCGTTTATCAGTTTTAAAGGTTACAAGGTTAAAAAAAAACGTTTTAAGGTTATAGGTTTAATTATTTAACTAAAAAAGGTATAAAGGTGTGTTATTACATTTATAATTAGGTACTTGAGCATATTATCATACACAAAACCGAATCGGCACACCCCGACTCCACGCAGTCTTGTCTGCCCTGCCCCTAGAGTGTTTTTTTTAAGCGCGAAGCCAGAAGCTCGCGTAGGAGGTCCTGAATGAAGCGAGCCTACGAGGCCGAGTAGAGCGAAGGGGGGAGGTGGCGAGCGAAGCGAGCCGGCGACCTCCGGCGCGAAACGAAGGTCGAGTAGGCGAAGCTTCATTCAGGGGCGACGAAGCGAGTCTTCTGGCGTAGCCCATTCTAATTAAGAAATTAACCTTTTCCACTACCTAAAACAAAAGGTAAGGTACTTTAAAGTAGGTATAATTAATTAAAACGTATAAAAGTAAAACCTAACCTCAAAATTTTAAAAAATTAATATCTCGGAAACTATTGAGTTCCGAAATTTTTCCCTTGGAGGGAGGGTTCACCCCCTTCCCCCCTCCCTCCCCCCCCCCTTCCCTCCCCCCTCCGCCGCGTCCAGTATACTAAAGCCCAACCCTACCTGGATATTCATGTTCAACCCTAACCTAACCTAATCTTTTGAAAAATATTTTTTTTTACTTATGTTCGGTAACCCCTTAATTTCTCGAAAACTATTACGAATCGACGGAAAATATTTTGGCGATACGTTTATTATTTACTGTCGTTTGACAGTTGACAGATGTCAAAAAGGCCGCCAACACGATTTGCGTTCCGTTTCACTCGTTATTTTGATTTTGACATTATCACTAGACCAAAATTGTTGAGTTGTGTTTCGTTCTACGCAAAATTTTGATGAATTTATTTTTATCGTAATTAATTCAAAACGCACTTCCGGCAGCTAAAACTATTTCTAAAGGTTTAAGCTGATTTTTGACGATACTCCTAAACTCAAAACATAATTAAAATCAAGTACCGGATATCTATAGCCAACCCGACCAATCTCTAATAACATACCATAACAGATATCCTGATAAAACTGAAGTGTTAAATATTAACTTCTTTTTTTTACATTTTTGTTGAAAATGGCCTTGATTGTGATCTTACTTGATAGTAGGGTAGAAGCGGGCGGCTAACATATAAGAGATAAGGCAGTTTAATTAAACCCAGTCAGCGGTTTCTTCTCATACATGTATGAGAAGAAACTTAGGTCTTGCGTAAACAAGTATTACCTGCGTTCGAGGGAGCCCCGTCGTCTTCACAATCATGTTAATAGGTTTACTTCCATATATAAACAGATCGTGGCCCACCTGTTGTACTATTTCACCAAAATATCGATGAAGAACTTGCGAAACCACACGACCGAGTTGATGCGACATATTTCTGTGGTTTAATAAAACACTGCTGTAAATAGTAACTTAATTAAAAGTTACGTAAGTTTAAAGTATAATTTAATACAGATTTTGTTGGAAATATCAATAACTTTAATACAAAAATAATGAATTTGATTTAGAACAAGTACAACTATTGTAGGTATTTTGTATTTTGTAACATAACTACAAAAATCCACCACAGCCCACAAATTGACACTTGACAGTGACCAGAGAGTAGAGACAAGTTAACCAGACAGTGACAATGACAAACAAAAATGTCGATCGTTGTGTAAACTGTCACTGGGGCCTCAGAAGGACTAGAATCCAGAGCCGTTAAAGCAGTTAAATAAAAGATTGTCAAGGGCGACCGACTAAAAGTGACAGCTACAGTGTAATAAATACAATCACTCATTGGATATCACTCTTCCACTATTAGACAAAATCCATTGACGCAGCAATAATACCATAAATTCAGCCAATCACAACAATTGATACTGTAACAATGATTGATGCAGAAGTTACGCAATCCCGCAGGGCGACCGCGTATCTTTTGCATTAATCATTGATGCATCGCAATCACCTCCGATTGGCTGAATTTATGGTATTCTTGCTGCGTCAATGGATTTCGTCCAATAGTGGTAGAGTGTTAACCAATCAGAGGTGATTGCGATGTATCAATGATTGATGCAAAAGTTACGCGGTCGCCCTGCCGGTGCTGTTGTATTTTTATTGCTATCCCTTTCTTAATACTCAATTAAAGTGACAGCACTAGATTTAGAGCTGTCATTTTAGTTTAGCGATTGTAATATATAAACAGAATTGGCCACAATTTTGAAAAAGTTTGGGAAAATGTAAGGGTGCGCGTCATTTGATAACACCCCCATCCGCACACTGGTGGGCGGGCTGGCCAACAAACAGGCCGACACGACTACCATCAGGTGGGTGGAGGCAATGCTTTCAAACCGCATAGCCAAGCTTGAGCTAAATAACGTCTCTGCGGAGGTGCTCACGACGAGGGGATGCCCACAGGTGTTATCCCCTCTGCTGTGGACTCTTGCCGTTGACCAGCTTTTGCAGAAGATGGCTGTGCTCCGTATTGACACCCAGGGATATGCTGATGAGTCACGGTGCGAGGGAGCTGTCAAAGCATGCTCTCGCACCTTATTCAGAGAGCTCTCCTCATCATTAACAAATGGTGTAGAGATAACGAGCTAACTGTAAATGCGGAGAAAACAGTTAAAATTCCATTCACTAGGAGGCACAACCTCGACAAGCTCGAGTCGCTTAAGCTAAACAACAAGAGTATACCATTTTCAACAGAGGTTAAGTATCTGGGAATTACCTTAGACCAGAAACTAACCTGGAACGCACATGTTGATGGTGTACTCAAAAAAGCCAAAATGGCACTAGGAGTCTGCGGTCGATTAGCAGGGGACAGATGGGGACTAAAACCAAAAGTCACCTTCTGGCTCTACACAGCGGTGGTGAGGCCAATGATAACCTACGCCTCAGCAGTCTGGTGTGGCAAAACGACACAGATTACTACCCAGAATAAGCTTGGCAGCCTTCAAAGAACCGCCTGCCTGCATATTACTGCAGCCCTGGGCCCGTATTCTCTAACTCAGTGACTATCAAAAATGAAAGCCACTGACATATATGTAATATCCATTGAAGGTTTGCTATGAAATGTTACTTTTTAGGGTTCCGTACCAAAATGGTAAAATGGAACCCTTATGGTGCGACTTTCTCCGTCTGTCTGTCCGTCTGTCCGTCTGTCCGTCTGTCCGTCTGTCCGTCCGTCACACTCGATTATTTCAGTAACTACCGAAGCTATCGACATGAAATTTGGAATAGTTGTGTATATTAGTGGCCCAAAGACACTGGAATTAAAAAAAGTTGGAAATTATTTTTGTTCTTATTTAAAAAGGGGGAAAATCTGAGGGTTGAAATTTAAAAGTGAGATAACTGTACTGTGTGGGGTATCATATTAAAGGGTTTACTTTGTACATTCTAAAACAGATTTTTAATTATTTATAGTTATGATAGTTTTTGCTTTATCGGGGAAAATGTCTAAAAAAATACCGTTCCCCCCCCCTTATCTCCGGAGTTTACCAATCGAAAAATTTGAAATAATTATGGTCAATAGGAATTTACGTATATTTTACAGGAAAACTATAGCCAATGCTCTAACTAGCATAGTTTTTTTGATATTAACAATAAACCTCTACAAACAAAGTTAGTCTTGCGGTTCATTAACAAAGGTAATTATTTATTAATAATGGTACGGAACCCTTCGTGCGCGAGTCCAACTCGCACTTGCCCGGTTTTTTTATTTCATAGTAAACCTTCAATGGATATTACATATATGTCAGTTGCTTTCATTTTTGATAGTCACTGAGTTAGAGAATACGGGCCCTGGAAGCTCTTCTAAATTTACCTCCTCTCCACATATTTCTGAGGAAGGAGGCGAGAATGAGTTTGTACAGGATTACCTGCCAAAGGAAGGAAAACTGGATCTCCCAGGCACTGAGGGACTTTCATAACTCGTTGCTTGGGATCCTGGTTTTAGGAATGCCGTCCGATATGATGGCCCCTAAACACTACTTCCAAAGGCCCTATAAGGTAGAAATTCCGGATAGGGATGACTGGCTAAACAACAGAATCACTTGGCCATCGGGCAGCATCAAATGGTACACCGATGGTTCGAAGTCGGGCAAGGATGTAGGTTGTGGAATATATGGAGAGAAACCCCGGGCTAAGTTTAACCGTAACCTGGGGGTCTACTCATCCATATTCCAAGCGGAGGTTTACGCCATAATAATTTGCGCGGAAACTATCCTGCAGGAGAACTACGGCAACAAAACTATTTACATCCACTCGGATAGCCAGGCAGCTCTATCAGCCTTATCGTCAGAGGTAATTACCTCAAGACTGGTTGACTGCTACAGGGACACACTAACCATCCTGGCCCGTAGCAACAAGGTGGTTCTTCGCTGGGTTCCAGGGCATATGGGTATAGCCGGCAATGAAAACGCCGATACCCTGGCTAAAACGGGCGCTAAGGTAAGGCAGATCGGACCAGAAACGGTCTGCGGTATACCTAAAAGCCTGGTGCAGCTCACCCTGCTAACCTACTCATTCTATGAAACACTCACTCGTTGGAGAAACTTACGTGGTCTAAACCATTCAAAGGCGCTGGTCAGAACCTTCAACAAGAAGGCCGCCTCCGAGGCGCTAGCGCTCAGCAGAAAAAACCTACGCATTTTAGTACGAGCTTTAACAGGTCACTGCGGTCTTAACAGACACATGTTTAACCTTAAGCTCAGGGACACGGATATCTGCAAATTATGCCAGGAATCCTGTGAGACTCCGCTGCATATTATCTGCCAATGTCCCGCTCTTATGCATAAACGAAGCATCCATCTGGGCAAACATATTATTCACCCAGAGGATGCTTCCCGTATTCCAGTCAAGAAAACGCTGCTGTTCCTGACAGAAGCAAGCATTGGCGAGGAAATTTAAATTGGAGGTCACATCACAATAGATCGGAGACGGTCGCAGTGATACAGGACATAGGGGACTGAGACCTCAATAAGAAGAAGAAGAAGGGTGCGCGTACACATGGTGAATGCGCTTGTTTGTGCGAGACTCGCGTGCTATAGATACGCGTGGATGAGGTAGTGCGATGGGCGATCTTTCGTGTGCTGCTCCTGCGCCGTGAGTGATATTATGGGACTTATAAACATTGACCCTAAAAAAATGTGAAGCTGATTTTTGGCACAAGTGTTCCTTGGGGTCTGAGTAGTACCTCTTAAAAATTCCCCCCTCCTACTCCTGGGCTTTCCCCCCATCCCCTCAAACGTCTCCCCAACCGCAGTTTTTTGTAATTTTCTTAAAAAAATATTAGTGCTAGAAAAAAAAAATCTATGGCGAAAATTATCTTTCATTAAATTATCTACAAAATAATATTTTAGTTCATTTCGATAAGACTAATAGTTTCGAAGATATAATAACCCATTGAGCATGAAAAGAAAATATTTGGCATAGTATAGCTTTTTGTAATGTTGTTACTTGTAATTTCCATAAAAACTGATAGAGCTAAGCTAAAAGAGAAAGGTTATTTAATTAGCTATAAAATGATATTTAGTTTATTTTGATAAGAGTAGTAGTTTTGGAGATATGCCTAATTGCCTACCTATTGTTTAAGATAAAGAAAATAATATTATGCAAATACCATGTAGGTACCCTACGTTGTTTTAAATTTCCGAAAAAAAAGAGTAAGGAAAAACTGATTAAAGTAGTAAGTATCATAGTTAAATTACCTACAAAATAGTTTTAAGTTCATTTTGATAGCACTAATAATTTCTAAAATATACCTGTCATAGTTAACATGAAAACTATGTTTATATAATATAAAACGATGTGTTTTATATCTACTTATTTAAAAAAAAAATTTCATTAAGATAGGGCTAATAATTTCGAATATATATCCATGTATACTGTACGAAAAGCTGGAAAAAATCCTCGGAAGAGTAATTAATTTCACTAAATTACCTACAAAAAAGTCTTTAAATGGTGAATTCAGATAGAACCAATAGTTCGAGAAATATGGCAACCAAGTTATTTTTCATTCAACAACCAAGTCCAAGTTATTTTTCTTTCAACAACCGTGGATGTATTTTAGAATTTTCACAGAAACAAATAGAACTAAGAAAAAAAACATCAGAAGCAAAAATAAATTTAATTAAATTATCTTCAAAATTGTTTTTAGTTTCTTTTGATAGAACTAATAGTTTCAGAAATATGGCTGCCTAACTATACTTTTGTAAAATCCGTGAATGTTTTTTGTAATTTCAATAAAAAAGTATTAGAGCTAGGAAAAAAGCTGTCAGGACTTAGTACAAAGATTATTAATTTACCTATAAAATAGTGTTTAGTTTATTTTGATAAAACCGTTGGTAGTCATGTAGACTTAGCATTATACTATGGAATTAATAGAAATTAAGCCCTAAATAAATAACGTATTTTTTATTTTAAGCACAAATGATGTCCTCTTTTCTCCCCACTCCCTCAACCCCGAAGAACGATCAATCGAATTTGCAATGTAAAGAGTAAGTGGTCGTTGTTAGAACTTTGATGAAATATGTATAAATAATCATATACCTATAATATATTATTGACTAAAGTGTGGTGTCATTTTGTAGATAAACATATCATGATCAAAATTATTGCAATTAATTTTCTGTCATGCACGCTTTCGATCATCATATTTCCGAAAGAATTCAGTGTATTGAAATGAATTAAAAAGCATTTTATAGAAGATATTTTTATGAACTTTCATTTTTTCTTGTTGTTTTTTTCCTAGCTCTTATACATTTCGTGTAAATCACGAGAAAATTACACGATTTTGCAAAAAAAAAAAACAAATACTACGCAAAGTAAGCCGGTATATTTCCAAAACTATTTATCCTATCCTAATGATTTAAATGCCATTTGGTAGATTATTTAACGTAAATTATTTGCGTAATAGATGGTCTTTTTCTAGCTCTAATATTTTTTGAGATAATTATAAAAAACTGCGGTCGAGGAGACGTTTGAGGGGGTGGGGGAGAAAGACCGCCGCCTAGGAGTGGGGAATTTTTAAGAGGTACTTCTCAGACACCAAGGAACACTTGAGCGTAGCCTAGATAGATATGAACCACGTTAGCGCTACGTAGCTGCGTGCAGTTAAAAAGCAACCTCACAATTTGTTGTGAGATTGCTTTTTGTTGTGGGGAGCAATGCGAGCAATCTGCAAGCGTACATAATACCGAATACGTCTTTGATTAAAGGAATGCGTAATGTGTGCGAGTCTTGCGTGCGAGGCGGACCTAGCTTTAGTAACAGCGTGCGTGTGGCGTATACGGTATAGGTATGCAGCGCATTCGCCAGACGTGGAAACGCACCTTATAGGAAAATTTTGAATCAAGAATATGGCTGAGATATAGAGCGTACTTTGACTTTGCTTAATCTTAAATGAACAATAATATTGTCTTTGATTAGAAAATTCCCCGAAAAGGAAACGTGTTTTGTCTTTTGAAGAAGTTTTGAAAGATTTGTCAACAAAGAACTATAAAAAATAGCTAATCTATGCTATGGAGCTGTCATACATATCCTATTATCCTAAAAATATGTTACTCTGATGTTACTTGTCTCTGGTCATACTCATACAACCATAGAGGTAGTATAAGGTATACTACCTCTGTGCATACAATTTTTTTTTCTGGTCGGTGCTCACTGCTCATACAATACAAGACGCAAGACTGAAGACTGCGCAAGACAAGTAGGTAGTTAAAACTTAGTTTTTCTTCAAAAATTCCGAGTTTTTGAAGAAAATGTAATGTTTTTTATTTTGTTATAATCAGAGTTATAATGTTGAATTAAACTGAAGGAAGTCATAAATAATATAGATTATCTTTTAAGTTAGTGTTTTATTAGTACCTATAACTTCCAATTTCCAAAACAATAATAAGTCACATTCATAAAACTACCTGAGTGGAGTATTTTTTTTAAATATTTACAAACATGAACATAGAAAGTGCTGCAGTAAATATTTTGAAACGAGGTGTGGATTTAGATACCAAGAAACGTTATACTGAAGCTCTTGTATGCTATCAGGAAGGACTGCAAGTATTAGTTGATAAGTTGAGAGGTAAGCAAAAAAAAGTACTTACTTATTATAATACTACATAATACTAATATAATAATAATAATAATATTTTTATTTCACAAACATACAAATGCTGCTTTGTAACTAAGGGCACAACAAAGTTGAGATGCAGTGGCTTGTATAAATATACACACAGATTGATGCGCAGACTCTGCACTAAGATAAAACTTGTATTGCAGAAGTCTGCATTCCCTTCGGAGGATCAACTTCAGCCAAAGATTTACATAAAAGAAAATACGCTATAGTTTATGTATACCTATTTGTAATATTCTGAATGAATTGTGAGGAAGTGTGTGTGTGAGTATGTGTAGGTGAGGAACGTGTGTAAGTGTGTGTGTAAGTGTGTGTGTGTGTGTGTGTGTGTTTGTGAGTTAGTATATACTTTTTAGGAGCTTCTCAGTTTCCTCATAACTCAATGTTTTTATATAATAATGGTGATTCTAGTTTATCAAAACCACAAAAAATAAAAATAAAACATATTTATCAAGTTATCTTTATTACAATACAAAAGATATTAGGTACCTAGGTATTTTATTTTTACAAAGATTATTTCTTTCAAATTTTGTCTTTAACTGCAGTTAATATGGTCCATTCTACAGTCTTCGATGATGAATCGGAGCATTTCGAGTGGTATTTGATGAATTCAAGTGGTATTTAAGTAGTAGGTACGGGAGCAGGTGATATGGCTTGACCGTAACAAAGGATGATCATCCTCTAAGCGGGTGTTGTGCTCGGAGACCACTGGTCCGACCGTTCATCTTTGGAGGTCGTATAATAAATATATAGCTCAATTCAGAGTAAACTTTGTAATAATTGTGACTTGGGCTCTTCGTGTTCCTCGTGCACTACTAGTAGTGCCATCTTGTGGATTATGTGCGGACTGCGGAGACCGCCAAGACAGGGATATTCTTATTCCACCAATACTTAAATATAATTGTTAAATTTTTTGCTCTATAGGTGAAAATGATGAAAACAATAGGAACTATTTAAGGAAAAAAGTAGAAGAATATATGAACAGAGCAGAGGCCATCAAGAAGCTGGTACTTAAGCAGAAAGATGAGGGAAAGTTCCACGAGCAAGTGCACATAGAGAACGATTCAACAGGTCACGGATATAAGACATTGTTTGGAAGGTTTCTTGATGAAGAGGTGGAATATGTGGTGGTTGAGGACCCTTATATTAGGAGTTTCCATCAGGTGAGGATGTATGAACTATTACTTTGTATACCTAGAGTTTAAGTCTAAGGGTGGAGTTCACCGACTTTTTCATCGGCTGATTATCAGATAATCGACTGATTAAATCTTTTTTACTGTTCACCACAACCCAACCACTGTTTACAACGCTTGATCGGCTGTTTAACGTAACCGAGCTCGGAGGGATCGTTTAAACGCCGATTACTACATTTTGACATTTGTCTTAGCTAATATTATACAGAGGAAAGATTTGTTTGTTTGCTTGGTAGTGGACAATATCAACACCTTGACCTACTCAACCGATTTTAAAAATTCTTTATAGAATAGATACTTTATCAGCGAGTAACATAGGCTATATTTTATTTTCAAAAACGAACATTGCAATAAAGTGAATGAAGTCGGAAAAAATTACCACTATTCGGTTTCTACACGGCATCGTACCGGAACGCTAAATCGCTTGGCGGCACGTCTTTACCGGTAGGGTGGTAACTAGCCACGGCTGGAGCCTCCCACCAGGCCAGACCAGGGAAAATTCAGAAATTATAAATTTCCAAACCCTGCCGGGGATCGAACCAGGGACCTCCGCACGTTCAGGCAACAGCGCTCAACACTGCGCCATGGAGGTCGTCGAATCCTTATCAAAATAAAGTGGTTTCTCATCTCAAGTATTTATTATAGACCAAATTCGCCCTTTACACCATTTAATTCAGATTAATATCTTAGAAGATATCATAGAAATAAAGTAACGCGCAATAGAAATAGGTGCCGCGACATGCATTGGCAGGCGGGGTGAAAAGATATTGCAGTGTTAATGTAAAACCTGATTTGCTGCCCAGTACCGACTGGCTATTATTGGGTATGGACTATTATGATGAGTGCTACACGTGTGAATCCGGGGCGAAACCCTAGTATTTAAATAATGAGCTTCTCCTCACTGGTGAAATTGAGAGTGCGCTTCTTTTGGCCTTCCATATTTACAAAATTTTAAAAAACTGTGCAGAGAACCACAAAAATCACTTGACTGATGCTTAGCTGCGTTTTCAATAATTTCAGATTTCTGCAACTCAACACGCCACATCTGGCACAATTCAAAATATCTTGTCAGTTCAAATTTCAAAACAAAAGGGGCCATGACACCGTATTACCTGTCCAAATTCAGAACTACAGCTTAGTAATATCCTCCCCAATGGTGTCGTTATACTTTTCATGTTGATAGCATTTTATTTTATACTACTAAATATAAACGTCACAGTACGTCAGCATGAACAGTTAAAACAATGAGACTACGCAAATGTGTTGGCTTTTACCATTCGTTCAGTTCATGTCAATTTGCTGTGAATGGTTGTTTATCGCCTGGTTTAATGACCGTCGTTCAAAATAACGTCGTGAACAGTAAATATTTAAACGGTTGTTTAAACGGTGTTGAAGAATAATCAGCCGATTACCTAAATATCGTTTAAACAGAAGTCGGCGCACTCCACCCTAATACTGAGTATTCTTTGAGTGTCAATATTATATTCTTAATGTTATGGTCCATTTGTACAAGCCGAAACAATAATCCGGCTATGAGAGTAAAGGAACAGAGAGTGCACCTGTGATTGCGTTCGCAAACAGATCTTATACTGCTCAAGTGTGAACAATTCATCTCCTGCACAGATGGCTAATTTCTCTGGAGATAGGCCCTCGTGACCGAAATTTGGTTGGGAGGACATTTTAATATCAAATTACCAAATATTATGAAAGTAATAAAATATATGATTTCATAAATTAACATTACAGTGTCAAAACTTCCTTCGCTTATGTGAATTACTAGTGAAATCCTGTCAAAATCTGAGACGAATACAGTTAAAAACGAGTACAGATGGAAAATCTGAAGCCAACCAGAAAGAGTGGTTCTACAACCTACAGACTGACTTGCACAAGTATGGAATACAACTAATAGTCATGTACTCTGATACTTTGCATGACAGGCAAATTATGTGAGTTATTCTTAAGTTGGCTCATACGATAGTAAGTAACCAGTAATAGCCTAGTGGCATAGAGATTCGGGTGGTTGGGGGTTCAATCCCTGTCCGAGAGTTTTTAAAAATTTTGTAAAAGGTTCTGCTCTAAGCTTCCTATATTGTATGCCTGTTGGAGGTAGGCTGTTCCTGCAATTATTAATATTTTAAGATCTTTAACGTCCAACGATTTTAATAAATAAAAGTGGGTGAAGTCTGCCAATATACGCTTGGCCAGTGTGGTGGCCTAGGGGATTTTTTATCAAAATTCAAGTTTCTATGGCATTTTTCGGAGCCAAATTTAAAATAAATCTGCTTTTTTGCTCTTAGCTTTCACTAAACTCCATCATTCAATTTTTTTTAGCCTTAGTTCGGGCTGGATTATCAAGATAGGAAGAGGTCTAGACTTCTACAAGGCGCCAAGCAACAAGTTCTGTCTAGGCGTATACGACCTAGACTTGCGGCAATGTCACGAGACTACAGTGGATATAGTTCATTCAAAAAATGTAAAACAGTCTTATGGATAATAAATAATAATATCTTTTTTTTAATTTTTTTTAAAGCCTAACCAGGAAAGTAAAAAACCTGATAGGAGGCGCCACAATTGGCATTGCATTTCTCAAGTATACATTTATTCTTATTCCGTCTTAGCTAATCTTTGTATTACCACTAAAAAAATATTAGTTCCACTTTTTTCCGCAACATGGCGAGGTTTTCTATTTTTCTGGTCAGGCTATCAAACTATACTTATTTTGTATTTACCTTTTTGAAACTCAGACAGATTTTCTGTCTAGTAAAAGCCGAGTTGATATATTGATGCTGGCAGCATTGGCACACTAGTTACGAAAGAAATCCCCGGCAATGTCGAAGAAAACTCAAGTCGTCGTCGTCAGTTGTCGCCAAAAACCTAGGTTCTTGAGCTTAAGAGTAAAGCGCTTTATACACGGTCCATCTTGCTGTACGTCCCGCCAAGGTCATGCACGATGCACGATTAAAAACGACTGCGAATAGGCTTGGAGTACGTCGGTAATTATTATTAATTGTTTACTGGATTTGCACGACCAATTTTGCATCCAGCGAGCGCCCCCACCACCGCGTTGTGCAGATAGACAGTGAACGCGGATGTACGTCAGAGCGGTCCTGCGTCGTGCGTGCTTGATCGTGTATAGACGTGCTGTACAGCAGATTTAACATTTAGAGCTTGTTTCGCAAGGTGAAACACTTTCAAGCAGCTGCACGTTCATAATAAGTTTTTTCCCTTCT
Source organism: Erebia epiphron (assembly GCA_963932025.1). Classification (NCBI taxonomy): domain Eukaryota; kingdom Metazoa; phylum Arthropoda; class Insecta; order Lepidoptera; family Nymphalidae; genus Erebia; species Erebia epiphron. The sequence continues at coordinate 29,093,843 of OZ009946.1, forward strand.
GCTGCTGCTGACAACACCAGAAGAACTCCCATTTTTGGCGTTTTGATAAAACAGGTGGCATTTTAAGTAAATTAAAACACGTCCTCTCAATTCGTTCGATTTATTCTGCTCACGCTTGATGCGCGCACGATAGTCTGTATGCTACATCCAGCACAGCACCGCGGCCTTGAGCTAACGTACAGCAAGATGGACCGTGTATAAAGCGCTTAAGGAGCCGGCTAAAACAAAAAAAAATATCTTTGATTGGGGAAATCCCCGGAAACATAAGGGGAACATACCTAATTACTTTCGTTGTTCCTATCTTCTTTTTGTGGTCGGTGGTTCCTAATTCCTATTTATACAATACGTTACTTGTCTCTGTCTGTAATTAATTTCCGGTTCTCAGAATATTTTGTTATTTAAACTAGGTACTAGATACTAGGTACGTAAATTAATGTGAATACTGAGTTGTGTTCACAGAAGACTATTAGTTACAAACAGGCGTTCATTTTGAAATATTAATAGGGAAAGAAGTAAACACTGCCAGGCCGCCGTTATTAGGCAGATCTTGTAAATTGTTCAACCATGGATATCGAAAGTATTGCAGCAAACATTATGAAAAAAGCCGTGGATTTGGATGTTATGGAACGCTACACGGAAGCTCTTATTTTTTATCAGGAAGCATTGCAAGTGCTAATAGAAAAGATGAGAGGTAAGCTTAACTGATGATTTTTTTAACTATGTAAGTGCCTACCTACTGATAAAAATAAAGTTACCCTAATTTATGACCGCTAGAAGCCAAGTGGCTTGGCAGTTGGCACTCAATTGTTCGTCTGTCTGTCCCTCTGTGAGAGGCATAGGATGACAATAATTTAGGAATGAAATAACATCAAATTCGCAAATGTTAATATGTAAATCGGTGGCCTAAAGCCTTAAAATTTGGAAAATAAAAATAATACCTTCTCAAAAATCTCTCAAATTGAGGGCTCTTTATGGGTGGTCATAGAAGCGAATGGGAACTCCTTTTTGTTTCTAATAAGGTGGTTTCAATGCGCAAACACGTCCATAATTAACGATCCTGACGACCGAAGCCCCAGGGCTCACACAAGGCTCACACTCAACTTTTCGGCGAAGCTTAACGCTCGTCCGGGATACGTTACACGTAACACTCAATCCGTAAAAAGAAAAAATCTCCGTGAAGGGTGAACAGAAAAAGAATAACTGCAAGACACACTATAAGCGTCCCGCGTTTCGCCACGCTTTGTTTTTTAGTCAGAAATTTCAAATTCCCAAATTGACCCTGCCGGGAATCGAACCTGGGATCTTATTTATGTTCACATGTTATACATCACTAAAGTATGTGTCATTGGGGTCCCAAAGTGCTGGAACCGGCGACCTCCCAATGGAAAACGTAGCGTTGGCAGACCCCCACTATGTGTATGGATGACGTCAATCGAGTCGCTGGATCCAGGCAACGCACGACTGCGGCATTTGGAAATCCTTGTAAGAGACTTTATATGTCCAGTAGTGGACTTCCATCAGTTAACTAGACGACGATGACAATGACACACATTGTGACAGCTTGAGGCTTGTGCTTGACGACAACTCAATGCAAAGCAATGATAAGGTCTACGTTGGAGCGTGCTTGCCTAGAAAATGCCTAAACACACTTGTAGTGTGTATACTGTATAGTCTCACAAACTTATCTGACTATAATGTGGCCAAAATTGGACTATATTTTATGCCTGTTTAATTATGGTTTTTATTATATTTTTCATATATACTAGCAACACTGTCACTGGGTTAGATACATTTGTGGGACCATATCTATAACATGCATGCCTAATTGATATTTTTAATTTAAAGGCGAAAATGATGAATGCAACAGGAACTGTTTAAAGTTGAAAATAGAAGCATACAATATAAGGGTAGCCGCTATTAAGGAGCTGGTACAAAAGCAGAAAGAGGAGGGAAAGTACCGTGAACAGGTGAAAAGCAATAAAGATTGAAATGTGATAGAAGCCGGTGTTAATTTGCAGAAGTCCATGATAATGAAGGATCTAGAAGTTTAATTTGCTAAATTGTGCACTGTAAGATTACAATCGTATACTGAGCGGTATCGCAAGCTGCAGGTGCAAGATACACACTGTACCAAATAGATATGTGTCTACTGTGGCGGATTATGGCAAATTAAACTTCTACTTCCTTCATTATCATGTACTTCCGCAAAGTAATGGCTGCTTCTATCCCATACTTGTTATAAAACAAAAACTTACATGATTCAGAAACTGGCTGTATCTAATATTGTCTTAACTTATTAGGTAAACATCGAGGAGGGTTCAACAGGCCATGGGTATAAGAAACTGTTCGGCAGGTTCCTTGATGGTGGTGTGGAACATGTGATCATTGAGGATTCTTATGTTAGAACATTTCATCAGGTGAGAGTATTTTAAATTTTAATTATTATCCAATACCAAATTATTACGAGGATGCTCACGACTTCGTTGGCGTGGATTAAGCTTTTTATTCCTCTTAGATTTTCGGGGATAAAAAGTAGCAGATGTCCTTCCCCGGGATACAACCTATCCCTGTACCAAATTTCATCAAAATGGGTTGAACAGATTTACCGTGAAAGTGTAGCAGACAAACAAACACATTTTCGTATTTATAATATTAGTATGGAATGAGTATGGATTACAATTCTGTAGTGCACTACAGAATCAGCCTATAAACTAAATTAAAATGACAGCATTAAAAATATTGCTAACTCTTTCACAATACTCCCTGCAGGAAGGGACACAACTAGATTTAAAGCTGTCATTTTAGTTTAGAAATTGTGTTATACAGAATTGGCCACTTTGTCCGACTTAGACGGGCACATATTCATAAACGTGTTTTTCCATTCGGGATGTTTCGAGAGTCTTAGAGAGATATCCGCGCCATATACCTACCTAATGATTTGAGACTTATTTCGTGGTTTAACCACATATTATAATGTAATTAACTGGTGTAAGTTCCAGTTTATTACATTACTAGCCGATGCCCGCGATTTCGTCCGCGTGAAAATTGTTATTATGTGTTATTCAAAATTTCCAGACTATAACGTATCTCTGTGCCAAATTTCATCCAGATCCGTTCAGACGTTCTGACGTGATTGAGTAACAAACATACATCCATCCATCAATCCATACATCCAAACTTTCGCATTTATAATACTAGCATAGTAGTACCTATAGATAATAACTAGTATGGCGCGTGGATGCGCGGCCCGCTGAAGCGGACCGCGTAGCAGACCGCACGGCCCACTGTCTACTTACTTCCTCTCCTCCTATCCTAGTGTTTACTGCTTACGTGTTCTGAAGTAAACAACACACTGCTGTGCTAGCGAGCACAGTGGAAGCGCCAGCATGTCAAGCACCCGACAGACGTAAAAAAAATTCTCATAAGAAAACATAAAACAGAGACCCCCCTAAAAATCTAAAAGGGCCTTTAAATGTACAAAAACTTTCCAGACATGCATACAGTGTAAGAGACCGTTGAAGTAAAAACACAAAGAAACCTTCCTAAGTTGATTAGTATCAATATCATACCGCTGACGATCGGGTACCTTTGGGTGCCATGTAATTTCGCCATCTTGGCTTTCCTAACGGCAAACCGACAATTCTCAAATCTTGTAAAAAAAACATATTAAAGTCATGCATATTTCCTACTTCCACTCTTCCATCTAGTATACTTTCTGAAATAGATACCTATTAAATTTTGGCCGTGCTCCTCACCCATCTTTTAAACCCTCGATCATCATCGCTCTCCATATATTTTTTTCTCCGAAAAATTATGGAGAGTTCTTCTTTAAGAACAAATTTTGAAAAGGAACCGCATCAAAGTATTGCATAGTTCAACACTAAATTGTAGCCTCTTCAATATTCGCCATACATTTTCTATGGAAAAATAAATTCCGGCATCTTGAATTTTTTTCCTGTTCATCAAGTAGACCTTCATGTCCTGATCATCTTTTGCAAAGAAACCACTCTTCCATCTTCTATACTCTCCGAGATAGACACCGACGAAATTTGTATGGCGGCCATCTTAAATCCGCCATTTTGAAAATTTTTTCAGCTCACTGTCAATTGGATGAAGTTTCGAATGACATTTGGTCGAGCACTCCCCACCTATCTTCAATACCCTGGCTGTGCTGTTCACCCGTCTTCGAAATCCTCAATCATCAGCTCTCTCCGTATTTTTCCTCTTCATGAATTTTTCCCCTCTATAGGGAATGGTCAGTGAAAAAAATTTTTTTCATACAAAATTGTTCAGGAGAGGTGATCAATCAATGAATCAGCACGAGCAGCTATATATATATTAATGTGTCGTAAAACCACGAAAAATATTATGACGATTTAATTTGTCGGTATTTCGACCTAGTTGCATGGATCGATTAGTGTAATACTTAGCTTAAAAATATGTAGGTTTTTAACGTTCTAGGTAATACATTAGGCAAGTCCACCAGTGTGAAGGCTATATCTAACAGATTATATTTTGCTCTTTACAGTGTCAAAACTTTCTATGCCTGTGCGAATTACTTGTGAAATCCTGCGACAATCTGAGGCGAATACAGTTAAAAACAAGCAAAGATGCAAAATCTGCGCCCAACCAGAAAGACTGGTTCTATAACTTAAAGACTGACTTACAGAAGTATGGGGTAGAACTCATAGTCATTTACTCTGATAGTCCGTACTTCCAGCAAATTATGTGAGTACTAGATGAGGCCAGCGACTTCGTCCGTGTAGATGAGGTTTTTTGGTTCAAGCGGGAACTCTTTAATTTTCCGGGATAAAAAGTAGCATATGTTTTATTCCAGACTTAGTATAATCTATCCCTGTGCCAAATTTCATCCAGATCCGTTCAGCCGTTCTGGCGTGAAAGAGTAAGAAACATCCATACATCCTCACAAACTTTCGCGTTTATAATATTAGTAAGGAAGTAAGGATATTAGTAATAATTAGTAAGGCTATTGCTCTTTTTATATAATTCGATTATTTTAATAGACATCCAAAAAGGAGGAGGTTCTCAATTCGGCGCATACCTATTTTTTTTATCCTGAAACTATCTTGTACTCTACAGGTTTTTTGTGCCAATATAGTCTCAGTGACGCAACGATCATAAGAGCTATATATTATTATTTTTTAGTTATAGTTGTTTATTATTATAGTTCGTATCTAGTTAAATAAAAATGAATGTCTGCCGACTGTGTGTTCATAATCATAAGATTATTTATACATTAGCACATCGTTTATCAGATTTAGTTGAAATTTTGTACAGTTATGGTTGGAACTTGTGGAAAGGTTTTTTTATCCTGTGTGTGTGCCATAAAGTCTGCACAGGGCATACGTTGTTATTTGTAAAAATATTGAAAGACGATTACCTGATCGAATCCTATTTCTCTTTCAGCTTAAGTTCTGGCTGGATCATCAAAATAAGCAGAGGTCTAGACATGTACAAGGCGCCGACCAATAAGTTCTGCCTAGGCGTATATGATCTAGACTTGCGCCAGTGTCACGACACTAAAATTACCATAGTGCATTCAAAAGATTTGAAACAGTCATTAGAGTTGTCGCACACTGCCGCAGCGCAACAGGTATCGAGGACTAGATGCAGACCCGGATTGCCTAGACTGCCATTGTTGACGCGATCCAGCAACCAACGCGGCCGCCAGTCGCAACCAGCGGCTAGAGCCAGACCCTCGGTTAAATCTCATCATCTCAGCCTGCAGACGTCCACTGCTGAACATAAGCCTTTCGCAAAGGACGCCACCACACCCAGTCCTCAGCCTTCCTCATCCAGCCACTTCCCGCCACCCTCTTAATTTCATTGGTCCCTCGTGCATGAGGGCGCCCCAATATCGATATACATATATAGGTACTAGATGGGCCCTTTCATAGAAAAAAATTGGGCGTCCAACCTTTAGAGCACGCTCCTAACCTGTATAGCCCTGTCCTTGTCCCACGCCATAGCGCTCTCCCGCTTTTCAGGCTAGATGGCGTTAGTAAAATAGGTCCACATTCTTTGTTTGACAGGGCCCGTCTATGTAAATTGAGGTCGTTGCGCCCCACACTACGCTAACTTGCGGTCTCCACTCTAAAACTTTCCGGCTCCAACGGCCATCGCTCCTTCGACAGGCATGGCCTGCTCACTGCCACTTCAGCTTGCTAATGGTTTGCAGTTAAATCTAAATTATTATAAAACGGAAAAGTTTTCATATCCTTTATGGCTGCGTCATACCTTTAACCACTTGTGGCGATATAACCGCTGTTCGATGGGAATCTCATGTCGTACCTATAGTTGTTGTAGGCGGTTTGCCTTTGTGGTGTATGTATAAGTCGTGTATGTATGTACGTATAACATAATTTTTCTGAGAGCGTAAGCTCTGGAGCGATTTCTCGACCGCGCACACTATCACAAATCTGTAAGTATGGACTACCTACCACAAACATAGGCAAACCAACCACCTTCGTGAGATAGAACTTCTTTATTAATTTTCGTATTGTTTGAATAGAAAATTTGAACGAATCTTTTTTTATCATAATATTACTTCAAAGTTTTATAACTACTATGCTGCATTGTTATACCGTCTATCGTGTTACATAACTCGTGTACATTGTTATATAACTACGAAAATACCTACTTTAAAAATATTGTTCTATATTTTTAATTATGTTAGGTACCTAATTATAAAAAATATTATAGAATGTCTTGATTATTTTATATAAAAAAATTAAAGTAATATGAAAACTTTCAATAGAATAAAATTTCTGGTCTTACTTTCAATACAAATGTAATACTTACTTTCAAATATTGTACTATCGTATGCATATCCAGATGTTATTATGATGGCATTCTATCCTTTTCTAGTGACTGTAATCATAAGAGGAAGAGAGATAAATATATTTTTAATTATCCTAATAGCATCTAGATTGGATAGGTACCTACTATTTGCCCTTGATTCCTGAAAGGTAACAAACTTACAATTCGAAGGAGTCTTCATAACGAAGCATAAAGTCAAAGTGAAGTTGACCTTGTTTTAAAGCAAAATAAAACCACTTGTTTTTATAATGAGGAATATATTTTATTTATAAACATAACAATAAGCGGTTAACCCGCGCATACCGTTACAATATAATATTTTTTTACAATATAAGTACCTACTCGTACACCCTTCTTATAATTGAGATAAGACGTTAAATAAATAAAATTAATCAATGCTTTAAGTTACAAATACCTACATTATTAAAGCATTGTAATCTTTATATTAATACAATTCAAGACAAGTAAGTTCGAGAAGATTTATCTTTAACTAAATTCGAGTTTGTATTGTAGGGAATTTATAATTTGGGAGCATATAATTTGGCTTATTCAATTGTACACAATCTCTCAACTATAGTAATTATGTTCGCATTAGGAAAATAGTAAATTCCTCGACCAATCAAGTTGCAAAAAATAGCCTAAGATCCCGACGATCGACGATATACGACGGTCGACGACCTTCACCGAGCTGGTTAATGGATGAAACCTACTTTTTATTTTTATTTAATAATTATTCATTTATATTACTATTATAATAGATAAATACGCCTAAAATAGGTAGCCTATCAAAATCCGGTCCAGACTATTTTTAAATTAATTAATTTTTATTGAGTTTTTTTTAAATTTTTTTTGGTAGATACCCAATGCTATACCATCGCATTTGTTATAAAATTACCTATATTTTAATATATAACTCAAGCGGTTAACAGATCCGTGTTCGGGTATCGTACATACCTAAACGTATGAGAATGGATAAACGAAATTGAGCTCTAATCAAATGAAGCCGAACTTTGACGATTTGATCGGCAATCCTTACATGATTGCACCTTAAATAAGCGTGATGATGAGTCACTATACTATTTTCTTAACGCCACCACCACCACCACTACAGCCCATTAACATCCCACTGCTGGGTACAGGCCTCCACTCTCATATGAGAGAGAGAATTAAAGCTTAGACCCACCACGCTGCTCCAATGCGGGTTGGCGGGCTTTGACGACTATTATCATGTTAGTGATAAAAAAAATACAGTCTAATTGAGAACCTCCTCCTTTTTTTGAAGTCGGTTGATAACCGGGTCCGACGGCTTAACGTGCTCTCCGAGGCACGGGGGTGAAACACCGCCGATTTCCTAACTTTAGTCGGAAAACCCAATACTTAATTACGGCCCAACCCAGGACCTCGTCGGCTGCAATCGAACATACTAACTACTAGACCAACGAGGCAGTTTTCTTAACGCGGATAGACTTAACTAAAAGGCGGAAGAGTAAAGCATTAGTTTTTTACATTTGCTAATTTAGTTTAAAGATTGTGTGCAATAGAATTAGGCTCATTATAGAAGATGCATTTTCATGCTACATTTAAAAAGTTTAAAAGTATCTATCTTAGAAGGACAACAGACTGCGGGGTATTTCACAAAGAAAGGGGGAAGGACAGCGTTTATCTCGCTAATAGGTGAGAGGATAGAGATGAACATCCTTGCAGAGTCTTATAATTCGATATTAAAATGGTTGTGTTTGGTACGCTCCAAGATTATTGATATATTAATATATCTATAGTCGATACCTACGATGACTTATAACAATACCTACCTTTTACCTAGGCCGAATAAAACTTTTTAAATAAAGTCGGCCATGTTACCATTTTAATTGATTCTAAAGTTCAAAGTCGAAAATCGAAAATAATTTTATTGAGGGTAGTTGATGTTTTTAAAGTAAAATGTAAGACTAGCAAATTAATGTATGGCCTCCGGTAAAAAACTTAAAATTATATATAAACAAGGTATTACAGAAACTAAGCATGTTTACAAAAAAAAAATGGTTTAGATTTTTTACTTAAGTATGGCTACATCAATGTGCACATTACCCGTTATTCTAGGTGAGCCACGTAAGATCTGCGCCTCTATAGAAAATAACATTTCTACGCGATAACGTAGCCCACGTGAAGGGTCAGCTTATGTTTGATACTTTCGCGTCGCACCGAGTCGAGTCGCATATTGTCGTGCTTGTCGCTGACGTAGGGCAGGGTCTAAGGCTGAGATCTATAGAGCGTACTTTGATTTGGCTCAGACTTTACTTAGAGACTTTAAAATGAGATGAACTTATGTAAGTAACATAAATCTATCTCGTTTTAACAATGTCTTAAGTCTAAGCAAAGTCAAAGTTCGCTCTATAGATCTCACTCTAAGGCCCACTTGCTCAAGGCCTTAAATTAGTTTAAATATAAATTTTGTAATGCTGTCACTTTTTGGCAAGAGCAACGCAATCTAGCATGATGCGGCTGGCAAAAATAGACAACATAAAAAAAATACTATAATCTAGCCCGGTTGGCAAAATTGAAACAAATATTTCTGCCTGTATAGTTATTATTTTATTTTTAATATTTACTAGTGATGCTTTCTTTCACCGAGTCAGATAAGTTTATGGGACTATGTAAAATCAGTTTAAGTACCTATCCTTGTGCAGGTGGGCCTAAGTGATTTCAATTTATTCGATATCAAGCTAGCTCATGACTGCGATCTCCGGTAATGCAGTCTAATAAGCCGGTTAACCTAGATAGTATGGAGTGTAGAGATAAGGAGTAACATATCTGTATATAAAAAGTGTCCGTCGAAATGCATTAAATTGGGGGCGCCACATTCGCATCATGGTAAAAAAGGAAGCGCCAAATATTATTGGAGTTGGTTTGAGAAATAAACAAGGAAAAAACATTCATCATTATTTTCTACAACGTAAGTTGTTAAAATTTACAATAATTAACTATTTTAGTCTACAATAATATTAAATTTTTTAACTCTGCATACTTCACTTCAATCAACAATTGCTACATTCATACACTTTGCTACACCAGCGTCACTGTGGAAGGTTTTTGGACTGATTATATAGCAACCACTGGACACTTTTTCAACTTTTCCCCTTCCCCCTTGGATTTCATTGAGAACAGACGTGTGTAATGTGTTACAAAATTTTATTTCAAAATTAATTAAATGCATTTTTTAAAATAAAATAATCCAAATTAATTTCGTTCGAGTACTAGGCTCGCATAAAAGTTAACAAGTGCCGGACATTCAGTGAGCTTGTGTGAGTGCGATTGTATTTGCCGCATAACTACATGCGCATACGCTACGCCTTGCGCGTACTGAAGACCGATAAGGTACGACTTGTAATAATTGTGTTTGTCACTTCTATTCTCGCTGCGTCTAGCCGACTATGTATCGTACGCCGCCGCATACTCCGACGTCCGTGTCGTCTAATACACCGAGAACTCAGCCCCGTTGCGCGTCTGAACCAGACCTAAGCGCTGAAAACATTGAAACGGAGCGCAGCAACTGTGATTTCCCAATGCACACCTTTCGTCTGAGCAAAAGGAAACGCTCCGAGTCTGAGGATGACGACAGGTTAAAAGGTTTTATGCAGGAAATAAAACACATGTTCGATGAATTTAAAAACCACCAAGAAAAAAAGTTGGATAAATTATGTACAGCTGTTGATGACATCCGCACTTCGGTCGAGTTTTTATCACATAAATACGATGATTTGATTACTAGATTCGACAAATTAGAATCGGACCGGGGCAATGATGCCAAATATATAATCCCTGGAAGAGCGCCTGGAAAACCTGGAGCGAGGCGCTAGATCGTCTTGCTTGGAAATCAGGAATATTCCTACATCAAAATCGGAAACCAAAGACGACCTGGTAAAAGCTGTTGTGACGGTGGGTAACGTGCTCAAAACATCAATACAGACCCAAGATATTAAGGATGTTTACCGCATTAAAACCAAGGACTCGGCTAATAAAACAATTATTGTGGATTTCACTAGTAATATTTTAAAAGAAAACATAATCGCCTCGTACCGCAAATTTAATAAATATAACAATGGAGCAAACAAATTAACTACTGAACACCTGAAAATCTCAGGACCCTCGAGGCCAGTTTTTATTTCTGAAAATCTCACTTCAAAAATGAAACGAATTTATTTTCTGTCCAGAGACTTTGCTAAAACAAATAACTATAAGTTTTGCTGGCTTTCTCATGGAAAGATATTTTTAAGGAAAACAGAAGGGAACTCATTTATTCGAATAGATTCCGAATCTGACCTGGAAAAACTCAAAGGCCAGAAATGACTACCCACGGTGCTCGGCAGTGAAAATGCTTTCTCTCCCATGTTCAATGCAATAAGATCTCTGTGCATGATTTTTGTTATTATTTATAGTTTACTATTATATATTAGTATCTCTGAAGTAATTTTGCTAATTAAAAACAAAGACACAGACTCGACTCAAACGGATATTCTATGTTATCACTTCTCGCCACACACTCACAGTCACACGACACATTTTTCACACAAAGACCGTAGACTTTGCAGGAGCTATGATTTACGCGACTTTACCACAAATACCTACACTTTTTATGATTTTCACTACATTTTAATTGCTTCGAATATTAAGCGCACACCTTGTTCACGATATTACCGTACCCACTTTGATTACGTTCACTTGTTTAATTCTTATACTTCGGAATATGGATGACATCTTAATTATAAACAAGGAACTAGAGCATTTCTCTCTATCAAATTCACACATCTGTTTACCAGAAGAAACTAGTAAGTACATAAAAAAAGATACTGTGTCTTTAAAACTTCTTCACGTAAATATCCGTAGCATAAACTGCAATTTTAGTGGCCTATTGGTTTTGCTACAGCGGTTTGGTCATCAATTGGACATTGTTGTTCTCTCGGAATGTTGGCTAAGTAAATGCCCCCTGATTCCATCCTTAGAAGGTTTTCAGTCGTTCGCGTCTGCATACTCTAATCAAAACGAAGGTGTTGTTGTCTATGTTAGATCCCAACTTAAATGCACTCTGGATTCCATAAAAATTGATGAAGCGAATAGTTTAGTTCTACAGTTTTCCGAAGATGTTGTTGTCCTGGCCTTGTACAGATCACCTTCATATAAAAATATTAACATTTTTCTTAACAGCATTGACATAGCTCTTAACCGTCTCGACACTTACAAAAATATAATCATGGTTGGTGACATTAACATAAATATACTTCCAGGCAGTAATGATCCAAATGCAGACACTTATCTAAACTTGCTTGCATCACACGGTATGCTCCCAGGTCATCTTCTCCCCACCAGAATAAACAACTGCCTGGACCATGTTATATTTAAATCCCCAAATAGTGTTACTACGTTAGTCCTTGACGCTGATGTTACTGATCATGCTCCTGTTTTATTTTTCTGTGATACTAAAGTTAGAACGCAATCAGCCAACTGTACAGCTCGTCGAATAGACATTAAAGCTATAGTCACCCATCTGGAGCAGACAGATTATTCCTCTATTTTGGCATCCCGCGATCCTGATTCTGCTACGGATATCCTTGTTACATTAATTTCTGATACCATAAAAAATAATTCCCACACCAATACCATCCCAAACAGGAAAAGAATCATAAAACCGTGGATAACTCCTGGTCTTCTGAGATGTATTCGCCATCGCGACAAGTTATACCGTATCTTCAAAAAAAACCCTAATAATTTAACTTTAAAGACGATTTTCACCCGCTATCGTAATTTTTGCAATAACCTACTAAAAAAATTGAAACGTGATCATGAGCGTAAAGAGTTTCAAATTGCTTCTAAAAATCCTGCCAAAACGTGGAAACTTGTCAAGAGAATCGCAAATATCAAAGCTGAGAAGTCTAAGTCTCCTGACTTACTGAAAATGTGTGGCAAGCCAACAGAATCAGTGAATGCAGTGAACAAATTTTTTGCTAACGTAGGGAAAAGTCTTGCCGATAAGATAAATCTACCACCAACTGATGAAATAAATAAGTATTGCCCACCCATGCCTTCTCAATTAAATTCAATGGCTTTGCTTAGCGTAGACGACAGTGAAGTAGAATGCATTATAAATAATCTTAAGGGTAAATGCGCCGTCGGCTGGGATGGCATTCCTGCTTCTATTGTTAAAGCTGCCGTTCATACACTAGTACCTATACTAACCTTTATTTTTAATCTTTGTTTGGCTCACGGTGTTTTTCCTCGAGCCTTTAAGAAGGCGCTAGTGCATCCGATCTTTAAAAGTGGAGACAGAGACAGTGTCAATAACTATAGACCTATATCAGTCCTCACTACTTTATCCAAGATATTTGAAAAAATTCTGAACAAAAGATTAGTTAATTACCTGAAAGAAAACAATATTCTCTCCCAAAATCAGTTCGGGTTCAGAGCGGGCAAATCTACGGAGGATGCCGTTCTGACACTTACTAATAGTATAGTTAAAAATTTTGATAATAAACTAAAAACGGTAGGCATTTTTCTAGACCTGTCTAAAGCCTTTGACACTGTCTCTGTCCCTAAGCTACTATATAAGCTTGAATGTATTGGTATAAGAGGAGTAGCACTTGAAATTTTTAAAAGTTACTTGTCGGAACGCACACAATCTGTTGTAATAGAAAATTTCACCAGCAATTCAGAATTTATACATTTTGGTGTTCCTCAAGGTAGCGTCCTTGGACCTACCCTATTTTTAATCTATATTAATGATTTGTGTGCGCTACGCCTTCCAAATTGCAAACTCATTGCATATGCTGATGACACAGCATTAATTGTTAGCGGCAATAACTGGAAGGAAGTTTGCGATCACTCTGAATTTGCCATCAAAGCTGTCACGAAGTGGCTAAATAGGAATCTTCTAACCCTTAATTTGGAAAAAACTAAGTATATAACTTTTACCCCAACCAGAGCTACACAAGCTCCAGCCTCCTTCTCTGTTCGGGTCCATGAATGCGATGATTCCAACTTTACTTGCACTTGTGCAGCCCTTGAGCGCACCTCCTGTATCAAATATCTAGGTCTCTTGGTAGATAGCTTCTTGTCTTGGAAAGAGCATATTGATTCTGTTTCTTCACGTACTAGAAAGCTAATGTTTATATTTAAAAACATAAGGAATGTAGCTGACCCTCAATGCCTAAAGTCTGTTTATTATGCCCTTGCCCAGTCAGTCTTAACTTACTGCATTACCGCATGGGGTGGATCTCCAAAAACGCTTATGATTAAGGTCGAGCGGGCCCAAAGGGCAGTGCTAAAGGTTATGCTCAAAAAGCCTATTCTTTTCCCTACTGCTGAATTGTACGCGAATTGCCAGGTACTCACAGTACGAAAACTTTTTATACTACAAACAATCCTACGCAAACACTCTGAACTATCTTACAATCCTGATGAATGCAACTCAAAGCGAAGATCTTATAAGGTATGCAATTATAAACCTCGCCGGACTGCTATTGCGAGTCGTCATTATTATCACTTAAGTTGTTCACTGTACAATCAAATAAATAAAATTCAACACATTTATCCCTTGACTTCAGTGAAATGCAAAAAGAAATGTACTGAATGGCTTTTAACTCTTTCATATGATGAATCAGAGCAACTTGTAAGGTCTTGGTATTTTAAATAAATTATACTCACATAACACTCACTCGTAAAATCACACTTACATACGCACACATACTAAATTCAGACACACATCTACACACACTCACATACATGCACATGGACACACCATAAAACACTCACGTAATATTTTAAAATACTTGAGCTAACACAGCTATTCCCACTTGTCTGTTCTTGTATTAGCAAACAATTAAGTAGATTTTAATAATTTATAAGTAAATCTCAAAATTTTTGTCTCTAAATCTTTATTTCTTTATTTTTATTCGTTACTTATTACAAAAAAAAAAATAATATATATTTGTGAATATGTGAAACTTAATATTAATATTAATATTATTAATTTACTTTAGTTTTTGTAACCACTGTCTTAAATCTAACATGAAACACTGTACAATGTTTGTGGAGGGCGATAATCACTGCAACGCAGTTTTTAACTTTTGCGGGGTTATCGTTCATATATGTTTTTAAGTCCTTGGTTAATGTTTCTAAATAAAGTTTTATTATTTATTTATTATTATTTTCTCCCATAAGAGATGTTACTCCTTGCCTCTACACTCCATACTAGATAGGTACGCTGCGTACGTGGGACCACGAAGCTATAGGTAAAGAGTGGAGTAAGCACTCCTAGTTATACCTATTTGAAGCAAATCCCGTTTATTTATATCCCACTTCAACTGCCGAGCGAAAGCGTGAGATCGTACACCAATGACCTCTCGCTCTAATTTGTTTGTCGTTATCGAAGAAGGTAATAAAAGTTCTTCATCTATAGCTTCGTGCGTAGCACCAAACTGTCCCTATCTTTAGGGTCGGACTATACGAGTTCGGTACGTATCACTCCGGTTCGCGCCGATACTAAACTCCGAACCGAATAGTGCTAATTTAAACCGAAGTCGTATACTCCAAGCCTTATTAGTCTAAATAGTGGAATGTACAGCAAATACTAGTAATAAAATTGTGGAATGTACGTCTAATACTAAAATAGAAGGCATGAATAAATTTCATTTGTCCACAATAATAACTAAAAATAATCTTAAAAAATAAAACTGGGGATTTTAAGTAGATATAAGTATGAAGGATATATTAAAAATAATTATTAACCTCCGTAATTATTATTGGTCGAAAATGTGTAATTCATTATTCGTCGAGCGATAGCGTGTAGTCATGGAATAATTAATATGGTATAAAAGTTTTGTTATATGACACGTCCAGAATCCAGATTTGTTATATAACATGTATCTAAACTTAGGTGAACTTAGGTGTTAGGTGAACACTTCGATGAATGAACAATAAGAAGAATTATTCTTATTTGTCCCAAAGTTTTATATAAAGTGATGCAATATTTTTAGTACCTTTAAGATCATCTACCAAAGACATCTAAGATCTCTCACTTAGTGATTTATCCATACTAATATTATAAATGCGAAAGTGTGTGTCTGTCTGTTTGTCTGTCTGTATGCTACGCTTTCACGGTCCATCTTTTCAACCGATTTTCATGAAATTTGGTACAGGGATAGGTTGTATCCCGGGGAAGGACATAGGACAGATTTTTATTCCGGAAAATTAAAGAGTTCCCGCGGGAATCAAAAAACCTTAATCCATGCGGACGAAGTCGCGGGCATCTAGTTAATAATAAATGGCCCTAAACGTCGTTTAACTTAAGGTGCAAACACATTACCGTGTGTTGTGGTGTGTCGTGAAGTGACTGAATGCTACCGGAGATATACGTTTTATACGAAGACGTGACATTAGTCTGTCTTGCGCTCTGAGTTATAAACAAGTGTTTGATCAGAGGCGTCACAACTCGCATCAAAACACTGTATTAATTATCAACACGCTATCGCACAAAGCGCAACAAATCACGAATATAAAATTTATCATTAATATAAATAAATTATGAAAGACAATTAAAAGCTAATTTTTCAGCTATCAGTTATATTAAGCTAACTGAAGAATACGAATAAGAATATACAAAAAAGTCAAAACATAAAATTCAACTGAGGAGCACTTATGATGTTGAAAAATCCGCCCTTAAATGTAATTTAAATTCTTCATTTATGATTCTAAGAGCTATCTGCTATATTAATTACGGTATAAAACAAGTCTAAAGGGAACCTTGACAAACTATACTATCTTTGGAATATTTTTAGCTCAAACTTATACAAAAGTTGTCTTAGTAAAGAAAAAAATATATCATGATAACATCTTTCATACGAAAGATGAAAATACGCGCTATACAATAATAATAATAATGATGATTTTTTTTAAACTGACTATTATTCAAATTTATAAGTATTTTGTCCAAACATTCGTCACTGAACTATGCATTTCATAAAGACCAAGTTTAGTAGTCGTGTTCTCTTGCGTAACATAAGACAATCGATACGTGTTACAGACTTATTTCAGAGACTTGATAAAATTTTATCAAGTCTCAGAAATAAGTAAATGGCTGGTCTTTTATTATACATATTATAGAGCCAGCTTTTGAATAAAATAAGTTTAGAATTCAAACACAATAATAAAAGAGGCGACAAAAAGAAACGCGATTTTCAACAAAATCACACGTAGCTCTCTTGTTTAGCAGAGAATAACATCAAAGACTCCATCAAATGCGGCCTGATCATTTCATCGACGTCTTTTTGTTCAGTGAACGCTTCGGGATGGTGCTTGTATATAGTCCGCAGTGCTTTAAGACAATGTATGAGTATTTGGTCAGGGTTGATGTCTGTGGGCGGTCGGGTCCTCTGCATCCTAACCAGGCGGGTAAGATGGGGAACTCCTTCTAACTGGACTATTTGGTGGGCCACGTCCGGTACTACTGTCAATCTGGAAGGAAAAAGTTTCATAATTGGTGTTTTTTATTAAAAAAATTGTTGCTCTAAAATCTAAAGAAACTCTTGATTTCAGAGTCACAATTTTTAGGAGATATTTGCGTGAATTTAATGGCTCGCGGTCTGGACTAAGTGCTAAGGGTTAATTCGTCACGCTGACTCAGTGTCGACAGAAATATATTTATTATAACGCGTGATTTTTTCTGCGTGTGACTTGCACGTGATATTTAGATTCAACTCTACCTTGCATTAATGTGAGTCAATCCTATAAGTCGAAAAGTATGTGCGGAATGGTTAATACAACATTAGGCCATATTCCTGCACGAATAGAGTTCCTTTGCAAAATGGAGTAGATTCCGTGGCAAAATGGAGACAAAAATTTCGCACCGGCCGGCCATCAGCAAACGACGTTTCTCAGTCGCACGCTTTCAATTACATATCTCCGTCCCATTCAGTTACTCGCCTCGTGGGTGTTATAGGTCTTTCGAGATTTCAATTCCCGCCCAGGACCTCCATAATTCGCCTGAAACCACCTTAAACCCAGTGTCACACTTACCTAGATATCGCTTCAGCAGCGTGACAATGCAGTCTATGCTGCGCGCGCTGTACGGCTCCCGCCTAGTAGATCCATTTTTCGCTTGAAACCACCTTAAAGCTAGTGTCACACTTACCTAGAGATAGCCTCAGCAGCGTGACAGTGCAGTCTGTGCTGCGCGCGCTGTTCGGCTCGGCGCGGCGCAACGGGGGACGCGGCGCGAACGAAGCATACGAGAGCCACGCTCGCCGATGATACTCGCGATAGCAGGAGCACGCAGCGCGGGACTCGCGATAGGGACGCTAGTAGAGACGCTGTTTGCTCCTAAAATAACCATTTAAGTACTTTAGGATCCAAGAAGTAGAATATGAGACTTCTGCCAGCCACCCAACTAGGAAAATATAAATTCAGGCAATTTTTGTCTATAATTTATTAATTAAATACCTATAGATTATCTTTTATGTAGGTAAAGTATAGCACAAAAAAATGTAATACATTATCTAAATAATATTATGCACTAATACTTGCACTTCAAGCGACAAATCAGGAAAGGCACGTAAGAAAATGTCTTATAAAATTTATAATTCGGATCGCATTCTGTCGCTTCACGACACACCACAACACCGGTCACCGCAATGTGTTTGCACCTTAAGCGCGCTTGATGCTACAAATTATTATACCTATAGCAGCAAAAACAACAATGTGCAACTTGTGTCGGTTTGCCGTCTAATCTGACAATGAGAGTGAGGGAATAGAGTTTCGATCAGGAGAAAATTATTACCTGCAAAAACACCGAGATATTCGGCCCACGTCGCTTTACGGCATCTAGTAGCCGCTCCACAGTGCGATGGTGAGTGATCACCGCCACGATGTCGGAACCCTTGGTGTCTTCTTTCCTTTCCAGCTCCAATTCTCGCACCAGATTCACGAGACACGCCGTGCATAGCAGAAGTAGTTGGCAGCAGTCCGTTCTGGATAGAAGACCTATGGAGAGTAAAAAAAAACACTCATTAAAATAATACTCGAGGAATTAAGAATTTGGAAGTCGGCTAAAACACCCTCAAGTCGAGTTGATAACTTGATACCGAATTTTGACTTCGAAATGTTGAAATGTTACAGCCACTCACTGACTACACTTGATTACATGTTAGTGGCTATCATACAGAAATAAAGTGGTTTTTTTTGTTAGCATTTGTTTTTTCAAAGATAACTTTCCGTTTTTTTAAAACCATGTAAGTTTTATTTTAAAAACTCCTAAAAACTATTGACCGGTAGATGGCCATGCTTTTGCGGTCAAGCGACACCTAACAGTACTATTAATTTAACTCGTCAATATTACTACCCACCGCTAGATGCCGCCAGTAGTATTCAAATTTGGAGCCTGTAAATTTCGCGAGCTCATAGATTAATTAATTTTCTTAAAATTCACACAGTCCAAATTGACACAATAAGGAAATAAAATTACTTTGGAATGAAACTTAAATTTTATTAAGGCTGTTAGACACGGGTGATCGTGATCTGATTAAGAACGACGATGATCGCTTTCCTCATTTAGGTACAATGATTGTGGTTTCAACCGATCGGAGATAAGACTGCTATCGATGATGTTACAATAGGACGTGTAACTGCGTGGCTGCCCCCGGCGTACGCATTCAGAACGATGACGCTTCATTTCATTTTAAATTCTGGATTCGATCGATCAAAGATATGTTACATAGAAACTCATCAATAATTCGTTCGAAAGTAATGTTTCGGAATAAAGTTGTACCTAACCATAAACTTAAAAGTACCTACCCATACGTCAGGTCCAAATGGCCTCGTAGCCGGGAGAGGTTGGATTTATTTTTAAATTCGATCAATCAAAGAGAAATTAAATGTTCAGATTGTACCTAGATGTAACTGCGTGAGGTCGAAGTGGCCTCGCAGCCATGGTACCGTTTAATAACTCACTTGGTACTAGCCTATTAAGTACGCTGATCTGCATGCTTAGCATGCGCACAACTAGATATCTACTAGACTAGACGAGAGAGAGATGTTGTAGTTGCCATCTAATTTTTCGTTTAAACATGCACAAAATGCGGTATATTACAAGAAAAAATTGTCGGCATGTAAGGGTTCGTAGAGAAAAATACCACAGATAAGAAAAAACTTTTATCTCTACTATTCACGTAACGAGACAAGTAACCATGTTAGCTTCGGCGAAATTTTACTCGTTGTGCGCATGCTAGCCCTACAGGATTCTATCTGTCAGAGAAAATATCAGACGGGATTTCGATGCCACCGCCCTGTGAAAGACGATTAAGTAAATTTGATCGATAAAAAATATGCCACACTCACCGGTTATATGTTCAATAATGTTGTTCAGGAATAGATGTAGCTGCGTGAGGTCGTAATGGCCTCGGAGCCACGGCGCCGTGATCTGAGTCAGGACGGTGATCGCTTCCCTCATCTGCGGTTCTGGATTCGATCGGTCCGAGAGTATGTCAGATATGATTTCTATGCCACCGCCCTGTAAAACACATTTTTTTTTTTTTTTTTTATTGTGAGATAGGCTTGCGCTTGACGACAATCATGCTTCTAGTGCAAAGCAATGATGAGGTCTACGTTGGAACGCGCTTGCCTAGAAGATACCTATTCACTCTTGCCTTGAAGGTACCTAAGTTGTATGTGGCAGGAAACATGTGCGCTGGAAGAGGTTTTTTAAGAATTATTTTTTAGACGTCTTTATTCAATTATTCTTTTTTTGTTTTACTTAATAGGTACTTAATAAGATTATGTTTTAAATTGTTTCAATGACTGCTTTAATCAAATCAAATCAATCAAATCAAATAAATATTATAAATGCGAAAGTTTGGATGGGTGGATGTATGGATGGATGTTTGTTACTCAATCACACCCAACGGCTGAACGGATCTGGATGAAATTTGGCACAGAGATAGATTATAGTCTGGAATAGTACATAGGCTACCTATTTATATACCTTTTTATCCTGGAAAATGAAAGAGTTCCCGCGGGAACCAAAAAACCTCAATCCACGCGTACGAAGTCGCGGGCATCAGCTAGTGTTTTATATGTCACCGTAAGATTGTAAAAACCGTTAGATTATAATCTAATTCGCGAGATTGTAAACTGTCGAAAGATTACAATATAACGCATTATTTTTCGGTAGATTAAGTAATCTGTTAGGTATATTAACCCGATATAACCTAAGTGCCTGGTTATTTATGTCGAACCTTAACCTAACCTACAAGAAAGAGACAAGAAAACGTAAATACAATGAATATTTCAAAAATTGACACTTAAAACATTGAACGGTTCACAATCTTTCGACAGTTTACAATCTATCGAGATAAAAAGCGTTAGATTACAATCCAACGGTTTTTACAATCTTACGGTGACAAATATAAAGTATTGTTTGGGATTCAATGAATCTTTTAAGAGATTTTCTTTCTATCTGTAGGTACCTATTTAGTGTCACAAACACACAAACATTAGTTTCATAACTTTATCAATAGGTACAGAATACTTAAAGGCCCGTCCATACCATAAAAATTCACTTCGTATTATGTTGACACAGCAGACACTACTTGCGACGCAAATATTATCGGCGAAACTTCGTATCTCTTTCCATAAAAATTGCAAAATTGAAAGAAGACTGTTTCAACAGAATTTTTGTCAAAAACAACGCATTTTGCCTTTTTCGTCATAATCTTAAGCATTCTGCATTCAGCTTAGTTGTCATGAAATTGATAGAAAATAGATAAAAAACCAAAGATAATGTTAGGTACTTCTTATCTTAGCTTACCTCTTCAAACTGTTTGACCGCGTCGCCAGTTACACAGACAGTAGCTAACGCTCTCAAAGAAAGCGCCTTTATTGAGCTCTTCTTAGACTCTATAATGGCTGTCAACAAAGCCCTGGGTACTCCACAGTCCACGAATGGCAGATCCGTTATACTCTTCATGATCTTGGCGCATTTCTCGTGTAAGGAACTCTCGGTGTCTTCGGTCAGCATGGCTAGATGACCGATTGAAGTTAGAGTGCTTTTGAGAATCAAATCCGATGGTGGTTCTTCTATTATGGACACTAGCGTCTGTAATGAAAGTTGTTTTCTGGTTACACATAATATTTTGTGGTCATTTAAATCGATCTGAGGTACACATCAAGAACCCCCCACCAATTATGTGAATAATGGAGCAATCATTACCCTCAGTAATGATGATACAGACGAAAAGAAAATTTATGAAAATAATATCCTGCAGGGCGATTATGTAAAACCTGCATCAATCATTGTTACAGTCTCAATTGTTTTGATTGGCTGAATTTATCGTATTTTTGGTGCATCAATGGATTTTGTCCAATAGAGGAAGAATGTTAACCAATTAGAGGTGATTGTGATCGTTATACACTGTAGCTGTCATTTTTAGACAATCGTCCAGCTATTTTCTTTGTATTTGAAAGAGTTATGACAGCTCTAAAAATGACTGTTAAAATGAAGATGTTTTTTAGCGTTTATTTATTTATCGGAAAGATACGTTTATCAGCATTCAGCAACAATGTTAAGGACTAGGGAGGTCTGAGTTAAATCTATCGTTCGTTGTTTAAAGAAACGATGGAATTAAATAAGACCCGACTGCCGGAAAGATTATCAATTTATCAGCAAGTAGCAACAATGTTATGGTATCCATTGAATGTATTCTCTGGTAATATCGTAAAAGTCTGCAAACCTAGAACTTCCCGGTACAACTTAGACAGTAAAATAAACTACCTGATATCAGATTATTTCAAATAATTTGTTGATATTTATGTTTATTTCAATAATATTTACAGCACGATATTGAAATCTGATATTTTCGAGTTCTAACGGAATGAAAGTAAAATATTTATCCCCATACGTTTTATTCTGCATCTGAGAATTTATGAAACATAAAATATGTAATCGGCATCAGAGGCCATAGGATAGGCTCAGAAAGGACCCCGATTTACCATCGAACATTGCATTCTAACTATTCTAAGAACACGATATTTAATATCGACTTGTCTATGTAAATTTCGAGATTCTATCGCGAGTACAATTTATTCTAACGATGGGATCTTGTAGACGGCGCATTAGTATTCCTTCGAAGCGATTAGTCTAATAGTCATTAGGAATATAAACTTGATTTTATGAGAAATTTGCGAATTATTTTGCGATTGCATTTAATATTAATGAATTGACTGTAGATAACTATTCGAACTCGTAGAATATTTATGTCCTGACTTTCTACAATATTATAAATTCATTCGGAAGAAAACGTTTGCTTAGGTTATTTTCTGGAACAAATGAATGTTATAATTTGATTTTGTTATTAATCATTGGGTCTCATATAATAATTCTGCAGCACATATAGAGCGTAAAAAAGAGCTTACCTTCATTTGTTGCACCAAAACAGCTTTAGTTGTCTCTAAGAATATTTCAATAAGAGTATCCAAATGTTTCTGTACAAGATTCCACTCTGGTTTGCTTTCGTTCAACTCAATTTTCACATCCTCTCCAATATCTATGAGCTTTTGGAGGTACATTTGTAGGGATACTTTGATTTTATCCCATCTCTCTGGAGTTTCTCCTGGTGGTTTAGTATTCAAAGTAATACTGTGTGCCAGAACAAATTCGTTGATGTTCGCTACTAGGAGACATATCTGCTCTTCACTTATTTGATTTGATTCCATTTGTCTGAAATGATTACAAGGCATTAAATATTAATATTACCTTATTTCAAATATAATCACACACTTCCGTAAATAACTTGTACACGTTAAATCCATCCATACTAATATTCTAAATGTTAAAGTGTGTGTGTGTTTCACGGCCCATCTATTCATCCAATTTTCATGAAATTTGGTATATCCCGGGGAAAGCCGTAAACTACTTTTATCCGGGAAAGTTAAGGATTTCCCCGGGAGCCAAAAATCTTAATCCAAGCGGACGAAGTCGTGGGAATCGACTAGTAAGCCATTAACAGCGATTTTAATTAGTAAGACTGAAGGAACACATTTTAGGTGTCTCATTGTCTATTACTGAAAATTAAATAGGGCGCTGATACAAAAGTAATAGATAGTTTTGTACGCCTCCATTTTTTAATGGTTCGGATAAGTTTCCCAGCCATGAGAACATTGTAATTAATTTATCTTACGTCATAATGGGTAAATGGTAATTACTATGAATTACACATCGCCATTTGTTACACATTGATCAGGAAAATAGCACCTGTTCTATTAACACGTCTAAGATTCTTACCTTATAATGTCACTATATTGGTGCACGATGATCTGCCCGTGGGTCTGCACCTTCTTTATGTTCCCCGTAATAGTCGCAGAGCTGGCTGATACCAAGGCCTTCATCTCGGCACCTAAGGGTTTGCTCTGCAGCGTCGTCATACACTCGTTCTCACAAGAGCCGATCAAGTCCGACAGCCAGTATTGCACACATTCCGGCTTCCTTTCACAGATGCGCTCTAATGTTGTCTGGTCTATGCTCCTTTCTCTGAACAATATTTCATTGCGTTTGTTCAAGACTAACCTGGGGAAAAATACGTTTTTTAGTTACATCCTTACATTACTCTTGAAGATCTCTCTGGCGCAGTGTTGTGCGCTGTCTGAACGTGGGAGGTCCAGGGTTCGATTCCCGGCAGGGTCAATTTGGGAATTTATAATTTATAATTTTTTTGGTCTGGTGGGGCTTACCACCTTACCGGAAAAGACGTACCGCCAAGCGATTAAGCGTACCGGTACGATGCTATGTAGAAAACGACTACACGGCATATGGTTTTAATCTAACCGCCATACACAGGTTAGCCCGCTAAGTACCATCTTAGACCGCATCATCACTTACCATCAGGTGAGATCGCAGTCAAGGGCTAGCTTGTAGTGGAATAAAATAAAATAAAAGCATGGTAATTTTATTATGTATCAATCAGTGGCGTGTATATTTTTTACGTGGATATACAAAATTAAGGTTTATCTTCATATCAAATGGTTATTCATGTGCCGAAAATTTAAACAATAGGTAATGAACTTCTGTCGAGTTGAGTTCGCGCCATTGATATCAATGAAAGTAAGAGCTACTTACCCGCCATTAAAATTTTCTAATAGATTAACTCTACGAGAATTCTTCGTACCACTTTGAGCACCATTCATGTATTCATGCGGTGCAAGCATTTTTGGCGTCGAAGTACATCCTAAATCTAGTTGAACATCCGTAAAGTTCAAATCATCTATTTTTAATTTCTCTCTCTTCGAATCGTGTGTTAAGTTTTTGTCCGTTTTGGAATTGGTCTCGTATGGAATGCTTTGTTTGTCTTGAAATTGTGGCGGTGGGGTTATACGACTGCATTTATCGATATTTTCGTTAGAAGCACCTTTATCTTTTTCTTTCGCATCACTTTCCGTTCCTACTAGTCTTTCGTTATAGTTAGGTATCAACATTTCTTGTTGTGGATGACCAACAATTACCCATGAGCTTTCATCGCAAGTCCTAGGCAGACCTAGCGATGGCACTCGACTTCCGTTTAAAACTCCTCCAGCTTTGTCTGAAACAACACCAGGCTTATCTTTTTTTGATGTAAATAACTTAAATTGATCCTTTATTTTTTCACCTCTAGTAGCAAATCGATGTTTAGATTTGGGTCCAGCTTTTTTAGTTGGTTTTAAATTGAGACTATCCATAATATTTTTACCAAGTAAAGCTTTAATAGGTTTATGCAATTGCTCTTTTGGACTTAATTTTTCTGGTTTTGGTAATTCATCTTCATCGATATACCCTAAGGAATGGTATCCTTCCTGAATGTCTAGTATTTGCTGGTCTAGCTTCTGCCCTTCGAAATTGAGTGATTGATTTAGTCTATTCCTCTGGAATTTAGGTGTCGTTGAAATTGGAATACTTTCTTCATTGGACATACTACGCCTATATTCTGGTTTTGCCGTCGAAATTCTTTCAGTCGGTACATATGAAACATTTGATATAGGCGTTCGAACTCTAGGCTGGTTGTTGACCGCAATTTCATTGTTATGTGATAATTTAATGTATTCAAAACTATCATCTGATATAGTTTTACTTGTTTCCAAATCTTTTACTTTAGCTACTTTGCTCGTCTTCGTACTGTCACTGTCTGAGCTCGATATGAATTTTTTTATCGGATATTTCTTAGAAGGACTTAAAATATTTAAATTTTTTACAGATATATCTTTGGTATCTATTTGTATTGCACTTGTATTTGGACTATTTTCCTTATTGCTCTTTATTATTGTTGAGTTTGGTGTAGCATTGTTAACATTTTTTGAGGAGTTCGAATTTAGCGATTTATTTATGGTTTTCGTGACCTTCTCCTTATTCAGTGATTCACTGTTAATGTTTTTCGGAGATGGATATTTTGATTCCACTTTATTCGTATTTTCATTTTCTTTGTCTTTTAACAACTCCATGTGCTCTTCATCATGATGAACTTCACAATATTTCTGTAAATCGTAAGGAGTTTGTATTACACTACTACTTCTTAATCGAGGCTTTGGCGTTGGAGTCGCAGAGTTAACGTTATTTGATGTGTTTGAGTTATTTCCATCTTTACAATGCAGTGTGTTTTGAAAATCGTTTGCTTGTTTAACTGTAATATTCTCATTGTTATTCGAGTCACTACTATTTGTCGATTTATTTTTATCGCTATTATCCTTATCACTATTATCTGGCGTAGAATAATATTGAGATACGGGCGGAGAGCTGTCAGAGTCCGAAAACCCTGAATCTTGACTCTTATGACTGCCGGGGCTGCCATGTCGGAGAGGCCACTGATTTGGCATATTATTCGCTTGCGCTAAATTCTCTGCACTAATATTCCTTTGTTCTGGCTGATTTGCTATCCAGTGAGGCAACTGAGGCTCCCAGTTTTGTTCGTCTCTGCTCTCGTTTTGGTTCCACTCGGGTTGAGCCACTGGGCTGCCAATATTCGGCGGTGCGTCACCCCACCAAACCTTGCTTCTTGATCGTTGAAAATTTGACATCCTACAACAACAAAAAACAAAGGTTAGGTAAATGAGTCGTGGGAAAATTGGAGGTGACGGGTGTAATGATCGGCTCAAATGACGTAATTTTTTGGTAACGATGCATAATGCGTGTCGCATTCTCACCGAAATTTTTCTTTTCTGTGAGACATTATCTAAGTAAAATTTACCATAACCATTGGGGGTTATGGTACCATTGGGGGTACCAACCATAAGACATTGTATTAAATGTTACAAAATAAAGCTTTGACATTCAAAAGCACGTTGCAGGCAGATGTTTAAAACCGTTGCAGATTCTTTTATGTTCGAGTGCAAGGGTATTAAAAAGTTCATACACCACGGCTTGGATTTCGGCACCCCTCGTTTGCCTTTGACTTAGAAACTGGGCATTGAAGTCCATGTGAACAAGCATTCGAAAATTCGAAGCCATTGTTATTGGACACAAACTAATTTCGACCTAGTATCTGTTTCAATAGGATAGATATCTGCTTGAGGGCTGAAATCGGCTAATTACTCTTTTTAACTCTATAAAATTTATGCCTTGCGGTTTGTCTCTGAGTCAATATAATGAGTCAGACTCACTGAATAGCGTTTCATATTGGTAATGGTAATGGTAGTCAGTACAAACTACCGAGTAAGTGATAAGTCAATGTTTATTATTATTTGATAGGTTAAGTCTTGCATTATGATTGCCTACTTTACAAGTGCTTGTAAATACCCTGCTTTTCATATAATTGATTTATATATATATTGTTTAGATAGTTAATAATTATGATGTATGATGATGGCCGTGACTTCGTCCGCGTGAATATTTTTTTTTAAATTCCCGCGGGAACTCCTTAATTTTCCGGGATAAAAAGTAGCCTTATGTCATTCCCCGGGATGCAACCCATCCCTGTACCAAATTTAATCAAAATCGGCTAAATAGTTGAGGCGTGAAAGCGTAGCAGACAGACAGACAGATACACTTTCGCATTTATAATAATATTATAGTATGGATAAAATTATGCCACCGCCAATTAAAGCAATCGTTCTTACCTTTATTCTAACGCCCATTAATATTTACTAGAATTTCATAACGTAAAAAATCGTAAGCATAACTGACCATAAGTCGACAATTAATTTCCTAATTCCTATGCTAAACTGTAGGTACTTACGCGTGAGAGCTAAATAATTGGTAATATACGTATAAAATCAATTTGCTTCGGTACGGAAAACATTTAAGTAATCTCATTTCATACAATTGGTTTCGGTAGGTAGTGGGGTACATGTCGCGGTTAATAAATCGTTGACAGACGTTAAGCTCAAGTTGGTAAGTTCTTAAACCAATTAAGTATACAGATATATTAATGGAAATACAATATTATATTTATTCACTATTCGGTAAGTAGATAATATTAAACGGCAAATATAAATTAATTCTTCAAATGACAATTCAGCACATTATTTTCTGTTAAAAAAACAATACGCTTCGAATTAAGAACCTCCTATTTTGAAGGTTTTTTTTAATTGGCTTATCATGAGCGGCGATGTACTATAGGCTCTATCATAAGATACCGATTACCGAACATTGAAGGCACTAGTATGAAACTTACCTTCTTTACTAATAACAACTGTAACCTTAGATTTAATACGTAGGCCAAAAAGACTACATGACGGGATTTATCAATCATAGAATCACGAAGTGTTACGCATAACTATTAGCTCCAATGAGATGGTTGCGCAAACCATCAGACCAGTGCAAGTCTGATGGTTTGAGCATGCAATGCTTTCGCGTACGCACTAACGACCGCTAATCACTAAGAAATATTTTTAAGAATTAGCAGCCGGATAATAAGTTTGCGTGGTTTAGCTATGTGAGGACATCTAGCTAGCTGAGGGACTATTAAAGTGAATAGCTCAGACTTCTTGATTTTTTTGTTAAATAGAGCATGAAATAGCGCAAAAGAGTAAGGATAGAATTCATTCATTCTACGAAGTAAAAAGTTGAGGCATTTTTAACCCCCGACGCAAAAAGAGAGGGGTGTTATAAGTTTAACGTGTCTGTCTGTGTATCTGTGTATCTGTGTATCTGTGTATCTGTGTATCTGTGTATCTGTCTGTGGTATCGTAGCTCCCAAACGGATGAACCGATTTTCGTTTAGTATTTTTTGTGTCATAGATAATTTTATCCCGAGTGTTCTTAGCCATGTCTCATGAAAATCTGTTCATCCGTCTGAAGGTCATCAGCTTTTTTCTAGTCGGGGGTTTTTTTAAATTTGTAATTTATACTTGCTATTCTGTTATCTTCCTCTTCAAAGTTGTTTTGACAACAACATATAGAAAAAGGTTTTTGTTTTTTTCTATAGTAGGTAACTATAAAATATTATTTCTATGGTACTATTAATATGTAATATAACTATTGAACTCGATCTTTAATAGCTATTTATGCAACTGTATCGTAATGAGGGTCATTTTAATTCGAGTGCTGTTTTTTGATACGAGGCTTGCCGAGTATCAAAATAGGATAGTACGAGAATTAAAATGACTAATTACGTACAGTTGCATACAAGATTTTATCTACGACAAGGACGTCTTTATAATTTTTTACTTTATAAATTAATAAAAACCAAAAGTGCCAGAACCCAGAGCCGCTAAGCTATAGGTATCCTATTTATGAAGATAACCATATCGATACAGCTACGACTCATAACGATACAGCTCCCATACAACGAACTGTATCGTTATGAGAAGCAAACACGAAAGAGGGTTCAATTCGATATAGTTGTCAAATTCGAAATTGGAACTTTTCGATGCTGGAGTAGATAAAAATCACAGACCATACAGTGATAAAAATATTAAGTTGACATATTTATTTAATTTTGTTATTGTTTAATGTTAATGCTAATCCAAATGTTTTAAATTAAAATAAGTGTAACCATTGCAATGCCCTGACGGGGCCTCATGTAGTTAATGATTGTTATTATGTACATGAATGCAATTAGCAATAAATAAATAAATAAATATATAATAGTAAAGGTAGAGCAGTCTTACAATTTATAAAATGCTACTCAAGTTACGTGCACTAGTAAAAAATAGGGGATGCGGGCTAACGGACTGAGAAATCGTTATTTAGTAACACTTTTTATGATGCTATAAATATTATAAAACTGCGGATTATATCCAGTAACTGGATTAATGGATTCAAAAAAATCAGGTTCTGAAATACGCTAGATATAAAAAGAAACAAGATCTATTGTCTACAAAGAACCTGTTATGGCACTCAAAGTTTCTTATAAAGTAAGCAGTCTGAAAACATTCAGATAACCAGGATGAGATAAGCAAGAAGAAGTTGTATGAAAACACGCGAGGAATTTTATCATATTCACACATTATCCACATGTCTTTGACCTTCGTCGGGCCCTTGTCGACTTCCTCCGCTTGCTGTCTCCCTGGTAGATATGCTTCAATGGTAACAATGAGCGAATTACTAATTCGCTCATTTGGTTGTTTTGACATTGAATTCTTTTTATCTTTACTTAGTTACTTTATATAAAGTCCAGTCATTTGGTAGTTTTACCTGAAAAGTTTTCCGGGAGTTTTGAAATTTGGTGATTTGTGATTGGTGATTTCAAAACTCCCGGAAAACCCCCTTTTTGAGCACCAAATGACTGGACTATTATATAATTCTAAGAAAGTCTCTTCATAGGATATTTAAATCATTGTAAATTGCAATGTAATGATTCCGAACGATTACCAAAAAAGCCAAATATTACTTTGAATTTTTCTGTAATTATTGCAAGACGGTCTTATAATATGAAGCTTATTACTTAATAGAATGCAACTCCACGCAATAAAATCGATCAAAAACGCAACTTGCATAATTGTAATGCATAAGTACAGTTAATTACTGTAATATAGCATAATTAAGATTGACATTAACAAAATTGCAGGCTAATAGCTGGCCTGGTTGATTTATGGATTCAGAAAAAGTAGGTGAGACGTTCTGAGTTGTGGCTGCACTTTTTGTTGCTATTGAATCACGAATCAGAGCAACTTAAACGTCACTATTTGTGAATAGTAAGATTTAGAGCACTTTGGAAGAGGTTTTGTTTCATTACTTATCTCTGTCGCCTGGGTTCAATAACAAATAGTTAAGGAAGTAGAGGTTACAATGAACGCCACATTATCTTTAGGGTAGGGTGCTAGCTTAGGCCTCTGC
The DNA here is from genome assembly GCA_963932025.1 of Erebia epiphron. Taxonomy (NCBI): domain Eukaryota; kingdom Metazoa; phylum Arthropoda; class Insecta; order Lepidoptera; family Nymphalidae; genus Erebia; species Erebia epiphron. The sequence goes on from OZ009946.1 coordinate 29,124,957, forward strand.
TAATTGCAGAGTAATTTGCAGTGCGTGGCTGAATTATTGGTTCTTTAATAATAATATGATCTAAAGTAGCTAGTAGCTACGGTACCACATCTAGTGATCGTGAAACGAAAGCATGAACGAATTGGAAGAAATGGCACATTTATTACGCTCCAATGGTGATGGCTCCGTGACCAGCGGTTTTTATGTGGAATATTAATTATTACATACTAGATGATTCCCGCGACTTCGTCCGCGTGGACCGAATTTTTTCGATTCCCGCGGGAACTCTTAAATTTTCCGGGATAAAAAGTAGCCTATGTCCTTCCCCGGGATACAACATACCCCTGTACCAAATTTCATTAAAATCGGTTGAACAGATAATTTTTTTGATTCCCACGGGAACCTTTGAATTTTCCGGGATAAAAAGTAGCCTATGTCCTTCCCCGGGATGCAACCTATCCCTGTACCAAATTTCATCAAAATCGGTTGAACAGATGGGCCGTGAAAGTGTAGCAGACAGACAGACACACTTTCGCATTTATAATATTAGTATGGATTAAGTACTTATAGTTTTTTAATCAAAATCTTTTTTATAGTAATTTGTAATTGATAATACCTATTATTATGCTTTTCTTACTGATTATAGTATTTAGCATTGATGTAGATTGTAGAATTTTAGTACAATGGTATTTAGCCATCAGTGATTTTCACTTTTTATTTGCTGTTTTTTTAATAAATAATTTTTTATAATCCATAGAGCCTACCAAGCATTTTACCTGATCGAAATTTAAATTTCAATTTATATAAACAACGTGTTTGGTGTATAAATATCTTTTAAATATTCTGTCTATGGGTGCAACCATAGAGATATAATATATGTAACTATATTATACCTTTACAGGTGCAACATATAAAATAGTGACACATACAGATTTAACAGCCGTATTAAACCACCAACGCGTACCAAAAAATATTGCCACAAGGTAACCTAAAATTATTTTGAAGGATGATGGCCAGTCCTACATCTATGGTATTCGCGATATAAAAATATGTAGCGAAAACACCATACCTAAGTCATACAAAACGCATCCTTTCCATGCTGGCTGTACGTACGTACGCAGCTGGCGTAACGGTCGCGTGTCATCTGCTCGTCCCCATACGCCACGCTTGGCTGTACGGCACGCGCCCTTTGCCCTGGTGTTAAAAAGTTTTTGTGTAGTCTATGGTAAAATGCGTTATCTGTTCGAATTTCTTTTTTTGGCTAGTTTCGCGAAAGTTCGAAAGCTTTTTTCTTTTGTAGGTCGGTAACTAGGTCTGCGTGAAATATCTTTTTTATTTACATCTTTAGTTAGGTATGTAGATATGTTTTTAAGCTTTCTGTCATTTTATATACGTTCATCCATACGAATTAATTATTTTTCGAGTTAAAGTGATTCATAGACGATTATGTGACGTTCCTAATATCTAATAATTTAAATCACATATTTTTCCAAGAAATAGGTGAAAGTAGGGTTTAATAATTCACTATCTAATCAAAAGCTAATACTTACGTAACTAAAAAGTGTCACAAATATCATTTATAAATAACATAATTATTCAGAATTATGCATTGCTAATCCATACTTAAATTCGAAAGCGGGCTTGCCTGTGTGGCCGATTTTGGCGGGAACAGAGTCTAGACTCTAGAGATATCTTGTATTCTGGAGTGCGACAACTTAATAAGGGAGGGTTTTATTCAGGAAAATTTAAGAGTTCCCATGGTATTTTTTTGAAAAAGTCCGTGTTCAAAGGCGATTTCACTAAATTGATAATTCTTTATTTTGCTGAAAGCCTTAAAAAGTTTCATATACCTTTGACACTTGACAGTTACAAAGAAGAAGAAGAAAAAACCGTTATAATTTTATCGATCAAAAGGCGAAACCCATCGATGTAGTGATTTGATCGCTATGGTTACTGCCAGGTGCGAACTCCCTATTTGGCGAGGGGGCCCGCGCCGCCCCTTATCACCCCGTGTTTAGATGCAACTGTAGTAATAATTATATCATATACAGGATGTGAAAGTATAATTAAATATAAAAGGTGAATTTGATTTTTATTTTATATTATCTAATACAATACCAAGAAAATCCCTAAACCCTGAAAGCTGAACTTTTGCAGAGGCTCCCTTTATAATGCAGAGAAGGAATAAGGCCGGTAATTTATTTTTTAATAAAATAAATAATAAGTACTTAATTTAATTTAAATTGAGTGTAAGTACATATTTTAGGAACACTTTTTCGTAAGTATTTTTTAAACATAAGTTGTCACTAGTTTCAAGCGAGTAGCTAGGAGCTGCTGGACATAAACTGCACAAGGCCTGAGATGTTCCATTGACAATGTTCTGAGATCCTTACAACATTCGTCCATTAGTGGACGTCTATAGGTTACAATTTAAGCAGAATATTATGTCTGAAGAGTTTCTTCATAAGTATAATTACAACTGCGTAGAGTGATTAAGCATTTTGCATGGGAATTTTCCTATAAAAAGTTATGCTAAGTGTATTATTAATTTATTCAATTTGCGTTTGTAACATAGTATTATGTATTATGTATTATTACGATTATTAATTTTGATTAATATTTGTTTATCGGCACAACAAAGTTTGCTCAGGTGTTTTTAAGATTTAAAATTATATGAAACATTTATTTGCAGTGGCGTGCACAAAGCTAGTTTTAATGAAAAAGGAGCATTTACCAAACTCCATTAGGGTAAGCAGTGCTTTTATGCCTCTATGAACTGCACGCCACTGTTTATTTGCAATGCTATAATCGTTTTTAGGGTTCCATACCTCAGGAGAAAAAAAGGAACCCTCATAGGATCACTTCGTTGTCCGTTTGTCTGTCAGTCTGTCAAGCAGACATGTAATAAAAAATAATAAATTGAGCAGATAGGGTGAAAAATTTAGTAAACCTACATGCCAAATCCTTACTCATAATGCTTTTCAATCTGCACTTGGCCGTGGTGGCCTGAACTCTATGAAGATGACTATCGTGCTCCTCTTCGTCGAAAAAAAATAGTTGACAGCAACGACTTCAATTTACATAGACGGGCCCTGTCAAACAAAGAATGTGGACTTATTTTACTAACGCCATCTAGTCTGAAAAGCGGGACAGCGCTATGGCGGGGACAAGGACAGACTTATACAGGTGAGGGGCATGCAACACAAGTCGGACGCCCAACTTTTTTCTATGAAAGAGCCCATCTACTTAGTACCTACATATATATCGATGATTGACAGACTAGACTTCAGTTAATACTATATATACGGTATTGTTTGTGAGTGCAACTTTCAACGCTCGATCAAGCGATCACCGATCACGCAATCACTGCAAATTAATTAGCATACTCAATGAATATAGAAACTTGCTCCGGTTATGTAAATTGATGGGGTTGTACACTTGTACTCAACTTGTAGTTGTAAACATTTTAATGACAGATTTAAACCAACAAACGAAAACATTATCACATTAAAGAGAGGTAGCGAAGGTATTTATTTGTTGTCTTTCAATCATCCCGCAAAAGAGCTACGGATCGACGTATTTTTTGCATTGTTTATAGCCGATGATCTACTGTGCAACATGGGTTACGTTTGTCCCGGAAAATTTTAGAGTTCCCACGGGATTTTTAAAACTTAAATTCACGCGGGCGATTTTACGGGCATCGTTTACAATAATTTACATTAAAAAATAATAAATATATAAAGCGCGGAAAATCATACTTAATATTATAAATGTCAAAGTGTGTATGTTTGTTGGTTTGTCCTTCAATCACGCCTCAACAGAGCAACAGATCGACGTGATTTTTTGCATGGGTATAGTTGAGGACTTAGAGAGTGACATAGCCACATAGGCTACTTTTTATCCCGGAAAATTAAGGTGTTCCCGTGGGAAATTAAAAAAAAACTTTTTCCACGCGGCCGAAGTCGCGGGCATCAGCTAGTACAAATTAAAATGAATTAACAGTAACCTTTATATAAGGTGTGACTAAGCCAATAATAGAACACAATTCCATAGAGTATTATTTTCTTAAGTAAATAAAACGAAAGAAAAAGAAAATAAAAGAATCATTATCGAATCATCAACCTGTATAAACAAGACCGGGCGTTCCTTTTGACGCATTCTTAACGTTCCATACCGGTTCGTCAACATCTGTCCATATCCCCATAGTCCATACAGTGTAACGTTCCAATAAACGTTATTAGATACATATATACATCATACTAATATTATAAATGCGAAAGTATGTTTATTTGTTTGTTTATTCCTTCAATCACGCTGCAACATGCAACGGATCGACGTGATTTTTTGAATGGTATATCCATTCAAAAAATCACGTCGATCTGTTACTCTGAGGTTGAGGACCTGGAGACTAAGGTAAGGAGACTGACTAAGGCTACTTTAAAGAAAAATTTAACCACGCAGACAAGTCACCCAATACCTAACTTTTAAGCCCGACCGGGAATCGAACCCAGGACCTCGTGATCCGCAGTCGCCTATGCTGACCACTAGACCAACGAGGCAGTTAACGAGTGCCAGCCCGGAGTTGGAAGTTGGCGGTGTTTCACCCCCGTGCCTCGGAGAGACGTTAAGCCGTCGGTCCCGGTTATTATCACTAACATGATAATATAATCGTTAAAGCCCGCCAACCCGCATTGGAGCAGCATGGTGGGTCTAAGCTCTAATTCCCGCTCTCCTATGAGAGTGGGAGGCCTGTGCCCAGCAGTGGGACGTTAATAGGCTGTAGTGTGATGAGACAAGTCACGGGCATCAGCTAGTAGTAGTGAATAACTTTAAACTTGATCGAGTTGGGACTTCCGTACCCAATTACCCATGTGCATACTGCATAAGGTGAAAGTTACATTACGTAAAAATAGAGAAGACCCGATAGGCCTCTAGCTTATGGTTATATGTAGGTATTATGTTGTAAACTTGTACTTAGTTTGTACTGGTTGTCAAATGAGTGTAAGTAAGATTAAGTTAGTGTATTAACTCCACACAACTTTTTACAGTTTTTTGTAAGATTGAGACAAAAAAACCTATTACCTTATTGAAAGAAACGCAATGATTCTGAGCATTTAAGGTCCCATGTTTGAGTTTTGGGTTGTGCGAAAAAAAATTAGTTTATTAGGTATGTAATGATTTTTCAAACTAGAAATTATTTTAGGTAGCAGTTTAGCGGGAGGTCGAAATAGGCAATGAAAGGGAGCAAGAGAAGCGTTGTTGCTGACTGCTGCGCCTCATCCCTCAGGTAATGTCGGATGGCACCCCCATCAGGCTATGAGAGTGCGGGAATAGAGAGCGCACCTAAGCTTGCGCATACACATCTAGTGAACTACTAAACTTAGATACCGTGTCCGAAATTCGGTTAGGAGAACATCACATACCGCCAAATAAAGCAATTTGCTTCCTCGATCCTAATTTGAAGTTCGAACGGAATGCCCTTCCGGTATTATCCGTTTTTTCGTTTAATACCTATAGGCAACTATACAACAATACCTAATAGGTACCTTCAAATCAGCAGTGAACAGCCATCTTCTAGGCAAGCGCGCTCCACCTTAGTATGCATCAACACTTGGAAGCAGGTCTGATTGCAGCCAAGCGCTAATTACAAAATAAAATAAGAAAATAATTAAATGGGTCAAATACTAATGAGTATGTACTTAACCCTGAGGTAGACACGCATGGTTACTCCCAAGTCCCAAGTCCTACGTGTCCTGTGGCCCGTATAAAAGGGCACGCGCCGTGGCATATGGCAAGGCAAGGCAGCGTATCAGCGTGCAAGAAAAAAGTTGCCACGTGGCTATGGTTAACTTTTTTTTAATAATACCCTACATTTCATAGTTGTGGGCGTGCATGCACAAAAAGTTTAAATGTTGTTTTTGATAAAAACAATCGTTAGTCTTTATGAATTATGGAACCTTTATGGGAACACACTACATAATATAAGAATATTATGTAGTGTGTTCCATGATTTCTAGGATTTGTTTAATTTAAAGTCCTTTTATGTTATGGCTTTAATGTTTATTTTCCTTTTATTAACAGACTTCCTTCATATTTATAAGAAGTTCTTGGCCTGCTTCTTTCGAGCATGATAATTGATATATTTAACCAATAATATGTATATTTTAAGGCAAATAATCATTATTTCAAAACATCTGTTGCTGTTAAAAAGTACCTCTCTAGGAACGTAGTACCTACCTAGGAACTTAAATAGCTGTTATACTACATTAATGCATCATAGTGCATAATATTATTACGGTACAGAGCACCTGTTGAATACTATCGTCTATAACAACATATAAATAGTTAAATACTATGTACATAGTTTGTAATGTATTTACTTAGGTATACTTAAGACATCGCATACCTACGGTGTGGTGCATTGGAGTCGACTGTAGAAAATCGAGACCCTACGTCTTTTTCGATAGCAACTCAAACTCGGCTTTATTAAATTTTGTCGTACGGTTGAAATTGGTTTGACAAAACACAGTAGATATTATATAGATAGCCAAAATCTTTGATTCCACACAAAAACAAAGCAAATAAGTAGAAAACAAAGTGTGCAAAGCGGTCTTATTGTTAACGTGCTCTAGAATACCTTGTAATGAGAATAATATGTAAAAAGATAAAAGTTCGGAGGTAAATAATACAGCCATAATAGTTACCAAAGTACCTTTATATATTATGTCACCGTAAGATTGCAAAAACCGTTAGATTGTAATCCAACTAGCGATATTGTAAACTGTCGACGGATTGTGAACCGTTCAATGGTCCGAGTGTCAATTTTTGAAATATTCATTGTATTTACGTTTTCTTGTCTTTTTCTTGTAGGTTAGGTTAGGGTTCGACATAAATGATTAGGTTTTATCGGGTTAATATATCTAACAGATTACAATCTAACGAAAAATAATGCGTTAAATTGTAATCAGTCGAAAGTTTACAATGTCGCCAGTTAGATTACAATCCAACGGCCTTTGCAATCTTAGTAAGATTGCAACCGTAACATTGCCCGGTAAAACCTAAGGCCGGGCACATAGGTTTTATCAGGCACTACCTGATTGTTTATGTCGAACCCTAACCTAACCTACAGGAAAGAGACAAGAAAACGTAAATACAATGAATATTTCAAAAATTGACATCGCAACATTGAACGGCTCACAATCTGTCGATAGTTTACAATTTGGCTAGTTGGATTACAATCTAACGGTTTTTGCAATCTTACGGTGATATATACACCTATTAAGTATATTGAGTAATGAGTTGTAAAAATTAAAAAAATTGCGTTTTAATAAAGCAAAAAGAAGCTGTGCCTCTACTCTACCCCACTTCGCACGTGTGCTCCTTACATTATCATACCGAGTTCGTATAGAATCATCTCAAAAAGCTAGCGAAGTCGCGGTTAAAACTAGGTAGGTAAGCGTTAAACTCTAGGAATTAAACCTTGACTTTCAATTAACGTTGACATTTAACCGGCTGCAGCTGCAAATTGTGTAGACAATTATTCTTTCAGGCAGATGTAAAGCTGTAGAAGGTCCTAACCGTTTCCAGTTTTTTTCTTGTAGTTATTATTTAATATAACCGTTTTGCCGGTTGCAAAAGACTAGCAGGAAAAAATACTATCATTTCCAATTCCCTCCGAAAAGTGCAGCACTCATTTTAAATTTAGCTCACGTGGAGGAAAATTCACATAATATGTCTATAGCATCATATTTTTATGAGTATGACAGATTTTAATTTCCCAACCGTACCTATTGTTTGGATATCTCCATACAAAGGCAGTTCAATATGTTTTTGTTCCTGGGTTTAGCGTGAAAACTTAAAAAATGTCCTCCCGACCCCTCCGCGATTTCTTAGTTCCTCCTACTTGAGTTTTTCACGCAAAAAGAAAGATTGGTACATTCTTGCCTCAGAAAATCAAGTTTCTAGAATTTCTTTTCTAAGTTAGAAAAGAAAGAATATCTATCGTAAACATTTTTGCTGTGAAACCTCTCCAACTTTAATTAACCTATGCCCATAACATTAGAACAGTATGCTCTGTTCAGTAGCGCACGTGCAAATAGCTGGCAAGTGATTAACTCTCCTTATACGGAGAGCTATGAGAGTAAGGAACAAAGAACATTGCGGTGGATGTGACTCTATATAAATACATAGGAGAGAATGGACAGTATTAATTAGTCATTGGCGGGAAAAATATAACTATGACGCTTGATTCCCTCGGAAACTTCTTAATTTTCCGAATAAAAAGTACTTAGCTTATGTCCTTCCCGGGATGCAATTATTGCCTCTGTATCAACTTGTCTCATTCTGCTAAACTGATTGAAAATGTTAAAATAACAAACAGACACACTTTCGCATATGTATAGACAACTTACATCTAAGGCGGTCTTATTTTTGTGGTACGCACTTGTTCTTTCGCTTTGATTGTTAACTTTATTATTTCTTTTTGTGTGGCAGTAAAGCATTTTTCTATCTATCTACATCTACATATAAACTAATCAAATTAGTAGCGAATGCTTTTTTCTAATCGTATCTATCTAATTTGCTCCCATTTACAGGGAAAAGGCAGGAACCTCAACTGCATGTCCAGTTGAGGTTCAGAATGGATTAAACAGAAAATCTTTTACATGGTCATGTTCAAGCATCGTGCGCAGGCGCATGCAAATGATTCGTGACGCGGTGACACGTTGAACAATTCTCAATTAGGTAAGTACCTACAACACCAATCATCATGTCATAAGTACTAATATTATAAATGCGAAAATGTGTTTGTTTGTTGATCACGCTGCAATACTGATCGACTGATTCTTTGCATTGGTATAGTAGAGGGTCTGGAGAGTGATATAGGTAATCCCGGAAAATCAAAGAATTCCCACTGGATTTTGAAATAACCTAAGTCCACGCGGACGAAGTCGTGGGCATCAGACTAGTAGTAATAAGTTCATAACGCATGTGTTCATAATCATAACATCGAGTACTTAACAGTAACAATCAGTAGGTACATCTCGAGTAGGTAGGTACTTATTTTTTTACTATGATGCCCACGACTTCGTCCGCGTGGATTTACGTTTTTTTCCCCGCGGAAACTGCCTAATTTTCCGGGATACAAAGAAGGTAGAATTTGTCCGTCCCCGGAATGAAACCTATCTAACTTTCATCGAAATCGGTTGAAAAGCGTAGCATACAGTTGGGCCGTTAAAGCGTAGCAGACAGACACACTTTCGTTTTATAATATTAGTAGGTAAGTATTTAAAAATTTAATTTAATTTGCCAACAAAAGCATCATCGCAAGAGTCATGAATCATGTCAACCCATTGCTGGATTACTACTGAGTATCCAGTCTCTCACGATGTTTTCGGGTTAAAACGTACCTAGTACCTACTTTTTGTAGCTAAACATCCGCGCCGAATTGAGAACCGCCTCCTTTTGACAGTTGGTAAAAAAATCAAACGTTTCCCAATTAAAAAAGAAAACCCAAGAACGACACGCACGCTATCGCGGGCAACTATAATTAGTCATACTAATATTATAAATGCGAAAGTCAGTTTGATTGTTGGTTTGTTGGTTTGTCCTTCAATCACGCCGCAACGGAGCAACGGATCGACGTGATTTTTAGCATGGTTATAGTTGAGGACCTGGAGAGTGACATACCTAGGCTACTTTTTATCCCGGAAAATTAAGGAGTTCTCGCGGGAATAAAAAAAACTTAAACCACGCGGACGGAGTCGCGGGTATCAGCTAGTTTCCTATAAAGATCCGATCTTACCTTCCTGTACCACCATCAGAGTTAGTTTAATGGCTTTCAGCTTTCCCAATCCCGAACATATTGGACGTGGATTAAACATTTTCCAAGTACTTCCCGCGTTCTAGATCCTGAACAGGTATCCGCTATTAGACGATTATCTTAGGAAACGCGTACCTAGATGATACGACATTGATCCCAATTCACATACCTAGATACCTGTACCCTACGTATAATGTAACATATTAAAATCGTTGCCTATACCTATCAGAAATACTTGAACTTATTACTAATCTCTGTTCCTTAATTTTTTTTTTTAATTAAGTAAATAACTAAGGCCCACTTGCACAAGGAATCCTAAAGTGATTTAGTTAAATACTAGCAGGGGTTCCCAAACTTATATGTATCACGCCTCCCTACTGCATAAAATGAATATACCCACGCCTCCCCTTGGCCCAGGCGCCGCAAGTAGCAGCAAGTGGGCTCGCCAAGTAATAAGTTGTAAAATAAAATAAGGGTACTTAAGTCCCCTTAGGGTAGGGGTTAATACATTTTCAGGTGTTTTAATTTAACAAGTATAAATTGCCAATATAAAACAACCCCCGAAAAAAGCTGATGACCTTCAGATGGATGAATTTGATTTTCATGAAACATGGCTAAGAACACTCGGGATAAAATTATCTATGACACAAAAACAAACTAAACGAAAATCGGTTCCTCCGTTTGGGCGCTACGATACCACAGACAGATACACAAACAGATACGTTAAACTTATAACACCCCTCTCTTTTTGCGTCGGGGGTTCAAAATAATGCTTTCACACACTTGTTATAAGAAGAGTCAATGTGACGGATGTGCTTGCATGTTTTTTAAGACAGTGCACAACGTAGATCTAGCAATATCTAGTTTGCTTCTGTACTTTGTTTTTATTGCAACAACTCATAACGCTGTTTTGCACAAATAAGTTTGCTATAAAAGCTTTTTAAGCCATGCTATGCGCGGGCGACCGGAGTTATAACCGCCGTCGCGCGCCGCGCCCGTGCCCCCCTGCGTATGTCTTCACGCCTCCCTAGTGGGGCGCGCCCCCCTCTTTGAAAATCAATGTACTAGCTGATGCCCGCGGTCTCGTCCGCGTGGAATAAGTTTTTTTGATTCCCGCGGGAACTCCTTAATTTTCCGGGATAAAAATATAGCCTAGTCACTCTCTAGGTCCTCAACTATACCCGTGCAAAAATTCACGGCAATCCGTTGCTCATTTGCAGCGTGATTGAAGGACAAACCAACAAACAACCACACTTTCGCATTTTATTAGTATGATTTTAATGCTGTTCCTTTTTGGCAACTACAATTATATATTTGCTAAAATGGGACGGTATTACGAAATTTAACTAAATCAGTTTGATTGTCCTTGTCCAAGTGGCCCTAAGTATCACTTGCTAAAAGAAGTAAATCACCATTGGTGAAGGAAAACATCGGGCCAGCATGGTGGACTAAGGTCTAATCACGCGTCCTACGGCAGCGACAAACGCTACAACGCGACTCGATACATTAAGCGATTTGCAACACGACTGTAAAACAAATACTTGTCAAAAGGCTAGGTTAGGTTAGGGTTGAACGCGGCCGGGCACTTAGGTTCCTATGGGGCTAATACACCAAACTTAAGTAAAAAACAAATACTTGTCAAAAGGCTAGGTTAGGTTAGGGTTGAACGTAAATATCCAGGTAGTGCAAAGTTCTCCCAACGAGTCACAGTGTGACAGGTTACAGTATGACTCGTTGGGAACAAGCGGTATCAATTATTATCATGCACTAGCTGACTCTTCACGTGGCCTACGTATTCGCTCAGATAAGTTTGTCATTTTCTGTAGGTAGAGTCGTATCGCGTCGTGTTGCGCAGCGTCGCTTTTGCCGCTCACCCAGGACAACGGTGTAGGTAATAGGTTTTGCTAGCATGATTCTCGGCTGAGATGAGCTCGATGAGACGGCTCGGATGAGCTTGAAGTTCGGTTCTGATGGGTAATTAGTAACTATACTTTGCTGCACCCAAGTTGTTTTTTGTTTTTTTTCGGGCACCTGCAACGAGGACCCGGAAGATAGCCGGAAAAAGGGCACCGGGGCGACCAAGATGGAAGTGGTTCGACGACATAGGGGAGTGGACTCGACATAAGTACGCAGGATCAAAGAAGATAGCACGTGAACCACGCGGACGGAGTCGCGGGTATCAGCTAGTTTCCTATAAAGATCCGATCTTACCTTCCTGTACCACCATCAGAGTTAGTTTAATGGCTTTCAGCTTTCCCAATCCCGAACATATTGGACGTGGATTAAACATTTTCCAAGTACTTCCCGCGTTCTAGATCGGAACAGGTATCCGCTATTAGACGATTATCTTAGGAAACGCGTACCTAGATGATACGACATTGATCCCAATTCACATACCTAGATACCTGTACCCTACGTATAATGTAACATATTAAAATCGTTGCCTATACCTATCAGAAATACTTGAACTTATTACTAATCTCTGTTCCTTAATTTTTTTTTTTAATTAAGTAAATAACTAAGGCCCACTTGCACAAGGAATCCTAAAGTGATTTAGTTAAATACTAGCAGGGGTTCCCAAACTTATATGTATCACGCCTCCCTACTGCATAAAATGAATATACCCACGCCTCCCCTTGGCCCAGGCGCCGCAAGTAGCAGCAAGTGGGCACGCCAAGTAATAAGTTGTAAAATAAAATAAGGGTACTTAAGTCCCCTTAGGGTAGGGGTTAATACATTTTCAGGTGTTTTAATTTAACAAGTATAAATTGCCAATATAAAACAACCCCCGAAAAAAGCTGATGACCTTCAGATGGATGAATTTGATTTTCATGAAACATGGCTAAGAACACTCGGGATAAAATTATCTATGACACAAAAACAAACTAAACGAAAATCGGTTCATCCGTTTGGGCGCTACGATACCACAGACAGATACACAAACAGATACGTTAAACTTATAACACCCCTCTCTTTTTGCGTCGGGGGTTCAAAATAATGCTTTCACACACTTGTTATAAGAAGAGTCAATGTGACGGATGTGCTTGCATGTTTTTTAAGACAGTGCACAACGTAGATCTAGCAATATCTAGTTTGCTTCTGTACTTTGTTTTTATTGCAACAACTCATAACGCTGTTTTGCACAAATAAGTTTGCTATAAAAGCTTTTTAAGCCATGCTATGCGCGGGCGACCGGAGTTATAACCGCCGTCGCGCGCCGCGCCCGTGCCCCCCTGCGTATGTCTTCACGCCTCCCTAGTGGGGCGCGCCCCCCACTTTGAAAATCAATGTACTAGCTGATGCCCGCGGTCTCGTCCGCGTGGAATAAGTTTTTTTGATTCCCGCGGGAACTCCTTAATTTTCCGGGATAAAAATATAGCCTAGTCACTCTCTAGGTCCTCAACTATACCCGTGCAAAAATTCACGGCAATCCGTTGCTCATTTGCAGCGTGATTGAAGGACAAACCAACAAACAACCACACTTTCGCATTTTATTAGTATGATTTTAATGCTGTTCCTTTTTGGCAACTACAATTATATATTTGCTAAAATGGGACGGTATTACGAAATTTAACTAAATCAGTTTGATTGTCCTTGTCCAAGTGGCCCTAAGTATCACTTGCTAAAAGAAGTAAATCACCATTGGTGAAGGAAAACATCGGGCCAGCATGGTGGACTAAGGTCTAATCACGCGTCCTACGGCAGCGACAAACGCTACAACGCGACTCGATACATTAAGCGATTTGCAACACGACTGTAAAACAAATACTTGTCAAAAGGCTAGGTTAGGTTTTTTTTTTTTTTTTAAATAATACCTCTTTCTTCAAGAGATGCCAGGGTTCCTCCGATGTGGCGGTCGGAGACGTTTTTTGGCTTTATTTTAATTTGTGTACAGTTAAGTTTTAATTAAGTTTAATTTAGTTTAATTTAATTTTTTTTTTTTTTTTTGAATATTAAGATATTAAGTTATTAAGGTTATTAATTATATTAATATGATATTAATTTACTTTATGCTTTATATTTATTTCAGCAGCTACATTTTTTGTTGCGATAAAAAAAAAGAGCAGAACGCGCGTGATTTCTACACATGTTAGATTTTATATTCTATAATATAAATAAAACACTGTGTCTGTATTACCGAGTTCTGTTCCTTTCTATCGCTGTTTTTGCAATTCTAATAGCAAATTTTAAAAAGGGGGTTCTTGTTGTGTCGTTTTGTAACATGGCGGCTAGGGATTCCCTACACAGACTCATTTGTGTTTCCTGTTGCAGGTCCTCTCGCGCTTTGCTGTGCTGCGGACACTCAACTAACATGTGTAGGATTGTTTCATCACAGTCTGGGTCGCAAACACAGCTTGGGTCGTCTTTACATTTGAATCTGTGCAGGTACTCCGCAAAGCCACCATGTCCTGTCAATATTTGAACCATCACAGGTGTTAAGGATATTCTTTTAACAATTTTATATGCTTGAACAGCTGATGGCAGAAAGGCTTTTGTAACTGAAGCTGTCTGTCCGTTTGTATACCGTTCATTCCATCTGTCAAGGGTTTCTTGCCTTATGCTCCTCTTGACAAATGAGATTGGGCATTTGTCATAGTTTGACTTTGTTTTCAATTTCAGAACAGCTTCCTTGGCCAAGAAGTCGGCCCTTTCGTTCCCTTCAACTCCCGCATGAGCACGAATCCAGAAGAAGTGGATCGTCTTACTCTTTGCTTTCAAGAGACGCAAGTTTCTTTTCACAGCAAAGGCCAACGGGTGGAAAGTCTCGGTGCCCCCGAGCATTTCAAGCGCCGACCTGGAGTCACTGAAGACATTCACAGTGCCTTCCTCAATCTTCAAGGCGATCTCTGTTGCTTGGAGCAGTGCGTGCATCTCTGCCTGGAAGATGGTACAAAACGGTTCAAGGCGGAACTTTTTGTGTTGTGTCTCCACTCCGTCGCGCCAACATGAAAGAGCTGCACCCACGCCCTTTTCCATCTTACTACCGTCTGTGAATATCCTCATACCCGTTATTCCGTGTTCAGCTACTGTTTCCGGCTCTAAATCCTCTAGGCACCGAAACTTCACTCCCACCTCCTCAGATGGATGCGGAGCATCCAGAAAACATATCTTCTGCTCTACCTCTCTGCCTCTTAGTATTGTCTGAGGTCTTCCCCTTTTTGCTTTGTAGAGTTTGGCTGCTTCTTGTACTCTCATATCCAGTGGAATGAGACCGGCCATTATTAGTGCTGCATTTAATGACACCGTGCGGTATGATTTGCAAATTTTTTGGGCAAAACCTCTTTGGACCGTATTTAAGAGTTTTTGTGTCATTATTTTCTCCGTGGCCGGTGCCCACACACTGGACGCGTACATTATGATAGGCTCGATGACCGCCACATAAATGGTTCCGATGGTCTCGGTGTTCAGTCCCCAGTTTATCTTTGCACATCGTGCCAGTGATTTATAAATGTTGGTGGCTTTTTTGCATACTTGTTTTATATGGTTATTAAAAGAAAGTTTATTATCCACCAACAGACCTAATATTTTAATTTCGTCGACCACTTCGATTTGTGCACTGCCCATGTGTATGCGTGGAGTGTCATATTTGAGTTTTTTTGTTACAACCATTGCGCTGGTTTTGTGTGGCGCAAATTTCATCTTGTTTGAGAGACCCCACTCATACACATGATGCAGTACATTTTCAATCTGCTCCTCCATTTCCGTGACCTTGAACCCCGAGAACACCAGAACAACATCGTCGGCAAATGCTTGGCAGTAAACGTTTTTAGCTGTTATTTGATCCAGTAATGGGTCAAGAAGTATGTTCCAAAATGTTGGACCACTTATTGACCCTTGCACGCAGCCCTTAGTTGTTGAGACAACACACTCCTTCCCCGCATATCTTACACACACTTGCCTGTCTCTGAGATAGCTGTGAGCTAACTTCTGTAGATTGAGAGGGCATCTCTTTTCTGCTAATCTACACTTGAGTGCCGGCCACCAGGCACTGTCAAATGCCCCCTCAATATCCAGAGACACCACGATGCTGATCTTCTTGGATGAGATATTCTCGCGCAAATGCTGAACAAGATCGTACAAGGCATCCTCTGTAGATCTTTGTGGGACAAAACCATATTGCCTGGTATTAAGGTTTGGAAGTAGGTGCCAACGAATCCGCTTTATTATCATCTTTTCCAATATTTTTCCGAGGACCGGTAGCAGTCCTATGGGCCTGTATGACTTTGGCTTGGTGTAGTCGTCTTTACCTGGCTTCCGTAGGACTACCACCGTGGCCTCCTTCCATATTATTGGGAAATATGATAGGGCAAGACACTCATTCGCAAATCCCAGGAATACTTGTTTGTCCACTTCAATCGCGGCCAAGCATATATCCGCTGTTAACCCATCCGCTCCAGGTGCCTTTTTAGGGTTAAAGCTCTTTGCCGCCTGAATTAGTTCGTCCATTGTAAAGGGTGGATCCTGTACGTCCTCTTGCTCAGTCTGTATCCACTGTTCAGCCATTCGTCGGGTTTCTGTGTGGTGTGGGTCGTCCTCAGCTGTCAAATCTTGTGGAAAGAATGTTCTGGCCAAAAGCTGGACCGAGTCGCTGGCACTCAAAGCTACTCCATTCTCAATTAGGGGTTGGTCTTCATATTTCTTAGAGGTTCTTCTTATGACTCTATATATCCCATCCCATAGGCTTTCTCGATCCTGAGTGCTGCAGAACTCTTTCCAGCTTTCAGTTTGTGCCTTCATTGCTTCTAATTCATATCTTCTTTTTGCTTGCAGGTATTCGTCTACTACATGCTGCCGTCGGGTTGGAGCCGCGCATGAGACCCTTCTCTTTTTCGTCATCGCTTCTCTCTTCAGAGCTTCGAGTTCTTCTGTCCACCAAGGTAAGTCAAATTTTGATTTTCCTTTTAAGATAGGAATCGCTTCGCGACAGGCTTTATCTATGCTGTGTATATATTTGTTTATCATCTCCTCCATACTTGTCGCCGTTTTAATCATTTTAATTTCTGCGACGTTTATTTTGTTAGAAGCGAGTTCCTTTTCTAGAACTTCCTTAAATTTTTTCCAGTTTGCTTTCCTTGTGTTGAACTTCCTTGTAGTTTTCAAAGGTCTGTTACCAGTGGAGTTTTTGAGCTGTATGGAGAATGTGATTGCGTTGTGATCAGAGCTTGTTAGGCCTTGGTCGACTTCCCAATCCCTCACTAATCCAAACAGCCCCTGACTGCATGCTGTGACATCCACTATGCTTTTACAGGCCAACCCATTCCTGACGGTAAAAAAGGTAGGTACCGTACCTTCGTTTAGTATGTGCATCTCCATCTCCTCGATTGCACCCATGAACACCTCTCCTCTATGATCTTCATACTCGCTTCCCCACCATGTGCTCCATGCATTCGTGTCTCCACCTATGATCAACTTTTGTGGGCCCAGTTTGTCTCTAATCATTTGCACATGGTCGAGATAGGGTTCAATGGGCAGGCTATCTTCAAAGTAGATGGAGATGACACATATTGTCCAGGTGTGTGTCTTCAGGGTTGCCACTGCGATGTTTTCCGTGGTGAGTGTTGGGTGTTCAAGCACTTCAATATCATCGTTCAGGACAATCACAGCGGCTTTTACTGGCTTTGCTCTATTATTAGATTTTTGTACGACCCTGTATCCTTTTGCCTGTGCCAGCTCTCCCTCTGAGCCCACATAAGGCTCCTGCACCATGGCAAAGCAGACATTCCGTTTTTGCGACTCCAGAAGGAGCTCCTTCGTTGCCAGCTTTGCACGCTGCAAGTTTGCCTGGATCACTCGACACATGTTTTCTTCGGCCTTTTGAGATTCCACCTGTGTTACATCCTGGGCGCCCTTAGCAGTACGCTACCCTCGACCTGGCCAGAGCGTCCCACTTCTTCCGGATCGGGCAGCTTTCGTCGAAGCTATTATGGTCCGTCCGGTCCAGTCGGGCGCTCTGGCAGTTACTGCACGTGGGTCTGTCACCTGCCTTCCACGCTGGACACGCACTACGCAGATGTGAGCCTGCGCAGTGGCTGCAGGTGTCCATTGACTCTTGACACGTCTTCCGACCGTGACCGTAGCCCAGACACCTGGAGCACGTGACCAGCGGAGACTGGTCTTTGACACCCACGCGCTGGAGGTCGATGTGGACCTTGCCTATATCTATAAGCCGTTGCCATACCGGCGGCGACACCTGCAGGACCACGTGGCATTCGAGTGGGTTCCTTGCCTTTCTTCGGAATCTCACACTCGCCCTGTAGTCCACCTCAGGTATCGCCCCCAGTATGTGCTCATTTTGGCTTTTAAGGGCCCCCAGAATGTCCTCATCCTTATTGCTGCTCAAGACTCCGTACATTATGACTAGTGGGTCCCTATTTGCCTTCTCCTCAACAAGGAGTGTCGGGCTGTCAGATTTTAATCTTTCTGTCACTTTGGCCAGCTCTTCGCGATTCTGGCAGCCCAACACTACCTTTTGGTCCCTGGCCTTCCTCAGTCTGTCCACTCGTATGCCCGATGTCTTCGCGTTGACAGCGGTTCGGATTTTATTTATGACGTCCTCGCTAGTGTCGTGGGCGTCCACCGACGACACGAGCAACGAATGGACCGACTGGGGCTTTTGCAATGGGGGCTCAAAGGTTCTCTTGGTCGCAGCCATTGCCGCATATGAAATGCCGTCTTGGACTCTGGTTAAATTAAGTTCCTCTTTCAATTGTGCAATTTGGTTTTTTACAGCATCCATACCCGACGCGGCCGCGACCACAAGCTCCTTGTGCTGCTTTAGCTCGGACATCACGTCCCTGGCGAAGTCAGCGGTGACAGACTGGTCGGCGGGGGACGACGCCCTAGAGCTCAACCTCAACGCTATAGTATACATGCTGCTGAGGCACTCTATGACGGTCTCCTTAATAGTGGCCCTAATATTCCCAGACTGTTCAAGTTGTAATTTGGCTTCCTGGAACAACTGGTTAGCGACGCTACCCAGTTCCTCCAGGGGGCTCTCTGACGCTGACCTCACCAGGGGTGCGATGTCGATTTGAGCAACCGTGTCCTTCTTGGCAATTTTCTTTTTTAGGCTCTCGGCCTCTACGTGTTTAAGTGTTATGTTTGCAGCGTTCACTGGTTTGGGTTCAGGTTTCGTGATTTTAGACATTCTGGAATAATAAACCTCGGCAAAGGGTGACGAAGATTAAATATACTATTTTATACAACACTATACTTATGTCAACACAAGATTATGTCTATCTAATAACTAAGTAAATGTAATAACTGGATAGTGTAGATAGCTAACCAGTTGTCAGGTACAGTAAATAATGATAATAATCAATAATATTCTGGGTTGTGTATAGAGCAACCCAGTCGTCGATTACTATTAAATTAAATATAGTAAGTAGGGTTTATAATAACTAAATAACTAATAATAACTACTTAAAAATTTTCTGGGAGTGTATAGGCTCCCGGTCAACAATAGAAGAGTGGTGAGAAAGTGTATGGAGCTCTCCTCACCGTCAAAACAAATTTGCACTCGCAGATTGTCGATTTTTGGGTTTTAAAATTTGCCGGCTCTCCCTATGGGACTGCTCCCTGCCACCTGTATAACGACAAATGGGCGGGTGGGTGGTCCCGTTTCGCGCGTTTTTCTTAGCGGAAAATCGCGGAAAACCGCTGGAAATCGGCCGCGCGCACGAATGCTCGCTCGCGGGCTCTGCCTGGGCCGGGAAAAGTCGGAAATTTGAGAAAATTTGGTAATTTAAAATTTAGCCGAAATTTTTCTATGTCCAAATTTGGAAAAAATTTAATTTTTGTTTTTCTGTTGCAGGTCGACGGAGCCGGTGAAAAGCGACGCCCTGCGAAAATTTCACGCGAAAAATGTTGAAAATCGAGCGACGGCGCGAGATTTTCCTAAGTTTTCGTGTACCGATCGATGTTTTTGTATGGGGAACGCGAGGTATAAGGTAACCTCGGTGTCGAAATTTTCTAAGTCAATGACCACGTAAAAACGCGTTTTTCTTAGCGGAAAATCGCGGAAAACCGCTGGAAATCGGCCGCGCGCACGAATGCTCGCTCGCGGGCTCTGCCTGGGCCGGGAAAAGTCGGAAATTTGAGAAAATTTGGTAATTTAAAATTTAGCCGAAATTTTTCTATGTCCAAATTTGGAAAAAATTTAATTTTTGTTTTTCTGTTGCAGGTCGACGGAGCCGGTGAAAAGCGACGCCCTGCGAAAATTTCACGCGAAAAATGTTGAAAATCGAGCGACGGCGCGAGATTTTCCTAAGTTTTCGTGTACCGATCGATGTTTTTGTATGGGGAACGCGAGGTATAAGGTAACCTCGGTGTCGAAATTTTCTAAGTCAATGACCACGTAAAAACGCGTTTTTCTTAGCGGAAAATCGCGGAAAACCGCTGGAAATCGGCCGCGCGCACGAATGCTCGCTCGCGGGCTCTGCCTGGACCGGGAAAAGTCGGAAATTTGAGAAAATTTGGTAATTTAAAATTTAGCCGAAATTTTTCTATGTCCAAATTTGGAAAAAATTTAATTTTTGTTTTTCTGTTGCAGGTCGACGGAGCCGGTGAAAAGCGACGCCCTGCGAAAATTTCACGCGAAAAATGTTGAAAATCGAGCGACGGCGCGAGATTTTCCTAAGTTTTCGTGTACCGATCGATGTTTTTGTATGGGGAACGCGAGGTATAAGGTAACCTCGGTGTCGAAATTTTCTAAGTCAATGACCACGTAAAAACGCGTTTTTCTTAGCGGAAAATCGCGGAAAACCGCTGGAAATCGGCCGCGCGCACGAATGCTCGCTCGCGGGCTCTGCCTGGGCCGGGAAAAGTCGGAAATTTGAGAAAATTTGGTAATTTAAAATTTAGCCGAAATTTTTCTATGTCCAAATTTGGAAAAAATTTAATTTTTGTTTTTCTGTTGCAGGTCGACGGAGCCGGTGAAAAGCGACGCCCTGCGAAAATTTCACGCGAAAAATGTTGAAAATCGAGCGACGGCGCGAGATTTTCCTAAGTTTTCGTGTACCGATCGATGGCTAGGTTAGGTTAGGGTTGAACGCGGCCGGGCACTTAGGTTCCTATGGGGCTAATACACCAAACTTAAGTAAAAAACAAATACTCGTCAAAAGGCTAGGTTAGGTTAGGGTTGAACGTAAATATCCAGGTAGTGCAAAGTTCTCCTAACGAGTCACAGTGTGACAGGTTACAGTATGACTCGTTGGGAAAAAGCGGTATCAATTATTATCATGCACTAGCTGACTCTTCACGTGGCCTACGTATTCGCTCAGATAAGTTTGTCATTTTCTGTAGGTAGAGTCGTATCGCGTCGTGTTGCGCAGCGTCGCTTTTGCCGCTCACCCAGGACAACGGTGTAGGTAATAGGTTTTGCTAGCACGATTCTCGGCTGAGATGAGCTCGATGAGACGGCTCGGATGAGCTTGAAGTTCGGTTCTGATGGGTAATTAGTAACTATACTTTGCTGCACCCAAGTTGTTTTTTATTTTTTTTCGGGCACCTGCAACGAGGACCCGGAAGATAGCCGGAAAAAGGGCACCGGGGCGACCAAGATGGAAGTGGTTCGACGACATAGGGGAGTGGACTCGACATAAGTACGCAGGATCAAAGAAGATAGCACGTGACCGCAAAAGTTTTCTCCGACTGACCGCCGAGCTTCAGTTTGAAGATGGCACCACATGATGATGACCCAAGTTGTCCCACAAGTGGAACAAACGTCCTAACTCCTAACTGTCAACAATGTGGGCCAAGTTATTCTAAGTAAATTGATACATCAATATTTTTTATATTGTCTGATTATACTTCCAATAGCTTATATCTTATCATGATCTTATCTGAAACATGTCATTGATAAAAGATACATCTTATTCAGGCGATTAGAATTGATCAAATAATATTTTCGAAGGTTGTGATTTCTCTATTCTCGAAATAAAAAGCATAACTACTAAAAACTATTTTAATTAAACTTTTGAAATTATTAAAAATATTTTTATTATATAAAGTAACTAAAAATTTATGCTTTTCGCAATTTTTCCTTTATCTGTGCTATAAGAAGTTGCTTCGTACCTAGTTTATGAAAAAGATTTCAGAGTTCACGGGAAGTAGGTACCCTGTAGGTTTTGATTCCCTTGTGAGTGTCGAAAATTTGCAGCATAAACGGCTGTATCTTTTGATTGCGTTGGCTTAGAAGTTTGATTTTTTCACAGCTCCAAGGGACAGTAGACCTGAGTATTTGATATGAATTTCAGCTTGATACCTTCATGCGTTCCCGAGAAAAAGGGTCTTGACACACAGACGTGACAAAAAAGTGATCCTATAAGGATTCCGTTTTTTCCTTTTACCCTAAAAATTATTTCACTGACTTTCCTATTCTACTTTAAACACATTATACAATTCACTTGTACATGCACAAACATAAATTCCAGAGCTTAATTTATAATTACTGACAATGGTAGGCGGAAAAACTCAAACGATTTTTTCATTCTATCGGATGACTGAAGCCAAAAGGCCAAAAGGTTCATTGACCTATGTAATTGGTGATTCAAGTTGAAGAAATTAGATAAAAAACGACCACATAAAATTACCAATGATTCAGGCGCCTTATTACGTAAAAATGTACAGATATGATACAGTGCAAAGATCGTAATCTCTGTTTGGTTAAAGGTCAAAATATAAAGGGTTGGCTATAGGCCAAAATGCAATGTCACACCAAGAGTACCATAAATTCAGCCAATAGGTATGAAGACACCTCAACCAAATCAGTAACTCTTTATTAAACTTAAAAACGCGCTTCTAGTATGGAAGTTTGTATGAAATACATAACTTGTGACGTCATCAAACATTTGAGGTCTTTTGGAAGACCCACTATTTGATAATCAGTAAAAAATAATTAACTTTTGTCATAAGCATCATATCATCCCTTCTGAGTATTTGACAACTCATAATGGTCAAATAAACTACTTTTTTTTAAACGTCAAAACTGCGAGTTGTGACGTCAGTAGGTAAAATTCGAATCATTTTCAACTGACTTCAAAAAAAGGAGGAGGTTCTCAATTCGACTGTATTTTTTTATGTTTGTTACCTCAGAACTTTTGACTGGGTGGACCGATTTGGATGATTCTTTTTTTATTTGAAAGGGCAGGGCATACTTCCCAAGTGGTCCCATATAAATTTTATCGAAATCGGTCGAGCGGTTTTTAAAATATCAACAATAACATAAGTACTTTGTATAGCGTGTGCTTGTTGTTGTAAAGTTGGCGCGGGAGTTTGAAGTCGGTTGTTTAAAAAGAATTTTTTATATTAAATTATTTTATTTCAGCCGATAACTAGTTTAAAATAATTTAATTACCAAGAAATGATATTTTATTTTGACATAGACAAAATTCCAATTGAGATTGTGACAATGATTGTACTGCTTTTACAATAATAAAGTCTTTATAATTTAAGATGACTGATAGCGCAGGGAATGTCAAAACATTGTGCATTTAATTTATTAAGTTATACAAATTATGGCTCATGCATATTCAATGAGAGTTTAGTAATAATGAACTGAATAAAGCTGTAACACACTTTATTTTTTTTGTTTTGTATTTATTGCAGTATCATGCGGTTTAATCATTGAAATAGAATGAGTACTTAATAAAATTCTACATCAATGGGTTTTTACCGAAGATGGATATGTGTAATATCCATCTACTACGTACATCTTGTAATTCTGAATTCGGAATTCTGGAAGGAGAATGCTAATATGGATCCGTATTTTTTAGATAAAACTTAAAAAGTTCGTCGCTTTATTTCCTCTTATCATTAGGCTGTTAAATATCAGTTATACTTATAGATAAATAACAACTAAGTTAGAATGAAAAGCAACAACATTTTTCAACATGGCAACAATAACTAAATAACATTTATTTATGCCATGTTTTTACTTTAAACATATCTTTTAATGCTAAAAACTAATCCTTTACAATAAATGTACCTATATTCGTTTTTGTAGTCTATTACTAAGCAGCGCGTGTGCGACCCTTTATAATGTAAGGTATGTGAAATAAATGCGGCAAAGATCACCTGCTTGCCTAGGATCGAACTGAATACTAATGCCTATTTAGCCTGGCGCAAGACCTGGGGCAAGATAGGCTTAAAATTGTCGCAAGTCGCAAAGGTGGTCTTGGAGTTACTGTTTTAGCTCCGCTCACAATATGCTATAAGCATTTTTTCTGTTTTTTTTTGTATAATTTACTAAGTAGTACTTACACCATGATTTTTGGTATGTACCTACGTAATGTTTTGATATAGTTACTAGATCTAGTACCTATTAGAATCTAGACGGTACAGACACACCCTTAAACTTTAACAGGCAAATAGTGTATGTAAGTATTTTTGCAATAGCTATAAATAAATATTTTTAAATACATTAGTGTATTATTATATATTATATAAGTATAGTACTGGGCTAGGTACCTAAATGTATAATATTTTTAGTAAACAAATCCAAAATTTTCAAGCAGCATAATTTACCGTGTTTTGTTTGCTAGTTATATTGTTTTGTTAAATTATTTTTAAGAATTACGTAAGTGTGTAAATACTTAGCAAATCCTTACATACATATAATATACTAGAGGTTGCCCGCGACTTCGCCCGCGTACAATTATTGATTTCCTATGAGATTATGTAATTTTCCCGCTGCAAACAGCCTATCTATAGAGGCTTTACTTCAAAGTCATAAAATTTGTATGTAACCTTTCACCCCCATTTCACCCCTTTTGGGGTGGATGTTCGTAAAATTGCTTATACAGGTTATTATTATTTAAAGCTAATAACCTAAATCCCGATTTTCAAGTCTCTAACTTCAGAAACATAGGACTTTCATAGAAACTTACAACCCCCATTTCACCCTCTGTGGGGTAGATTTTCCTAAAATTGCTTATACAGTTTATTATAACTTAAAACTAATAACCTAAATCCCGATTTTCAAGTCTCTTACTTCAAAAACTTGGAACCCTTATGTAAGCTTCCAACCCCCATTTCACCCCTATTGGGGTACGTTTTCGTAAAATTGCTTATACAGGTTTTTATTATTTATAACTATTAACTTAATTGCCTATTTTCAAGTCTCTAACTTCAAAAACAAAGGACTTTCATACAAACTTCCAACCCCTATTTTAACCCTTTAGGGGTGGATTTTCTCAAAACCCGTTCTTAACTGGCGTCTACACCGTAGAAGGAATCTACCTTCCAAATTTCAAGTCTGTACGCTTTATAGTTCCTGAGATATTGTGATTAGTCAGTGAGTGAGTGAGTGAGTGAGTGGTATTTCGCTTTTATATACATATATATTATATCACCGTAAGATTGCAAAAACCGTTGGATTGCAATCCTACTAGCGATATTGTAAACTGTCGACGGATTACAATTTAACGCATTATTTTTCGGTAGATTGTAATCTGTTAGGTATATTAATCCGATAAAACCTAAGGGCCGGGCACTACCTGATCATTTATGTCGAACCCTAACCTAACCTACAAGTAAGAGACAAGAAAACGTAAATACAATGAATATTTAAAAAATTTACACTCGGAACATTGAACGGTTCACAATCCGTCGACAGTTTACAATATCGCTAGTTGGATTATAATCTAACGGTTTTTGCAATCTTACGGTGACATATAGATAGATTACGCACGTCGCTAATGCGTATCCTCCCATGAGACCACAGTGATTCAGTAGGTACACTTAACATTCCATTCGGTATGTCAATATATGAACAATATAAAGTTATTATTTACTAAAGCAATAATAATTGCTATAATAACAAATTGTTTTGCTTTCTTATTTTGTTTACAGGAGAAATAATATTGAGCATGTTAATTATAAGAGTTACCGAGCTAGTAAATATTTTTCATGTTACTAACGCTATATTGAATGTCAATTGACAAACAGCAATGTTAGAAATTACAACGAATCAAGGAGATATTGAGCATGTTGATTATAAGAGTTACCGAGCTATTAAATATGTTTCATGTTACTAACGCTATATTGAATGTCAATTGACAAACAGCAATGTTAGAAATTACAACGAATCAAGGAGTGAATGCATACCTATTACCTATGTAAAGTTACTTACCACGTTATCCATAATACTTATTTTCACGATAAAACAGGTAAGCAAGTTTTACTCACGCCTCATTTGATACTAATAGGGATGATGCATACGTATATCAAAAATTTATTATTTGATTATTAAATAGAGGTTCTTCCAAAAGACCTAAAATTCACATCCTCGGTTAGTTTTAAGTTTGATAACCATTTTAAAATATAGATTAAAGAAAAAAAGTGCGTTGAAATTTGATGACGTCACAACTGTGAATTCCAAACAACTTCCATGCCAGAAGTGCGATTTCAAGTTTGATAAAGAGTTGCTGATTTGATTCAGTTATCATCATCCCTATTGTTACAAGTTTAAACAGGTAACATAAATAATCTCTTTCGTAAAGCAAATTACAATAAACATGTGCTAGCCGCTTACCCTTAATCTGTTGCGAGGGTAAGATGACAAATGCTATTTAAGTTCCTAGGTAAGATTACTAACATGTCAAATAGGTATAGATTAAGTAGGTACAGCAGGTACACTAGTCACGGCAACTTTTTACATCGAGTTAACAATGCAAGTAATGAAAAGTACTTACCTATTTAAAATAATTATTGCTTTACAGGTATTTTGCTGATTACTTTCATTTCTTAACTGTTGCTTAAAGTAGGTGTGTTTAATAACTGGCATTAAATGTGGGTTAAGTAAACCCATTTAAGTGGAACTTACTCCAATAATTAGTATTGAAATCTATTGGTTTCTGAGTAAACTGTTAACTGATTATTATTTTTTATTTAAAATGGAAGCCCCGGGTGATTGGCCTGTCCAATGAGATTGATCGATACATCTGATTAGGTAAGTCCATAATGTTAGAAAGCAGCGTGTGGAATATAAACACTTGCAGCATTTTCACAGAACTCATTTACGTATTTCTCAAGTTTAAGGTATGTTTACAGAGTGCGCAATAAAATCAGAGTCGCTGTGACAGGCGGCCGGGCGTCCATCTTAGAATTCCGATGAATCAGTTTGAATTCCGAACACGTAGCGCATCGATGGCACGCCGCACGTTTGGGCTGAAGCCTCAAGCGCAGTAGACACGCCATGGTCTATAAGGCACAGTAAATATAATTTTACAGTTTTAATGAGGAAAGATGACCTCCCTGAGGCAGTCCGCAGTGGTCTTTTAAATCCTGAGTATGATTTCCGCCAGGGCAATTCGGAAATTCAAAATTTCTTAACTGTCTGGATTTAACTTGGCTTGGGCTGTGACTATAAGTGAGACCTAGGACTTAAACTCATTATCTACTGAAACATGACAACATTTATAATTCGACTCTCAAGTTTTGCATTGGACGTCTTAATCTAGGTTGGTAATATAATTATTACCAACCTAGATTAAGTTAGATTACCTTTTTTTTTTTTTTTTTTCGTGGGGAAATCCTCATGGATACCTTTGCATCTGGGGAAATGCAAAGGTTATGTCGGACTCTTACCGACTAAAACCCCACGGTGTTCCTCCCAACGCCTTGGCTGAATAGGGACCGGGAAATTCGCGCAACCCAGCCACCAGCGTCGTCTGATCGACCCTTCTCCGCGGGACATCAATATTCCCTTCTCACCGTCTGAGGCACACCAGGAACACCAACGTGTGCCTCCCGACTCGAGGACCATTTTCCTAATGAGCCACAGAATCCCCGTGTCTGTCGCTCGGAAGCCCTTCTCATGGGGGCAGGCGGCGATCATGGGCAGCACGCCTGCGCCCGCCTCTTCTACATCGGATGGGATGAGAGCCCACGTCGTCCTCTCTCATCCGCTCCGCTGACTCTTTCTGCGACATTACGCTCTCGCAGAAGGAATCCATCGCGTTCCAGGAGATCTCGCTTCCCACCATTGCTCTGACCACAGCCGGAAGCGAGAGGTCCCGCCCCACGACCTCAACGAGTGCTTCTCGTGGCTCCGCCCACGCTGCGCACTCAGCCAGAGTGTGCTGTGCCGTGTCCACAGCACCACCACATTCATGGCACTCCTCCGTGGGCTCTCTACCCGCAATCCTGCACAGGTACCTTCCGAAGCAACCGTGCCCCGAAAGGACCTGCACAAGATGGAAGGTGAGTTCACCGTGCGGTCTCTCAACCCATTCTTGGAGAACGGGCTGGATCGCCGCCACGGTCAAGTGACCTGCGCTGGGTGACGCGAGCCTCCCCCTCCATTGGTGGAGGAGCTCGGCCTGCGCAGTTCTCCGCCACCCTGCGATTTCCGCGGAGGTGAGGTATTCCCCCCGTGAGCGGGCTTCCAATCTTTGTTGATGCATCTCCGCTAATACCTCCGCATCCAGGTCCCAAGGAGGAGTCCCGGCCAAAGCACACGCTGCCTCGCAGGAGATGGTGCGATATCCGCGTATTACTCTGATCGCCATCACCCGCTGCGGCCTCCGCAGCAGGGTCTGATTGCGGGCGTTCAGAGCATCCGCCCATATTGGCGCCCCGTATAGTGCCATCGAGCGCACCACCCCTGTGTACAGGCGGCGACAGCTGGTTCTTGGCCCACCTACGTTCGGGAGGGGTCGTCCCAAAGCCCCGGCGGCCCGGATGAGTTTGGGCGCCAAGCGCCGAAAATGCTCCTCAAATTTCCATCGACTGTCGAGGACGAGTCCTAGGTATTTCATTGTAGACTCGACAGCAATGAAAACTCCGCCCACGGTGAGACTTTCACCCGCTGGAGGTGCCCTTCTTGGGCCGTGAAAACACAAGGCCTCCGATTTGTTGAGGGCGACTTCAAGCCCCAGCCTACGAATCCTTGCCACAACTTGGGCCACTCCCGCCGTAGCTAGGACTTGTGCTTCCCTGAAGTCTCCCCCACGGGCCGTCACGAGCGTGTCATCCGCGTAGCAGGTCACGTCGACACCCCGGATGTTGGCCTCCCGCAGTACCCAGTCGTATCCGATGTTCCACAGAAGTGGTCCTAAAACGGACCCCTGTGGAACACCGCACGACACCTCTCTACGCAACCAACTCCCGTCATGCGTTGGGTAACCGACAGCCCGGTCGGAAAGGTAGGCCTCCACGATCCGCCTCAGATAGACTGGCATCTCGTGGTATCTTAGCGCCTGCTTGATACTGTCCCAGGGCAAGGTGTTAAAAGCGTTGGCGATATCAAGGGACACCGCCAAAACGACTTCTCCCTGGGACACCGCCTCATCCGCCAGAGCACTCACTCGAGCAATAGCATCGATGGTGGACCTGCCCCGGCGGAAACCGAACTGACGATCGCTCAGACCCGGACCTGTTTCTTCCAGATGGCGGACTATTCTTTCTGCAACCACACGCTCGAAGAGTTTTCCTACCTCGTCTAATAAGACGATGGGCCGATATGCTGATAGTGAATCCGCCGGGCGCCCC
The DNA here is from genome assembly GCA_963932025.1 of Erebia epiphron. Lineage (NCBI taxonomy): Eukaryota > Metazoa > Arthropoda > Insecta > Lepidoptera > Nymphalidae > Erebia > Erebia epiphron. Next base: position 29,154,250 of record OZ009946.1, read on the forward strand.
TCCTTGCGTAGCAGGACCAGTTTCCCCGTCTTCCAGCGACGTGGAAACTGACCCTGCTCCAGGCACGTGTTAAAAAGTCCCCTTAGACGGGGCTCCAGCGGACCTAAAGCCAATGCCAGTGCCCGCCCGTGTATTCCGTCTGGACCCGGTGCAGTGTTTTTGGCTCGCAGCCGCAGCACTGCAGCCTGAAATTCGCCCTCGGTGACTTGGGGCACGTCAGGATAGGGTATGTCCTCTCTATCAGTAGCCATATGTGGAGGCTCCTGGCTGGTCCTGTGTGGGAACAGTGAATCCACCACCGACTCCAGCTGCTGCGGCTCCAGAGTTTGAGTAAGGGGCGGTGCCCAGGGGCGTAGCTTTTGTCTCACCATTTTGTATGGCCGCCCCCAGGGGTCCGCATTGAGGCTCTCCAACAACTCCTCCTCCGCCAGATCTTTCGCATTCCCAATTGCTACCTGTAGAGATACGACCGCTTCTCTGTACAGAGCGTAGAGGCGTGTCTCTTCCAGCTCGTCCCGTATAAGGCGGCGACGGCTCCGCTGATACTGGCGTCTAGCTGCTACGCAGGATTTTCGTAGCTGCACTATTTCCATTGACCACCAGTACACTGCACGTTTTGGAGCGTGGGGACCGACTCGTGGCATGGATGCGTCACAGATTTGCGTCATGGCTTCGCCGAACGATTCGGCTTCCTGCTCTACCTGCACCGGGCTTTCAGACGCAGTTACCCACGCCTGGATCAATGCTGCCTCGTACAGAACTTCCTTGTTTAGGCGCTTCAAAGACCAGCGAGGACTGTTAACGCGTGAGGGTCGTCTCGGAACACTCATAGATGTTGCAGATGGGGAGACTTCAAATCGAATGTATCTGTGATCCGAGAGCGTCTCCTCATCTACCAGTACCTTCCAACCACGGACACGATGCGCCAGGGCAGCATCAACAAAAGTGACATCAACTATGGAGCCACCCTGTCGTCGCACGCACGCGTTTTCCGATCCCCGGTTCACCACAGCCAGCCCTCTCGAGTCCGCCCATTCCACAAGCTCCTCGCCACGCGCATCAGTCGCCGGGGATCCCCACACCGTAGATTTGGCGTTGAGATCCCCAGCGACGAGCACTTTGTCCGAGCGATTCCTGTCAAGTAGGGCCCCGAGCTCTGCCAGGAATGCTTCAAAATCCATTAGGGTGCGGTTTGGCGAGAAATAGACGCCGATCACCGTAATGTCTCCCACACGAGCTGAGATGAAACCACGGCCCTTCACGATACGATCTAAGACCGGAGACCCAGCCGAGATCCGCGTCGTGATGGCCACCAAGCCGTCATTGTCTCCTACCCAATCGTTACCAGATGGGATGTAATATGGTTCAGCGACCACGGCCACGTGTATCGACCACTCCGCCATGCTTTGGAACAAAAGATCCTGGGCTCTTGCGGAGTGGTTAATATTCGCCTGTAGAAATCTGAGGGCCATTTATTACCCAAAAGCCATCGGAACTTCCTCGGCCTGAGCACTCGTGGTCGGGCCGGCAGACTGCGAGGAGACCCGGGGGCCATCGTCAGTTTTGCCACTCTTCTTTTTCCCTTTTCTGGGCTGATTACAAGCACCACTGCCCCCCCGATGATTCGCTTGTCTTCCAGCCGCAGCACATACAGTGCAGTGTGGCGCAGCAGAGCAGCCCTTGGCCTTATGACCAACAATCCCACAGCGGTAGCAGGTGTCACTGCGGTCAGTCTCGGCGGTGCAATTTACCCTTAAGTGTCCTCTTTCAAGGCATCGGTAGCACCGTTGGGGCCGCTCGTCTAACAGCTTTACATGGGCCGAAACCCAGCCCACCATAAGTCTGCCGCCCGCGATCACCTTTTTTGCGACTGCAACTGGGCAGCGCAACCACACTGTTCCAAGGCCCGAGAAATTGCGAGCGACCTCTCCGGCACGAACCTGGTCAGCAGAGCAATCTCCAATACGCGCTACTGCAGCTACCACTTCATCACTAGTAACGGAGTCATCCAGGCCCGAAACGCGAATATCAACGCATTTGGTGGGCCTGGAGACTCGCACAAACTCTCCGCCTACTGCCTCTATGATCTTCTGCGCCAGGGAATCCGCTTTTTCTCCACCCAAGGCTGCCGGGAGCTCCAAAATCCGACCTCCAGATGCTGCCACTTTGAACCGCACCGCGGCAATGCCAAGTTCGGATACCGAGATCTTTTTCTTCGCCTCCTCTATCACCTTGCTATAAGTAGCCCCTTTCTCCTCAGCCCCCGGTTGCAGTGTTATAACCACCGCTGCAGTACGAGGGGGGCGTAGCTTCCGTGTCTTCTTTTTCAAAGGCTGCGCTTGCGGACGGCGGTTCACCATTTCGTGGGCCGGATTGCCTCTTCTTTTTCCTCTTCTTCTTCCTCCCTCTGACTTTCTCCCAACTACCCTCGTTCGGAGGATTTCGGGGGGATAAAGTGGGGGCCGCAGGGCGCATTTCTTCCGCGGGATGCGTCTCCTTTGCAGGCCGATTGGGAACCGGCGTTTTCTTCGGAGCTGAATTATCCGCTGGTGCAGCCGCAGCTGCAGCTGTCGTTCTCCTCTTCCCATCCGCCGCAAGTGGGGGACGGAGCTGCCTCTCCGGAAGGAGTCTGTCCTCGAAGGAGGCCAGGCGGGCATTCAACATTTCTCCAACCTGGACCATCACCGTGCGACAGATTTCCTCCATCGGGGACACAGCCGGATCCCCCTCGGCACGCTCAGCACGCTTGCTCCTCTCCCTTGCCCGAGGAGGCTTCGACGCAGAGGGAAGCTCCTCGGTCGTAGCTTGGGGAGAGGGCGCAGGACACTGCTTTCGCGCGCTCTGCATTTCTCGTTTTATATCGGCCAGCTCTTTCCGGAGGCTGGTCATTTCGGCCTGCAGGCGCGTGTTATCTGCCTGCAGTTGCCGCGTCTCTTCCGTGATTGTGCGCGCACTTAAAACTTCCACGGCCTCTTTGATAGAGTCCGCGGCATCCTTTAGTGCGCGCACAAATGTGCCCTTCAAATTACCGGACTTTGTGGCCACTTTGATAATCGTGTCCACTCCTTGGGTCACCTGCTCTTTAATCTGGGCCACGGTTTTATCTACTGCTGGCCCAGTCTTAGCTGAGTCCGAACCCGATTGATCGTACATCATCTGCTCTTTACGATATTGGGCAACAAGGCTGTCCCTCAGGATCTCCTCCTCTGCCTTTTGAGAAGCCTCCTGGCGCCTTCTCCGAGTCATCTCCGATTTGGCCTTAGCAGAACCAACACTCTTCCTAACAGACATGGCACGGCCCTTGCTGCTAGTCTTCGGTGTCTCCGACATCTCGTCGTCGGTTGACACCGGAACGTCCTCGTCGCGACGCAGTCTTTTAACTCCCTGCGTCTGCCACAGGCGTCCAGCACCCGACACGGTCGAAGAGGACTCAGAGCCCGATCTGGACCTGCACTCCACGGCCGTGCTGGGTGGTGGCATCGCCTCTTCTTCCCCCAGTCTCACGGACCCCATTTCTCCTCTCACCTCTACTACCTCCATCTCCTTCCCATCCTCACTCACTAGATCTACACAGCCCCCCTGCACATTTCCATCTTCTTCCCTACACAATTCGTTGTTTTGACCTACCCCCAATAAGCGACGGTTGGCCCTCCCGTATACGATAGGGCCGATGCTCCGGCTGTCCGGAACACTAAGGGATTCCCCGCTAGCGGGACCCTCCCGGGTAGAATATTCATACGACGCTTTTTCCATGATTATTTTAACCCCAGTTCCCCCCCAGTGTGACGCCCTAACGACTGAATACCCATCAGCCACTCATCCCCTTGGCAGACGTCGACCTTGAGATTGGGTTGGGCGTTCCCGCCCGCTTCAGTTATTTTTTAAAGAGGTTTTCTTCCTCTCGGTGCCACTCCTGGCCACACCTTAGCGTTCCCGCCCGCTTCGGTTATTTTTTAAGGAGGTTTTCTTCCTCTCAGGGCCGCTCCCGGCCACTCCTTGGCGTTCCCGCCCGCTTCGGTTATTTTTTAAAGAGGTTTTCTTCCTCTCAGGGCCCCCTGGCCTCTTCTGGGCGTTTCCGCCCCCCACCCCCCTGGGTACCTCCACTGTGCCCTCAGCTATTCAGAGGGACACGCGGAGAACCCCCCCCCCCCCCCCCCCACCAGGTTATTAGCCATGGCTAACAATATCCCATTAAGAGAAATTGTTAACCATGTTACCGGGGTGCACCGGCCCAAGCACCGCCCTTCCCTCCAGACGAAGTTAGATTACCTAACTTAACCTAGAACCTAGATTAGTTTAGTTGTATGTGGAAAGATCTGATGCTAATATCTGAGGTACTTTGGACTTTGAAAAAATCTTATTATACTGTTGAAGATTATGGTAAAAGAACATGGATTTGACCGGTGGATTTGACTCACTCCAGCGATGCTAAGGACAGCGGTTACTTATGTATCTACACATTGATGGAATTGTAAATGAATTGTTTGAAAAGAGCAACTACCGATTTTCTTTCTGGTTCTTCCCGGTAGGAATGGCTTTCCTAACTAGTGGTAGATTCACTCGACTATTCAAAAGCACTTGTCAAAGTCAACTTGAATAAAAAATATTTGAATCTGAATTTAAATATTGAATTTGTTCAGATTAGGGTTAAAACAAGCCATGCCCATAAATATCAGGCCCAAAAATCTGTTTTGGAACTGTACGCTCTATAGAACGTAAGAGCCCATCGATGTTTACTATCCCAAGGAAAGAGCTTCTATTGTGTCTATACTATACATATACGATCTGGAAAAACGTTCACGACCCTTGGCAATGAGATTCAATGTAGACAAAATATTAATTTTAAGAACTACGAGTATACAGTAACTTTCTTAGAGGTTTGGCAATAGTATATGTTTCTTAAAGCAAAAAACCAGTAACTTATGCAACGCACATCGATGTAACGGTAATAAGTCGTGCCTATTCCCGTGGTGACAAGAAATTATCGTCTTTGACGTTTTGAGGCCACCATAGACAATGCGAATGACGATAGACGACGATGGCATCCCATAAATTAATCAATCAGAAATTAACCTGCTTCTATGACATAAAACAGGCAATCGAAATCTATATACTCGTAGGAACGAGAATCCTTTGGAACGAGTATATAATTCAAATAATAATCATTATAAAGTCGTTATAGAATATACAAAAAAGTGTCGAAACGTGTGAATGAAGACCGTTTAAAAAATATTCTCACGAAAATCAATAGCATGGCGTTTCCTGCATCCACTGGCCACTAATAGATGATGATACTTCTAACACCTAACGTATGATCAAAATATCATTAGGAAAGTGACAATTCAGTTTCACTCAACGACAGGGGAAGTGATAACTAAACACAAATACTGCCTATCGTTATTTTGTTTTATTATTACTACAGTGATTGATCACTTTCTATAATAATAATAAGTTTCATATTATGTTATAACTAGCTGATGCTCGCAACTCCGTCCGTGTGGAGGTATGAAAAATAGACGTTGGCCGATTCTCAGACCTACTTACTCAATATGCTCACAAAATTTCATGAGAATCGGTCAAGCCGTTTCGGAGGAGTATGGGAACGAAAATTGTGACACGAGAATTTTATATATAAGAAGTAGGTAAATATTGTCACAACATACTTCTTTTAGTTATGAATCCAGCATGCTTTTCAAGTTACGGTTTTTATAAAAAAAATACGGTAAATGACTTAACAACTTTATTCATCGAAACTAACCAATAACGATCATTTCATGAAAATATTAAAATTCTAATTTTTTCTTTATTCAAGTAAGTAAACTGTTACAAACAAGTGCTTTTGTATCGTCAATAATTGATTAAAATATAAAAAAATAAATCTCACAAGACAAAATTCAATTAATTTTATATTCAAACACAATTTTATGTTACATAAGATGAGAAATAAGATCAAGATAAATGGATTTAAATTATAATTTAAATAACGTGATGATGGAAATGATCAGATTAAATTAAATTGTATACGGTGCACAGTTACCGGGTACAGCTAATGATACTATGTGTGTCACACATTGTCCAAGTTTCGTATAGAGTATGTATGCGAGGCTATTGTATGCTTAGATAATATATGATAGTAGGACATCCGGTAAATTGCTGTTGTGGGCGGTGCAATTTAGTAAATCAAATATATTTAAAAAACGCAATTCACGTACAAATAAGGACACGGCCATGTTAAGCGATTGGCGCCTTGTGGTATTTATCGTACTACGTTCTTAATACTAATGTACCTACTAACTATCAATGTAGTTCACCTTCAGGGGAATTTGGCTAGTCCAATATTATTGCAGGACGACCCTAATCGACCAATAGCCGTTTAGTGGTTTAGTGGCTTTCGACTAGTGATTTAGACGCCCGGCCAATTGGGGTGGTCGGGGGTTCGATCCCCGGGCATGTATCTTTTAGAATTCGAAGTAATGTGCGTTTTAAGCAACTAAATATCACTTGCTCTAGCGAAAGGAAAACCTTACAAATCCGAGAGTCAAATATATATATCAAATAAATATTATAAATGCGAAAGTTTGGATGGATGTTTGTTACTCAATCACGCCCCGACGGCTGTATGGATCTGGATGAAATTTGGCACAGAGATAGATTATAGTCAGGAATAACAGATAGGCTACTTTTTATCCCGGAAAATTGAAGAGTTCCCGCGGGAACCGAAAAACCTCAATCCACGCGGACGAAGTCATAAAGTTATCATCAAAATGATGAACTCCTTTGACCGCTAGGCCGCGGTTCGCTTACCCAATTAATGATTTGGAATTTCAAAGTTGTACAACAGAAATCTAGGTTAAATCATTCTCATGATTGAAATGAATACAAAAGCAGGGACAAAATCGATGAATCAGCATGCCTGTCGAGTTTATCAGAATAGTGATGGCACAGTGTTACAAGGAGTTAAACGATTTGTGTCAAAAAGAGTTTAAAAAGAACGCGAATCGTAAAAGTGAATGAGTCATAAAAAGCACCCATTCATAAGGTAGTATTCATAAAGGTAGTACGATAGATTCGCAGGGGAATGTCGGATTTGTTCTGAGAACTTATCTTACGGAACTAAAGTGATTCATTCCGCAAATCTTGAGACCGGTTTGAGACTCACTCATGAACGGAATATTATCATGGAATCATAGTAAAAATTTATTAAGTCAATAAAAGGCGTAAGTTTTGGTGAAAAAGATTGTAAATAAGCTATTGTTGACGTGGTTTTAAGAAATGACACGAGTCTTAGTTATTTATAAGCTCTATATTATGCAGGATTAATTTAAGAAAATTTGCAGGAATTTGCATTCTGACAATATGATTACAAATACTCTGACTATCAAGTATTAACGTACCAATTGGTACCTTTAAGCCACGAGGTTTTCATTTTTCACAATAACGCAGACCAACATCACCGTAGCTCTACGTAATACCCACACCACACACTATCAAAGAGTTTTCAGACAATTACGCCTGAGTTAAGTCAGGAGTTAAGGCAGGTAAGCTACTTACGTGTATATTCAAATAAAGTACTAATTTATTAAAATATATTTAAGTGATGCTAATAAACACATTTAAAAATAAGTAGGAACATAGTACATACCAAACTAAATACAAAATAAACGTAAATCTAAATTACAGTTAAATTAACAAAGAACACTTAAACTAATATCAAAGCCTAATAAATAGACCACACCTGGTTAGGAACTTGTGCAACAAAAGAAAAATAAAGTTAAAGTTAAGAACTTAATTATCCATTGAACTTTAAAACAGCAATAAAGTACACAGACGATACATGATCCAATCATTGTCATTCAATTAGATTTTATTGAATGATTCAAAGTTAACCTCAATTGAATCGTTCTTCATCCGCTATAAAACACAATTAAACTAAACTAACGTAGGTATTAGTAGGTATGTTGATGATTTGATGCTAAAGTCTACACGCAATGGCGACCTTGTACTCAGGTTCAATGCCATGGGACCAGAGTTAAAAGCCGAATGAACAAGCCCAAATGAAACCAGTTACCCGTGAAATAATCTCGTACGTTTCTTGGATTTGAGATGTTGTTTTATGTAACCACCGATTTTTGGTACTTACTACTACTACTTCTATTTACATGTTCTACATGTAACTATTATAGGTAGGTAAGTATGATGTAATGTAAAACTAGGTACCAAAAAGAATTTCTGAAAATCCTTTCTTTGTGGCGGACTACGTTGTAAAGAAAACCCGAAAGGTCAGGTTTCTATGAATAGCAGATAAGAAACACAGGTAAGAAGGATAAAAGAAAAAAGAAAGGAAAGATAAGGATCATATTATTATTCATTTAAATATTATATTTTGTTATGTTGACCAACACGTTGATACCATTTCAATTATTTATAGAATTTGACGCTTTGGATAAGTTTTGGCTGCACGCACAACGGACAGTTGCTTCTTAGTGCGGAAAAACCCAGGAGAAGAAGAGGCTGCTAGAAAATAATTGTTTTAAAAATGAGTGGGAAAAGTGAGCGGACAATCAAGGAATAGGAATATGCGGGCACTAAATAAGTGGTGACTAACACTTAGTTGAAGAGAAAATGGTAGGTTATTAGATAGGTACCTGAAACATTAGTGGGAGTCGTAGGTGCAAAAGTTCATCTCTCATCACAATTTTATCTCAAAGCGGCAATACCTAAACACGTGTAAATCCTACGAAACCGATGCTGTATCACAACAGGACCATGTATGGGAGTGGATTAGAATTTCGCCATCCTAAAGTTCAGGGTACTTGTAGCACTAGTGCTGTAATGTGATATTGATGCAATAGCAACAGCGGGGTGGTCGTTCCACGCGATGTTATCTCGTCCGGTGTACCTACACTGAATACGAAGATGAGTCTGAGCGTTATTTGTTTATTGTTTTCAGAAATTTGATGCCCGTGGTATAAAGAATGTGCCAATCTCATTTAACCAACGATCTTTGATGCACTTTGTCGATATTTAAGGCTGGCTACTTTTTTAAAGAATTGACCTTAAAGATCCTCCAAGTCTCAGGGTGCCTATAGTGGTAAATAGATCCAGCTGTTCCAGGCTTACGATTATGATAGATAGAAGCAGTAAGCACATAACTATCTATCTTTCTATCCTGTTAAGTGCCGATTGGATTCTAATCCATACCAATCCATCCATATTTATATTATAAATGCAAAAGTGTGCCTGTCTGCTTCGCTTACATGGCTCATCTGTTCACCCGATTTTAGATTTTCAAAGAAATTTGGTACGAGTAAAGTTCCCACGATCTTTTGACGAAGTCGCAGAGATCATCTAGTTGGCCTATAAAATAATAATAAACAGGTGTAAGTACCGAAAAGCACGATATTGTCAGGACAAGTATTAAAGAAGATCTGAGAACTAATAATCTGATTAAAATTAAATCTATTCAGTTCATTCAGTAGTGAAATCTAGTTCCAACGTTTCTGTCATCATATCAGAACTGGTTTTCTATGTACATAACAATCCTGATTCAGATCTAGATCCAAGAAGCATCTGCATACAATCGACTTATCAAGCTGACAATACCCTTTGAGGTACAATCTGAGATGATGATTATAATATTCAAATTTAAAAGATCTGACATATGACAACGAATTCTCTGGCGCAATGGTGGATTTAATGTCTCGGGTTTGATTTCTGGTTAAACAAGTTCTTTATCACCTTCTTTCATCGGTTTTGTTTATATCTCAGGTCTGAGAACAAAATGCCTATAATTTGAGCAATGATATTCATGATGTTTAATGATAGTCGCTTAGTATATATAGAACTTGCTGATGCCCGCGACGTTTTTTTGATTCTCACTGGAACTCCTTCATTTTCCGGGATAAAAAGTTACCTATCTGTTATTCCAGGCTATAATCTATGTGACAAATTTCATCCAGATCCGTTCAGCAATTCTGGAGTGATCCATCCAAACTTTCGCATTTATAATATTAGTAAGAAGTAAAATGAGGCATCAGGCAAGATAGTTTTATTTGGGAACATCAGTCTATCTTAGTGGTTAGTAGACAGTTAGTACCTTTTTCAAAATCCCGTGTTTTTTTTTTTTCCGAAAGGAGACGGTTCAGATTTGTATGGGGCGTAGGCCAAGTCTTGTACAAGCAGAGAAATGAAGGAAAATATAGACCAGTTTTTGTTGGTCAAATCTACGAATTCGTCGTAATTTCAGTGGTGAAATTATTTAATATTTCCAAGTTATGGAACACTAAACATGAGTGGGTAACGACGGCGGATTCATATTTTTTGACGTTTTCAAAAGAAAAACACTTTATTATGACAGTGACTGTCAGGTAAATGACATTTGATACATTTCGCGCCTACTGCCTTCTCTATGGCTGAAGGTTGCCATCTTGGAAACGTAGGTATCGAAAACTTGAAATATACTTACCTATTTTTATTTTTTTGCTCGTTATTTACTTTAGTGTTCTAAATTATTATATTTTTAATACAATCTATGTATTATCCTCTATTCATGGTAGAATGTACAAGAGTAGGCCTAAAATGAACCTTTTCCTTTATACGGAAATATGAATAAATGCCTGTATTATGATATACATACTTAATATAGTGTAAGTAGCAGGTTCAGCTAATACACCTAACGTCAGCTAACTAGTGGATTTATTGGTAGTCTTTACCTGCTGTATTGTCCCATTTGCGGTTTTCCTCAAACCTCATGGGATTTATAAACCCTAAAAGGATTAACTTATCACTGTTTATTGTATTCGTATATAGCAAAATCTAAACATAGGTGACTGACAGGCTTATCTATCAACGCACAGCTCAAATCCCTGGACGGATCGGGCTGCGCATACTTTTTTCGAGCTTTCATGACGTAGGCCTCCGTTATGAAAAGCTTTTTGAAAATTCAACCTCTAAGAGGGGTTTAAATAGGGGTTTGAATTTTTAAGTTACGTGAGCGAAGCTGCTGGCAAAACCTAGTATTACATAAATAAAGTTCGATAGAAGTACATACTAAAGTCATTTTGAGTAATATTGTTTAATTCATTTTTCCAAAGATAAATAACGGAAGTTTGATCAGATTCTTTCCGGTTTCCGAGCCCGAATGTTTAGAATCACTCACTTTTTATAATTAAATAATTGATCATGAAGTTACATAGAGATAGGAATTTGCTCATTTGTTCTGTGAGTTGACACATCGTGGTTGATGAAGACATGAGGCCATTGCCATACTGCCAAAGCTTCAAGCCATAAGTTTCATAGAATTATAATCTATATTATTTTTAGGAACATCAAGGTACGTGACATCAAACTGGCATTTTGAGTAATATTGTTTAAGTATTGCTTTTTGGCGTTGGCAGTATGGCCCCTGAACGCTGTTGTCACAAAAGTTTATCAGACATCACTAAACGCAACTCCAAAGAAAAGATCGAAAGAAAAAGTAAATTATACACATTATTTAACATCACAACCTTATCACAACTTTTGATTTCGTTTCACATGTTCATAGGGACCATTAGACATTAGCTATGCAATGATAAATAACGCGAACCGATGTTAAATAACCAGTTTCGAAGATAAGTGGGAACGACGCGATGTACCGACACCGGTACGATAAAATGCTGCATGCTCATTTGAATATTACGAAACGTCGTATAGTAGCTACAAATAGGGGTATCAATTAATAAAAAGTGAAAAATTACTGTCAAGAAAATGAAAATTCTTCTCCTCGAACGCGCGCCATTTTTAAGTTGAAATTTTCTCTAAAATCCTGCTTAGTCTGGGGTCAACGTTATTGAGAGAACCTAAATGCAAAATTGAAGTTTCTTTACCTCATCTCATAAATATATAATTATTCGCGTTCGCGTGGAATAAGTTTTTTTGATTCCCGCGGGAACTCCTTAATTTTCCGGGTTCGGGCATCAGCTAGTAAACCAATAAACCAACAAACAAACACACTTTCGCATTTATTATATTATTAGTATGATAATTTGCAGTACCTACCAAACTAATGTTTTATATGTATGTAGGTACAAATAATATGCTTAGCTTATTAATGACTGTTTTATTAGTTTAAGAAATAATTAGAATTATTATTTTCAGATAATGGGCCGGAATCCTGTCAAGAGCCTACAAATTCTGCCGCCCCTATGAGTAGGTACCTGCTACATATTCGTTCCAATACTGGTTATTTCCTGTATTTTTAATAGAATTTCATTTATTCCATTGTGAAGGATATTTAAATATTAAATAATATGTACGTTACGTACCTACCTATCTAGTGAGTTTTATTTGTTTTTCAATACACTTTACTGAGCTGAGAAACGTAGTTAGTTCCTTATTATTTAGTTGAAAGTTTAAACACAGATTTTAGAGTTAATAACTTAAAATGTTCATGGGCGGCGGTAATCACTTACCATCAGGTGACCCGCCTGCTCGTTTGCTAGCTATACATATAAAAAAAAAAAATTACAAACTTTCATACAAACGTCGTCGCCTATTTATTTTGTTCTCCTTAGGATTGGACTTTCCAAAACTCATGAAATACCTACGTATGTCCTCATTTTAAACTTAATTCCCTAATTTTCTTCCATATTTAATCACCTTCCAAAAATCCATGTGGTGTTTGTGGTGTGGGTGGAATTTCCAAAAATCCTTTCTTAGCGTGGATTTATTTCTTATTAGGATTCTGAAGTCCATATTTCAAGTTTCTATTTTCTTACCCTAGCTAGCACAGAATACTAACTATAACTACCGCTAGGCTTAGCGTTGATAAATCAGTCAGTCAGGACAAGTCCATTTCTAGGCAGTTAAATAAGCAGGGCATGCTGAATCGTAAGAAACACCTAATAGAGCACAGAAACAATTGCAGCGATTAAATTGTACTTATGAGTATGTAGACATAATAAACAGGTACAAAAAACAACTAGTCTAGAATTCTAGATCAATGGTATTTAAAAACAACTAGTCTAGATCAGTGGTATTAAACGACATAACGGTGTAACTTGGAAGCATAGTAAGTAGTCACATAAAAAAAAATTTTAATGGTGCAACATTTTAGCGGCTTAAGTACCCAGTGATGGGGCTCTATGATTATTCTTTTCTCAAAGCCGCGGCCGCGCCCTGCGTTTTCTCTCAGCCAGTGAACTTTACTTGGGTATTTTGAGTCATTTTCTCTACTTAGAGGTTAGGTACGTTAAGTGCTTCTTATATAGATTATTTATTTTATTATTTATTACTAAAGTAGGTAGATTACGACTTTTTAAATGTGTTTGGGTCAACTAGCACGGTCTCAGAGTTAATGATGGCTATAATTTGACCCTTATCATTAATTCTGGACATAATATGCCTGCGTGGTTATTGGTTGGAGTGGGTGAGTATAGTAGTGGTACCCAAGTGTCTTAAGGATAATAATTAAGTAGAATTTACATAAAACTTTGTCTTTTGAGAGAACTTTTTAAGCTTTGGTCAAAATAATACCTAAGTTAGTGTACAAATATTTACTTAACCCAGTTTTTATCAATATCTAGCTACCCATCGATAGATAATATGAAAAATGTCTTATGTACACAGATTTATCAACCTTTTCCACCAAAAAGTGTGGAGTTCGAAGTCAACATAACATTTATATTATTTTATAATTGATATTTCATATCAAGTTCCGATTGATAAAAACTGGGTTAGGTAAATATTTGCACACTAACGGCCGGTTTCTGAATTGAGAATTTCATGTTGAGTCTGTCTCAAAGACAACTTAAGGACTAATTAAGCAAATTTTTGTTTCTAAATTGATATTGTGTAAGGTTTGAGAGTTGGAGCTTGCTGTTTTTGCTTGAATGCTTAGTTCAGAATCCGGCCCAATATCAATTCAGAAACAAAAATTTGCTTAATTACTTAGTCCTTTTAAGTAGTCTTTGAGACAGACTCAACATGAAATTCTCAATTCAGAAACCGGCCGTAACTTAGGTACCTATTATTTTGACCAAAACTTATCTATCAAAAAGTTTTCTCTCAAAAGACAAAGTTTTCTATAAATTCTACTTAAGTATAAATTTTCTGAGAATTTTACTTACATCTCGGCTCTATATTATTGACTCGAGGTTAACTGATTTTGATGGATTCTACATAAGTCCTTGGTATATATTATCCTCGATGCTTTCAAATAAAGGTGGAGGTGGTATACATGATAGATCCTCAAAGATTTTGCCCATGTCCTCGAAACTAGTTTTCTGGTTTCTGTAGATTCTTAATTATCTACTATCTAAGTACCTACCTAATTACTTACTTATCTTCAATGTTTTCGTATTATGAAGGTTCCACTAAAGAGTAAGTAACTTCTACCTGGTACAATATCGTAATCATTGTCACTAATCAGGTAGGTATACAGGTAACGACAGCGGCATAAGCGATCAATACAAATATAATAGGCAAGCGGGACCTAGTTAAGCCCTAAACGGATTAGCCGGCCTTATTAATTCACAGGAAGCCCTATGCAGTCCGCAGCCACTCGGTCAGCAAACGGCGCGTTCGATAAACCTTCCATGCCATTGGCTTCGATAAAAACTAGGTAGCTCTAGGTACCTAGCATAGATACTGGCTTTAATTAGATCTATAGGTACCGTATAGATCTCGTGAAGAACTTACTATAGAGATAAGTAACCAATAATACCTATTATAAATGCGAAAGTTTGGATGGATGGACGGATGGATGTTTGTTACTCAATCACACCAGATCGGCTGAACGGATCTGGATGAAAGGCACAGATGTAGATTAATTCTGGAATAACACATACCTACTACCTACTTAGACTTACTTACCTATTTTTTGTCCTGGAAAATTAAAGACTTCCCGCGAGAACTTAAAGTCACGGGTAGTAATAACTAAGTTAGTGTACTTACTATGTACTTAATATTTACTAAACCCAGTTTTTATCAAAAGGACGCTACCCATAGATAGATACCTACCTACCACGTATAATCAGATGAGATTGCAGCCAGTGGCTAACTTGTAGTGGAGAAAAGATAATTTAAGCTAGTGATGCTTGCTAGGTACAGGTACCTATGTGAAGTAAGGTCTTTAGGTTCCCTTAGGGAGTGTAGAAGATCTACACTATCCATGGGTTCCCTATAGGACTAGGTAATATACTAGTAAGCGGTAATAGCCTAGTGGTTAAGGCACCCGGCCTCCTATTAGAGTGGTCGGGGGTTCGATCCCCGGGCACACACCCTTTTCGGAATTATGTAGCTATGTTTTAACCATTTTTAACAAATTAAATAGGTATCACTTGCTTCACATGGTGAAAGAAAACTTCGTAAGGAAACCCGCATATTTCATAATGTTCTCAAAGATGTTAAGTCTGCCAAGCCGCCCTTGGCCAGCGTGGTTGTCTACGGCCAAACCCTTCTCATTCTTCTCTCAGAGGAGACTCGGGCTTAGTAGTGAGCCGCCGGCCATAGGATAAAAAGTTGAATTGTGAATCATAGCTGCACCCTGGGCCCTAGCGCAGTTTTAAGCGCTAACCACCAATACAGCCCACTGCTGGGCACAGGCCTCCTCTCTCATAGGAGAGAGGGAATTAGAGCTTAGACCCACCACGCTGCTCCAATGCGGGTTGGCGGGCTTTAACGACTATTATCATGTTAGTGATAATAACCGGACCGACGGCTTAACGTGCTCTCCGAGGCACGGGGGTGAAACACCGCCAACTTCCTAACTCCAGGCTAGTGCTGAGAATTTCTAGTCAGAAAAACCCAACACTTATTATGGTCCGACCCGGGACTCGAACCCGGGACCTCGTCAGCCGCAGTCAAACATGCTAACCAGTGTAAGCGCTAAGTTTTAAGTAATTTGCAATCGGATGAATCCATACCTACCTACTAATATTATTATAAATTCGAAAGTGTGTCTGTCTGTCTGCTACGCTTTCACGGCCCATCTGTTCTTTCAACCGATTTGATGAAATTTTGTATAGAGGTTGGTTACATTCCTACTTTGCAACTTTACTTTGTTTACAATGCTACTTTTTATCCCGGAAAATTAAAGTTTAAACAGTTCCCGCGGGAATCGTCGCGGGCATCACCTATTTCCAGTAGGTATTATCATAGTTATGTAGGTCACATATTACTACTTGTGAACATGAGTCTCTAATGTCTCAGTATAGGAATTAATGAGATAGGTACCTACTATGATCTTATGATATTACTAGCTGATGCCCGCGACTTCGTCCGCGTGGTTTAAGTATTTTTGATTCCTGCGGGAACTCCTAAAGGGAAACGCCCAGTTGACTAAGGGGTTTTGGCCAAGGTGCAGCCATCAATGAAACAAATTTTAGGCATAAGGATTGAAATCGTAGATTAAGAAACAAACACTATTTTGAACGTAAAACTCGGACGAACTTCTGTATAGCATGTTTAAAAAAAATTCAAGTTACAATAAAACAAACATGCAGTTTTCGATTTTTTATTAATTTTCACGTAAATTCATAACTAGAACGTCGTCTACGAACTGGGCTGGGGGATTAATATTAGCCTGATATCTTGCCCAGCCCAAGAAACACATAGTTATCACATGGGCACAACAGCCTACTGTCCTTCGACCAGCTATACGTAATCCAAAGTAAAGCCAGGGTCGTCATCGGGAGCATCGGCAGAGTCCATAATAGCAGCAAAGTCGTCAGGTTTAAATTACAGTAAACCGAGGAAGAAAATCACGATTACGAAACACACAACAGTAGCAACCTTTGTAGCAACCGATGAACGTGAATAAAGATAATAGAGATAAGTCAATGTCAATAATGTCTATGGCCATAGAGATGTATGACGTGAGCCAATGATGATAAATCGATGTTACGTACATCGATTCATATCGATGTGTACATTCACTGAATCAGTTCAATTGATTAATCTAGCATGTCTATGTTTATTTATATAATATTTTATATAATAAGGTTTTTATAAGATAGCGATAAAACCATTAAATAACCAAAAGCGAAAAAGCTTTGCTTTAATTATTTTTCTGAAAATATCGATCTCGGATTATCGATTTTTGGTATATCGACTTTACGAAATGATGATTGCACTCCCTACATTGTCAAGATTGACATTGCGAGCCACGGCCCACGGAAATGGTTTGAAAATAAAAAATGTCGTCTGAGTTTCTCTTTTAAACTAACTAATTATTTCCGAGTGCTACGTACAAATAGGTAACTGGAATATACTAGTTATTAAATATGTCTTTTTATGATATTCATTACATTGCTGGCTGCTCCTTGGCCAAAAATGGGCTTTTCCCTTTCCGGGATTGTCACTCTCGGTCCTCAACTATAGCCATGCCAAAAATCACGTCGATCCGTTGCTCCGTTACGGCGTGATTGAAGGACACACCAACAAACAAACACACTTTCGCATTTATAATATTAGTACTAGGTATGATGATGGATTCCCGGGAGTGGACCATCTCGAGACTCGAACCCGGAACAACCAAACTTTTACCTTTTCATTTGCCTTTGCATCTAGGTAGGTACTTTAGTAGGTAAGTAGGTACTTAAATGATTGAAGACAAGGAATGGGACTAGGTAATCCATCTTTTAAATTATTTTTCTAAGAACAGTCGGGCGACATTCTTCCATGAATCATTTGTGTTTTTGTGATGCGTCATTCCAAGGAGTTGGGTAAGTAGGTACTTAGGTAATTTTTAATCCATACAAAAACCTCACAAAAAATACCTAACTCAGAACAGAAGGTAGGTATTACTTGCGAGATAACGAGATTTGATAGGTGCTTATGGAGACTAATGTATATATAGGATATAATTTAACTGTAATTAATTTATTGTACCTAATTTATTAATTTAATTTAAATTAATTGTATAATATTAGTATTCATTCCTTTATTTAATTATTGTTATTTTAATAATGTGAATATATTAGCTGTAGGTATTCTTTGTTTTGTGAAAAAAAAAAAACAAAAAAAAAAACATATTGACCAGATAATCATTAATGCCGTATATGCCTGTAATTAAGTACCTATTGTGTTAGAATAAGACAATTGTATTACTTTAAAATTATTAATTGTTTGTACAATATTTGTTGGCATTTCAATAAATAAATAAATAAATAAATAGACTTATTATTAGGTACTTATTATTATTTGATGACTCAAGTATTTATTTTATAATTATTATTGTCACTGCCCACTGGATACCTACAATATAATTATTTAATGTACTGTACCTGCGTAAATATCACACTTATATATTTTACGTACCTACTTACGAATTATTTTATAGACAATTTACAGAAACAGAACGAAGTCTTAAGGCTAAAGACGTCATCACGAGGTATCACGAAATCATAGGATCTCATCACGTGTTATGTCTAGTTTTTTAAAAATTGGATATCGTCGCATGATTACGTTTTTTAATTTTTTTTAGCTTACCTTCAATTTGAAATTTTCAGTCGTCACTCGGAAATCCAGTCAAATTTTATATAAGTGTCACAAATGTACATTATGTAAACAATAAATCACACTTTTCTCTCAGTACAGTGTACCTAAATTCACACGGTTTTGTTCAAGTTCTAAAACATTCGCGCGGGAAACACGTTTTCGCATTGTATGAGCACGATCACTACCCGTGCGCGACGCGCGTATCGGACAACACAACTCCACTCCGGCGTTTACGCTCCTCGAATACAAAACAATGCGTACGACGTGTGCTGCATGAATTGACTCATGTGTCATAGTATAATTAATGTTTTCTAATGCTTCCCTCTAGGGAAAACAATTTAAATTAAAATTCTTAGTGCCATCTATGAACGTTTCCTGATTATAAATGAAATAATTTTCTACTTGCCACAAGATGGCGCTTTACTTTAATGGCTACTAGCTACCACAAGATGGCAGTGTTTATAAAGAAATAAAATATGTATATATCTTAAACTTATTCCTGACTACTGTCAGAATTGGCAATAGTCCGTTTTTATAATAAATAGGTACATTTTAAATATTAAATTATTAACATAATTATTATTCTAATACCCATAAACAATATTTTTCTTTCAATCATTCGTTCATTTAACTTTTTAGTTTAATAGTCTATGGTAAAATACATTCTTTTTCTGTCAAAATGGCTGCCGTGCAAGAGGTGCGTGCTCGATTTTATTGTGATAATTTGTGGTTTTAACAAAATAAATCTAAACAATTTTCATAAAATACTTTAATTTTGGTGCTTTCAGGCGAGGCGAGAACCGATTCAGGCCGTCCAGGTCTTCGGACGCAAGGTGACTGAGTTTCTAAAAGTAGTTTCCACGTGTTTGGTTTGCAAAGTGCATGTTATTCAATTTATATTTTATACAATGTAGTTACCAATCGATAAACTTTTAGCGTGAAAGTTGAGACTTGAGTAACACCGGTTGTTAATAACTAAACACATTAGCATCAGTTTGCAACTTCCTAGGTTAAGGTAACAATATTTGTTACCCTTTTCTGCCTTGGCCGTTGTAACCTAAACTGTTTATCGGTCTCAATACGAAAAGGAGAGTAAAGATTCTATTTTCCCAGCCATTCTAGATGTCTTTCAATAGGATGGTCTAAATAGAAACGACAGTTTTCCAAATAATGTAAAAAACCACTCATAACATAACCTAAAACTGTAAAAGTAAGTTATTAGATTGTTAAAGTTGTATTTAGACTTGACTCCAGCCGTTCTGAAGTAATGTACTTATAAAAATCCATCAATAGATTTTTATTTATGTCGAGATTCCATAAATACAATAATTAGTGAATTCTGTCTGAAGAAATACCTACAAACAAATAGCAAGAAGGGTTTAACATTCTTGCAAATTTTAGGGAGCTTTGTGGACAATCAATGCCAAGCTCTAAAAATGCAAATTTGCTTTCTATAATCCTATGGCTCAATGTCTTCAGACATGAGAAAAAAAAGAAATATTTTAAAAATGTTTGTAATGTTTTTCAGAAAACAGCAACCGCAGTAGCATACTGCAAGCGTGGCCATGGAGTGCTTCGTGTGAACGGCCGCCCGCTGGAGCTGGTGGAGCCACGCCTGCTCCAGTACAAATTGCAGGAACCCATCCTGTTGCTCGGCAAGGTTGGTGCAGTGTTCGGTGTTACACATATTTTTCAGAATAAAGTCTTAACACTTATTTTAGTATATTTCTAGATTTCCTACTAGTTTGTAGTAGTAATCATATGAACTTCTTAGGCATTATTTTATTTTAGTCTTTGTTAGATTTTTTCTTTAGTTAACAGCTTGTTGTATATTCATTTGTTGTTACCAGTAGCATGTTGGATTATTATTTCCTGGCGTGTTCCTGTACCAGGAGAATCTCCTAAGAAATTTGGCTGTTGCTGATTTCTGTGGTATAATAACTAGAGATGAAAGGGATATCCGGTAACTATCCGGTATCAGGCCTATCCAGCGTAAATTTACTATCCGGCCGGATACCAAATGAATGTCTAAAATTTAGACATTCATTTGGACAGTTCAGTATTTAGACTCTAAATACTAAAAGGGCACTTGTCACCCATTAATTGCAAAGTAAAAACATTGCAGGAAATAGAAAAAACTAAATATTTCTAAAACCCTTAATTATCCAAGTTTTGGTTTTAATATATGATACAGTATATTTGAGGGGTATAGAAGCAAAGTCATGTACTATGTCCTAGTTGTTGAAATTTACAGTACCAAAGATTTTTCATTTCACTCTATTCGCTGACATCTATGGCAAAAAAAAAAATGGTATCTGTGAGCTGACGTTGCAATAAGAAAAATAAATTAAAAAAATAATAAAAGATTATATATTAATCTTTTATTATTTTTTTAAAAGTTTGATGGACAATGGAAACTTCTTCTACACAATGGACAAAGTCGATTTTGCTAATAAACGACCAGGACATTGGTGGTTTTGCGACTGAGATTCTGCCATTTTTTAAAATTTGAGGGTAAAAGCATTAGAAAGTGATCATATTAAAATTCGTCACCGAGTCGAGAGAGACTGATGCGTGGGTGTGCATGAATGAATGTTAAGGTAAACAAAACAAAACAAATGTAGTTTTATTTCTAATCAACGTTTAATTTTCTATTCAGTCCTAAAAATAAATCAGTCGTCAAACAAATACTTATAGTATTTATTATTGTTAAAGATTACGTCCAAGGCATTAATATTAATCAGTCAGAGTTTCTTTGCATATTACTTGAATCAATCAATCAAATAAATATTATAAATGCGAAAGTTTGGATGGATGTATGGATGTTTGTTACTAAATCATGCCCCAACAGCTGAACGGATCTGGCTGAAATTTGGCACAGAGATAGATTATAGTCTGGAATAGCACATAGGCTATCCCGCTAGGCTATATTTTTATCCCGGAAAATTAAAGAGTTCCCGCGGGAACCGAAAATCCTCAATCCACGCGGACGAAGTTGCGGGCATCAGCTAGTGCTAAAATAAATATCACACAGTAAGGCCTACTTCAGGAAAACTTGCTTCACAAACTTCGTCTTCATCTTCGTCTCCATCCTGGTCTTGTGGCCCCTCACGGCCGTCACAAGCTTCTTTGTAGAAGTCCAGATCAACCCTTGATCGCCAGTTATCACCAAAGTGTTTCTTCAACAATGCATCGACGTCAGCAATTTTCTCTCGTTTTATTAATACTCGTCCTTTTTCGCATGGAGCGGGTATAACATCTTTGAAGGATTTATTCCTTTTTAAGATTGATTTAAATGGAGTGAACTCAGAATTATAATGTATCTCACCTTTTACGAATATTTTATTCAGTTTGCTTTTTTTGATGAAAAAGCGTTTACAGGCAGCAAACTGAAAGTGCCACATCCCAGGTGGTTTAATCACTGTGCTAAGAGCGGATTTCCAGTCAAAATCCATGTTGAAGTCCACCACTTTACCGTAGTTGCTAAAGACTTCTTTATACTCTGATGGGCTCCAAATAACTCTTTTTTCTTTAACTCACGTTCTATATTACCAAAGACTCTGTCTGCTGGGAGAAATGAGTGGCCTGGGACAGGAAATACCAATTCAATGCTACGAACGTGAGGCGGAGCATTGATGAGCCACGATGAGCACATTCCAAACATACTATTTTTATTTTGTGCTCCGCACCCATCTGCAACCAAGCGTATGTGTTTATCCCCATCAAATCCAGCTCATTCAATCGATGGAAAACAGCAGAAGCAATTTCATTAGCACCTTTTTTGTAATCGACTTCCGTCCAGCAATACAGATTTACAGTTTCTTGATTCAAGCGTGTTTCTGGTATAGATTTGACAATAGCAAAGTTGTATATATATAGCTGACGGCTGTAATAAGCAATCTGATCAGGTACTTTGGGCAGTACCTGATTTTTTTGGCAATCGAAGCTTAAAACTACCATATCTTCCTTTTCCTCTCGAAGAAGACGATAGAAAGCCTTTGCTTTTAGTTTATGAACTCTTTTTTCGATCGTAAGTTGATTTTTTTTGCTGGAGTATTTTTCAGATGCAATTTTTGTATCTAGTTCCGTACATTTAGAACAAACATCGGTACGTGGGCTGCCGAATCCAATGTTATAGAATGTTCTAAAAATGTGCCGGAAATAACTTTGCTTCACTTCTAGTTCTGGAGCGGCTTGTTGACAGTACGCCCTCCACATTTTCCTTATATTTAATGACGAATCCAAATATTTTCGCTCTACAGACGACCGGCAGTAATGCGATTCTAAACATTTAAATGACTATGAACCTTTTCACAGATTCTTTTTTTTGTAGATACTTGTTGGAGATATGATCACCTCCCCGTTTTTCCTTTACGATACCTCCGGTTTCTTTAAAAGTTTTCGCAAAATTTCGGATTCGGTGCACTGTTATTTGCAAAATTTTCAGGAACGCTTTCTGACACACAGGTATTAATTTCAGAGTGTGAGATTGTTTTACGTAGAGTTTGGTGTGGTATTTGTTTGGCTCTCGATTGCCCACCCTAGGGCGCCGGCGTTTTATATTTTTCACGATGCAAAATTTTAACAAGAAAGCGTCCTGTTCTTGTTTGTTTCTTGATGCATAAAATCTTTGGAAGAACTTTCTGATATCAGTCATACTTAACGTCTTACATTTGTATTGCCCATTATAGTGCTCACAGGTAGGATATTCAGGAAGTTTTTTCGGCGCATACCTGTAATGTAAGGTAGAACACCGTACCAGTTAAAATTATTTACTCAAAATACAATTTTGTTTATAGCACTAAGTAAAAATTTATGCATTGCAAGTTTGTCTTTTAAGTTTCATTAACCTGTTTTAAATCCATACAAAATATTTCCATAACATTATAATGTATACCAGTGCGAATAACGTGCACTTTACCCTACAAAGTACTAAAATCATGGTGATTTTGAACGTACCGTTCTGCTTTTTCTCGCGTTCTTTTCCAAGTTTCTGGAGCACGAGCACGTTTTCTAGAACATCTGGAAGACACTGGCTGTATATTTTCTTCCATTTTCAGTCGAGAAGGGAAAAAAACGCGTAAAAACTTTCAGCATAACCTCCTTGCAAATTTTTGAAATCGCCATCTTATCTATCAAGTAAAAACACGCCCTCATTGGTTGAAATTGACAATGTCAATTTTGCATCCAACAAACATGTGGACAGTGTCAAAATTGCATTATAAGGTTACAATTTCGAAGCGATTTGTAGGGGATCTAAACGTTTTTGCGGCAAATCAACATAACAAACTAATAACCATAGACAAAATGAAGAAAATATTGGTGTATGTAGTTTAGAAAATATATTTTTTGGACTGAGTTAACTTTGCTATACCCCTCATTTAGAAAGCAATTAATTTAATTATCAAACTAAACATATATCATTATATATACTAAGATATAGCATAAAGAAACTCATGGACAAGTGACCTTTTTGTAATTTAATCATTTATTACTCGGACATGTGCCCGTTTAACACCAAAAAATATTAAATTCAAATAAATCAAATATTGTAATAAAAACACAAAAATGAAATCAAAATGTATTTTATCTACTCCAGCATCGAAAAGTTCCAATTTCGAATTTGACAACTATATCGAATTGAACCCTCTTTCGTGTTTGCTTCTCATAACGATACAGTTCGTTGTATGGGAGCTGTATCGTTATGAGTCGTAGCTGTATCGATATGGTTATCTTCATAAATAGGATACCTATAGCTTAGCGGCTCTGGGTTCTGGCACTTGATTGATTTGACTGTTTTATTAATTTATAAAGTAAAAAATTATAAAGACGTCCTTGTCGTAGATAAAATCTTGTATGCAACTGTACGTAATTAGTCATTTTAATTCTCGTACTATCCTATTTTGATACTCGGCAAGCCTCGTATCAAAAAACAGCACTCGAATTAAAATGACCCTCATTACGATACAGTTGCATAAATAGCTATTATTGAATCCTTTAAATTATGATTCAGCTACAGATACTGGCCATTCATATATGTCCCATGTTCCAGAATGGCAAATATTCTTCAGGAATGTATTCTGCCAACTTTTGCAAATCATTCATTTTGTTCTGTGCTATAGGAATAGGAGAATCATACAATTTTTGTAAAGGTAAATGAAGATCCAGCTGGTTCTTTTTTCGAAGATCGAAAGTATAGGATATAAGGCCATCAATCAATTCTTTTACAACTACACTTTCATCGTTTTCTGCATTGAACTGGACCTCATGATATTTAGAAATCATAAATTTCTCTTTTAATTCTCTCCGCTGTGAAGTCTTTGATAGTGTTTTATAATAAAACTTTGGAAACAAATCTTGGAAATTGAAAATATCTTCCTTTTATACTAAGTATACAGTAAAATTGTCTTTTATTTGCGAACACTCCATAATAACAGACTGGACATATTGATCCACAGTAGGTATACACTCTATCAATCTTTTTCAATTTTCTCTTGATAAGCCCAAAACTGCGGTCACACGGAAGAAAAGAGTGTCCACGAAATGGAAAGTACAAGTTAATTTTTTTGAACATTTTCTTCTCAACCAGTGCCATCGGGAATCTTATCATGGCATGATTTTTATTTTGACCACCACAATTGACACAGAATAAGTTAAGTACTTCATATTGTTCATCTAAAAAAATTTGTAAGTAATGAACAAACATTATCAGGTGATTTTTTAGCAGTACCTTCCTGGTATACATAAGTGTGTACTTTGTCATTGCCAAAGTTATAAATCCCACAATTAACAGAGAGCTGTCTTAAGAGTCTACCATAACGCCGCTACCACAGATATAATAATACTACACGTACAGATACACCACGAGGAAGAAAGAAAACGACGCGTCTTAATTTGGTGGGGTGGTCCACCCGATGGCTAAAACGGGAATTAATGGCGCTGTTGTAGCGAGCAGCTTCATAACAGTTAATATGATTACAATTAGATGGCGCTCTAGGGAACAGTTTGATCGAGCCCCAATAGATGACGTTGCTTTGGTAGTAGTTGCAGTTATGAAAACGCTAATAGATGGCGTATGCAAGTACCTACCAGTAATGGAAAATTAACGTTTCACTCGGAACTAATTTTGTATATTATTCTTTGCATATTTTAACAAAACTAAATAAAATTGAAAACAAATTCTTTACGGAAATTAAAGTAAAAAATTATAAAAGTTTAAAATATTAAGTTTAGTATAAAGTTTTTTCACAGCGATATCGTTCTAACAGAAATGGAAATAGTGTCTCTTTTCGTATACGATATAGAACGTAGTGCGAGGTTGCCAGCTCGAACAATATCGCGTAGTGACCGCGTCCTAGATTACAATTATTTCGTTTTTCGCAATTTCGCAAGCTATTAAGACAAAATAGGATTAGCGCAGATGTGGCGCAGATAATATACTTATGTGGCGCAGTATTCAACTTTTTAAGTCAATGTACCTACTTATCACTACATAGTATAAAACAAAGTCGCTTCCCGCTGTCTGTCTGTCTGTCCCTATGTATGCTTAGATCTTTAAAACTACGCAACGGATTTTGATGCGGGTTTTTTAATAGATAGAGTGTTTCAAGAGGAAGGTTTTTATGTTTATAACATGCATAATATTTTACGGGGTAAGATTGATATATATTTTTTAAAGAATTAATTTTTCTTGCATAATGCAAGCGCTTTTATATTTCAGTTAGGTACTATCAAGCTATTAAGGTCGTAGAAGCCGAGAGTTTATTAATCATCACGAATGCATAACGACCATTAATACGATTCTAGTGACTGTATCATTCTTACCCCACTGTCGTTCCATGTTTCCCCCACATTTTTTTCCTAAAGTGCCATCTTTTTAACCTTTTTTTTCATCAAACAATGATTGAAAATCATCTCTGTCCCCTCTGGGGTAATATGTGTACTATATTTTTTTAATTATTTAACATAAAACCCTTTAAATTACAGCAGTTTCAAATCAACACTATTTATCTCATCAAAAAACCATTTCGACTTAACCCCACTCACCTTACTTATTATATTATTTAATTACCTACTCTAATATTATATAACTATACCTACGTATTTCCACATATTATAAACATTACCTCTATACCTACCTGCCGACTGCGCGCTCAAAAATTTAGGGGGTTGCGTGGTTGGCGCGGGGAGAACATCTCGCTCCGCCCAGAACCTCAAGGCCGTTGGGAAATATAGGAGCCTTAAATGTTTTCTACACCGCGCCGCCCGCCACCCGCCCGCCACCTCTCACCGCGCCGCCTCGCGCGTTCATTTTCATGATTCATCATTACAACTTACAAGTAGAGCCGTCGTAAACCATCGTTCGATTCGATAATAATCGTACTTAATTAATAAATTCATCACACTGTCTTTCTTCACCGAGCCCCGAAAAGGCCGATAACAATGATTGTGAAGAATTTCGACATAACACCCAAAAGTGGTCAGATTCGGAAGATGGAAATGATTCTAGTAAGGTTACGGGCTGTACAGTTAAATTAGCATTGCAGAAAACATCCAATGACGTCGGTATAATGGTATCATTCAACAATGAAAATTTTGAAAACATAAAGATGGGTAAGCACTATGAAAAAATAAAATATATAATTGAGGTCTTTCAGAAATAAAACAATGCGTAGGTAAACTGTTAAATTAAAAGTTTAATTCACAAAATAATTCAAGTGTTTCCTTCAACTGTGTTAATGTTTAGAAATTATTTTAAGTAGATTTTTTAAGTAGAAATGTCATAAATCATAAATATTCAATGCTTGATGTTGTTTAGGCATAATTATAATAATCAATCAAAATTTGTGGTATAGTGGGCAAATAAACTGTCCTGAAAATATAATTTAAGCTTACGAACTATTTATTAAGAATACAGGTACCAATGAGGACTGACTGAATTAAAATAATTAATAAATATTATTTGATAATAAACAGTAGTTTTCTTCATACAATCACGTACAATTTTGAACTTTTAATCCGGTAAGGCCTACCTCAGTGAAAAGTGAAAACAGAAGGTTTTTATTAACCAAATTCAAAAAAACACAAGGTTTACTGATTCATTTGATTTAACTAAATCTACACTGGTTCGGAATTGCCACTTAACCTAGCCAGAAAGAACCAGCAAGAAAACTGGGTGGCATCTACCCTTTAGTTTAAACTACCCATAAGGCCCATATTACAGTGGTTTATCATCAAAGGGAATAATCACAACTATGTCTCTAATTTGATTATAAGTTGTATTATAAGTGCAGATGATAAGTTTAAAGATTTTGTAACGGAATTTAAAATAAAATAAGAAATGTTACCATCAACATTTCGATCCAATTTATTATTTGTTTTGAAGAATTCTTAATTTAGATGCAGATTGTAAAGATTTTTTCCGACTTTTACAAAAGTCGTGAATCTTAACTTCCATTAATTTCCTAATTAGGTAATCAAAATGATCAAGGTTATGGTAGTGAGTATGGAAGTTTATTTTATTTTTAAAATTATCCATCAAGTTAGATATTACATTACTTTTATGTAATTGGTCAATATTTTCCTGAAAACAGTCTAACATTTTATCAACTAAATTAACTAAATATTCAGTGGGAGATTTAAGTGTTGGCACTGAAATATTGGAGTATGTTTTGTTGATTAACAGTAATTGTTTTTTATCATTTAAATCAACTTGATTGTTCAATAATTTTTTTTTACAATCTGAACAATCAAATTTATCTATGCAAGATTTACCTATCCACCCAGCAAAATACACAACAGAACACGTTTCTAATGAAAAATTTTGTTGATACTGCGTAATTTCTATAATATTGCTACTTTGAGTTAGGATTGGAAGTTCTGTTAAAGGGCCTTCAATATTTTCACCTATAAAACCTTGTTGCATTGATGTTGACGGTATGGAATCACACTGTCGTGTATTTTCTTGGTTTGTAGTGGCTGTAGGTATGAACAAATCCTGATCTGATTCACAATTTGTTTTTTCAAATGTCATCAAGTTATTTAACAAATTGGAACGAAACGTTGATCGTAGTGATCTTGATGTGGGGTTTCTATTGCAACCTCCTTTTAATCTGTAAATTCCAAACAAATTTTCAATTACGTCTTGATTTAATCGATATGTTAATAAAAATTTATTGCCAGTGCCCGGTGTAAATTCTTCAGCAGAGAGTTGAAGAACGGCATTAATTGTCTGAACCATACCATCAAAACAAGGGGGGCGAGTTAGCTGCCGTTCATTTTTGTTATTAATTGTTATTTTTTGTAATTCACAAAAAGTTTTTTTGCCTTTAATCAAAGTTAGATTTACTTCCGAGTTTCGGTTTTTTGTGATCGCGCATCTGTACTGATTTCTATCAAATTTATTTTTAGAATTAAGGCAATCAAATAAATCATTACAGAGATTAACAAAATGAGCTGTGTGTTGTGCAGTGTCGTTTTTCAACTCTCCACTTTGGATGGCAGTTTGAATTGCCGCTGACACAGATTTACTTAAAACTTGTGTGGCGAGCTTGACTTTCATTTTTTGAAAATTATTAGGGTTTATGTGCGCAGCTGAGAGCTTATGTACAGATTTGCTTTTATTATTTTGATCTGTATTATACACATAAACTATGTCCGAAAAGGAAATTTGATTTCCATTTAAATAAAAATTATTATTAATTAAATTAGTCCTCACATTTTTTATCAAATGTGGGACATCAAATATTGCAAAAATTTTACGTCCATGTAGGAAATAAAAAGGGTAATTAATAGTGGCACCTAAATCTTTAATTACTTTTACGTTTGTCGTTGCTTGATCGCAAACAGTTGCTTTAGGTAATAAACCTGATTCAAACAATTTACTAATTACATTCTCAATTATTGTTTTTAATTTACTGGACTCAATAGTTCTTGACCCCAAAAAGTATGCTACTGGGATCTTCCAATTAATATAAAGGCCCCTGGCAATAAATACTAACGCGTATTTAGCTTCTTTTCCATTTCTCTCACCATTACCAAAATCTTCAAACCCTTCAATCAAATCATATTTTGATGTGTACTCTAAATTAGTCATGATACTCATTTCATCAAAACATACTACACAAGCACGCTCTTTAATAGACTTATGTAAAAATTTATTTTTAATATTCTCAAAAACTTCTTCGTTAATACCAGGTAGACAATTGGTTTCTTGTAACCAACGCTGTATTGACGTTATAGAAGCTAAGACAGTCCCCGATTTTAACATGTATTTATACGCAGCAGGTGATTTATAATACAAGGACATGCAAAATTTTTTCTCTTCTTCAGTCCAACTTGTCCTAGGTTTTTTAAATTGCATCAAAGCTAATAACTTGCTCGATTCACTTCTAAATTTGTGTTTTGACAAATCTACAATATTCTTATTTATAGCCCTATGTCTCAAATATTTATTTTTCATAATAGAACGTCTTAATTTGTTATTGGTGTCTTTTAATAAAGCTTTTAGTTTCTTACATCTAGGTGTATCTGTATACTCATCTTTTTCCCGTGTCCGTCTTTTCTTAGGTGTGCTCCAAATCAGTTCCTCATGTGATTCGTCAGCTGTGTCGACTGCGACTTCGTGAAATCGTCGCTTATTACTATATACCTTTTTCGGTGTTAGAACCTTTAGATCTGGTGATCCTACAAATAATCGTAACATCGTGAGGAAACCTACATACCTGAGAATTCTTACTGTTCTCAAAGGTGTGTTAAGTCTACCAATCCGCATTGGGTCAGCGCGGTGGACTATGGCATAATCCTACTCGTTCTGAGAGGAGACCCGTCTTCAGCAGTGAGCCGTCAATGGGTTGATGTGGTGGTGGTGTGGTTTTTGTGTACGTGTGTGTGGGTGTGAGTGCGTGTGTGTTTGGGCTATAATATCTGTGGTTTGGGTGTGTAAAGGGCATTGAAAGAATATTTGTTACAATAATTAAAAATTCAAAAAAATTTAGTTCAGATTTTTTGAAACTATAAATTTAAATGCCTAGGTACCTGGAGAAGGAGTTCGTGAATGTTTATGAGGTTGTCTTTGAAGGTTGGTGTCATCATAATTCACTGTAAAAAAAAATCAACATTGTTAAAGAAAATAACCTCTTAATTTTGCATTCAAAAGGTTACATCTTTAAAATTTTAAAAAATTTAGTTCAGATTTTTTGAAACTATAAATTTAAAAAATGCATAGGTACCTGGTGAAGGAGTTCGTGAATGTAAACCATGAGGTTGTTGAGAATTCAGATATGGTTCGGGTACAGCTGATGGTGTCAGGAGTTTTCTAAAGCCATTCTGAATTATGTGTTTTGCATCAAAGTGATCAATACATATGCGTTTATTTTCTAAACACTTAGGAGGTAGATGGTCAACAGTCATGTTGCCTGAAACAAACTTATTCATGTTCAGATGTAGAGGCAAAAATAACAGTAGCAATATTCAGACTGTTTCAAATTCAGTTATATTGTAAAACATTTTACTTGGCAGATAGACAGAAGGATGAACTATTTATTATACAATTTTTTTTATCCTGGAGCACTAATGAGAACTCGCGGGAATTAAAACAACTTATTCCACGCGGACGAAGTCGCGGGCATCAGCTAGTATATTATATTCTTATACTGTGCCATAGTGAAAAAATTCAGTTTTGTTATTATAAAGTCTGTGGTTATACTTTAAATTTATCATTCGAGGGGTTGCGTGGTTGGCGCGGGGCGAACATCTCGCTCCGCCCAGACCCACAAGGCCGTTGAGAAATACACGGGCCTTAAATAAGCAATTCAAGTTTGATGATGAAACGCGAGGAAAGTTAGGTATATAGCAAGTGTAGAAAAAATCACCAATCTACAGCTAGCAACAATAGATACGTTATACTTACTTTATGTGTTTCTACTACTATAAGATCTAGATTCTATGGCAATCATTTAAGTCTGTAAATTTTAAAAACCCGACTCCAAGTTCCTAATTAGGTACATTTAAATTTATGATTTATATTCTTGTAATCTCCATTTAATTCCCTTCATTTTGATACCCCACTCGATAGGTTTGGTTAAGTAATATATATTTTTTGAATGACTTACATTTTGGCGCCAAAAACCCAGCATATTGATATTTTTTTTTAAAAAACCTATCTACGAACACTTGGGTAGCTGAAACGAATCTAACAATGCCTCAATCGTCAAAATCCATCCAGCTGTTTGGAAGATACGAGGTAATAAAGAAATTGCGCGTAAAACATAACCCTAACATAATCTTGCAGTCGGGTAATAAGAATATAGAATATTGTGATATATAGGTAATATGGAATGCAATGTACACTGCAAGCATTTTAATTATGGGAGATATATATTAATATAAGTACTTAAACCATTAAATCATATCATAGATTTATATAGGTCGTCGCTCGCGCTCCGACTATTACTGTATACCTAGTCATTGGTCATAGATATTATAATAGTTAATATTGTGTGCTGTTAGTGTTATGATAAATGCGTATACGTACGATATGTATACTTACTGTTATTCCGTAGAAAAATAATTACTTACCGCTATTTACCAGCCATTTTTTTAAACGATTTGCGTCCAGCGATGGAAATCTAAACATGGTTTTTTCACCATTTACCGTAGAGCAGTTGTAGTAAGAACATTTGTATTTATACACTTTATTACGCTTGTGTGTTTCTTGCATTTTGTTAAAGTGTGTCACAGGGTTAAACACAAATAATTACTTATCAATATTGTTGTTTTGAAAATAAAACTGGTATAACTTTTATGTAGTTAAAAGCGCGATCGAGTTCAAAGACCAAAGAGAATGGACATTAGGCTTGGGCAAAAAAAATCGATATATCAAAATATCGATATTTTTTCAGAAAATAATTAAATTAAATGAATAAATAAAATAAAATATCAATTTTTAATAAGCGCCATCTGTTAATCTTCTGATCTATAATTTTTAAAGCGCCATCTGTTAACATAACTATTCATAATTTCATCTTGCAATGTAGTTCTAATAATTGCCGCTTGTCGCTAGTAAGCTGAATTTCATCAAATAAATTTCAAATCGCTAACTCTAGCGCCCTCTATTGACAGACTCTACTACTACTTTTTTTGTACTAAGCCGTGGATACCCTCTGCCGCTACGATATCGGCAAAATCGCTAATGCGGCCGAGTGCGAGAGTTCGAGTCGCGAATCACTGACAACGCGTTTTGACCGACTTACCTACCTACGGTAGAAGCGATGATGGAGCGTGATGAATATTATTTATTATTTAGTGGATAGGTGAAGTAGGTACATCTAGGTAGGTAAATCAAATATCAAATTCAAATAAATATTATAAATGCGAAAGTTTGGATGGACGGATGTTTGTTACTCAATCACGCCCGAACGGCTGAACGGATCTAGATGAAAGGGAAACGCCCATTTTTGGCCAAGGAGCAGCCAGCAATGTAATGAATATCATAAAAAGACATATTTAATAACTAGTATATTCCAGTTACCTATTTGTACGTGGGTGAATCAACTTTTATGGCACTCCTTTGTGGAGAAAATATCAGACGAAAGTTAAAAATATTTTTAGCTAATATGTCAGAAATTGCAACATATTTCATTAAAGTAACTATTCTATTTTTCTGAATAAGTATTGGGCGCGATGTTAAAACTATTTGTATTGAATTTTGGGAGAAAATGTGACTGAGGTCTCCAAATTCGGTATCCTGCGTTACTATTTTTGGAACATTATATCTAAAATGAAACTATAGTTTTAAGAAAATCAAAAAAGGAATCATTTATTGCAATAAAGATACAGTCTTTTTGTACTATCATCAGAGTCTTTTAACTTAGAATAAAAGTTATGCAAAGTTCAATCTCCACTGCGTTACTTCAATCACTTTTTAACGCTTAACTTCTAAATAAAAGTTTAACAAAAACAATTAGTGTCACACACTACACACTTTCAAATGTAATTACTTTCGATACTTTGAATCAAATAGATCTTAACCATATAATAAAATAATTTGTCAGGTTATCTTCATTAGAATAAGAAATAATTAAGGGACACATCGGTAACGCAAGAGAAAAAAATGGTAACACCTGAGAAAGCAGGCAAAACTTACTTAACCTAATACTAACAAATATGAATTAAACTGAGATCTGATATTTTGGTTTGATAGAAATCTACTCATAAGCGAAACAAAATAATACTAAATCAGTCTTAGGTTTTCTCGAACACATGAATTGAGTCTTTGAACTCGTAATAGTTTCTATGACCTTTTTTTACAATAACTGGTAATGGCAATTTCTGGAGAATATCGTCAAAGTCTACGTAAGCTATATCTCTATCATCCAACCGAAAACGTTTAGCATTTTCATCTACTACCCTCAAAAACATTACCTGCACTTCTCCATCTTCCTCAATATCTGTCAAGGTTTTACATACATGATAAAAAACTTTCTTTCGAGATTTATCGACATACACTTTAACTAGCAAGAAATCACCAACTTCAATCTTAGAATCTTTGGCATAGCTTGAGCATGGTTCTTCATCTGAGGGAGGTCCGTATATTTCTTCGTATATACTTTTGCGCCTGTTGGTTATCTCCTTTAACTCTTTAGAAATTTTGATAGCAATCAGTGGTTCATCATCGTCTGAAGATGTCCAATCCAAGGCTGGAGGTTGGTCATTAAATATATTGGAAATATCACTATTATTAGCCTGCTCTCTTGTCAAATCCGGAGTGTTTAGTGGTACAATATCCACATCATTTGTATAGTCCGGGGTTGCTCTATCTATTGCTGCAATAACTACGTCTGGAGCTAAGCACGAAGTTCTTACGTCGTGTATCTTTGGATCAAAACATTCACAAAATCCTCTTTTGCCCGTACCATGTCCACAAAAGCAGCTCAATTCTCTGTATTTTATTGTTCCATAAGAATCTGAGAACACTTGATGAACCTTAAGAGTGCCAATCAAGCGTGGAATATTGTCAGGAATAAGTTTCTGTTGGTCATGGATTTCAATTTCATCAATGAGATACAATTTGATTTTGCTCGCGTATTTCAGTTTATCGTAAAACTGAAATACATCAGCAATGTCTTCACCATTGGCTACGATTTTATCCGCAGATCTCTTTAGGAAACCATCGATTTCATCTGCTGGGCCCTTTCCATGACCTGCTTCGAAAAATGACCATGTCATGTTGCAGAATCCGTATTCAAATAACTTCGTGCACATTAAATAAAAATTATGTTTTTGCCGGTATTGTGTACTCGGGCCATCAGAGTGAAAATGAACTGTATCAATGTGCGAAAATGTAAATCTTAACCATTTTAGTACTGGGTCTAAATGGGTCCAGATAGCTGCGGGCTGATGGTTGCTTGACGCAGAGACGGTACAAAATGAGTGGACTTCATATCCTTTAGGAGAGTCACCATCAAAAGTGTACACTACTACAGTATGCAGTGAAATTTGTTTTCGAGATCCTCCGAAGTGGTAGGACTGAACCTCTTCGCTATATTTGCAGTTATAGTTCTCGCTGAATTCAACTACTACACTCATTGGGCCTAATTTCTTCTAAACAACGTCGAAAATTCTTAAATTGTGACTTAATGTTAAAGACGTGCCTTTTGAAAGCTTTCAAAAGGCACGTCAGAAGAAGTAGAAAGGTTTTTGCTGGAATATGAAAAAGTCATATTCCAGCAAAAACCTTTCTACTTCTTCTTCCAAGACTTCTTTGACATTCTTTATGGATTTGATCATTCTTCCGTCCTTTTCATATTCCTCTTTTTTAGGGTTCCGTACCCAAAGGGTAAAAACGGGACCCTATTACTAAGACTCCGCTGTCTGTCTGTCTGTCTGTCTGTCTGTCTGTCTGTCTGTCTGTCTGTCTGTCTGTCTCCAGACTGTATCTCATAGACCGTGATAGCTAGAAAGCTGAAATTTTCACAAATGATGTATTTCCGTTGCCGCTATAACAACAAATACTAAAAATTAAAAATATATATATATTAAGGGGGGTCCCCATACAATAAACGTGTTTTTTTCGTATTTTTTTGCTCAATATTAAAAACGGTAACAGGTAGACGGTTCAAATTTTCACAGAATATGAACTTGTATATTACCTTTCAAAATAAATAATTAAATATCAATAAAGTAAATATTAAAGGGGGGCTCCCATACAACAAACGTAATTTTTTGATATTAACAGTAAACCTCTACAAACAAAGTTAGTTTTGCGGTTCATTAACAAAGGTAATTATACCTACTTCTTGAGTACGGAACCCTCGGTGCGCGAGTCCGACTCGCACTTGGCCGGTTTTTTCTAACCTACTCCGTCCATTTGACAATCCCATTCATGTTATCAATGTTATAGTAATTTGTTTTACCAGCACATTGTTCGCACATCCCGTACATGCAATACTTTGAATTTGCATTGCAGACTGTTGACTCGATTAATAGATTCAAATCGTCGGTTGCCGTTATACCTTTCTTTTTCAGAGCTTTTGCTTTATAAGCAAAATTAGTATGAGTTTTGCAAAGGCAAGTATCTCTGGCATCGACAGAAGCACTGGCAATATAGAATGGTTTATTTTTTGTAAAATAGAAATATGAGCAATTGATGTGAGGGTTTTCTTTCTTAAAAGTTTTATACAAAATTTTCATAGAATCGAGCAAGAATCGCTTTTGCACTTTGATCCCACTCTTTGTAACTGTCTCCTTTTTTCCAGCTGTAGCACGTGAAATATCATCTCTAGTATAGAAATCCTTGATTTTTATCTTTAGTTTGGTCTCTTTATTTAAATCCGATTTGGTCGTTACAACTTTGTCAATACCTAAATTTTCAATTAGTAGCTTTTTTTTGTCCGCGAGTCTCTTATTTCAACTGTTGAAAATATTTTTTTAATTATATCTCGTTCTTTTCTGGATTTCGTAGTTTTGAAAGTTTTATTAATAGCGCTGCTTAAAATTTTGTACTTTTCATTTTTATCTTGCTTATTTGTACTGCCAGTCTTGCCTTCATTACTTCTTAGAAATCGCTTCTTATATTTTTCACATTTCTGTTTGAGTTTCTCATTTTCAAACTGTAATTTCTTATTTTCTCTATACACTTTTGATCTCTTTTTTTACTTTATTCCTTCCTCGTAATT
This sequence comes from Erebia epiphron, assembly GCA_963932025.1. Taxonomy (NCBI): domain Eukaryota; kingdom Metazoa; phylum Arthropoda; class Insecta; order Lepidoptera; family Nymphalidae; genus Erebia; species Erebia epiphron. Next base: position 29,190,906 of record OZ009946.1, read on the forward strand.
TTGCTGGAACGACTACAGGCCTTCCTGGTGGGGTTGCACACGGAGGAGTCGCTGGTGGAGGTGTTGGTGGTGGCGTCCCCTCCTGTATATCCAACGTAAGGCTAGATTGTGGTAAACTTGGAGGTGTATTTTGTAAAAGGTTTTGAACAGCTTTTTTGCGCTTTACTGACTCCTGTTTCCGTAGTCTCCAAATGGCATTAGCATTGTACCTTTCTTTAGGAGTTAAGTCTTTTACTAATCTTTTAGTCTTGTGATACCTTTCTCTGTGCTTTTTCTTGGACTCTTCATACTTATCCGGGGTATTTTGAAGTCGTTCTCTATATCTTCTTTGCTTTTCAGCTGCACTAAGAGGCATGTTTTTAGTTTTCCATAAACCAAATCTGAAAGAAATAGAAAAAATTCCTCAATCGTTGCTTAAAAATACTATTATAATATCTATTAATAAATCTCTATTGTCAAATGAATTCTACCAGTAATACTGCAATGCTACGTTAGCAGTCCCTTAATGGATTTGCCCGTACATGTACTTGCGTTACTGGTAACGCATGAGAAAATAATGAGAAATATCGATTTTATTACGCACACATTAGATTTATACAAAAAATATGCGATCTGCCTTGAAATCAGACTATAATTACAATGATTTTTGACAATAACATCGATAAATTAATGAAACTCACCAAAATGTTGACGGTAACGCAGTACACCGTTAATAAACCCACGCGCACCACTCGAGAGCTCACGCCACACTGACGCCCAATCAGAGCGACGTTGATCGCGTCGAACGATGAATACAAAGTATCAGACACACGAACTAGTGTTGGTTAGCCGTATATAGTGCCATCTCTTTTTAAATGTGCAATTCATAATAGTAATGCAGTTGATAACATTTTTTGATGAGTATTAGGGACAAACAATCAACCATTTAAAAAAAATAGATTTATGTAGGATCAATGTAAGAGTAAGCGCTAGTTCAGACATGCGGGAACCGCGTGTTTTCGAATCGCGTGGTTTGAACCCGCAAAATTGTGATGCTATTCAGACACCGGCGGTTATTATGCGATTTTCGTGCGGGGATAACGTCAGTTTGAAAATGGAGGTCGACGAAGAAGTGTGTTTACTGTGGTTGCTCCTTAAAAAAAAGAAAAGAAAAAGGCGGTATTGGGTGCATCCAATATTAAGTGACCGACTAGTACATGGTCAGTTCGTAACGTTATATCCCAATTTAAGAATGTACGATAAATTTTTTTTTAACCATTTGAGAATGTCAATAAAATCTTTTGATGAACTAATTGAACTGATCAGGCAAGATATTTCAAGCTCTGAAACGCATTTGAGGCCAAGCGTTTCACCAGAAGAAAAACTCGTAATATCTACACACTACCGGAATGTCTACATAAAACAGCCGAAGTTTGTTTGCATTTAGTTAAGTACCTAAAGTATAAATAAGAATCATACATATACATACATATAGTCACGCCTCTTTCCCGTAGGGGTAGGCAGAGACCACTTCTTTCCACTTGCTACGATCCTTACATACTTGTTTCGCTTCGTCCACTTTCATTATTAATAATTCTGACAGTGTATTTTTGGTGAATAAACCTACTTACTTAAAATATTCTTTTTTTCCAACGTGTCTTCACTGTTTGCAAATATCTCCACCAACTCTTGCCAAGATCGATTCTTGATAATTTTATTTGAATAATCTTCACTGAAGATCCCATATTGCAGGTCTCTTCTCCACTTCATCAATAAATAGTTCAGTGTCGAAACTATCCATGGCGAACTCACGAGCTGTGACGTGCTAACCGCGCGGTATCCGCAACGCAACTGAACGCGAAGTAAAGACTCCATAGTAATAGAAACGCGCGGAAGCAGCGCGATTCTATTTTCTGGCGGTTGGGTTGCGGTAACCGCGCGGTTCGATTAACCGCGCGGTTATGTCTGAACGATTACTAATTAACTCATATAAATAAGACCCGCGCGATTACCACGCGATTCTATAATCGCGCGGTTCCCGCCGTGTCTGAACTAGCGCTAAAAAGCCGATTGGATTTCACTTAACTCCGTTTTATTTAAATTTTAACACGAGCACGTACCACACACCCCGGACGCCATTTTTTCCAATCCTTGAGGCCTCTTTCAAAGGCCTCCATACGTCATCTGTCATACCCTTTCTCACTCACACACATGCTTGCATACATCTTCCCTCTCTTACCTTTCCACTTACGTTCCGTTCCCACATTCGGCCTTCCTGATTCCATGTCTGTCCTCAGACATTATTCCTCTTTCATAATGTTTCCTCTTTCAATATAAACCATCATCTTTCACACTCCATAACATTCCTTACAATAATTATTATTCTTATAGACTTAAATAACAACAGAAAAACTTACAATATCTAATAAACAACTGCTTCTAGTAACTCTCATAGTTAGGTAGTTACCTATGTTGTATACAGTAAAAATATCACAACTTGAATAGTTCAGAAAAATAACTGAGCACAGTAGGAAAACCTTAAGCTATCTTTCTATAAGAAACAGAAATTACCAGGTGTTATGTAGCTAACAGCTTTAAAACTGATTATATAGTAAAATCCAATATCTATCCACATAATAAAAATAAATGAAACAATAAAAGTAAATGAAACAATCAGATAGGTATATAGTTAGCAGACTTATCTGAATATATACTACAATGCAATACCTATTCACTTAATTAAAAGTAAATGGATTAAGCAAGAAAAGAATACAATTATTTTGCTATAATCCGCCAACAGAAAAAATTCTGTATGGTCAAGCATGCAGTTACAAGCGAAGCACCGTTTACCTTCCCAACCAAGCAAGAAAGCTAAGTTCCCAAGCAATCAATGCCACCACCACTCACATGCACCACCACACAAGACTTTTATACTATTCTCGACGCACGTTTCGCCCCGACACCGGAGCATCTTCAGGAGATGTCGACCTTACAATGCAAGATTGTCTAGTGACGTTCGTGTCAAATGCGCGGTGTTATATACCGTGTTTTAAACTCCCACCACTATTGCCCCGCCCATTACCCCCGGGAAACCTACCCCCTCCAAAAAATCGAAGCAGTGGTGAATTTGAAACATTAACTTGTTCATTAAGTAATTTAAATTGATTATTATTATTAAGTTTTATTATTTCTAATTGTTCCAACATGCTCAGTCGAATACCTTTATCGCAAGTGTGTAAGATTTCATAGGAATGGTTGGAAGATAATTTGTGCCCACTATCTAGAAGATGTTTAGCAAGATGTGACTTTTGGGGTTGGTTGTTCCTAACCGCGGCCATATGTTCTTTGTAGCGTGTATCAAATTTTAGACCTGTTTGACAAGGGTCAAAATCTTTAACACTGGACTCGAAGCTAGTCTTTCCTTCAAGATCTGAAAAGCTCGTCTTTGTTCTTCTTCAAACATGAACTCCTTGTCTTTCTTCAATAAATCTGTTAGAGGTTTTGCAATTAAAGAATAGTTTTCGATATACTTTCTAAAATATGAGGTTAGACCTACAAAACTTTGTAGTTGTTTGACATTTTGTGGTTCAGGGTACTTCAAAACAGCATCAGTCTTCTCCGAGCTAGGTTTTATCTCTCCGTCTCTCACCATATGACCTAAATATTCTATTTCTTTCATAATTAGGTTAGCCTTCTTCCAATTAATCTGTAAGCCATAGTCAGAGGCTACTTGTAGCACTAACTCTAGTCTTTGCACTGCTTGTTCCTCGTCTTTTGCCATTATAACAATGTCATCTATAAAGATCATCATAATGCCTTGTGAAATCAAATCTCTAAATATTATGCTAACAAACCTCATAAAGTACTTGGGACAAATGGATAAACCAAAAGGTGCTCTAAGAAACTCAAATTGTCCATGATGGGTTACAAATGATGTATACTGAACCGATTCCTCAGATACCTTGAGATGAAAGAACCCATTCTTCAGGTCTAGTACACTGAACACCTTGGCTCCACGTAACTTGTCAATCATGTCATCAATTACTGGCAAGGGAAACTCATCTTTTATAATCTTCTTATTAAGCAACCGGTAATCTACACAAATCCTAGTCGTACCATCCTTTTTCCTTACTAGCACCAATGGACTACAATATTCTGAAAAACTCACCCTCACTATTCCAGTATCAATCCATTCCCCCACCTGCTCTTCAACTAACTTCTGTTCCACTAATGACAAGCGTCGTGGCCTCTGCGCAACAGGCACGTCATCTTTCAGCACGATCTTCAACTGGATAGGCGCCTCCTTAACTTGAACTGGATTATAACTTTCAATGCACTGTAACACCTTCTGCTTCACGGCTGGATTCAATATGTGTTCGATGTCAACAGTTGAATCTGAAAAACAAGATAACTCACCCATCCAACCATCCCATTCAGGCAAAAACATTATTTTACCTCCATTCATTATCATGGTTACATGTTTTAAAAATTCCTGTCCTAATATCATATAAAACGGCATGACATCTTTACGGACTACGTGAAACACCACATTAGAAAATACTATATTATCGACTAATGCTTACAATTACTTTTCCTAATGAACTAACTCGCGTTTGTCCAAGTCCCGTAAGATTTAATGTATCTTCTTTCACTTCCGCACCGATCGCGAGACAACACTCGTGAGAGAGCAAGTTTACATCGCTACCACTGTCAATTAAAGCCTTCATAGTTGTTTGTTTAATTGTAACATCCTTCATCGGCTTAAATGAACTTTTGTTTGGAACTTGCATAACTTCAAAGTCCGCTGTTTCATTCTTCGCCAATGTCATTGACACTGAGCTGTCAGTCTCGTCGCGATCGTGACATTCCGCCGCCATGTTGCCGAAGTGCACCTGCTGCTTTACCGACGGGCGGCGTGTGTGCGGCGGAGTGGCGGCGGCGCTGCGATCAGCGCCGCCGCCACTCCTAGACGCCATGTTTTTCGCAGACTGATTTACCGATGACGCTGACGCCACTGCCGGGTTGATCCTTTCCGTACAGTTCGGGCCAATGTGTCCGAATTTATTACATTTAAAACACTTAACCCATTCGGGCACCCACTTGCAACGTGATCGATGTCACCGCAATTATAATTTTTTGTTGAGTCCGCGGTATCTCGCCTTTTTTCTTCCCGCCTGAACTTGGACTGTCGGATTTATTATAATGTACGTGCGACCTGCTTCTCATTTTTTCATAAAGTATGAGTCTCTCTTTCAGAGCACTGTAGCTGGTAGCTCCATACAATATAACTTTATTTACTTGGAGGTCTTCGATGCCGTCGATAATGTATTGTATAGCAACGTAATCGGGAAATTTCGCTCTTTTACCTAATTCCTTCATGGTTAGCATATACTGGTAATAGCTCTCTTCCTTCCGTTTCTTTCTAGCCGCCATCAGCTCGTGCATTTCTTTAGTGTTAATTACTTCGGGAAATTCTTTTTGCAAAGCCGCCTTGAGGTCTTCGTACGTTTTAAACACTTTTTCTGATTTCAGCCAAAGGCCCGCCGTGCCACATAATGAGCGACGCGCTATAATTAGTTTTTGCTGCGGTGTCCAGTTAAATATTTCCGCGTTATCTTCGATATCTTGGGCCCATTTTATCGATGAGTAGGATTTGTCCTCTCCATTGAATTGAGCCACGGTTCCTTCATAGCTGTAAAACATGGCCGCCGCCGCCGCCGCTTTCAAGCCTGCCCCGCTGTCCTTCATACTGTCGTCGTCCATCGTCTTCGCCCTTTTCTTTCGTCGTTCGGCCCTTACGTCCGCGTCGTAAAATATCGATGGTCGTAAATAATTAGCTTCGCCGTTCGTACTTCGTAGTTCGTACGCGCACCCAACCGCCTCGTGGACGCACGCGCCGCGCCGGTCACTTCGTCGTTTCGTCTTTACGTCTTAGCGTCGTCGTTCACTTTTTACTTTTTGCGATCCCGGACGAGCCCCCAATTGTAGGATCAATGTAAGAGTAAAAAGCCGATTGGATTTCACTTAACTCCGTTTTATTTAAATTTTAACACGAGCACGCACCACACACCCCGGACGCCATTTTTTCCAATCCTTGAGGCCTCTTTCAAAGGCCTCCATACGTCATCTGTCATACCCTTTCTCACTCACACACATGCTTGCATACATCTTCCCTCTCTTACCTTTCCACTTACGTTCCGTTCCCACATTTATTATAAAAATTTTATGTCTGTACGCTCTAAATAAAAGTGTTATTTATTACTTATCTGATTATAGTGTAAAAACACATGCTTCCTATACAATTTATTTAAATTATTGCTAACGAAACACCATTAACTACCATCGGGGACACGAGTTATTTGTATGGAAGGCATTTTTCATCAACCGCGTTACTATGAAAACTACCTATTATTCATATAAAAACAATTTAGAGCTTATGTAAACATCATTGTTATAGTTCTAATTTTTCAATCATACTATTTTCATATAAGATAAAAGCTATTTAAGGTGTTTTTTTTAGAACATTATTAGTGGGGACATGAAAGGAGTGCCTTAAAAGTTGATTCACCCACGTAGCACTCGGAAATAATTAGTTAGTTTAAAAGAGAAACTCAGTCGACATTCTTAATTTTCAAACCACTTCCGTGGGCCGCAATCATCATTTCGTAAAGTCGATATACCAAAAATCGATAATCCGAAATCGATATTTTCAGAAAAATAATTAAAGCAAAGCTTTTTCGCTTTTGGTTAATTAATGGTTTTATCGCTATCTTATAATAACCTTATTATATAAATAAACATAGACATGCTAGATTAATCAATTGAACTGATTCAGTGAATGTACACATCGATTTATCATCATTGGCTCACGGCATACATCTCTATAGCCATAGACATTATTGACATTGACTTATCTCTATTATCTTTATTCACGTTTATCGGTTGCTACTGTTGTGTGTTTCGTAATCGTCATTTTCTTCCTCGGTTTGCTGTATTTTACCTGACGACTTTGCTGATATTATGGACCATATAATACTACCATTGCTCCCGATGACGACCCTGGCTTTACTTTGGACTACGTATAGCTGGTCGAAGGATACTGTCCTTCGTGCCTGTGTCTGAGGCTGTTGTGCCCATGTGATAACTATGTGTTTCTTGGGCTGGGCAATATATCAGGCTAATATTAATCCCCCAGCCCAGTTCGTAGACAACGTTCTAATTATGAATTTACGTGAAAATTAATAAAAAATCGAAAAGTACATGTTTGTTTTATTGTAACTTGAATTTTTTTATACATGCTCTACAGAAGTTCGTCCGAGTTTTACGTTCAAAATAGTGTTTGTTTCTTAATCTACGATTTCAATCCTTACGCCTACAATTTGTTTCATTGATGGCTGCACCTTGGCCAAAACCCCTTAGTCAACTGGGCGTTTCCCTTTGGCACAGAGATAGATTATAGTCTGGAATAACACATAGGCTACTTTTTATCCCGGAAAATATACAAAGTATTTTGAAATGATGAGTTTGTAGATAATTTTCTTGCTTTGTTTAGCCGTTTTTTATAATAGTCTTTGACCTTTTGCAATTTCTTTACTTTTTTAAGCAACATTCGCTCTTTCATCACTAGGTGTCGCTTGATGGGCTCTGTAACAGATTTCGTTAGGTTACAAAGAGTAAAAAATAAACAGCAAATTATGTGTATAAGATCACTACATAACTACTGAACTTACGTGATTTCACAGGTTGAACAGTTTTGTCTGGTAAATCATCAACATCCATTGGCTCATCTTGTCTTTGGAATAGTTGACCTGTAAAACAGACAGAAGGTCTGATAATAGGTACAACAGACTAATAGGTACCTATTAATATCTTATTAAATCCTATTAAATGTTATGTTAAAAATGGACATAATTATGTAAGATGTTTTAAATTAAGGAGGACAGTACATGAAACTGTTTTGTTTACAATGTAAAGCTGAAAATACTAGAGTAGCTTTGCCATAACTAAACCATAAAAACTATATTTACCTGATGTTGAAGGAGTAGCAGGAGGAATAGGTATTTGGAGTTTTATAAGTAACATTTTGGGAGCGCTTTTCAGCATAAGAAAGCCCTGCAAACAAAATTAATAGCATTTTAAAATACCCCAAGTATACTATAGTATAGTAAATAGCACAGCTATTTTATATTTTATTAAATATCATTACAGCCAAATAGATTAGGTATATCATTTTTAAGTCGAACACAAAATATACAAAGTACCTAATTAAAATTATATAGTATAGTTATTGTACATAAGGCACAAAATACCTATACAAAATGAAAGTTTACCTCATGTTGAAGGTGTAGCAGGAGGAATATTCAAAGGTTGGTTAGTAATGTCAATCAGGGGGTGCTTTTTAACAAAAGAAAACTCTGTAAGTAAAAATTATGACATTTAAGGTCAGTCTTTGGGACAATATCTCATTTAAAGTAAATACTTAAGTTTTTTTTATAATCAGAAGTGAATCCATATATACCAACTAGTTTTTACCCGCGACTTCGTCCGCGTGGAGTAGATAAATTTCTAACTCCTTATTTTACCCCCTTAAGGGTGGAATTTTCAAAAACCATTTCTTAGCAGATGTCTACCTCATAATAGCTGTCTGCATGCCAAATTTCAGCCTGGTTCATCCAGTAGTTTGAGCTGTGCATTGATTGATCAGTCAGTCACCTTTGCCTTTTGTATAATTATACAGATTAAGGCGCACATGCATAGGTCGACTTTCATACATTTTTCTGTTCGATTATTCTTGAAGAATATACATTTTTTAATTTTTTTTATTTGTTTTATGATTTCTTTAGGGCATTTTACAGACGCAAGTTTCATGACAGGCAAATATTTACATTATTTATAATTTATAATCGGCATTCAAAAAGTGTCAGATTTACGCATGTGTGAGGTGTGAGGTTTACATTCGTCTTATAAGATGTCGCCCGTGTCGCCTAAATAATGCGTCAAAAAAATATATTTGAGCGCCATCTATCATTATACTGTAAAAAGTACTTCGCTGTTACATGCTATAAAATTTTATAGGATAAGGGAAGTTGAATGAAGGTTCATATCTAAGCACGAGAATTGTGGAAATTTACACAAACGAGTGAGATTCATAAATTAAATATTAGGTATTAGGTCGTCGCACGCGCTCGTGTATTCCCCTAGCCCCTAGCTAAGCACGAGCATTGTGGATTTATTTAATTGTATGGCGTTTACATACAGTTTATTATGCGTTTCTATAAAAAGAACGCTTATTTCGCTCGTTTAGCACCACGGGGACACATGCAGGGAGGTAGACGGTAGTTCCTGCGTGGATTGTGTATTGCGATTATTTACCTACTTAGGATTTGTAGAGTTCAAAATGAACCAAATAAACAAGACATTTGGCAACATAATATAGGAAACGTAAATATTCCAATGCGCCTATGTAACTCCAGGTCCTCAACTATTCCCATGCAAAAAATAACCTTAAGCTCGATCCGTACCTCTGTTGCGGCTTGATTGAAGGACAAACCAACAAACAAACACAGTACCTATCGCATTTATAATATTGGTAGGTACCTATGAAGTATGATTATAATTTATATACATACTAGCTTTTGCCCAGGGCTTCGCCCGCGTGAATAAAATGTAGCCTAAGTTCTAAGTCAGGCTATAAGCTATCTCCATTCCAAATTTCAGCCAAATCGGTTCAGTAGTTTTTGCGTGAAAGAGTAACGAACAAACTTACTTTCCCCCTTGTAATATTAAAAGTATGATAGGTACCTATGCTTACCTATAGACCTACTGTTCACCCGCGTGGATTTTAGTTTTTTAGTACTTACATACCTACCTATCCCCCGGGAACTGTTAATTTGTCCGGGATAAAAATGGCCTATACTCTATAATTATGTTAATCCAGAGTAAAAGCTGTCTCTATTTCAAATTCCAGCCAAATCGGTTCAGTACCTAAGTAGTATGTAGGTACCTACCTAATTATTGTGTCGTGAATAAAAATATATATAAAACATATCCAAACAACCATTTTAATATTTGATATTTTCATCTAAGTTTATAATTATTTACTTACTAGCCAATGAATTCTTACTAGCTGATGCCCGCGACTTCGTCCGCGTGGTTTGAGTTTTTTGTTATTCCCGCGGGAACTCCTTATTTTTCCGGGATAAAAAGTAAGCCCGTGTCACTCTCCAGGCCCTCAACTATGCCCATGCCAAAAATCACGTCAATCCGTTGCTCCGTTGCGGCGTGATTGAAGGACAAACCAACAAACAAACACACTTTCACATTTATAATATTAGTATGATTTACCAATACTTTTTTTGCATTGTGTGATAAAAACAATCGCCTCGCAGCCGGTACCTAACAAGAAGTAGGTGTAGGTACCTACACAAGACAACGCCGCGCGAAAGAAGCGCCGGCCGCCGCCCGCGCCACACGAGTATACCTATAGTTGCCCGCGCTGCCGGCCGAAGGCTGAAGCTAGTACCACAGTATTGGTATCTACTATCTACCAATACTGTGCTATAAGTACGATCCGCGACTGCGAATATAGCTAGGTATTCGAATAATCTACAACTGCTGATGTAGACATTTGTGGGCAACTTATGGTTTCAGTTGTACGATCGGAATGACAACCTTATTTTATAACTCATAAGACTGAATTTCAAAAATGTCAAATGGTTTCATAAGGTTTAAATTAATTGAAACTTTTTATTTGTAGGTATTTTTTAAAATATAACCTTATAAATCTGCAATTATTATGACTCAATTTCAAAATGGAGTTTTATTCGTTAGTACTAACTAGTAACTACTAACTATGTGGGTGGTAATCGACTCAAATTAGGTAGTGGAGCATTATTCAAGTTGGTTACCTACTGATTTTGATACCTAATTAGAATGGAATTCAAAATAATTGCGCATCGCTAGCCGAAGCGGCCTCTATAGTCCGGGAGGCAGCGGCACAAATTTCGGGTAATTTCCTCCTGTTTTTATTTTTTGAATATCTGCATGAGTTATGTATGCAATATGTACCGTACCTATGTCTAATAAGTATATATGACTGCCTCGTTGGTGTAGTGGTTAGCATGTTCGACTACGGCCGACGAGGTCCCGGGTTCGAGTCCCAGGTCGGGTCACAACAAGTATTGGGGTTTTCTGACAAGAAATTCTCAGTACTAACCCGGAGTTAGGAAGTTGGCGGTGTTTCACTCCTGTGCCTCGGAGTGCACCTGTGGTTGCGCACACACTTGTGCACTATAATATCTCCCGCGCAGATGGCTAATCTCTCAGGAGATTGGCCGCCGTGGCCGAAATTCGGTCGGGAGGACATTATTCATTATTATTATGTCTAATATGGTCGTAATAGGGTTGCGATTCCTGCAGAAAATTCATAAAAAATCTCCTAGCTTCTGGCATGAAACTTGCTCAACACATTAATTTGAACTTAAAATGTGTAAAAAATATCGTCTTCCAGCTGAATTCCTCAACTATGTATTCCATCCATCAACATTTTTTATTACGAAATGTGTGTGTACGGCCAAGTGCGAGTCGGTCGAACTTGCTTATCTCCGAAGTTTACCAATCCAAAAATACAGAAGTTAAAAAGAATTGTACAGAAGAATGAAAAATGTATAGATTGGAGTGAAATAACTGGTAAACTGATGTTAACAAACTTTATATTATCTATTTCTTTGACAAACTGAATTAATTGTAAAGCATATTCTTGTATTTTATTATATTCTTGTATCGCTAACAAGGGTTTACGATGGCAATAATGTCATTGTATCTGAATTTGAGACTAGAGAAGATTTATTGCAAGTGAGTAAATAGGTATTTAAGCACATCCATATTAAGTAATATTATATGTAAGAAAATGTGTCTGTCTGTCTGTCTGTCACGCTTTAACTGCCCATCTTTTCAACCGATTTTGATATTAAAGTCAAAGTCAAACCATATATCTTCAAATTGGTACCTGCAAAGTACTTTTTGACCGTCTATTTTACAAAGTATAAGATGTGATGGTGATAATTAATCAAATCATCCTTCAACTTCGGTATGAGTCGTAAAATGCTAATTTGAGTACCCATCAAAATCTGATTGCAGAATGATTTTACTGGTTAGTCAATATTTTTACCAGAAACTTTTATTTCTTTGCCAAATTGAATCAATATTCTTGCAAAATAAAAATTCTAATTCTAATTCAATATAAAATGTACCTATTCTGATATTACAGACTAGCTGATACCAGCAACTTCGTCCGTGTGGATTTAAATTTTTAAACATGCCGTTGGAACTCTTTGATTTACTGGGATAAAAAAGCCTACCTTATTCTTCATATTTTTTAATATATACGTGCCGTGAAAATAATCACGCTGATCCGTTGCTTCGTTGCGACGCGATTGAAATACAAACTAACAAATGTGCAATTTGTCACTTTTCCATACTCACATATTTTTATTCTATAATAATATTAATAGGTGACCCACCCCAGATTCGCACTTGTACCTAGTGTCTTTACTTAATGGTTAAACCTAATTTTGTATTGATTGGCTGTTATCCGTCCGGACTTCATCTCCGAACTATTCGTCAGGTCTTCATAAAATTTACTTAATAGTAGTACAATCTTTCTAATAAAGAACGAATTGTGTAAATCGGTTCAGATTTGGCTGAGTTATGGAGTATAATTGACAAATTATAAATTTATGTAATTAAATTAATTAATAAAAGTCTCAAGGCTCTATGTAGAATTTCCATTAACATGCGCTATTTTGCTCAGAAATTATAAAATTACTACTATTGCAGAAGGTTTTATTAGTTGCTTTCAACATTACTAACTGCTGTAAGACTACTACCATGTTATTTAAATAATCAGTCTTCCTGCAATCGGCGCCTAAGGAGTCAATTTTGAGTGAATGCTCATAACCAATCCGTTGAGTAGAAGCGGCATTTGAAGGTAAATACTGAATTAATGTATTTCATACATCATTTTTAACATAGTTTTCTTCATATTTTACTTGAATGTAGTATTGTTTTCTAGTAAAGGTCGTAAATTCTTGAAATACATATGCAACAAAATATTGCTGCCGTGAATTCGTTACGGTCCTTTGAGTAACTCTTTCGAAATTGTCAGTCAATGGTACAAATAATTACTCAATGGATATCAATCATTTATACATTTATATACTGTTACTCAATCATTCATACAATGTGATTTTACATACTATAAATTGGTTGGAAGTTGCACTTATATTTTTTAGATGTCATTTTACATATTTTAAGTACAAATTAAAGAATAAAGAGTTTAAAATACCCAAAAGTACCTACTACGACTATTATAATTTTATGGTAAGAAAGTGTGATAATTCACTTAACATTGTGATCAGTGCCCTTACTTTTCCTTTGAGTAATTGTCAAGGTTCCACTGACAAACTGTCCTCTCAAAAAACTGTCCTCTCAAAAATATTGCATTTATGCTTATAATATTGGCCATTTATCATATATATAAGTTATTGTTATGTTATATTGAAATAGATATTTTTTATCGTAACTCGCAAAAACAAAAACATAAAAGATTGTCTATTTCAGAAGAAATATAGAAAAATATGACATTAATTTGTCATTATTGTGTTATATTGTCATTACGTTAGTCAAAAGAACTAAAATTATCAAATTTTGATAGTGTTTCTATTATTTTATGTTTTCCGTCCCATTTTTCTGATTGGCATGATTGGTAAGTCTAATAAAAACTTCTGTGAATCTTATTTAAAATGGTTTTTTTAAGTACATTTGTGAGTTAAAGTTCTGTATCTGAATGGAATAATTCTCCGTCGATTCATTTTAAAATGATTATTTTTACTATAATTTAACATAATATTTATAATCAGTGCTATTTCTCATAAAGATAAATAAGTAGGAAACACAAATCTATCAATAAAATAACAAAACATGGTAAAAAAAAAATCATCGATTTTAAATCATGTAGTTAACACGTTAAAAAAAACGCCCCAACTATAGTGTTATATATTTTTGGAATCTACTCATCAATTTCTAGATGATGATCATATAGTTAATCTTATTTTCGAAAAAAAATCAATTTTAGTCTTTAATGCGGGACCATGGTCACCACATCATTTATTTTTAAAATTTTACTAGCCTATGTCACCCGGAATAAGCTAGGGATTCTAACGATACCGCATTTATCAAAATCGGTTCAGGCGTATAGAAGTTATGGTGGAATATACAAACTCACATACATACATACATACATACATACATACATACATACATACATACATACCTACGTGAACCCTGAATACAATATACTCCTTTTTTCAGGCAGTCGTATAAAAACATTTCGTTTCCTCTTGGTCTATAATATCGCGGTGATAATTTCTTATTTCGCTCTTGCGCGTAAATCACGCCGCATCAGTAGGGTTGCCACTTGCCACCCATACCCGGTTCTTGGTCTCTCGAAAATTTAATTATAAGCCGGCACTCTGTCCGAAATGATAGTTACGAATTAAATCGCATTAATGAGTACTTGTTGCTTAATTACGCCACTACTATTGAACCGATTTGGCTGAAATTTGTTATGAAACTTTTTATCCCGGAAAAAACCATGGTACTGGAACTACTATATTTTCACAACTTTTGAAGAAAAAAATAATATTTTTAACTGACTTCAAAAAGAGGTTATCAATTCGACACGCATAATATTCCGTGTGTAATATTATTGGAACTTCAAAATATTCACATAAATGACAATCTATTAGGGCTTCCAAACATAATGTTTGTCCATGCATTTCTCCGAAAATATGCGACCAATCGTTTTTTACTGGCTTACATTTAATTCAACTTAGATAACAGTGCAAGTTTCATTTGAGTTTGTTGTGAGCTCTTCTTATACCAGGGCGCGTTTGGAACCCTCGTAGCTTTAGTTTTAAGATACCGTAACCGATTATCACCATCATGTTTTTTTTAAAGTAAGTAATTTTTAACGTCAATAAGTGTACCTACAGTGTACCTATATTGAATAAATGATATTGACTATTGACTATTGACTATTATTAGTTTCGATAGTTTTCAAGATTTGGGCAATTGTTCGTTTTCAGTAAGTATATTGAAATTTGAAGTAGCTTGTTTTCCAAAAAAAGTTGGCAACCCTAGCCGCATTATTGTCACCCGTCCCCAGCAAAGACACCCTACCGGCAAAGCCGTGCTGCCAAGCGATTAGCGTTCCGGTACGATGCCATGTAGTAACCAAAGGGGTATAAAGTATGGGTTTAATAAAAACTGCCATATTATCCCTACTAGGTTAGTCCGCTTCTATCTTAGACTGCATCATCACTTACGACCATCTCACATGGTGGCACCATCAACCATGTGAGATTGCAGTCAAAGCAAAGTTTATCTTGTATCCGAATTAAATAAAAAAAATACTAAGCAAAACTAGGCAGTTTTTGTTTAAATGCCATCTAGTTCAATTTTATAGTAAACAATTCGTAGTTTATGTTAGAACCACAGAACTTGGATAGCAATCATGATGTCAGTGTGTGCGTGGGGGTTGCGTATATACAGTAATCGATATGACAGATTTTTATTAGTGGACTATTTGACTAAATGGCTCCGTTTTAAATTAAACTAATGATGTGATAAAATAATACGCATTGATATACTGGCGCAAGCGTAATCAGTTTTAAAATCAGTGCATAGGAACTTTGCGAAAATATCAAAAACCTGTCAAAAGCCCTAACAACGCCATCTAGCGGGAAACTGTCCGGGAGAAGACGTTGTGTTGACCCTTAACCCATTAGAGGTCAAATGAAAAGTACAAAATTTTTTTTGGAATAAACTTTATTTATTTATTTTGATATGCATGTTTAAGTAAGTTTAGAAACTATCCTCGTGTGTGAAGCCCTGTAATAAAAATTATAAAACTTTATTTATGTGTTAAAATAAGAACAAAGAAACATAAAATCAAAGAAAAAAATTTAAAAAAATATTTTTCAGGAAATTACAGGGGTGTACTCAAATGAGTACACTGATAGTCTTAAGTATATAAAACAAAAAACCGGGCAAGTGCGAGTCGGACTCGCGCACAAAGGGTTCCGTACCATTATTAATAAATAATTACCTTTGTTAATAAACCGCAAGACTAACTTTGTCTGTAGAGGTTTATTGTTAATATCAAAAAAACTATGCTAGTTAGAGCATTGGCTGTAGTTTTCCTGTAAAATATACGTAAATTCCTATTGACCATAATTATTTCAAATTTTTCGATTGGTAAACTCCGGAGATAAGGGGGGGGGGGGACGGTATTTTTTTAGACATTTTCCCCGATAAATCAAAAACTATCATAACTAAAAATAATTAAAAATCTGTTTTAGAATGTACAAAGTAAAACCTTTCATACGATACCCCACACAGTACAGTTATCTCACTTTTAAATTTCAACCCTCAGATTTTCCCCCCTTTTTAAATAAGAACAAAAATAATTTCCAATTTTTTTTAATTCCAGTGTCTTTGGGCCACTAATATACACAACTATTCCAAATTTCATGTCGATAGCTTCGGTAGTTATTGAAATAATCGAGTGTGACGGACGGACAGACGGACAGACAGACGGAGAAAGTCGCACCATAAGGGTTCCATTTTACCATTTTGGTACGGAACCCTAAAAATTGAAACATCGAAGTTCTTTAGGCACTTCTTAAATTGCTAGCGAACTCATGAATGGCAAAAGACACCGAAGCTGTTTTTCAATTTTGGTGGGATAGTGTCCAATTCCATCTTGAGACAGTCCTGGAACCACTAATGCAGACTGGCACGATTTTCTTTTCAACCGACTTCAAAAAAAGGAGGAGTTTTTCAATTCGACTGTTGTTACCTCAGAACTTTTGACTGGGTGGACCGATTTGGATGATTCTTTTTTTATTTGAAAGGGCATACTTCCCATGTGGTCCCATATAAATTTTATCGAAATCAGTCGAGCGGTTTTTAAAATATCAACAATAAAATAAGTACTTTGTATAGCGTGTGCTTGTTGTTGTAAAGTTGGCGCGGGAGTTTGACGTCGGTTGTTTAAAAATAATTTTTTATATTAAATTATTGCACGTTGACGTTCATAATATCGTGAAATATGACTTTGGAACATGAGTTGATCCAAGGGAGCATCATTAGTCATTGCATGCAAACGCCAGGAGTCAGCAATAACCATGTCCAACATTTATTTATGTATATAATACCATGAATAACAATTCTATATACCAAGAGAGACTGATCCAGTTCATCAGTTATTCAAAATATCTTCATCAAAGAGTTTTCAAATGTTTGTACAGGGTTTAGACCCCTTGGCACTTCACGAGTGGCATTTGTCTTATCTCACAGATTTCGGAAGTACACTGGGAAGTTGAGGTATATGAAGGGGGCATTTGCAAGGTTGGGATTGATCGACGGGTAACATCTTGTCTTCTGTCTTTTCGACGCCAGTGGTACATCGTCACAATCATCACAACCACTGTCTTCGTTACCACCTCACGATTCATGATTCTCAATAGTAGGCACGCCATTCGGTATGAATGACGACGACATATCCTCCTTGGACGCTTCTTCTTCATCAGTCAATGCACTTGAATCAGGTGGTATGATAGCCATATGAAAATTATCATCGTCACTATCATATAAAATAACATCAATCGCTTCCTAAAGTCTTTTGTAGCTGTTTTGAATCAAAAAATGTTGTTTGCTCATTATTAGACATCTGAAGAAATAAATGTTGTCACCAGAGGCGGCTCGTGAAAGATCATATTGGGAGTTCACTAAAAAAAAAGAAAATGCTTACCAATTATTTGTAAATGAAGTCCATTCGGCGGTCATTACGTTATATTGTTCCATTTTAATCGCCTACACTATTTACATAAATCACAGTATTTTTCACATAAATACACAACACAATATGTACACTATTTAAAACAACAATACAGATTTTCTAGCCACTGTACAATGATCCGACGCACTCGCGAAGAAATCAAAATAAATTTACTTTCGTATTTTGTGTTTTGTTTACATCTTACCGGCATAATACGAATAAAAAAAAATACTCGCGAGTTTTAACTCTTTCTTCGTGACAACAGGCCATGTCATTTAGTCGGGTAATATCGCGCATGCGTACTTCGTGTCAGGAGCGCCGCTCCATATTTACCAAATTTCTCATACAAATCTTTTGTCTCACGCGCCGCTCGCATCGAATGCTCTCTTTTACTCTCATTACATTTCAATAAGAACGTTGTACTAAACTTTCGTCTATAGGAGCGTTGTTCTAAGCGCTCCACTTAACAAAAATACCATGTATTAAATTTGTGTTGATTGATGAAATAAGTAGTAAAGTAGGTAGGTAGGTACTTATGGATATTCATGATTAAAATGACAATGGGAATAGATTTATATAAAAATATTTATAACGTTTATAGCAAAGTTTATTTGATTATTATAGCTACCTAGTACCTATGTATTTTTTTTAATTTTGTGGGAGTTCACTGCACCAGCGCTCCTTTGAGCGAGCCGCCTTTGGTTGTCACTGTACTCAATCGAGTACAGCAATATTTATAAGGCTATAGTTTCGTTATATTGTTTGAAATATAAAAACCACACTTTGTTATATGGCTGTACTCAATTGAGTACGGTGACCTCTAATGGGTTAAGTAAAATTAATTAGGTAGTAGTAACATTTGTTCTTACTTGACAATTTAAGTGTGGGAACAGCATTAGCACTAAGCATTTTGCTTCTGGTGTGATATTTAACCTCAAAATGTAAGTGGCATACTCTTCGGTATTTATCATTCATTATCTTTTCCCAATATTCACCTCCAACATTATAAATCCAGGTCCTAAAGCGATCAATGTCTCTATTGGGATTAGGAAATTTATGAAGAATTTCACTATCCAAACCTGAAATCAAAAATAAATTTCATCAGCATCTTTTAAAAACTGAACAAGTCAAAACTTTACTACAACTACACTTTCAACTTTTTTCGACAAGAATGGGATTGAAAATGCATTTAAAACTAATCATTTTTGTGTTTTCTTTACTAAATTTTTTGTCGAAAGTTAAGGTTATTACTAAATTAACTACACTGCAGTAAAATTTATTCTAACAAAACGCTACAATATTAGTATAAACTACTCACCACAACCAGGCACACAACACTTTTTTTCTGTAGCCATGTTATCAAATCGTAGTCCATAAAACTTAGCCGGGGTTAAACATAAAACATAGATTTCGGAGTCCAAAACAAAGCACAGGTCAATAAAATATTCAAGATCCACCAAAATCCATAAAACAAAGCCAAGTCGTCGGGAAAAATCGCAAATAACCACCAAGAACACCATACCACGAGAAACCACCACGAAAGAAAACGGAAAGAGAATTTTCAATTCTAGTAAAAATGACAATTGACCACAGACATTGACAGACACAACAGGTAGCTGACCACAGATTAAAATTCCAATACGTCTGATTACTAGTAGTGCCATCTGTCGAGCTAAGTTCGAGTCAATATACCTTACACGATTTTGTACTGGAGATAAAATGTACTGAGTTTAAAGACCCTGAGACTGAGGAAGAGAGGACAGGAGAGTGTCGAGCGGGATGTCGAATTATAGTTTTCTCGTGAGTGACAAATACAGAGCGATAGACGCGCAACGTTTTTTTTAACGACGTAAGCGCCAAAACTACTTATACCTAATTACAAGTTAATTAAACAGCCAATCAATAAATTAAATTATGTAGCTGAAGAAATACTTCTAGGTTTCTTGACTAAACAAAAACGCATAAAAAAAAGTATTCCTTGCTGAGATAAATAGCAAAATGTATGCAAAACATGTATTTAAAAAAAAAAAACTATCGAGAAAATTTTCACCAATCGTGTTTTTACATTTTCACCAATCGTGTTTGTGTGTTAAATTACGTAATACAAGATAAAAGTTCGAATTATCTTTTCCCCAAATATTGAGGTGGTAAAGTCCATGTAACGGGTGTAACAGGTCGCACACTTTCAAATGGTGATTTTATAATGTTTTATAAGGGAAGCATATTCATTTTAAAACTTAATTAGTAGCTTTTTAGTCTATATTAAATTAATATTAATTTAAGTTTTCTATTACTTTTATAGATATCAAGAAAATCAGCCGCAAGTACCGTAACGGGCGTAACTTTTTTGCCTCTCACTTCCAGATGGTGTGATCTTTTTGCGAAAGTCTGCGAATTGCCCTTTTTTAATGAATAAAAATTAACATTAAGCTGTAGCCAAATTAATAACCCACCATCTACAACATTTATTAAAGAAAAGCAAACGATAATTTAAAATTTACGATAATATTTGTGCGTAACGGGCGTAACGTGTACGAGAACAAAAATATATGAAAAATCTTTAATTTCTAAAACATTTTGAAATAAAAAACAAGCGAAATGATGTAGGAACTCAAGTAATGTTAAATTTAATGGGTTACTTTTCAAAAATATCAATACTATAATCAAAATTGTAGTAAGTGCGGATACCCTTATTTTTTAGCATTGGATCAGGTAAAATTCTAATAATATTCTCAAAAGTGATATCAGAAACGTCTTGTTCGTTGCTGATAAATACTTTCGCATTTTTATCAATCTTTTTTAAGAACATAACGCGAACCTCGCCTTCATCGTCATCAATGGAACTCTGACAAATTGCAGCATACTTATATTCAGTTCTTTGTTTACCCTCTGCAATTATTTTGACTAAGACAAACACTCCTGGTTGAATCTTATTTACAGACACTGCATTGGGTTCTTGTGACTCTTCTTCTTCGGAGTCGGTATATACATCACTGAACCGCAATTTTTTCTTGACGGTTTCTACAGTTGAAGTTGATTGAAGTCCACGCACAATCAGTTCAGTTTCGTTCTCTTTATTTGTAGCTAATGCCGCGAGAGGAAGTAAGTCTTCATCGCTCCAGTCACTATCATTTTCATTATGGTTGATAACGTTCAATTCTTCGTGTGTCTCGTCTATGGTCTCATTCAAATTCTTTATCTTAACAACAGT
This sequence comes from Erebia epiphron, assembly GCA_963932025.1. NCBI lineage: Eukaryota > Metazoa > Arthropoda > Insecta > Lepidoptera > Nymphalidae > Erebia > Erebia epiphron. Next base: position 29,211,998 of record OZ009946.1, read on the forward strand.
TCTTTCTGATTTAGAGGTTTGTGCCACTGCAATTTCACTCTCATTCACAGTTCTAAAATGGTGGTAGCTCTAAATTTTCTGGATTGGTAGGATGTGTAACCAAACGCTGTCAAGAAACGATGTTTCATCTTCAATATCTATTTTAGACACGTATGTTATGTGTGTAAGCCTTTGATTTCTTTCTCCACAGACAAAGTCTTCTGCAGAATTGAGGACTTTTCTGGATTTTACCCCAGTCCACGCAACTCGTTTGCCTGTGCCGCCAAATCCATCCATCGCACCTTTCCCGTGAGACGCAGCGAAAAAGATCCACTGCAGGTCATCCAGTTCAGCATAACTTTTCATTTCCCAAAGGAGTGACATGATGTATCGATTTTAAATTGCGCAGCGCAGTTGTCGCTGAATATTTTTACAGTATTCACGGTATCGTTAACTTCTCGTAAGTAATCGAACACAGTTTTCATGAGAGTCCAAACGGCCTGTTTAGTATGTGACGTGTCGTTGCTGACTATGACAACTGGTTTTTTTTGTCCGTTGGATAACCAGATGCAGCAGGTGAATATAGAAACCTGGTCGTGGCTCCAGTGAGCGCTTTGCGTCTCATCTTGACTTATTAATTTATAATTTTCAGCAAAATCAACCTGCACTACTGCCTCATTTTCTTTTAAGCCCGTAATTGATTCCTGAAAGAAGTTAGATTGCACTCTTTTTAAAAAGTAGTGCTGCTTGAATTTTCGCATTTTACATTTCAGTTCATTGATTGCATCTTTGCACAACATAGTCCTAATAACCACTTTTGGACGTTTATTCAAAAAGGTCCATTCCTTCCAAGATATGGTTTTATTCAAGTTCCGATGCTCTTCAAACTGTTCCCAGAAATTGTAAGGACAGTCTGTGCATGAGCCAGACATGCATCTTTCATTATCAGAGCTACAAGTTGTAGCGTTTATCAACTCAGTGTGCGATTTAGGGAACTCTAGCAGACACTTTCCTATACTTTCCACTGTGTTTATAAAGTTTGAATGTAGCGCGCAAACGCAAACGACATGTTCTGTAAATGCCACTGGAACAACCTCAGTTGGGCGCAAGCTGTAGAAAACAGATTTTCCAATTTTTATGTCTGGGTGATCATCTTTAAACAATTCATATGCTTCACGTATAGTCATTATCATTGTCTTCTTTTGCTTCTTCGTCTTCTTTCCAGTAACAGGGTCTTTTACCCTCCTTTAAAATCCTTTATTCCTGGAGCTTGTCGACTTACATCGTCCCTAAAGTAAAATTCTATAACAGCCTTTTTAATCTCCTCATCCAGTCTTTTTCCGTGTTGATTAGGTGTTGAAATTTGAACGATGTTGCCCAGTACCTCAACAGCAATTTTTTTTACCACAGCAACTCGCTTCAGTGGAGAATCTGGTAAATTTTTCTTTAATTTTCGCACTGCTTTACCAAAAGACTGCAAACATTTGTAGCTGCCAATAGTAGATGTAGCTGCAAGACTGTCCAAGTTTTTTGCTGCCTTCAATCGTGCTCTGTAAGCTCGCATTCTATCCCTTGATTTTTCGTTTGATATTAATTTAGAGTTAGTATTTATCTTCATAGCCTCTCGTCTTTTGCGATCTCTGTCCTTCTCTTTTTGCAGGTGCTCGACGTGCTTCGCTGGGTCGTTTTTCATTCTTTCTCGATACTTTTTCATGCGTTCTTTTGCTGAAGGCATCGTTACCTACAACAAAATATTAACCCCTTATGCAAAACACCCAACATGCAAATAAAGTTAATTAATAGCAACTAAAACTTATATTCTGAATTAAACAATTAAACTTATGGTGTGAAATTTAAAGAAAAAGGCAAACTATTACGAACTCTTACTGAAACCAGGTTTACTAACATTCTGCCTTTAAAAAAAGGCCCAATTCGCCCTCAAAATCACTCGAAAGCTAATTTTTTGCACCCACAAAACCTCACCAAAATAGTGTTACACCCGTTACGTAACGGGCGTAACGCAATTATATTAGTAATTTAATATCAAAATTTACACAATTCTGTATAAAATATCAGACATTGGCATTTTGTTTGCAAACATAACCTAACTTTCCCAAAGCCGTGAAGCTGTTAGTGCAACAAGTAAGCTACAGATTAAACTTTTCCCTTATTTCCGTAACGGGTGTAACATGCGATGTCTCCAGTAAAACAGTACTAAAAACAAAGGAAAACTTACCGCTTTACAGAAAATTTTACGTCTACCAAGCAGTTCGTGTATCACTACTCAAAATGGCGCCAAGTTAGCTTTGACAATTAACGTCATTTAGTTGCAGTGTTGCCAATTCAAACTCCGAAATATCTACCACCGCCGGAGCGAATATTTTCTCATACTTCAACACACGAGAAAAATGGTAAAAAAAATAGTTTTGTTAAAATTTTCAGTCAATGCATATGATTCATTGTAATTAGGCTTACTTAAGCAGCTATATATTTATAAAATAAGTACTTTAAAAAAATTGGCGTTTGACATGGAATGACCCGTTTACAAACTGAGATAAATAACGATTTGAAACTACGAAATTGCATAATGCGCGCTCTTATGTAATAAACATCCTGAACTGGTATGCGGGGCAAGTCTGTAACAGCCATGTAATCGAAACTCAAAGACAGAATTTTCTTATTTTCTTTTGACAGTTTAGTACAAGTCTGGATTTTTTTGTGAAATCGGTTCGGTTTTGATGTACTATAAGTTCGGCAGCGTAAGTTCTTTTTGCATTGTCATTAAGAGACTTGTTTCGTAATTTAGCTTTTAATGATTCACATTCAGTGCATGCATCTATAACTGGTCGACCAAAAGACAAACTGAAGTTATGTTTAAAGTATTGCCAGTAGAATTGATACTTTACATCTAGCTCTGGATATTGCTGTGTGAATAATTTATGCATTTGTCTAACTGATAGGTCAGCTGCCAAATAGAAACTGTATCTCTGATGCATAGTGTGTCTCCTTAGTAGGTAATGATTTAATGTGATTGTGTATCTTTTCACATACATCAGCAGATTGCGTTGGCACAAGGGTGCTTGCCACGTTTGTCTTGTGGAATGTCACCTGCCTCGAGCAAGTTAGCTATGCGACGAAGACGTTTAGCAGTAATATTATGAGCATTCATAAATGCTTTTTTGCACACTTTAATTCGTTTACGGTTTAACAGCAGATGGTATACCATATGCTTTGTTTTTGGCTTTCTTTTTGTGATCAATGTAGCATCTCGTCCTCTTCTCCTTTCCTCACCTTTTAGCTCCATTAATCTCAGAAGATGAATGTCTTGTTGATCTTTTGTTCCCATTGCATAGAACGAAGTGAGAATGTCATGAAGCTCTTCTCAAGGATCCACATTCTTGAGACAATTTTGGTGGCAACTGAAACATTTAGAAATCAACTTATCAGTAAAAAGATATCTGCAACTGAAATTGTTATAAAGTAAAACAAAGCTATTTACCAGTTCAAATCAATAAATTCCGGGTGGTTTCTAGCAGGAACATATCGCCCTTTCCAATTTGTGTGACTTTCTCCAGAAATCCTACATTTCTTAATTTGATTTCGTTGATATTCTTCTTCATGGCGAATACCTTTCTTCCTCTTCTTTTCACTCATATTCCACAATTTGCTCGTTGTCTTATTTAATAGAATTTACAAAAAACCGTTAAATAAATGCTAGACTATTTTCTCTTTGATTGACTTGACACCTACTACGTGACACTACTATGACATTGACACGACGTTTGTATGAAGCGTTCAGAAATTGTTGTTAAAAGGGCACATGATCTTGGACAAGTGCCGTTTTAGTATTTACTCTAATATTGGCTGTCCTGTCATGACGTATTAAAAGCACGGACTAGTGCCTTTTTGGCAGAAAACGATGGATATAGGTGTTGTCAAGGTATATAAACAAAAAAAAATATTTTTGGTAGAAAAAGGACAAGTGCCCTTTTAGTATTTAGACATTCAAATAGTAACTCAATATCCAGCCGGATACCGGATGTTCCAAAACTACAACAATTTCCTAAAATCAACTCCAAAACATAAGTTTTTGTGAGGTAAATAATTAGAAAACGGAATATATTATTATGTCTTTTATTTAAAACTGAAAAATTACAGACTCTCTCGAGAAAGTTCGTTCTCTTCCAAAAAACTAAGATTTTTTTGATTTTGTCTTAAATTACACTCAAATCACGCACTACTCAGCAAGTAAACAACAAATATTCGCTATGCAATTAATCACTCATGCCGTCGGCCACGATCACTCACGATGACACAGGAAACCGCCCGAATTGATCCGATCGCTTTCGCTGTACCTGTGCAGAGCTAAAATTGTCACAACCTGCTACGAGACCACGGGCCAACTATCCGGCCGCCGGATAGTCGGCCATCCGGCTTCGTAGCTAGCCGGATATGCGGTATCCGGTATCCGGTCAAACAACTATCCGTTTCATCTCTAATAATAACGACAGGTCTAAATGTATTGCAATCCCCTTGTTCCATAATGTTCCATGGGAAAAAGATTTAGTGTAGTTGTGAGGTTTTGTAAAACAGCAAATTAGCCCTGATTTTGGTTTTTCATACATTATAGAATTATTTTTGCATTAATTAATTGGTTTCAATCTTCACACAGAAGTGAACTCAAGTCGCTACAGGAGAGGTAGATTGGCTGATATGCATATAAGCTTTGCTGATTGATTGATATGCATATTATAAAACCCACTGATATGCAACGTGAATATGTTTTCAGTCAACAAAAAGATTGCATCCAACTGTATGGTTCATTTTGGATTGATTAACCATGCCCAACCTTAACTAATTAATATATTTGACTAAAATTGATGATGTCCTATTGTTTAAATTAATGCATGTTGACTGCACATTTTTATTTTGCTCAGTTGTTTTTAATGTGCGAATGTGTTGTAACTCATAACTCATTAGAAGCATGTGTTGTGTCCCAAACTTAATTTTGCACATAAACACTAGTAGTTTTTTTTATTTGATTTGGAGTTAAATATATCTTATTTTGCACTTTATCACTTGCACAGTAGTTTTGTGTGATTAAGTTTAGTTACAGGCATGTCTTGACTCTCGAGTGATTTCTAGAATAACTTGGTACATTAGTGTATATTTTATTCATTCTTTTATTTATAAAGTTAATTTATAATACATTTTACATATTTCTTACTCACATTTAAGTTTGTATTTAAACAACAGCATTTTTTGCCGCAATTGCAATTCTTTTGGTACCTAATGATGAGCGACACTTATTCCGAACCTGAGCATCTTAAAGATGTGAAGTAAACATCCAATCTGACTTGTTAAAATATAATTCCAACAACAATACAATAAAAGCTCTTATTAAAAATACTTTTGTATATTTCCAGGAAAAATTCTCCGGTGTTGATATCAGAGTGACAGTCAAAGGTGGTGGTCACGTTGCGCAAGTCTATGCTATCAGACAAGCCATCTCCAAGGCTCTGATTGCCTTTTATCAAAAATGTAAGTTTTTGTTTTATTTTATAATTATTATAAGTTAACTCATCAATTTAATTGTCCTCATTAATTTTGAATCAATCCAAACAACAGTCTAGTTTGGCTGCAGAGTGCAGATATGGTTACCTGTTGTCCTAGGTGAGCGACAGAAACGACGCGACGCGATGCGACGACATAGAAAACGACAGACGTTGTCGCGTAGATACGTCTGTTTTCTATGGCGTCGCGTCGCGTGGAGTCTTATGTCGCTCGCCTAGGACAATGGGTAAGTCCCAAACATCAGAGCAATATGGATCTATGTATGTGTAATATTGCACCTAAATGTAATCCTATGTCCTCAATCAGTTTACAGTAATTTAATACATAATGCTTAGAATTATTAGTACATAAAAGCCTTCTTTCCAAAGCTGGCTTGCCACAAATGCAAGTCAGTCATTTCAGGGAAGGCAGATCATAATGTGACATTTACCAAACGGCATGCGTTTTTGATACGTCGCTTGTTTGAAGTGTACACTACAAAATATCCATTATAATATTAAAAATGCGAAAGTGTTAATTCATTTGAGCCGCTAGCACTTTTTCTATTTTATTTTTATCATTCTACTACAACTTAGCCCTTGATTGGGATCTCACTTGGTGGTTAGTGTTGATGCAGTCTAAGATGCGGGCTTAGCGGGCAGGGCTAGCGGGCTAATCTGTAAGAGGTATGGCAGTTATATTTAACATATATTCCTCATCATTATCTATATGGTATTGTACCAGAAAGTTAAATCGCTTCTTAGCACATCTTTGCCAGTAGGTTGATACCTAGCCACAGCCCACAACCCAAGCCTCCTCAAGCCCAGGCCAGAGAAAATTCAGCAATTATAAATCAAGTTGAACCTACTGAGATCGAACCCGGGACCTTCCAACTTGTAAGACCACATCGCTCACCACTGCGCCAGGGAGGTCTTCATTGTCGATAATAAAGTCAAAGGTTAGCCAATATTGGCCACCAACAATGAAAAAAAGCAACCAAGATGTTACAATAATAATTATTTATTATGTTCACAGTTGTAGACGAAGCGTCAAAGAAGGAAATCAAAGACATCCTCGTCCAATACGACAGGAGTTTGATGGTGGCAGACCCTCGACGCTGCGAGCCCAAGAAGTTTGGAGGTCCGGGAGCCCGTGCCAGATACCAGAAATCTTATCGTTAATACTGTGGAGGGAGCATGCTTTGGTATTGCACTGGTTCTGTGCAGCGGGTGCAATATCATTGGGTGGTTTTAAAAATAAAAAAAAAATAAAAAGTTTTTTTTGTTTTTCTTTTGATAAAGATTCTTGCAATAAGATTCTAAACCAACTACACAGGCACATGAACTATTGAATATTATGTAGGTTCTAGTAGAAATGTCTATCTGGTTATTAAATTACTTATATTAGTACCTACTAAATTAGTAAAGCCTTGGTGGACTTCATTCCACCAGGCCCTAACTAATGTCTCCATTATGAGTTGAGCAATAAGGTCGCCTCAGTAAGACGTGTGAAAGGAACCTATTATCATTGTGAAATTCTGTTGTAAATACTATAAGGCTCATTGAAAATTAAATAATTTCGTTTTCATAATATAATATTTATCTAATTTTAGTATTTGTTGTTCAAGTACAGGATATAATTCAAATAATTGATAAAGTTTCAGGCTCAGCATTTCAGAAAATTTAGAGTTCTGCAGTCAACTTTGGACGTTAGAAAATCTCCACTTTGAAGGTCTCCATTTCGTCAATTTTAGGGGAAAATTAAAAAAATAAATCTTTTTGTACTCTATTCCTAATTATTATCTTTAAAATGATATACCGGAACCCTATGTAACGCTATAAAAATATTTTTTCTTCATGTTCGCTTCTATGAGAGCCCCCCTGAAATAAAGATTTTTATTACTTTTTAAGTCATATTCGGCTGGAGGCCATCGGTTTATGTATATAAGATTTAAAGGAGATCGGCGAAGTCTGACCCAGCTAATTTAAAAACCATTCTGATTCAGAAATCATTTAATATTTTTTAATATATTTCAATGTATTTTTCTGTGTAAACACCAAATTTTTAGAAGATGGGGATCAAAAATAAAAATAATTACGAAACAATAAAAAAGTCGTTCTAATGGCAATACGGAGTATAAATACCAGAGTATAAAAGTAGAAACTAACGTGTCAAATGTCAATTACTGTCAACTCAATCAAATGTCATTCGTGGACCGTGGTAGAGATGTGCCAACTCGGAAAAAATTGAAATTCAGGTAACTCGGAATTGAATTCGAGTTTCACAACTCGAGTTAGCATTTAAAGAAACTAAGTGTATTTTATTTGTTACAAAATACTTTTTTACATACATATTTGTACTTCAATCCAACTCTCTGTTAGGACAATTATTATTATAATGTTGCTTATCTTCGTAGGTAGGATTGAAATAAAAAGGGTTTTATAGTTTACCTATAATAATTTATACCGTTCTCATTAGAGTTAATACACATTTATTTTTGGTTTTTGTCTTACGGCCGGTTTCTGAATTGAGAATTTCATGTTGAGTCTGTCTCAAAGACTACTTAAGGACTAATTAAGCAAATTTTTTGTTTCTGAATTGATATTGGGCCGTTTTGTGAATTAAGCATTCAAGCAAAATCAGCAAGCTCCAACTCTCAAACCTTACACAATATCAATTCAGAAACAAACATTTACTTGAGTAGTCCTTAAGTAGTCTTTGAGACAGACTCAACATGAAATTCTCATTTCAGAAACCGGCCGTTAGTTTAGTTATAGTAAGTACCTACTCATATTTAACAACAAAACCAGTTAGGTATATAATTAGCAATCTTCACAAAATAATATCAGTCTAACTTTATAATGTAGGTATACATATTATGTTATTAATAGTTTAATCATCACAATGAAAATATTCATAAATAACTTTTTTAATCGTTGGTGTCATTCGGTCAATGCAATGGCGGGAGTACGTAGACAGAGAAAGAGATATAGACAGGGTGTAAGCGTATACAGTATGCGATATTAATCTAAACTTCTAAACTAATATTATAAAGAGGAAAGATTTGTTTGTTTGTTTGTAATGGATAAACTCAAAAACTACTCAACCGATTTTAAAAATTCTTTCACCTATAGAAAGCTACTTTATCAGCGAGTAACATAGGCTACATTTTATTTTAAAATAAATTAGAGATTAGACATGCGCAAAACAGTACTTTAAAAAGTGATGTCATATGGCATTACATTTCGTACTAAGTAATATTACATTTTACCATCACTCCGAACATCACCCGAGCTGGCGCGCAAGTGACGTGCTGACGGCCACCTAGTGCGCCATGTAATGAAATGAAAATATGTTCGAGTGTGATTGAGACATTTCACATTACTTGAGATAGTTACTACATTACATGAGATAGCGAGACATCGCAAACGATATGGAGCTACGATACGAGCACTACGAGTATCTCTCTCTCACTCTCTCTCACTAGCACGACTTACGTTTCTCAAACCACGCACCGAGATATGCCGAATGACATGACCGAATACCGAACAGAATTAGCGCGTAACGCTGTCCGCGTCATGTTTTAGTGTGATGTGTAATGCTTGATTTTGTCGTGTAATATGTAATGCTACAGTACGCGGTCGGGTAATATTACGCGTAATGCATCAATCGCATTACTTACACATGTCTATTAGAGATCCCTTCGAAAATTGCAATAATGTGAATTAAGTCGGAAAAATTCACCTAATTTAACTTTTTACGTTAAACCTCTATACGTCTATTAATTCAGACTGTCTTTTATGTCATATTTGTCAAGACACTTTTATTTCATATTTGTCAAGACAAACATAATAAATACAAGAAAACTTACCAAATTTTTTTTTAAATGTTTTAATATCTAACTGCTGTAGACAGACTGCGAAAAGCCTCAAAGATCAAGGTCTCAACTTAGTTGTTAGTTCTAAACATTGTTCCCAGGCGATCGCAGCGAAAATACGTCATATTGGAGACTCAAGTGCCAAGCATTCACAACGGTTTGCTGAACAAAATTTCAGACCGTATGGTGGAGTTGTTCGTCTCAGTGCCGACTGACCATTGGATATGGACTATTTTGATCAAGTGCTACCCGTGCGAAGCCGGGGCGGACCGCTAGTTAATTAATAAATACGTAATTGTAATTAATTAAAAACGTTAATTTCATTCAAACGCGATGCATTATCGATACAGTCCCGCGCTGTATTACCTGCCGGCACCCCTCGCTCTTCTTTTACCCGATGTCACCTGAAATGCTCACGCGTTAGCAAAATATACTACGATACTTCGCGACGCGATTGTATCGCTATTGAATTGCTTCTGTCGCGCGTTGTAAATGCGACTATCGCCCAAATTAGCGATGCATAAGAGCGTTAGGGTTAACCCCCCTTTTCAAACAATAAGAATACTATAACAACCATCAATGTGTATGTCATAATATACCTACCTACTGGCCGCGTTATGAATTACATACGTTTAATGTACCCAGCAGGTAGGTAACTTGTTTTTATGTAGGTAGGAAAGCGTATGACTATTTGGTACATAGTCAGATAATGTTAATCTGCAGTGCCTGATAGATTTTTCAAAGCTATTAAATGGTCATCTGGGATAAAAACCATGAAATAGAAATCTATCCTCACTTTTAACTATTACTACGAATATCTTTTTTCTCCCAACTTTATTTGATTGACTTTGATAAACTTTTTTTGTTAGTCTGGTTTAGTATAAAAAGTATGAGAAGTTTGACGCGTGAACGTGAACCTCAAGTTTGGGTCAAATACTATATGGGAGCTCGCCAACCTCCTTTGAAGTAATTACGTTCAGTAATTCAGAAGTTATAAGGCTCGGACAGACGGACGGACGGACGGACAAGTGCAAATTCACTCAAGTAGACTCAGAGACCTTCGCTTCGCTCGGTCAATTATTGTTTTTGCTACGACAAAGGCTCCCGGAAAGGGTTATGATTTTAGCAGTTTATGTTTAAATATTTGTATAAATATGTATGTCCCACCGAAGCGCCTAAACTACTAAACCGATTTTGATGAATAAGGTGTCGATCAATTCGTTATTATGGTCCAGGTGAGACACGCTACATTTTACTTCAACAAAATCAGTTTGACGGATGTTACACCCTAAAGTAAAAAGTGAAGACCGTAACTTCCGTACTTAGTCGCGTTAGTTTATTTTAAATCATACTATTACGGCTTGTTTGTCGCTTTGGAAATGATTTCGCGAGAAAAAAAAAATACGAATTCCTAATAATCACCCATTTACACTTATTGGTAGATTGAATAATTAACTATATTAATGAGATGTACCCGGATTGCAGTGTCTACCAAAACTATGGCACTTAACTATGGTCACGGTAATATTATATAAATAAACAGTATTCCAACTTCATACAAACGGACGAAGCGCGAGCTATGCCTACGCGTTTCGATCTCAGCACGCACTTGGCATGCAGACAGTCGCGACCACAGAAGGGGTAGTCGCGTGCCGCGGTGACGAACGGACGGTGTTTTGTTTTTTTAACAATAACCGCGCGATTTTTTGACTAAAAATAAGTTTCAGTACATATTTAATATGACGAGTAGGATACATAATATTACCGTGACCTGGGTACTCCGAAAGATTAAAATATAAAATAATGTTTATATAGTCTACTAGTATACTAGTACGCAATTTGTTTCTTTTACTAATAGGTAGTTATTTCGCTTTTTTCACCGAGTAAAAGCTTGGGTTACTAAATTAATAAGTGGATAGGGTCGAAAAAGTATTATAAATACCTACAATACAACGTTAGTTTTAGTTTAATCAAAAACCGAAACACGTATATTTTCACGTAAGGAATATTTATACAAAATTTCAATTTTTTTTATTGAAAACTAACGAAGTTATAAGCTTCTTGAGTTGGGTCATTGTCCTCGCTAAAACATGGTCACCCAAAACGCGGCGTCAAGTCGGCGCGAGCTGTGACGCGTTCCGCCACTGTGCCGCGTGGTAGATAGTAGGTAAATACAGCGCGTGAGTGTTTGTAAGACAGACAATAGTCATTATCACAATTGCACTATTACACTTCATTAATTAAGTATTTACACAGTACACAGTAATGTGCAAGACGGCGGTTAGAAGGCGGAACTGACCATTTTCCCTTAGACGTTGTATGAACGGCAAGCATGGGCGCCTCAAACTCCTACCGCGGACACATTGTCACCACATACCGTCAATGGTTGCAGCATTTCCGTGTGTTGCACGTTCGTAAACACTGAAAACTCATTTTCTCATACGATAGTGGTAATATTTACGCGGGAGCAACCGATTGCGTGAATATGCGTGTCCTACTCTTACGCAAGCTTCTGGACGAACGACTGGCGACGGGCGCGAGTGGAGCGCGAGGCGCGGGCGCCGGCCATTTGCTGGCAGGCGGGTTGATGACGTCATCGACTGCGACTCTCGATGTGTCATTGTACCGCTTGCGACGCCGCAATGCCAGCTGGTTAGGTCATTCAACTATGTGTCCAAACTTGCAGGATTTTAAAATATTTTTTGGACTAAATATAACACGGTATAAAAATGGTTGCATTCGATTCTGTTACTGATTCTGAACAAACTACTTTCAGGTTTAGATTATACAAAAACTAACGTTGTATAAAACGAAAAACAAAATCTGAACTCTAACGGCGTAAAATGCTTTAGAGTTATGTACCTTAATTAGATTTTAGTGGTCTTTTGGTAGGTAAATAATAGTAGATTGTTACACAAGGGACGTAAGTAAGCTATTACAGAACAAGATCCAATTTGGCGCCAGTGCGAGCGCAGCTCGCATAGGGCGCTAATGGATCGCGTGCACCCGAGATATTTAGTCACACGAGCGAGCGCAGCGAGCGAGGGTGAATATAGTTCGAGGGCCTAATAGCTACTTGCAACCGAGGTAAGCATTCTACTTTATATCATTCTTGCGAGGTAAATAAAACATTGGTAATGCTAAATGAAATTTTAATTAGAATAATTAGCAAATTTAGAGAAAAAATAGAAAAAAAAACCGGGCAAATGCGAGTCGGACTCGCGCACGAAGGGTTCCGTACCATTATTAATAAATAATTACCTTTGTTAATGAACCGCAAGACTAACTTTGTTTGTAGAGGTTTATTGTTAATATCAAAAAAACTATGCTAGTTAGAGCATTGGCTATAGTTTTCCTGTAAAATATACGTAAATTCCTATTGACCATAATTATTTCAAATTTTTCGATTGGTAAACTCCGGAGATAAGGGGGGGGGGGGGGGGGGGGGTATTTTTTTTAGACATTTTCCCCGATAAATCAAAAACTATCACAACTAAAAATAATTAAAAATCTGTTTTAGAATGTACAAAGTAAACCCTTTCATATGATACCCCACACAGTACAGTTATCTCACTTTTAAATTTCAACCCTCAGATTTTCCCCCCTTTTTAAATAAGAACAAAAATAATTTCCAATTTTTTTTAATTCCAGTGTCTTTGGGCCACTAATATACACAACTATTCCAAATTTCATGTCGATAGCTTCGGTAGTTACTGAAATAATCGAGTGTGACGGACGGACAGACAGACGGAGAAAGTCGCACCATAAGGGTTCCATTTTACCATTTTGGTACGGAACCCTAAAAATGGTTACTTATTATAATTAATTATAGTAATATTGCTGCAATTATGAAAATGCTGTGATACTGGTTGACTAGGCAAGTGCACTGTTTGAATTAAGTTTTGAGACAGTGCTTGACATTGTTGTAAATAACATAAATCACTTTACAAACAAACTTCACAAACTTTCAGATCAAATGAAATGCCTCCATTTCCATTTTTTTTTTACGGCTCTGGGTTCCAAGGAGTTTTGCATAGTTTGAAATGTATGGAAATTAAATGCCGCCATGTTCAGTGTTTTTTTTTCAGTAAAAAGTTTTCTTACCATTTTATAAGAAAAGAGATTGTTTACCAAGGAGTTTTGCATAGCTTGAACTGTAATGTGAACATTACAATTCAAGCATAGTGCGACGTAATGTTGCCTTGAATTGCAAACACCAACTTACAAGGAGACTTTCCACCATAGTAATCCCTAGTTACTGAGCAAGTATGATATAAAATAACTTTAAATCTCATTCACATCTTTGATATAACGGATTACAAATCTCAAGAAACTCAGGTAGGTAGATGAAATTAAAATAAGTACTGTAGGCGGGCAGCCCTATCGCGTGTGCACGTACCGCGCAGCTGCAGGTACCTACCTACTTAATTCAAGAACACGAAGTATAGATACCAATACTGTGCTATGGTAGGCATGGTAGGTATGAGGAAATAGGAATCAAGAACGGATTAATATTGGGACATTGGGGTTTATGAGGGTTCCGTATTTTTCCGTATCAGCAAAGGTGGCGCTACAAGCAACTTTTTACCATTATAACGGATCTTACCCCTACGATCCTACGTTTATGCTTTTCACAAAGAGGTATCAGTGGTAGTCGCTAGGTGTCGCTATACATTAGGTTCGTGGAAGTGTTTCGCGCTTTAAAGATTGACACTACTTGAATGACTACCACCGTGTTATTGACTATAGTTATCGCTTCTCGGCCTTTTGGCTAAGATCAAAGTGTAGTATCTGTTCTTTTCAGCTTAATATCTGAAAGTTCCCACACTGTGGGACCAGTATATTAAACTGATTTTTGTAACTCGACGGGATGTTCGGGGCTCGCTCCACTCCCGTCACGTGTCGGCCCGGCATTGCAGTGCCGCCGGGATCGGCCCACATAAATATCCTATCAAAATCAATAACAAGTAACAACTAATCGACAGAAACGGCGGCGTGTCGTGTACTCGTGTACTTGGTTATGTCTGATTATTAATTAGGTACATATTATTAATAAAATATTGTCCGAATTGTTTGTTTCCACGTAAGTAATAATATTTTGTAATAATTAGGTATCATGAACAAACGAAATATGGAAAATGATTTATGAAGAGTCATTTAACATTAAATGTTATCTAATTCTTTTTTAGATAATCCTTACTAATCTTACTAGTATTATAAAATGCGAAAGTATGGATGTTTGTTACTCAATCACGCCCCAACGGCTCAACGGATCTGGCTGAAATTTGGCACATACATTATAGTCTGGAAAATCAGTAAGCACATAGGCTACTTTTTATCCCGGAAAATTAAAGAGTTCCCGCGGGAACCAAAAACCTCTAACCACGCAGACGAAGTCGCGGGCATTCGCTAGTAATTATTATAAATGCGAAAGTGTGTATGTCTGTCTGCTACGCTTTCACCCAAACTACTCAAGCGATTTTGATGAAATTTGGTACAGAGATAGTTTACATCCCGGGGAAGGACAAAGGCTTTTTTATTTCGAAAAATTGAAGAGTTCCCGCGGGAATAAAAAAACATCAATATACGCGGACGAAGTAGCGGGCATCATGTAGTTTACATTAAGCAATTTGCTGTGTTACACAGCATACGTCTTTGCTGGTCCTTACTCCTTAGTCCTTGCCTATTTGCCTGTCTGCAGTCAAGTGCGAACTGTGAAGTTGCGGACGGACAGAGTCACACCATGCTTTTTTTTACGATTTTGGAACTCTAAACAGCATACCTACCTACATAAAAAGAGAAGATCTATTTACATTAAGGATATAAATAAATTATATCCAAGTATTTAAGTACCTATCTATGTACCTATAATTCTATTATTTGAGTAGGTATATATTTTCTGTTCAAACGTAGGTACCTATCAAAGTCGAAACGTTTGCTGGAAATTACTAAGTAACGGTTGTATGTGAAAAATCACTGTGCCTACCAAAATCTAACATGCTATGCATATCTGCTAGTGGCACCACCTCCTCGGTTATTTCGACTCGACGTACCTAGCAGTCGTAAGTCGTAACTATTTTATAGTTACACACATGTACAGTTAAAAAATATAGCTGCTGTACACTGGCTTATTATTGCGTGTGGCGAAATCTGGAACTAACAGAATCTTACTCGTGTGTCAAAATACTGTACAATGTTGATGTTTACTTATCTCTTTCTCTGTCTACGATACACGGCGGCGCCGCGCGTGTAAGAAAGAGCAAAACATATTATTATGTTGATTCGTCGCTCGTTCCATGAACTACTCTGTACCTTGGCTAGCGAGAGTATTTCAAAAGTCAACTTTAAAGTAAGACGCGTAAAGTTTATTTTTCAAGATTTAGGAGCAGATCGCATAAACCATGTTCATAGAGTTAAACCCTCTAGAATGATATTTCACTTGTCAGTTGCTAGTTGCCACGCTCGACGCTCGCCCTCGGCGCTACATTATATTTATTATTTTGTGTAGTGTGTGATACGTAATGCTATGAATGCTATTAAAATTGTTTCGAACGCTAGTGATATTATTTAGTGAAGTTAAAACGATAAATACAGATTGTGCGATGTAACAGTGTAAACCGACATGCAGTTATAGTGTATTTGAAAACAGGCACCTGTAGTTTTTGTGATTACTACTTTATGTACCTACTTATTACTTTGAATATACCTACTTTGAATAGATTTAAGCAGGTTAAAGTATGGTTAAAGGAAGAACAATGGCTCACTATGCCATTTGGGATTATTTTGAAAAAATCAGAGGCGGCAGAGCTAAATGTAACTTGTGTCAAAAAGACTATTCATATAAAACTACTTCCACAAATTTAAAAATGCATTTGAAATACAAACATCCAATGTCCTTTGAACATGTTATGAACAATATAGAAACCACTAAAGCGGTGCCAAAAGCGTCTGTTAAGCTTGAAAATGAAAATCACTTAGTCTCAGTTATCGAGCATGTAGAAGAAGAGGAGGATCATGAAGACTCATCAACCGTATATCAACTGGGTATAATTCCAGCAGATTTCCAAGTTGTGTCGTCATCTAAACTGCAAAAACTCAAGCAGCACCCAACAAACGCGTCCGCTCGCAAAATAGACAAAAGGCGTAAGAAACTCATTGATAAAAAATTACTCGAATTGATCATCCACGACTATCAATCTTTTTCGGTTTTGGAAGATGAAGGGTTCAAGAATTTTGTAGAAACTCTAAACCCGAACTACGAGTTGCCTGATAGAAAAATTATATCTGGAACCTTGATTCCACAGCAATATATAGACTGTAAGAGTCAAGTAATGGAATTGGTTGAAAAGGCAAAGAAAGTTTGTCTAACAACGGAATGCTGGACTTCCTCGGTCAGAGAGACATACTTAGCTGTGACAGCACATTTTCTTTTAAACTTCGAGCTTAAATCGGTCTTGCTGCACTGTGAAAACTTTAGCGGCTCTCAGACTGTCAACGCATCAGAACTTGCTTCCGCTATGTTATCAATAGCTTCAGAATGGAATATCACAGATAAAGTTACTTTGGTAGTTTCGGATAACGAACCAAACATGATGAGTGCCATACAAGAAACCGGATGGCCCTTTTTTAGTTGTTTCCTGCAAAGGCTAAACTTGATTATTGAAGAGGCTCTCCAAAAAATTAGTTTCATTTTAGAAAAATTGATAAAAATAGTAGCTCATTTTAAATATGATAATTTAGCGGCAGAGGCGCTGGAGAGATACCAGATCGATTTTCAAGATAAATCCGAAACGCTTAAACTGATTCAGTCCGTTTCGACTAGATGGAATTCTGTTTATTACATGTTGGAGAGGTATTTAAAGTTACAGAAGGCCGTATCAGTCGTGATGCCAGCTCTTAAAGCCGGGCTTCCCGTTATTACAGTTGAGATGTGGGAAGCGATACGACAAGTGTGCATAATCTTAAAGCCATTTGAAGAAATCGCGCAGATTTTGAATGGCATCAACTATCTCCCAGCGAGCCTCACAATAGTAATTATAGATGGATTGAAAAACGTTATTTCAATCATGAAAACCAAATCCATCTATGGCGTGGCGGAAGAATTCCTGAAAAGTTTGGACGAAGGTATGAATACATACTTCCCTGAGAACGAAATTGAAGACAATATGCTTCTCGGTATATGTACGTTCTTGGATCCTCGCTTCAAGAGTCATGCTTTTGTAGAAGAAAAAGACCTCGAAATTGAGTCTACTGAAGACATGTGCCAGCGTACAATGCGTGCCTATTTGATTAAGGAACGCATCTTGGAGTTAGTGACGACAAAATTAAGAAAAAAACTAAATACATCTCTAGATGAATTTGATCCATTAGCTAATACATCTAAATCTATGTCTAGTTCTATGGAAGATATAGAGAACATATCTATCTGGGGTAAAATAAATAAGAGTATTGCAGCGTCGGTTACCCCTTTAGTCGACGACTTTAACTCTACAGCTAAAAAAGAACTGGACATGTTTTTAAAAGAAGAAGTGGCGCAGCGAGACTCTTGTCCTTTTGATTGGTGGAAATCTCATGCGTGTATTTACCCTAATTTAGCAGAGATATTTAGCGAACACTTCCATATCGTAGTCACATCAGTGGAATGTAAACGAGCGTTCTCAAAAGTGGGAAGTCTTGTACCGCAGAGAAGGGCTCTAATCAGCAGAAAACGAACGGCAGAACTGGTATTTCTAAGAAGCAATAAAACTTACTATTGTGATTAAATAAAATAATTAAGTAGGTACCTAATTAAATTAGAAGAAGAATTTAATTAAAAAGTAATTAAACAAATAATTACGATTAGTCAATACATAAGTAAGTACCCTAGTTATCCCATACAAATATGTGTCATAGCAATGCACATAGGAAATTATCGCATCTGCTGTATAACATGTGAAAAACAGAAAACTTATTAAAAACATTATCTAATGATAATCACGAAAATATTTGCTACATGAATGTGAAAAATAATGGTCATGCTTTTTATAACATGATAATAATATAACTAAGCTGAATCCCACACTGCGACGCGCCCCGCGACAGATCGCGTTGATCGGTGTTGATGTTTTGTACCTTTACGCCCGAAATTAATCCATTCCTGTCCAAATCCTGATCCATTTAACGCAATAATCCAAGATTGCTTTTAATCTTGGATAGGAGATAGAGATACCTACATTATTAATTTCGGGCGTTAGTAGTTTATATTACGCGTCGCAGGGTACGATTCGCCTAAGTAGCAAAATGATTCGTCCTGCTATCATGTACCTATTCTGTGCTGTTGTTCATTCTGGTTTTGTGATAATGTACCTGAGGCCAGTTATGTACCGAGTTATCTGTAACAAAACCTCTATGTGCCTACTTACCTGTTGCTGGATTGGTAATAAAATACTTGCTATTTCAATAAAATTTTATTTTGTTTCATTCATGTTTCCTTTAACTTTCACAAAAATTTGTCTTTGACATTTACCTACTTTCGTCATTTGAATGCCTAGTAGTTTGAAAATTAAATGCAAATATATTATAGTCCGACAAACTTATCTGACCCGGTGGCCAAAATTGGAACAAATTTTGATGCCTGTTTAGTTTTTGTTTTTAATATTTTATTTTTCATAATAACTAGCGATGCTGACACCGGCAAGGCGACCACGTATCTTTTGCATCAATCATTGATACATTTCAATCACCTCCGATTGGCTGAATTTATGGTATTCTTGCTGCGTCAATGGATTTCGTCCAATAGTGGAAGAGTGTTAACCAATCAGAGGTGATTGCGATGTATCAATGATTGATGCAAAAGATACGCGGTCGTCCTGCGGGTCAGATAGGTTTATTGGACTATACAAAGTAGGTACGTCAACATACTATAAATCCAACTATCCTTATTCTACTTAGTTTTTTACTTTTCATAAACACAATATTATGACTTATCACGATAACTTTAGGCCGGTGGTACCTAACAAACGTTATCAAGTTAGGTACCTATCCATACTTCCATACTATCCATACTAATATTATAAATGCGAAAGTGTGTCTGTCTGTCTGCTACGCTTTCACGGCCCGTCTGTTCAACCGGTTTTGATGAAATTTGGTAAGTACAGGGGTAGGGTGGTTTTTATCCCGGAAAATTCAAGAGTTCCCGCGGGAATCGAAAAAACTTGGTCCACGCTGACGATGTCGCGGGAATCATCTAGTTACATATAATCTGGTAAGTGCAAAATTGTTAAAACTATACTTAAGTAAGTAATTGCGTACTTACTTATCTGCTTTACTAATAATTATTTATTTTACTAATAATTTATAATAATATTTTTGATTTTTTAAAAGGTTCAAGGCACATTAACGCAGGCGAAGCGACGCGTCTTTTCCTGATAGCTGATATAAGATAATGTTCTTAATTATATTCCGAATCTAAACTCCACTTCTTAAGTACTAGGTACCTATTCCAGTAACTAAAGGGCGAATATTTTCCATACAAATATAGTTCTCATCTAAGTTATTAGGTATATTTTGTGCATGTACGAGTAGGTCTTCTCTGTAATGCATATGAAAGGATTTTCCTAGATTCACATTAATTGTGCATTACGCAGTGTGATTCAGATTTAAGTTACTTTGAAAAAGAAAACTCGCGTCCCTTCGCTTCGGCGATTGGTGGCTTTAAAATAATATGACAGGTTCTCAGATTAAAGAGGGAATAGATAAAATAATGTACCTACATAACTAATTAAATAGTCAACGAAAGATTTCAAATTTAACTAGTTTTTTAAGAATAATTTGTGGATCTAAATTAAAGGCACTTACGCTTTTGTTAATCTAATGACCTTGGTTATTCATCATCTAATCTAGTTAGTACTTACTTAATTAATTGGAAAACATGTTAAGTTGTTAAACAATAAATTAATTTTTCGTTAGTACGTTAATGTCTTTCATCGCATAATTAATAATGATTAAGTAATAACAACATTAATAATAACAGATCGCTCTTAGAGATTATAAATAAAGGCTTGGTCATATAAAACGCGCAACGGAAAGTGTCCAACGAAGATTATACTGAGTATCGCACGCCATTGGCGATCGCGCCGTTGCGCTCTACAATGTGACATATATCACGATGTATGTATGTCACACTGTGTGTTGGTATGGCCTGGGTTCAATTTCCGGGTCGTGTCGGATCTCTCTCCGGTCGTGTCTGATTTTCCCTCCCGTCAAGCTATTAGAGTAAGGGAATATAGTAAAATACATATAAACATAAGTGTGATTTTTTGTTGGACACTATCACGCGAGATCCAAGCCAGTTTATATTTAGACACTTCTTTCTGGCATATTCTTTTAAGATTTTAAAAATAACTAATAACTACCTAGCATAACCTTTTTGTAGTCTTTTATAAAGTAAACTCAGATAATTTAGTTAAATCCAACCACCTTGAAGGTATAAATACATAGAGAATTCCAGGAAGGTATCTATATAATCTACTTAAAACACAAATTAAAAGAAAAATACACTAATATAGACAGATTCATCACTTATAATATATAAACTTATAAGAATAAATACTTATTCATATGTATGAAGCCAGTTTTGTGCGTGTCAAAAAACACACAAAACTTGGCTGCGCAAGCGATTAAAAAATCTTCATTTAAGAAATATTTTTTTCACATTTTTATTAATTTATTTGCTCCCCATATAATAAATAATATAACTTTCATGGCGAATCCGAGACACGAATCGCCGTATTCAGCTCGTTATTGCTGTGGCATGGCGGTGATTATAAAATTGGCCCTATGTAAACAAAGAAAAAGTACTGAAAAACTAAATATTAAGAGTATGTTCCGTTACACACTGCGAGCACTGTTCAGTGCTCTTAGTGGGGAGAAATTCGTTCGGTTATGGACTGACAGTATACTGCCGCAGTATCCTAGGGAAATATATGACGTCATAAATCGTCGCCATTTTTGTACTGTGAGCACTGGCGTTTTCGAGGTAAGGTGCTCTCAGTGCTGACTGCGTTCCGTTTTAAACAGCAACCAGTATAGCTAACTATAAAGGAACGGCTTCGCGGTATACTAAATTGACGTCACACCTTACAGTGCTCGCAGTGTATATCGGAATAGGCCCTAAGCTAATCACACATTGCTTAATTATCGTTATTTATCATTTTTCTCTTCTGGCACGTCATCGAACTTGGCGCCCATTCTCCTGAGAGCTATGACCGCTGACACGGCTTTGGCCCATCGCTTCTTGATGACGTACCGCTTCAGCTTCGTTTTGGTGACGTGCAGTTCGGTGCATAGAGCAGACTGGATCAACCATGGATGAGTCAACGTGTCTGCAGCCGGAAGACGGTCTCTAAAAGTG
This sequence comes from Erebia epiphron, assembly GCA_963932025.1. Lineage (NCBI taxonomy): Eukaryota > Metazoa > Arthropoda > Insecta > Lepidoptera > Nymphalidae > Erebia > Erebia epiphron. The sequence continues at coordinate 29,233,798 of OZ009946.1, forward strand.
GAGGTAGACGGAAAAAAACCGTTTTAGATTCTGTTTATTAGATACTAGTGACTAGATGATGCCCGCGATCGATTTGCACGAAATCTGAGAATTAGCCATATATGTCTTTATATTTGATTACTTCACTTACAACTTTGTTATATTACCAGGATTTTCATATATTTTGATTAGTCACAAAATATAAACTTATAATAGACTTTAGAGTCTACGGTAGGAGTTGTATTAGCACAATAGATTACGTTTTCGTTTTTTTTGTTTTCTTCCTGTAATTGTGGCTCAAGACACATTGCGGCGTATGGCATACCTGCCCTGCCTCTTTAGCTAACAGATTGTGTGGAACAGAATTACCAATAATAGGTAATGAGGCTAACTCTGTTGGGCACAATCTCTAACCCAAACTAAAATTACAGTAAATGAAATTTTTAATGAAAAATCTTTGGTTAAATTAAAAAAAAAAAAAAAACGAAATCATTTTCAAAGTGATTAGTTTATAGATATAAATTTCTGTATAACTTATAAGGTCACCTTTCATCTGTAACCATAGTTTAAGTATTATTATTGTAAGTTCTCATTTAAGTTAACTTTTGTTCTTCTGTGAGAAAATAAAATATCTTTGAACCTAACTAGTTATATTACCTACTTATCCTTTCAAAATACTCCCCGCGGAAAGGGACCTACCTAGATTATCATTTTATATATCTGTCATTTTAGTTTAGTTTGGAGATTGTGTTATACAGAATTGGCCACATTACTTCTATTTTATATGGTTTGTGAATAACGATGAGCAGTGTAATAATAAAAGATCTATCTTTATCTAGGTTATAGTATTTCTCAGTGGTCAGATTGGCGGGCAGACTAGTCTGACCAACGGGAATTTAATAAAACAACAATTTCTATTAAGCCTTATATTTTAACAACATACACATAATAACAATAAATTATTAATAGAATTACAATTATACTTAAGTACGTACAAGGAACAAATTCATATTACGTCGGGATAATTATTATAATAATTAATAAAACATAATTATAATTAGATAAAGATAATATTATTTACATAAAAGTACAAAATTATGTGCTATTGTCAATGTAATTTTGTTGTGAGTTGATTTAACGGTACATGAACTTAGTATTTTTGACTTTACGGGCCCGGTGCTCCGCATGATATCTTCCCCCGGATTGTGTAAGGAAATCGGAATCGTAATCGTTTATCAAACGTATAATCCGACCTGTTTAAGGAGTTCATAGATGCCTGCACGTCAAAAAGCACGTGTGAACTCCTATAACAGTTCGAGTAATACGTTTTAAGCTGTCAAATGATCACGATTTGCTTAGATGATTGGGCCTCTGTTTGTTTATAGCTGTAATACAAAGAACAAAATGGTTTTGCTTAGGTTCAATGCACAATAAACCGCATCGACGCGTCTTTTCTAAAAATCGTTAATATTAAACTGAATTTAATCTTCACTACTGACTAGTTATAATATACAAAGAGGTAAGGCAATATGTAAACTGAGTTCGAGCAATTTGCATCGTTGGGTATTTATATTCGAGTTTGATTCGTTCCACCGGAAGTTCCTCGGGGAATTGATATAAAGATAAAAGTTCAGATTGTTTTTAAAGCTTTATAGAAAAGATGCAACGTACTACGCTTCGACATACAAGTGGTTTATGATAGGCGAACTGTCTGAGTGGTAGATTCACCCGACTATTCAAAAGCACTTGTTAAAAGTCTACTTGAATAAAACTTATTTGATTTGATTTGTGTGTGATGCGGTGTGTTGGTATATATTGCAACGTATTCTGGCCCATATGGAGTATAATTTTATATCTAGATATTTTAAGTATATGATAAATTAAAATCCACAATACACAATGTGTTTGCGTCTTCAAACGCCCTAAGCTCATGTTTCGAAATTCCAATTCGATATACATCTCAGTCTTGTCTACGGATTCCATACAGAGCCTTGAGTATGAAGACTAGATTCGTTTATACATTGTCATTTATTTGTCATTTGTTTAGAGTACCATTGACGCAGCCTGATCGGAATCGAACGGGTAGTTTTTTAGAACTGTTTTGTCTAAAGGTGCATTTATATTAAACGAGCGAATGCTCACTCTATCCGATCAAATTCTTTTAGTGTAAACAGAGAAAGAGCATTCTTTCGTTGTCTGCGTTCGCGATGATTCTATGGAATGTTCTAAGAATGCTCGCTCGCTTGCTGTTCGTAGAGTTTAAACCACCTTAAAATTTCCTAACCTCGTTAATTAGCCTTGTTTGATTTTATTAACAAGTGGCGAATCACTCAAAATTCAAAATTTTTGCTACTTAATAAATCCTACCTTCTTCTAAATAATTATTCCTATTTCTAATAGCAATTCATCTTTGTCCTGATAGTTTACATTTTGGAAATGGAGAAGGATCCTTAATACCGATGAACCTATATGAATTGCCCATTCAAATCCGACCATTAGGCTCTATTTTACCGTAAAATGACTGGGTTACCAAACGACTTAATAAATCTCGTGATTTACATGACCTACTTTGGTAACCTATCATTCATTCAGAAAGACTAACCTTTAAGGGCCCCCTATTGTCTTAGATCTGGACACCTATTGCTGATCTTCCCTTTGTGATGAATCCTAAAAAACTGCAAGCCGCGCACTAAAGTTGTGATATATGATGGTAAGTGAACCCCAATACGTGTATTACTATCATTGAGATCAGTGTCATCAATTCCATCTCTATTTAAGTACTCTATCATTGTCATTTCGTTTTTGTCATGTTCAAATTCGATAGTCGATACCCTATCATTTGGTTGACCAATTTTAAGAACGTCTTTCATCAATTTATCTTGTCTAGACGGTTTTGTACTGAGACCCCACGCCCTTTTAAGACTGTATGATTAAATAAACGACATTAAAATAATCTTTGAAGCTAATCTTTCTGTACAACACAACGTCATGGCACATATTCCCTGTCTTATCTATTAAAATCATTTAGTATTCGTAATCTTTGTCATTCCATTTTTCTTTTGGACCTTTTCATCAGACGATTGCCTCTTAAAGAAAGCGTGTATACTTGACATGGAATTTTGCGCAAGCTGACTGGACGGTGTCCACTCTAACGATATGGACTGATGTCTTCCACTGTTCGAAGTCCCTCCAGCAGTTCTCTCTCCTTCAACTTCTTCACTCTCCCCCCATTTTTCAAGAAGATGGAGAAGCAAGTCTTTCGTTCTATGTGCGTTGTTCTCGTCGCCTCTCTTGTATGGCAACTGTTTCCCATTCTCAAAACCATTAACTAATTTGTCTATCCTTTCGCGTCTTTTGTCGAATTCAACGAAGAATGTGTTGCGTTTTTCCAAAGGTTGATCTGGTACATCTCTACTGGTAGTCGTAACTCTTTTTGATCTACTCGTAGCTGATTTTACCCACGGCATTTTACTCGTCATCGGCTTCTCTGATTCTTTTTCTGTTAAAAACGCAGTATTGACTCTGTTAGTTGACTTCGATGTGAATATCTTCTTTTCAATACTAGTCGCGTTACCGTTTGTTACAGTCTTTGTAAATGTCGAATTAGTTTCTCTTTTATAGCCATTCGTTAGTTTTTTATCTTCCTTAGTGAAATTTTTGCTTTCTGTAACGTTTTTGTCTTTTTCTTTCGTACTGTTATTATTCGTTAAATCTGTGTTCATTGTCGATAGCATGAATAAGTGATCTGATAACTTCTTTATTTCTTCGGCCAAGTTCTTCCTGACGAATATGTCTTGTTTCTTGTGTATGAAGCAACTGCTGTCGGATGCTCGTCTTTCGACTGGATTGTACCTTGTCGTGTGAGTTGGATCTTTTAGAGGAGGTGGGTCTAAATCATCTTCATCAAACACTATATCAGGTGAACTGCTGAGTGAACTTCTTGGGGATGGGGAACAACCACCGATGGAGGATCTCTCACAATTTCCGTTAGCGAGGGAAAGGATTTCTTGAGTTTGGATATCAAACACATAGGGTGAGTTTGGGTGTTCGCTCCACCGTTCGACAAAGTTCCTCAGGTTATCCTTCGCGACGTCGAGCTCGTGTTTCGGCGATAGTTGTGGTTGCATGGGCTTGTCCTTCTTTGCTGATGATCGCTTGATGAGCCACTGATGACGTAAGCACTCCGCAGCGCTCGGCCGTGACCTGCGACAAAGACCCTTGTTACTATCACCCAACACCTCAGTGCGTGTAGTTTGAAGGTAAATGGGAAGTATAAAAGTAGAATGGCATCAGTAGGATTTCTAAAAGCTGGGATACTGTGCTAGTTAAGAGTTCACAAAATCTAAGTACTACTAAGCCAAGCAGAATATATAGAGATATGCTACACCGATAAATCAACTTCTAGCGGATTTTTCAATCGCAAAATAAAACGTTTAACTGAGGGTTAATCATATTGCTCTAGCAGAGTTCATTTTACGATTATAAAATTGGCTTTTAGAGTAGTTTTATTCTAATCTAGGATACAATATTTAAATTGAAGAGTTAGCACATACTACAAATAGGTATCTAATAAATAAAGTTAATGTTGTGCTTCTGGGACAGTTAAATAGATAAAAAGTTTGATGAAGTATGATTTATTAAGGGACTGAAAAATGCAGTGTTGGATGAAAAGTAACAAAGGGTCTTTACCGACATGCTGCAGCCTTTTATGCAGCTTATATCAAACTACAAAAATGGTTTCCGTTTTCTCTTTGTTTTTTGATATTATTGGAGAAGTATAGAAATTCCTTTTGTAATTCCTTTTGTAAAATAACGTAGGCATTGGAAAAATCTTAGGATTTATTTTAAGTATTCTTTATTAAACACTTAAATGCATCTAAATTCTAAATACTACTAAACATACTGAGGTACTTCTATTAACATTCAAACCATAATTAGATCGAAACCCAAGATACACAGATCAAAATATTTCAAGCTTATATATTAGTCTACTCAATGGGCATCTAAAAAGGATTTCCCTTTTGAAAGGAAACTTTTGGAAGAAGAAAATCAGAAACTTTCTCTCAGTGTTTATTCGACACTCTGGAGTGGCTAATTTTGTTGTACACTTTCTCTAAACTAAATTGACAGATATAAATTTAATGCTCCTCTTTTCCGCAGGGAGCATTATGAAAAGGATAGTAAAATTAACCCTGTCATTTTCGTTTAGTTTAGAGATTGTGCAAAATATAACCAGCCACACTTTGCATAGTGTTAACTAAATATCATGCCCACTGAATTATGCAATATGCGCTCTTTAGCATGTTTCGCCAACATATTTTTTTCTGATCTAGTTGAACTACTTACTCGTTCTGCCCCCCGATTGTGTAAGGAAATCGTAATCGTAATCTTTTGTCGAACGGATAATCCGACCTGTTTAAGAAGTTCATGGATGCCTGCACGTCAAAAAGCGTGTATGAACTCCGTAAACAGTTCGAGTAATACGTTTTAGTTGTCAAATGATTACGATTTGCTTAGATAATTGGGTCTCTGATCTTTATTCTCTGTGTATCTTGTGTTTTATTCGAACTATGTAATCTTACTCTTTGTCTTTCACGAGGAGTTTTCCGATGAAGTCCTTGGCGTCCTCTGAGATTTCGTTAAAGGCCTCATCGTCGAAGTCGTACTTTGCCACTGTGACATTTGCCATCGTCTCGACGTCTGTCTCACCCATGAATGGTGATAGGCCCGACAGTCTGAAAGTTGCCGTTAAAATTCCAGTCAGTGACTAGTAATAATCATTTTAGCACTCTATAGCTATACGACATGCCCAAAAAACATTAGGGAGTTGATGTGGCAGTAAACAAGTCATGCTAGTTGCGAGGGCAGAGCCAAAAGTTTGAAACCATTCTATTCTAGTCTCTCTACAAGTAAGCGTCTTCTACAAAGGCAGATTAATAAGTAATAAGAACGTTAATTATTATTATAAAATATAAATGCGAAAGTGTGTCTGTCTGCTACGCTTTTACGGAAATTTTGATGAAATTTGATACAGGGATAGGTTGTATCTCGGGGCTGTAGGCTACTAGCCCGGAATAATATAAGGACAGGTTATTATCCCAGAAAATTAAGTTTTCCCGCGGGAATAAAAAAAACTTAATCTACGCAGACATCATCTTATAACAAATCATCTAGTAACCGAGTTTCTGGCTGGTTCTTCTCGGTAGCAATGTCATTCCCAACCAGTGGTAGATTCACTCGACGATTCAAAAGCACTTAATAAGCTTATTTGAATAAAAAAAAAAGAATTTGAGTTTGAGATTGAAATACTTACAAAACGTAACATATAACTCCAATAGACCACATATCAGTCCCGTAGTCGATCTGTTCGAAGTTGACGACTTCTGGCGCGACGAATTCCGGCGTGCCGAATAGAACTTGTAACTTCTTCTCGGGGTCGTAGAAACGCGCGAGGCCAAAGTCGATGATTTTTATTCGGTTTCCCGATTTTGTGAGGCAGAGGATGTTTTCCGGCTGGAAGGAAATATAAAAGAAATAATTAGTACCACCTCTAATACCTACCTAATATAGGGACGATACTTGAACAGAGAAATTGACATTACTTAATTACAATTTGTATTAAGTACGTAATTCATTTTGAATTAGTAAAATTAGATACTGACAGTATCCATCACGAAATTTGAAAATGATTTCATTTTTAAAAGTCAGCTAAAATGCCATCACAAAAAATACGCGTTTCCAGCAATGTGACTTGAGCCTAAAGTTGTCTTGAGTGCGTCAGAACGCGCGGCGATAGATACCTACCAACTACCTTTTCAGTTTTCAGGGCCCATTAGCTTCTCTCTTTTAGTCTTATCAACCCTAGAATAGATGTATAATGTAGCAACAAGCAAACATTATACATTTAGTTTAATATTTAGATTTCAGTACATTAATGTATAATATTTGTTTATTTTAGTTTTAATAAATAAATATGTAGCAAACTAAATTCAGAATCGACAAATGGCATGGCAAATAAAACCTCATTTCTTTTGAAAGAGTGGTTGATGATGCAAAAGTTTCGATTTAATTTTCTAAATTTATTGTATAAAGAGTGGGTGTTCCCAAGATTGATATGAAAAGTCCTACTCATGGTTATACCTAATATTATGTGAGTATACTAGTGTCTGTATTTAAAATATACCTAGCTAATAGCTATGCTAATAGCTATAGTGTTAAAGTATAGCGCTGTAGTCTTAAAATAGGAGGTCTCGGTTTCGATTCCCGGCAGGGTCAATTTGGTAATTTATAATTTCAGAATTTTCTCTGGTCTAGTCTAGTGGGAGTCTTCGGCCGTGGCTAGTTAGCAACCTACCGGCAAAAGATTTAGCGTGGATAGTGGATACCGATAGTGTCGTGCCCCTGACTGGTTAGCCCGCTACCATCTTAGACTACATCATCACATAGCATCAGGTGTGATCCACATTTGGGAAAATCATGCAGAACTCGCAGGCATGTAGGTTTCCTCAAGATGTGTTCCTTCACCATTACCACTTGGCTGTCGCATATACAGCGTACAAATGAGAGGAATAAAAACGTTCACAGCGAATAACTAAACAAGTGACGGTAGACAATCATAAAACTCCCGCGTTCTTTTCCGCCATTCTGATTTACGAGTTGGATTGGGACCAACACGGTGTCTGGCGAGGTGAGGGAGTCAACTATGTAATTTTTATTTCGTTCAAACGCCATTAACGATTTATTTTTGTTGATACTGATGGCGATTATTTAAAAATGTTGAATTTTGAAGATGATAAGTGACTATTTCTATGCTAGTTGATCTAGGTATATTATATAAAAAGTCTGAGAATTAGTAAGTATATAATATTAAGAATCCACGGAGATAAGCCATCCAATCAGATATAATAGTCCACTTTATAATGGTATTATTTATAGGTCTGGCATTATCTCTAAGAGATTCAAAGAGCCTTTAAAAATGTAGAAAAAGGAAAATGTAGAAAGAGAATGGGAATCGAGCGTGCACCTTTGTTTGTTTGGTTTTTTAAAGGACATTCTCTAAGGGCAGCCTGGCATTTTTCACTACCAAGGCATTTATCGACTTTGCTGACGTAGAAATAATATGAAAATTACTGTGCGCTACCTTTCGCATCAAGCCGTTTTGAAGCTCTCGGGAACGGGTTGATTATTGATTTTATTTCAACAAAAGCAAGGTCACTAGGTATGGGTTGGGAAGTAAGAAATGCCAGATCTGCGCCGGCCATAATAGACCGATAGGACTGAAAATTCGACACGGCCGGAGAGAGATCAGCCGCAGGACCGACAGCTTTTCGTGCTCACATGGGTGAAATACCGATAACTTCTTAACTCCGGTAGGTATTAAGAGTTTTTTGTCAGAACAACCAAATAGACAGTATTGGGTTGTTCTCTGTCAAATACAATATTGCTGGAGTTTTACCTTCATATCGAGATGCAAGATGTTCTGCCCGTGCAACTCTATGCCCTCGCATTTTTGCATAAACACGATGCACGGTCGCTAACTTGCCAATGCCATAATCACAGCTTTCATGCTAAAAAGGGGCAGTAGTAATAGGTGGAGATTTACCTTCATATCGAGGTGTAATATGCGCTCGCATGTCTGTCGCATGAACACGGTGCATGCTCGCTCCGTCAGCCTATCATAACAATGTGATAATCGCAGCTTTATTGCTAAAAGCAGCAGTAATAGCTGGAGATTTACCTTCATATCGAGGTGCAAGATGTTCTGTCGGTGCACAAACTCTATGCCCTCGCATATCTGTCGCATGAACACGGTGCATGCTCGCTCCGTCAGCCTATCATAACAATGTGATAATCGCAGCTTTATTGCTAAAAGCAGCAGTAATCGCTGGAGATTTACCTTCATATCGAGATGCAAGATGTTCTGCCGGTGCACGAACTCTATGCCCTCGCATATCTGTCGCATAAACACGGTGCATGCTCGCTCCGTCAGCACGAAATCCTCGTCGATCACACGCTCGAACAGCTCGCCGCCTGTGATCCTGGAAATATACAAATTTATAGCATCAATTACGAAGGAAGGTTGCTTTTCTCGGTGACCTTCAACGAGGCGGAGGAAAAGATGTTTTTCAGGGTTTGAGATTCAAACACCGTTCTTCGTGACATATAACTTTAATCATCACATTATTATTAAAATTCTCAGCATAATCATAATTTACTCAATTTTGATCACTAACTTGCTTCGTAAGTAGTGCAATCACGTCTGACTTCTATTTTTACTGAGTCCTCAAAATGAAATAATAATAAGTAGGTATTATAAGTTTCCACGGGTGATCCTCGAAGGCAAGATAGCCGGAAAAAGGGCACCTGGGCGACCGAGAAGGATCCGACGATCTACGGGAGTGGACTCGACATATTATTGTAAGGACCAGACATACCTAAATAAAATAGGATATGACCTCAAAAGTTTTCTCCGCGTGACCGCCGAGCTTCAGTTTGAAGATTTATTTTTTATTTTTTTATTCATTATAGGCTTACGCTTGACCACAATCACACCTGATGGGAAGTGATGATGTAGCCTAAGATGTAACGCGTTTACCTAGAAGATGCCTATTCATTCTTGATTTAAAGATACCCGGATTGTAATTGGTAGGAAACACAGTTTTTGGTAGAGTGTTCCAGACCCTAGCCATGCGAATAAGGAATGAAGACGCAAAGCGCTTCGTGCGTGTGGGTGGAACGTTGATGACATAGGGGTGGAAACTCGCACGACGTCTTGCGGTACGATGGTAGAAGGGTGAAGGAGGTAGCTCCTGAGCACACTCCCCATATAAAATAGAAATATATCCTATAGAATACCGATAGGCCAGCTACCTTACGGCGGTGATCCAGAGATTGAAGTTTCGCCAGAAGAGGTGAATCTTCGCTAATCAATCTCCTAGCCCGACGATCTACATTCTACGGCGTCAAGAGCCGCCCTTGGTGTGCGCCACATGATGATGATGATGATGATAGCATTAGTTAAGTTGAAAACATGGTTGTAACAGTAAGTTGTGCGATTGTCTTTTATCAAACGTATGTTTCGGACTTAAGGAGTTCGTAGATGCTTGTATATCGAAAAGTTAAAGAATTTGATGTGACGACCTCCCTCGTGCAGTAGTGAGTGCAATGTGGTCTTATAAGTGGGAGGTCCTAGGTTCGATATCCGGCAGTGTCAATATCGGACTTGATAATTTCTGAATTTTCTTTGATTTGATCTGCACTGCACCCCACCGACTATAAACCGATTTGGCTGGGAATGGAGATAGTTAATACAATGAATTAAGTAAGTAGGTAAGTATTTACTCATTTTTGGGTTGACCTACTTTGAAAAATAATTATAGGTTCCTTTCCTTTGTGCTTCGGATCCCGTTTATTATCTCAACGTATCTGTTAATCTTAAATTCTTTATCGTACAGAAATATAGCGCATATTCTTAGCGATTCACGACATTTTGAAGATTTGCCAAAAACTTTTAAATAATAATGAGAGACGTGGAAAAAATTACGTGTAGTTATATGGGTTGAGTGGAGGTTGTTGGCGTTGGAATAAATCGTTGCCATGGCTAGACTTGGCACCGGGTTCGATTCAAGGTTGATGTCAAAACACTGCTAAACGTAAATAAACCATAGGCGATTTCATTTTTATGTAAAGATCGGCTATTCCGAACAATTTCTATTAATAAAAACCGGGCAAGTGCGAGTCGGACTCGCGCACGAAGGGTTCCGTACCATTATTAATAAATAATTACCTTTGTTTTAATGAACCGCAAGACTAACTTTGTTTGTAGAGGTTTATTGTTAATATAAAAAAAAATATGCTAGTTAGAGCATTGGCTATAGTTTTCCTGTAAAATATACGTAAATTCCTATTGACCATAATTATTTCAAATTTTTCGATTGGTAAACTCCGGAGATAAGGGGGGGGGGGGGGGGGGGACGGTATTTTTTTAGACATTTTCCCCCATAAATCAAAAACTATCATAACAAAAAATAATTAAAAATCTGTGTTAGAATGTACAAAGTAAACCCTTTCATATGATACCCCACACACTACAGTTATCTCACTTTTAAATTTCAACCCTTTTTAAATAAGAACAAAAATAATTTCCAATTTTTTTTAATTCCAGTGTCTTTGGGCCACTAATATACACAACTATTCCAAATTTCACGTCGATAGCTTCGGTAGTTACTGAAATAATCGAGTGTGACGGACGGACAGACGGACAGACAGACGGAGAAAGTCGCACCATAAGGGTTCCATTTTACCATTTTGGTACGGAACCCTAAAAAATAATCCGATATATTAATACGGAAGTTGATGTAGGTAAATGGTATTTTTGAGATAGCCTACGGGACAAAATTGGTCTAAAAATAGCAACTTTGGAAGCCCTCCAAATCGTCAGTTTTTTTACAATAAATTACAAAAAATATCTTTATTCTTTGTACCTACTCAATTTAATTTCTTTAAATAACGATACCCCACATGCCCAGGTAAAGCTAAAAAACATACTTTCCATTTGCATCTAACAGTGCCACTTTCAAATAAGGATTTTTATAACTATACCTCACAAGCCTAGGCTAAGAAAGACTAAGAAACGTCATTTAAAAATTTCTTAGTACATAAGTTAATTACAAGCTAATTTAGGTTAAAAGAAGAATTACTTATTAGTCAAATCGATTTTCTAGATTGTAATTATATTGAGCACCCTTCATTGGTACTCAATTATAGAAAAAAAACAAGCTTAGGCAAATTTTTTCGTTCGTTTAGTTTGGATGGATGGATGTTTGTTACTCAATCACGCGAGAACGGCTGGGCGCACCGACTGGGCGGATCTGCATTAAATTTGGCACAGAAATAGATTATGGTCTAGAATACCACATAGTTAGGCTACTTTTTATTCCAGAAAATCAAAGAGTTCCCGCGGGAACCAAAAACCTCAATCCACGCGGCAAAGTCGATGTTATCAGCTAGTTATGTATATTCATTAATTCGGAAGTTATAAGGTTCTGACAGACCGATAGACGGACAAGTGCCAATAATTATCACCCAAATAGTCTCAAACAAGTGAAATGTGTAGGTAAGTATGTTGTTTATTTACACAACAATAACAAACTCATGGTTATTTTCGCGTAAAACTAACAATTTATTTTGAATGTTTTCTGTTTGAAGTGAGTGAATGAATTCACGTCATCGTTTCGGGAGGTTAAGTTTGTTAGTTTACGTCACAGGCCGCGTTCCGTCAACAGTTCTTGCGAATTATTGGTGATCTTTAATTTATTTAAAAACATTTGACGTCAAAGTTTTAATTTTAGTATCGGCTGAGCAAATTTAACATTTTAATTTTTAGCATTTATACTTATCGTTCACGTCCTTTGATGCAATTAATGTGAGATATTTTGGTATCATTTATGGAAATAAGTAGTGTCCTCCAGTCAACAAAACTCTTTAAAAGTCAAATAGGTACCTAGTACCTACTTCTTCTATAGCCTCCCAGTAACCATGTAAAAAATCACGTCAATCCGTTTCTCTGTTGCGGAGCCTTTCTCGTAAAATTTAAAACAGAAAAACAAAATTCAAATCGTTTTTATTCAATTTGACTTTGGTAAGTGCTTTTGAATAGTCGAGTGAATCTACAGACAGCGTTCAGAGTCAGACAGACATACAGACAGGCGCGACAGGGGGACTTTGTTTATTTTTACTAATATGTAGTGATAGTGATGCAGGCAGGCATTAAAGCTAAGTAGTTATTAGTGATGGCTTCGTTTCCAAAAATCTATTCATAGCAATGTGTAAAAAATAGATAGGTAAATATAAATAAACATAGGTCCTACCTATCTGCTATATTAACATGAGTTTAAAGCTATGAACTTAATAGATATGGAAATAAATTAGTTCCGTTTTTGTAAACTTATTGCTGGATAAATTGCGTTCTTGTTTACATCTCAATTAATCACGATAATCCGATGTAAACTGAACTCGAGTGCTTCCATACTTGGCGACGCGGGTCGTCCTTCTAAGGATAGGTGTACACTAAAACTCATATTTTGAGATATACAGTATTAGAACAATGATCATTTTCAGGCTTTCTTAGTGACTTTAACACTGGAATTCATAATCGACTTAGGGGCTCGCCACGGGGTCGGTTCAAGCGGTATGTAGCGAATTCAAGTTTTTGCATTTCATAGTCGGAAGAAACCCTGAAATTGGCAGCTAATTGGGGCAGCTACTGATTCGCCGAATTCCATCAATCAAATAAATACATCATCACTTAGGCCCGCATTAATAAACCGACGTCAGCTAAGAACAGGTTTTTAAGTATCGGTCAATCTATGCTTATGACCGGTCATAAGCATAGATTGGCCGATACTTAAGACCCTAATCTTAGCTGATGTCGATTTATTAATACGGGCCAAAGACCGGCTCGCAGTCTTTTTTGAGCATGCGTCTCTTCTCAGTACATAGTAGATTCATATTCGTAAATTAAATTCCTATTCGATCGGGTTAAGTTAATAGTAGGTATGTGGGTCTTCCAATAGAGGTTGTCTCACATTGCGTTCACCAATGCCGGGGTGCCCCACTTCACAACGCTTTTGCCCCAGCGGCATGGCGCGACATGGCCTGTCCACTTCAGCTTGAGGCTCTGTCCTACATCAGCGACAAACGCGACAAATGTGCGCAAAAACGTGACGCAATACTTCGACGACAGTACTTACACAGTATCAAACACTAGCATGACCCTTCACATGGTCTTCGTGTTCGCGTAGATAAGTTTGCCACTTTCTATGGAGTCGTATCGTGTCACGTTGCATCGCGCTGCTTTCGTTACTCACCTAGGACAACGTGTCATGGATGTAGTAAGTTTTCCATGTTCAACTTACTAAATCTCTGGGCTATGTCAGTTACTTTAGTTCTTTCGGTTTTATCCAATGAACCGGATCACCATCGGTGTGTACCACGCTTATATTACAAGAGTGGCGTCAAGTCGCGTCAGATATTACGGCGCACATAGTTGGCGCGACGCCATCCTGCCATTACAGCCCACCGATACGCACAGGGCTGCCACCAATGAATTAATTTATAAGATGACTATTTTGAACATAAATCGTGTTCTAAGAAGCTGTCAAAATTAAACAACAATTAAATTAAATGCCATAAATTCGGCGAATCACCACAATTTTGTTGTGATTAGTTTATGGCACTATTTTTGCTGTGTCAATGGTTTTAGTCAATAGCGGAAGACGGGAATAGTTTAGTAGAGGTGATTGCGATCGCACTGAAGCAATACCGTAGGGCCCCAAGGGTCATACACATAGATACATACACATACATAGATTTTTGAGGTTGTAGCAATGATTGATGCAGTGTTTTCGTAATAGGGCTACTACTGGTCATGAAGCATCGGAGTCGCTCGACTGTCCGTCGCAGGCTGAGGCAGAATCAGCTAAACTGTACCTAATGACGGTAGTGCTGGCTAATAAATCCTATCGGTTTTATGAACTAGCGTTGATAGAAAGAAGAAAGAAAGAAAACGTTTTTATTCGATCACAATATTTTAGTTTTAGTTTAAGAAACTATCAAATTAGATAAAGCGACAAAGTTGTGTGACCAAATAGAGGTCTCCAGCTCTACCCACTGAAAACCAGCGAGCTGCTGGTGAAACCTTAAAATTGGTGAAAGCGAAATATTTATTTTATTACTCGAGTATGATAGACTTCCGCATAGAAACGCTCGCTTCTAATAATTTTCAAAACATTATTATGGTGTTAGTGGCAACCCTAAAGCCGCATGCACATTGCTCGCGTCTCACAATAGACGTTATTGTAAATCAGGCTTAACATATTCAATCAACAGCCATCCCGTATTACCATAATTATATTTATAAAGCGATTCAATTTATATTTTCTCGGCAGTAGGTATCTACTTAGTACCTACCTACCTATATCGAATAGTTAAGTAGATGCCTGGTCTTCTAGAGAAAATAAAAATAATATTTGTCATAAAGAGAATCACTAGAAAGTGAGTTTGTTTGTTGGTTTGTCCTTCACGTCATGTGCTTACAGATAGATAGAGAAGACCAGCCCCCTATTCTCTAACTCAGTAGGTATCCAAAAATGAAAAACCACCGACACATACCTACCTATTATTTTTTATCCTTTGAAGGTTTGCTATGAAATAAAAATAGCATATTCATAGCAAACCTTCAATGAATAAAAATATAATATTATGTCAGTGGCTTTAATTTCTTGATAATTACCCACTGAGTTAGAGAATAAGCCTGCTGGAAAGGACGTTACTACACCACCGCCAAGGGATTTCAGAAATTCCACCCTAGCCGACTCCCTTTACTTATCTTTGACCCGAGCGAAGCTGGGCTATTCAGTTAGTCTTTATCTACCTAGGTATCACCGTGTCACTCGTGTACAACGTAAACCGATAACCACAAAACACAAAACCTGACAATAGCAAACCGACATTCTAACACAGAGGAGGTAATAGATTCTAATGCGTATTTATTTATAGTGATTCTAATACTTTGTACCCAGTTGTAACCTTTATGTAAGTAATACGGGTTGGGTCATCGATAACGATGGATAGCGGTTAACCACAAAGAAACCAGGGGCGGACTGCCAATCAGAGGCCCATCAGTTCGGCATCACTGAATGAGGCACCCAGCTTATATTTTTATGGAGTTCTGGGGCGAAAAGGGAGGATTTCAACTTGCGAGGCGAAGAGACCCTAATCAAAGTTGATTACCAACCAAAGCTCTGTGTCATTTATGTTTGATATGAACCATTCCAGTGAAATAAAAAATGGGAATATACAAAGATGGCGTTTAGATTAATCCCCATAGGTACAAATTTTGCAGCAGATGCTTTATTTCGAATTTGTGCCTATAAGGATACCAAACAATCTGACTTAGCCTACTCTTCATGAATCCCTATGTCATTCAGGTGTGACAAGAATGTATCATTGGATAAGATTTTAAAATCTGCCGTACTCTATAGATGGCATAAGGAAAATGACAGCAAGTTGTCAAACCGGTGCGGAAATAAAACACCGATTCTATAGGAACAGTACAGAAAGACCTTGAGTGTTGATAAAAGCCCTATTCTATAAAAGATAGATATATGCCATCGCGGACTTTTAGAACTTTTTGAGAGAAACAATTCCACCATACATTTTTTTTACGCAGCGCACGCCACGTAAGTTCTCTGAAGAGTAAATTTTTTCCGACTTAGTTCACATTATTGTAAGGACAATTTTCGTAAGGATCTCTAATGTTTTGAAAATAAAATATAGCCTATGTTACTCGCTGATGACGTAGCTTTCTATAGGTGAAAGAATTTTTAAAATCGGTTGAGTAGTTTTTGAGTGTATCCATTACGACCAAACAAACAAATCTTTCCTCTATATGCATAGATGTAGAATTTTTATTCTATTTCAATGTCTATATGTATTTAAAATATTAGTTTAGAAGTAGTGGGAAAGAATGTACCTATAGGTATATGTCACCGTAAGATTGTAAAAACCGTTAGATTATAATTTAACTCGCGAAATTGTAAACTGTCGAATGATTACAATATAACGGATTATGTTTCGGTAGATTGTAATCTCTAAGGTTTATTAACCCGATAGAACCTAAGTGCCCTTGATTATTTACGTCGAACCCTAACCTAACCTACAAGAAAGAGACAAGAAAACGTAAATACAATGATTATTTCAAAAAATGACACTTAAAACATTGAACGGTTCACAATCGTTCAACATCTATCTAAATAAAAAGCATTAGATTACAATCTTACGGTTTTTACAATCTTACGCTGACATATAGAAACTCATATACCTATTTGCATTCCTTTTTTTTTTAAATATTTACATAGGTATTAATTGTCAATGTTTTCATCAGTCAATATATCATTTTGAGTAAAAATTATTCAAGTTTTATCATTGATGTAGAATTTAAGATGAGTTTTATTGAGTATTTTATTAACGCACCATGTCTGACATGGACTATTCGACCAGTACTGAAGGCCAAATGAAGATCCACACATTAATATGGACCGTGCCCGACTTCATCGAATTACTCGAAAGCAAATTTGAGAGAGAGTTTCGGACTGAGAATCCTACAGATGCTTCCGTGGAATCAATCGATTCCAAGTTTTATTTAAAGATGCAGTTCTTGGGCCGAAACAATGACATTATCGAGATTTATTTTTTGTCCCCAAAACGTGTGTTCCTAAAATCAGTATTTAAAATATTAGGTTTCGAAGAGCGTACCATAGTCATAAAAGAATATCATACAGTGCAAGAAAACAAATGGCAGTACTTGGCTACGTTGTTTAAACGCGATATTAAAGCCAAATATCATAATTTTCGTGAATCATTCCTTCGAAGAGATGGTAGCTTACAGCTTCAGTTCGAGTTTATGATTATAGACGACATAAAGGTAGATAGGTCAAACGTTCCTGAGACATTGAGCATTGATTTAGAAAACCTACTCAATGGAATGTTTTCTGATGTGACAATGAAATCTGCTGAAGGTAATGAGTATAAAGTTCATAAGGCTGTGTTATCTAGTCGTAGTGTTGTACTAAAAGCCCATTTCGAACACAACACTATTGAATGTCAAACAAATATAGTTGAATCTCAACTTGAGGATGAAGTTCTGGTAGAGGTATTGAATTTTATTTATAGTAACAAAGCTCCGAGAGTTCACGAAATCCCTGATAGGCTATTGGCTGCTGCTAATTACTATCAATTGAGTGGACTGAAAAGCTTGTGCGAGGAAGCCTTGCACAAAAGATTGACAGTGGAAAATGCTATAGAGACGTTGCAACTAGCCGACTTACATTCTGCTGAGATACTCAAAAGATTGACTCTAGAATTCATCAAAGATGGTCAAGCAAAGTTGATCACTAGAACAGAGGGTTGGGCTAATGTAAAGTCGGTGGAACTGATCAAAACACTTTACGAATACATCATGGCCGATGATATTGAAGCTGATTAATTTTTTTTTTAAATATATCTGATATCAAATAGCATATTATTTATTTACTCTCTAGAGCCAGATTTAACTGGCTCATTATTGTGCAAAATACCAAGTGTTTGCCCTGAATGTGAACACATGAGCGTAAGTGAGGACTGGGAATGATTTGATGAAGTATTAAAATGGTTACCATACAAATCATACAATTGTTCATGTTATAGAACTCTTTAACATAGTGAAGAAATGTGCTTGCCTTTGGAAAGCATTTAATGTGTATTTTGACAACCTATTTTGATCTCTATCGTTATTTACATAATATTTATCCAGCTGTGTAGCTTCTATTGCTCTTATTAATTAAATAAAAACTGTTATTATAAATAGCTATTCGATTTGTATGTGTGTAGTTGACAGTGTCTGAACTAGAAAAACACTTATAATTGAATTAGTAAGCATTTAAGTAATGGTACGAGAGCCCAAGAGGGGATTTTTGGATTTACTCCAGCGCGGCAGATTAATATCAAGGGGGATTCTTTGGACCCTGTAGACTGTAGAGTACCTTCACCATATTATATGAGCCCAGTATATTGGTGGGTCTGTATAGGACAGCAGATCAAAATATTAAATAAATAAAATCGATCATCAAAAAAAATACTCGAGTGCGTCTGATTAAAGTAGAGTGAGTTAATTACATGGTGAAAATTGTACATTCAAATAATCTGACGATTTGAACCAGACCTAAAGGAGTTGGAGGTTTTTAAGTTTGTAATTCAACTCCTTTAACTATAGGTCTCGCTCAAATCGTCACATTATTTGAATGTATTACCTACTTCAGTCTTAAACCTCAGTACCAAATATTTTTACTCCGTCAAAGAAATTTTCAATTTGCATATCTAGTGTTTGTCTAACTGTAACTCTCTTGTGTTACTTTCGTCGATTTTTACATGACTCAGCGTAAGATTGCTTGAGGAATGTGAAAAGAAGCGGACTAACCGAATTTCTGCTGTGCCCTAGATAGCCGAGAGTGTCTTCAGATAATATGACGTAGAATAGCAAAATGCCCGCGGCTTCGCTACCGTAAGAATTTCGAAAATTCCAGATTTATTTCTTGTCTATATACTCGTATCTATATAAATAAAAATGAATCCCTATTTCCCTTGGTCACGGCATCACGCGTGAATGGCTGGACCAATTTCGCAAATTTCTTTTTTTGTTGTGATTGTTTGGACCCCGGGATGGTTTATATACACAATTGGACCCGATAGGGGGAACTGCAATCGGGTTCGAGGTTCAGGGCAGGACAAAGTCTGCCGGGCCCACTAGTATAAAATAAAAACGGGAACTTCTGTGCGGAATTTCAGCTTTCTAGGTCCAAGGGCGTGGGCTAGGGCGATGATGAGTCAATCAGTTAGTCACTATTCACAATGTATCTTTAGTCTTTACTAATAATATAAATACGAAAATTTGGATGGATGGATGAATGCATGGATGGATGGATGCATGGATGTTTGTTACTCAATCACGCGACAACGGCTGAACGGATCTTGATAAAATTTGGCACAGAGGTAGATTATGGTCTGGAATAGCACATAAACTAAGCTAAGATTTCCCGGGAGAACCAAAAAACCTATATCCACGCGCACGAAGTAGGGGGCATCAGCTAGTCAATCAAATAAATATTATAAATGCGAAAGTTTGGATGGATGGATGTATGGATGTATGGATGTTTGTTACTCGATCACGGATCTGGCTGAAATTTGGCACAGAGATAGAATATAGTCTGGAATAGCACTAGGCTACTTTTTATCTCGGAAAATTAAGGAGTTCCCGCGGGAACCAAAAAACCTCAATCCACGCGGACGTAGTCGCGGGCATAAGCTAGTGTAATATAATTTCCACCATAAGATACTGATATTATTAAATTCTATATTACTTAACCAAACTTCATCTATTCTAGTTGAGTACCTACCTACATAGTGGGTAGGAATTTAATTTTAATTTCAAATTACTACCTAAGTAGATAACAATTAAATTTAATTTTCCATTTACTGCCTTATTAAGTGTACACTGAACTCTATAATTTATTAAGGAAATTAGTCGTTTCAAATAATTAAATACGCGTCCCTCAGAAAAAGTCCGCAAAAATATTTTAATGGACAAGATCCCCCAGGGGAAAATTGCTTCCAAAATACCACCTGGCCGTAGAAGAATATCTTGGCTCAAGAATTTACGCCAAAGGCAGAGTACCAGAACTTGATTTCGCGCAGCAGCGTTCAAGGGGCAGATAGCCTTAATAGTTTGCTAGGTGGGAGGCTTCGGCGGTGGCTATTTACCAGCCTACCGGCAAAGCGATTTGGCGTTCCGGTACGATGCCGTGTAGAAACCGAGGGGTTTTGTTTTTAATATAACTGCCATGCCCCTAACAGGTTAGCCCGCTACCATCTTAGACTGCATCATCACTTACAATCAGGTGAGATCGCGGGATAACTTGTAATGGATTTAAAAAAAAGTTGCCAAACTGCGATAGAAGGTGGCACGGCACATAAAGAAGAAGAATAGACCCAACCTTAACCTTCTTGAAAAGTGAAAATTTAGTACTCTCTATGATTAATTCGATAATAATTTGTCGAAAAGCGGCACCTGTCGGCGGCTGTCACGACGGCGTCCTAATTACAGCATATGTGCGTTATCTCGACTCGTCTATTTTTGGCACTTTTCAACAAGTGTCTATCGTCAGAGTTTTCAGGCAATTTGTGTTCACGATGATAACGTAGCTACCGGTTATGGGTTTTAAAAAACTAAAATGCGCCTTAAATTCAATATTATCTCAATGTCGAATTGAATCAAACGGCATACCGCAGGGGAATTTATTAGTTCCGCTTCTCGTTCTCCTATACATAATATACCACTTGCCATAAATCAAAAAGAAAACGGGTGATCAAAAAAAGTTGCTAATTTGACCGTTTGCTCAAAGCTCGCAGGGACTCCGCTGTTTGACCTCAAAACACGACCGATGCGAGCGATGGTTACATGAATTTTGATATTTTTTTGCATTCAATGGCAATTACTTAACATTGCTTTTAATTGGCACTATGTACCTACATTAAAATTGTGATAAATAACTAATAAAATGTATTACACTATATCGAAAAGAAATGGAATAAACTGAAAGATAAAATATAAACAGATAGATAATAAACAATTTCAAGCCGACCTCTCTGGCACAGAGACGTGAACATTCTAGACTGAGGTCTTCTGTTTAGTTGTTTGATAACTAATGGAACGTAGAAGCTTCATGCCAATCTACATCCAAGTCCCAAACGTTAAGATGATATTCATTTGTGTGAAATGAAATGGAATTATTTGATGGAGTAAAACTTTTATCGGTGACTAGGAAGAACTTGAATTTCAAACCATATTTGTTTTTATAATTTATCGCTTTGTTTTTCTTTCTGCGTTATATCCCCATTACAGAAGATCCTAACTCCTTCCACCAACGGTCCTATACATTGTGAACTAGCTGATGCCCGCGACTTCGTCCGCGTCGTTTAAGTTTTTTGATTCCCGCGGAACTCCTTAATTGTCCGAGATAATCTCCTTTCTCCTTAACACTCCAGGTCCTGAACTATATCCATGCCAAAAATCACGTCGATCCGTTGCTCCGTTGCGGCGTAATTGAAGGACAAACCAACAAACCAATAAACAAACACACTTTCGCATTTATAATATTAGTATGAAGTATGATGATTATATCGCTCCATATGCTTCGGGGGTCTTGCTCATGCAGGTTCCTCAATTACTTCAGCAGAAAAGAGCGACGCATTGAAAATATTATAAGTCAATAATAATTGGAAGGATATAGACCACGGGGATGTCGTCACCAGATGCGTTGGTCGGATAAAATCCGCACCACTCTCGATAGCAAGGTCCACGAAGCTCTGGGGCCATACTGTCAACGCGTAAAGATATAATGTTTCAATAAAATAATCCTTATTTCAGGGACGTCAAGGTACGTGATATCAAACTGTCATTTTGAGTAATATTGCTTTAAGCGTTGGCAGTATGGCCCCTGCATGTCGCAAAGGACCATTTGTCCAGCATGGGGGATAATAGTCTTAGATACCTACTTTAACCCGAGCTGAGACCGATTCTATTCCAGTTCTTTTGGACATATTTTTAACCGACTTCCAGAAATCAAAATTATTTTTTACTTTACAGTGGATTTGGAAGTCGGTTTTTTGGAAATAATTTTTCATATCGTAAACTTCAATGAAACCGCGTCATTCACTAGCCCACGTATCCGCAGCTGGCATGTGCAAGTGTGACGCGTATTGCATTCTCTAGGACCGATGGGTATAATATAAGGTAGGTACTCGTAGGTAGGTACACATCTTGTGTTGCCGGCTACAATGTTAGAATTACAATTGGTGTGATTGTTCGAAGCATTTGTCATTTTGCACCTGGTGCAGCGCAGCGGCTTTGAAGATGTCGTGAAAGGTTTGTAATGTAAATTAGCTTCAATTAATTCGAGCGTATCTGCAAATCTTACCTTGCTTTATACAGATGACCTTACAAATGTCCAAAGATGTAGAGCAAAACTATTTAAGCAGATAGGTACTTAATTTTTAGTTAGACAAGACAATCCCTGCGAAAACGTCCGCGTATATTAATTATTTAGGACTTTTAAAAATACTTTTAAAAAATCTGGGAACTTTTTATGTTTGGGATAAATAGTACTTAGATGTCCCTCGCTGAAATTTAGAATTTTTGCAATACATTCTAAATTCCAAGACGCAATCTACTTAATTAGTACAAAATCGGTTAAACGGATATGCCGTGAAAAGATAACAGACAAACATACACACTTTCGCATTTATAATTCATAATTCGGTGATAGAGTCTTGACATAATATCATAAGCGACACCATGTAGATAGATAGGAGGTAAAACATTTTATTGCAAACACTTAGAACAAAGACGATAAACAAAAAGGTTAAAAGATAAAACAGAAGGGTGCAAAGGCGGGTTTCTTATTGCTATATAGGTGAAATAAATCATTTGATTTCATTTCAATAATGAAGGAATTTCAAATTTTTAAAGTTCATAATTAAGTAGGTAGGTAGGTACTCTACGGAACTCCATGATAGGTACCATATGGAAGCAAGAAGCTAAATTCGCTTATTAGATAATCTTGTATCATAAACATTTGTCTTTATAGGCAAGGTTGTGGCGGATTTTTTGTAAACAACTAATTACATAATTTAGAACAATCCACGTTTTGGATTCCTTTCAATTGACTATCGTTTCCTACGGCTAGTTGAATGTAAACAAGTCAAAGCTTCAACACGCGTGGCCTTTTAACACTTGGGAAA
This sequence comes from Erebia epiphron, assembly GCA_963932025.1. Classification (NCBI taxonomy): domain Eukaryota; kingdom Metazoa; phylum Arthropoda; class Insecta; order Lepidoptera; family Nymphalidae; genus Erebia; species Erebia epiphron. Next base: position 29,257,171 of record OZ009946.1, read on the forward strand.
TCTCTTGGATCCCTGAACAGTAACCTACGTCAGTGGTGATTAGTGATTACTAAACAAAATACGTCAGTAGCCTGATGCATATCTGACTAGCTAGTGATGGGCATATTGTAAGCAATGGCGTACACCTTGCTGCGTTTGAAGCCCTAGAGCGGAAGCGGTTTCAGACTAACGTATATTTTTGCCTGCCTCGTTGGTCTAGTGGTTGGCATGTTCGACTGCAGCCGACAAGGTCCTGGGTTCGAGTCCCGGGTCGGGCCATAACAAGTATTGGGTTTTTTTGCCAAGAATATCTCAGTACAGTACTAGCCCGGAGTAAAAAAGTTGGCGGTTTTTCACCCCCCGTGCCAGCAGCTGCTGCTCTGGGTGTGTAGGTCCTGCGCCTGATCTCTCTCCAGTCGGGTCGGATTTTCCCTCCCATCGGGCTATGAGAGTAAAGAAACAGAGAGTGCACCTGTGTATGCGCACACACTTGTGCACCATAAGATATCCCGCGCAGATGGTTAATCTCTCTGGAGATAGGCCGCCGTGGCCGAAATTCGGTCGGGGGACATTATTTTTATTGCGCGTAGGAATAACTTCATAAGCTCAAGCGCATGTACACGCGCGCTACTATTTCGACAGGAATAGTTTACAGCAAACGTGGGAAGATGAACTCTGACCCATTGGCAGTAACAAAAGTAAGTTGAACCCTAGCATAAGCGAGTTATATAGACTTTTCTATTAATTTTTGAAGTTAAAAAGTGAACTGAGATGGACAGTGCGTAGTAAACTTATGAACTTTTTCTTAAAAAATGGACTGGGAAATCAAAAGCTATAATAACGAGTTTTACGCAAAATTAATATTTACTGGAGAATAAAGGCTGCAAAAAAAAGAAATGTAGGTACTTACCATTTCGAAGAATGATAAAATAAGTATGTATTTAAAGAGGATAAATAATTCAGCGAAGCTGCAGCGATGTTATGTTATATCAGAAGTCAGAACGCAATCTCAGATGCTTTACGTTTTATTTATATAATAATATACCTAACAATAACATTTCCGCCCCAAGTTACGGAAATTATAGTGTTAAAAAGTATACATCGAATCAACTGACCTTATTTTTGTATTGCTCTTTTAATGTCAATAAGGAAGTTATTTTTATTATTTTTTATTTAGGTATCTAATACTTATTCCCGAATTTTCGAAGGAGCCTTGAGTTTATTTCGATAAAATTGTTATAAAAATATTTTTCATTTAATACTCCAGTTTGAGTTTCGTCAATTTTTTTAAACAATAATATTTCAAAAGTAAATTATTGGCTGATTCGGTGTTCACAGTCTCAGCACTGTAGTACCTACTAAGTTTTTATTTTGGTTTTCCGCATAGTATAAATTAAAATTACAACGTTGATATTTTCTTTTGACGAGCTATAGATCATATACATCAATAGCTTACATTCTAAATTCCCATATCTTTAGTTCGGCATGTTGCATACATACTCGTAGATTGGATTCATGATCTGTGAAAAGAAAAATATAAAATTTTTCCGCTGTCAAATAATTTTCACTGAGGAATATTGACATTTTGAGTCTATTTTCCTTTATTTTCTCCTTTTCCTAAGGTTGCCTGGTAGAGATCGCTACCTAAGCGATAAGGCCGCCTTTTGTATCCTACTTCTGTGTTTGTTTTATTTCCAATTTTTGTTTTTGTTATCTGTACTTGTTGTGGTGGTACAAATAAAGCGTATGGTATTGTATTGTATTTTGACATACACTGTCAACGAGTGAGAAATCTGTTAAAATGACTTTATTTGTCAGTAAGCTTATTCTTACTACTTAGCTTTATTAAAGTTAGATATTGGGTTTTTCAATTAAGAAATTCTCAGTGCCAGCCCGGAGTTGGAAGTTGGCGGTGTTTCACCCCCGTGCCTCGGAGAGCACGTTAAGCCGTCGGTCCCGGTTATTATCACTAACATGATAATAGTCGTTAAAGCCCGCCAACCCGCATTGGAGCAGCGTGGTGGGTCTAAGCTCTAATTCCCGCTCTCCTATGAGAGTGGAGGCCTGTGCCCAGCAGTGGGACGTTAATGGGCTGTAGTGATGATGATGATGAAGCTTATTCATCGCTTGAAAAAAACCACAGAAAAAAAACAGCCTTATGAGGAATGAGTATACAGTGTGTTATGAGGAATGAGTAGTCACATCCCTATTCCCTGCAAGCAATGACTCACAGCCAAAGGAATGCGTTTGGACCGTAGTTTGAATGGATGCACCAATTTAGAATGACTACGAAATTGCATGGCGCAGGTACATACCCATCGAGCTACATTATATCTATGTATAGAGGAGCAAACCGTACAGATAGTAGATACTTTTAGCGACAAGAAAACTCTACCTACTTTAACTTACCTACATAATGCCAATTTAACACGAAGATAGATCAGCATTGCTCGAAACAGTGCACAAGCAAATATGAAAATCTCTGTGTTAATGATTCTGAACTAATATGACGAGAACTATAAACCGTTGTAAAGTTATACCTCGATAAAACATTTCTTAGAAAGGTGTGAGGGATATTTAGGTGCAAAAGAGTCTGTTACGAAGTAGAAATAGGTAATGTATCAAACAGTAAGACTGGTTTCACTGTACCAGCCAGGTTCAGGCTATAGTGCGAGGTTTTAATGGTCGTTTCCTCGTGCTCCTATTAATTTGTCCTATTACATGCAGCATGCTACGGAGTTAAATTAAGCCTCTAGTAGATGTCAACTCTCTGCACACGCCTACGTTTGGAATAATTACTGCAAACATAATTCACATGACACTAGCATGGACGTGCATTTATTATATTACTAGATGATGCCCGCGACTTCGTCCGCGTGGATTAATGTTTTCGATTCCCGCGGGAACTCTTTAATTTTCCGGGATAAAAAGTAGCCTATGTCCTTTCCCTGGATACAAACCATCACTATTTTCATCAAAATCGGTTGAAGAGACAGTTATTTTTAATTCCCGCGGGAACTCTTTAATTTTCCGGGATAAAAAGTAGCCTATGTCCTTTCCCGGGATACAAACTATCCCTACACAAAATTTCATCAAAATCAGTTGCACAGATGGGCCGTGAAAGCGTAGCAGACAGACAGACAGACACACTCTCGCATTTATAATATTAAGTATGGCTATCTAGTGCTCAAAGATTTTCCATTGTTCAATTATTGAAAAAAACTAATGAACAACCGCAGATTTTCTTTCTGGTCTGGTTCTTCACTGGGGACATAATTTTATATTTCGAAACAAATATACCTAAGTAGATTAAAGCAATGACTTGACAATTTAAAGTCGCTTTGTAAATGTTCATTATATTCTATCAAAACTTTTCCGTAGAATAATTCCTAGTTTCCGAGAATCTGTTTATAATAGAGCTAGACAAATAATGATGTGATTGTCCTAAAATGATCACAATAATATATGACGGAAATACTGAGGTGGATTCTTGGCCAACACTACAATCATCTATTATCGTGAATTTATATTTAGTGAGGGGCGTATTATTTTCAGGAACTATGTAGGTACTCCGAACAAGTAAATTTTATCTGTGGCAACTCGCGGTACGTGACTTGCTCTCAGCTACCGGTTTGGGATCACGAGTTGGCTAAACTAAAATAAAAGTTATACGAAGTAGGTATAGTAGTTTACCATCATAGTATACTAGATGATTCCCGCGACTTCGTCTGCGTGGATTAATGTTTTTGGATTCCCGCGGGAACTCTTCAATTTTCCGGGATAAAAAGTAGCCTATGTCCTTCCCCGGGATACAACCTATCCTTGTACCAAATTTCATTAAAATCGGTTGAGTTGTTGGGCCGTGAAAGCGTAGCAGACAGACAGACTCACTTTCGCATTTATAATATTAAGTATGGATATGGATAGTATGGATTGATTGAAGGTGGCGGGGTAAGCGGGTAGATAACGCGCACTATGGGACCAAACCAAAGTTCAAACGGTAGGTATTTTCCATCTCAAAAATCGATAACTTTTTTGTTTCTTGACATTTTGGATTGAGAATTTGTGCAAGATTTTTTGAACTTGTATGCTAGGACTAGAAAAATGAAGCGGCGCGGCGACCCGGGTCTTGTGGTGCACTATGTCCACCAGTGGACGTATATAAACTTAATTCTGTGTGTCCAGAGATAGGTTTCTCCGCCTAACTGGCCTAGAGTTAAGTGAGCTAGATTTGTTGTTGATCTATACCTAAATGCGAAAGTGTGTAGGTATGAGTGTATGCTTTCACGGTCGCGGATTTTGACCACATTTGGTTCAGAGAAAGACTAGGGAAAGACATAAGCTAGAGCTACTCTGTATAAGTACTAAGGATATAAATCAAGGATAGGATTTTTCTATATCCTAAATCCACGCGAACGAAGTCCTAGTAGATATTTAGGTCGCCGAAATCGCTCTGTTGGACGCCAAGACACAGCCAAGACATACTTTTGCTTGGTACTTGATGAACGAGGCGTGAAAAGACCGGCAAAACAGGTTCGAATATTCACAGAAAACAGCCATTCTCAAGTGAGATAATTTATGTAGGTATGGTTAAAGGTCTGGCCCCACTACAAAGACGCGGCACGTAGCCGCAAGTATTCTTAGTATAATAATATTGTAGCAGTGCATCTCCGTGCCGCGTCGCTTAATTAGTGGGCCCAGCTCCATACAAACTCATACAAAGAAAAGAATATTTGCCACTACGTGCCGCGTCGCGCTGCGTCTCAGTAGTGGGGCCAGACCTTTACAAGCGGGTAAGCCGCAAAAATTGCACCTATCCATACTAATATTATAAATGCGAAAGTGTGTCTGTCTGTCCGTCTGTCTGTCTACTACGCTTTCACGGCCTGTTCAACCGATTTTGATGGAATTTGATACAGGGGTAGTTTGTATCCTGGTGCCTTCCCCAGGATACACGCATACATACTATGATACGGGACATAGGCCACTTTTTATACCGGAAAATTAAGGAGTTCCCGTGGGAATTGAAAAAACTTAATCCATGCGGACGAAGTCACGGGCATCATCCAGTAAAATATATGTATACCAGAGCCAAAATTCAACCCGGGTACAATCACTATAAAAATTTTATCACGGTAAGACCAATAAAAAATTTATGTCCTTTGCCTCATGCTGTTTCTTTTGAACAAACAATATTTATAATTCTCATAAGAAAATGCCGCCAAAGGAAGCTAAGTGTACGCCACTCTGTCCACGCAATCTCGGCCCTCTCCGACATTTAAATGGTCGATTTGAATGTTTTTATTTCTATTTCCTAATCTCAATAAATTCATCGGCCATGAATATTCTTATTTGCAATTTAAACCAGCTAGACGGACGTTTAAATTGTACTTTGTAGTGTCAACTTATCTGCCGCCTAGCCCATGCAGTCGCCCATAAGTCTGTGTTTGTTTAGGCATTAATGCCAAGATTTTTTTTCAAGAAATATTTTCCTTTAGTCTCAATACCTAAATGCGTGGATATCATACTTCATACTAATACTTATTATAAATGCGAAAGTGTGTTTGTTTGTCCTTAAATCACGCCGCAACGGACTAATGGATCGACGTGATTATTGGCATGGGCATAGTTGAGGACCTGGAGAGTGACATAGGCTAATTTTTATCCCGGGAAATTGGGGAGTTCCCGCGGGAATTAAAAAAACTTAAACCACGCGGACCAAGCCGCGGGCTACTAAGTATAATTAATAAACTAGTAGATTACTGCGACTCAACGTCTAAGTACTTTTGAAGCTCGTTAAATCAGTAGCCTATTATGAAAAACCGGTAAAAATCATTCAATCTCAATTATCGTGGTTGGCTGAATGATTTTCTTACTGCGATAATAGATTTACACATTTCACCGGAACAGGCCTAGTGACTCTAGTGGTTAGCATGTTAGACTGCGGCCGACGAGGTCCCGGGTTGGAGTCCCGGGTTGGCCCATATTTAAGTATTGGGTTTTTCTAACTAGACATTCTCAGTAGGTACCAGCCCGGAGTTAGGAAGTTGGTGGTGCTTCACCCCCTCAGGGAGTACGTTAAGTCGTCGGTCGCGGTTATTATCACTAACATATAATAGTCGTTAAAGCCCGCCAGGTGCCAACCCGCATTGTAGCAGCGTGGTGGGTCTAAGCTCTAATTCCCTCTTTTCTATGTGAGTGGAGATCTGTGCACAGCAGTGGGACGTTAATGGGCTGTAGAGGTAGTCATATTCACGTAGGTAGCGACTGTTATGGAATTCTTCTCTCTTCGATTCTCTTAACGACATAAGAGTGTCTCTTGATCTTTGTTTACTGGGTGTTGACATTTTAAAATGGAAGTATGGATACTATAATTTCGGTATCTTTGGTGCTTTGCCAATTATAATTTGGGTGGATGCACTTAAGTATCAGAGTTCACGATCTTACACTATAAGATCGTGAACCCTGATAAGTTTTTAATAGGTGTCTTTAAAGAAAGAAATATCTACTCGACTACATCTCTTTACCTCTTCTTTACTTCTTATCTATCTTTACTTGATATTGTTCAAATTGCGAAGCAACTGTGAAAACCCAGACTATACGTTTCACATTTTATATCTCTTCTACCTTATCATTAACTTGAAACTGCCTTCTGAATAGATGACATGAAGAAGATATCACCATGACCACAATAAATATATTATGCACATTACCAACCAGCCTTTCTACTAGGGTTCGTATAGGGCTTCTTTCCTTCAATGTTTTACGGCTATGAGCTTTCCTATGATTCTCGTATCTTCCCTATCATCGACGTTTTCGTTTGCTTACATACAACACAATATACATACTCCTACCCCAAAATGAGTGTACCCTGTGGTGGATGCTGTAGACCCTGCTGCGGGCCGTGCTCCCCATGCATCGCCATACATACTGTAACCAACCTGACGGGGTCCCTAAGCATCTACACCTCTCTCTACTTATAATATTCAATATTTCTTTAAAATGGCACGTGATACATCTAGCAGTAAGACCCTCACAACATTGCTGTGTCCTTATAATAAACCAAGATCTTTTAGAGTTTCGGAAGCCTCGAATTCAATCAACCCAACGACTAAGGTATATATACAGATTTTAGATGTAATTCAGTTAACTTAAAACAGGCATTAAGTAACGTGATCGCGAAGAGATAAATCTCTTCGGGATATTTACGAACTAACCCAAGTGGTAGCACCTTCCTTTTATAACCTTTTATAAAGAAAAGGAAGATGCTTTGTATGGCATCATTTATATTTCTAAAAAATAAATGATGGCTGGCTCCTCCCCGCCACCAACGGTAGGCTTCTTCCCTCTCTTGGTACCCCTAGAGGCACATCAATACATGGACTAATACATCTCTAAGAATACCAAAAGTCAACAGCCCCCCCCCCCCCCCCCCCCCTTTAACCACTTGGTCATCAATCGCGAAGGCCAGAAGGCCAGCGCAACGTATGTACGAGCATACTTTAGAGTGGTGCGTTCCACTTATGTCAGCGTATAGCTGGATAATTGCATTTTTAGAGTGGTGCACTCCCACATATACCTGTAATAGGTTTCAAGGATACACCGGACGCACTGCAGGGTCGTTCGTCGCAACGTAACAGAGCCACAGGCGTGATGCACCCTTCAGTAATAGTATGTTATATCAAATACAGCGCGGAACCACCATGGGTGATAGAATGTCGTTTGTGCGTAACATGGTTTTTAGCCAATGTGCCGCAGCATAGGTCGTGAAGCTATGCTTTTACAAGTAACATGGGCTGTGAATCCATGAAACTCTGAAGTGTCGAGGTTGAACAAGCATAGTGCAAAATGTAGTAAGATATCAGGCGCAACGTACGCATAATCCAACCTTCGGCAATAAGAAACAGCGTCCTTCCAACCATGGTCAGTTATCGTTCGAGTATTGCGAACGACGTACGTAATTTAGATAAGTAGATCGCAAGGTAAAGTCAAACGTTTTGTGGAACGTAGAAGTATACTCGAACTGCACTGCGCTCAGAAAGCAAGCTCTCTGATTCAACAACAAACCAATCCCATCTGAACGTCCAACTAGGTAGACATCCAGACAGAACCAGCCGTGCTGAGGCATCGCTGAAGCGAGACACCGTTACGCCCCACAGTCCGACCCGACCTGCGATAATAATTGATTTAGTAATATACGTGTAAATATGTTGTAGTTATGATATGTATATAAATCCACCAGAGGCAGATAAGATTTCGTCGGATGCTCTCAAGCTAGGTCCGCTAAGGGTCCTCACATTAGACAGCATCCAACAACACAGTGCGTTCAAACGATCTATTGCAAATATACCTGCTCAATATATTAATTTTATGCATCGCCCAACTTCTCTTGCCACACGCACACACAACAAGATGTTGACAACGTTGCGATAGCGAATGCTCGATCCCTCCTACACCACCGCCATACCCACCCTTGGCGAGCGGTCGTAACGACGGGAAACTTCTCCGTAAGCTTGTAGTCGCGTAATCATATACACCCATTCTGTACTACCATTCTATTATCGTTTTAATATTACTTTACTATTATTATATATATATATATATATATATATTTTTTTTTTTCTTCTATTTTCCACTGAATAGTAAGATACGTATAGTTACAATACGTCGTTCATCATAAGAAGATTTGTTTATATCAGTGCTGGAAAGACTGGCATGGCAATCTGTGGCGGTTTCCTTAAAGTCTTATCATAGTTTTAGAATAAAAGTTTAACAAAAATTTAGATACTTAATTACGTTGGTTAAGCATTGGCGATTGCTAGCTCCGGGAGATTGTCAGCATCTCCCGGAGCGAGCAATCGCAAACTCTATTTGAATAAAAATCATTTGAATTTGAATTTGAATCTATTAACGGCCAAAACACCTAGCCACAAAAAAATAAGGCAAGACATTCTCAAGACTCACAGTTCCAGCACGACGCACATGTATTTCCCCCAGTCGTACGCGTCGTACAGCTGGATCAACCGCGGGTGTCGCAACCGCCTCATCACATCGACCTCGCGTTCCACATTGCGCCTCTCATCCCTTCGGTTCACGGAGACCAGCTTTGCTGCTAACTCGAGGCCGGTGGATTTCTCTCGGCACAGGTACACTGTGCCGAATTTGCCCCTGAGGAAACGAGCTTCGTTTAAAGGAGATTCACACATAGAACACATAGATATCTCGTTGTGTAGCAGATCAAGATGGGAGTAGATCGGTTAGCCATTATGCAAAACGGATTTGTATAAGAGGCTGGAGATAGAACGTGAATTATACAGATAGATGGAGAAATCTTCTGTAGCAGGCCTAGGCCCATAAAAAGCTGTAGAGCCGATGAAGATGAGGATGTGAGTAAGGATTCAACAATTAATCATACAGGGCAAGATACAAGGCAGAAGGGGGATGGAAAAGGACATTTTGGCTGAACCTTCGCCACTGGTAAAAGTAAGCACCCGATCGCTATCTAGATCTGCATTGTCAAAAGTTCAAGTTGCCAATATGAGCGCGACCCGTCGATTGAAGAGGCAACAAAAGAAAAAGACAGATTTCATTTATCACAATAATTCACAACTAGTTGAGGAAATGAATAATGGAATGCCAGCGAGTGGTAGAAACTCTTGAATAATAACAAATACATAGGTATGTCAATGGAACGTATAAGTACGTCAGTTTGTAGTAATTTGTGCGAGTGTATTGGAGTACAATAGATGACTCACCTGCCGATCTCCGATAGCATATCGTAGAAGTCGTTAACATCTGTATTTCTTTTGATTGCGACATCCCGATATGAAAATGGTGGCTCGATTTCTGCAAAAGAAAAAGGGTTTTAAGTACCTAACGTTTTTTATTTTTTTTATTCGATGTCAACTTATTCGTTGCCTGCGATCTCATCTGCTAGTATCTGCTAGGAAGTGCTTGTTCAGGGTATGGCAGTTATATTAAACCTGTACATCTTATCGGTTTCTATTTACACATAATCGCACGGAAACGCTATAAAATTCGTATCAACTTTATCAGAAAAATTTAAAATTACGATGCCTGGCTGCGTTGGAATGGAATCGATAGTGTTAGATTTAATTTAGATTGGTACAGTTAGGTATTTGATCTTAAATATTACTAAAACAATTCAATGTATGTTAAATATAATTAAATTTATTTTAAAGTAAGTTAAATATTTAAATTTATGGGTGATTTTTTTTATTTTTTTTTATGTTATTTTAGTTACATGATGTATTATTGTAAGTTTGAATTATTCATAATAATAATTTAGGAAAACATTTTTTACATAAAATAGCATTCTTTTGCAATTGAAAACATTATTCAATGTACTAAGTACTTAAAAGACTGTGGATTCTGAAATAGTGACAAAAAATTCGACCAACAGAGCCAATACAATAAATCTACGGCGAGGCAAAGACCGTTGTCGTCTTTTTATAACAAGTAATAAAATTAAAAATTTTAAAAAAACCCACGACGAACTGCAGAGCTCCATTATACCTTTGACCTTTATAACTTTGAAACAACAATTAGAACGTAGCAAACGTATATATTACATGATATCTAAAACACAAAACTGCATCTTTGACAGCTCAGTAGTTTTTTTGACCAGTGTGGTGGACTATGGCCAAACCCTTTTCAAATGGACAAATCAAAAGAGTTCAAACGCCACGGGTATACGATGAGAATTTAAGGAGTTCCCATGATCGCCTCCTGACTCCATCATGATACCCTGGGCAGCATCTAGGTACAAGCCAAATATATCTAAAACAAAAAGCCCGCATCTAAATCAGCACAGTAGTTTTTGAGAAAAATGGTAACATATTGAAAAAATTAAATCATAGACTACAGCTCAGCTTTGTTGTCTATGGTCCTAAAATATATCTAAGAACCTTCTCACAAGCTATACACATCTAATGAAAAAAACAGCATTTCAATCGGCCCTGTACTTTTTGTAAAAAATGGTAACATATCGAAATATTAAAATAATAGAGACAGCTCAGCTTGGTTGTCTATGGTCCTAAAATATATCTAAGAACCTTCTCTCAAGCTATATATATCTAACTAGTATTTCGACCTGTGCGCGAGCTGCTAAAGCAGCTCACGGTTTGTGGTTAGACTTACAAGTAGTACAGATTTTACTGTACTAAACTGAATTCATTTTTTATGGTGATAACAAAATAAATAAAAATGGCGCTGATTTTTTAAAACTTTGGTAACAGTTTCCTGTTTCGTAACCCCAGGGAGTCCTAAATATCGATTTTGAACGAAATTGGTCAATTTACAAAGAATTTCAAAATGGCGCTGATTTTCTAAAATTTTGGTAACAGTTTCCTGTTTTGTGACCCCAGGGAGCCCTAAATATCGATTTTGAACGAAATCGGTCAATTAACACAGAATTTCAAAATGGCGCTGATTTTTTAAAATTTTGGTACCAGTTTCCTGTTTTGTGACCCCAGGGAGCCCTAAATATCGATTTTGAACGAAATCGGTCAATTAACAAAGAATTTCAAAATGGCGCTGATTTTTTTTTAATTTTGGTACCAGTTTCCTGTTTTGTAATCCCACGAAGCCCTAAATATCGATTTTGAACAAAATCGGTTAATTAACAAAGAATTTCAAAATGGCGCTGTTTTTTTAAAGTTTGGTAACAGTTTCCTGTTTTGTAACCCCAGGGAGTCCTAAATATCGATTTTGAACGAAATCGATCAATTAACAAAGAATTTCAAAATGGCGCTGAGTTTTTTAAATTTTGGTACCAATTTCCTGTTTTGTGACCCCAGGAAGCCCTAAATATAGATTTTGAACGAAATCGGTCAATTAACAAAGAATTTCAAAATGGCGCTGATTTTCTAAAATTTTGGTAACAGTTTCCTGTTTTGTGACCCCAGGGAGCCCTAAATATCGATTTTGAACGAAATCTGTCAATTAACACAGAATTTCAAAATGGCGCTGATTTTTTATAATTTTGGTACCAGTTTCCTGTTTTGTGACCCCAGGGAGCCCTAAATTTCGATTTTGAACGAAATCGGTCAATTAACAAAGAATTTCAAAATGGCGCTGATTTTTTTAAAATTTTGGTACCAGTTTCCTGTTTTGTAATCCCACGAAACCCTAAATATCGATTTTGAACAAAATCGGTTAATTAACAAAGAATTTCAAAATGGCGCTGTTTTTTTAAAGTTTGGTAACAGTTTCCTGTTTTGTAACCCCAGGGAGTCCTAAATATCGATTTTGAACGAAATCGATCAATTAACAAAGAATTTCAAAATGGCGCTGATTTTTTTAAATTTTGGTACCAGTTTCCTGTTTTGTGACCCCAGGGAGCCCTAAATATAGATTTTGAACGAAATCGGTCAATTAACAAAGAATTTCAAAATGGCGCTGATTTTTTAAAATTTTGGTACCAGTTTCCTGTTTTGTAATCGCACGAAGTCCTAAATGCAATAAACCGCATCTCAATCGGCCCAGTACTTTTTGTGAAAAATGGTAACAGTGGTTGAAAAATTAAGATCATAGACTACAGCTCAGCTTTGTTGTCTATGGTCCTAAAATATATTTAAGAACCTTCTCACAAGCTATACACATCTAATGCAAAAAACCGCATCTCAATCGGCCCAGTACTTTTTGTGAAAAATGGTAACATATTGAAAAAATAAAATCATAGACTACAGCTCAGCTTTGTTGTCTATGGTCCTACAATATATCTATGAACCTTCTCACAAGCTAAACATATCTAATGCAAAAAACCGCATCTCAATCGGCCCAGTACTTTTTGTGAAAATTTTTAACACATAGAAAAATTAAGATCATAGACTACAGCTCAGCTTTGTTGTCTATGGTCCTAAAATATATCTAAGAACCTTCTCACAAGCTATACACATCTAATGCAAAAAACCGCATCTCAATCGGCCCAGTAGTTTTTGTGAAAAATGGTAACATGTTGAAATATTAAAATCATAGACTACAGCTCAGCTTGGTTGTCTATGGTCCTAAAATATATCTAAAAACCTTCTCACAAGCTATACGTATCTAATGCAAAAAACCGCATCTCAATCGGCCCAGTACTTTTTGAGAAAAATGGTGACAAAAAAGTGCACAAACAAACAAACAAACAAACAAACAAACAAACAAACAAACACACAACCTCTTAGGGCAAACACATATACCGTCTCCGCTTCGTCGAGGGTAAAAACACCTTCACACATTTTGGCAGCTGTATTTTTGTATTTATTTCTTAAAACGAAGATTCTTATCTCACTTCCTTTTAAAACGGAAACGCAATGGTTCCTGTTACTGATAAACACAAGTTAAATAACCGAAACCATTGCTAAGCATCGCTAAGATGAAAGTCAAAGAATCGCAGATACACAGACTTCCGATAAACTTTTTTTTTTTCAATGCGATTGACATTTTAAAAGGTAATTAAGAAGCTAAAACATAGATATTAGCCAGGATTTATATAAGTCTTATTTGTTAATCTTACTAATATTATAAATGCGAAAGTTTGGATGGATGTATGGATGTATTGGATGTTTGTTACTCAATCACGCGCCAACGGCTGAACGGATTTGGCTGAAATTTGGCACAGAGATAGATTATAGTCTGGAATAGCACATAGGCTATTCCAGACTATAATCTATTATTATACTAACTATATTTTTATTAATCTATAACTATATTTTTATCCCGGAAAATTAAGGAGTTCCCGCGGGAACCAAAACACCTCAAACCACGCAGACGAAGTCGCGGGCATTCGCTAGTTACTTATAACTTTTATTTTGATAAGTTCTACCCAATATGCCAGAGACGGCAACAAAGGAGAAGGCAACTGCAACCAGGTAACTTTTGTTAGTAAATATCTGAAAGTGAGGAAATATGAGGAAATTAACGAGCATAAACAGAGTATTCTACTAGGGCAACACCGAGTAGTAAACCTAGGGCAACATCAAGTACAACGATCATCAACGGACAGATGTACACTGCTGGACACAAGGTCTCTTGTAACTTGTAAGGACTTTCGCACGCCACGTTCTTCGTCGCTTGGATACAGTGGATCCCGCAGAGATCCTCGCTTGGTTTCATTAACCCAGACAACTGCGGTGGAGTTCTCTCACAATGCTACCATCCGTCGCAAGTGAAGGATAAAATCGTGCGGGAGGCGGTGCGAACCAAAACTAAGAAAACTGAATATACCTCTATCATCTTCAGCATGATCTTTTGATTTGACGATCCAACCACTGATAAGACGAATGTCGTGATCGTGTGTTCGATTGGCAACATTTATTTATTATTTATAGAATGGCAATACTGATTTCATGTTGGTATTGCACTATTAATGAATTCAGAGTTGGTAGAGGGTAGGCGAAAAAGACATTGTGTATAAATACGGGCGTCATTCTGTAAACAGGAAGTTGAGTATCGCTCGCCATCAGAGGTGCACGCCTGTGCTGTGTACATTCTTATATATCATAATATATACAGTGTTATACTTTTGTGTATAGAGTGAGTTGAGACGTGGTGTTGGAAAGTAAAGTGTGTGCGAGATGATAGCTGAAATGCCAGTAAGTCCTTTGTTGTATCGTTCCAATTTATTATTTATTTATTATTTAATCTCTGATGCATTTTAAGAGTAATCTTTAACACATGTGTTAGTGTGCTATTTCAGGATTTCTATAAGGTACATTGTGGGTAGCGAAGTTGTTCGCTACTACCCAAAAATATGCCCGTTCTATGCCCACGTGTAGTTTTATGAACTTCCAAATAAAGATCCGTAGTTAGTCAATCGGTCTTAGGTTGTATCTAGTCATGGAATATATAGACCTTAACGGCAATTCGTGACACGAATAAATAAGTAGTAGCGGTCACAATCGACTATAGCAACGGTCTACCAAATACTGTAAGCTGAAGGAAAATAAATGTGTAGGTTTCTTTAGTTTTTATATCAATGCTTCTTAATCAAACTTGAGAGTCAAGCCTTCAAAAAACTTGTTTTAGAAAGTGGTTCCCATTTACACCGCAGTCGACAGCCGCATGAACGGTTGGCTGCCGTTCAAGAATTCGTCAAACTTGGGTGCAGTGAGCTGTCAGTTCTGCAGCCGGCAGTCAATTGTTTAGTCTGGTGCAGCGGCATCGCGTTTAGGGTTACCTTTTTTTTTAAGTCCTGACTCCTTGGCTTCATTGGTCAAGTAGCAACAATCTCTACAGTTCTGACACAATATGTAACAGTGCTAACGTATTCGAATCACCGAGTTTCTGGCGGTAGATTCACTAGACGATTCAAAAGCACTTGTAAAAGTTTATTTGAATAAAAAACATTTGAGTTTGAGTTTCGTTTGTGATGATAGTACTTACTGATTCCCACAGGAACTTTTAAATTCTAATTATTTCAAAAACATACTAAATTATGTCAAAATATATTAGATACAGAGCCCGTCGGTGCAACGTTGTGGGTATAAGCTTCTAATTCTAATTTCGCATTTATATTATTAGTAAGGATACAGAAAAGTGCCTAGAAAATTTTAAGTCTGGTAAGTAAGCCTAGATTTACAATCTAGATGAATCAAGCAATGACGTCAAATGGCGCCTGCGAAACCGTGATGTGTTGTCTTTGATATGATGTGCTTTGAAGTTTATGATTGGCAAATCCAGTTCGCAAGTGCTTGTTTACGAATTTTTCCCCTCGCATCGTAAATTAGGACGAAGCAGCGATCTGATAATGTTTTACAATCAAAACAAATCAGTTTATTAAACGGGATTTCTATGATATGTATGTATGGTGGTATGGATTATGGTTATGTCAAGTACTATGTAAAGTATAGATTTTAAAAAAGGGTTGAAATTTGATGACGTCACAACTATGTATTGATACAAACTTCGAGCATGGAAGCGTGTTTTTAAGTTTGATAAAGTATTGCTGGTTTGATTTAGTTGTCATCATGCCTATTAGGATGATTGTTCTATGAAAGAAACACGTCAGAGTCCTTTTTTGGTGGGTTACCTATCTATCACTTTTCACTACCCATATAATTTTAAACTACGGCTTCGTCCAGGTGGATTAAGGTTTTAGAAAAATCTCCCGAAAACTAAACCATAGCAAAAGTTAAAGAAAATTAATAACGGCCGGTTTCTGAATTGAGAATTTCATGTTGTCTGTCTCAAAGACTACCTACTTAAGGACTATTTAAGCAAATTTTTGTTTCTTAATTGATATTGTGTAAGGTTTGAGAGTTGCAACTTGCTGTTTTTGCTTGAATGCTTAATTCAGAAACCGGCCCAATATCAATTCAGTAACAAAAATTTGCTTAATTAGTCCTTAAGTAGTCTTTGAGGCAGACTCAACATGAAATTTTCAATTCAGAAAAGCTACACCAGACTAGACCAGAAAAAACTCAGAAATTATAAGTTCTCAAATTTAGGGTAAATTCGAGATCTCCCGCATAATCATAAGACTACAGCACTTACCAATTCGCCACGGATGGCGTCATTTCCTATTATTTATTGTCGAGCATTAGTTAGTCTGTTACACTTCGGTATCACGGCGGCCTCCTAAATGTTAAGAGTCGAATGTAATTCGGGATCCATGATACATACGCTATACTTATGCATGCATTTGATTGTATGAAAATAGATCTTATTGTTCCCGACTGAATTGTATGAATCATACATATGCGTAACGAAGAAATAATTTTGGATGGAAGTATACAGACTGAGATATAATGATATTATGCAGTGGCGTGCACAGCATTAGCAGCCAGGGTAGGTATTAGGTACCTACTACTATTAATATATTATACAATATATGTACATACAGTAATCATTTCTACTATTGTCAGCTTTGCGTTTTAAATTGAATTGAAATTTTGGAAAAGATAAAAAATTGTGTATTTGTTTAGTGATGAAGGTTTAACTAGGCTGATATTTGACTCATTCAATGTATTTCACTCGGTTCGTTCTTTGGCGGGGATACGCCATATTGGAATAATTAACATAAATACGAGTATTTCGACGTTTGAAAGTCAGGCTCCTGCCGGCAGACTCGGCGAGTATTGAATACTTTTGTGTTTAGATCGCAATTTGATTCAGAGCTTAGCAGTAGCAACTGCAGTCTGATCAAATCATTAATTTATTATTGTCGTAATGCTTTGGCAAAGTTTTTTAATTAACTGTTTACATTAAATCTCTCGTGAAACCGCTACACGTTGTGACCATTCGCTCGTGGAAGTTTTAAAGAGGGTACAAACATATTTTAAAAGTAATTTTAATTATTTGCCCACTTCTGGAATTATGCTTTCACTATGTACATATGCACTATGTACTTCTATACTCTACTAAGTAGGGGAGAGTAGGGGAAACACGAACGCCGGGTAATCACGAATACAATGGGTCTAGTATGTTAAAAAGTTTTGGCCGTATTTTATTCGATATCCCTACTATTTCGACTAGGATAAGCAGGGAGTCGATTATGGCAAAATGTCAGCAATTATAGTGTGACGATCATCATGTTGCCACAAAAATACCGTACTACTTATTGTAATATCAGCTTATCACAACCATTGATATTGTAGCAATAATGCATTAATTGATAAAAATGCAATGCAGCAATGCTTTTAAATGCCTATATTATGACACGCCACAGAATGTATGGATAGGTGAAACGGTAGCATCATGCTACCGTTAATCAAATAGTAATCTATATCTATATATCTTTAAACTTATAATAAAACTGTAACTGGAAGATTTCTGTACATTTAATATATTCTGAAAATTTTAATCGGGGTATGCTTTACTATCGATACTGAGCCCAAAACAGATTTTTATTTAATTTTTGTCTGTCTGTCTGTCTGTATGGCCGCGCATCACGCGAAAACTAATGAACGGATTGAAATGAAATTTGGTATAGCGGTAGCTGATACTCCGGGTCAATATATAGGATACTTTTTATCCCGATAGAAAATAAGGTTCCTCCAGGATAGGGGTTTTTTGTTGATTTCACTCCATAACTCAGTCAAATATGAACTTATTTGAATAAATCCTTCTTTATTAGAAGGTATGTATCATCAGGTAAGTTTTGCCCAATTTTGGTGAAGATTTGATAAATATTATCAGAGACAGAGGACAAAACTCCTCAACAGGTAACAGCAATTCACTTGATTAGGACTTAATAATGTCTTTTTGGTGGCGTTTGAAGAAAACAAAATTAATTATAAAAAATTGCGAACACGAGAAAATCTGTCATCAGCTGTCAACATAAGTAATTTACTGTTTACATCGGTATTCCGTATATTTCCATAATATTTCGATGCCATATGTTTGCCTGTGATACGTGGACTTAATTTCGTGTATTAAAATGTTTAAGTAGCTTGAAAGGGCAGATAACAAACTTTGCTACAGAAGCAGTATGTTCTGGAACGGAATCCTCAGTAAAGAAGCTCGAAGACAAATGCCGTAACCAAGAACTTGAGGTAGTTTATCCAACCGCATAATAGGACTGTGGCTATTATACCTATATGTATAAGTATGCGAAAGATTGGATGGATGTTTGTTACTCAATTACGCCAGAACGGCTCAATAGATCTGGCACAGAGATAGGTTATAGTCTGGAGACTGGAATAACACATTTACTTTTATTTTTACTTTTAACCCGAAAAATTAGAGAGTTCCCGCAGGAACCAAAAAACTTTAATCCACGCGGACGAAGTCGCAGGCATCAGCTAGTAGGTATATATTATTACCTAATATCATGACAGGGGATACGGATGCATATTTACGGTGTAGGTTGTAGGTACGTCACGATACAATAATAATTGAGCTGCAATTATTACAGTTCATCTTGTCAGAGGCACTGCCGTGTTCCCAAGTATTTTATCCAAAAAAACATACTTAACGGTAACGTCATATTAATGCACATACCTAACGACAGCTTATTGCTCATTAATTACACAAGTGGCTTTTGGATTTTAATATAAATACGCAAAACAAATATTAAATTAAATTCAAAATGAAGGCCGAACGTTATTGCACTGTTTTCCAGAAAATTCGCTCCGGTAATAAAATACCTAATATCGCCTTCTATGATACCTAATAATATTATTGTATCGAGTCGTGAATAGTATTCGACAGGAACAAAAACCATTGTACCTACCTACCTAAGTATAATTTATTTTCCTCAGTTAACCTAGGACAGGAGTGGACCTTAAGTGGACTTAAAAGGTTATCTACCCAGAAACGCGTTTTGCCTAATAATGCCTAATAAAAGGATCTCTCTCTCTGAGTCACATAATCGTATAAGAGTTTTCTAGGGATAACCATGCGACGGGTTTCCAGGCTTTTTCGCATAAATCAATCTACATCGCTTGGTCTAACTGAAGGCTTTATTTACACGTAGATTTTCTCCAAAAACTTTTTCTATAAAAGGCTTTTCAGAAATACCTACTGATAGAATCCTGGTCGTTGAGTTTTTACTTGTCTTAAGCACCATGCGTTGGCCTTCAAAACAAGGCAAGTACTTAGGAATAAACATGTTTAATGATCACTATGCCCATGCTAAGAATCTAAAGTCTGTTGTTTTGTAATCAGCGAATGCTGTGAAATGCGTCATTAGTGATCTATTCGTTTAAGATGAATGGCTATACGCCATACACATAGGTATACTATTCATAATGCCATTTGCCACGTGCGAACATGCTCGATGTTAAACAAGAAATTTGGAATGTATGTGCTTTTCGGATACCTACGTATAGGAAGCAAACGAACAGACGGGTCGCCTCAATTTAGTATTTAGTGAGTGAATGATTCTAGTTTTGAGGGAACATAATTAACAGGTGAAAGCCCAGAAAGCTGGTTCCACAATTTGCACGTACTTTGAAGAAACAAAGTCCTGGTAAGTCGTCCCGTCCTAAACGTCCAGCTATGAAACTTGCCTGTATCGACTATCGAAGTATTGAGTATGTACTTATTGAAGACTGAGGATCCACGATTTGGATCTCTTATTGAAGACTGAGGATCCACGATTTGGATCTCTGTGCAACATGAGTTGAATTGGGCATAATATTTTTTCTTAATTATGGTCCAATTTTCGGAATAGGACTATAGTCTTATTATTATAAAACTCGCTACTTTTAGCAGAAGATTAAGCTCGCCTTTTCACTCCCCAAAATACTCTCTTATCTCTGTTTTACATCTCAAGTCTCAACCGTATTTATTATTTCGTCCCACAAAAATTCGAATGTATATGTCACCGTAAGATTGTAAAAACAGTTAGATTATAATCTAACTCGCGAAATTCTAAACTGTCGAATGATTACAATAATACGGATTATTTTTCGGTATAGATTGTAATCTGTTAGGTTTATTAACCCGATAGAACCTAAATGAACGGCCGCAGGCCTTATGATACTTGATTATTTATGTCAAACCCTAACCTAACCTACTAGAAAGAGACAAGAAAACGTAAATACAATGAATATTTCAAAAATTGACACTTAATACATTGAACGGTTCACAATATTTCGACTGTTTACAATCTATCGAAAAAAAAAGCGTTAGATTACAATCTTACGGTTTTTACAATCTTACGGTGACATAAAAATAGAATCGGCATGCACTTAATGAAGCTTTGTTTTGTTCGTCGAGCATGCGTCTACGTGTGGTATCACCATAATGATAGCAGTAGCACGTAGCAAAGGCGGATGTGACGTGGTGTCATTTGGAAAATAAATGATTCTTTACTAGTAGCCGCGTTGGACGGGCTCCAAAATGCATTACTCAAATGTGAGGTTGTTAGAGGGTATTGTTTCTTCATACAAGGCATTTTGCGACATCAGATTGAAGTAGGATGATAATTGATTTTTAGTAGAATAAGATGGCTATTTAAATTTTTAATGAATTGTATTTGCGATATAAAATCCATACATTATAATAACATTAAAATCTAAATTAAATCTAAATGGCTATTTCATTTTTACTAGAATACGTTTATAAGGTATCCTTTTTTTTGTTGACGGGGGGAAATCTCCTTCAGATACTTCCTGGGGGGGAAATCGGGGTAGGATTTGTACCTACTAAAACCCCCTCGGTGGCCGACCTTAACGCATGTTGGGAGGATCCGAGATCTCCGAAGAACGCAATCAGTGCCTCCCATGTGCGATGCCCATAGGGCTCATCCCGGACTCCTGGAAAAGTCCCCTCATTACCTTGACCTATACATGATGTATATTTTATTTATTTCACAAAATTTTACATAGTAAGACTTAGATCTACAAAATGGCGGCGGTATGGCGGCTTATTGGCCACAGCAAGCTGCCATCTTCCCAGGGTCGCATTGTTAGGTGCTATAAGGTAGGTATCCTATTGCATCAATAGCAATAGCTTATTGTTAAAAGAGCAAGGTTATGAGTCCCATTTGTTGCACTATCCCCCCCCCCCCCCCTCCATCCTGCTCCCGCTTTCTTTTAAAAGTTTCCTCTGTCCTAAGGTTGCCTGGAAGAGATCGCTGTTTAAGCTATAAGGCCGCCTGTTGTGCCGTATCCATTAATATGTTTGTTTTTGTCTTTTCATTTCTTTGTGTACACTATAGTATATTTTACTTTACTTATTGTCGTAGGTACCTATATTCCTTTCCTAGCACAAGCTTTACGGTTAGTTAGGGCACAATAACTAATGCGATTAGGGTAAATAAGAATATTGAATGTCTTACATATTTATTTTAATTTACAAAATTAAAATAGGTATGCAGTCGTGTAATCTTTATTGGTTTCTTTCATCAATAATGTATGAAAATTTTAATGACAAAATAATGAGTCCATTAACCCTTACAATCTGCAAGTTGTTATACCTAAATAAATACAAAAACATTTATAATGGGCACCTATTATCATTATATTTTTTTTTATAAAATAGAAACCTCCGACGACCTCCGTGGCGCAGTGTGTAGCGCTGTTGTCTTAATGTGCGGAGGTCCCGGATTCCATCCCCGGCAGGGTCAATTTGAGAATTTATAATTTCTGAATTTTCCCTGGTCTGGCCTGGTGGGAGGCTTCGCCCGTGGCTAGTTACCACCCTACCGGCAAAGACGTGTCGCCAAGCGATTGAGCGTTCCGGTACGATGCCGTGTAGAAACCGAATAGGGGTATGGGTTTAATATAACTGCCATGCCCCTAACAGGTTAGCCCGCTACCAACTTAGACTGCATCATCACTTACAATCAGGTGAGATCGCAGTCAAGGGCTAACTTGTAGTGAATAAAAAAAAAAGAAAAAAAAAGCATAATATTATTTTAGGTGTACCACTGAGGCCTTAAATACATAACTAGCAGACACCGTAGTCCGTAACCGACTTCGTTCAGGTCGCTTCTCTAATTGCTATGGTACTTTATGTGGAAAAATTTTCATTTTCCGTGACAAAAAGTAGCCTTAGTGGCTATGTCCGTCTCCGAGAATCAAGCTACCTCTCTATACCTACCATAGTAGGTACAAAGTAAGGGAAGTAAGTAGGTATATAGGGAGACTCGTGGAAAACGTGTTGTTTATTGTGTATAAACAAACGTAACATAAACAAAACACAAATCCTTCAAAAAAAGCTCTTTATTCCTTTTCGTGTTTCTCTCGTAAGTCAAAATGGAGCGCGCGATCTCACACCCAAGTAATTGGCTCGAATAAAATAAACAAAAACATTCGATTTTTGGCAGAAGATCGGAATCCGTCTTTTTTTAGACCGGCCAGTTGAACGACTGAACGAGTCGAACGACAGTTGTTACGAGTGACAACTGCCTCTGATTTGTGAGAGACCATTTGTCTATGTTCAGAAAAAGAATTGATAATAACTATTCGTCCAAACCTAAAAATTTGTGTGACACACAGACGGACAGATTGGACTACGATAGGACGGAACTATAAGGCCGACGTCACCAATTCAGAATCGCATTCTCAAATACATTTTGTAGTACCTACCTAAAAATCCACATATGCTGATGTATTCAGGTTTTGCTTTTGAAGATCGATCTGTCAAAATGATTCTGACGAGTGTTCTAAATTCAGGCCTACAAATCCGTACTACCTACTAATAATATAAATGCGAAAGTGTGTCTGTCTGTCTGCTACGCTTTCACGGCCCATTTTGATGAAATTTTCAACCATTTTTAGGGTTCCGTAGCCAAATTTGGCAAAAACGGAACCCTTATAGATTCGTCATGTCTGTCTGTCTGTCTGTCCGTCCGTATGTCACAGACACTTTTTTCCGAAACTGTAAGAACTATACTGTTGAAACTTGGTAAGTAGATGTATTCTGTGAACCGCATTAAGATTTTCTTACAAAAATAGAAAAAAAACAATACATTTTTTGGGTTCCCCATACTTAGAACTGAAACTTTCAAAAAAATATATGATGTACATTACCATGCAAACTTCCACCGAAAATTGGTTTGAACGAGATCTACTAAGTAGTTATTTTTTAATACGTCATAAATCGTAAACCGCAATTTACCTTTCATTCAATCAATCAAAACTTACTACAGGTTTGTACGGAACCCTCGGTGCGCGAGTCCGACTCGCACTTGGCCGGTTTTTTTTTTTAATTAAAATTGGTATAGCGGTAGGTAACATCCC
This sequence comes from Erebia epiphron, assembly GCA_963932025.1. Taxonomy (NCBI): domain Eukaryota; kingdom Metazoa; phylum Arthropoda; class Insecta; order Lepidoptera; family Nymphalidae; genus Erebia; species Erebia epiphron. The sequence goes on from OZ009946.1 coordinate 29,280,789, forward strand.
GGGAAAGGACATAGGATTATTAAGGAAAATTAAGGAGTTCCCCCGGGAATCAAAAACGACGACGTCGCGGGTATCATCTAGTAACAAGGAAGTCGGTTAAAATAAGTTGCAACCTTTTGTTTTAGGTAACTGTGATCAAGAATTTACCGCAAACCGATAACAGAATATAGGTAATGCTTTAAAAGCAATTAAGTCAGAAAACCCAATGACGAATTGTATGCCATTACTAAATCACTTGTGGATAGCTTTTTACATAATATTATCAAAGAGATCGATAGGACATAAATAGGTTATCCCATATCTTATCTGAATATCTGAATTTAATAGCTTTCTTTGTAACGTGAGTCATCCTAGATAGAAACTGATTATTAAAAGTACCTATAAGGGAAAACGGAAGCCGTATGGGCATTCCATATACTGGCCTGGAGGTTCCATATACTGGGTATTGGTGTCCTCAGTTAAACCAGTGGTTTTGGAAACTTTAGATTTCGGATAAGAGTTTTCTTTATCTCGTAATTTTTTCGAGAAATCCCACAAAGCCGGTTCGGTATAGCAAATGTTTTATAATAATAAGTGGAGTAAATGTAGGTAGAGGAGAAATGGTAGATATACCAGATAAACCTAGAATCATATTATAATAAGTCTAGGCCTAGAACATGCTTTTCTACATTACACGAATAGATGATGTTTGTAATGTTTAATAGGACAACAAACATGCAAAATATACCTAGTGAAAAATGTGATACATGAAACTTCTTCCGCGCGGATTCAGGTTTATCCCATGAGAACTCTTTGATCGTCCGGGTTGCAAAGAAGCTCTGGATGTCCGTCTTTGGGATACAATCAATACAGTACAATATTAATATGTATGGAATATGGATGCTAGTTATCGATAAAAAATTCTACGAGATACTTTTTAGGATAAATGATCAAGTTCAATGATTTACGCAGGGAATATTAATTCAATGGCTATCAAGGTGAACATAATGAGTAAACCAAGCGGATAATTGGGTCAATGCCTTACGTATACAGCTGATAAAGCCAAATTAATCGTACCTATCTACAGGTATAAGTATAACAATAATGTGCACACGGAAAACCAAATGCTTTGATAATATAATCATTTACTTCTAATCTGAATAAATTATATATAACTAGTAACGTACAGCGCCCCATACAATATAATATATAAACCTTCTGGGACCCACGCAAACACAAAAGTTCCATCAAAATTGGTCCAGCCATTCTGAAGTGATGCGCTTACATATATTTGGCGTTTGAATTTAATTTAGGTAGGTACATAGAAGATAGATACTATATTTCTTTATACCTACAAAATTAATTAATGGGTTGTCTGGAGGCACTTTTAATGATAAGGCCATCCTTGCGTACTTTGTTTTGTTTTCTTTTCTTTTCTATGTATTTTTATGTTTTGTGTAGCAATAAAGAGTTTATCCATCTATCGATCTATCTACATTTCAGAAAAATTACCTATTTATTTTCAAATTACCTTTTCAGATTAAGTTGCTCTTGCAACTAACGAAAACATATGAATTACGGTATCTTATAAAAATTCTTTCCAAAAAAAACGACTGCCAACGCGGGCGGGCGGGTATAACAAGGATAAGCAAAGTTGACGCATCAGACTCGCCCGACTTCAACATAGTGGGTAGAAATCCAAATTATTTTGTACTTTACAGTGGCGTTGGAACTTTTTAGTGTCAGGGTTGAGGATTCGGAGTCAGATTTTTTTATGGGACCACCTCGAGGGCTTCCTCTAGCGACTGATAGGAAAAAAAATTCAAATCGGTTCAGAAACCATGGAGATATGCATCGACATACATTTAAAAAAAAAATACGCGCCGAATTGAGTACCTCCTCCTTTTTGGAAGTCGGTTAAAAACTAGAGCTACGTGAGTTCCAAACGCGCCCTTGTCTGAGATGATCGCTAAACTAATAATACAAAATATATATAATAGCCTCACCTCCAACGGGATCCGTTTCATCAACGTGAATCATGTCAAATGATCTGAAACAAACAAAGATTGATCAATACAGTACAACGTTAATTAACCTTAAAAAGCAGAAACGTGAAAAACAGTAGCTGAATAAGGCAACAAATACACGTATTGGAAACTCAAAAACGAAAACATTCCGTGAATCATTCGACACGAAAATAATCATTAACCGAACCGTGTAAAATTCCGTTCCCAGATCGTTAAATACGACATAAATAAGTACATGCATATAATAAGTATGATATATTTTCGTTTAACTTGACCAATTTATATTGCCACGGAAGTAATATTTGTCAAACGTCACTTCGCGCTTTCTTTTTCATCTCAGATCGTGGCTTCATCATTATTTAGATGAACGTCATCTTTCCTACTTAACTAACTATATCCAACCATATTGGGGCAATAGTTTTGAGAATTCTCTTTTGCGTCTGTCCATCTGTGTGCCTAGTGAGTTTCTAGTTTCTACTTTCTTCCCATTCATACGATTTGTATGGAATTATCAACCGCTGGACAGCCTAGCCGCTCGATCAATTCAGGTACTAAAATTAATTTTTTTATCCACTACAAGTTAGCCCTTGACTGCGATCACACCTGATGGTAAGTGATGATGCAGTCTGAGATGGTAGCGGGCTAACCTGTTAGGGGCATGGCAGTTATAATTAACCCATATCCCTAATAGGTTTCTACACGACATCGTACCGAAACGCTAAATCGCTTGGCGGCACGTCTTTGGCGGTATAGTAACTAGCCACGGCCGCAGCCTCCCACCAGGCCAGACCAGAGAAATTCAGAAATTATAAATTCCCAAATTGAACCTGCCGGGGATCGAACCCGGGACCTCCGCTAAAACAGACAGCGCTCAACACAGCGCCAGGGACGTCGTCAAAACATCAATGATCAATTCCATAAAAATGGTAATTGGTAGTTAACGTTGTCGCGTTCGAATTTACGAGTATGTAAACAAACTCCCACTCGGACCTCTGATTAGATTGGTAGCAGGATTGGACGAATAAGTTACAGGATATACCTACACTGAATAATAAAGTTTGTGAAATTCAAGGTTATATCGACTTAACACAGGCAGCGTTACATTTCAAGTCTTTAGTCTTTGCATTGTCTCATAGCATAATTGGCAACTTTGTCTATGTTCGTTTTCTTATGTCCTATTAGTTCATATCATTAGTTGTACAGCTGTGAGGAATTCAAGGCCGAAAAAGTTTTGTTTATACCAATTTTGTTGCCGAGGTGTCCAAGTTTACTATAGGTATAATTAGCCTACGTATTTAGGTCAACTATTCGTTCTAGCTTTTTCTGTTTGTTATTTTTATTTATATTAGCTGTGATGTGAATGTGAATACAAGGACACGAAATTTTTGCTGGAGATTCCAATATAACTATACATAGTACATACATATTACTATGTATATGTATTAATTAATTATGTATTCAGTGGTTTATTCTTAGTTCATCCAAGGATTCAACCACCTTTTTTATTTGCACTCACAACTTTCACTAGACAAACTATACTAGCATTTTTTGTTTGTTTCTTTATTTCATTAGTCGGTTTCCTTGCCGCGTCTAAATAACTTGTATAGTTTTTCTTGCATTCAAGGACGACATAGCTTTGTTTATAGACCGTACGTTTTCGTCGAGGTCTCCAATTTTACTGTATAATAAGGCCTATTATATGCACGAGGACTCTTAAATTGATTTATTTAAATAATTTTATGCTGTTCCTCTTTGGCAACTACAATATGTATTTGCCAAAAAGGGACAGCATTAAAAAGTCCTTGTGCAAGCGGCCCTAAGTCTACGTATTTTAATCAACTATTATCTTTTCTGTTTGTTTGTGATTTTTAGTTCATTAGTAACTTGGTGTCCTTGAATTCGACACATCTGTATAACCAGCACATATTTTCGAATTCAAGGACAATATATAGCTTTGTTTATACGTTTTCGTCGTAGTTTCCAAGTTTACTGTATAATTAGCCTACGTATTTGGGTCAACTATTCGGCTTACGCGTTGTTATGATTCTCTGGCGACGGCGGCCGATGCTTAAATATTATTAGATGCGTCTTATTCAGTTAATATTCTAAGCAAAAGATAGCATATGTTACTTTTATCTTCACATGGTGAAATTTATGGATGTTTGTTACTCTTTCACGCAAAAACTACTAGATATATGTCACCGTAAGATTGTAATCTAACGCTTTTTTTTCGATAAACAGTCGAAAGATTGTGAACCGTAAGTGTCAATTTTTGAAATATTCATTGTATTTACGTTTTCTTGTCTCTTTCTGGTAGGTTAGGTTAGGGTTCCACATAAATACACACACTTACACTTAGGTTCTATCGGGTTAATAAACCTAACAGATTACAATCTACCGAAAAATAATGCGTTATATTGTAATCATTCGACAGTTTACAATTTCGCGAGTTAGATTATAATCTAACCGTTTTTACAATCTTATGGTGACATATAGACTATAGTAGGTATATTATACAGTGGGATTTTTTATCCATAATCCTTTTGTGAGGAAAAACACAAAATGTGTTTCGTGCAAAAACTACTGAACGGATTTTAATAAAAGGTGTGGATGTGGACTACACATTGGACTAGCACATTACATCTCGATATTCCCACGGAATCGGTATGATCTACGTGGGTGACACAGCGGGGCACTACTTGTCAATTATAATACGACCATGTACCTGTTTAAGAAGGTACGTTTTAGAAGAATCTTGGTATAGCTGAGTAGCCAGCATAGCTCTACGAGTCGCAAAACCGAAGTGACAATGGGTATACCACTCTGATTAGAAATGGAAGACGAGGTCCCAAGGTGCTGGAAAGACAATCCGTATCAGAAAACACAGGCCGTCAGGAGATAGAGTCGTAGGTTGCCAAAAAGGGGAGCTTATAGGTACAATGTGACCTAAAAATTACAGAAATTGGACAGTACACCAAAATGACAGTCATTGATTTTTCCCGAGCCTACTTTGGAACTCTAATCGATTAAGTAATACGCCGATTGACTAAATTGATTATTTATTAGCCTTTTAGAATTTACTGTAGTTGAATAATGTGCTAAATTAGTTCGGCTTGTCCTAAAGATTCGTGATGCTCCCATAAATAATTTGAAGCGTTTAAAAATGTGTTACTACATGATAAAGATTAATGAGTAGATACCTAGTTCCGGCAGATTATCTGCGTTTAAAACTCGGTGAGTAAGAACGGGGCAAGGTCAGTTTGTTTTGCTCATAATAATATTGCTGTTAGTAAAAATAATTAACTTTCTGATAAATCTTTAAGCCTTGTGAAATATCAATTACGTCAAGTGCTAGCAGCTGTGGCCAGTAAGATCGAATCATTCTAAAATTTGATTAGAGATACTCCAAGCATTTTCTTTTGCCAGTGCTTTCCTTCACTCTGATATAGTAAATGTGACTCCGCCGCAAAGGGAAGAAGAGAAAAAGGAGAAGAGAACTCTTGCAGTCTTCGTGTTGGCATGAGCTTAAGGTTGAAATAGTGTTTCACTTTCCAACCTTGGAGTCCGGACTGCTAGCCAAAATTTCTGGATTGAAAAAATTAAATAGTTAAAAATTGCCACTCGATTGTGTAAGGAAATTGTGATCGCAATCGATTGTCAAACGTAGTTTAGATACCAAATCTTCATTATATCAGGCATTATATAGGGCGCAGGCATCTGCCGGCACGTTAAGAATTTGGCGACCTCCCTGGCGCAGTGTTGAGCGCTGTTGTCTTAACGTGCGGAGGTCCCGGGTTCGGTCCCCGGCAGGGTCAATTTGGATATTTATAGTTTCTGAAATTTCCCTGGTCTGTGGTCTGGTGGGAGGCTTCGGCCGTGGCTAGTTAGCGTTCCGTGTAGAATAAGCCGTGTAGAATATCGAATAGGTGTATGGGTTTAATATAACTGCCATACCCCTACCCGCCACCATCTTAGACTGCATCATCTTGTACTTATACCTACGTTTTAAGCTGATAAATGATTACGATTTGCTTTATATTAAAAAGAAAAGCTAGAACTTCATGATCCGCAAATGAACAAGTTTACCACTAAACCAACGAGGTTCTTTACTTACATACCTTCCACGGAATGTAGGATAAAGTAAAACCTAGTGTCGGATTGCGAGATGTAAATGAGACGCAATGACTCTCACTATCGAAGTGATAGTAAAATTGTAGATACCTACTTAAATGCGATAGTCAATAGGTATATGTAGATAAGTACCTATAGTTTACAGTATGATTTGAGGATTTACTAAAATTCCCTAAACAGTTCTTCAACAATTTCCCTAAACTATTCCTCGTTTCTGGTTTTGACCGCTAGGATATGGAATGCTTCCGTTTTCCCCTCCTCTTTTAATATCCCACAAGTCAAGAGTGAATAGGCATCTTCTAGGCAAGCGCGCTCCACCTTAGGCTGCATCACCATTCACCACTTGCAAGCAAGTCTGAAGCAGAGAATTTTAATATACCTAGTCTAGAATACAAGTTTCATTTATCTCATTCTCTCGTAGGCTATACTTTTCTGAAGTTTCACTTCTGCCGTGTGTGAAATGCACACACACTTTTTTTTGTTATATTTCACCCTAATTTTTAAAATTAACTAGATGATGCCATCGACTTCGTCCGCGTGGATTAAGCTTTTTTTGGATTAAACTCCTTAATGTTCCAGGATAAAAATAAATTCCCCGGGATGTAACCTACCCCTATACCAAAGACTATATATTATTATAATTAATCTATGCCCTATACCTACCAAATTTCATCAAAATCGGTTGAAAAGATGGGCCGTTACAGCGAAAGCTGTTTGACAGACAGACAAACAGACACACTTTCGCATTTATAATATTAGTATGGATTTTAAAAAAAATTAGGAACCTTCTCCACACCATATCAATGGTAGTTAACGTTGTCACGGTCGAATACGTAAAAAATCTCCCACTCGGCCTGCAGTCCGTGATTGGTCGGAATGATTGAATGATGATGATAGAAAAGTTACGAACTTTTCTCTATCAATACACAATTCGAAACAAACTAATAGAGATATATAGACACCTAAATCAATTAAAATCGTCTATCACTCGCCGCATGCTGCCGACATTCACCGCCCACGCGAAGAATTTCACCTTGACTCGCGAAAGCTCGTGCTGCCGAATCGATTCGCAATATCTTATCTCATTAAAGCATACATATTGCATACAACGGGATAGTTATTAGTTCTTAACGTGATAAATACCGACAGCCGATGGGCTGTAAATTATAATATTGTAGTGTATTTTAGTTTTTTAACAAGCTTTTTATACTTTTCGTAGGCCTCTACGAAAAGTTCTACTATTGCGATGATGTTATTTATATTAAAAAGAGGCAGGATATGTTATAAGCGCACGCGTTGTGATGACTCAAACACGTCCCAATTGGGACGTCTTGTGATTAGTCTGCGTCGATTGTATCATTATAAAGGTTACTCTATGCACAAGAAAATATTTGAAGCTTCGTAATATATCTCTTTCGTTTGCGTGCTGTTTCGTATCTTTTGTTTTACTTATCAGTGAAACTTGTCAATGTGTACGTACGTACGTGTAGATTTAAAACGCAATTTACTATGAAGGTAACGTATCTTTTATAAAATATCTATTATAATAAAGTAGTGACCGCCCTGAGCTTTGCTTCAGTGGGAATTTTGAGAAATCCCGCTTATATCCCTTTTCTACATTAAAAAGGGAACCTTTGTGCCTTTCAGCTTTTCAGGCCCAAAGCTGGCGGCTGGCGGCCGGCTGGCTGGGCGTCGTCGATGGTTGAGTCAGTGATATAAGTCAAAACTTTACTCTTACCAACTGTACTATTACCTATATCTACTGTGTTCTTACTATCAAGATTGAAACCCCTTATTTTCAGCATTTAGGTACGTATCAATATAGGTATACAAACATGGACGTAAATATGAATTTAGTTATCAAATCAAATAAATACTATAAATGCGAAAGTTTGGATGGATGGATGTATGTATGGATGTTTGTTACTCAATCACGCCCCAAGGGCTGAACGGATCTGGATGAAATTTGGCACAGAGATAGATTATAGTCTTAGAATAGCACATAGGCTACTTTTTATCCCGGAAAATGAACCGGGAACCCAAAATACCTCAATCCACGCGTACGTAGTCGCGGGCATCAGCTAGTCCTACATACATTTTCGGAAACTTTTATGTCATCCTAGACTGATGCCCGCGACTTCGTCTTCGTGGTTTGAGGTTTGTTGGTTCCCGTGGGAACTCATTAATTTTCCCGGATAGCCTACGTGCTATTCCAGACACTAATCTATCTCTGTGCCAAATTTCATGCATATCCGTTCAGCCGTTCTGGCGTGATTGAGTAACAAACATCCATCCATCCAAACTTTCTTATTTTTAAGTATAGATTCGTCATGTTGGATTTGTAATAATGTCACAAATCACAATATGGTTTATAAAACGTGATACCTACATTTATCAATAGGGTGGTAATATTTAGAGCTATACGGCTGGAGAAATAAAATGGAAAAAGCATGCTCGTGACATTATAGTATAAGCAAGGCAAGCCTGTTTTCAAAACCTCAATGTGAGTTGAACCGGCCCTGATAGAGTGGGTCGACGACACCGCTTTCCAAACCTGTTCTGATAACCGCATGCTACACATAACCAATGTTTGCGACAGTAAGACACATACGTGTTCTTGTTATCCCAAGTTGCTCTTTCATACGTTTTATCAAGGCAGTTCGTTGCTGGTGCTGGTATTTAGAACTTGGTTAGTTAGTTATACCTACCATGCTACCATGGTTAACATGGTTGGTTTATTGCATGGGGAGTGTGCTCAGGAACTCCACAACCTTGTTCCTCCTTCTCCGTTCTACCACAGAACAGCGAGAAACCGTCAGCGTTGGCATCCTTGTGATTGACGTCCAATCTGCTCGCACGAAACGTATTTGCTCGACGTTTCTGATCCGAGCCGCTAGAGTATGGAACACCCTCCCAGCGCACGTGTTTCCTGCCACGTTTAACTTAGCCTACCTTCAAGGCAAGAGTGAACCTTTTATTTAGGATTAGTTATTTTTTAGCATCCCCATGGTATCCCCATGATATGAGTATCAATTAAAAGGGCATTAATACGAAAAATAAAATGACAAATGAAAGCATGTTTTTAAAAATGATTTTTAATAATACTTATTACATGATGTAAATAAAATGTCATCACAAAACATGGAAGTTAAGTATTGCATTAGTTACTAAAATATGCAATCTTAGGTACTATAATAAATTATCTAATCAGCACATTTATCTATAGGTATGTTTCAATTGCATTAATCATTAACCCTACGATTTTATACGTAATTAATAATTATATTTTGTTTATATTGCAATATTAATTTATGTTATCTATTCGGTAACTACCTACTTTACGTTTTATTTATTTTATAGAGTTGGTATACCTACCTATTCTAAATGAATATTTGTTATATTAATTATTTATACCTACAAACTTAATGAAAAATCGTGCTGAGTTGAGAATCTCCTCCGTTTTAAAGTCGGTTGAAAACCAATGTACATTACTAAGTGATGCCCGCGACTTCGTTTAATTTTCCAGGATAAAAAGTAGCCTATGCCCTTTCCCTAACGCAATACCAAATTGATCAACATCGCTTAAAATAATGGACCGATAAAGCGTAGCAGACAGACACACTTTCACATTTATAATATTATATTTAAAAATTTACCTACTTAGCTTAAATATTCTTAAAAAGATTTTAAAAAACGAGGAATATGTTTTCCCGCTTACAATTTTGCAACATGATAATATTAGAGTGATTGATTAATGTTATGAATTGTAATAAAAATAAAAATGCTACTCTTATTTTCAATGCCACTAAAATGACGAATCCTTAGGTCACTACTCAGTACTCACTAGTAAATTAAGACAGACTGAAAAAGAAATTCACTAAAATTAACTTTAGTGAGTGCAATTTTAGTGAGTCAACGACTTTTTTTAAACAGTTGTGTACAAGTCATGTATTATAGCTATTATTATTATTTATTTACACAAGTGCCAACCTCCAATTTAACTCCGACTTAGGTATAGGTTGGTATTTGTAATTGTTATTTACGATATTGTTATTTATTATGCCATTGAAGACCTCGTCCAGCCACAAGGATAAGATCCTTTCCGGCATCGAAGTTACGTGTCTAAATCAAACTTCAATGTTTTTTATTCAAATAAACTTTTACAAGTGCTTTTGAATCTTCGAGGAATCATTGCAACCGATGATTGCAACAATAAAGTGTGTTCAAAAGTATAAGTGAAGTGACACCACAGATTAAACAAGTGATATGTAAGTAATTATTTATACTTTTTTAAATCAACGATCGAATTTACAGAGTTGAAAGTTCAGCATTTCAGTAGCAGCTTGTATCTTTCAATCATAGTAGTATAGTATATAACCAATTTCTGATGCATTTGCTTTGATCTTTTTAAATGAAACGTGTCGGGCGTCCGACAAAATTGGTACGTGTGTATGTAATTTAAGGCGTCTGGCGTTCGGTTGTTTGTATCTACAAATAATTCGTCGTGCGTTTTATTTCATGTCGATGTTGGGATCAACTTTTTATCCGCGTCCGCAATTTCGCGTTTGCCCAGAAATAACCCGGCGGCCTCGACTTGCCTCCAATTGACATTTGAAACACACCGTGCGGGATTTAGAATCGAAAATATTGCCGCTTCCAATCAGTCGGCTATCATACAAATATTATAAATGCGAAAGTGTGTTTGTTTGTAGCTTTGTTGGTTTATTGGTTTGTTGGTTTGTCCTACAATCACGCCGCAATGCAGCAACGGATAGACGTGATTTTTGGCATGGGTATGATGTAGTTGAGAACCTGCAGAGTGGCATAGACTACTTTTTATCCCGGAAAATTAACGAGTTCCCGCGGAATCAAAAAAACTTAATCCACGCGGACGAAGTCGCGGGTATTAGCTAGTCAATTATTACAAACTCCCATATTGCCCCTGTCCGGAATCGAACCTTATACTTTGCGTCTATGTGATTTGTCTGGCCTACTTGTAGTAACTAGTAACGTCTTAGATAGCTTGCGCTGACCTTCGCAAATGATAAGAAAGTTGTCTAAATGCCGATCGCCAGAATTAATGCTTCGCAAATTGTATTCGACAACAAGTGGTATATTTACACAGAATACATATTATTGAATAGTACTGAAGTTCATAGCACTTTCGCGGTTATTTTCCGTAGCCTTCGAAAACGTTTAATGCTTACATTAAAATGCCCACCTATCTACGTACCTATCAATTAAAATTGAAAATCTTAAATTAAATCATTAAAAACAATGTTTTAAAACAAGCTTTTATCGTCCGCCATATTGGATTTAGTGTGACGTCATGTTATTTTTTCCTATTCTTCTCAGGAAACCCTTAAATGATACCCATATCACGGGGGTGCATAAAAAATAGCGCCATCGTTGGGTGTCCGCCATATTGGATTTAGAATGACGTCACAGCTAACTATCATCAAAATTAAACGTGCATGAAAAATTTCAGCTCAATCGGTTGGGGATACTGAACTGTCTTAAAATTCAGTCGCAAGATTTGACCTAAATAAACACACAAACATTGTAAGTTAAATAAAAGCTTGTAAAAATATAATTCAAATTACATTCGAAAACAAAGTACTCACATTCAAAAGCTTTATTTAGAAGTTTTCAACTGAGTAATTTTTTTTCACCCTAAAAAGCCAATGAACGAGCTCAAGTCTCGTTTATGTTTTTTGTTCTTTCACCAATTGTAATATCTTCTAAAATTGTTGAAAACTCTCTGGTTAGTATTTTTATTTTCACACAAAAATGAGCTGTGGGTCGTCACTCCTACAATTACCACGCGTTTTCATTAAGAAGGACTGTGCGCCATTTTTAAAAGTTTTTGGACGAAATATATGTATTTTGATATATTTGAAATAATAATATATTTATTTATTTAAATCTTTATTGCGCACAAGTAGGTACACAAACTACGACAAGGACAGCACAGTATATGCAAAGGCGGTCTTATCGCCTAAGGCGATCTCTTCCAGACAACCTTTGGAGACAGGAGAAGAGAATACAAACGGGGTGGTGGGCAAACTACAAATACAATATATAATATATGTATTTTCAGAAGATATAATTATGCTTACTCAGAGTCAGAGATAATCTATACAATACTAATATTATAAAGAGGAAAGTTTTGTTTGTTTGTTTGTTTGTAATGGATAAACTCAAAAACTACTCAACCGATTTTAAAAATTATTTCACCTTTAGAAAGCTACATTATCAGCATTTATCAACGAGTAACATAGGCTATATTTTATTTTGAAAAAAATTAGAGATCCTTACGAAAATTGCAATAATGTCAACGAAGTCGGAAATAATCGTCTCTTTGCGCTGACTAAATAGGTAAAGTTACACAAAAACAATGTGGCAGGTGTGGTGAGGACGGGGACGGACGTACTCTTCAATGCAATATTAAAATGTAAAACGTGCCCACTGCCCACTGGCTACATTGGGTATAGACTATTAGGATTATTAGTGCTATAACCCGTGCGAAGCCGGGGCGGATCGCTAGTAATAAATAAGTGTAGGAGAAGTAGGTATTTTATGCATGTACCTACTTACACATGTTTTTTGTTTGCAATTTCGACAAATACTTAGGGGTCATTGTCCGTCCTGTTCTTAGTTTGAACGCGTTATTAAAAACTCAAATATCCAATAAATATTATTTAACTAACGGCCGGTTTCTGAATTGAGAATTTCATGTTGAGTCTGTCTCAAAGACTACTTAGGGACTAATTAAGCAAATTTTTGTTTCTAAATTGATATTGTGTAAGGTGTGAGAGTTGGAGCTTGCTGTTTTTGCTTGAATGCTTAATTCAGAAACCGGCCCAGTACCTATCAGTTCAGAAACAAAAATTCGCTAAATTAGTCCTTAAGTAGTCTTTGAGACAGACTCAACATGAAATTCTCAATTCAGAAACCGGCCGTAAACCTATTTGGTATTTATTACCTTATAAGGAGAGGAAGCTTTTTGCCTGAACATTAGCTTTTTTTTAAATTGTTTTTCAAAATAATAGCCTTTGACTGCGATCTCACCTGGGTGGTAAGTGATGATGCGGTATAATATGGTAGTTGGCTAACCAGCAGGGCGACCGCGTATCTTTTGCATCAATCATTGATACATCGCAATCACCTCTGATTGGTTAACACCCTTCCACTATTGGACGAAATCCATTGACGCAGCAAGAATACCATAAATTCAGTCAATCGGAGGTGATTGCGATGTATCAATTGATTGATGCAAAAGATACGCGGTGGCCCTGCTGGTAGCATAATGGCAGTTTTATTAAACCAAGACAACTGAAGCGATTTCTACACAGCATTGGGAACGCTAAATCGCTAGGCGGTACGTACCGGTAGGGTAGTAACTAGTAACTAGCCACGGCCGAAACCACCCACCAGACAAAACGTTGTTTGCTACGTAGGTACCTAGTTAGTAGTTACGTGCCACTAGGATATTATAGTTCCATGACGTGGAACATCCTTACAAAGTTATCCTTCCATTAAATAGGTAACGTCGTGAATACTAATCATGCATCTGTTGTTTTTTTTAATTTAGAGGTCCTTGATCCGTTTGGCTGTCTTATGCGAAGCGGGTCTTTTTACTCTAAAATACTTATTTGTTTTTCAACAATCATACTACTTCATACTAATATTATAAATGCGAAAGTGTGTTTGTTTGTTGGTTTGTTGGTTTTTTCTTCAATCACGCCGCAACGGAGCAACGGATCGACGTGATTTTTGGCATGGGTATAGCTGAGGACCTAGAGAGTGAATTGGCTACTTTTTATCCCGGAAAATTAGAGATTTCCCGCGGGAATCAAAAAACTTAAACCACGCGGACGAAGTCGCGGGCATCAGCTAGTCATATTATAAATGCGAAAGTGTGGTTGTTTGTTTGTTGGTTTGTCCTTCAATCACGCCGCAAAGGAGTAACGGATCAAAGTGATTTTTGGCATGGGCATAGGCGACGACCTGGAGAGTGACATAGGGTACTTTTTATCCCAGAAAATTAGAAATTCCCGCAGGAATAAAAAAATTAAACCATGCAGACGATGTCGCGCTAGTTATTTTATAGGTAATGTTATAGCACAGAATAGGTAATAGCACAGTTGTAGTTATAGGCCTAGAGCATGCAGTAAATTTGGACAAGGAGTTTGAATTGATATCATGATTTTTTAAAATTTTAGTTTTCTTAAAGTTGCGTGCTTATAGTGGATATACCTAATAGGCAGGATTATTTATAAAGACCGTAATTTCTTTTTAAATAAATTTAGATGGCCCTCGAGAAAAGTCTTATAAGGCCGTACCACAGCCCGTAACTACCTACCGTAGAAACTACAAATATGTAGGTATTTAACACAGAGCATATTACCTACAACTTCAGATACCTATTTTAAAACACTTTCTCAAATACGAGCTTGGGAGTCTTTATTTCTACAAGGAAAAAATAATAAACAAAATCCATATTTCAATCATTTAGAATAATATTCAATTACATTTGACCAACCATTATGACAAGTTGCAAAGAATAAAAGGTCAATAACAGAAACCCATACATTTTTTTTAGCAAAGGACTGAGTAAATCTATACTTCTTTACATGGTAAAAGTGTACCAAAGCAATTCATTCGCCTACATAGAGCTTTTGCAAGATTAAAGTAACTCGTATGGTAAATGACCCGGTATTGTGACATCACATGTGATATGACCGTTAAGGTCGAATTCCGAGTTTAATCATCGCCAACACCACATCCAGTGCTGGAAAAGTTGACTTTCGAACCTTATAAGTACACTCACCTTCTGCAACTTCAGCTCAAACACATAGGGCGTACACAAATAATGCGAATCATATACAATAAAAACACTAATGCCGAACGCACACACTCGATGATGACGCACTGGCACCAAAGACAAAACCGTATAGGTACCGTTTCGTAATCGTAACACTGGACGCGAAAAAAAAAACAATTTGTCAAATGATGTTTTTGAATTTGGAAGCGCGCTCCGCCGTCGCGTCGCGAGCGCTGGATGCCGACTGGCGCTGCGCAAGCGGCCGCCGGCAAATCTAATTTTATCGCGCCAAGTAATACGAGATAAACTTTATAAAGCCGTTCTTTATTGAAACTTTTTATTCTTTATAGTAAGTACTAAGTAGGTACATACAAATAAATTTAATTGAAGAGCATTTCTGTGACTTATTTAATACCCTGAAGTCTGTCCACGGTAATAGCACATTTTTCTGTGGTAATTTAGGTAATAACCTGACAGCTCTTTCTGAGTAACTTCTGTTGTTATCGTTACGAAATAGTCAGTTATGTATAAAAAGCACTAAACCGGAGTGTTCAAGGATATGGACAGTGGACAGGGCAATACTTAGTTATTTGCATATTGCATATTGCGTTGCATTGCTTTCAAAGCAGCACAAGGTCGAGTTCAGTTTAAAAGATCCTTGAAAGGGACCTTGGTTCATGTGTGGACGTTTATCGGTTGAGACTACAAAATTATCAAAATTAGATAAAACCCAACCCCCTTTTGCTTTAATATTTATTTAAATCTAGCTAAATCGTTTGTGAGAGGCACTTTCGCTGTTTGAGATCTATGCAAGGAGTTTTTTCTTTTGACGAGGTAAACGTCTCAAATCTAGGGTGGAAATCGGGTTATGTAGGGTTTTTACCTCATAATGGTAGGCTCCGAGATGTTAGAGCATCCTTCCTTACGTAAAATCCCAGGACCTATCCCCAGGGCTCATGCAAGGAGTAATCTAGGCCACATTATTTTGAATCCCATAATCATACTTTGCCTGTACAAGTTTTTTTATTTTTCTATCCACTACAAACTAGACTTTGACTGCGATCTCACCTGATGGTAAGTGGTGATGGTAGCGGGCTAACCATGTCAGTTGTATTAAACCCCAATCGGTATCTAGTATACTACACGGCATCGTACCGGAACGATAAATCACTAGGTGGTACATCTTTGCCGGTAGGGTATTAATTAGCCACGGCTGAAGCCTCCCACCAGGCAAAAAAAGTTTAAATAATCCCACGTAGACGAAATCGCGAGCAAAGCTAAAGAAGTGAGATAAATATTTTTTGTTTGTGCTAATATGTGAAATCGAGCGGCCAGACGTCCAACACTGGGCGCACACGCTGTGTGTTGACCTTGTTGAAAGTTTCGCTCGGTACATTGAACTTTAGCATTTGTCAAAGCTCCCGCGTGGCTTGGCAGCTTGTGGTCTATGGAGGAATATGAATGGCGGCTTTGTATTGAAGCTAGTGAGAGTTGGTAGGAAATATTTAGGGGGTACATTGAATTGTAGGTGACTGGATAAGGAAGGCTGGGACACAGTGTGCCATGACGCTTTATTGGAAAGCGTTATGTCCTATATTATTTGGTAGATCATAACTTCAGAGGTACTCCCAAATAAATTGATTTAGCGCTTTTTGAGAAAATCAACAAAAAACAAAATATATAAGTACCCAGATAATGTTTTTTTAGTTTTTGTTGGTACTTATAGGTATAGTTATGAAGTCGGCTTTTGTTTTAGATGAAAGCGAATAATTATTTACTAGAAGAAGAAGAAGATGTATCTTGTAGCGAATACACTGTACATGTCCACGTGAAATTAGTAGGTACAAAAGATCCATAAGTTTTGAAAAGCGTGAATGCATATTTTGCAAATACAACCTCATAACTTATACTTCATAGGTAAAATAATAAAAAATCATACTAATATTATAAATGCGAAAGTCAGTTTGTTTGTTGGTTTGTTGGTTTGTCCTTCAATCACGCCGCAACGGAGCAACGGATTGACGAAGATTTTTGGCATGGGTATAGTTGAGGACCTGGAGAGTGACATAGGCTACTTTTTATCCCGGAAAATTACGGAGTTCCAGCGGGAATCAAAAAACTTAAGCCACGCGGACGAAGTCGCGGGCATCAGCTAGTAGATAGATAAATCGCCCACAGCGCAGGCAATTCTTCCACTGGCTCCTAAACTAAAAGCTCTATAGTAGCATTATGGTTTATGTATGCAAAACTATGAATGAGGGCCTTGTATCAATCTATTGTTACTTTCTACGGAGAGATTGACTTTTTATCAGAACCACTGTTTCCGTTAAGGAATAACGCGAAGAGAAACAATGGAACTTCCTTTAGAAAGTTTCCTTCAGACAATTTTATTGTATGGACTATGAAATGTGTATTTAGAAATAATTAGGTAGTTGCATTTAAGTGGGCTCTTAGCCCTGTCTCCTCTGCATCGTTGTCCTAGTGGTTAGCATGCCCGACTGCGGGCGACGGAGTCCCGGGTTTGAGCCCCAGGTTGGGACATAATAATTAAGTACTTATCAAGGGTTTTTCTGACTAGAAATTCTCAGTACTAGCCCGGAGTTAGGAAGTTGGCGGTGTTTCACCCCCGTGCCTCGGAGAGCACGTTAAGCCGTCGGTCCCGGGTATTATCACTAACATGATAATAGTCGTTAAAACCCGCCAACCCGCATTGGAGAATGGAGGCCTGTGCTCAGCAGTGGGACGTTAAGAAATGGATGGATGACCCTCACGTCATCCATCCACTTCCTCAGAAATCTGTCTTCCATGTGCTCTTTTCCCGGGAACCTTGCCTTCCTTCCTGTTATAATTACTGCAGTAATAATAAGTTTATGCGTTGTGCTAACAGAGTATGATTTTATACATCATAACACCGAAATAAAATGAAGTCTGTCTGTACACAAGGTGAACGCAGCCGCGTCTTTGGCGCCACGGAAGTGACATACAGGCGTACAATATTACAGACTCATTTCATTACAAATAGTTATTATTATTGCTATCATTCATTTTAAAAAAGTAATAATTTAATATAAAAAATTCTTTTTAAACAACCGACTTCAAACTCCCGCGCCAACTTTACAACAACAAGCACACGCTATACAAAGTACTTATTTTATTGTTGATATTTTAAAAACCGTTTGACCGATTTCGATAAAATTTATATGGGACCACTTGGGAAGTATGCCCTTTCAAATAAAAAAAGAATCATCCAAATCGGTCCACCCAGTCAAAAGTTCTGAGGCAACAAACATTAAAAAAAAAAATTAAAAAAATACAGTCGAATTGAGAACCTCCTCCTTTTTAGGGTTCCGTAGCCAAATTTGGCAAAAACGGAACCCTTATAGATTCTTCATGTCTGTCTGTCTGTCCGTTCGTATGTCACAGCCACTTTTTTCCGAAACTATAAGAACTATACTGTTGAAACTTGGTAAGTAGATGTATTCTGTGAACCGCATTCTTACAAAAATAGAAAAAAAACAATAAATTTAGGGGGTTCCCCATACTTAGAACTGAAACTCAAAATTTTTTTTTTCATCTAATCCATACGTGTGGGGTATCTATGGATAGGTCTTCAAAAATGATATTGAGGTTTGTAACATCATTTTTTTCTAAACTGAATAGTTTGCGCGAGAGACACTTCCAAAGTGGTAAAATGTGTGTCCCCCCCCCCTGTAACTTCTAAAATAAGAGAATGATAAAACTAAAAAAAATATAATATGATTGTACATTACCATGCAAACTTCCACCGAAAATTGGTTTGAACGAGATCTAGTAAGTAGTTTTTTTTAATACGTCATAAATCGTAAACCGTAATTTACTTTTCATTCAATCAACTCAAATATTTAAAATAAAAATATTTTTAATAATTTAAAACTTACTACAGGTTTGTACGGAACCCTCGGTGCGCGAGCGACTCGCACTTGGCCGGTTTTTATTTTGAAGTCGGTTGAAAAAAAAGATTTTTCGTAAAGATTTTCTCTGTAGAAAACCTACATAACTTTACTTACCATAAAAATATGTATTGTAGTAGTTACCTACTAGATGATGTCCGCGGCTTCGTCTGTGTAGATTTAGGTATTCTGATGTGGGAAAACCTTTGGGCTTACAATTTACAAAAGGTAACCTAATGTACTTTCCCGGGATGCATCTTATCTCTGTACCTATTGGCCAAAATTGGGCTGTGAAACCGTATCAGACATACTTACTGACAGTCTATCGTCTTCCATCTTTCGAATTAAAAATTTTGATGAGTTCGGAAGCGTCGCAACATTATAATTAAAAACGCAGCTTAAAAAAACATACAGTGAAACGTCGCCCTAGATGTTTGCAGACGTGTCCGCCTTAGTTCGCACATTTCACCTGTGGTAGCACAGATCACTTAGGTACCTAAACGACTGATCCACTCTAGACTTTAGATTTCTGCGTTGAGTGTTGAACGACTACATAAAGTACCCATTGCTTTAGGCTGTGCCTAAACTAATATCTAAAATGGCAAAACGATTAAACAAAACTTAATAGGTATTTTTGACCCCGTAATACCAAAATTTAATAAAATTAAAACTTAATCTACGCGGATGATGTCACTTGATGTCATTTATCAAACAAATTCAAAAGCCTACAAGCACTAACTTGCCCAACATTGTCATCGGAAAATACATAACACTACCACTACTATAGGTACTAGGTACATGACTTGCAAATAACTAAAAATGTATCACCCACTAGATGATTCCCGAGACTCCGTCGGCGTGGACCAAGTTTTTTCGAATCCCGCGGGAACTCTTGAATTTTCCGGGATAAAAAGTAGCCTATGTCCTTCCCCGGAATACAACCTATCCCTGTACCAAATTTCATTAAAATCGGTTGAACAGATGGGCCGTGAAAGCGTAGCAGACAGACAGACAGACAGACACACTTTCGCATATTTATAATATTAAGTATGGATTTGTATCTGGAATAACACATGTATAACCTAAGCTACTTTCTATAGCGGAAAATTAAAGAGTTCCCGCTAGAACCAAAAATGCATCAACTAGAATTTACATCCACCACCACCACAGCCTTTTAACGTCCCACTGCTGGGCACGGACCTCCACTCTCATAGGAGAGAGGGAATTTAGAGCTTAGACCCACCACGATACGGGTTGGCGGGCTTTAACAACTACTATCATGTTAGTGATAATAACCGGGACCGACAGCTTAACATGCTCTCCGAGGCACGTTCACGAGGGTGAAACGCCGCCAACTTCCTAACTCCGGGCATAATTCTCAGTAGAACTTATTGAGAATTTCTTGTCAGACAAACCCAACACTTAATTATGGCCCGACTCAGGACTCGAACCCGGGACCTCGTCGGCCGCAGGTGAAGATGCCAACCACTAGACCAACGAGGCAGAGAATTTCCATACATTAGGTACATAATAATGATTGGCATCTGGCACGGCCGTGTGTCACGGGTTAGTCACGCATCCTTCTATAGAGCGATAACCGCATTTAAATCCGAATCAATTATGTTATTGCTATTGTAACCGCAGGACGGCAGGACCGTTGAAAAAAATGGTTAAAGTGGTAGGTTTCGTCCACTACTAGTTACTACTAATATTATAAACGCGAAAGTTTGTATGTATGGATGTTTGGATGTTTGTTACTCTTTCACGCCAGAACGGCTGAACGGATCTGGATGAAATTTAGCACAGGGATAGATTATTATAGTCTTTATTTCTGAAATACCTAACACATTAAATAGTTCCCGTGGGAATCAAAAATTATTATCTCTTCAACTGATTTTGATGAAATTTGGTATAGGGATAGTTTGTATCCAGGGGAAGGACATAGGCTACTTTTTATCCCGGAAAATTAAAGAGTTCCCGCGGGAATCAAAAAAACTTAATCCACGATCATCTAGTTTAAGTAGGTATAATTGCTACATTGTTCACTGAGGGAAGAAAGTGACTAATTACTGATGAGGGTGTAGTTAGGAGTCGTAGGTACTTTCTCCCAAGAGATACATAGTGCTTTATACTACACCAGCGAGGAAAGTAAGGTACGTAGGTATCTCCAGACTACTATAAGTAGGTGTACCGTACCTATCGTGAAACTATTAGGTAATATTTTAATTTGATTGGCAAAGAAATCAAATTCGCCATGTGTTGAAGTCGTGCCGGGCCTGAAAAAAACTTTTTCACACCACTCGCTCAACAACGCCTTATTACATGGCCTGTTATCTAAGGTTAAAGTAAGACATTAAATCCCTAGGGTTATAATGTTGTACTGAAAACCATTATTCCCTAGGGTTATAATGTGATTTGAATTTAGAATCATCGCGCATCTTTCAGCAAGATCTGAAGGAAATTCTATTCATTCCATAGAGGTTTTATTCATAATTCTTATTTCTATATAAATAAAGTCTAATTTCGGTAAACAGAATGTGTTCTCAGCAGGCGCGGCCAACTCGATTTTCGAAAAGCGAAGCCGTGGCCCACTAGATTCGCACTGACGACATTTGTTTGTCAAATCGAGTAGGCCATGCCAGCTGAAAGAAGTGGTTGTATCGCGAGGTGTGAAAAGTAGAGTATTCACCGTAGGGGTAATGCTGTATTAATCTTGGGCGCCCCTAATTCCCGCGTTACTCTCAGGATTCTAGATGCAACACCCTCGCTACGCTCGGGAGTTACTCTAAAATCCCTCGTTCCGCTTGGGATTTATCCCGGCGCCCGTGACATAATACATCGCATTACCCCCGTGGTGAATAATCTACTAGTCTTTGTGGCGAGAGAGTGTCGATGTAGTAATAAAATTACAGCGAGCTGCCAAAAATTCATAAGCTTCATCATCTCCTAATAGAGTTGCTTTAAATTTAATTCATTCAGTAGGTACTTACTGACGAAGATCCTCGTTTTCCGGCCATCGGCACGCTCGTAATTTTAACGAAAGCATCGTGAGGAAATCTACATGCCTGATTGCTCGAAGGTGAAGTGTCCTAATCCGGACTTGTCTAGCCTAGTGGACTATGGCCTAAACTCATCTCATTTTGAGAGGACAGTGGGCTGTCGATGAGGCAACCTACCTATTTGAACAGTTCAACTCGCCATCACTAGGTAGGTATATAATATTTTGAGAATCAGCCAGTCAGCGCAGTCCTTGGAGGCTTTTAAGGTTCCTTCAACTAATATCAGGACTCGCTCGATTGTGTATGAGTACCAGCGATACATCTTGTAACTGTAGGTACCTACAATATAATATTATTATAATACTGTTTTACTATATAATTAATTATATTATGTCGCCGATGAGTAGGCATAACTAGGTACCTCGGCTGCGTCTGCGCTTAGTTAAAATGCTCTATTAGATCTTCGTGAATCCACGCGTGTTTTCCTTCTTCTATGTTTCTATTATTACATATAATAAATCTATTCTGTCCTGTCAATGCATCCAAAAATAATATAGTAGGTACCTACTTATTCCACCCTTGCTTAAAATATTGTACGCAGCGGGGCTCGATCGTATCTAAAAGGCCTTTCAAGAGGGCGACGTTTCAGTTCTGTAAATTCTGTTACCATGGTGATGACGTACAAACAAACCAGAAATAACGTAGTGGTTATATTCTCTTTGCCAGAAATTGGACACAAACAAAACAAATTGCTTCCCCGGAATATTCAGATAAGTTAATAATTCGCAGGAAATCAGTACGAATACAAAGTTTTGTTGTAAGGGAGGGCGCCTTTTGAAGATATCTGCAGGATAACAGCCCATCAACAGAAACTAATCAATTTAAGAAAGCATTTTAACATCGATGCATTTTGAGCATCTTCTTAGTTTGCCGGCAAATTTACGCGCTCTTCCTTATTTAAATTACTACACCACAATTATACGTCTTTTGGTAAGTCATGGACCTCAATATCATGGATAAGCTACGTATTCTAAAGATAGATACAGAACTACGTCCACAAATCAAAATGAAATCAATGAGTCGCTACTATTTCGTAACATCAACTAACCCAGGGGAACAATTCTTTGTATTTGCTTCTACCGCCGCTTGGTTGATAAGAAAAGCTGGCAAAGAATTCGAACAACCGAATGAAGAAGACGATCCAAATTCTATTACAGCTACTATATTAGATGTCATAAGAGAAAAAGACATAGCAGTGGACTTCTCATCGCATAAACTAAAACAAGGTTACGGAGACCAAGTGTGCTATATCCTAAACGTATTGGCTGATGAAGCATTGAAGATTGAAAACTTTGAATGGCAGAAACCTATAGTGAACATCCCTGAAGCAGAAGAATCTGTGGATGATTTAGATCAAGTTGAAGATGAAACTGAGATTACACTGGATAAAATTGAGGATGAAATGGGTATTTATTCAGGCGAATCCGAGGGCGAGGAATACGTCAGTGCAGAGGTAAAAGAGCCGAATAATTTAGGTAACAGAGTACATGATTGGGAAGCTTGGAAACTGGAGTTGGAACGAGTAGCACCGGCGTTAAGGTTGAAAATATCGGCTGATGGAAGAGATTGGAGAGCAAGACATACCCAAATGAGGTCATATCGCGACGAATTATTTGATAGATTCAAAACAACTGGCACACAATTGAACAAACTTCATGGCAACATTAGTTCTGTAATGGACAAAATAGCAGCTAGAGAGAATATTTTAAACGAACAATTCGAGCCTCTAGTACGAGAATATGGGAGACTTCTCGATGAATTGAACAAAGTAACGAATGAATACAAGGAAGTAAGCGTTGGTGTGACTGAAAGACAAGAGATGCTGAACGAGTTGACAGTTAAAGTAGAGAACATTAAGCAACAAACTGAATCAAAAGGTTCATCGATGAATGATAACTCTCCTTTGGTGACTGCTAAAAAGGGAGTAGAAACATTAAAAAAAGATATTCAAGAACTTGATTTTCAGATTATCATTTTACTATGGTTACTAATATCGAAGGAAAATCCGAAAAGCAACAATTACTTAGCCAACGCTGAGTCTAGAATAGTTAATACTGAGGTTTATTAATTACTATTTTAGGATTTATGATTGTAATAAATAAAAGAAATAAGTTTATTAAAAAAGATATTTTATTGACTAAATATATGTCATATTACAAAGTAAAACAATATTATGTAAAACTGCTAGCGTGCGCTATATTTAAAAAAAAAAAACTTTTGTAAAATAAACTTATTTCATACAACGATCGATTTTCTATTTATGATATAAAAATATAGTACATCTTGATAATAACATTCATCATTATAATAATTTGTTCAGTAAAATAGGATAAGAATGATAATTTGGCTTTAAAAGGAACTTTAAAAAAAAACAGGTAAGTAGGTAACATAAGTATAATATTTTAGGAATCTTTCGTAAATAATTGCATTTTAAATCTATGAATGTTGCATATTATATAGACGTAAAACAATAAAGCAAGTTATATTAAGCAACGTATCACAATACCTTAAACGATATAAGTTGTCTAAAAATAATAAAAATATATTAATAATTACCTATAGTTTTGTTTACAACAGCTATACATGTTATGTATGGTACCTATATGTTTTATACGACTTTTGTGCATTGAAATTTTTTTTATATTAAATATTCTGATTTCTGTTAAATGAACGTTTTACGATAATACAAAATGCATAAAAGACAATAAATAAATAACGTTGGTGTAAAATCAATATTATTATTATGAGAATCCAATTTAATACTTAACTTTATAAAAAATACTAGATGATGCCCGCGACTTCGTCCGCGTGAATTGATGTTTTTTTAAGATTTAAACTATCCTATCTCTCAAGTTGGATCGAACTGCACATGGTGTGCGAATTTTATTATAATCGGTTAAGTGGTTTAGGAGTCCATTGAGGACAAACATTGTGACACGAGATTTATATATATTAAGATTAAATGTATGTACATATATCGATTGTGTGTATTCTTTGGAATTCGTTTAGGAATGAAATAAAATCAAAATTGAAATTTTGAATGCAAAATTCTGTGTCGACCCACTGTATGAAATGATTAAATAGACTATGTTAATACGATTCACACAGAATCTGCTTTTCTGTTCCATTTTCGAAATAATTTCTTGGAAAAAAATTATAAAACATTATTTTTTATATTTTAAATGGAACTGAAAACGACCTATACACGGCGGAGCTGAGACTAATTTTTAATTACTATGTTATACATCTCCTACAGATCTGTCTATGGTACTTAATGTATTTTTTTTAAATTCCTTGATTAACGATACGGAGAAAAATAAAGTTGGTAAATGATACGGTTTGCCACGAAATCATACAATTGTTGTTGTAATAATTAATACATTTATTTAAATGGATGTTTAATTAATCCATTTCGAATTCAATGCACAATACGTAATACAGGGTGAAGGCAGGTAGGTGCTTAAAGCGAATTATTTATTTGTTAATAAAATCATCAAGTGAAAAAAAAATCTCTTACTCCTAATATGAAAATGTAACAGAAAGGCAAAGAAATAATAAAAAATCGTTATTTATTTTATTTTCTCGCAATCGAAGGGAAAAGTGTTTACCACAGGACTAAAAGCCATTCTACTCGATTCTGTAGCATACCTCGCTATGCTCGGTAAGCTAAACACCTCGTATGAAATGGCTCATTTTAGTCCCTTGATGAACAATCTACTAATATAATATGTTTACAAAATAACGTCAACACATAATATTATCTCTAGCATACAAAGCAACTTAAATTAAAATTTAAAACTTAGCAAATAAAATACTTCTGGTTTTACAATAGTACGCTCTGATGCTTTACAAGTCCCCTGCTAGGCAATGTTCTCGCTCTGATTGCTTAACACTCTTGGGCTATTGGCCAAAATGGATTGTCTCAGCAAGAATACCATCAATTCAACCATTCACAACAATTGAGACTGTAACAATGATAGATGCAGGTTTATCATTATAGGGCTGCACGTTTCTATACCCAATTGGATATTTGACTATATTCAAATAAATTATTTTTTAGTGATTATTAAATAGAGGATCTCCCAATAGTCGTAATATCCACGTCCCTTGTTAGTTTAATGAATAACCATTTTACACATCGTTTAAAGTAAAAAAAGTGAGTCGAACTTTAATGACGTCACATTTCAGAATTTCATATATAAATCACATACCTAGGACGCGTTTTGACGTTTGAAAAAAAGTTGCTGATTTGACTATTTGTCAAATACCCAATTCTGAGGTCTGGATACTTAAGCCTTAATAATTGTTTAAACATTATTTTATACATAGTTACCTGACTGCTTACAAATATACTATAAAAATGCGAATATATCTTAAATATTATGTTTTGAGACTGTCGTCGAGGCTCACGTTGTATTTTCTCTTGAGGTCATCCAGAAACTCATGCTTCAGAAGTTCTAGGCATCTAGAAAAAAAAAAACATTTGAAGCTTTCAGCCCAATACATCGTTCTTTGTTATGAACGTAGGTTTAGGGCACGAAAATGACTCTATAAAAGACTATACCCACTAGAACCTATCAACCTGACTTTGACGACCTCCGTGGCGCAGTGTTGAGCGCTGTTAACGTGCGGAGATCCCAGGTTCGATCGCCGGCAGGGTCAATTTGGGAATTTATAATTTCTGAATTTTCCCAGGTCGGGCCTGGTGGGAGGCTTCGGCCGTGGCTAGTTACCACCCTACCGGCAAAGACATGCCGCCAAGCGATATAGGGGTTTAGGTTAAATCTAACTGGCATGCCCCTAACAGGTTGCCCCCCTACCATCTTAGACTGCATCTTTACTTACCATCAGGTGAGATCGCAGTCATTGGGTAGCTTGTAGTGGATAAAAAAAAAAATAATGCACGAAAATTACTCTTTAAGAGCCTATACCCACTAAAACCTATCAACTTATTATCATACGTGCTGTCGGTCCGGTTATGGCACGCTACGGTGTTGGTCGGTGACCGAACGCAGTTTGAGGGTGTTATTTCATATCGAATCATCCTTACTTAATCAAATAAATATTATAAATGCGAAAGTTTGGATGGATGTATGTGTGGATGTATGGATGTTTGTTACTCAATCACGCCCCAACGGCTGAACGGATCTGGCTGAAATTTGGCACAGAGATAGATTATAGTCTGGAATAGCACATAGGCTAATTCCCGGAAAATTGAAGAGATCCCGCGGGAACCAATAAACATCAATCCACGCGAACGAAGTCGCGGGCATCAGCTAAAATACTGAAAATACAGCCTAAAATGGCTGCAAACACGTTTAATTTTGGATGGCAACTCATAGTTAGCTATGTGACGTCATTCTATATCCAAAATGGCGGACTAGATATTTTTTATGCACCGCCATGATACTGGTAATTAAAAAATACAAAAAATAAAATGACGTCACACTAAATTCAATATGGCGGACGATATTTGTTTATTTTATTGTTTTGTTTATTAGTCTGTAATCAACAGCGTTTTTACGTATATAATTTACAGTTATCTCTTAAAACTAAAATAAGGCCAAAAAGATTACAAAATTATACAATTTTTAAAATAAATAAGTACTTAAAGTTAAACAAGTGCAAGTGCGTGTGGGTATGTGTGTGTCGGTGTGTGTGTGTGTGTGTGTGTGTGCGTGTGTGTAAATTATACAAATAAATTTCTTTTTAAAGTATAATTTAATTTATGTAGTAAATAGAAAGTATAATTTTATATTTGGCCTCACATGCGGTAATGTCGGTCAGCCCTGAAGGCCGTGATGTCGGGCGAGGGCGCGTGCGGTGTATGCACCACAAACGCGTCGGGCAACACCACTAGCTTGTAGCCCTGTGCTCGCAGTTCCACGCTGTGAGACACCTGACACAAATGTATATACACTTACAATAAATGATGTGGTTTAAGATATTAACTGTCTCAAAACTTACAGGCTAACATTACTTAATAAGAACAAGATTTAGCTTTTTGAGCGCACAGGTTTAAGTTTATCTATATCTATATATATAAAAGCAAAAGGTCACTGACTCACTCATCACGATATCTCAGAAACTATAAAACATACAGACTTGAAATTTGGAAGGTAGGTTCCTTCTATGGCGTAGACGTCAGCTAAGAAACGGTTTTGAGAAAATTCACCCCTAAGGGGTTGAAATGGGGTTTGGAAGTTTGTATGAAAGTCCTAATTGTTATTGAAGTTAAAGACATGAAAATTGGCATTGAAGTTAATAGTTTAAAATAATAAGAATCTATATAAGCAGTTTTACGAAAATCAACCCCAAAGGGGGTGAAATGGGGGTTGGAAGGTTACATGAAGATTCTAAGTTTTTGAAGTTAGAGACTTGAAAATCGGGATTAAGGTTATTAGTTTTAAATAAAAATAACTTGTACGCGGACGAAGTCGCGGGCGACTCTATAATCTTGTCTTATATATATATAAAAATCAAATGCTGTTCGTTAGTCTCGCTAAAACTGGAGAACGGCTGGGCCGATTCAGCTGATTTTGGTTTTGAAATGTTTGTCGTAGTCCAGGGAAGGTTTAAACGGTGAGAAAATTAAAGAGTTCCCGCGGGAACCAAAAAACCTCAATCCACGCGGACGAAGTCGCGGGCATCAGCTAGTACTATAATATTACTATAATTTACTTTATCATATAATTCTAAATAAAATATCAACTCAATTTCTCTTAAATTTTTAATGAGGGTAGTCTTAAGCATTAGTTGTACAATTTGAACAAAAACATACCAAGTACACGGACAGTCTGTCACGGAGCTGTGTGAACATGGATATGTCACCGTAAGATCGTAATAACCGTTTGATTATAATATACCTCGCAAGATTGTGAACTATCGAAAGATTGTGAACTGAATATACTGATTACAATTTAACATTATTTTTCGGTAGATTATAATCCATCGAAGTAAAACCGTCAAATTGTGAAATACCGTGCGACGGAACGCACCTAGCGCGCTGATTGGTTGAACGGCATATGCCATACGTCGCCATATTTGTTTGATAATTCATTTGTTGTCGAATGTAAACAAACAGTGTTTTGGTGATTGTAAATTGATTTCGTGTTGAAAATAACTCACAGCTTTAGAATTCGTTACATAAAATTGTTGTGGAAGTAAAATGACTCTATGATTAACCAAAGAAGTGCAGTTTGAATGATAGATAAGTTAGTATTCGTCACTGAACATAGCCTTAAATTACAGAAATTTTGCGTGTTTTAATATTTTTTATGCGCGTGAACTTATGTGATCTCATTTGATAACATTTACATGTCGGATATTGAGCCTATCTATCAACACCGACCAATCAGGGACGGCCTTCGGACAGCTGACAATTTAACGCGCGGCAGATTGTGATTTAACAGTTTCACTTCGATGGATTATAATCTACCGAAAAATAATGCGTTAAATTGTAAGCCGTATGTTCGGTTCACAATCTTTCGACAGTTCACAATCTTGCGAGGCATATTATAATCAAACGGTTATTACGATCTTACGGTGACAGATATATATCTTAACTAGAAGTGACCTGAGTCTAATTACTCTATCATATTTTGAGTATTTAGTTTTTCGATGCCCGCGACTTCGTCCGTGTGGATCCCCGCGTTTTTTCGATTCCCGCGGAAACTCCTTAATTTTCCAGGATAAAAAGTAGCCTATTTCCTTTCCCGGGATACAACCTATCCCTGTACCAAATTAGATCAAAATCGGTTGAACAGGTGGGCCGTGAAAGCGTAGCAGACAGACAGACTTTCGCATTTATAATATTACTAGATGATTCCCGCGACTTCGTCCGCGTGGACCAAGTTTTTTTTTCTCCCGCGGGAACTCTTGAATTTTCCGGGATAAAAAGTAGCCTATGTCCTTCCCCGGGATATAACCTATCCCTGTACCAAATTTCATCAAAATCGGTTGAACAGATGGGCCGTGAAAGCGTAGCAGATAGACAGACAGACGCATTTATAATATTAGTATGGATAGTAAGTATGGCTATGGATACACCGCAGTGTACCGAGAAAGCGATGGAAATAATGTAAAAAACATAAAATTCTGAGTTCAAAAATATGAATATTAGTTTATGTATAGACTAATATAGCAAACTAATATAAGTAGTAGTAGTGTGTACATGTGTTTAGTGTATGAGTTTTAAGTATACTAAGCGACAGAAAAATCATTACCTTATTCCATCCGAAGCCCGAAAACCGTGTGTCATATTTGGGCACAGTTCTATGCACCACTAAATACGGCTCATAGTCCGATTCCCACTCAACCTGAAAGACAAACATTTACTAACATATACACCGACCGTTTCTTTTAGGTCCATGAAATGAAAGAAAACAATATAAAATAAAGTATATTATACCTGATTTATCACTGGCGGTAAGTCGTTTGACTTAAATGAAATGTATGGACGCCAAAATGTTTGCCCACACGGCAATATCAAAATCCCTGTTTTTCCCCCGACTATAGTCTATCTTTGTGCCAAATTTCATCCAGATCCGTTCAACCGTACTGGCGTGATTGAGTTACAAACATTCATCCATCCATCCAAACTTCCGCATTTATAATATTATTAAAGATGCACCTTTAAAGTTGTAAACATTTTCAGACCGCAACAGTACACTTCGTCGTAAGTCGTAAGGCGCTTTGGCAGTGGTCCACTTTCTGTAGTCAGTGGCCCGATGCCCCCGGGGCCACTCGCGGGCCCTGAAGGGCGCCACGTCCCCTGCCGCGTGGCGAAGGGACAGACGGGCCATCAACTCCTTTTCGTACCTTGGAGGGGACGCGCGGTACTTTTGCGTTTCAATACGTACGTCGTAAGGCGCTTTGGCAGTGGTCCACTTTCTGTAGTCAGTGGCCCGATGCCCCCGGGGCCACTCGCGGGCTCTGAAGGGTGCCACGTCCCCTGCCGCGTGGCGAAGGGATAGACGGGCCATCAGCTCCTTTTTGTACCTTGGAGGGGACGCGCGGTACCTTTGCGTTTCGAATGCTGGCACCACGAGGCACTGCCAAAACGAAAAAGCTCTAAATCACAGGTTATTTATTTTTCAAAGCTAAAGTTGTTCTGTATAAATAAACTAGCTGATGCCCGCGTGTTCATCCGCGTGGATTGAAGTTTTTTGGTTCTCGGGAACTCTTCAATTTTCCGGGATAAAAAAGCCTATGTGTTAATCATCAACGCCAGCGCGGTAGGCGGAAGTTACAATGGCGTGATGATGATGAACTAGATAAAATCCAAGTCAAGTGGCCCATAGAAACACAAAAGTTATGGAAGAATCGGAGGGAGGCCTTTGCCCAGTCGTGGGACAGCACAGGCTAGATTAGATTAGATTAGAATCTATCTCTTTGCCAAATTTCATCCAGATCTGTTCACCCGTTCTGGCGTGATTTAGAAACAAGCATCAATCCATCAAAATTTTCACATTTCACTTTTTTTTAATTAACTGGTTTTACGGCTCTGGCTTCCAGCTCTTCTGAGCCTGACGATTTCACATATTTTATACTTTGCACTTTGCTGCACTTTTTGTAACTATCGTTTGGAAAGCTGATTCAGTAAAAGGTGGGTGCTACACAATCCACTGATGACGATAGTGAAATTTTGCCCGCATGCTGATGGGCCTTTCACTAGATATGGCCGATCAAAAACGTGATATGGTTACCAAAAATGAAACCATAATTAGAAAAGCTGATTCTTGTACAGTATTAAAGTATGCACAGTACCTATGTTAACAGTATAAAAACTGACGCTCTTCATCGGTCCTTTCAATAGATATCACCTCTCAAAGACGTTATAAACTTACAAACTACCTATAAAAATTATTAGCAATTATTATGTCGTCATGTTGATTGCTCTTATAATATAGTATGATAGTCACCTTTTTCTGCGGATAAGGGTTGATCAGCTTGGTCACGGTTCTCAGATGGTCGTAAAGTCCAGTCATTGGTACAAAGTCCGCGTCCATGAGGAACACATACGGCGTGTTAACGTTTTCCAGCGCCACGTTACGCAGGTAGTTCACTGGGTAATGTAACTGGGGAAATTATATCTATACAGATCATAAAATACACGAGTTTAATGCTATTTTAGAGTTTAAACTATCATGAGTGATATTCATTATAAAAAATATTATAAACGCGAAAGTGTGTATGTATGGATGTTTGTTACTCAATCATGCCAGAACGGCTGAACGGATCTGGATGAAATTTGGCACAGAGATAGATTTTATATATTATAGTCTGGAATAACACATAGGCTAATTTTTATCCCGGATAATTTAAAAGTTCCCGAGGGAACCAAAAAAATCTCAATTGCCACTCAATCACGCCGGAACGACTTAACGGATCTGGATAAAATTTGGCACAGAGATAGATTATAGTCTGGAATAACACATAGGCTACTTTTTATTCCGGAAAATTAAAGTTTCCGCGGGAACCAAATAACCTCAATCCACGCGGAATGCCGATTTTTATGTCTCTAACTTCAAAAACATACAAACTTCCAACCCCTTAGGGGTGAATTTCTCAAAACCGTTTCGTAGCTGATGTCTACACTATAGAAGGAACCTACCTTCCAAATTTCAAGTCTGTATGCTTTATAGTTTCTGAGATCTATCCTATTCCTGTGATCGTAAGGCCATCTCGCAATGAAAAAGAAAGGTTTCATCTTAAAAATATGGTAACTACTAGCTGATGCCCGCGACTTCGTACGCGTGGATCGAGGTTTTGTGGTTCCCGCAGGAACTCTTTAATTTTCCGGGATCAAAAGTAGCCTATGTGCTATTCCAGACTATAATCTATCTCTGTGCAAAATTTCAGCCAGATCCGTTATGCTGTTGGGGCGTGATTGAGTAACAAACATCCATACATCCATACATCCATCCAAACTTTCGGATTTATAATATTAGTAAGATAAGATTATGAATAGATTTAAAAAACATCTTACCGAATCGTGTTTAAAAACTAAATGGTAACCGATATTCGTCCTAGAGCTTAGCGTTGAAGACCAGTCCCGTATGAAAGTCTCTAATTTCGTCACCTCACAGTCTGACAAGTATATTGCAGCACTAAGCGGACCTAGAAAAGAAAATCTTATCTTACTAATATTATAAATGCGAATGTTTGGATGGATGTATGTATGGATGGATGAATGGATGGATGTATGGATGTTTGTTACTCAATCACGCCCCAACAGCTTAACGGATCTGGCTGAAATTTGGCACAGATATAGATGATAGTCTGGAATAGCACATAGGCTACTTTTAATCCCGATAAATTAAAGAGTTCCCGCGGGAACCACAAAACCTCGATCCACGCGAACGAAGTCGCGGGCATCAGCTAGTATTCAAATAAATTTGTCACAGAATAGGTAACAGTACAGGTAATATTATGTAAAATGTATGATGTCATATAATGAGGGTACTTCAATAAAAAGTCAATAGTGAACCAGCTCTATGCGTGTTTCACTTGTACTTGTTTGTGACTGCGGTGGCTATACTTACCGTTTCGAGATATCTTTTTAATCCTTTTCTATCGCTATATACGGCATTTCCAATAAATCACTACCATATTACAAATGCGAATGTGTGTTTGTTTGTTGGTCTGCCAGTCTATCACGGCACAACGTAGCAACGGATCGACGTGATTTTATGCAAATTTGGAGTGACAGGTTGCATTTAGGGTATGTTCCGATATACACTGCGTGCACTGTAAGGTGTGACGTCAATTTAGTATACTGCGAAGTCGTTCCTTTCTAGTTAGCTATACTGGTTTCTGTTTAAAACTGAACGCAGTTACCTCAAAAACGCCAGTGCTCGAAGTACAAAAATAGCAACGATTTATGACGTCATATATTTCCCTAGGATACTGCGGCAATATACTGTCAGTTCTTAACGGAACGAATTTCTCCCCAGTAAGAGCACTGAACAGTGTTCGCAGTGTATATCGGAACATACCCTTATTCTAGAAATAACTATAAAAATATTCAATATGGATTAATTTTTCAAAATTCTCACTAGAGTGAAGCCGCGGGCGATCGCTAGAACTTGTATATTTGTTTCACGCGTACGTACCTTCCCAATGCTTGACCAGTCTCTCCAGAAACTGCAGTCTATCCATAGACAACTGCAATACTAGAGTAACGTCAAAATTGTCTATGTCCACGTAATTATAGTCCATGTAATATACGTGCGTTCGTAATTTGATCCGTTGCGCTGCGCGGAAGCTCAGACACAAGTCTGAATGGTTCATCTATAAAATACGTTTGGTTAGGTAAATCGACCATAGTAGTCTATAGTCTATACTATTACTAACATTATAGATGCGAAAGTGTGTCTATATGCTACGCTTTCACGGTCTATCTATTCAACCGATTTTGATGAAATTTGGTACAGGGGTACTTTGTATCCCGGGGAAGGACATACGGCCGGTTTCTGAATTGAGAATTTCATGCTGAGTCTGTCTCAAAGACTACTTAAGGACTAATTAAGTTTTTTTTTTGTTTCTGAATGATATTGGGCCGGTTTCTGAATTAAGCATTCAACCAAAAACAGCAAGCTCCAACTCTCAAACCTTCCTACACAATATCAATTCAGAAACAAAAATTTGCTCAATTAGTCCTTAAGTAGTCTTTGAGACAGACTCAACATGAAATTCTCAATTCAGAAACCGAGCGATAGCCTACTATTTCCAAAGTAGTTCTAAACTACTTTGGAAATAGTAGGCTCAAAGAGTTCCCGTGGGAATAAAAAACCACGCGGATGAAGACGCGGGCATCATTTAGTAATTTATAAATGCGAAAGAGTGTCTGTCTGTCTGCTACGCTTTCACTGCTCATCCGTGAAACCGATTTTGACGAAACTTTACAGAAATAGCTTGCATTCTGGACATAGGCTACTTTTTTATACCGGAATATCAAAAAGTTGTCACAGGATTATTAAAAACCCTAATTCTATACTTATTATAAATGCGAAAGTGTGCCTGTCTGTCTGTCTGGGACGCTTTCACAAGCCGTATGTTCAAATGATTGTGATGAAATTCGGCACAGAAATAAAAAGCATCCCAGGGAAGGACACAGAGATTCAAAAATTCAAATAATTTTTATTCCAATAAACTTTTACAAGTACTTTTGAATCGTCGAGTGAATCTACCAATCTAGCTTAATTATTAGTACTGAAAATTAAAGAGTTCCCGCGGAAATAAAATAAACTTAGTCTACTCGGTTCATCCTTTTAACTAATAGTCTAAGATCCGTATATAACTACGACCTTCACCGAGCTGTTTAATGGCTGAAACCTACTTTTTAT
Organism: Erebia epiphron; assembly: GCA_963932025.1. NCBI lineage: Eukaryota > Metazoa > Arthropoda > Insecta > Lepidoptera > Nymphalidae > Erebia > Erebia epiphron. The sequence goes on from OZ009946.1 coordinate 29,316,090, forward strand.
TTTTATTTAGTAATGAAACTAAGGTAATTGTTACCATAGTCCATCGGTAACTTAACAGATTGGAACCGCTTGAGTTATATATCAAAAATAGGAAAATTTATAACAAACGCGATGGTATAGATGTGGCTACAATAAAATTGTCAAAAAAAAAAAAAAATTAGTTTTAATGCATATCTAGTTCATTCCATTACCTTATAAGTGACAACCTCTGTTTGGGAGCATCTGTGTAACTTTTCCCTCAACAAATTCCCATCAAAATTGACATAGGACTGGTGGATGTTCCTAAAGAAATCAGAATCTCTTATCCTAATACTGTACTTGCTGGGAGAATTCCAGTGGATTATCTGAAATAAACAAGATAAAAAAGGTTTAAAAAATAAAGTTTTTTAACCTGACTAAGGAAATAATATTGTAAAATTGTTTTTCAGTTTCTTGGTATATATTAAAATTGTACTATATATTCATATTTAATATGAACTCAAAATGTTGTCCCCTTCTCTCAGAATAAGAAGAGCAACGGCCATAGTCCACCAAGCTAGCCAAATGCGGATTGCCAGACTTCACACACATTTGGACACAACTGAAAATTAATTTTGATATCTATACTCTACTAATATTATTAAAGTTAGGATGGATGGATGAATGTTTGTCACTCAATCACTCCAGAACGGATTTGAATGTAGTTTGGCAGAAATAGATTATAGTCGGGGATAACGCATAGGCCACTTTTATCATATCATCATCACATCCCGGAAAATTAAAGACCAAAAAACCTCAACCCACTCGGACATGTAAAACTTACCTTAACATTTTTAACATCCTCCCCATAACAATTCTTTGCAAGCGTTAACATAGACATCTGAACATTGTACTGACAGCTAATATTGTAAACAATGTACGGATTCATAGTTATAATGGCATTTATGACATCCTGGTCAGCTAGTGTTGTTTCTTTTAGCCTGTCCAAGTTCATTTTGACAGTTTTATGCCAAGTCGCCGTCCAGTCGGTGGTTTTCCTTATTTTGTGCAGGTCTAGTAGCATTACGCCAGTGTTGAAGCCTCGACCGAGCGCCGGCCAGCGGGTTTCGGTGTTTGAATACCAGTTGCTTTCGTTTTCTACTAAACCTATGTACTGGAACATAAATTTAAACAGAATTCAACTAAAATCTAGGAACTGTCACCAGTACAGGAGTGACTGCAGCTAAGCAAAACTATCCATTAGATCTATACAAACTTTATGTGAGGTAAACGAAAATCAAAGTAAAGTAAATCAAAACCTTTTCGTATTTTGCCAATAAGAATAAACCTTTTAAATTATTTCAAAATGTTTTCTTCCACTTTACGTCGTTTGTTTCGTGCCTGACGCCTAAGACCTAAAATGTGGTATTAATTCATTATAAATTAATGCTACGACTAACCGAATATTAGTCTACAAAATTGCTTGAAAATGAGGAAAAACTGTGTAAGCGATAATACCTTCTTAATATTATTTGACTATTGAACATCAACTTTTCAATCAACAATAAAAGCATGTATTTACCTGTTCCTCAGTCATATTTGTAAACATATGCCACAGTTCAGAGACATCACATAGGAAAGTCAAATCAGAATCCAGTACAATCACTTGTTTCAATAAGTCTGGTAGTATGCTGGGGAAAAGAAGTTTGAGTAGGGCGTAGATGCCAGAATAATGTCTGTTTGGTATCCAACTCACTTCTGATAGTCGGTTTTGGACATTGTAACAGGTGTAATTTACTGAAACAACAAATCAAATCTCAAAATTCAAATCTCTTTTATTCAAGTTGACTTCGACAAGTGCTTTTGAATAGTCAAAGTCAACTTGAATATAAAACTCTAAGCTGTGTAATAAAACTTCACTTTCTTCAAACGGTGAAGGAAACACCGTGAGAAAACCTTCATGCCTAAGAGTAACTCATAATGTTCTCAAAGGCGTGTGAAATGGTGGACTATCCAAATACTATATATGGCCAAATCCTTCTCAGTCAGATAGGTGACTTCAGGCTTCAGCTCAGTAGTGGGTTGAAACAATGATGACTTGTTTATGAACTCAGAACTTACCTAGAGCAGAGACCTTATCTTGTTATCATATAAAAAGAGCTCAAAAAGCTGGGTCTAGAAACTTGAGATTATGCATATTGTAAGTTCACCAAAAAAAAAAGTATCAAGATATACTTGGTAAAGACCTATATTCACATATTTCACAATAAATCTAAGCACTGGGACAGATTGGTTGGTGACTTTTGGTTCCTTGGTTATAATGTCTGTCAAGCAACTTGAAGTATCGAGTTTCAAAGTGGGAGCAATGGGATTTCTAATAAGGCAGGAGCATCAATTGGTTGATTAGCTCCTCCTTGTTTTCCTGGGATTCGTTCCATACTATGTAACTTCATATAGAACCAGACCCTGTTCCAGGTTTAATACCTAATAGCAGCCTTAGGTTGGTATATATAATAAGTAATATATTAATTACCATCAGGTAAGTCCCATGTGTCAAACAGTTTACTGATTGTGTGTTGTGAGCCTGTTCCGACTATAAAATGAAAGTGCAAAGGGTTCTGACGGTGATGCAGCAAGGACTTGAGCATGGGAGTGACAGCCCTTGTGCATTTGCCCATACACACCAGCGCTATGTGCACAGTCTCACACAAGGTGCCTGTTGTGTCAGGAATCTAAAAAAAATCATTAAGTACTTTGATATACATAAATAAACAATTCTAGGCATAAGTTTTATCAATTACTATGTTATATATCTTTAATTTTATAGGATAAAATGCAGCCTATGAAGATTCAATAGCACTTGGAAGGTTTATTTGAATAAAAAACATTTGAATATAACACACATATATGATTTAAACATTTGACAACCGTGGCGCAGTGTGTAGCACTGTTGTCTTAATGTGCGGAGGTCCCGGGTTCGATCCCTGGCAGGGTCAATTTGGGAATTTATAATTTCTGAATTTTCCCTGGTCTGGCCTGGTGGTAGGCTTCGGCCGTGGCTAGTTACCACCGTACCGGCAAAGATGTGCCGCCATGCGAATTTAATTTAAATTGATTATTATGTTATTATTATGTTTTATTAAAACATAATAATAATAATCAATTTAAATTACTTAATGAACAAGTTAATGTTTCAAATTCACCAATGCTTCGATTTATTGGAGGGGGTAGGTTTCCCGGGGGTAATGGGCGGGGCAATAGTAGTGGGGGTTTAAAACACGGTATATAACACCGCGCATTTGACACGAACGTCACTAGACAATCTTGCATTGTAAGGTCGACATCTTCTGAAGATGCTCCGGTGTCGGGGCGAAACGTGCGTCGAGAACAGTATAAAAGTCTTGTGTGGTGGTGCATGTGAGTGGTGGTGGCATTGCTTGCTTGGGAACTTAGCTTTCTTGCTTGGTTGGGAAGGTAAACGGTGCTTCGCTTGTAACTGCATGCTTGACCATACAGAATTTTTTTCTGTTGGCGGATAATAGCAAAATAATTGTATTCTTTTCTTGCTAATCACCAAAATATTTGCTTTGCATATTTTATACTAGATCAACATAAAAACAAAATATACGTAAATAAATATAAGTGATTAAATCATACTTTTCAAACTTATGGCAACATTCAACTTCAGACACATACAGAGTGTCAAACTTGTCTGAACCTGTGGTGGAAATTGGAACAAAGGAAAAGGTTCATTTTAGGCCTACTCTTGTACACTCTACCATGAATAAAGGTAAATACATAGATTGTATTAAAAATATAATAATTTAGAACAGTTAAGTAAATAACAAGCAAAAAAATAAAAATGTAAGTATTATTTCAAGTTTTCGATATGTTTCCAAGATGGCAACCTTCAGCCATAGAGAAGGCAGTAGGCGCGAAATGTATCAAATATCATTTCTGACAGTCAATGTCAAACTAATGTGTTTTTCTTTTGAAAACATCAAAAAGTATGATTCCGCCATTGTTACCCACTCATATTTAATGTTCTATAACTTAGAAAGATTAAATAATTTTACCACTGAAATTACCACAAATTCGTAGATTTGACCAATAAAAACTGGTCTAGTATTTTATTTTCCTTCATTTCTCTGCTTGTACGAGACTTGGCCTACGCCCCATACAAATCTGAACAGTCTCCTTTTTATGCCTGTTAAGTATTTTTAAATTTTATTTTTCATATCATATTATGTATATTAGAGAAGCTGTCACAGGGTCAGATAAGTTTGTGGGACTATAAAATATATTGTAATATAATAGCAATAGTTGTTTTGATACATATTCAGTTAATAATTGTAATTTTTACTAAATGACCTTTGCCAGTAAATAATCTGAAAGAGAAAGCATACCTGAGGAACTAAATAGGCACTTTCGGACTCTGCTACATGATGGGGCACTATATTGAGTGACAGTCGTTTCTTTATCACCTTATTCTCAGTCTCCAGAACATCGATTCTTGATATTAACCACCAATAATATACCACAGACACTGCAACCCATATCCCTAAAGGCACACCTAGCCAGGGTCGAAAAAATAGACAGTTGAAGACATTTCTTGATGTGAAATTCATCTTAAAGTCATGTTTTCAACTCTTCGTCTAAGAAAGTGTGATGTTTTGGTGTTTGCATAGTTACTTTTGTGATGTCATCTCCTTTAAAGTGGTTTTGTTGATTTCTGCAATAAAGACCAAGAGTGAAGGATAAAAAAGCGTTATTTTGTTTTTCTTTCAGTGGATTTTTACTGTTATTCTGCAATTCTTTGTTTATTTCATGTAGGATATACTAGTTTCACTTAATTGATAGGTACATCTGCTTTCTATTCTACAACCAGTTCCAAATGCAGATTCTACTGAGAAGAGCTAGCAGATAATGATAATCTTCGTCCGCCTGGATTTAGGGTTTTTGTAAACATCCTTTTTTGGTAAACATAATTTAACTAAACAAAGCTGTAGGACTCGTTAAATAAACAGTAAACTCTCCAGGTCTTAAACTATTTACATGCAAGATATCGCGCCGATTTAACCTGTTATGGCATCATTGAAGGACAAACCAACTTAACCAAAAAACAAGCACAATTTTGCATTTAAAATATATAGATGCGAAAGTGTGCTTGTTGAAAAGTACATAATAATATGTATGAAATTATTGAAAATAATTTCATTTTTGTGCCTTTTGGTGTTGAATCCCTGGGGTCGTGGGGCGAAGATGCTAGATCCTTTTTTAAGGATCTATCTTCTCGTCTCACAGAGTCCACAGGTGACCGGAGGGCTGGCAGTTACCTCGGCCAACATATAAGTTTGGCTATTCAGCGGGGTAACGCAGCCAGCGTTCTGGGCACACTGCCTCATTGTAGCGGGATAGATGATATTTTTAATGTTTAGTTTTCAGTTTTTAATTTAGTTTTTAATTTAGGTTTAATTTAGAATTTAATGATTTGTATTTTTAATAATTACTTAATAAATTTATGCAGTTTTAAAATAAAATAAAAATAAAAATATGTAGTAGAAGAGGAAAACAAATATTTTTTAAATAGAAGTTGGAAACTCGATAGAGCAGAGGGGAAAATTAGATTCTTGGTAGTTTGATTATAGAATTAAGTTTCTAACCGCCGCAAACTGAGTTAGTCTTGTTTGACAATCTTAGGCCCATTCAAGGCTCTGTGACCTATGGTTTTATCTTTCTGTAGGTACAGAGAAGCGGTATACCTTAAAATTAATAACTAAATAGAACTTACTTACCAGTAATGACCAGGACATAGGTAATTACTGAAAGCTATTTGTTGAAACTTTGAAATGTCGCAAATATTTCCTACACGCGGTGTACTTAACAAGTCACTGGGTGTATGCGATATATTAAAGATGAGTTTTTATTTATTATAAACATTAAAAACCGCATTAGTCCAAACAGAAAATTGTATTTGTAATGTATTGGTTAGAACGTAGTGATCAGACACAGAGTACATTGGTAATATATGAGACAAGTGTCAAGTAACCACAAGACACAAGTAACATGGTAGTGATTGTTATTGGTGTCCATACTCCATTGGTGTCAACTGTCAACTGTCAAGCGCAAATGACATTTGTTTTGACAAAGAGGTATTTCCTACCTCCGTGGACAACATAGAATAATTATCCTGGCTGGCCTTTTATAACCTGACTTGGCTTTACGGCCAAGAAGGTTGAAATATTATCATAATATCTTAATCTAAGGAAATATTAGGGGTATGAAATTTCCGACTAGTACTGAAAAATTGAAATGCGTTTTTTTTAATTTTAACATTTATTTAATCAAAATAATTACCATTATTGCTTTAGAATAGGAAGGTCATGTATCTTTTGCATCAAACATTGATACATCGCAATCACCTCTCATTCGTTAACACTCTTCCACTATTGGACGAAATCCATTGATGCAGCAAGAATACCATAAATTCAGCCAATCGGAGGTGATTGCGATGTATCAATAATTGATGCAAAAGATACGCGGTCGCCCTGCTGGTGATCTAGATTCGACAAACTGTGTGAAAGCATTTTGTACTGCCTCCTGAGAAGAAAACTTTTTATTACGTAGAAAATTGTCCAAATCACGAAAAAAATGGTAGTCCGTTGGAGCAAGGTCTGGCGAATACGGAGGGTGACGAATGGTTTCTAATTGCAGTTCCTGTAGAGTTAAAACGGTTTTTCGTGTTGTATGAGGTCTCGCGTTATCATGGAGCAGCATTGACCTAATAATACATAATTACTGTATTATTAAGTCAATGTGGAGCAGTAATGGTGAAGATCGATTCATGAGTCGGGGCTGTTTCACTGCTAGTTTTGCTATCATTGTTCGGAGTTGGGCACAGTAGACATCTGCCGTTAATGCTTGACCAGATCGGAGAAAGCTATAGTGAATAACACCATACTGAGACCACCAAACAGTTAGATACCATTTTATTGCTAAGCTTTGCTTTAGGACACTTTTGCGGCGTTTGACCTGGGGTCAGCCATTGCATTTTTCGCTTACGGATTGTAAAGAATCCACTTTTCATCACATATCACAATTCGATCCAATATTCCTTAATTTCTGTATCGATTCAACAAGGCAACACAAGTTTCAACACGCGTTTCTTTCTGCAGATCAGTCAAATCATGAGGCACCCATTTTTCATATTTTTTTATTTTATTGATTTGACGCAAATGAGTCAATATTGTTGGTAAGGTAACGTTAAACCATGCCGCTAATTCCTGGGTAGTTTGGCTCGGATCGGCTTCCACCATCTCTTTCAATTCATTGTTATTCACCTGTGTGGGCGTCTTCCACGTGGTTCGTTCTTGAAATCAAAGTTTCCATCACGAAAGCGTTTAAACCAAAATCGCACGGTGCGTTCATTAGCAGTCCCCTCTCCAAACGTAACATTGATATTGCGAGCTGTTTCTGCCGCGTTAGTTCCGCGTCGGAACTCGTATTCAAAAATCACTTGAATTTTCGAAGTATCCATCTTTCTTGATTAAAACAACTGAAAGTCGATAATCGAATGTTGCACATTTTAAGAAGAACTACCTGCATAGGTACCATTTGAAAAAAGTTTCACTCAAAAATCTCAAACCATGAAGGTTCTATGTCAATTCGAAGTACCTATTACAATAAAACGGCAATTTCATACTTTAACCCCTATTCCTACTTGTTTTAACGGTGAAGGAAACCATCGTAAGTTAAAAAGTGAGGATCCTGCCGCGCCCGAGAGTTGTTTATAATGTTATCAAATAGCCACCTTGGCGGACTATGGCCAAACTCTTCTCATTCTTAGAGGAGACTCGTGATCAGTAGTGACTAGTGAGCCGGAAATGGGATGAGATGACGTACCTATTTAATTTGAAATAACACGCAATTCTTAGCTAATAATTAAATTTTATTTTATAAAAGCATTTTAGTTATTGCATGCAGTTTTCTTAAAAAGTTAAAATGTTTACATAACAGCCTACCACTTAGAAGTAACTAGTTTATGAAAATATGTAGAAAAATAAAGTTTGTAATTCTATGCATTTCAGCAACATAATATGTTAATATTAACTTTTATTACAAGTAACATGAAATCGATTTATCATTAGACAAGCGCTAAAAGCAAATTTATTTATGTACATAAATAATTTAATCTGCGCTTTCCCCGTTGTCGCGGTGGGGGATATACCTACTCGCACCGATGGCGATGGACACGAATACGATGAATCACGACTTAAAATACTTAAAAAAAACTCTCATCGAATTCTAATGTCGATAATCATACAAAATAGGACGTAGGTCCTATATACTTATAACTTTGTCATGCTACCTATAATTTATTAATTACGTTAGGTATAAAAATAATTATCTATGTAGGTATTAATTAGCACACTGCCGCACGCAGCAGCAGAGTCCATTACTTATGGAACTCCTTTGTATTGAAATCTATACTGGGGAGTTCCTTTAGTAATGATAAGATAGTTCCTTTAGTAAAGATAAGATTTTATTATCGGACCGCAAAGCATCGACAAGGTCTGCACCCTTACGCAGTCGAAATTCCGCGGGCTCGTACGAAGCGATTTGCTTCCTCGTTTCTAATTCGAACCGCTAGGATATGGAATGCCCTTCCGGCTTCCGTTTTCCCCTCCTCTTTTAATATAGGTACCTTCAAATCAAGAGTGAATAGGCATCTTCTAGGCAAGCGCGCTCCACCTTAGGCTGCATCACCACTTGCAAGCAAGTCTGATTGCAGCCAAGCGCTAACCTATATATTAAAAAAAAAAAAAAAAATACTCTGATTGCCGCAGTTATAGTTACTTACTTAAATATTTTTTGGTTTGATATTGTAGTAAGTATATTGAAGTAATTAGACGTGCTCTTTTCTAATTCGTCGTTATAATTTTAAAGGTGGGATTTGAATCAATAATTGTTTTCTTGGAAATTATTTACCTCAACACAGAAAAATGATTTCAGAGACTATAAAGTTACTTAGTTAAATTAATAATCGGAACTTAAATGAAATAAATGCGCTCCATAAAAAGCAAGGCTCATAAATTCCATATTCCCTCAGAATTTACCTACTTATACCTACCTAAATATTCCTAGTCCCTATTATTCTACCTACTACTTTTAAAATTCTATAATAATTATTAGACAAAAAACTTAAAAAATAAATTAGGTGGTCTCTTAAACACAGTGGAAAACAAAAAGTTTTGAAAAAAAAACAAATCCACTCGCAACGGGCTATGTTAAAAAAAAAACGACAACGTGACGATCGAGCATGGAAGTCGGAAGATGGAGGTGGAACGAGCTGTTAGACTGCTCGTCTGCTCGTCTGTTTCTGTTGTTATAACTGCGGCGCACGTTTCAGTGGTTTGTTGTTGGATGGTTGCGCGAAAGCTTCAGTCGTTTACAGTTGGCGCGGTTGACCGAAAGCTTGGATAGTTTGCAGTTGGTTGCGAGCAAGACATTAAAGTACGGGCCTAAACAGCTTTTATTATTAATTAATTTCTGTTTCACCCGCCCATGCCCTACTTGTCTGTGGTTGTTGCTGTTGATATTGAGGCGCTGGTGACGTACTCGTACTAGCATACGGTTGCGGTTGTGCGAACGTTTCAGTGGTTTGCGGTTGGTATGGTTGCGCGAACGTGTCAGTTGATGGTTGATACTGGTCTTGGGACTGCTGGTATTCTTGAGTGTATGGGTAAGTGGCTTCAGTGTCAACTTTGACAGGATCGGTCGGTTCTGGACTGTCCTCAGTGAGGTCTTTCTTATAAGGGATCGACTCGTCATCCGAATTTAGCTTTAACTGCTCATCCGGGTCGAAGTTTCGTGTTCTGTAAACAAAAAACACACCATTATTATAAATGCGAAACTGTTTATTATAGCCTGTCTGTCTATCTGTCTCTCTGCTACGCTTTTACAGCTAATCTCCACATATAGGCCTGTCTAAGACAAAAATAACATTCAATCGCCCACTATAACGTTTTTTGTTAAATATTTTGTTCAAAAATTAGATATTTTGAAAACCTAATTACTAGGTGGTACTAGTATTTACTATTTATGTAACTTAGCAAAACCGTGCATGGATGATAGTGGAACACGTTTTTTTTTGTTTTATTCGTCCACGGCCTTCTTATCAGATGTGGTTGTTTCTGGCGCTGTTGATATCTAGGTACTCGTTCATCTTAGCGTATGGTTGCGGTTGTACCAAGATACGTTTCAGTAGTTTTGCGAAAGTTTCAGTGGTTTGCAGAAGGTACAGTTGACCGTAAATTTCGGTGCTTTGCGTTTGTTAGTAAGCGTTTAATCAAGACGCAGATAATAATATCTAGTACAAGAAATATCATACACTCACTTGATTGGTATGAAGTCGCTCTCATCCCGTTCCTCGTCCTTCTTTCTCTTCAGGATGCGGTATCCGATGCAAATGAGCACTATCACGATGGGAACCATAACGGCACTGATGATGCCCCATGTCGCGCCGAGGGTACGTGCGGAGTACTCTTGTTGACCTGTTTGTTGAACAGAAAGTTGATTATATTGTTCTCCTGCCCCCCCCCCCCCTATTCTCTAACTCTCTCTCTCTCTCTCTGCGTCGTATTCCTCATTATTGAGGGCGTGAAATTTTGTGATTAATGGAAAGTGGTCAACTGGTACATTGTCCTCCTGGTAAAAACTCCTACCATTTTGTCACAATATGGTAGGTATGAGTTTTCTTGGGATAATAATGCGGTGGGTTCCCACGTCCTTCCGCATGCGACTCGACTAAGAGTATTTAAACTCTTAGGGTTTTATAACGATTATTATTCAAATGTTAGTGATAATAACTCAATGGCTATCAAAAAATTAAAGCCACTGACATATATTTTTTATCCATTGAAGGTTTGCTATGAAAATGTTATTTTTATTTCATAGAAAACCTTCAAAGATAAAAAATTTTAAAAATTAAGAAATAACGATGTCCTTTTTGGTGGATATTTTTGTGTATGTTTTGGATCATCCATTACTAAAACCCTACCAAGTTTCATCGACTGAGGATTTGATGTGGGGGTCTCCATACAACAGACCGCCCCGTTTCCTAGACTAGTTAGGGAAGCCAAATACCAATGCACTAAGTATGCAGGAGCTAATGTGCACAATGGAGTGCGCATTAGCGTCGCATTTCTGTATCCCCACGATGCAGTGTCGTAGTTCATTTGGACAGCAAATCAACATGATGGGAGAGAGCTCAGGTGTAGGATCAACGACTTTATAATGTGCCCTCTTCGAAATAGATTCGGTCAAAAATGGTAGAAAAAATTTTGTCCGAAACTTATGAGGTGGAAAATTACGCAAACGTAAATTCAGAGTTTACGAAACATTAAAAAATTATGATGAAGCAGATCGTAGATAAAACGTACTTATCAAACAAAAAAGCACTAACTCTATCAAAGAACAAATAAAAATGTTACCAACCTGTGACCCAGTTATTTTTGTGTGTACCTACACCTTGATAAGAAAGCAAGTAATAACAGCTTAACGGGGCAAAAACAAAAACGCATCACATGACCGAGAAAATTTCTATTCCACTCGAAATGTGGTTGCTTTATTCCTTGCTTTCCTATTTGAGTAAATTAAAACAAAATCAACCATAGTGGAAGTTATTCTACCGTGCTTCGGAACAGAAATTTCCTCGCTCTGTGATAGTGACTCCGATTTATAAATATTTTAATCGCATTTTTTACATCAAATCTATAATTTATGAACATTTAAATACAATTTTGAAACAACAACAACAAAGGGAAACAACACAACAAAAAATAAACTTAATCCTGTAGAAAACCCTAATTAGCTAAAAAAGTGGTGGTAACTGGTAACCTAGCTAAGTGCAAATTCTAACTTATTCTAAGCAATACTTGTTAAAACAGTTAACTAAAAATAATAAATAAATTGGTCAGCCCGATACTCCAAAAATTGTCATAACGTTGGGCAGTGTTAATTATTGTTCACCTAAATACTTTATCAGTGGGATTTTGCGCTAATCATACCTGTCAGTACCTACGGTAGATAAGCCTAAACCATAGTGGAACGGCTGCTAAAAGTAGGCATTTCAGCTGCGGGTGGATCGATTAGTGTTTCTGCAGACTTTCCTCTTGAAGGAGGAAGAGTAAAAGTCTTTATTTCTGTAGGAGGAGCACTTTTAGGGGGCTCTGGAAGCCCTGTATTATTAAAAGTGCTTCTTGGACTATTGTCCGATATTGGGCTTATTGGTGGAGAATAAATTTCAGAGTAAGTTGGGGAATACTGAGACGGTATAGGGCTATATTGACTCTCGTACTTTGGTGAATAAGGATCTTCTGATCCTTCTTTGGTGGAGTAACCAGAATCACTGGGAAGAGCACGTCGACCAGTTTGACGTGGTTTGCTAATGTATTTTATGTCTTTAGTGGGTCGTGTCAAGGTTGAGTCTTTATTGGACTCCGTTTCGGATGGCGTTGTCAAGGACAACAAATCTTCTTCAGATAAATCCCAGGGCTTGTCTGCAAATTCTACTTCAGGGGCATTCGGTAATGGTTCGTTAGTCCTGTAGGTTTTGTCATAAGCGCGACGTTTTTTGGCTTTATCAGATTTATTAGAATCGCTTTTATTGGAGTCAGAATAACCAATGCCTGAAGTATCACCATCTTGCATTGCTTCGGACGGTGGAAGAGGTGCAGCTCTGGTTATTAAAGTCGAGCTAGGTTTTAAGGGGCTTTCCTCAGTAGGAGTATCGGGTATGTTGGGTTTTACATCGAAATCTTGACTACGTAAGGTGGAGGATTTCATAGTGTCGGTGATGTTTCCCATTGAAGCTGATCTAAGATTAAGTCGAGAAGCTGATTTCGAGCGTGGAATGTCTGCGAAGCGGAAACCGTCTTTGCCTTCGGACCTCGGCTTGTGCCAACACCAGAACCATAACAGGCAAATGAGGAGTGCTAATGGTAGAATAATTGCCACTATGATGCCCCAAGTCAAGAACAGGGCGCGTTGAGAATACTCCTGGTTACCTGTTTGTAAAACATTGAACATTTGAAATTTTGTATACGATTATTTTATACTAAAATTCTACATCAATTACTATTTACATATAGAAAGATAATTAATTCATATCTGAAGGGATTCGTTGGTAAGTACTTAGATGATTCGATTAGGATGCTTAAACTTACGTAAGCATTCGGTGTAGCCGTAATCTGGCAGATTCCATCTACCGTTTTCCTCACATATACGACGTTTGTCTCCGATCAGGATAAAGTTTTGGTTGCACTCGAAGTTCACCTGAATTGGAAAATTATTCAGATTATGTACACGCATGATAGGGAAAGACTTCCGCTTCTATTGACTGACATGTTTAATCTTAACCAAACTTTCCTGGAATTAATGTTGCCGGGATCGATAAAATCAATAATTGCGATAGTTGCGACTCGCAACGCCGCAAATTGGATTTTATAATAACAAGTTATAGATCAGAAGCAATGAATAACTACATTTTTGTTCAATTTGGGAAAATACACTTCTGTTAGTAACATTTTAGAAATGAAGTGATTGTTAAAAGAGTTGTTGGCAACTAGAGAGTACCTGACAAGAAAGATATACTTACTCTTGTTCCAGGAGTGAAGAAGAAGTTACTCTTCCGTCCAAATCTAGGAGTCTCCAATATTCCACAGCTGATCACTCGACGTGCGTTTGTTTCTCGTATGTTTACCTTAGAAAAAGGATAAAGGAAATTATTTAAAACATTTTACTTACTCGTGGAATTTGAAAATTATTTTCGCGTTTATGCTCTTTGGGGATAAACTCTCAACTAATAACCCTGGAAAATATTTTTTGGTAAATACCTGACAATGCGCTCTAGAATAGTAAAGAATATATAGAACTGCAATAGATGATCTTAGTGACACGAACGGATATCGAGGTAAGACTGAAGATTTTCTATAAAATTCCCTTAACATAAAGACCTTGGAGTTCACTATAATTACACGAACAATAGAATGGACACAAGATATACTTTATAAGCGGACACAATATGCAACTGATTACCATAAATGCATTTTACTATGAAAAATGAAGTAAAGTACTCCAGTAATAAATAATGGAAACCTAGGTCAGGTTCGAATTTAAAAGATCAGATGGGTAGTATTAAATAACTGAAACTATGACTTAGGTGAATCTTCGTCAATGGAAGAGCTGATCAGTATTTGATACCAATTACAATGTTATGGGGTAGGTATATAACGTAAAAGTCTACGTTACTCTAGCTCAAACTTAGTTCATTTTAAAATTACCCTTACCGTTTTATTAGTAATTATATACATACAAACCGACCACAAGAAAAATCAAGTATGATAAAGTATAATTAATGAGTACTTAAGATTTTCCTTCCATTGCAAGTTTTTCTGTTAATATCAACTGAGTCACTATTTTCCCACGTTTATAGGTTTAACTGTACAATTTGCGATTCTGCATAAATTAACACTATAATTATGTTGGAAATTACACTCAAAGTTACCTTTACTATAGAACAAATTATGATTGCCGACTCTTTCAATCTCATTATTTCATGAAGCGTTTATTTGAAGTGAAATTTATTAGAATCGTTGTGATTTGAAAATTTAAAGAAACGAAAAAGCGACACCAAAAAGAGACAAACATAATAGAATACAAGTTATAGTTATCTCATTCTCTTGTAGGCTTATTTTCTGAAGTTTCACTTCTGCCGTGTGTGAATTGCACACACTCACTTTTTTTTCAGTTCATTTTAAATAAGTATTTTAAGGGTAATTTTGCAAATAGAGAAGTTTAGAAGATACTTACGATAGAAGACAGATAGTTCTTTGTGAATTCCGCCTGTTCTCTATTCAGCGTCATACCATAGTCGTATCGACATTGATATGACTCTTGACATATTTCCTGCGCCCTCCTCACATCTACAGAGCGATTTGCTGGCAAGAAGTCCATGGGCTCTCGTATGAAGTTCGGTATGAAGTTGTTATCATTGAAGTAAGCCGCCGTTCGACCATATTCTCTGATGAACATTGCTACCCCTATACCCTCTTGTTCTCGATCAGTCAGTTGCCCTGAAAAAAGATTCTTAATCAATTCTTAAACCTTTTTTAATTTTCTTTTAATTTAAAATTTAATTTAATTATTTTTATTATTATGTACCTACAGCTGTGAATATAACTAGCTTTAAAGTTTAAGTTACTTACAAAACTGTCCGAAGTCCCTATGCGCTGACTGGAAGTTGTTGATGTCAATTGCTGATATAGAGCCATCGGGACGAACAAAGTCATCATTGACGTCCAATGACCAGTTTCCAAAAAGCCCTCGAGTTTGATTCTAGGAAAAAAACCCATTAAATTGGTAATTTTCTAGTGCGAAATGTCCGTATCTAGCTCCTAAGTCTACGATATTACCTATGATTAGTTCAATCAGTAATTTCAGCCTACGATCAGATCCAATATCAATTGTAATAACGGTGTAGGAAACCTCTTGAGGAAATAGAAAAAATAGACAATGGGTTATAATAATGAAGATGATTAGTTCTAAAGTTCCTACACGCAATAAGCAAGTTGCTCTATCTATTCTTCGCATACGGTACATGGAGTGTACAAGCCTTTGGCTAATAGCTACACCCTAGAAAAGGATTTTACAAAAGCTTGAAGTTGTTTGAACTTGGCAATTTGTGTTTCTTATTGAGATTTTTTTTATAGGATAGGTATTTAGACGACTTAAATAACCATATAATTTAAGTTGTATAGCTGCCAAAAAAGCAGAAATAATTAAAGATTGGATTATCCCCAAGGCTAAATATAGTACTTACCATATAAGTCCAAGGCAAATAAACCCTGGCGCTCATGAATCCCCTATTTTCTATCACCTCAACTCCAGCGCCCGAAGGGAACATGATCACGATTTCTGACTGGTTAAGGATATACATAGGCTGGTACACTGTCACACCTAGACGAAAAAAAATTTAAGCTGGATCAGTTTTCAAGTTTTTGACATCTTCGAAAATTATGTTGCTAACAAGGCACTGGCTACTCTCGCACTAGTGCATTAAAGTTGTAAAGTAGCTATAGGTAACTATTTCAATTCCTAAATGGCTATACTGAACTGGATTCAGAGATAATATCAAATAAACTGAAGAAGAAAGGTCTGTAGAAATGTAGGTTAGGTGTATTCTAGAGAAAAGCTGCAGCCTGCATATTATTGTCAGTATTATAATTACTTTAAAGTAGATTATAACTTATAAGTAATAGAATAGAGTTGGGGCCATAGAGTATGGTTGGGGCCCTTTAGACGCTAATTAGGTTAGATTTTGAGTACTTATTCCTGTGTGTTTTTGAATTTACTATGTGTTAGGTCAGGTAATCATTTCTATTCTATTCTTGATAGTGCTAACTTACCGGGGAAATATTGTACTCTTAACGAAGACCGGTCGAAGTATATTCTCCTGTTGTCAGCAAATACATCTAGTCGATACCTCCACTGAGCGTGCTGTGGACGCAGTCTCACCTGCAGGGAAAACGGTGACATTATAGATTGAGTACAAGTAAATGTATAGCATCATATAGCCCATTTATTGCTTTGGGGTATTATGGTCAATGGTCATAAACCAAAGAAGACTCACAAGAGATTGCTAGGAGTTATTTGGACTTGTACTAGAGCAGAATGAAGTAAGATTGAACTCCACGGAGAAAATATTTTTTTAGCAAACACTGAAGGAGGCTGGAGGATTTATGAAACCATGATTTTGAAGTAAACACAAGCGATCTTATCTACAAAAGAAAAGAGAACATCGATATATGAATTCTATTAACACATACCTCAATCGGGATAGAGTTATTCGAAGCAGCTACAATAGAAGTCAGTACAGTAGCATTAACGGCCCCATATCTGTTTCTAGGCGTTTGTTCGAAGCGACCTTGCACGTCCAGCTTTATCTCAGGCCGGTCCACTCTCACCAGTACATATTCACCTACAGGAACAAAAATTGTACATTGAACTCCAAAGGTTAAAAACAAAATGTTAATTTATAATTTTCAAAAATGTTAATTTTTATTAAAAATAAAAAATTATAATCATCTATGGTCAACCAATAGGTTGCCCGGCTCCCTACTGACCACGAGAATCTTCTCAGAATGAGAATGGTTTTGCCGTAGCTCACTATGATGGTCAAAAGTGGATTGGTAAATTTCACACATCTTGAGAATATTATGAAGAACTCTCGGGCATGCAGGTTTTCTCATGGTGTTTATTTAATTTGTTAAAACGCACATAACTCCGAAAAGTTAGAGGTAATTGATCCTCCGATCATGCGAATAGCAAGCTGGGCGTTAAAACATTAGGCTATCAGCGTTTAGTAATTAATGCCAATTAGCTTTAATAAATAAAATTCTTTTCAAAAAACCGACTTCCAAAGCCACTGTAAAGTAAAAAATAATTTTGATTTCTACACACTATGTTGAAGTCGGGCGAGCCTGACGCGTTAACTTTGCCTATCTTTGTTATACTCGCCCGACTTCAACATAGTGTGTAGAAATCAAAATTATTTTTTACTTTACAGTGGCTTTGGAAGTCGGTTTTTTGAAAAGAATTTTTATTTTTAACTTTTTAGTGTACCTACTCTTAATCCAGTACCCTGCAGCATCAGAGTTGAGGAGTTGGGACATGGGTTTAAGTATAAAGTCGTTGCTTGACACCTACAATATTAATTCATCATAAAAAAATCCTAAATCGCTATTTTTAAGGAGTTCTGTACCCTGCAGCATCAGAGTTGAGGATTTGGGACTCAGAGTTGTATCGTATACACGTGACTTGATACCTACTATATGAATTCACCATCAAAATTTCCTAACTCACTAGTTTTGATGATTTCATGTAGTACGGTACACCTATAGCATCAGGATTGAGGATTTGGAGTCAGAATTTTTTATGGGACCACCTTGTGAGCTTCCTTTAACCAATGAAAAAAATATTGTTCAAATCGGTTTAGAAACCACGGAGATATGCACCGACATACATTAAAAAAAAAAAAAAAAGATACGCGCCGAATTGAGAACCTTCTCCTTTTTTGGAAGTCGGTTAATAAAGAGAAGAATCACGCAAAAGCGAAAACCTTACCTTTTCCATTAAACGTGTATTGCAAGCCGTCAAATGTAACAAAGTGAGGATCTCCAAATATTCCTGCCACTCCAGGAGCCTGATATCCCACACAATCTTGAGAAGGACGTCGTTCAAACCTAGAAAGACAAAATAGTATAATTATTGTGCCTTGAAGAAACATAAATTAACATGCCAACATAACCACTCATATTCAGGAGTCAAGAAGAATCGCGTATAACTTTTATAATTAAGGCATCATTAAAAATGTACAGCAATGAATTAAAATCACAAACCTGAAAGTCTCACAGCCCACCGCCTGTTCCTCTTGCCACATGCAACACTGGTAAAATGGTATCATATCATGGAACCAATGGGAAAGAGATGGAACCTGAAGAAAAAACGATAATTACTGTAATTGCTGAAACTACGTATTTAAAAGACGTTATTGTTGAGAATGGTGGTGAAAATTGATTTGAGGAAGTTAGAACAACAGATGTTTAAAAAGTGTAATTGTCACTTTTGTGTAATGTTGCAATAATAGTCACAGAACATGTGATGATGTGGTTTTGATAAAAACCGTAAACTTACCTTGTTAGCTTCATTGTAAGGAGTGAAACCAAAGTCGTGAGATCGGTGAGGTTGGGAACCCCACATCTGGTCGTATGAAAGCATGAGGAAACCATTCTTGTCGTAACAGCACTCCTGTCCTGACCCCTCGGAACTGAAGAGAAAAAGATAACAATATAAGATGATAGCAAATTACACACCTAAAAAATCTTTCAAAAACTCTCATCAAATTATTTGTTACTGTTGTATTAAGTACGTGAATCAGTAAAATTCTAGCCATGAACACGACACGAAACACGAACGGAGAACACGAAAGAGACTTAATGCAAATGAAAAAATATATACTTAGTTACAAAATAGAGGATCAATATAATTATTTATGTTCTTACCTTGGAGCACCACTCCTAACGCAATGCAAGGCGCCCCAATGATATCTACACGTTGGGTTGATATCTCGATCGCAGTGCAAATCGGGCATAAACCGTCCTTTATCCAGCAAAGCATGTTCCAGAGTACAAGGGCAAACCCAGACTTGAGCTGCATAGTTCTTGAGGAAACGATCGTTTCTTAGCCAGTTGTTGCACATGGTTTGTGGCCAGCGTCGTCCATGGATTCTCTCCCATTGAGGAGCGAAGTACCATCCAAGAGGGATTGGCCTACTCCATAGAACCCTGGTAAGTTTAAAATGAGACGTCAAAAATTTATTTAAAACACATTACACAATGATGATATTTGAGGGATAAAATCAAATTTTTACAGTTTACTACCAGAAAAAATAAGCTCTTTGGCCCATAATTGGCTGTTGGAGAATCACATAGTTTATAACCTAAAATAGTATTTGTGAAGCATAATTATTGTCAGGAACTATTTTTGAATTTGAAAAAAAAAGCTGTGTATAAAATGATACTTACGGTGAAATTGGAACACCTTTATACACTTCAGGAGTGGTCAAGTTGATCTGAATAAAACCAAACTGCATATCATTGTGCATAATATTGTCTCTATTGCGGAAGTTTTGAGGATTGATCACATATTCTCCTGTATTGGCAACGCCCATTTCTATCATATCAATAAATTCCAGTTGCGGTCGGATTGTAATTTCTTTGTAGCCCCATAAACTGATCTGTAGCTGTACATTCAGGTTTGTTGTCAAGTTGAAGCGGTCCCATGTCATGCGAACTTCAGGAGGTAATCGCTCATGGACAGCGTTATCGGGGAAGAAAATTTTTTCAGTGGCGGTTGCGGGTGTTTCTGGAATGTTCAATTTGCATTTTTAATGTCACAATCTGGCTTATTAGTAGTGCTAAAATACCCAATTGGTCGATGAAGAATAACGCTGGTAAGTGATAAGTAAACATTTATAAGTATTAATCATATAATTTTTTAAGCAAAGCGGATAACACAAGCTAAAATGCATTCGGCACAAAATATCTAACTAACGCAAATAAGGCTTTATTAATTATTTCACAAATGATACAAGTTTGTAATAACAAAATCAAATCAAAATCAACTGGATCAATGTAGTGTGTCTGTCTGTCTGTCTGCTACGCTTTCACGGCCCATCTGTTCAACCGATATTGATGATATTTGGTACGGGGATAGCTTGTATCCCGTGAAAGGACATAGACTTCTTTTTATCCCGGAAAATCAAAGAGTTCCCGCGGGAATAAAAAAAACTTAAACCACGCGGACGAAGTCGTGGGCATCAACTAGTGTATGATAAATTTTTGTTTCTTACCAACGAAGAATCTTCCCTTCCACTTATAAGGCTCGTTGTTGATAGCGATTTCAAATCTAGCGTAACCATTATGCCAAAAACGTGGTTGGACGCAAATAGCTCTGTTTTCATCTATAACAGCACCGATGACTGATTCTGTATCGAATCTGCATGAAATCCGGTCAGTTGGTTTGAAGCAAGGGCCGGTAATGTTGACAATGGTACCGCCAAGCATGTTACCACTTTCAGGGGCGAACATTAGTGGAAGATTGGCTCCGTCTGAAAAGTGATTTAAATAATTAGCACTACCCACAATTCTATGGCATTAACGACAACATCAAGGAAAATAATGTTTGTCATTATGAACTGCGAAGTCTCCAAATAAAACGTTACAAAACTCAGATTAATGAACCAACTCTAAAGTAAAAGAGAGCTTGTGAAAAATCCTTTTAGGATAAGCATCTTTTGCATATAGTAGGCATAAGCTTATCCCTTTCGAGCAGATAAGAAAATTTTTGCACATTAAGAAAATGTTCTTTGTCTATCAGGTGTAGGCTGACAATAGCTAGCCTCTGTCTGGCTTGGTGCCTGTCTTATATTTATCTTATATATAGATATAAAAATATAGAGGAATTTCGTACCTATATCCTTATTGCAAGTGCCCATAAGAATATTCTCGTCTATCCTGAAGATGTGTCGTCCAGGGAATCCGTTAGCCCAGCCTCTTCCAGTCAAGTCTCTGAGCACAGACGCTTGGGAGTAGGGCTTGTATTCGTAGCTGCGTGTAGCATTGCCTGCGTTGAAACCAATCTATGGCAGAAAATAAGATTCCAATAAAAATCAGACTAAAACTTTATTGGAGCGATAGACCTATGGATACCTTATTTTCCAATAATATAAAGCTATCAGTGGTATGTATGTAAACATGCCATGTCCGTTTATGGGAAAAGTTGAGGCATTATAAGCAAAAAATAAAAATAAAAACATTGTAAAGCATTGTCCAATGTTTGTGACTTTTAATTCTTGAACTTACATAGGCTGGAACACCACCTTCCCCAGTAGTGGTATCACCGCCAGCTTCGGTATGGGAGCTCCAATTAATCTCGAGGTAGTTGAAAATGGCATATGCAAATACTTCATCTGTTGCAATTACCATTTGGAAAGTGTTAGTCTGTAAAATCATCATTATAAATCAGGGATCTTGAAACCACAAATTAATCTTTAATTGAGATTTATTCTAGACTATCAAAATTATGTTTAAAGTATGAATGATGAATTTTAAGAGTAAGTATATCCTAAAACTCACCGTAAATAAAGCGTTGTCAATACCACCAGCAAAGGACATATTCTTCCAAGTAATCGTGATGGCATGTTTAGGGAAGAAGGCTTCGGAACCGATGACACCCTCACGAATATCCCACGTGATACGTTCCCTCATTTCCACACCAAGTTGGTCAGTACGAGTCTAAAAGGAGATGTAGGTTTACAAAACATCATTATATATTATGTGTATTAAAAATGTATTATAAAACATAATAACACTATGATTAATTTTTATTACAGAATCACTCATCATCATAAAATTGAAGAATCACTAATAATTTTAATTCTTTTGACGCAATAAAAATTATAAGTTAGAGACTTAAAGCATCTAAGTAGGATATAAAGAGTTGAAATTAGCATACAAGTTACTAGTTAGACCAGATTGTTTTTTAATATAAACTAAAATATTGGTAAGAAACTCCCACAACCTACCTGCAAATCTCTGTCCATCCTAAAATAAACACCAGGTCTTCTTTGATCTGGGTCCTCAGGCCGCTGGCTTCCAATACGACATTTGCTGAAGAATATACCGATGAAGGAAGGGTCGTTTATTGCTGGCCAGTCTTTCATAGGGAAAGATAAGGGGTAGGTGTAGTGATCTGGTGGATCGCTGAAGTAGAGATAGCCGTTCATGGACAACTGAAAAAAGATGAAGTTAATTTAGTAACTTTTTCTGATGATTGACAAATCGGTCTTAAAACAAACGCTTTTAAAAGGTTTGCAAGTATTACATTCCCAATTTGAAAGAAAACTAGGAAACTGCTTCCTTCTATTAATTCCCGCAAAACTAGAAAATGGGGTTTTAGAGCTGGCAACGTAATAATTTCCATTGACGCTTCTGATGATGCTTCGGATAGCATTGGGTAGCCCGAGTGTTAGCAAGATTGTGATATCTTTTAACTTTATTAGTGCTTGTTAATTAAAGTCCTGGTATAAATATGAGAGATATTAAAAATTAAGAAAGTTTGATAGTCTAACTTACTCTAGTGTAGTTAAATCTGAACCCAAAGAATGGTAGTTGGAAATTAAAGTTCTTGTGAATCTGTGGCGTGGATGTGTGGATATCTCTCTGGTAATCTCCAATATTCTCGTTGCCCCCTCGGTCGTAGAACCAGTACATGAAGTTAGATCGTATCTGTGCCAGCCTTTGCTGAGTGATGACGTAAGGCTGACCATTGTTTTGGTAGCTGGTATCAGGGAGGACTCTGCCATCTATGTAATCTGAAATTTAATATGGATGAAATTAATATGAATCTTAGGGTATTTTTTTTAAATTCAACACAGTTGTTCGACTTTCCCTACTTCGCATGAATTTCTTAAAAAATAGCTCTTCTCTTTGGTAAGGGTTATGAGATTTCTAGGGTCTCGAATCTTCTCAAAGGAGTCAGTGGCCTTCTTAAGGTATGTATTAGACGGCTTCGGAATTCGGATTCATTGGTGCCTCAGTTACCTTCACCAAGTTGGTCCTACCTGCGTTTTTCTAGGTATTTTTTATAACAATCACGCAGTCTTTCAGACGATAGTAAAGTATACCTACCGTAAATAAAATTTTGTGTTATATTATTCAGCCAGATGTCCGTAGAAGCCTAATGTAATATCGACGAGCTCTGATAATATTGATAGCATATCACTTTCATATCAGTCAACAGTTATTCCTAGTATGGGTGATGTCAGCTTGTTATTAGTAACTTCTTTGTTTTAAGTATAATCTGTAGAATCCGACTTTAAGTTATGCGATGTCTCATGTTGAAAATCAAGGACAGGATTGCAAAGGATAAGGATATGTGGTAATGGCTACGAGTAACAAGATAAATATGGAAAACAAAAATCCAACTACAAACGCTTTATATTTTCATCGTGTTTGTTTCGAAATCTGCGCAATAAGACCAAACTCAATCGGTTTATCTCGAGTTCATTTTTATTGCCGTCCTATTTATTGCCGTCGATTTTGTCTATCTAACTTATGAAATTATCGTGCTGTCATAATACAGTACGTGGAAGGAATACCATGGGACTCGGAATAATAAGGCGAAGGCAACGGCCATAGGTCCTGATTATAGGAAAATCTGAATACCTACTAGGTTGGGATTTTAGGAACCGATGAACCGATAAAAACAATATTTTACCTTCCCATACTCCGATAGTAGACCATGCTAGGATAAAGACTGAGACTTGAGACACAGATTTTAGCAATTTGAAGTTGCTTCTACGGGAGGAATTGATTTTAGGACTGTAACTATACCTTAATTACTTCATTATTACATATTATTCTATTAAACGCATTGTTATAATTACTATTTCTAGCATTAGAAGGTACATCTGCGATAAAAACCACACCTTACAATGATTATAACCAGACCAAACATAGTTGACTCCTAAAAAATCCTTATGCACTTAAAATTCAAATTGGTCCTAAGCGTGAACAGCAATTTTACATGGCAGGTTTATATCAAAGCCAAATGGAGATAATTAGGTAGAGATAAGGGCTCTGTATTTTATCAGGGCAGATAAACAATGTACCGAGTACTTCTTGAAATGTGTCATGTTTTGTTGGAACTAGCAAAGGCCTTCGTTAAGTCTATGCTATAAAACTTGTAAAATTAATTTAAGAATTCTTTGGGGACTTCATCGACCTTGTCGATCGATTTCCTCGAAGGAAATTGGCGCTCATTATGCGAGAAACTGCCTCGTTGGTCTAGTGGTTAGCATAGTCGACTGCGGATCACGAGGTCCTGGGTTCGATTCCCGGTCGGGCATAAAAGTTAGGTATTGGGTTTTTCAATTAAGAAATTCTCAGTGCCAGCCCGGAGTTGGAAGTTGGCGGTGTTTCACGCCCGTGCCTCGGAGAGCACGTTAAGCCGTCGGTCCCGGTTATTATCACTAACATGATATAGTCGTTGAAGCCCGCCAACCCGCATTGGAGCAGCGTGGTGGGTCTAAGCTCTAATTCCCGCTCTCCTATGAGAGTGGAGGCCTGTGCCCAGCAGTGGGACGTTAATAGGCTGTAGTGATGATGATGATGATGATGCGAGAATCAGTCCACGTCTCTGGTGACGGTGCCTTGCATGTGATGCTTTTGCCAAGATTAATTTAGGGCTCGAGAATTGGACTTCTTCTCCTCCTCTCTGCAGTTATTTCTGCATTGTGACAGTTCAAACGATACGTAGTAGTTTAAATTCAAACAATTGTAGCTTCATTTTTAAAATATATACATATAGGCTAGATTCATAAGCTCTTTTGAATGTCTATCATATTTTAATGAGTTAAATTTACACGGCTAAAAGACATGATTTCACCAACCATACACATTAAAATTAGTCAAAACAAAATATAATTTTATGGCATTCTATCCGTGGGGTGCACAGGGTCCGGATCCAGTTTAGGCATTGGTTAGTTAGACGCCTATTTTCAGGTAGGGAATGGTGAAAAATAAGCAATGAAGTTTTTTTAGCTGGGGTAAGAAGTGCTTTTATGCCTCGATGACGTGCACGCCACTGCATACTATTACTACTACCACTACTAGTAAGAATACTTACTAGTAAGAATAAAGATCGTAAAAAACCTGTCTAATTAATCACATTGATTTACAAGTGATTGTACCTGTAAGCTTTATCCACAGACCATACCTCGGTGGCTTTATCAATGGATGCAAGAGCGTTTATGTGCACAGTGATTTAATTCATTACTGACTCATCTCTTGAGTCATCCTCTGCTATCAACATTCCATCGATAGTAACTCATTAGTTAGTCTATTTTATAGTCACTTCTTTGAATGTAGGTTAATTTTAGAGGGAGATAGGGCTTCCGCCCTATTAGTCTTCTTACCCTATTAAAAGTATTCTTCTTATAGTAATTAGATACCTATCAATTCTGTCTTTTTCTACACAAAACATTTTTAAGCAAATAGGTTTCCTAAAGCTCTTTTTAACCTCGTTAGTTCAATAGTAGACATGATATCCGCGAGTTCGTTCGATTTAGGTTTTTGAAATAGCTTTCAGTATCTCCTTGATTTTCCAGGATCCTAGTATGTCCGTCCTCGGGATATAATCTTTCTGTGCACCAAATTTCGTTAATATCGGTTGAAAAGATGGGTCGTAAAGGTGTAATACTTAGAGAGACAGGCAGCTAGAAATACAGACGGACAAACAGACACTTTCACGTTTGTAGTATTAAGTATGATTCAAGCAATTTTAATTACATTAAATGTTGTTCAAAGAGCAAGTAAACAAGTTGGTAAGTAGTTTAGACTTTAAGAGTCAACTTATCTGCTTCTTTATAAAGATTAGATAATTCCTTAAAATTCCATATATTTTTATTAACAAGTGAAATAAAAGTAATATACGTTCCTTATTAATTCAATAAATAAACAGACTATTTAATCGATTAATAATATAAGTCTAGCTATCAAAGCTTAGCTACATTAACGTTTAAATGTACCCACTCCATTGATTGCTTGATAACTTTACAGCTTGAGTATAGTGAAATCTATAATATTTATAAGTACTCATGAACCTTTATTCTTTAAGTATATTATCAATTTCATATTTCTTATAATAATTATTTAAATCGTACCATATTCCGAATTTGTTGGGTTGGTAGTACCGGGAGGAGCAATAACTTGACGCTCGTTTTGGGGATCGCTTGTTCCAAGATCGACGGCTTCCAAATTTGTGGGTGTATCACCGATTAAACCATCGTTCAAAACTTGGTATTTCCCACTCTTCACTTCTAATGTCTCTATTTGTGGTAATGAATCTACCTCGGCATCATTTTCTGTTTTTTCTGTAACTGCAGCGATAACATCTTCCGAAAGTACATTCCCATTATCACTTCCAGTTCTTTCATTTTCATTCACTATTTCATCCTGTCCTAAAACACTGGCACTTATTACTAATGTTACTATAACTACTGCTAATTTAAGATCAAAGCCCATAGTACTTTCACGAATACACTTGTTTTTAATCACATTATTTTCAAGCCTTTGCTCCTGTTATCTCATTGATAAGGATTTTTGCATCGACGACAGGTTCTTTACTATTGTAGTCAGAGACTGGGGTGTTTGTACATTGTGTGCTCAATAACCAGCCGTTATCTCGAGTAAATATGATAAGATAGCAAATAGGAACGTTGGGTGTGCCAAATTCTTTGTCATAATCCACCTGCCCTACAGGGCCCCTGTATTTACACCTGTAATTAAAGGTTATGACATATTTAGGGCACCTAACTTGGAGAGGGTAGGGTCTCAAGTTCTAACCCAAAGTGCTGCGGTTAGGACTCTGCAGCTTTTGGCTGTTAAATGTCATAATATTAAGCAAGTCGTTATAATGTAATAGGCAGGTAATATTTTTAGAAATTGAACAAAGCTGTGGATGACTTTTTGCAACCGACACACAGAAATATAAAAGATCCTAATCACTTTTGAAGTTTTGTCTCATACGAAAAACATAGATGCACAGAATTGATTATTATACTAAGTATAACTTCTTTGTACTAGATTTTAAATATTAATTATTATTTACATTAATTGTTTCTATATTCTATGTTGTTCTATACTAACATTGGGAAATTATTTTACCACTACAAATTAATATAAATACTTTTTGGATTAAAAACAACAATAAAACAAAGTAATAGGTATTTTTGTTATAAATTACTCATTCAAGGTTTTCATAGAACATTTTCTATTCTTTCAACCGTACCTGTAATGATAAAGAATATAGGTACCTTTTTATCTTTGATATCAAATGATTTCTAAGTACTAAGAGTTTATTCGTGGTAAATATTACAAATTTTTCGACGCTCTATCTGTAAATATTATTTACTAGTCTACTACGTATTATCATTAATGAGATTTAAACTCTATTTGCTAGCCGTTTTGGTTTACTTTGCTTTATTTTCAGTAAGTAAAAGAATTCTAGCCTAAATGAGTAATGAATGTATCATACTTGTTATTTTAGAAGAAGAAACCGGAAGTTATCAGAACGCGATGATACAAAATATTTGTTTACGTTACGAGTATTATTGAAGATCTTTTAAGAATTTACTGGCAAAGCTATGCATATATGGTTTCCTGTCTTCAGTAGGTCAGTCCGTCACTTTTTCTTGTTTGCTCTCAAGTTTCTTATTTTCCAATTTTTCCTTTTTTTTAAAATTTAAACTTTTGTTTGTTTTAAATTCTTTATTGCACATACAATACAATGCACAAAGGCGAACTTAATACCTAGAGGTATTCTCTTCCAGTTAACCTTTGGTAGTTGGGACAGGGTTGAAAAAACAGTGCATATAATATAAAGAGAAAAATTGGGGAAAGAAGAAACATATTTATGTATAGTTAATATAGTGAAGTATGATAATATTATGCAATTCAGTAAATGGCTTTTTGTGTCTTCTATTTCCCCTGTTCAAAACCTTTAAAATAACGCCTGATAAACAAATTACAGCAAAATTGGAATTTACTGATTGTAACTTGCAAGCTAGATTATTTTAATACGGCGCTACTATTAGCAAAACAATAAAAAAATGGAAAACAGAGATGCTCAGAGCTGTTTCTTCGTCCTCGTATTCCTTACTATTAGTAGGTTGGGCAAAGGTGGAAATGAAAATGAAAATGAAATTATTTATATCACGTACAACAACTTGTGCCATTTACTCCTATGATAAATAAGGCGTAAGAATCTACCACCGGTTCGGAAAACTGATTCTACTGAGAAGAACCGGCAAGAAACTCAGCAGTTTCTCTTTTCATAAACAGAAAAATGTTACACTTTCTAATTAATATACAATGCATACGTTACGTAACAAGTATTATACTGACTAAGTACTTAGTGGGTTGCCGAATGCAAAGCGGGTTGCTTCTATGCAACTTTGTCATCGAGAAAAGTTTGTCATTGAAAAAAAAAATGTTGAGGGCCGCTTATCACTTTCCATCAGACGTATAATACAACCAAGGAATAAGAAGCTTTATTCACTATAATCAAAACGGTATAATTTAGCTGATTATGGTGAATTATGCTTCTTATTGGTACGAAGTTAGAACGGGCTAGACGGAAAAAATTAAGACCAAATGTTGTAACGACACTTTTTGCTATAGTTGTAAGCCGTGCGACGACGTGCGCGTGTTTCTTCGAACTTCGTGCGTGAACTTCGTTCCTCCTCATTTTTTTCCTTTGCTATCATGGACTTCTGAAAAGTAACGCCTGCTTCTTTTCAACGAAAGAGTCAATTCAAAGAAAAAAACTCGTGAAAACTTCGTTGTTATGTTTTTAGATTTATGGATAGAGATAAAGATATAATTTGTTTTTAATCCACATATTCAAAGGCGTAACAAAATGATGCAAAGGCGTATTAAAGAACTTTGACATAATTTTGGTCTCAGTCTTCAGTGTAAAGTACTTAACTTTTCATGACCAATAGTTTTGATAGAAAGTCGCCCATACAATTTCATATGATAATATTTTTTTGGGATTATATTTTTAAGTCAGCGCAAGAAAATAGCGCGCAATAGTATAAATGAACACGTCTGTATTCATTTATGGGTAACAAATGAAATCTTTCTAGTG
Source organism: Erebia epiphron (assembly GCA_963932025.1). Classification (NCBI taxonomy): domain Eukaryota; kingdom Metazoa; phylum Arthropoda; class Insecta; order Lepidoptera; family Nymphalidae; genus Erebia; species Erebia epiphron. Next base: position 29,345,379 of record OZ009946.1, read on the forward strand.
GAATCAGTAAAGTTAACTCCTTATCAACTCTCATATCAGCAGTTCAATTAGTTTTATTTACAAGATAAGTAAACCCTCGAGACGCATCGAATCGGTCGAACAATGGTTCCTTTGGAGTGCAAAACGACCGCACGGCACCAATTTTAGCAATTGCATCCAATTTGAACCGCTTTATGACCAAACTCTGTTGATCATCCATCGATCTGTTTCCATGATCTTTTGGATGAGTGGTCTACTATAACTAGCAATGGATAAGTAAAAATGTTTGTTGCTGCGTTTTCACTCTTTTGATAAAGCGTTTATGATACTTGTACTATTCCATCGTCTATAATATTCTTTTTTTATTAAGCGTTTATGGAATCGTTCTGTTACTTGTACTATTCCATCGTCTTATTCTTTTTTTATTTAACGGATGTTATTCTTGTTAAAATAATGATTATGCAAGTGAAAAAGTTATTTATGGCATCGTAGCCTCACTTTATACATGGTGGATTACCTATTTGAAAAGAGCTAGTCTGCAGCCAACTTAAAGTCTTATGGTTCTTATTTCTTATGGTTCCAGCATAATAACATTCAATTATACTGGATTTAGCTCTACATGTTTAAAATCAGCGGCTTCCCAATTCAAAAATTTTGATAGAAACGAACTAATTAAGTAACTGATCCAAATATTAAAAGGAAATGGAAGGCTTTTTCATTTTTGCCTTCGACTCTGTAATTGAAAGCAGAGGCCAATGCTTTCCATAATAGAGTTTTACTCTTCACAGTAGGTGTAGTGTACTACCTACTTACCTACTTAATCATTCACATTTTTTATTTATTCCACTTTAAGATTGCCTTTGACTGCGATCACACCTGGTGGTAAGTTATGATGCAGTCTAAGATGGTAGCAGGCTTACCTATTACGGGTTTGGCAGTTATGTTAAACCCATAGCCCTACTCGGCATTAGCTCATTGTGATTATTATTATTGATTTTGTTGAACTCAGCGAAGACAAATCTTGAATGTTTGATGTTATCATCAGCTTTCAAACTGTTAATAATATTTTTAATGCAATTTCCAAAAATTCAACGACTGCGCTATACCTAGTGGGCATCCTTTTCTTGTAATGCAATTATTCAAATTAGATTGTTATCTGTCGAAAAGCATCCCGTCGTAAACTCGTCAGTCCGGTCACACAGTCCTTGAAACCAGAAAAAGGGCAAAGTGGGAGCATCAGCTTTTTAATACCACGTTCCAGACAAGATAATAAAACATCTCAAAATGTAATGAGCAAACATCTTCAATTAGAATTTAGGAGTTATGGTTGACTATAATAGGATTGTCTTAAAAATTCAGATGAAGGAACTAAGATGAAGGATTATAGGTCTTAAAATCAGTACCAAATAATGTAACAGCTTCTGTATTGGAAATTGGAATTATGGATGAATTAAAGGTAGTGGATTAAAACCTTAAACGACACATGTACTTAATTAAATGATTCATACATTGTGATTTGCGTCCTATATAAAATATCGATTTTTATTTAAACAAGATAATAAAACTTATTTTTAGTAAATACTTAAGTACTTATATGGTTTTTAACTTTTTTCTAGCCTATGCCAGAGATAAGTAGGGAGAATTTCTGCTTTTCCGTACCTTACCTACGGCCTACCGTAGGTAAGGTACGGAAAAGTAGAGGAGTACGGTAGGTAGAGAGGTAGGCCTCTCTACCTTCCTTAATTCTCCTTGTCATCCTTTAGGCATTAGAAGTGAAGGAAAATTTCTTGCAGTTAATTTCGAGCGCAAAAGATAAAATCCAGAACAAGTATTTAAGTACGGTGGGCTGAAATTCAGACGGTTGTTATTTGCAATTCTACACGAAAAACGCATCTATGCAAATACAATAAGAACTATGTGTGTGATACGTATGTATGCATATCTTAGTTGCCCAGTGTGCTTATAAATAAGCGTACAGGATCGTTTGCAATCATGTCTCAAGCCATTGTTCTAGCGATTGCCGAGTGAGCGCTACCTATAATAGAAGATTTTTTTAATTCAATTTTCGCTTTTCACTTTTAATTTTCATTTTTCAAGATGCCTTGCGGTGGTTGCGGAGATAGTGAGTATTAATTTTTAATTATAAGTAATTATTTATAATTTAATTGGAATAAAGGTGAATGAAATAGTTTATTGTTAACAGTAATTTAACGATGTTGTAAAAATATTTTGTTATTGGATGAGTAAATAATGATAGCTTACGGTTAACAACTTTGTAATTATTTAGTTAGCGAATGTATTGGTACAATTGCTATACCTACTTACACTTAGGTATAATATTGTTAAAACTTTAAAGATCTGAATCATAATTTTAACACACGAACAAAAAATAACGTACGTAGATAAGTAAAATATTTAAAAATCACAAGGGAAAATAACCTTATTGATATTTTTACTAATTGAATACTTTATACCTACATAGGTACATGAAAGAATACAAACTAAAGTAAAGTGCGAGTTGCGAGTATCGCAAATTAATGTATACCTACCTATTACGACTTTTAACTGCGTGGATTATCGTCCCGGGGGAACTCTTTGACTATCCGGGATAAAAAGTAGTCCAAGTAAGACTTTCCATAGTATGATGCAAGTGCACCTACCCCTGTATCGAATTTCATCCAAATCGGTTGAACAGATGTTCCGTGAAAGTGTAGCAGGCAGACAGGCAGACAGATACAAATATTCGCAATCATATAATAAGTATTTAGTATAGTTAGCCATTTAGGTACTGCAATCTCGCGTGATAGTAAGTGACGATGCAGTCTAAGATGGCAACGGGCTAACCTGTTAGGGGCATGGCAGTTATACTTAGGTATATTAAACTCATACCCCTAGTAGGATCCTTCACGGCATCGTACCGGAACGCTAAATCGCTTGGCGGTACGTCTTTGCCGGTAGGGTGGTAACTAGCTACGGCCGAAGCCTCCCACCATTCCAGACTAGAGAGTAAATTCTGAAATTATAAATGCCCAAATTGACCCTGCCGGGAATCGAACCCGGGACCTCCCACGTTAAGCAACCACAAATCGTCAAAAATGTTTGGGGATGGTATGGATTTCCACTTCTGAACTACCTACCTACCTAATCATGCTTACGTTTATAAACTAGGCCAAAGACAATACTTGGTTTATAATTAATCTATGACTAGGCGGTACCTATGTAAATGTACTGTAGGTAATTCCAATAATACAACACTGGCATTAGGTAAACTTTGTTTTGATAACAAGCGTCAGTATCTTATCTGTTTTGAAATTCCAATAATTATTATAGGCAGTACTTAGATAGAACATGTATAGTACTTACTTAGATAGAACTAGATGATGCCCGCGACATCGTCCGCGTGGATTAAGGTGTTTGATTCTGGAACTGTCTGCGGGAACTCTTTAATATTTCGGGATAAAAGTAGCCTATGTCACTCTCCAGGTCCTCAACTGTACCCATGAACATTTTGTATGGGAAAATCAAGGGAAAATGTTTTTCTTTTATTTTATTTTTTCAACAATTTTTCAATGTTTTTAATTGTTATTCTGTTATTCGGGATGGAGACAAATACAACAAATTAAAAACCATTAAAATCGGTCCAGCCATTCTAGAGGTATAAGTGTTCGAACACGTAACTCTAGAACGGCTGAACGGATCTAGATGAAATTTGGCACAGGGATAGATTATAGTCTGGAATAACACATGGGCTACCTACCTACTTTTAATCCCGGAAAATTAAAAAGTTCCCGCGGGAACCAAAAAACCTCAATCCACGCGGATCAGCTATTTAAGATTATAAATGTGAGTTTGGATGGATATGTATTGAATGGATGGATGTTTGTTACTCAATCACGCTTGAACGGCTGAACGGAACAGGATGAAATTTGGCACAGAGATAGATTATAGTCTGGAATAGGTACTAGTAACCCCTCAAACTTTTAAACTCTAACTCAAATGTTTTTTATTCAAATAAACTTTTACAAGTGCTTTTGAGTCGTCAAGTGAATACCCTGGTTTGGAATACCATTCCTACCGAGAAGAACCAGCAAGGAACTCAGCGGTGTAGATACTTAAGTAACCGCTGTCCTTATATTGCTGAAGCGAGTCAGATCCATGCTCTTTTAACACTTACGTCATCTTCAACAGTACAACAAGTATAAATTACAAATTTAAAACAACCCCCGACATACTCGTAACATGGCAGAAACAGATTAAGGAAAAAGCTGCCTTCAGACGGATGAACAGATTTTCATGAAACATGGCTAAGAACACTCGGCTCGGGATAAAATAAAAATGTGTGAACTTACATAATATATTATGTAAGTTCAGTGTATAATAATTAAAATAGGTTTAAAATATTATTTTTTAGTTTTTAGAGTTTTTAAAATTTTTCATTTTACTTTTATTCTATCTTTTTAAAGTAGGTATAATTCAAGTAATTTACGGTACCTACCAAAGGACATTGTCCAAATTCGCCTAAGAATCCACATACTTTTGAAATATACAGTGATTCTTAGCTTATTTTTTAACCTTTATTTTAAATATTAGAATTCAACGGACACTTCAAATTAATTGAAAAATAAATAAATGGGTATTAAATTGATTACCGTACTTTCCCGTCTTTCGATTATTATCCACAGATCTATAACTTACAGGTTAAAATAATAAACAATACCATCACTTGAGCGCTGGTTCCGTAACTTAAGAAATAAGATAAAAGCAGCTTGAAGCGCTGAGTGCGCTAGTATTCTGCATCTTGCAATGCCATCTATTGAAAGTACAATAAATTAATATTTATAACGCCATCTGTAATGTTTTTGGTGAACTATGACGAAACTTGTCTTTTCTACATATTATTTACAACTCTATTACAATTGGATAAAGATGATATTTATTTTTCAAGCAGATTGAGTCGTAATAACCTCAATATTGAAAATATTTCTGGTAATAAATAAATTCTTTGAATGTCTGTTGCTTAAATCTACTTACTCTATTTATGTGTTATTTTGAATCCGATAATGTATGTTTTATGACTGTTGGTTCTTAGGCGAACTTTGTATGGGCGCTGGTCAATGTCCTTTCGAATCGATAGGACATAATATTATGGAAGGTAGTCAGATCCCGTCATCAACTATTAAAGAGCTGATGATCTTCAAACGGCTGAACAGATTTTCATGACACATGGCTAAGAAAACTCGGGATAAAATTATCTATGACACTAAAAAACTAAACAAAAATCCGTCCATCCATCACAGAAAGATACACAAACAGACACGTTAAACTTAGAACACCCCTCTCTTTTTGCGTCGGGGGTTAATAAGCTTTTTTCAGAAGCATACTTTTAATGGATTTCTTAAACTTGTGTACCTACTTGTGTTATTTGGGAATATTTCACAATAAATAATAATAAATAATTGTTATCGGTTATCACTGAACTCCAAGTAAAAGCGACGTAGTTTGGCAACAATATTGATTATTATGCTAATATTGATAAGGAGCATGTTTGCGACGGGCTTTAGATAAAGAAACCTGTCCGAAGACAAAAGTTACATGCCTACCTAAATATCCATACCTACTTTCGCTCATTTATTTATAACTAGATGATAATAGACGACGAGGTCCAGGGTACGAGTCCTGGGTCGGGCCATATATACTACTGGGATTTTCTGACTATGAAGATGGTGCCCGCGACTTTGCCCGCACGGATTAAGTTTTTTTTATACACGCTGAACTTGTTAATTTTCCGGCCTACGTCCTTCCTCGGGATGTAACCTACCTTTATACCTACCCTTCAACGGTTGAATTCGTTAAAGCATAGAAGAGAGATAAAAGACACACTTTCGCATCCATACTGCTATTATAAATGTTTGTCTGTCTGTATCAATAAAAAATCCGGTCAAGTGCGAGTCAGACTCGCGTCCAAAGGGTTGCGTACCAACACACAATATTTAAATTCTCATAATAACAAGAAAGATGTCATATAACAACACATAATCAGGGATATTCTATGAATACGGAACCGTAATTCACGTTTTTCATTTTTTTTCTATACTTGTGCTCTAAGACCTTCCACCACTACAGCCCATTAACGTCCCACTGCTGGGCACAGGCCTCCACTCTCGTAGGAGAGCGGGAATCAGAGCTTAGACCCACCACGCTGCTCCAATGCGGGTTGGCGGGCTTTAACGATCATTATCATGTTAGTGATAATAACCGGGACCGACGGCTTAACGTGCTCTCCGAGGCACGGGGGTGAAACACCGCCAACTTCCTAACTCCGGGCTAGTACTGAGAATTTCTAGTCAGAAAAACTCAATACTTAATTATGACCCGACCCGGGACTCGAACCCAGGACCTCGTCGGCCGCAGGCGAACCTGCTAACCACTAGACCAACAAGGCAGTCTAAGACTCTAAGTCTAAGTCTCAGGCTCTAAGACCTTGCTTCTTGCCAAATTTCATGATTCTAGGTCAACAAGTACCCTATAGGTTTTGATTTATTGGCGAGTGTCAAAATATGCGACATATACGGCTGTATCTTTTGATCGCGTTGACTTAGAAGCTTGATTTTTTTACAGCTCCAAGGGACCGTAGACCTAAGTATTAGGGGTTAAAGTATGAAATTGCCGATTTGTACTGAAAAATTGAAATGCGTTTTTTTTTTAAATTTAACATATTTACTTACTTAATCAAAATAATTACCACTATTATCTATACTTTGCTGCCATCTAATAGGAAGGTCATTTATGCCATTGCGATAGAACTCTGGTGATCTAGATTCGACAAACTGTGTGAAAGCATTTTGTACTGCCTCCTGAGAGGAAAACTTTTTATCCCGTAGAAAATTGTCCGAATCACGAAAAAAATGGTAGTCCGTTGGAGCAAGGTCTGGCGAATACGGAGGGTGACGAATGGTTTCTAATTGCAGTTCCTGTAGAGTTAAAACGGTTTTTCGTGCTGTATGAGGTCTCGCGTTATCATGGAGCAGTACCTAATGGTGAAGATCGATTCATGAGTCGGGGCTGTTTCACTGCTAGTTTTGCTATCATTGTTCGGAGTTCGGCACAGTAGTTAGACATCTGCCGTTAATGCCTGACCAGATCGGAGAAAGCTATAGTGAATAACACCATGCTGAGACCACCATACTGTTACCAATACCTTTTTATTGGTAAGCTTTGCTTTAGGACACTGTTGCGGCGTTTGACCTGGGGTCAGTCAGTCGTATTCAAAAATCACTCGAATTTTCGAAGTACCGATCCATCTTTCTCGTTTAAGCTGAATAAAAAAACAACTGAAAGTCGATAATCGAATGTTGCACATTTTTTAAAAGAAGAAGTAAGAACTAGGTAGGTACCATATGAAAAGAGTTTCACTCAAAAATCTCAAACCATGAAGGTTCTATGTCAATTCGAAGTACCTATTACAATAAAACGGTACTTTCATACTTTAACCCCTATTATTTGATATTAATTTCAACTTGATACCTACCTCCACGCGTTCTCGAAAAAAAAGGTGGTTGACTGACAGACATTTAATTAGGTATATTTTATTCTGTTTTAGACAGACAGACAAACAGACTGACAGAAGGGCAACGAAGTGATCCTATAAGGGTTCCTTTTTCCTCTTGAGGTACGGAACCCTAAAAAAACACCTAAAATATCTAAGTAACTATACGCACAGTATTATAGATACCAATACTGTGCTTTAAGTGAACTAAACTAAAATACTTACTTTACTAAAAATAAAATAATCTTTGTCATTCAGGTTGCAAATGCACAGCAACCCAGTGCTGCCAGTCCTGCAAGTGTGACGCGACTTGTAAGTGCACCTGCAAGCGCTCCACCACCGACGCTTCTACCACCAAGAAGTAGACAGAAGTAGAGAAGAGAAGAGGAGAAAGGAGAGACGATTTCAATTTACCTACATGTCGTTTTGCTCTAATTAAGTTTTACATTTTTCCAAATATGATACGATACCTAATAAATTAGTAGACAGATTTGTTGTTTTAATAACCCAGAGGTGCGATTATGTAAGAATTGACGATCAAATCGTCAAAGTTCGGCTTCAAAGTAAAATAAACCAAAACAGCATTGAATTAGAGCACAATTTCGTGTATCCATTCTCATCCGTAACCGGGGCATCACTTATAAAAAGCGCTTACGAACGTCAGTTTATCGATATATAGTACAATACAATATTAATACAAATTTACATTTATATGTCATAAAAATTATTAAGCTACCTAAGTACCTAGTCATACAAAATTTAACGTTATTTACAAATTACAATGTCGTATCTTCATAATGTCATAATTTAATAATAAAATGTCAAAATAAAAATGTCATAATATTAAAATTAAAAAAAGGTATCCATTTATCATCATCATGATAGGTATGGTATACCTATCACTGGCCCATATTGCAATATTTATGTAAATATGCTAGATGATGTCCTCGACTTCGTCCGCGTGGATTGATGTTTTTTTGATTCCCTCGGGAACTCTTCAATTTTCCGGGCTAAAAAGTAGCCTATGTCCTTCCCCGGGATGTAAATTATATGTGTACCAAAGGGGATTGAAATTTCTGGCATATAGCGACCTGCCGCCATTTTGATTTTTTTTCAAAATCGCGGCGCACGATGAAAGTGGTATGTATGGATAGAGGACACATAGACGAACAAATAATGTCAAGTAACGTAGTACCCCAAAGTGTCACGTTCCCAAGATAATTGGAGGTAAAGATAGACATATGAGGACAGCGACAATCATTAAAAATAGACTTATTACGTGTCTACAGGCGTCAAATTGTATCCAAATAATCGTTCCCAGGTTGATTATTATTATTACTGTTTATTATCACACGTATCATGCATATTTGCATCGAGTGGGCTATCAGGTTGTTTCAAATCAAATGTTGTGTGTTGAAATCACGATAAAACAAATGTCATCACGATAAAGATCATGTCAATCACGATATAGAATATAATATGTGCTTGTTTTAATTCACCTAATACAAGATTAATTATCATCGTCTGCATCCCTAATTATATAATCCAAAAACTCGGCAGGAGGTCAAATATGGGTTTCTTGATGCCGAGCCCAAGCCATGTACCATATAATGCACATAAGATGGGCACAGCATCCGAGGGTTCGCATTCCCACAAGACAGTTACAGTAGTGTCCAATGATTTTATTTCTGCCTTGTAAACTATTATCCAGCAAGATGTAAACGAAATACATGCGGGTGGTTTGATGTCGCGAATGTATTTTAGCTCTTGCGAGCCAAGGATTGAGAGCTACAATGCCGAATTGGGTAAGATTATAATCAATTTCTAAATCTTCATACACTTCGATGAAAAATGTACCATTCTCTTTGACGTGTTCACCGTAATAACATCTCGCTTGCTCTACTTGGTAAGGTCTTAAGGACATAATCCTGTGCTTGTCTACCGGCAAGACAATGGAAGACAAGCCGTGTCATAACAAAAAGTACGGCGGGAGCGGGATAGAGCTGTTGACTATTCATTTGTATTATTTTGCGTACAATCCGACCACCCAACCCATTATGTGTGTCATCGTTCTAATTATTATTAGGTATAGTTCTAATCTTTAGTTCCACATATCTCTGCAACGAGCAATTAAATAATCTAAGTCTGCAACGATATTATTTTATTGTTCATTTCATAATGCAGCGGGATGAAAGACATTAAGACAAGCCAACACGCGCACACGAGATACTTTGACATAATATAGCGATTCATTGCGATGCGATGCGATTTAGTAGGCAAATAATTAATTGTAGTAGTAGTTTTCTCGTGCTCCGAGTATGTAATGTACCTACTCTCTTCTAATAAACAGTAATAATAATAATCAACCTGGGAGCGATTATTTGGATACAATCTAACACCTGTAGACACGTAATAAGTCGATTTTTAATGATTGTCGTTGTCCTCATATGTCTATCTTTACCTCCAAATATCTCGGTAACGTGACACTTTGGGGTACTATGTTACTTGACATTATTTGTTCGTCTATGTGTCCCCTATCCATACATACCACTTTCACCGTGCGCCGAGATTTCGAAAAAAAATCAAAATGGCGGCGGGACGCTATGCCAGCTTCCATACAAAAAGGTTCAAACCCCTTTCATCAAAATCGGTGGAGTAGTCAGTCAGACAGACAGACAGGACACTTTCGCATTTATAATATTAGTATGAATTAGTATGGACTAGAGTAGGACTAAAACGAGTCATTTCACACGATACGAGATATTTTGCCTATACGATGCTACAGAATCGAGTAAAATGGCTTTTAGTCTAGAGGTAAACGAGGTGTCATTCGATTCGGCGTGTAGATGATTTTCGAAAAAAATTCAAGAGCCTCATGCAAAAATTGCAAAAGTTGTTAACAATTAACTGAAAAAAATGGGGTTTGGGTTTTTGCAAATATCTCAAAAACTATTTGTCATTTTTAAAATTTGAAAAATGATTCAAAGAGTGGAGGAAATTTCCCAAAAAAAGTTCTGCCTTTCGGAACTGTAGGACCGTTCTATATAATTTCCCCAGAGGGTTTAAAATACGTAAGCCTTTGGAGCTAATTTGACCCTAAAAGCCAGTGCTTTTAGGGAAGTTCCTGTAATAGGTACCTACCTAGTCTAGTCAACCAGGGTTGACTAGACTACTACAGGAAAGTAGACGAGAAGAGAATGACATTTAATGATAATAATCAAAGGATTCATTTCGATGAGACAACCTTCAGATTTTTTATTTTTAGGTACCTACTCAATCTACGTCTTTGATTAGATAGGAATCACGAAATTTCGTTCAATAATTTAAATAAATTGATTGATGTAATCCTAATAAGTCTAGTTAAGTTAAAATTATTTCGTGAGCACGTTATCAGAACAAATTGAAATGAGCTTCTGGCAACACTGTTCCTTGTATCTCAGTCACCCAACAGCCACCATAAGCAAGGGCCGCGTCATAGAGTAAAGCAGGAGTAAAGTAATATGGCCGCGTTTTGAATTAGGACGCAACAAAACATGGGTGTGTGTTGCGCCGTAGTGGACTGTTATAACTCCGAACGAGATAATCAAAGTGCCAATCCAGCATCATTGAAACGTGCCTTCTTCAGGTTTCCTAAAAATGCAGCACTGTAAGTACAATAATTCACATACATTTTTACTCCTCGTTTAACTTGACGTTCTGTACACTCCAACATATTTATTTGTGCGTGTGGCGAAACTCGGAACTAACAAAATCTACTCTGTATTGATCTTAAAATGTGTTGAAAGTGGCGTCTCCGCCACACGCATAGATAAGTTTGTCGGAGTTGTAATAGTAATACTCAATAGGGTATTTGACTGCTTTTAGAAAATAGTCGTATATTGTTAATAATGCTTTATTAAAGCTAACAATATGTTTATTTCGTCATAATTTTCGGTATTTCATATAGAAATCTCAAAAATAAATTCAAAAAATTAAAATGCCGCGTAAACGCTCCATTTGACAACATGTGGGTGACATGACTACTGTGACGTAATTATGTAGTAAAAACGTAAACAAAGTGTGTGATATTCGAGTGTTCCTTGATAAAAACTTTGTTTTAGAGATTATTTTTAAGAAACTATGGTTTACCAATGGTGTTAGTACCGCAATGTATAAACACGTCTACAAAAACATCAGAAAAACTGTTTATAAGTGTTCCAAAGAAAGCCAAGATAAGTGGAAGAAGGGGTTGCAACTTGCTCGACGAAACCCCAATGATACTCACTTCAAGTGTTTATTTTTACGAGGATCACTTTGATGTGAGTTTTACACGATCTATCTAATAAACTTATACTAAATAATTATATTACAATGCTCTAAAAATGTGTACCTATTTCACCTGTTCTGTTTGAGGTTAGACATGTCCGTTTGTAGCTGGTTTGTACTTAATATGTATTTACAAACACATAAACAATAACTAATTTAGTAATATTAGCCTATTCAATAATTTCAGTAGATCATTACTTACTTGCAATTTTGAAGTGGAATTTGCTATAAAAAACTAAGTAAGGTACCTAAACCTACTTATTACAGTTGGAGAAAACTATTCTAACCTACAACCAATACAAAATGGGCTTAAGTGAACGACTTCACATTGCAGATGGAGTTAAAGGTTAGACCTTATACAAGAATGTATGTAAGAAGCTCAGTCTATTATAAAAATACTACTTAAACGAGTAACCAAGTTGATGACAATGAGATAGAGGAAGCTGTTACTTCAGAGTCCATAGGTATGTACCTATCAAAACTTTGTTTCAAGAAATCCATACTAATAGGTATTATAAAAGCTAAATTGTATTGGTCTGTCTGCTATCTCTTCACAGCTCACACATCTGAGTAACCAATTTTGATAAAATTTGGCACACGGATATCTTGCATCCTGGGGACAGACATAGGCTACTTATTGTTCCCGATAATCACAGAGTTCTCCGATTTTTGATTTGATTTTTTGACGCAATCAGCTAGTCAACGTTATTATGTTGATTAGCACCTAGAAGAGAACCTACATACAAAAATCCAAGTTTATAGACATTGATGTATATGATAACATAGTTTAGTATATCATTTAGTATGATAACATACTAAAATTATGTTTATAGATCCACTAGGTGGCTGTGCAAATTGCATTGTGTGTCAGTAAGTTAAAGTACTGTTTCATATGTATAGAAAATTAATTATAATGAATATTTTGTCTTTTCAGAAACCACAAACACATCATGATAAAGGAATAAACACTCAACCAATCACAACTGCTGATAAATCTGTCCAAATAAATTTAAAGATGCATCACAGAAGCAAGGCAGTACAGACTATGAATTGAACTTGATGATTTAAAAGCACTTGTAAAAGTTTATTTGAAAAAAAAAACATTTGATTTCGAGTTAGTTTGATAAATAAAACAATGAACTAGAAATATGATTTTTATTATAGTTATCCCCATATTACATCATTTATAATAACCGTTAGTGTTAGTCTATATTTGTACTACGGAACAATAATGGGAAGATATTAGATTTCCAAAAAGAAGCTAAATTGTTTAATAAATTGCAAACATACCTATTCATTTTCATAAGGTACAAATGAAAAATGAAAAATAAAATGAATTTACATATTTAAGTTGACTCAAAGTCAGGATGCCCAACACAAAATAACTTTTATTTTAATTCCTAGTTGTTTGCGCTACTGCAGTAACAATATTAATGTAAGTAAATCATTTCACTCATCAATTCTACAAATTTGTTAACTTCATTTTTTATTATCTCCCTGTTTGTCAGAAGGAAGTGATGTAGGGAAAACTGCTTAATATCAGTAAACTTGTGGTCATACTGATATCTGACCAGTACGCAATCCTCAATCTTTCTTCTTTTAGCCTCCTGAAGAAACTGATAGGAGTTCAGTACTACTAAAAGATGATGTTGAAGGATGTTGAGTGTGTTTTTTAGATAATTGCTCCACTGTAACAAATTTCATGGTAGTGCCTACTCTGGATAAAGTAATTTTTTCCAGTAGCACTCGACAAAGGTACGAGATGAAGGTTATTCACTAAGCCGGTGGGTCCACATAAAAAAGGCAACAGCATGCTTGCAGCCTCCAGCGGATGCAGCACAATCATGGCACTCACAACTTATAAATTGACTTTTGCCTTCATCTACAATCATAGTTATTCTTGATTTTGCTCTCACTTTGTGCTTGGGACATAATATTATCTTGCATTTGAGTGTACAAATGCCAGATTCGCGATGTATCTGGCCGTAACCAATAGTATCATCTCCATTACACTCTCGAAGCTCTATAAAGAAAGAAACCAAACCATAATATCACGATCTATGTTAGTACCTAAATAATATAACCTAGTACTTAATTATGCGAATGTTAGGTTATATTCTTGGGACGAAAAGGTTTTAATATATGGATTTCTACAATAAATTGCTTTAATAAGAAATATAGAGTATACTTACAAGGCTGAAATCACAAATTATTTAGCTCTGCACCATAGAAATCAGGGCTATTTTGAAGAAAAGTCCAATCATAATTGCATCAAATTTTGAGAGGTTTCCACAATCTACTTTCACATCATTGGGTTCCTTAACTATTTGTAAGGAAAGGTATGGTTGGTAATGACTAATTGAAACAATAAAAAGCACAGAAACATAAATAAAAACGGAAAAACTCTCGTAATTGCTCGTATTTACAACACCATAGTTAGATTTTACTACATAGTTACGTCACTAATGATTCAACCAATCATAGAGCGTTTACGATCACGTGAACATAGATCGAAAAATAATTAATTTATTTCATGTTTTATAGAAAAACAATACATTATTTTTTAGTTCGGTCAAATGGAATATTACTTAAAAATTATAATCTATTAGGATGGCAACAGCAGAAACGATATTTTTAATACAGTCAAATACCCTATTGTTCAAACCAGTCAAATTCGTTTCCCTCACTCACTCGCTACGTATCTCGCAATGCTCTCTCTCTCACTTGCTGTGTTACTCATCAAGGCCAAGTACAATGTAACTTGACGTAACTTGCAGACTTTTAATAACTGTTTACACAGTATTATTCTACTGAATAAAAATAATGTTATGTTAAACCTAAGTATGTGCTAAAAATACTTCAGTTTATATTTTTAAGCAGGTACCGACCTAATAGTACATGGCTTAATAGAAAATAATAAAAGTACATAAGCATCACAGTTTTTATTAAACTTACCCAGACCGTACCTAAATATCTCTTTGCAATTATTGTCAATAGCGTAATGCCCGTCCCACATGATCAATTATATTTTCCAATTTGACACAGAATATAATAAAGTTATTAACTCTAATGTAGGTCGACCTCCCTAGCGCAGTGCGCGCTGTCCGCACGTTAAGACAACAGACTGTTGTCTTAACGCGCGGTCTCGGAGGTCCCGGGTTCGATCCCCGGCAAGGTCAATTTGGGAATTTATAATTTCTGAATTTTCCCTGATCTGGCCTGATGCAAGGCTTAGGTCGTGGCTAGTTACCACCCTACCAGTAAAAGACGTGCTGCCAAGCGATTTAGTGTTCCGGTACGATGCCGTGTAGAAACCAATTATGGATTGAATAATTGGCTACTTGACAGCTGTAACTATAAAATATGAAATATGTTAGATTTGGTAGCTTGTAGGTTAACAATAATTATACAATATGTGTTTTGCATTAAAATAAATTGAAAATATTTTATTTTTGCAAAACAAATTTGAGATTTTTTATCTGTGGATTACAAGAAGCGAAACGCGGGCGGTCATGATAGAGCCCCGTGTGACGTCACATTTCAAAAAAAAAGTGTGTACTAATGTTTGCGTATTGTTGAGAAAATTAACACCAATATATTTGGATTTGTGATTGTGAGAGGAATGGAATGCTATACACTTGATAGTGCAAATCTGCCTAAAGTCGATTCATTTATGGTTGCAAATTTATTTGCGTGTAAACTTTTGCTCTGCCGTGTTTCAATAAAATAAAATAAAATCTTACATGTAATTGCCGAAATACACAAAGTAATAGTAATTAGGTCTTGTGTTTAAGACCTAAGAAAGTGCTGCTCTAAAGTGACAGAAATATAATTTATGTTAATTTTATGTCTTTATAACACTAACATCAAAGTGGTCTTCACAAAGTAATATATTTAAATTCCGGGTCTCGGCAGATTAACTTTAACCACTGCTTTCGACGCTTATGACATAGGTAATATTATTGTATATAGTTAGGAATATGTTTATACAATTTTACAGGATACGAATCACATACGAATTAATTTTATTATTTAAAGTGAGAATTACACACGTCTTGTAGTTTGTAATTTTCACAATTGCGTCAAAAAAGCTGTAAACTTTCCACTCAAAATCACTTATAACTCGGTGCGACGTAGTTGGCTTTGTTTTATTTTGAGCGATGACGTCACAGCTAGCAAATGTCACGTGACCGGCTGTTTTCGCGCGAATTTAAAATTAATGTATTAAAAATGTATTTTTTTCTAATAACGCTTTTTTTTGAGAAAAAGATAATTGTTAGAGGTATAAAATGAACCCACGTACATTTTTATGTACTTTTCCGAAAATTGTCAAATAGCCAATTTACGCACAAATTTTACATTGTACTTATTACTAGCTTTTGCCCACGACTTCGTCCGCATGGACAACGCAAATTGTTTATAACGTTATACGTTATTATAAAATGCAATGTTACAACAAAATAGTGTAAAATTATAGAAATATTTTTTCTATTGTTTTACAGGTGTCGCGAATGGTTAATAGCAGCTGGCCGCACGGACTTGGAGGGCAAAGATATCGAAGTAATCCATAAAAATTATCGTATATGTAATATTCACTTCGATTCATCTCAGCGTTCCACGAGAAGACTTAAACCGAATGCGGTTCCTATACTTCATTTGCCGGGTACCTCGGGGGGCGTTCTTTGTCCCGCTAAGTCTACTCAGACAGAGAGTACTCAAACAGAGAAAGAATACTACCAACCAAATCCACATTCTTCTAGCAGCGGTTTAGAATCGAATGACGAAACCAATGATAATAATTTATCGCAACGTGATTCTAAGAAAAGGAAATTGAGTAGCGCGTCCGTATGTTTGGACAATGTACAATGTATTGGTGATGACACGGGTGTTTGTTGCGCCGTACTGGGCTGTGTTAACTCGGAAGATGTACAAAGTGATAATCCAGCGTCCATGAAATGTGCCTCGTTCAGATTCCCACAAAATGAAACTTTGTAAGTACATCATTGTATTATAAATGCGTACTCGTGTTTGTTTGTTGGTATGTCCTTTAATTACGCCGCAACGGAGCAAAGGATTGACGTAATTTTTGGTATACATAGTTGAGGAACTGGATAGTGACATCTACTGGAGAAAGTTTGCAAGTGTGGATGTATGGATGTTTTTTACTCTTTCACGCCAGAATGGCTGAACGGATCTGGATGAAATTTGACACAGGTATAGATTATAGGCTGGAATAACACATAGGCTACTTTTTATCCCGGAAAATTTAAGATTTCCCGCGGGAATCAAAAAAACTTAAACCACGCAGACGAAGACGCATCAGCTAGTTAGGGGACGATGGGGGAATTACGGACGCGGGGTAAATACGGACTAACATATATCTACTCTATCCCTGCCGCCCGCGTCCCGCCGCCGCGATCACGCGTTACGTTCCGCCATCTTTAGTGCCCACCAAACATTCCCGACAGACGGCTGCGCACACGTTTCAAGGTAATTGAAATTTTACTTTTTTTGTAATTTTGATGTAACTTTTGGTATTAACTATTTTGAGTGTTATTAAAAAAGAATAAGTGTCAGTTAAAAATTCATATTTTCTGTCGACTGCGATGTTAATGACGAGTAAATAGTACAACCGTTTGCTTTGATAA
The DNA here is from genome assembly GCA_963932025.1 of Erebia epiphron. Taxonomy (NCBI): domain Eukaryota; kingdom Metazoa; phylum Arthropoda; class Insecta; order Lepidoptera; family Nymphalidae; genus Erebia; species Erebia epiphron. The sequence goes on from OZ009946.1 coordinate 29,362,857, forward strand.
ATTTTGGTAACCTAAAAATTTTGTTGTTGTACTTTTTGTAACTCGTTTGGGTCAATTGCGGACAAATGGCCTGGGGTAAATACGGACGTCCGTAATTACCTCATTATTTATCAAACCCCATTATTTTATATTATTTTTTGTAATGCCCCATTATCTTATTTAAATTAAAAAAATCTATCTAAACCTATAGCAATATTTCTATATTCCAGATGCCTCGAAAATATATTAAGAAAAAAGAACCAGCTTACACCATTGAAACTTTACAAAGAGCTGTGCAAGAAATTAAAGAGAAAACCTTTTCGACAGGCGGCAGAAAAGTATGGCATTCCCAGAGCGACCCTATTTGATCAAGTGAAAAAAGACTGTGTTAGTACCATGCCAAAAAGAGGAAAGAAGTCAGTTTTTAATGAATCTCAAGAAAACGAACTGGTCGAATTCATTTTAAAATCTTGCAAAGCCTTCTTTGGGATAACAATTCCTACTCTAAGAAAAATAGCATTTGATTTTGCTGCTGCTAATAACATAGCAAATGACTTCAATAAAGATACCAAAATGGCAGGTATAGATTGGTATTATAATTTTATGGCGAGACACCCCAATATATCACTTCGAAGACCAGAAGCTACTTCAATAAATAGAATCACAGCATTTAATCAAGAAGAAGCAGATATATTTTTTGAAAATTTAAAAACACTTATGATAAAATACCAATTTAAGTCGAATTCAATCTACAATGTTGATGAAACGGGGATTAGTACTGTACAATGAAATTCCAGGATTCTCGCACCGAAAGGATTAAAACAAGTAGGTAAATGTACCAGCGCAGAACGTGGTTCCTTGACCACAGTTATAAATTGTTTTAATGCTGGAGACACATACATTCCCCCATTTTTCATATTTAAAAGAAAGCGAATGAATGCACTGCTTATGAAGAACAGTGATAGTAATATGGTGGCTTGTGTTTCTGACTCAGGCTGGATAACTGAATCAATTTTCGTTGATTGGCTTCAGCATTTCAAAGCATTTGCAAAACCATCTGCAGAAGATCCTTTATTACTAATACTGGACAACCATGAAAGCCACGTTAGTTTGAGAGCTCACGAATTTTGTCGAAAGAATTTTTCTCATGTTTTAACTTTGCCACCTCACACATCCCATAGAATGCAGCCTTTAGATTTAACTTTCCATGGCCCACTAAAAACAGCATAGAACAGAGAATGTGAATCTTTCATGGTCAACCATCCAGGCACCAAAATTACGGCATATGATGTTGTAGGTCTTTATACAAAGGCTTTTAATAGAACCACAAGTACTGACAAAGCTATGAATGGCTTTAAGTCTGCTGGAATTTGTCCAATGGACCAAGATAAATTTAAAAACACTTTCGAAAGTTTTGGTGATATTTGTGCGTCAGTTTCTCCTCTTGAACAACGGATACACACAAATACCAATAATTCAAGCCAAAATGAGTCCCAGAATGAATCTCAAGTTGTCTGTGATGCTGGCAATGAAAATATTTCTAATCCAATAGAATCTCAGGAAATATTTCAACTTTCCAATAATGACGCTAACTTTGAAGATTTAAATGAAACAATACCTACGTCTGCATTAGTGGGTAAAGCTGATGTTAATCAAAGTATAACAAGTCAAACTTGTCCATCTCCCTTAGTACCACTTAGTGATGTAGTGCAAGTACCAACTCTAAAACCTACTCGTACAAAACGATTAGTTAAAAAAAAGCACTCCATTATTTTCACCAGCACACCGGAAAAAGTAAACCTAGAGCAAAAAGAACAAAAGAAAATAGAAAGAAAGAGAAAGAATCTAGAACAAGAAAAGACCAAAACTACAAATAAGAAACCAAAAAACACTAAAGAAAAACGACCAAAAGGTTTAAGAAACTGAAACAATTTTGAATGTGATAAAGAAAATGATGAATATTTCTGCATTTATTGCCAGGAAAAATATTGTGACCCACCCACCGAAGACTGGATTATGTGTTCAAAATGTAAGAATTGGGCACATGAGAATTGCAGTGCTGGGTCTTCTTCAAGAGGGTACGTTTGTGAATTCTGCAAATGAAATGGGACCTCGTCCGTAAATACCCCATGTTGTCCGCAATTAACCCAGCACTGGTCCGTATTTACCCCATGAGCTAAGGGTAATTACGGACATAGATGTTGTTTTTTTTGATTAAAATTTAATAAATGTTGATTGATCTCATATAATAATTAATGTTGATTTGATAGGTAAACAACTATAGTTTAATAATTAATAAAGACAGACTGATTATTATTAATAGTTTGAGTTTTATTTGTGATTCCGCTTAGGCGTCCGCAATTCCCCCACCTTCCCCTACATAAAAATCAATCAATCAATCAAAAGATGTTTATTCAAAATTGGTACCTATACTGTACACATTTTGAACGTCAATAAATATAATAATAATGTCCTCCCGACCGAATTTCGACCACTGCGGCCAATCTCCAGAGAGATTAGTCATTTGCGCGGGAGATATTATAGTGCACAAGTCTGTGTGCAAACACAGGTTCACTCTCTATTCCTTTACTCCCATAGCCCGATGGGATGGAAAATCCGACTCGACCGGAGAGAGATCAGCGCAGGACCGACGGGTTTACGTGCTCTACTAAATATAATTATACTATATATAGCTCAATTACCACTCACTCACTCACTGCTGGTATCCCTGCAAGTTTTTTTAATTTCCGTGGTAAAATGTAGCCATTGTGTTGATTCAGGTTATAAGCTATCTGTATTCCAAATTTCAGTCAAATCGGTTCAGTAGTTGTGACGTGAAGGAGTACAAAATATCCAAACTTACAAACATCCAAACTTTCACATTTACAATATTATGTATGTAAGCATAATTCCAGAAGTGGGCAAATAATTAAAATTACTTTTAAAATATATGTTTGTACTCTCTTTAAAACTTCCACGAGCGAATGGTCACAACGTGTAGCGGTTTCACGAGAGATTTAATGTAAACAATTAATTATACAAACTTGGCCAAAGCATCACAATAACAATAAATTAATCATTTGATCAGACTGCAGTTGCTACTGCTAAGCTCTAAAACAATTTGCGATCTAAACACAAAAGTATTCAATAATCGCTGAGTCTGCAGGTACGAGACTGCTTTCAAACGTCAAAATACTCGTATTTATGTTAATTATTCCAATATGGCGTATCCCCGCCAAAGAACGAACCGAGTGAAATACATCGAATGAGTCAAATATCCGCCTAATTAAACCTTCGTCAATAAATAAATTAACAATCTTTTATCTTTTCTAAAAATTCAAATCAAATTTAAACACAAAGCTGACATGTAGTAGTATTATAGTTAAAATAGGATTTAACATGCAATACTAATAATTTGGAGTCTATTTTACTTACCGTTGCCCGTTATTGTAAAAGCAGACTTATTTTGCTCCATCCCAATCTTTCACCTTTCTCTTCTCACCATAAGTTGCCTGTGAGAGATCGCTGTGTGATAAGGCCGCCTTCGCATGCAAAACTTCGTACTGTGTTTTAATTTTGTAATATAAATAAATCTCACGCTTATTACAGATGTCGCCAATGGATAATTGCAGCTGGCCGCCCAGACTTGTTAAGCAAAGATATAGAAGTACTTTATAAAAATTATCGCATATGCAGTATTCACTTTGGATCTTCTTCGAAAATACTTAAATCGAATGCGGTTCCTACCCTTCATTTGCCGAATACTTCGGGAAACGTTCTTAATCCTACTGATTCGGTTCAGACAGGGATCGAAGACGATCTTATGAACTCGCATCCTTCTACAAGCGGCTTAGAATCAAATGAAGAAGTTACCCCCGATCACTTATCTGAAAGATATTCTTGTAAAAGGAAACTAAGCAACACGTCACTGTGCTTGGATGAACTGGGTATTAAAACAGAAGAACATATTCCTCAAGAGCCAGAGTCTGAATTTGTTGTTGCGCAAAAAAGAATTGAATCCATACATAATGTGCTAAAAGTATTACACCCAGAAGAATCTTCTTATAATAACGAATATGAAAACTTTATAACGAATCTTTATTTCGCTAGCCCTTTAGCATATAGATTTTTATACAAAACATTAAAGTTACCAGACGAGAAAACTTTAAGACAGACGAATATAGATATTACTACAAAACTTTCGGATAGTATGCTTAGATGCCTGGACTACAAGTATAAGCGATTAACTGAATCAGAGAAAGTTTGTGTGCTAAGCGTTAGTGAGATGTGTTTGAAATCTGAAATCTGTTTGAATCCTTATCGTCGAGCAAAATGTAATGCAAATATTGGATTCCACGAAATTGATGGAAAGCAAACACAAGATTTTGCGAAACATGCTGTTGTCATTATGGCTCGGGGCCTGTTTTCTAAATGGACCCAACCTATTGCATTTTGCTTGCAAAAATCAGTTATAAAGTACGCTGAGGTTGCTTTTTGGGTAAATAAAATTGTTACGCAAATGAAAAGTATAGGGTTCGATGTGGTCGCACTCACTACGGACAGTGAACCCTTATTTTTTTGTTTCCAAAAAAATCAAAATATCATGCAACGTCACGAGCCAGAACCACACTATGTTTTTGATGTGCCCAAGATACTAAACTCGATAAGGAATGAACTAAGGAAAAATAATTTTTCATTCCAAGACCCTCAAGATTTGAGGGCTGAAGATTTCAGTTCTCAAATCACTGATTTGAGGGCTTCTTGGGATGATATTCAAAATATTTTCACTTTGGAACAATCCAAAAATACTCGTATTGCTCACAAGCTTACAGGATCACATATCAGACCTCAGCCTTTTGAAAAGGCTACCGTCAAGTTTGCTGCACAAGTATTCAGCATGTCTGTAGCCGCAGCGATTGAATATAATATAGGACCGAACAAGCTACCGGGTGAAGCATTAGGAACAGCGATAGTTGCCCGAAAACTTAATGATGTGTTTGATATTTTGAATTCTTCCCCGAAAAATTTTCGACAAACTTCCGGCAAATACAAAAAGAGATTTTCAGGTGAGCGTTATCAAACGCAACACCTGCAAGATTTTTTAAGATTTTTAAGTCATTTACGGGTAATTACCAAAGCGAATAAAGATGTAACTCCAACTGTTAGATGGTTTAGTGATTTTAAAAAAACAATAAATTCTATTTTACATATATCAGCATATCTTAAAAACAAAGGGTTTCATTACTTTTATACACAAAGGCTACATGCAGATGTTCTGCAAGATTTTTTTAATACATTGAGACAACATGAAGGCATTTATCGAGAACCGACACCTAAAGAGTTTTATGGGGAATTTAAAAAACATTTTCTTAATGCAGCGTTAGATACACACAGAATCAATTTAGCTAGTGAAATAAATATTTTATTTTCGACAATAGACGATGTTTCTAAAAAATTAAACATTAAAAATAATTCATCTTTAGAATTGAAATCAAATCAAATCGTAGAATTAGAAGATGAACATACAAAATTACTTAAAATTAAATCAGAAGAAGACGTTATATCAAATCAAAGTGAAGAATCAGAATCAGAAAATGAAATAGAATATTCAGAAACTCAATTAAATCACAGCAGCGGTGACTTAGAATTTATCAATAATCAATGCGCAGGAGAGGAAAACGATTGCATAGAAATTAAAACAAATCAAATTAAAGAAGAAGACGGTAATACCTCGAAATATGGAACAAATCAAAAAGCTATCCAAATGATACCGCACTCTTCCAATAAAAGCAAAGAATTAGAAGAAGAAAATGAATTGCAAGCACTAAGCGAAGAAATAGACAATATTGTGAAAGGAAAATTAGATACACAAAAAACTAAAGACGTTGTTTATGCATTCATTAATAAAATAGAGGAAGATTGATTTTTTCATTTCATTTGTTTTAAAAACAACATGAATATTTAGAAAAAGTAATAAATTAATTAATAATTTTTCAGTGACAGTAAAAATTATTTCCAAAAAAAAACCGACTTCCAAAGCCACTGTAAAGTAAAAAATAATTTTGATTTCGACACACTATATGTTGAAGTGGGGCGAGCCAGACGCGTCAACTTTGCCTATTTTTGTTATACTCGCCCGACTTCAACATAGTGTGTAGAAATCAAAATTATTTTTTACTTTACAGTGGCTTTGGAAGACGGTTTTTTGGAAATAATTTTTATTTTTAACTTTTTAGTGTTCTCTTAATCCCCACGGCTTAGGAGTGCAGTACCCTGCAGCATCAGAGTTGAGGAGTTGGGACTTGGGTTTAAGTATGAAGTCGTTCCTTGACACCTACAATATGAATTCACCATAAAAAAATACTAAATCGCTATTTTTAAAGAGTTTTCTGTACCCTGCAGCATCAGGGTTCAGGAGTTGGGACTCAGAGACTCTGAGTCAATATCAAGTCACGTGTATACCATTCAATTCGTCAGAGTTGAATCGTATACACGTGACTTGAACCTACCATATGAATTCACCATCAAAACTTCCTAACTCCCTAGTTTTGAGTCGTAGGTATACCTACAGCATCAGGATTGAGGATTTGGAGTCAGAATTTTTTATGGGACCACCTCGCGAGCTTCCTCTAACCACTGAAAAAAAATTTCAAATCGGTTTGGAAACCACGGTGATATGCACCGACATCCATACTAATATTATAAATGCGAAAGTGTGTCTGTCTGTCTGTCTGTCTGCTACGCTTTCACGGCCCATCTGTTCAACCGATTTTGATGAAATTTGGTACAGGGATAAGTTGTATCCCGGGGACATAAACTACTTTTTATCCCGGATAATTCAAAAGATCCCGCGGGAATCAAAAAATGTATCTGTTTAACCGATTGTAATGAAATTTGGTACAAGGGTGGATTGTATCCCGGGTAATGACATAGGCTACTTTTTATCCCGGAAAATTGAAGAGTTGGTCCACGCGGACGAAGTCGCTGGAATCATATAGTACATTACAAAAAAAAACATACGCGCCGAATTGAGAATCTCCTCCTTTTTTGGAAGTTGGTTAAAAATAATAAAAGTACTTAAGCATCATAGTTTTCATTAAACTTACCCAGACGGTTCCAAAATATCTCTTTGCGTCAATAGCGTAATGCCCCTCCCACACATGATCAATTATATTTTCCAATTTGACACAATGTAATAAACTTAGTTATTAACTATAGTGTAGGTCAAAATTAATCTATGGTAGGTCAAAGACAATATATAAGCCAGTATATAATAATTAATCTATGGTGTAGGTCGACGTCCCTAGCACAGCGATGAGCGCTGATATTTTTTAGGGTTCCGTACCAAAATGGTAAAATGGAACCCTTATGATGCGACTTTCTCCGTCTGTCTGTCCGTCTGTCCGTCTGTCCGTCCGTCACACTCGATTATTTCAGTAACTACCGAAGCTATCGACATGAAATTTGGAATAGTTGTGTATATTAGTGGCCCAAAGACACTGGAATTAAAAAAAATTGGAAATTGTTTTTGTTCTTATTTAAAAAGGGGGGAAAATCTGAGGGTTGAAATTTAAAAGTGAGATAACTAGTGTGCTGTGTGGGGTATCATATGAAAGGGTTTACTTTGTACATTCTAAAACAGATTTTAATTATTTTTAGTTATGATAGTTTTTGATTTATCGGGGATACACATCACAAAGTTAAATACAGATCATTGACATGAAATATCTTTGAAATTGGTGGTTTAATTTTAACACAAACTGTCTTCTAATGATATATAAAAGTTTCAAGTTTCAACAGCAATTTTGGATAAAACATCAAGGTGGCGGGCGGCGGCTAACAATAGGGATGAACTAATTACACCAAATTTATAATTAGTTAATTAGAGCAAATAAAATGATTTATTTTTATGGATATGTGAAATTAAGATATTTGTTGATGAATCCGAAAGCCGCAACTTATCCAGTCGGGCAACCCTGACGTAAGTACAATTTCTTTTTCATCCCACCATCTCGGAAAGAGTATTTTTAATCTTCGATATCTGAATGCAAAAGCCGTTATTATCCTCTTGAGGATAAAGTAAATTGAATTTAGAACATCGTGTGCACGTTAGTAAATACTTTGATTAGGTACTCTAATCAAAGAGTAAATATCACTCGTCTATGAAGTTTGTGAATTCAAAACATCATTAAAACCTATTTACTTCTACCTCTATGGTGCCGAATTTCCATACATCCTTTTTTAATTTGTTAAAAACTCACACTCGTAACCTTCTTGGTGTACTTTTTTAATTTGCTTTGCGCGCACCATTTTCTTTCACGTCATGTCATTTCCTCGCTGAGGTGGGATGAAAAGTTACGTGTTGCACTCGAGTGAAAAGATTTTTCACCTCGTGCTCTTTTGATTCCCTCGATGACGCTCAGGATTCTAACTTTTGAACCACTCGCTGCGCTCGTGATTCCATTTTAGAATCCTTCGCTTGCTCGGTCATCAAAATTGAGCACGCGGTTAAAAAACAACTTTTCACTCTTGTCTAACAAATAACTATTTCACAATTATTTCGGTCTTAAAATATAAACATTGATGTCTTGATCAATGAGTAATCTCATCAATATTCAATAAGCTTAGCCATAAGAGACCGCGGCCTAAGACGCAACGCAAACCGGCAGAGTGTAGTGAAAAAGATTTATTTCACATAGGTCCTATGATAAGGTGCCACTTTATGATAAGTTGCAAGAATTTACCACCGATTGCTTCTAAGGATCGGAAATTAGTGTTAAGCGGATGTTTTTTTTTTCCTATAAGACATCCAATCTGACAAAAACGGCCGAGGTTACTTCGATTAATCAAGCGACCACAACCTTGCACTTCCACCTTGGTTTTTACTGAAATCCTAAAGTATATAATCTTGAACTGTTGCATTACAGGGCATAGTCTGAGATCATCTCGTCTGCTATTGTTTCCTATCGTCAAATCTACCAAGCAATATGCCTTCTCCCTGTGAACCGTGTAAAGGTAAGTCTTTTTGACCCCCGACGCAAAAAGAGGGGTATTCTGTCTGTATCTGTCTGTCTGTCTGTGGCATCATAGCTCCCAAACGGATATAACGATTTTTTATTTGTTTGGAAGGTGATTTGATCGAGAGTGCTCTTAGCTGTGATTCAAGAAAATCGTTTCAGCCGTTCGACAGAATTTCAATCATAGTTTCATCACTTAGAGTTCATGCAAAGTGACGAGTACCACCAGATTTATAACAACTTCCCTGGCGCAGTGATAGGCGCTGTTGTCTTATACATGGGAGATCCCCGGGTTCGGTTGCCCGACAGGGTCAATTTATTCTTCAATTCTTCAAATTTCTGAACTTTCTCAGGTCTGGTTTATTTAAAAAATAATATTCCTAAACGGATGTTCGCAGTTGAAATGAAAAATCCTGTAAGAACTACAACATAAAACAATTTTTTTAATTTACTGTTATTCAAGTACGTACAATATTAAAGTTATAGTTTACCTAGATGATGCAGCGAATTCGTCCGCGTGGATAACGGTTTTTGATTCCCGCGAGAACTCTTGATTTTTCCGGGATAAAAAGTAGCTTTTTCCTTCTCCGAGATACAACCTATCCCTGTACCGAATTTCATCAAAATCTGTTTAACAGATGGGCCGTGAAAGCGTAGCAGTCAGACAGACACACTTTCGCATTGATAATATTAGTACGGATTTCAATTTTAGAAAGACTTCATGCGACCTTTGTAGTATAACTCAAATAATACTCGATTCATTGTGCATTTTTCAGATACCTGCAAAGATTCTGACTGCAAAGATGACTGCAGCACCGACAACTGTGGAACTGGAGACTGCTGCGACACCAGCAGTAGCGGTAAGTTTTATTTGGACAATTTGGTATATTTGTGTAGGACGACCTCCAGCTCGCTGGTCCGATGACCTAAAGAAGGTGGCGGGAAGCGGGTGGATGAGTGTGTAGGACGACCTCCAGCTCGTTGGTCCGATGACCTAAAGAAGGTGGCGGGAAGCGAGTGGATGAGTGTGTAGGAGGTCCTCCAGCTCGCTGGTCCGATGACCTAAAGAAGGTGGCGGGAAACGGGTGGATCAGTGTGTAGGACGACCTCCAAGCTCGCTGGTCCGATGACCTAAAGAAGGTGGATGAGGAAAGCGGAGGATCGTGTTTGATGGCGCGCTCTCGAAAAGGCCTATGTCCAGCAGTGGATGCATACAGGCTGATGGATGGTATTATGCTCTGAAGGGTTCTCTAATTCTCATTATCTCATTTTAGTTAGGGCTCCAGACCATACTGGTACAAGGGAATCACAGAATCCATAGTTATATTAAAAATGCATAATTCTGTGTTTGTCTATCTGTCTGTCTGTCTGCTACGCTTTCACGAGACTCGAGCTCGACCCTTCTGTTCAACCGATTTTGACGAAATTTGATACAGGCATAGGTTGAATCTTGCATAGGTATTAGGCGTGTTCTGCCCCCCGATTGTGTAAGGAAATCGTTCAAGAGTTCATAGATGCCTGCAAGTTAGAGTTCTTTCTTTTCTTTCATTTTACGCTGTCAAATGAAAGAAAAGAGAGAAAGAAAAACAGTTTGAACAGGAGGAAATGATTACAATTTGCTTAGACAATCGGGCTTCTGAACGTTGATCATAGACTATAGTGATCGAATTCATTCAAGACAATTCTATTTCCATTACAGGTGAAGGTGGGAAGTGCTCTTAAACGGGACTCAAGTTACGAAGTGGACTTGCTGACACGAAGATTTCTGATATTATGCAGTATTTATTTGTTTTGATTTTTGATTCGAGAATAAATCTTTGGTGCTCTATTTTATTTTTCATTTATTTCTTTGAGTAAGCCCTTTCATTAGTTAATTTGAACTAATAAATAACTGATGAAATGAGAAATCATCATCATTATCAGCGCATCGCCAGCGCACTGCTGTCTTCGAGACTCCTTCTCAGATTAGGAAGGGTTTAGGCCATAGTCCACTATGCTGTCCAGGTGCGGATTGGCAGTTTAACACGCCTTTGAGAATAATATGGAGAACTTCGAGACAATCAGATTTCCTCACGAAGGATTCATTCACCGTTACAATTTTTTTTCATTCCACTACAAGTTAGCCCTTGACTGCGGTCTCACCTGATGGTAAGCGATGATGCAGTCTAGATGGTTGCGGGCTTACCTGTTAGGGGCATGGCAGTTATATTAAACCCATACCCCTAATCGGTTTCTAACTTTCTACTCGGTATCGTGCCAGAACGCTAAATCGCTTGGCGGCACTTCTTTGCTGGTAGGGTTATTTACTAGCCATTTTCTTTATTATGCTCTTATAAAAAACGATAAAGAAACACGTCTTACCAATAGCGTTTTTCACGTCATGACCTTGAAAAAGTATTCATAATACCTATCATGTCGTTTGAGCTCAGTCTAAAATACTGTAGACATAGAGGTAATAAATCTATGACTGTAGAAGTAGGTGATAATATGAGATTACAATAATTATGCATGATGAGAATAAAATATAAATAGGTAGTACATGAGATGTGATCACAAAAAGATTATTCCCCATCGGCGCTCTTCATACCTCTGTCATTCAAGCAGGATATCACTGCCCAGTGCCCATCAACACAAGATTTTAGTGTTAGTTAAGATGAGTCAACGCCATCTCTCGGCAATGTAGAGAAGCTTTCTTAACAAATTATTCCTCGCAAATAAGAGAAAAGAACAAGTCTCGGCCAAAATAGCAATTCACGGCCTCGTTTACTTAAAAAAGTCTCGGCTGCCGCCTCGCCCTTTTAAAATCACTGCAATATTACTCAGCCGTGAATTGCTTTATTTCCAGCCTGGGCAGTAAATGTACTATTTACACATAAGTACGGTTATCCGACACCGCACCTAATTATTTTAGCTGAAACATCACAAGATTTCGAAGAGATGCTGATTGCTAAGGAGCTTAAGCCACTATATGCAGATAATGTTCAAGCCTTCACGCTCAGTCCTGACGCCTGACACTCGTAATCGCCAAAAATGTTGGTATAATATATCGAAATTGTTTTTCTATTGATACAATTTGAAACTTCGTGAGATTATTAAACTGGGTAGAAACAATCTCGACAAGTATATGCCAACAGAAGAATACGGCTGTACTGCTTCGGTAAATCAAAGTCAAGTATTCCTGGCATCTGTATCTCAATACCTAAAGAAGAAAGGCACGTTGGTGCGGTGTTACTAGCGGTCTGATCGATAAGTCCAAAATCGCTCTGCGGGCTATGCTAGTCGACCGGCAGTGGGCATGCGTTGGCCGATGGACCCAGCAAGTCCTGAGTGCAGACCGCGTACCTACCTACTGGTAACACCAACGCTCCGCACGATTTTACACCATCGTTTTAGAGGCCAAGAGAGTGGCTATAGTAGATGTTTCTCATCCAGTCAAACTGAAGCATCCTTAATACGGAGAACAGGGTGAACGCCACCACAATCAGAGTGTGGTGGCGTTCACCAGGAGAAGGCAAGACTTCCGCAAGTTGATAATAATAATTAAGATGATGAAAAAGCAAAGGAAAAACGTTTAAGACCTCATTAGGAAGGAGCTCAGTATATTAACTCTATGGGTACGAGGTTTCGCTACCGGCGAACTGCTAAAGTTGCGCGAATGCGATCCTGCAATGGAAGGTTGGCTGAAGATTTTGATTGATTCGATCTGTTAATTAGGTTAGACCGTAAAAACTTTCAAGTGTCGATTTGATTCCTAATCAAGGGCAAACGTGTGATCTGATAATTAAAAAAAGGAGTTTTTAAGTAACTTGTTAACGTTTTCATTGCTCCGGTTTACCAATTTTCCGCATGAAATCAGCCGATGATCTTCACGGAAGGCCTTGTCATGCATTTCCCGTGTTTTTAGCTTAGCGAGGCCTTCGTCTCATTATATTTAACACTAAATATTAATTTCACGACATCATTCTATTTCAGTCACTGTTCTCGTGACGTACTACAATGGCTGACGTTTGTGAAATTGATTCACGGAAAGGTAGATAATAATTTATATTTTTGAAAATATCTTCCATAAAACGTAGTATCTAAGATGATTCTAATGATAAATGATTTGTTATTTCACGTAATACAATATTACTTTTGTCACTTATTATAAGTCAAGATTCAAGACTCTACCACTGGTTCGGATAAGTGATTTAACTGAGAAGAGCCGGCGATAAACTCAGCAATTGCTCTTTTTCTATTCTACTGCCTAAGATTTTATCTTCTATTATTTTATTCTTCATAATATTGTAATATTGTGCTGGGTCTGCTAACTGCTTATGTTACGAAGGGTTGCTACCAAGTATCTAAGTAAAATCAATTTTTTTTAATAACGCCTGATTCATTTTTGCTAGCAAATTATATAACCGTAGAAAATTTCGCTTTCGCGGTATTGAGTCCTGCCATACCGTATCTAACTTTTCATTTGTTGGAAACAGTGTCCGCTTCTACAATAAGCTCCCAGAAGACCTGTTGAAAATGTCTCTGAATAAGTTCAAAGTTAATGTAAAACGTACCTAAACTGATTACAAAATCGTATTACCATGTAAAGGATTACTATATGACAAGGAAGCTTGGCAATGATCTGATCTAGTGGCTCAGATAGTTCCTTAGTTAAGATGATTTGTGAAATGGTGATAATGAAAAAAAAAACCCCGGCTGAGTTTGTTGTGGGCTCTTCTCAGACCAGGGTGCGTTTGGAACCCTCGTAGCTTTAGTTTTAAGATACCGTTACTGATTATCACCATTATATTTTATTTATAAATAACTGGACGTCAACAAGTGTAGTATACCTACCTAAATTGAATAAAAATATTTGACTTTGACTTTTGACTAGAGCTATTTCTGTTTCAAGCAATCCAATGCCAGTTTTTTAATAGTGAAGGGAGACATTGTAAGGAAACCTGGGTGTATGAGAAATCTCTATGATATTTTCAAAGATGTCTGATTAAGTCTGATTTCTGGTCCAATCCAGTCGCCAATGTGGTAGACTACGCCCTGAGCCCTTTTCATTCTCAAAGAATAACCGTGTTCAGTAGTCGGCTGGCAATGTTGATCATATCAAGAAAATAAAGTGAAAAGAAAGTGAGTGAAGAGTGAGATCCTGTTAATTAAAACCTAGAGCAAGAACTTAAGAACTTAGTTCATTTAATATTAGAATTGCGAAAGTGTGTCAGTCTGTATTTCTGTCTTTTTTCCGTCTGTCTCTCTGCTACGCTTCCACGGCCCATCTTTTACACCGATTTTGATGAAATTTGGTATAGAGGAAGTTTACATCCTAAGAAAGGACAACGGCTATTTTTATCCCGGAAAATTCAGGTGTTCCTGCGGCAATATAAAAAATTTAATCCATGCGGACGCAGTCGTTATTATTATATTTAATTATCTAGTATTTAATATGAATATTTTATTATTATTTTCAGATTTCCAACCACCTGTAAAACTAGTCTGTCCACCCGACTGTAGCGAGTGTAAGAAGCTTTGCCCACCCGACTGTAGCTGCAAAATATCCAGAAGAACCTCCAACACGTATATATTTAGACTTATCCTCAACGCCGCAGGCATCCTCTTTGCAATATTCGCTACGTATATGCTGGTCAGCACAGATTCAACTCTATATTTAATATCCTGGGTCTGTTACTCTGTCCTTAGGAGGATGATGGGTAGATCAAAACCTAAGGTAAAGGCTGAATAAATTAATAGCTGTAAATCTACTTAGAAATATGTAGTTTTAAATAAATAGACGTGAGGTGGCTGCGGAGAAGTGGACTTTGTGACAAGTCGAGAAGAAGAAAATTGATGCTGTGCAGATGTGGTGCTGAATGCGAATGTTAGGAGGCAACGAGAAACGAATTCATTATTTAAGTATTTGAAGTAGGTGCCTAACCGAAAGTACAAACTACTACCTGTAGATATAGAAACTCTCTCTCTCTGCGTCGTATTCCTCATTATTGAGGGTCGTGACCCCTTTGCATTAATAAATAGTGGTAGGAGTTTTCTTGGGATAATAATGCGGGGGGATCCTGGGGTCCTTCCGCACACGACTCGATTACCTAAGAGTATTTAAAGCCTTAGGTTCTTGTAACGATTATTATCAGATATTAGTGATAATAAATAGATATAATAGCTACCTAGGTAAATATTATTATAGATCAAGGAAAAATATACATATTATAATTTATTTTATAAGTAATTTGAATGTAGACTGATTTATGTAAATTAAACAAAACGTGCATGTACAAAATATGATTTAATAAAATACAGTTACTAGCCCTACTTAATTACCTAATACTTATTTACACCGTTACACGCACAATAATTTTAGTTTCAGAATGAAACTATTTAATTCCAAAAGATTTTACAGATTTTTTTGGGAGTTATTAAAACCATTTTTCGATTCAGTTTAGCGGCTGGCTGTTTTTGGATTTGTGAAAAAAAAAACATCGAAGTAAAACTTAAAAAGGTAAGTAAGTAGCAACATGGCAAAGAGTAGCACAAGATAGAATCACATGAAAATGACTGGGAAGGCCTTCGTCATAAGGTACTGAAAATAAATCACAGTGTAGGATTAGCTTAGTAGTAGAATAGGTTTTATTTTAAGTAATAGTAGGTATATATGTCACCATAAGATTGCAAAAACCGTAAGATTGTAATCCAACTAGTGATATTGTAAACTGTCGACGGATTGTGAACCGTTCAATGGTCCGAGTGTCAATTTTTGAAATATTCATTGTATTTACGTTTTCTTGTCTCTTTCTTGTAGGTTAGGTTAGGGTTCGACATAAATGACCAGGTAGTGCCCAGGTGGCACTTAGGTTTTATCGGGTTTATATATCTAACAGATTACAATCTAACGAAAAATAATGCGTTAAATTGTAATCTGTCGAAAGTTTACAATATCGCTAGTTAGATTACAATCCAACGGCCTTTGCAATCTTACGGTGACATAAACATGTAAGATAGATGTAAGTTAAAATAGTGAATGTAAATAATACTTTTGTAGATTTTCAGTAAGTAAAGTAAGGCTATATTAAATATTATTATTATATGTATAACTTTATTTTTAAAAGTTACACGTGTAGAAGTGAACAGTGACCGGCGGTTTTTCTCGAGCCTCAACAAAGTAAAAAAAAACAAAAAGTACCTATCCACCAAACTAGATCGTTATAAAAACTTCGGAAACGTGAGACCGTTCAACTCTTGTGGCGAATATAATTACGGCAAAAAATGATAATAATAATAATTAGACTACACGTGTGTGACGTAAGGGATCGTCCATTAATCACGTGAGGGTCGAAATGGGCGGGGGCAAGGGGAAGGAGGGGTTCTAGGGTAACATCCTAGTACACCAAGCCAGCCAGTAGCCAGTGCCACGTGACACGTCATTATCCATACAGACAAAGTAGACAAGAAAGTTTCAGTACTAGCCCTGAGTTAGGAAGATTGGCGCCTGGCGGTGTTACAGGTGGCCCCGTGTCTCGGAGAGCACACAAAGACGTCGATTCTACTTGTGATGTCTCTCTGGTCGGGTCAGTTTAACCAGCTTATTAGGCTATGACTTGGATGGGATGGGCTATGAGAGTACGGGAATAGAGAGTTCATCGTTTGCACAGACGTGTGCACTATAATATCTCCGGCGCAGATGGCTTAATTCTGTGGAGATTGGCCGCCGAGGCCTAGAAGAAATTAGGACAAGAGGATTTTTTTTTTTTTGACAGATATTATTAACACTATGGGAGCCTTCAATAGATAGTCGTGTCTAGAACTTATAAAGTTTTAATATAATGAAACCGCAGACTTATTAGTTTCTTGTTAATATTCGCTAGTCATTGAACGTGGGTTAGTCTCCAAATGTTTTAACTCGAAAGTGACCAAAGAAAATTATAATTTAGCCTAATTATTCCATCTATGACGTATGTACAGCAGCATGGGCGGTAGTTGATACGTCTATGACCATAAGGATTATAGCAACTATAACTATAACTAGCGAAAGTCCGGTCAAATTTTCCCGGCAATTTCTTCTCCGAGTAACGTATAACTGACGAATAAAAATGTTTTGATGATGTTGGTCCACCATCGCGTATACTATATCTTTGATCGCTTCTCGAAAACCCTGGGGCCAGCGCTTACCAGAGCAATACGTCTTATGCAATATTACTGAAAATGACAGTTTGCTGCCATGTACCTAAAATAAGGATTATAATTCCAAAACACGAAAGTCGACAATATTGACACAATATGGCTTTAAGCGTTGCCAGTATGGCCCCTGATGTTTTTGAAGATTTTGTCTCATGAATACTTGCTTATATTCATGTCAAATATTAATTAATACATGTTTTATGAGTGGCTGTAATTTCGAACAAAAAATATAAAATGGTGGGACGGCAAGTAGGCCAAAATATTCAGAGTTCAGACCCCTTTATTCGTCGGTTTTAAACGTTAATCGGAGATGGAGAAAATATATAATTAGACCATAAGTGACATAGGTCACTAATTATGGTCTAATTATATAGGTACCTACCTGTGCAACTATATAGGTAGTGTAGTTGGTAGGTACCTAATACATGCAAACCATTGAGTCTAAATTATGATTATTAGCGTATGTAATTATTGGTGTCGCTCTCGGCTTGACTTCACTTTCTCGAGGGAAATCATAATGATCCATTCTAAAGATTAGCTATACAACGTTAACTTACGGCCACTGAGTAGATTATTCAACTTTAACACGATAGGTTATTCGGCTGTTCGTCAGACCTTATTCTAATACACCAGCTCTGAATGTATCTTCCTAACAATCATAATTTAATATAAAAAATTCTTTTTAAACAACCGACTTCAAACTCCCGCGCCAACTTTACAACAACAAGCACACGCTACACAAAGTACTTATTTTATTGTTGATATTTTAAAAACCGCTCGACCGATTTCTATAAAATTTATATGGGACCACATGGGAAGTATGCCCTTTCAAATAAAAAAGAATCATCCAAATCAGTCAAAAGTTCTGAGGTAACAAACATAAAAAAAAAAAAAAAAAAAAAAAACAGAAGTCGGTTGATAAATGACAACAAACACCAGTTGCAGGGAAGTGTGTCTGATGGTGATATATAACTATACTTCTGTATTCTGAGCTGTACATGTTTGTTTCGTCCAAGATAATAATATGGTGATTGATGTAGTCCTTCCAATAAAACTTGCTGATAATATATTATAATTGTGTCACTTCACACTTCTTAGTTTCAAGTAAAATTAGAGCGCCGATGACTGTTTCAAAAAAATACCGATAGCGGGACCTTGGCCGTGCGCCATACTATGGTAGCATAATAAATCTACCGTCTACAAACTACCTATATCTAATAAATAAATTAATACCCTAATAATAAAATATAATGTACTTATTCTAGTATCACAACGTTGTAGAATGGTCCAGGTTCATCGACTCTAGACCTGAGATATTATTGCGTCGCGGTTACAAATTGTGCGAGCGCACAAAAACTGTAATAGATATTACGACTAGATGTTATTATCTAGACGCTAGTCTAAGTTTAATAAGTACTAGGTATAGGTACCTATTACTAAAGAGTAAAGGTGAAGTTACCGCAGATTCCATATAATAGAGTTCCCATAGGACATGTTTTTAAGAAACTACTATCCTGGCGATCCTGGATCTTATAATGGGTGGGTCTTTGGCACAGCGATAACTAACCTGGGAGACACGGGTTCGATTCCCAGCAGGGTCAATTTGGGAATTTATAATTTCTGAATTTTCTCTGGTCTGGTCCGATGGAAGGCTTCGGCCGTCGCTAGTTACCAGTTACCATCCTACCGGCAAAGATGTACCACCGCCAAGCAGTGGCGTGCACAGTATTCAGAGACAGGATAGGCATTGCGGTTTGGGTAGATACCTATTTTCACGCAGGGCATGATGAAAAATAAGCATCGAGCTTTTTTTAATAGGGAAAGCAATGCTTTTACTTATGCCCCTATGTCGTGCACACCTGCCTGCATCATCCCTTACAGTTACCACCAGGTGATCGCAATCAAGGGCTAACTTAAAAAAAACGTAAACGCTTAGGTATGTGTTGCTTGCTAATAAGTACCAGTGGCCATACTACCAACGCTTAAAGCAATATTGTTTCATTATTGTTGACTTTCGTGTTTTAGAATTATAATCCTTATTTTAGGAAAGTCAACGTACGTGACACATCAAACTGCCATTTTGAGTACCTATTATTGCATAAGTATTACTTTAAGCGTTGGCAGTATAGCCCCAGTACCACGTTAACTCGAAAAATTATAGCAGAGACTCCGATCGACTACACACGTTTCGATTTACGATTGTCAATCGGTGAGAGGCGGCGGACCGGTCCGCGCAGCTCGTTTTTGTTAAGGGCTACGATCGTCTTAATATACCTACATCGGAGCCCGCTATAAGTTGTTTACCCACCTTATTATAAGCCGAGAGATGACGTACCAAATAAATTCGTGGGAAAATTATCTCCTAGGTGTTAACCAGAGTCAAGAATAACCTAATATTGATACTCGAGCATATTTGAGCCGACGGCTTAACGTGCTCTCTGAGGCACGGGAGTGACTCACCGCCAACTTCCTAAGTCCGGGCTAGTACTGAGAATTTCTAGTCAGAAAAACTCAATGCTTAATTATGGCCCGACCCGGGACCTCGTCGGCCGCATTCGAATATGCTAGACCAACGAGGCAGTTTGTCATGCACGCTTTGAAATTAGTTCAAATAAAAAAGGTGTAGGTACTACGACGAACTAGAGCGTTCATTCAAATCAAACTCTTTACTATGGTGTTCTCGCTTTGTCATTAGACGTTATTTTAGCTCTTAGCCTACAGATCGTGTGATCCCCTCCTCCTCGCTCTCAGTTATTGACCCGCCGAGGTTTGGGAATGGGAGCCGTGCGCGCGCATCGGTCTAGATCTCTAGACCTTTCCTAGCCGCGATGCCGGCACCTTGCGAATCTTGTACAAGTGAGTGATATTTCTTTATTTTTATTTTTTATTTTTAGAACTTTTCTAAATGTAATTCTTTTTTGATATAATAACAATAATCTATCTATTTAAATTAGACTAATTCGATTAATCTTTTATTTGTTTCGCCGGCTTTCTTTATATGGTGCGCAGTTACAATTGATTTTATGTTACAACTTACACAACTGCTCAGATAGACTGCATACCTACTTAATTTTGATTTTGTTGAGAGTAGGGAGGGGACCTCTAACTTCCATTTGAAATGGTTTTTTCTCTAAATTAGATTTTTTTTAATATTAATTAAATTAGGGCATTAAGTATATAATATAACTCTTCACACTTCAAAAAATTTAAGGCACCTCTGTTTGTTCTGTTTTGTTTACGTAATGATTGTTGTGAGACAAAAATAAGTTTCTGAAGACTTAAATTTCTTAATTTGAAGTCGGTAAAAGCTCTGAGAAAGGTGATACACCGGCATAATTCGATATTTGACTACTATTCAAATAATTTTTTTTTTAGTGATTATTAAATAGAGGATCTCTCAAAAGTCGTAATTTCCACGTCCCCTGATAGTTTTATGTTGCATAACCATTTTAAATAATCGATTAAGTAAAGTAAAAAAGTGCGTCTAACTTTAATGACGTCACATTTCAGAATTTCATACCTAAGACGCGTTTTGACGATTGAAAAAAGTTGGTGATTTGCTATTTGTCAAATACCCAAATATTTCTACCTCTAGCTTACTACAGAATTTGTTTTTCTTATGTTTTTTTTTTTCATATTTTAGTCTGATGACTGTCTGCCACAGAAATTTACTTACCTTTCTGTTACCTTTTCACTAGTGTCAATGAGCTTATCCGATTTTAACGAAATTTGGCACAGGGATAGCTAATGTGGGAGGCCCTGGGTTCGATGCCCGGCAGGGTTAATTATTATAATTTCTTAATTTTTATCTGGTTTGGTCTGGTGGGAGGTCAAGAATCTATTTAATGATTTACCTAATGAATCCATAATCCACCTAGACAAAGTCGCAGGCTTCATCTAGGAAGGTAAAGATACGTAGAGATCCGCTCTACACTGCAGACAAAATATAACATTCGGATTGGAATGCACGAACCTACCTATTCTTAGCTTACCAAGTAACTGTTCTTGATTGCTTTTGATTGCGTCGACCTGGCAAACGCAATCACGCATTATCTATTCATCTCTCGACGTTACCTACAGATAAACTCGTAAGTCGTAGGAACTATATAGCTTCTTAAAATGACTTTCATCGCGATTTTGACCGCTTGGATCTAAAAAATTCTTTCCAAGAAACCGACATCCAAAGCCACTGTAAAGTAAAAAATAATTTTGATTTCTACACACTATGTTGAAGTCGGGCGAGCCTCACGCGTCAACTATGCCTATCTTTGTTATACTCGCCCGACTCAAACATTAAAAAAAAAAAAAGATACGCGCCTAATTGAGTACCTCCTCCTTTTTTGGAAGTCGGTTTAAAATGTTTTAAAGATCCCTCTACAATCTTTTCTTTGTGTTCTATCTTACAGTAAGATCCCAGGTACCAGAGGTACCAGATCTAAAGTTTTAGATCATAATTCTAATGCTTAGTGGTAGCTTATAATCTGGCAGTAGGTACGTACTTTGCATTGCTGCAGACATAGATTAATTATAAACCAACTACTGGTTTATATATTGTCTTTGCTGCAGATACTCACATTCACGCTTTTATAAAAAAAAAAATTAAATTGTGTTATGGCGTTAAATTGTATCTGAAATTTTATTATGAAAGAGTACGCTCATTTCAGCGAACAAATTTTGGATTTTCTTGAGGCGGAGCGAAGGAGTCACGAGCCTAATGCGATTTCTAATTTGCCTATGGTGCATCACTAGACCAGGAAGATCTTTAAATTAGAACGACCTATCAAATAAAAAAAATAATGATCGTAATTTTGTAGGCACGTGCGGCGGTGGCACAGCCGCGTGCGGCGCTGGCTGCACTTGCGGCCCTAACTGCGCTTGCGGCGATGGCAAGCCTTCTGGTAAGTGCCTAATAATGACTGAATTTCGGTCATATTGGCAGAAATTCTCCGCAGAGCTTATCCGGGACCACGTCATCTGCATTCGAACATGCTAGGCTATTAGACAATTCACGGTTTGCACCTATCATTTAAATGGGTATAAGATCGGTGGAGTTCGTCTAGGATCCCACGGTCTGGATTTGACGTCATGAAAAATCCAATATGGCGGATATGATAATAAAAAATATGACACGGAAAAAAGTTGAGATAAACTACTTACGGAATTTGGTCCCAATAGATTCTGAAAATATAGCGTGTACGGTGTAGGTATGTAAGGTCCTACAAACTTATCTGACCCGGTGGCCAAAATTGGAACTAATTTTTATGCCTGTTTAGTTTTTGTTTTTATTTGTTTAGTTTTGTGTTTTATAGAATATTAGATACTAGCGACGCTGTCACCGGGTCAGATTAGTTTGTCGGACTATACCTACTTCGTTCATGCTAAAAATACAATAGACTAGTTATTTTTTAAAGACTAACTAACGATTTTTTTTTGTCTTTTTCAGGGGGCAAACCCTGCTGCCAGGGAAAGTAATCTCCAGCCTTCTTAGCTCTACAAATCTTTTCAACATGTTTTTTTGAATATAATATTTAAGCATTAGATATAGCTATAACGTAGACTTACCTAACTGTCGCAAACATGTAACTTAAGTATGGAAATTCTATATCTTTTATGAATAGGTAATAGGACATAATATTGTGTCGTCATGAAAATGAATGTTATTAGAATTACGCTTAAAGTATTTAAAAAATCTTATTATTACATATTACGTAATGTTTCTTATTATGATAAAGGCTATGTATTGTTAGGTTAAAAGAATGCTTAAATTATGTCTGTTTACTAAATATTATTAAAGTAAGTATAATAAGTAATTTTATCACATTCAGTGTAATACTTCGTGTATAAGATGGGTCTTTAGTACTGCAATACTCATTAATCTAAGCTAAATGTGTAAGCGCACGCACACACGCATAAAATGTGAGTGTATGATTATGGTATAAATAAAGGTAAGCATAGACAAGAAGTTTTTTCTAAAACGTTCCTACACTGTAGTCAATGTGGGTAACATTCGAATCGCGTTTGACAATAAAGCGATCGATATATTAAAATAAATAAATATTATCTTTATTACAACCTGACCTCGCCATGTTCGGGAAAAAAGTGAAACGAATTAATATGTGAATTATTTTTATATTTAACTGCTTTGTATAAAAATGCAATAGTAGCACCTCCACAGATTTTTAATTTCCTGGTCTTTTGTGGTTAGAGGCTGGACCGACAATTACTTATTTATCTCTCGACACTGAGTGTATTTAAAGCTATTAAAACAACTGAGTGAATTAGCTTTACCTACCTACCTGTACTCATGACGGGTAAAAAACGTCTTTTGGTGATTTATTTTCTAAATAAAAATTTTACTTTATGCTGGAGGAAAATAGAGTAGGTAAGTAAATAAAATTTCATTGGTACATCAAAAATTATTTATTTTTACGATAATTTGTATATACGGTTACGATTACCATGGAAGCAACGGATTGGATTTTACTTACACTAGATAATAATAACAATTATAATATAGGAATTCATTTTTAAGCGATAATACAAAAAATATTTGCCACATACAAACGTAAACAAAGTATACCAACTAATGTAAGATTAAATCAAACATGAGAAATCTTCACAGCATTATGTTGCTTACATGATAAGCACTTAGCTCCAACTAATTAAATTATTATGGTATACCTAGTCAATAGCTAAAACTGCAATGCTCTTAGAAAGCCTAGTCTGGCAAGTAAAATTTAAACCTTTGTCAACTTTAACCTTGAGGACAAACTTGAGGACAGAATAGACAAAACTAGGAGCGGATGAGCCAGAGTTATTGATTCCAATTAGTCAATCATAACAAAATCAGTCGAGCATTTCATAAGTAAAAACAATTTTAATCCAATAAAATGAAGTCTAAATATTAATGTTGCTAGTGAAAAACTTATTTCTACCACTACTTACTACTTATTACTAGATAGTAGACTGCAGGCAGCAGAAGCGCAAAACGAATTTTGAAAAAACGTACAAAAAATATATACTTATCGACATTCTGATTAACTATATTAGTTAGAGCCTAGAGGATAGTCAAGATAAGTCAGCATAAAGAAATCATTGTTTTAATATCGTCGGTCAAGCTATCTACTACTTAACACAAGGAAATAACAAATTATATGAAAAACACAATTTGTGATTTTATCACTGTAGGAAAACATTTTAGTGGTGTTTTTAAAATAGTGAATGGCACCGCATTTTGAATGACATTTGATTGAAGAGTCATTTCACAAGAAATATTTAAGTTTTTCAAGTTTCTGACTATATTATCTTAACTGAAATTTGGATATTTCTCAATAATTTTCAAGTTTTTTTGAGTTAAAAACTACTTCATAAATCGACTCAATTTGTATAAATAGTTTTCTTGTATCTAAGTAGGTTAATTATTATAATAATAAGTGAGCTAATCTAATAAATTGAATATAGTATCTTTAATAAAATAAATTCAATAGTTATCAAAATATAACAGTTCATATTTTCAACAAACATTTTAAGTAGGCATATAGCCTTGAATAAATTCTGCTCATTAATCATTAAGTAAACGTACATTATAATATTATTTTCATATTTTCTACTGCTAAACCTTTATTTGCTTTAACATTTAATTCATAACTTTTAGTTATGACTCAACTGAAATTCTTCAATGAAAAGGCGTCAAATTTGACGTCACACTCACATAGCCCATTCCAGGTGTAGTTATGATTTTAATACCACAGAGAAACATGTTGCTCAAAATTAAATAAGCCATCTTCTTATATATTATAAAATTTCAACACACGTACAACAATGTAACATATATTTTATGATAAACATTAATAATAATAAGACATACCAGACTAACAAATGCACTTCATTTTCAATTCCATGTATAAATAAAAAGGATCAAACAGAAGATTTTTTATAATGGCAATACCACAAGATGATCACAAAATATAAGAGGTGGGTTTTAATATAATATCCCATACCAGTAAGAATTTAAATTCGAAATAAACATGCCATAAGATTATGAAAAAATACTTATTTAAAAGTAACCCGAATAAAAAAATACAATAAAAAAACAAATCATAATAATTATATATAATATAATGACTACAAAAATATTACCATATTTTTTTATTAAGACTCTTATCAACACTACGGACGATATTATATTATAAATTGCATTTTTTAATCACTGAGTAATCACAAATTGATCATTAACTGCCTTAAATAGAAGGCGACAAACATACAGAAAAACAGTCTGTCTCTGTCATACATTTAGAAACATTACAAAACTGAAAACATACATTAATTGAGAAAGAGACAACATTTTAACTACTTCAGAACTTAATAAACCAGTAAACACGAGTCCCACTGGGGTAACTTTTCTTATAGTTTTTTTACTGAAACTTAACAATTGTTAGTAGGGGATTTATACTAAGAGGCATTTGTAAAAAAAAGCATTATTTTTTAGTAATACATTCGTGATAAGTGCATGCCATAAAAAAGAACAATTACATCCAATTAAAGTTACCCCGTTTCACTGTATACCATAGATTCTATTTTTCAACATGGCGGACGTCCTTGTTAAATTTTTGGCGGGAATTTTTACTTATGATACTGGTTCCTCTTCCGTGCCCTCCTCAGAGTCGTACACTGGAGCGCCATTTTTCATTTGAATCACGGATTTCTTTCTGTGTCTATTCTCGTTTAGCGCTTTCTCGATGTTTCTGAAATATGTAAAAAATTAATATGTAGAGTGCCTTTAATTGTACGACAGTTTTGACAGTTGCCTTTAACTGCCTCGTTGGTCTAGTGGTTAGCATAGTCGACTGCGGATCATCGAGGTCCTGGGTTTGATTCCCGGTCGGGCATAAAAGTTAGGTATTGGGTTTTTCAATTAAGAAATTCTCAGTGCCAGCCCGGAGTTGGAAGTTGGCGGTGTTTCACCCCCGTGCCTTGGAGAGCACGTTAAGCCGTCGGTCCCAGTTATTATCACTAACATGATAATAATCGTTAAAGCCCGCCAACCCGCATTGGAGCAGCGTGGTGGGTCTAAGCTCTAATTCCCACTCTCCTATGAGAGTGGAGGCCTGTGCCCAGCAGTGGGACGTTAATAGGCTGTAGTGATGATGATGATGATGATGATGATGGTAGGTCATAAATTATATTGAAACAAAAGTGTGACGGATTAAAATCTAAATAAAAGAACAAAAGTTAATTTGCTGCAACTGTGCATTACAAGTTATAAACAAACTAGCCGATGCCCGCGACTTCGTCCGCGTGGATTGAGGTTTTTTTGGTTCCCGCGGGAAATCTTTAATTTTCCAGGATAAAAAGTAGCCTATGTGTTAGCCTATAATCTATCTCTGTGCCAAATTTCATCCAGATCTGTTGAGCCGTTCCGACGTGATTGAGTAACAAACATCCATCCATCCAAATTTTCTTATAGAAAGCAAGCTTATTATGAACCAAAAACACAACCTGCGCGTCTAAAGGTGCTTCTAAGTTCTAACTGGAAAAATCCGAAAAAATACCAATTATCTAATTTTGAAAATCAGATTGGACTGTTTGGGCGTGTTTTTGTCTGTATTTATTCCTAAACATCGATCTCATAATAAATAGTCTTTAGCAGTGGCGTGCACTACACAGAGGCATAAAAGCATTGCTTACCTTAGTTAAAAAGCTTATTTTTCATCATGCATGAAAATAAGTTTTTTTTATCCACTACAAGTTAGCCCTTGACTGTGATCTCACCTGATGGTAAGTGATGATGCAGTCTAAGATGGTAGCGGGCTAAGCTGTTAGGGGCATGGCAGTTATATTAAACTCATACCCCTATTCGGTTTCTACACACCATCGTACGCTAAATCGTTTGGCGGCACGTCTTTGCCGGTAGGGTAACAAGCCACGGCCAAAGCCTCCCACCAGGCAAAGGCAGGCAGGACATCTATCTATCTATCCAATGCCTACCCTGTCTCCAAATACCTTTACACGCGACTGGTCTTTAGTGTCCTTACCTTGCGCTTATAAGAGGATGCAAAGCATTCTTCAAACTGGCGAAGATATACGGATGTAAGCGTTCGTGACCACTCAGGAGTTCCTGTGCAGCTGCCAAGGGGTCCACCGAGGATTCTGCTAGCGGTTCACCCACAGATTCCGTTAGCTGGCCTTCGAGAGTTCTTTCTTTTGTACTGCCACAGGGCTCGGAAACTGCACGGCTTAGTTGTTCTGGTTTTCTGGAAAATGAAAGATTTTTGAGGTTATTATAAATTGGGTACATAATAAAACAAAAATTGAACTCATCCTGGCGAACTATACTCATTGCTCAATCACTCACTACAGCCTATTAACGTCCCACTGCTGGGCACAGGCCTCCACTCTCATAGGAGAGCGGGAATTAGAGCTTAGACCCACCAAGCTGCTCCAATGCGGGTTGGCGGGCTTTAACGATTATTATCATGTTAGTGATAATAACCGGGACCGACGGCTTAACGTGCTCTCCGAGGCACGGGGGTGAAACACCGCCAACTTCCAACTCCGGGCTGACACTGAGAATTTCTTAATTGAAAAACCCAATACCTAACTTTTATGCCCGACCGGGAATCGAACCCAGGACCTCGATGATCCGCAGTCGACTATGCTAACCACTAGACCAACGACTCATTGCTCAATACTCATTTTATTTATTACATGTAGGACATACTGGTTTATCTTATGGTACGTCATGTTTTGACTGTACCACCAGTTCGGAAAGGCCGATTGTGTAAGGAAAGGTTCACTAATGTTTCACAAAAAACGTTTCAAAAACTATTCAGGGGAGAAACATCGTATTCCGCAAAAATATCATTTTATAAAAGATCATTAATTGACAAATAATAATCAATTCGAAAATGTTTTCCTTGCAAAATTGCTGAATGTTAAAATATCATTTATAAATTTATTTATTTTACCAAATAATCTATTGGTCAAATTCGCGATTTTATAAAATGTCGGTACATTTTACAAACTTTAGTGCTTCTGAAAATAAATTTTTTTAAACTTAAGTTAGGTAGATATATTAACCCGACAGAACCTAAGTGCCTGCGGACGGGCACTACCTGAATATGAAAATTTGTCATTTGTTTTTTATGAAATGATAGGTCACCGTAAGGAAACCGCAATCGTTTGCCAAACAAACGTATAATAGTTCATAGATGCCTGCACTTCAAAAGCACGTATCTATGAACTAATCAGTTCGAGTTATAGGTACGTTTTAAGCTGTCAAATGATAAATGTCAATAATTGGACCTCAGATTCTACTGAGAAGATTATTCAATCGACAAATGGGTTAAAATGATGATGGATGATGATTATGGAATGGGTGGTAAACCAAATTAAGCGGCACCTTACCTTTCATCGGTGTCAGTGGGCGGTGATTCTGGTGAACTGTGGTCGAAGTGTGGAAGTGCGCGCGACCAGCCAAAGTCTTCCAGTGATCGTGCTCGAACATAGATGAACGGTCGAATTATACGGATGTTGTGCTCTCTGGAATTGAAATCATACTTTATAATTATAATAATATTATAAATGCGAAAGTCACTTTGTTTGTTGGTTTGTTAGTTTGTTGGTTTGTTGGTTTGTTGGTTTGTTGGTTTGTTGGTTTGTTGGTTTGTTGGTTTGTCCTTCAATCACGCCGCAACGGAGCAACGGATTGACGTGATTTTTGGCATGGGTATAGTTGAGGACCTGGAGAGTGACATTGGCTACTTTTTATCCCGGAAAATTAAGGAGTTCCCGCGGGAATAACAAAAAACTTAAACCACGCGGACGAAGTCGCGGGCATCAGCTAGTACTTTATAAATTAGACTACACAATAAAATCCTTCTCAAGTAGAACGTATAAAATTGGATTTAAAGTTAGCTTTACCGATTCTTAAGTTTAGATACCTATTAGGTAGGATACCTATGTTTGTTTGGATGTTTCACCCCCGTGCCTCAGAGAACACATTAAGCCGTCGGTCCTGCGCCTGAACTCTCACCGGTCGTGTCGGATTTTCCGTTCCATCGGGCTATGAGAGTAAAGGAACAGAAAGTGCACCTGTGTACGCACTTGTGCACTAAAATATCTCCTACGCAGATGTCTAATCTCTCTGGAGACAGGCCGCCGTGGCCGAAATTCGGTTGGGAGGACAATATACAGCGACCTCAATTTATATAGACGGGCCCTGTCAAACAAAGAATGTGGACTTATTTTACTAACGCCATCTAAGCGGGACAGCGCTATGGCGGAGACAAGGACAGGCTTATACAGGTGAGGGGCATGCCCTACAAGTCGGACGCCCAACTTATTTCTATGAAACGGCCAATCTAGTTCCTACATATATATCGAAGACAATATATAAATTAAACCTCACCGGACTCGATAATGTGCCTTGGTGCTTCTCAAAGCCCCCCCATACAGGGCGCTGGCCAGGAACGCCTTGGCCGCGTGGTCCAAGTTCTGAGCAACCGCCGCCACGCCGTACCCGTGCGCCGCCGCCGCGCCGTACATGCGGCGCCGTACCGCGTGTGATGACCAACGGTGGAGCTCTGGGCTTTTGGAGCCGCTGTTCTGTCCTACAAACAAAATCATTACTATTGTCCCACTGCTGGGCACAGGTCTCCACTCTCACAGGAGAGAGGGAATAACCAGGACAGACGGCTTAACGTGCGCACAGTCGAACATGCCAACCTCTAGAGTCTAGAACTCTAGACCAACGAGGCAGACAAACAAAACCATTAACTCAAACAAAAATGTTTTTCATTCAAATAAACTTTTGAAGTAAAACTTCTTTACGCACGCTTGACTTGGGGAGTAAGCTGGTGAATGCGTGACGAGAGCGTTACGAAAAGTGTGATCGGACGAGGCGAACTGAAGTTGAGAGGGAGATATAAGTTAGTGAAGATAGAAAGAGAGAGAGTTACGTTTCGTATGTTACTGTAGGGGCAAGAGAGAGAAGTGCGAGCACACATTTTCTTTCTCTCTTTCTCTCATAGACAGTTACGTTAAAGAAGTTTTACTTCAATTTCAATTCAATTTCAATTTATTTATTGTGAATACAACAATATGTACAAATACAAAATACTCCTGTAGCGACATATGTTGAAGCTCATACGATCGCATTTCGCTGACCGCGAGAATGCATCGTATGAAGCCAGTAGGGTAAAGGGTTGCATCAGTTACCACCCGAGTGTCGTGCGAATTAGACCTTTAATAAATCTCTTGTCGGTTATCCAGAGTTTTACTGTGTCCATAACGACTAGTAGTGGTAACGCATGCTCGGTACATACGTACATACTTACCTGTAGTGTGGTATCA
The DNA here is from genome assembly GCA_963932025.1 of Erebia epiphron. Taxonomy (NCBI): domain Eukaryota; kingdom Metazoa; phylum Arthropoda; class Insecta; order Lepidoptera; family Nymphalidae; genus Erebia; species Erebia epiphron. Next base: position 29,393,381 of record OZ009946.1, read on the forward strand.
GCAAACTCCTTATAAAACTAGACAAGGTTATTATTATTCCGATACATATGAACTAAAGGAGTGCTTAGACACCCGTACTTAACTTGAAGAATACTACGAGTGTCGTCACCTTCAGTCGTGTGGTCTAAAGCACACTAATTTTTTAAAATTCAAATAAACTTTTCAACGTTTAAACTGTCGCGAGTGATATTCATCAAATAAATATTATAAATGCGAAAGTTTGGATGGATGTCTGGATGGATGTATGGATGGATGTTTGTTACTCAATCACCCCCCAACGGCTGAACGGATCTGGCTGAAATTTGGCACAGAGATAGATTATAGTCTGGAATAGCACATAGGCTACTTTTTATCCCGGAAAATTAAAGACTTCCCGCGGGAACCAAAAAACCTCAAATGGATGTTTGTTACTCAATCACGCCAGAACGGCTGAACGGATCTGGATGAAATTTGGCACAGAGATAGATTATAGTCTGGACTAACACATAGGCTAGCTGATGCCCGCGACTTCGTCCGCGTGGATTGTTTATTTTATTCCCGCGGGAACTCTTCAATTTTCCGGGATAAAATGTAGCCTATGTCCTTCCCCGGGATGTAACCTATCTCATCAAAATCGGTTGAGTAGTTGGGCCGTGAAAGCGTAGCAAACAGACAGACAGACAGACAGACAGACGGACAGACAGACAGACACACTTTCGTATTTATAATATTAGTATGGATTACGTGTATAGATATTCTACTTACTTTGCATTTCCTCATGGTTCAATTTGTCCTGATAAATGAACTTGACACCCAGGGTTCTGCAATACGCCATGACGTGCAGCGGATCCACGTCTGATTGGGGCTCTTGGATGAAGAGTGCACCTATAAACCAAAGAATACATTTTACTATCTACGCTCAATTAACTCGGAAGGAAGTTCCGTTCTATACAAGGAAGTTGTTGAACAATGCCTGAACATCTGTACTTACTTGCAAAATGCGAAAGTTGGATGGATGGATGGATGGATGTATGGATGGACGGATGTTTGTTACTCAATCACGCCAGAACGGCTTAACGGATCTGGATGAAATTTGGCACAAAGATAGATTATAGTCTGGAATAACACATAGGCTACATTTTGTTCCGGAAAATTAAAGAGGTCCCGCGGGAACCAAAAAACCTCAATCCACGCGGATGAAGTCGCGGGCATCAGCTAGTTGTACATGCATTTGACTGCCGTGGCCGAAATTAGGACATATATTTTTTACAGATTGTTTAATAAATCAGAATTCCTTACCAATGCTGAAGTGTGTCCCCTTAGACCTGGCGTAGAACTGGTACTGATGCATAGTATGAAGTAGCGCTATGGAGTCGCGGCTACCGGACAGACAGACCAGGACCTTATCGCCCGCTCTGACCATGTTGTACTCTTGAATGGCCTGGAATTTGTTAAAACTACTTTATAGACCTCGCTATCAAAGAATTGTCTTTCTGTATCCGCGACGAATGAATAAACGGATTTGTCTTATAAGTAAGTGTTAGTAATAAGTAGTACGGTACTCATTACTAACACTTATATGAATAACTTTATTTAGTTAAGCGATATTGTTTCTAGATTAACGCGTAATGTCAAAACTTGTGAAGCATTTAAAACATTATCTCATCATCTGATGGCAATTCACAAGTTTAGGTACACTCCGTCGAAAAATGTTCTATTAAAATGTATCCCGACAGAATAATCTTTCGAAAATTGATCCAAATAGTTTTTATTCTGTGGAACTGTGAGCTTTGGCTGCATCCTACCCTCATTATTTAAACTACTGGCTGAGTAATGAGTATGGATCCTTTTATAGGTAAAAGAATGTTACAACAAAGAAACAATTTATCTAGATGAAAGAACTAGAACTTTAATTCGCTATAATCCGCCACAGTGAGTAAACCTATGTGATACAGTGTATCTTGCACTTATAGCTTGCGACCACACCTCACAAACTTTCCAAATTATTCTCAACATACGTTTCAATCCGACACCGGAGCATCTTCAGGATATGTTGACTCGACAATGCACGATTGTACAAATCACATAGATTTACTTACTGAGGTGGATTATGGCGAATTAAAGTTCTAGTTCTTTCATTAAAATGTAAAAGTAAACTCATTAAAAAATCTTATTACCATGTAAAGGATTACATAAATGACAAGGAAGCTTGGCAATAATTTGCTCTAATGGCTCTGATAGTTTCTTAGATAAGATGATTTGTGAAATGGACAAAAAAACCCGGCTGAGTTTTTTGTGGGCTCTTCTCAGAGCAGGGCGCGTTTGGAACCCTCGTAGCTTTAGTTTTAAAATACCGTTACTGATTATCACCATTATATTTTATAAATAACTGGACGTCAATAAGTGTAGTGTATCTACCTAAATTGAATGAAAATTATTTGACTTTGACTTTGATTATCATGGACTTCCGCAAAGTAACGCCTGCTTCCATCCAAAATTAATCCAGACTTCAATTTGGGAAGTCAAAAATAGGTTTAAAACCGTTAATTTCAGTAATATTACCTCAACAGTAGCTTTCCAGACATCCTTGGGCGGGCAGTGCCACTTGCCCTCGTCGTCAAAGGTAAAGTCCGTGAGCGAAGTGTCGCTGCAGGCACTGCTGTCGTCCGGCTCCTCCTCCCAGCAGCAGTGCGTCCTGAAGCGGCATTCCGACTCACTGCCATACCAGAATGACACAGTTAATAATAATGTCCTCCCGACCGAATTTTGGCCACGGCGTCCTGTCTACAGAGAGATTAGCCGTCTGCGCGGAAGATATTGTAGTGCACAAGTATGTGCGCAGTACACAGGTGCACTCTCTGTTCTTTTACCCTCATAGCCCAATGGGACGGAAAATCCGACGTGACCGGAGAGAGATCAGGCGCAAGACCGACGGCTTTACGTGCTCTCCGAGGCACGGGGGTGAAAACACCGCCAACTTCCTAACTCCGGGCTAGTGTGCTGGGAATTTCTTGTCAGAAAAACCCAACAGTTGTTATGGCTCGACCCGGGACCTCGTCAGCTGCTGTAGAACATGCTAACCACTAGACCAACGAGGCAGTCCAGAACCAGAATTATACAGTTACGGTAGTAGATGATGGTAGATGGTAGTCAAATCGATGCAACAGCTCAAACCTGATAAAGTGACTGAAAGGACCTCAAAACATTTTCGGTTAGAGCCCAGCTTCCTATTCGAGTGGTCACTTTCCTATTCGAGTGGTCGGGGCACTATCTCAGGGCACGGGCGTTTAAATTTACAGAGCTATGAACTTTCTGAGAAATTAAATCATTTGCATTAACTTGCATAACTTTAGTTTGGCTAGATTGTATTTATATTGAGCAACCTTCATTGGTACTCAATAATTGAAAAAAAAACTTGCGTTAACGGTGAAGGAAAACAACGTGAGTATGCCCGAGATTTCGTCACACTGTTCTAAAGGACATGGAAGCTAATCTGCAATTGGCCAGCGTGACTATGAACATAACACTTCTCATTCTGAGAAGAAACTTGTGTTCAGTTGTGAGCCGGCAATCGGTTCGTAGCGGTTACCACAGTGTAAACTAGATGGCGCTAATTGTCTATCTACATGGCAGGTTAATAATCGACTGAAAACTTATAAGACACATACAAGCCTGAATCGCGATATCGAAGTGCTATCGATATCGAAATGCTAGTTAACAGTGTAGTTAACGTTATTAGGAAGTGTCGAGTATATATGTATGCTGACGACATGTGTTTGTTGTATGCGTCAAAGGACGTAAGCGAGGCGCGCGATAATATCCAGTTGGATCTGGAAAACGTAATTAAATGGGCGCATGACAATGGTATAATTATTAATATGGAAAAAACTAACTGCATGCATATATACTCGCCACACAAAAGGCGAGCCAAGACGGTCCAGTATCAGGATATAGGGATAGTCGGTCATAGCTACGATTGCCTGCATAGGGCTAAAGATTCATGCGCATGTCAGCCGCTGCGATACGTAGATAATTATAAGTATCTAGGACTGCACGTGGATCGGAACTTTAATTGGAAAACACATGTGGGGGTCGTATGCAACAAGCTAAGGTCCGTCTTAGGCAAGTTTTATCACCTCAACCGTGTGCTGAGTAGGCATACTAAGCTAGTTGTGTACTATGCGTTGGCAGACGCAGTGGTTAGCTACGGCCTTAGTGTGTATGGAAGGACATTTAGCACCTATCTGGATGAAATAAAAAAAATACAAATTAGAATTTTGAAGCATGTTGTGGGAAAAAAGGAGAGGAAAAGGTATAGGGGAAATTATGATAATATTTTTAAAGACCTTAAGTTATTGCCAGTACATAGTAAAGTGGAATACCTAATAGCTAAAGAACATTATTTCTCGGATAAATTTAAAATACCTACTAAACTAAGAGATAACGCGAGAAGCTGTAGAAAGATAAGGTTCACGTTGCCAAAAGTGTGTAACTATTACGGTAAAAGGTTAAGTTGTTATTTAGTTCCCAAAATTTACAATAGTATAGACTGGCTAAGGGAAGAAAATAAGGTTAGTGTAGGAGTACTTAAGAAGAAGTTAAAAGGTCACTTAAGTACTCCTATACTGGCTAATTAATTAATTGATTAATTTCTGTTTCTTATTTTTCTCTTCTATTTTATTTATATTGTTTATTTTCTCTTTTATTTTTATCGTTTATTTGTATTTTATTTTGTTTATTTTGTTTTGTTAAGGTGGGTTTCTTTTAAAATTACTTGTTATTTAGTGATAAGTTATTAGGTAGGTATACTAGTGCTAATTTTAGATACAATTTAAATATTAACTTTAGAGCGCCAACTCGCCAACAAACTGGCCCACAAGTTTGGCGAGATTTATTTTATGTTAAAATAGTTGTATCCATTGAAATAAATAAATTAAAAAAAAAAAAAAAAAAGTTTTCTGAAAGCAGCGCTATATATATAGACCGTTCAATTTTCAACGGTCGGACCAGAAAGGTCCCCGGGCACAACACTAGCCCGGAGGAAGATCTTCGTATTGGTGCGGACGAGTACACATCACTCACACGTCCCCACAGGTTGAATTGAAAATTGCAGGGTGTGTGTAGAGATATTTTGGCTTTTAGTAAATTATAAACCGCTCCTGCTCCTTGACGTATTTCCTAACAGTCTCAACTAAAATTCTGAATAAAAGTTTATGTCAAATATGTTTTCTTCTCACCTTCGGTCATAAAACTGTTCATCAGTAGAAGTCCTGTGTCCATCAGTGCCATATCCACTCGACCTGGAACTGCGGTCAGAACAACTCGACGATGCGTTCGAAGATCTACTGGATCTCTTTGAGTCCATCGCTGAAGACGTGTGTCTGCAATGGAGAAATGTGATATTTGATGAGTTTCAGCCTCTGACTCAAAAAGAGTAAAATTTATATCCATATCCATGCTAATATTATAAATGCGAAAGTGTGTCCATCTGTCTGTCTGCTACGCTTTCACGGCCCATCTGTTCAACTGATTTTGATTAAGAGATAGTTTGTAGCCAGGGGAAGGACATAGGCTACTTTTTATCCCGGATTTCATGAGTTCCCGCGGGAATCAAAAAACCTTAATCCACGCAGACGAAGTCGCGGGAATCATCTAGTTCTTAATAAATGCTTTTACGCATATTCATTTAAATTTTAAATTACAAAATGACTTTATCTCATATCCAAATCTAACATTATGGCTATAAGTATTAAATTATTCAATGTGATCGCACGCAGGTGGTACGGAACATTTCAATAATAAAAATAAACATCAAGTTTTTTCAGAGTAGTTTTCTCAAATGGTATTTTAATCCATATTATAAATGCGATAGTGTGCCTATCTGTCTACTACGCTTTAACGGCCTATCTTTTCAACTGATTTTGACGAAAATTGTCATAGGCATAAGTTGTATCCCGGGAAAAGACATAGGATACTATTTATCCCGCGGAAATCAAGAAACTCAATCCACGTGGAAGAAGTCGCGGGTATCGTCTAGTGCATAACGATTTCCTAGTAAGAAATAGGCATAAGTATTTAATCAAAATACGTACGGATTCTGTCTCTCATCATCTTGTATTTGAAAGACTACTCTCCCTGGATCAGTTTCACTGAAAGTCTTATAGGACCTCGTTTGATCAGTAGAGCAGACGGGAACACCTTCTATAATATCTGGCACTTCACTCTTCTCGTGCCTCTGGCACATCCGGAGTCTGCCTTGCAGCTTCCGAGCTTTATTCGTCGTTGGATCTGAAGAAATTCGCCATTTTACTTTAATAGTTTGGTAGAACGGAAAAAGAGCAAAATCCATTCTGCCCTATCTGCTATGCTTTCACGGCCCAACTGTTCAACCGATTTTGTTGAAATTTGGTACAGAGTTTGGAAATTTGGTGCATCCCGGGAAAGAACATAGGCTACTTACTATTTATAACGGAAAATGGAGGAGTTCCCGCGGGATAATTCCTCCATTTTCCGTCCACCGCGAGAAAACCTCATCCACGCGGACGAAGTCACGTGCATCATCTAGTAAATAAATAAAGCTCATGCGCAGAGGATTTAAAAGCATTATCTGTGCAAATTTTTGATTAAGGCGATAATTATTTTCCCTTGAACAACCAATTGACTCCTAATTAACTAAATCCTCAAAGCAGACAAAACAAACTTAAATTTTTGCAGTTTTAAGAAATGCTCACCATAATCTATAAAAGACTCGTCAGTGAAATTCATGTTGATTCCGCTGTCTTGAGAGCTGACTGAAGCATTTTGGCACCACGTTTTCTTTATACAACAGTGCTTACAAATTACATCTGTACAACTAACTTCGTCATCTGACAATTTGTTTGAGCTCAAAGATTTAGGAAGGACTGGAGAGTTTTGGTTTGTGTTCACAACTTGAATGATTGTATCTGGAGTAGATGTTTCACTTGAGTTAAACGAGATACTGTTAGGTCCAGATGCTTCGTGCAAAGGGGTACGGGGTAAGGGTGATTTGGGCGACGGAGTGCTTGGGGATTTTTTATATACACGGGTTTCTTCCTCATCGTATTGCGATTGAAGGATTGGACTAGTCGGGCATTTCTTTAAATTCTGCGCAGTATTCAACCTAATCAAGTCCAAACCTAGTTCTGGACCGGACCCTAATCTTTTTCTTATAGGCTGTGGTGGAGAACTCCGTCTAGAACCCGCCCCTGTAAGTTCTGGCGAAATCATTTCATCGACCCGGTTCACCATCTCTCGAATTTCATGTTTGACCTCCGAAGCCATTTCTTTGGACATGCCCATCAAATATTCTGCGACATCTATGACTGACACAGAATTCTTATCACTCGCTTGACTAGAAATCGACGTCATGCTTAAGTTCGCCTGTTCAATTGAATCGGAATTCTCTAAAATATCGTCCACTTTGGAGATCACCTCACGGATTTCTGATTTAATCTCTGTTGCTATTTCTCTTGTCATCTCTTTTACGTAAGCTTGAAGGTCTTCTGAAGTGTGCGAAGTGATTGAGGCCGTTGGTGACGTGCGACCTACTTGGCTGCAGTCAGAGGCCGATGTACTGCTTTGTGTACTATAAGGGAATTGTTTGGTGGGTGACATTACATCATGGGTGGTATCATCCAATGATGGCAAATCAGTTTGACTGCCACAATGGCAGAAACTGCTCGCCTTCTCAGTGGTATTTGGACTGGCTTCTTTAAGTCCAAGATTCATTCTAGCTTGAGCACTAAGTGGTACTTGTGGTATATCTGACCCCAAAGAGTAACATCTTGACCTCGTTAACGTCCACTTTGTATTTTGAGGCACTATTCGTAAAGGAGATACTGATTCTCCTAGTGCGAATTGCACTGGGCATGGTGAGACTGAAACGGCTTCTTCTTTCGTAGTTTCTTTCAAACTAGATTCCCTTGAAAAGAACTTTTGCCTCTGGTTCAATCTGAACAAGTGACAATCATCGATAGCAGAAAGGCTAAAATGTCTTGCAGAACATCCTAATATAGGAGATGAGGTATTGGAACACCTAGATATGTTATTGAGACTTTTTCTTGCCCCCGTGTAACCGGACGGATCGAATGGTACAATGTGTTTGACATTAGCAGATTTTCCCAGCAGTAGATCGTGTGCTTCCTTTGGCAACATAAACCACCGCAAATAGTCTATTTTCGGATTAAAACCGACTTCGGGTTCAACTGTTGAACATTTCATTGCCAATTTTCTAGCTCTATTAAACAAATTCCTAGCAGTTTGCAAACATTCTGTGTACGTGTGTGGAAATATTCCTGGACCTGTAAATAATAGAATTAGTCATACATTTAAATAGGAAATCACGATCAGTGATTATACCAATATTAAAATAGTAATACTTAAAACTTAGCGACTTTTTCACGAGGTGGGAGGTCACAGGTTCGAACCGCGGTCAATTTGGGAATTAATAATTTCTGAATTTTCTCTGGTCTGGCCTAAATAGGCTTCGGTCGTGGCTAGTTACCACCCTACCGGCAAAAAACGTGCCGCCAAGCGATTTGGCGTTTCGATAAAATTCCGTGTAGAAAGCGATTAGAGGTATGGGTTTAACCTGCCATACCCCTAACAGTTTAGCTCGCCACCATCTTAAACTGCATCATCACTTACCATCAGGTGAGATCGCAGTCAAGGGCTAACTTGTAGTGGGTAAATAAAACATAGTTATACTGAAAAATTCTTACCTGATATTCGCCTCTCGTGAGCGGTAATCTGTCCATCGTTAAATCTCAAAGAATACAAAGATTTCTTATCTCTTAGAACAGAGCAGGCATGGTGTCTCCATTCGCCTGTCTCCGAATTGACGACGTACTGCGGCAGAATCTTCCAGCCTTCAGTGGCCACCATTTTGAGAGCTTCCAATACGAATGCCAGCTCATTCTCTGACATAAAGAAAGGGAGAGATACTCTGCAGAAGCCAGGCCTGAGATGCTCATTGTGTATCGGTACTTCTGGGGATTTCACAACACTCAATTTCCGAACTCGTGCTATTTCTCTTTGTCTGAAATAAAAACACGTTCACGTCATACGTTCAATAATCAAAATAAAATCAACTTCAATAACAATATCAATCAGAGTTGATAGTAAAAAATTTCGTTCCCAATTTGTGATTTCTACATTTCTTTTAAAAACTCGGATAAACATTATTTCCTAATGGTTTTTTGTATCCACTACAAGTTAGCCCTTGACTGCGATCTCACCTGATGGTAAGTGACGATGCAGTCTAAGATGGTAGTGGGCTAACTTGTTAGGGGCATGGCAATTATATTAAACCCATACCCCTATTCGGTTTCTACACGCCATCGTACCGGAACGCTAAATCGCGCTTGGCAGCACATCTTTGCCGGTAGGGTGGTAACTAGCTACGGCCAAAGCCCACCAGGCTAGACCAGGGTAAATTCAGAAATTATAAATTCCCAAACTGACCCTGTTGGGGATAGAACCCGGGACCTCCGCACGTTAAGACGGACGGCGGATGGCGCTCAATAATGCGCCACAGAGGTTCATCCACGGAATTTCACGGATGGTGAAGGAAAGCAGCGAAACCTGCATGCCCAACAGTTCTCTATGATGCAAATGTTCTGTGTAGGTGTGTGAAGTATGCCAATCCGTCATATGGCCAATGGACTGTGGGCAAACCCTTCTCATTCTGAGTGGAGACTCTTTGACAGATACTTACGCTTCAACATCCAACAGTTTCTCGTACTCCTTAAGAAGCTTCTCATCGATCCCCAGAATATCAGCTCCATAGCTCAAGTTGCTATTCAGTCCACCCCTCGCCTGGATACCGAAGACGTCATTCAGCACGGCACAGACGAAGTTGTGGTGGAGGAAGGTCCCTCTTGGATGCTTCACCATCAAGGAGAAAATGGGCAATCTTCTCATGATACGGGATTCGCTCCCAAGTAGGATTAATTCGGGGATGTTTCTGATGTGTGATAAAACTTGTCTGAAACCAAATAAAATATAAAATCAGTTACTCAGGTCTTAATAAATAGTAAGATTGTTTCTCTGGGCTTAAACAGTTCTGGAGTGGAGACGTCGTACCAGTAAACTCAGTGTGGGATGACAGTGTGGGTCCACGGACCGACAACCTAAAAAAAAGTGGCGGGAAGTTGATGGATAGAGAAGGCGCTTTCTTAAAGGTTTATGTGCAGACTACAACAGTGGATAAATACAAGCTGATGGATGAATGGATGGGCGTAAACAAGTCATATTATGATGAATTATTAACGCCACCTATGAACTGAATATTTGTAGAAACAGATATTTTATGCGCTTGTTGAACTGTTACCCTATGGAATTCAAGTTTTAATACTAGGTAATTGTTCAATTGTATGTATAAGACTTGTTTATCTAATTTAAAATACAATTTTCCACGTGTCTTTTATTAAAACAATAAACACAATGAAGTTTGCTGATATCATTTATTCAGTACGTGACCATACAAATATTACGTCGACATACATAAATTGGCATTATCAGTGTACGGGCCTACGTATTATAAAAACAAAACAGTAATTGTTATCATTAAGAATAATCATGAGTGTTATATTCATTATGTAACTAAAACCATATGATATTGATAGTGTACCTAATTCTCTATTTAAACGTACCGGTCTACTACGTAAATAATCGCTAACGAAAATACCTAAACTATTTGTGTGCAAATTTATTAAAATCGTTTGTTTTAGACATTAAGGAAGTTGGAATGGCGACGTTTCGAATATATATTCGTAAATTGTGTCTGCGATTTACTAATTATGTGACTAGTTAATACTATGAAAAATTAGAGTAGAGGAAATTTTGTTTCATTTCAGTAACGTATGTTTACCTAAAAATTGTCTGTTTTGTCTATTAAATTCCAAACCACTTTTATTCTGATAACCAAATCCATCCACCCTAAGCTATATTGGGTTGTTTTTAAATTTGTCTACGGAATCTAAAAATATGAACCATCTAATAGAACTAGAAAATTTCATCTGAAGCATCTTATTATTTTATAAGCTAGCATCGGGACTTCGGACCGATCTGGATGGACCTCTAAAACGCGGATGATGATTACTGACAAGCAGGCTAATCCATAAAAAAAATTCAAAAAAAATTCATATGATTTTTATTCAAATAAATTTTTAAAAGTACAAAAAAAACTTTTGAACTCAATGTCGTTTCGCCATGTTAGAAATATATTTTAGAGATCTGAAATCATTAATATAGAGTTTTAGTTCCTATTCTAAAATAGAACTAAGACAGCTGATGTAGTCTAAAGATTCTGTGCCAATAAACCAAGCAGAAGTCACTATGGGCAAGCTGTTCTTCGCGTATAAACTGTGGAGAAGAAAAGAGAAGAGAGAAAGGACAAAACGGACCGATGATATAACTAGGGTAGTAAGAAGTAACTAGATGACGAAGACTCAAGATTAACGAAGGCTTATTCGCAACAGTGAATGTCAAAAATATGAACGATGATGATTTTACAAAGTTATCAATTCAAGTGAACAAAATAAAAGTGTAATAAAGTTTATATTAGATAATACTTTACAGAAGGATAGGAAACACGGAGATGTTCTAAATAATCGATTCAACGCTCAGACAATCAGGCGGCGATGTAGGAAATGGGAGCAGATAAGCAACAGGAAACAGCGTCTAGAAGACGCGCGACCTGAATACAGATATGGTACTTATTTGCTACCGTTTGTAGACAAGAACGCGTTGGTTTACCCGAGCTAAGCTTGGAGTGACATAAAATATGTGCCTTTTAGAATCTAAACTAAAAACTAAACATTAAAAAAATCATGGCGACCTTGGCGATGGCGACTTTTGACGACCTCCGTGGCGCAGTGTTAAGCGCTGTTGTCTTTACGTGCGGAGGTCCCGGGTTCGATTCCCGGCAGGGTCAATTATCAAGGTCAATCAGGGTCTAGCCTGATGGAGGCTTCGGCTGTGGCTAGTTACCACCCTACCAACAAAGACGTGCCGCCAAGCGATTTAGCGTTCCGGTACGATGCCGTGTTGAAACCGAATAGGGGTATGGGTTTAATTAACTGCCATGCCTCTAACAGATTAGCCCGCTACCCTCTTAGACTGTATCATCATTTACCATCAGGTGAGATCGCAGTCAAGGGCTAACTTGTAGTGAATTAAAAAAAAACGCTGCAATGAGGAAATGAACGATTTTAGAGTCATATGCATTTTCATAATAAAGTCTTTGTTTAATTGTCCATGCCACTTAAGTCTAGACATTGTCCCGTGAGAGTACCTTCATATCACTAGTGACCGTAGAAACTCAGGAAGAGTAACTCGATACCTTGATCTAATTATTTTTTTATAATTTTTATACAATGATTTTATAGTTTAATTTAACAATATTAATATTTGTTGTACTAATAACATATATTAAGAAACTAAACACTCAAAAGTACTCTGAAGTAGCATGATACAGTGTTTAACTTTTAATTTTAAAAATACACTCCCGACACCATAACTCAGTGACCACGATGATCAGTGATCACGTAAGAATCATGCAATCATTTGCCCGCAATCAAGGCCAAGCTCTGGAGCTGTGCCAATTTCGCTAATTTGCTAGACTATTCACAAAGTTGAATAGAATCCTAACGACGAAATCCTACAAGAGGACCATTTCTATTGAAAGCTTTTCAGCTATGAAAACTCTATAACTTTAGATGTAGTATGGAAACATGGATAATATTATATAATGCCAATGTTGTAAATCAAATATTAGTATGCTGTTGCCTAATTAAGTAATATTCAGCTACTAAAGTAAAGGGTACTAAAGTTTTTGTTTAAAAAGAGAAAAATAGGGCATGTTGGCTGTTCCACTAGTCTCTATATACGTATCCCTGGGGGCAAGAGTGGATGAGTAGAAAATATTTTTCCAAATTCCACTCATGACTCCCGAATGGTACGCGGGTCGTTTTTGTAAACAAGTAGGCACATTGACTTCTCAAAGAGTATTTTCATAAAGATTCAGCAACTTGAGGCATAATATTTTACTTTCTGTTAGCTTTGATGTGAGCAAAGGAACTGTTACAATTTTAACATAAAAATAATTTGAAAGAGATTGAAGTCTCACACAAATGTTGTTTTTGAATCTTACCTCGTAAAATAGTGACTCGTATATTTGTGAATAGTGGGTTTTATTTTTTGGGTGGAGGAAGTGGATGGATGACCTAAAGGAGTGGACCCGTCATAATTACGCAGTCTTAAAGAAGATAGCTCAAAATCGGAGTGCATTTCACAAGCTGCCCGCCAATCTTCAATTTGAAGATGGCACCCGATCATGTTTATTTTTTAGCCCTTAGTTCAGATAAAAAAAACCTCAGATCAATATTACAATTTTCCACTTATTACAGTGCAGTTATATCATCAATTTGAGTATAATAGTTTAGACATGATTGTAATTAACTTTATCACGCTCGCCATATTACTGCTATATAGCCTTGACTCGTTAAAGGCTCTATCAATCAGTGCCTCTATTTCTCAGTACTATGAGAATGGTAATTTGTTATGTCCACGTCTCCATAATGTTGTAACCACCCTATTAATTGTAACAAGTCAATGAAATGGTCTTTTATATGTGTTATATTCTTTTATTCTTTGATATCACAATACTTTCGAAGTATTTAATAAGACATCCCTAATTCGTCTGCGTTGTAATTTTCGCGCTCCTCGCTCTTGTTTCGCAAATTTCAATTTTATTGTTGTGAAATGGTTGATAATCTATCTCGTTGTATCTCGCCCTTCAGATTGACAGTCGATAATTAACCACGTCGAAATGTCAAAATAGGTCAATATCCGAGAAAAAATAGTCGGCCATGTTAGGGTTCGTAGAGAAAAATACCACTGATAAAAAATATTACTGTTATCTCTACTTTTGACGACACGAGACAAGACATAAGTGTAACCATGTTAGCTACGGTAGACAAATAGATATAACGCGAGAAAATGGGTAGACATAATTTTCTCGTAGTGCGTTTGGCAGGTGTGATTTTAGTAAAGCGTAAGCCTTTAATAAATATATGAAAAAAATACAGCAATCTTCCCTGACACTTTATATACACAAAACACTGAAGAAGAAGAATGCAGAAAAATAAAAAAGACGTGTGGCACTCGGAGACTGCCGCGGTAAAGCTATTGCATAGCATTTTTTATCAACTTACCTAACACTTTGGTTGCTATGACTACTTGTGTCGTTGACTTCAAATTATTGAAAATAAAAAGACTATTTTTATGAAAAGATGATTTGGAATATAAAGGCCATAGACTTATTATATTACTTTTACATCAATGATAAAGGCGAAATAATTTTAAAGAATTATGTTTCAAAAACATATAATTCTTTAAAACTATTTCACCAATCTTCAATTAAAGAATTATTTAAAGAATTATGTTTCAAAAACATAATTCTTTAAAATTATTTCGCTTTTATATTCCAAAAATCATCTTTTCATAAAAATAGTCTTTTTATTTTCAATAAATTGAAGTCAACAACACAAGTAGTCATAGCAACCAAAGTGTTAGGTTTTTAATTTCGTTACGGAATTTCTGGATTCGGTCTCCACGCTCAAGGCCCCGCGATAGAAGCTATAAATAATTAGAATTAGCAGTTCAGACTCATGTGTAAATGACATGTCCCAGTTCAGTATGGAGGGTGGTTTTTTATTCTGAGTGTTAATGAACCAGAACCAAACTGCCATCACGTGAAAGAGAAAAAAATATAACATTAAACTCCATTTAAATAATTATTTTAGAAAACCCCGTTTTTTTTTAAAAATTAATTATGAAAAATATCGTTTGTAGAAAGTATTTTTCGATGGATGGCAACACTAAAACTTTTTCTACAGTGCGTTCCACTAAGCGCCCACGACGATCAAAATGCTCCTTTAGTCGTTCCACATAACGAACGCGGTCGTTGTGGTCGCGGCGAAAACGTCACTTATGACGTCATGACTTACGATCACGCGAAGCTCGCGACACCCCATCTAAAAAGGTGGGTTGTCGTGATCGTTGAGAAAATTAGCGGCATTTTCAAAACTCAAAGCATCAAAGATGGCGACTGTGAAACTTACGTTATTTCATGCGGAAGAGATATTTTAGTAGAAGTGAATTCTGCAACTGATGCTTAACGTGCCTCCACAGGTTTAATTGACTAGTACAATTCAATTCAATTCAATTCAATATCATTTATTCAATATAGGTACACTGTAGGTACACTTATTGACGTTAAAATTTACTTACTTAAAAAAACACGATGGTGATAATCGGTTACGGTTTCTTAAAACTAAAGCTACGAGGGTTCCAAACGCGCCCTGGTCTGAGAAGAGCCCACAACAAACTCAGCCGGGGTTTTTTTTTCCATTATCACCATCTCACAAATAATCTTAACTAAGGAACTATCAGAGCCATTAGAGCAAATTATTGCCAAGCTTCCTTGTCATTCAAGTAATCCTTCACATGGTAATAAGATTTTTCAATGAGTTTACGTTTTACATTAACTTTGAACTTATTCAGAGACATCTTCAACATGCCTTCTGGGAGCTTATTGTAGAAGCGGACACTGCTTCCCACAAACGAATTGCTAGTTTTACAAAGCCTAGAAGCAGGCATTACAAGTTTATTTTTATTTCTAGTATTGACATTATGACAATCACTTTTCTTCTTGAATTTATCAATGTGTTTATGCACGTATACTAAATTTTCAAATATATATTGGTTGTGCACTGTCATAATATTGATTTCTTTAAATTTATCTCTTAGTGACTCTCGTGGTCCCATATTATATATGGCTCGAACAACCCTTTTCTGCAGTACAAAAACAGAATTAATATCAGCAGCATTACCCCATAATAATATACCATATGACGTAATGCTGTGAAAGTAACCAAAATAAACTAATCTCGCCGTTTCTATATCTGTCAACTGGCGGATCTTTTTAACCGCGTATGCAGCAGAACTAAGTCGGTTCGATAAGTCATCTATATGATGGCCCCATTGGAGTTTAGCATCTAACGTTATTCCGAGAAAAACAGCGGTATCCACTAAATCTAATTCCTCATGATCAAGCTGTACAGTGGTTTTTACCTGTTTGACATTAGGTAATGTAAATTTGATACACTTTGTCTTTTTACCATTGAGTAGTAGGTTATTAGCTTCAAACCACTGTACCACTTTAGTGAGAGAATTGTTTACTTCGTCAAGAGTAGTTTCGTAACGATTTATTTTAAACAAAAGTGATGTATCATCAGCAAACAATACTATCCCATGATTATCCTTGGCAAGGTAAGGAAGATCGTTAATATAAATGAGGAATAGAAAAGGCCCTAAAATTGAATCTTGTGGAACCCCCATTTTTACAATCGATCCGGAAGACCGCTTTCCATTGACGTCTACCTTTTGCATCCTATTTTTTAAGTAGGAATTCATCATATCCAGTGCTACACCCCTAATTCCATAATGGTGCAGTTTTCTGACTAATGTTTCGTGATCAACACAATCAAAAGCCTTGGATAAATCACAGAAAACGCCAAGTGCATCACGTGATTCCTCCCAGGCTTCGAATATATTTTGAATTAACTCAACACCAGCATCGATTGTTGAGCGACCCCGTGTAAATCCAAACTGTTTACTATGTAATAAGTACAAATATAATTAACTATGTAAAACAAGTTTAAAAAAATTAATTGCAGTTTATAATTAATATACTTGTATACTTTTTCCTTGATTGCCAGTAATATAAACTAACTTTAGAAATGAAAATTAAGTTAGCCTTCTTTAAGTTAGTTTTCTTATTGAAAAATTTAAATTATAATTTTTTTCAATATAAATCGATTTAAACAATTTATTTCAGTTTATTTTCAAGGCTTATACAGATTATAACCTAACCTCTTAAATCTTTTGCTTTCTTTTTACTAACTCGCCGTTTGTATTATTTACCTCCACGCTCAAAACTCTCTATAATCCATACCACTTGAGTTTACGACAGTAACGCAAGAAGAACAGGAAAAACTGCGGTCGTGAGCGTGATCGTTGTGAACGCTTATTGGAACGCACCTGTTATTGTCACTTTAATGTCATACAAAACTGACATTGACATTTGACAATCATTCTATGTCATAGAATGATTGTCAAATGTCAATGTCAGTTTTGTATTGTCTTTGTCACTTGATTGTCTTTGTCACGTAGGTATGTCATAGAATCTATGACATACCTACGTGACAAAGACAATCAAGTTTTTTTTTACTGTTGATAAGAGTCAGGCAAAGATCTAAAAAAGCCACAAAATAAAATAATATTTTTCTCCAAAATGGGGTCCTTTAAAAATGTGTAAATTATTCTATAAGCCATATTTTAGGATCTCTATTCACGTGTATTAAATTGATCTTGGTTCATGTTCAAGGCCCAATCTTGGACAAGTCCTTTCTTTTATGTATGTGCATTTTTTTTTAAACTTTACACCTTTTGCATGATTTTGTCTGGATAAAAAGGTTAACCATTGTCAATTGTGGTACTACTTTAGCGTCACTAGATGTTTCATAATTTGTAATCTGTACTGTTATACTGAATACACCTTTAATAAACAACGTTACACCCTATTAAAAATCTTAATCTAATGATTGAGGACCACTAAGGTCAGGTGAGACCTCGATCTATATCACACCCTAATTTGGTTCTACCGGCGTCGTTTTGGCATATTGTCATGTGACGTAATTACAAGCAGTCTGTTTTTATTCAGGGTTGATGACTGTGGTAGATTAGAAAAGTAGGAACTGTCTGTTAATGGTGCCTCAAATTATGAGTTGCTTAGGTACGACCGTGGCATTAGTCTAGCGTACTCAGACAGGGTCGAGGTGAAACGAGGAATAATAGAGTCAGTTTCAGAACAGACTACAATCTTAGTGGGACTATGGGCCATGGCATTAGTTTAGCGAACGTGCATAGACAGGGTCGAGGCAGAACGATACATTTTATTGTAAGGCTTGAACACATAGTTTTTTGCGTGTTGAATTGGTGTTGTTTTTGCATTTAGTATTATGGCTGTAAATCTACGTACCTACCGAAGTTAATTTTCATCTGTAAACTGTGATTTTTTTGTTTATAGAGTGGGAATACACTTGTCTCCTGTAACCATTGAAATAGAATGAGTAACTAAAATTCTACATCAATACCTGTAACACAGTTTTTACTACCTCAGGAGGCAGGGTTAAACACTATTGAAATTTTGTAATCAGTTTTGGCATTTATAAAGATTTATTTATTTATTTATAGTGTGATGACTTCACACTGTTTTTCTTTTTATCAATTATAGGCTTACGCTTGACTACAATCACACCTGATGGGAAGTGATGATGCAGCCTAATATGGGACGCGCTTGCCAAGAAGATTCCTATTCACTCTTGATGTAAAGATACCCGGATTGTAATTGGTGGGAAAAACAGGTTTAGGTAGAGTATTCCAGACCCTAGCCATGCGAATGAGGAATGAAGACGCAAAGCGTTTCGTGCGTGTGGGTGGAACGTCGACGACATAAGGGTGAAAATGGCACGGCGTCTTACGCGTCGGTACGATGGTAGAAATAATGATCGTTATAAAGTTTTATAAAGCCATGTTCTGACATAACAAGGAATCGGGTAGGTAATGGATTGTACGTCCCTGACGCGACGAAGCTCAGATGGCCCTGACCCGGATATTATGTAGAGACGAGTAACTTAAAAGCGCAACAGCAATGAGAATGACTTGCCATTTTAACAGTGTGTGTGAACACATTCATACAGTTCATTGTATTACAAATCTCTCTCTCTCTGCGTCGTATTCTTCATTACTGAGGGTCGTGACTCTTTTCCATTTATCAAATAATGGTAGTAAATCGTTTGTGTTCAAACCTTTAGCTTCATTGAAAGCTTAGTGGAAGATAATACCTATAATGTATCTATATTAAATATTCACCTCGAACCGTCATTTCAACTTGTCAACTCGAAGTCTGACCTTAGCGTGCGTTATCATTTCATATTAACCTTATTAAAGCCTTATTATTATTAATTAAAGAGGGTTTGTTCTGTGAAACCTTTCTTTTCATAAGAGACTTTTAGAGAAGATATAAAATGATCTGTAAATCCTGATGAAATATATTCTGAATTTGGAACAATGCATAACTAAATACATAATATCCATAATATCATACCAATACAAAAACTAGAAAGTCAACCCACCTGAGAAGATCGACACGCGGGCAAGTTGGTTATTAAAATAACTCTAGACGGATTTATTACTTTTTGTGGCATGCATAGCTACCTATATAATCATATTTTGAGTGGTGACATAATTTTTAAAAAACGACATAACTCTGTGTAGAATTGAGTGCTCCTACAAAAGATATGCTCTCAATATTATATGTAATATTATGATCAAAATGTATTTGGCAAAAATATCTGTCCAATATAAATTTAAAATTATGATATCGATTATTGATAGAACAAACACAATCAGTTGTCAGTAATTGATCGATTTAGGAGATATCGGCAGATTGGTATGTTATCCATTAATATTAGCGTACATTCGTGACTGGCATCTTGATGTGCATCACTAATTATTATTAGTTTTGTGATGGCTCCATGTCATCGCCCGGAAAACAATTTGATTGAACTTGTAATTCAATATTTTCGATAGTTTCGGTCATTCGATATCCAACGTTTAGGTCAAGCGTTAGGTCATTCCATGCGCTCTGTGATATATGCGTACGGAGTACGGACAGACAGCAGTGTTATTCGTTTTCCCTTTGTATATATGTAAGTAAGCCCAGAAATAAGAACTTTAATGTTGGGATGTAAAGATATTTAACTGTGATTGCTTTTAGTTAATAAGTAAAAAGATACTATTATTTAATCATAACATTGTCATGCATGTGCATGAAAACAGCTACTTTTATAGAAAAGTCTAATAAATAGGTATGTTGAATGGCTTAATAATAAACTAGAGTACCAAAAGTTTTAAAGTCTCTGACGAATTTGCAGTCAAAGCATAAAAAGCTAAAAGCGACTCAGCTGAAAGCTTTGATTCTGTTCTCGAAATTGAACAAAGAACTGTTTCAGAACATTGCAATTCTCTTACAAAGCTGAATATTTTTTGAATTATAAACAATTTTTTTTTGAGCAAAAATATTGTTTCACGCTGATAAAACTGGTTCATATAAATTATGTGACTTTCTATCCAACTTTTTAAAATTCTTTGTTATTGAAAATTGTAGAATTAGCTGGCCTGGTTATGCACGTGCATGGAATACTTAAGAACTAAAAGAAAAAATATTATTTTACCACTTCACAATTTCACCTTTCTCACTTTCAAGGAAGGCTGGAAGAGATTTCTTTTTAGAGATAAGCTTTACCTCTGTCCACTTTTTTTTCTATTAGTTTTAAGACGATAGTTTTTGCAAAATTAATAAAAATAAAAATAAAAAAGGAATATACGAAGCTGGCTGACAACCTGCATTAATTGGAGAGGCACCCAAAGAAGAATCAATTTTTCATTTTATATCTTGACCGTCGTACTATAATCAACTTGATTATGCTCGGAGTCAAGCTTTGAAATACTGGCTTTAGTGGCTTCTTGCCAATGATCTACATGTAAAACATTGAATGTAATCACTTTTTTTTACACCCAAATTTTATTGTCGTCCCAAATTATTAACGCATTGACCCATTTCGTGCCGGATTTCAATATCATTCTGACCCATTAAATGCACTGCTGTAATAATTATGTTAGTTACGTTATATGTATTACGCTTTTATGGATTATGGACAGTTTCCAATTACTGTTTATTTTTTATATACAAGTTTTTATTTAACTTGCAATGTTTGTGTGTTTGTTCAGGACTGTATTTTAAAACAGTTATCCCCAACCGATCGAGCTGAAATTTTGCATACACGTTTAGTTTGGAATGACGTCACTTATATTAAAAAATTGACTATTTTTTTTAATATAAGTGACGTCATTCTAATTTCAAGATGGCAGACTAGTTATTTTTTATGCACTCCTATGATATGGGCATCAATTATTTAAAGGGTTTGCTAAGAAGAATACGAACAATAAAACTGAGGACTGAAATCTAAGTAAAAAAACATTCAATATAATGTATTATGACTATCCGTAAAAAATAACAAATAGTAAAGCGAAATCCAGATCGAACTAGAGCTAAATAATGCCAATTAAACTGCCAATTAATCGGGAATCGAAAACGGGGCCTTCCACTTCTATGGAGCGATCGTTAAGTTTTTGTCCCATAGATAGGGAAGAAATACTTTTATAATAATGTAATTACTTCCTACACTAATTACAGTCAATTAGATATTTATATCTACCATAATATACTCGTAAGTCCAAGTCAGGTTCCTATATATTATGAGAATTTCTTACACATTATTTAATGTCGTCATATTATTTTATGTATGGGAATCCAAAGAGTATCTACATATAGGTACCTAAGAACATAATAATGGCATTGCTATTCTAAAATACATATATACCTTTATCTACCTATTAATGAATTATGTTAAAAATATATTCCAAGAACGGGTGAAATAGAAAGTTCTTGCAAAGAAAGGATTTCTTATAAACATCAATAAATAATAACAACTAATAGTTAGAGTATCTACTTATTCGAATCAAAGTAAATCAAGAACTACTTGCTCTATAAACAGTTAACTAGTAACTTTTAATATGACAAAAATAAAACAAGCTAAGTACAATTATTATTTTAAATAAAACAAATATTTTAAAAATAAAACACGACTGCACTGCCGAAAAGATTATAGCCAGTGTAACTCGGAATGATTTAAAAGGATTCTAACTGTATGTACCTATCCCATACATCTGTTCAGGCATTTAGAAGTTATGGGGGAATTAAGAAACTCACATACATACACAACTCTGAAAATATTACAATACTTTTTTTCAACTTTACTTTTAGTCGTGTAATTCAAACTAGGGGTTTCAAGACCGGTACTTTTTCTTCGAAATCTTCATTCGGAGGATGCATAGCTTAAGTACATAATATAAATGTCACCGAATATCGGTTTTCCGGTTTTACTAGCAATAAACTCAACAATTATTAATGGGTCACCTATACCAGAACTACCAGATCAAAGAATTACGCAATAAAACATCTGAAATTGTGGCGAAAAAGACAAGACTGGTAGTTTTCCTGCTATCAACCTCGATTCGGGGCAATGGACTCGTACAAAAATCATATGTGACATTTTGGCAAAGTGTTTGACCGATTTTTGCTTTTTAGGTTTTGGTGCTTTTGCGTGGGATTTTTTTCGCGCCGTGGATATTATTAAAATTAATATCAAACTTTTTTGACATACTATAGCATCTTAATATTACAATGCAGTTACCAAAATGTGATACCTATTATAGTATGTAGATAAGACCGTTTTAATATTATTGTTATTCATAATATGAATGAATTCTCTACTTTTTTAATGTATCTATCATCCATATAGAATTATTATTTATCACATCGCAAACCAGTTATGTTCAGTAATTCAGTATCACAGAACAAGTAATCTGATAGTATTCAGATATTGTTCTGTGTTCATTATCGTCATAATTATGTATCTACCTAACTTTTTTATTATAGATGATAATGATATATTGGATCTAATTGCAAAGCTAAGTTATTGTTTTACTTCTGGATATCTACTAATGATATTATTATTCTTAGACAAAAGAGCGATTTTTCTCATACGACAACACAAGTTTTGGCTCACAATATCAAACAAATTTATTTCCTAGATATTTTTTTAAAAACAATTTATTGAAGGAAGCATGTGCGAAAATATCATGCAAAGCTACCAGCGACCTTGATAATGTTTTACGCGTATTTTGGCACGGCTATTTACGCTAAGACTGGATTAAGAGTCGATTTTACGTCAGCAAAATAAACCGGGAACGATGGAAATGTCTCACAAACGGCACTTAACTTTTTGCTGGAATTAAACTGATCGCTGACTAAACCTTGTCCAACGATTTATTTTACTTTTGGCATATGCACGTCTATGAAGTGTCATAATTATTGACAGGCAAACATCGACAAAAAAATGTAATACTCCATAATCGCATATCGTTTTTTCCAATAGTGAAGCGACGTGCCCTTTTATCCGATATTTCGTAACTCGTATACTCATCTAGTAATTACAAGTACGACTTTCTTTTTCAAAATAGTCACGGAGCTTCAACACTAGCTTTCCTGGTAGTCTTTTATGCACCATACATCTTTAGCGATGGATGGTTTCTATGACCTGACGGATTCATGTACATTTACTGTACTGTTGTATATAAATGATTTATTTTAATACATTCTTTAATATACTTTTATTTGAACGCTTGGGTTTGTTTATAAAGAAATAAAAAATGCTGAGCAAAGGTAAATATCAATGTGTCAAATCGATTAAAAACTTCTTCATAAAGAAAGTCGATTTTTCTTAAAAAATGAATCAGTAACGCGTTAGAACATCATTGACACCATCTGCCAAAAGTAAAATAAATAATTGGACAGGGATTACTCACTTACTACTACTGTATAGTCCGTCAAACTTATCTGACCCGGTGTGACGTCGCTAGTACCTACCTATATATCCATACTAATATTATAAATGCTAAAGTGTGTCTGTCTGTCTGTCTGTCTGTCTGCTACGCTTTCACGGCCCATCTGTTCAACCGATTTAGATGAAATTTGGTACAGGGATAGGTTATATCCCGGGGAAGGAGTGGACATAGGCTACTTTTTATCGCGGAAAATTCAAAGGTTCCCGCGGGAATCAAAAAAATTATCTGTTCAACCGATTTTAATGAAATTTGGTACAGGGGTAGATTGTATCCCGGGGAAGGACGCAGGCCGCTTTTTATCCCGGAATTTCAAGAGTTCCCGCGGGAATAGAAAATCTTGGTCCACGCGGACGAAGTTTTGGGAATCATCTAGTAAAAAATAAAATTAAAACAAAAACTTAACAGGCATAAAAATAAGTTCCAATTTTGGCCGCCCGGCGAGATAATTTTGTGGGACTGTACCTGTTCTATATACTTACTGTACGTATATTATTAATTTAATGTGACGACTGATAACACTGAATAATGCACTATCCTAATCATTGATGTAGAATTTCAGTACCTATCTATTTCAATGATTATAATATCGTAGATACTGTTGTACAATCGCTATCTTGCTAAATAGAAATTTACAGACAC
This sequence comes from Erebia epiphron, assembly GCA_963932025.1. Lineage (NCBI taxonomy): Eukaryota > Metazoa > Arthropoda > Insecta > Lepidoptera > Nymphalidae > Erebia > Erebia epiphron. The sequence goes on from OZ009946.1 coordinate 29,417,678, forward strand.
TTTTGGACAAAATTAGCTAAATTACACGATTTCAGTATGTTTCCTCAGACCATAAAGAACTTTCCCATTGAACGTAGTATAATAGAATATAAGGTGTTCTGAGTAGGAACTGATAAAAATTGTGTAGATGATATTATACAGTTTTTAGATCTACATAACTCTTTAATTCCAGAAAGGTAACAGGCCTTTGAGGATGCAAGTTTTGCTAAAAATTGCAATTTATAGCATATGAACTAAATTTAAGTTCTTCTTCTTTTGCCTGTAAGAGATCGCTAGTAGCAATAAGGTCGTCTTTACCGGCTGCTTTTGTCTGTTGTTTTTTTGTATCTGACGAAAGTACCTATGGTATTTATATCTTGTGTGTGTAATAAAGTATTTTCGTTTTCTTCTTAGTTTGTCTTATCAGAAATGTAAGGCGAGCGCTTATAGCACTGTGCAAGAACGCAAGTCAATAAAGAATCCTCAGTTTTATTTCCTTGGCGCCGCGTCAGCGTAGCAACGCACTATTTTCGTCCAGTTAATTCTTGCTGTGACCTACTTACGCTGACCCACTCTCAACAGACCCGGTTTTGCGAGCACATGCAGTATAGTTCGCTAATTGATTCGATATCACTAGCAAATTACTACTGGCAGGAGCCATACAAAGTCCAGAATCAGATTCCTGGCAGAATAAAAGGAATAATTTTTTTCGTAACAATCTGTCAGTAGAAACATATACCGTTTGATATGATAGTACGGACTTGCAGCAGACCTTTATTAGTGCATGCAATAGTTCGCTAAGTGATTTGGTATCACCAGCAAATTAACGCAATCTAATAATGTCCTCCCGATCGGATTTCGGCCACGGCGGCCAATCTCTTGAGAGATTAGCCATCTGCGCGGGAGATATTATAGTGCACAAGTGTGTGCGCAACCACAGGTGCACTCTCTGTTCCTTTTACTCTCATAGCCCGATGGGACGGAAAATCCGACACTACCGGTGAGAGATCAGGCGCAGGACCGACGGCTTAACGTGCTCTCCGAGGCACGGGGGTGAAACACCGCCAACTTCCTAACTCCGGGCTAGTACTGAGAATTTCTTGTCAGAAAAACCCAATACTTGTTGTGACCCGGGACTCGAACCCGGGAACTCGTCGGCCGCAGTCGAACATGCTAACCACTAGACCAACGAGGCAGTCACGCAACGCAATCTACTGAAGACATCCACATACAAAGTCCAGAAATAGAATCCTGGTAGAGTAAAAGGAATAAAAAAAATCGATGCACTGTCTTAGAAACATACCGATAATTATCCAATATTTATGATAACGATACGAATTTTAAATCAGCTGAATGTAGATGTACGAAATTTATTTTAAAACTTTCGACCACTGTAATAATAGTAGTGTTTAGAGATTTCAATGTATTGTCGCTTTAGTCCAAATTTAAGACAGAAACTAAGACGGTAATTTCTTAACTGTGTATTTTTGTAATTTCTAATAAATTTTGTAATTTGTGATTCTTCTGATCCCTTTCAGCTATCCCTATTGCTTAAAAGGATACACCTAAAATGTCATTTGAACTCAAGTACTAAAAGAAAATTAGCCCTATCAGAAATATGAGTCACACTTCTGATGTTTTTAGCAAAGGACTAAGGAGCATCATTACCGTATTAGGGAAGCCCATGACTTCAAAAGCAAAACAATTCTTTGAACCTATATTCCTTATGCGTTTCAGGTAGGTACAACGATGAAGGAACAATTAATTTAGCAGCTAATAGACTGTCTCATTTCCATCTAATTGAAGGAAGGGAAGCGGTCTCAGGTGGAGGCTGAAACTTTAAATTGCTTCCGACGAACTTCCTTCCCCTAGTTTGCTCCATTTTATTGGCCTTAATTGCCTAATTAAGGTCATGTAAGTAGGTAAGGGATGCTGGTTTGGCGTGCAATTTCGTGGTTTCTGTTATTTCACTGATCATCATCATCACATCACCACTGCAGCCTATTAACGTCCCACTGCTGGGCACAGGCCTCCACTCTCATAGGAGAGCGGGAATTAGAGCTTAGACCCACCACGCTGCTCCAATGCGGGTTGGCGGGCTTTAACGATTATTATCATGTTAGTGATAATAACCGGGACCGACGGCTTAACGTGCTCTTCGAGGCACGGGGGTGAAACACCGCCAACTTCCAACTCCGGGCTGGCACTGAGAATTTCTTAATTGAAAAACCCAATACCTAACTTTTATGCCCGACCGGGAATCGAACCCAGGCTGAATTTCACTGATGGCTGTTACAAATCATCTTTGGCATGTCTCTAGTTAGTTTACTATAACTTTTGTTGCGAATAATATTATCTAGTAAGATATGAATCAATTGTTTTTTTTTCTGTCATAAAGCGCCTTTGTGCTTATAGCTTTATTTTCAGGCTTTAACTGTTACAACAAATTGAAAATTTTATCTAGTAAAAAAATAATAAGGTAAGTACCTACCTACATAATCCTAAAAGCTACAAAGGAAATATATTTTTACTAGATGATGCCCGCGACTTCGTCCGCGTGAATTGATGTTTTTTTAAGATTTAAACTATCCTATCTCTCAAGTTGGATCGAACTGCACATGGTGTGCAAATTTTATTATAATCGGTTAAGTGGTTTAGGAGTCCATTGAGGACAAACATTGTGACACGAGATTTATATATATTAAGATTTGTGTAATACAAAACATCCGCAACATATAATACGAGGTAAGTGGTAACTGACTAACTGACTGACATAATATAATCAAAAATCCAAAGAAGGTTTTGTCTATGTGGTCTACTTATTTCTTAAAAATAGTAAAGATTTTCCAAAAACGAAACCTCTTGTCACTTCAGGATAGCAATGCCGTAACTTTTCACGATGGGAATATGGTAATTTCTGACATGTTAATATAATATCTGACCCTCGTACGACATGTATAGTGGGCGTATAACCTAATATGTTAATGCCTTCTGAGGGTCAACTGGGAGATAAAAGATAACAAATAACTTAGACTTATTCGTTCTGTGAGATTTTATTAATGTTATTCTTGACACACATTTATTGATATAAAATATTGTTTTGTCTTTTGCAATATAACTTATAGATCATAATCAAGATGATGTCATATTGCAGCATGGGCTGCAACTCAAACTCTCAAACTCAAACTAATATTTTTTTATTCAAATAAACTTATTAGAAGTGCTATTGAGTAAAAAAAACGAGTGAATCTACCAATTAAACTAGGGAAGTTGCAGAGGTCGCCAAACTCTTTAATTTTTTTTTTCGTTTTTTTACGAACCACCAAATGTAAGTATCTCCAAAGTATCCACCTTCAATTTATCTAACAAACTAGCAAAAGTAGCGAATAAGTGAAGTTAAACAAAAGGATATAATATATTTTAGAAGTTCGATTACAACTAGCATATTTTGATCTACTTTAAATAATTTTCATCTTTTTCATGCAAATCAAATGCATTAAATCATATGATTCGTAGGTAAGTGTCTAATTTTTTTTTAAATTGATGTTCTTACTAAACATTGTCAGATTTTTTCTGATTTACAGCATTACTTTTTGCCAAAGAATCTCTGACCTCAATGTATGATGAAAGTTTATTATTAAACCGAAGAGACGAATGATAACCTGCTTTCAAGAAATTAGTACAATGTGTAATGTTGTTTTAAAGATATATGAAATACTAGCGAATTCCCGCGACTTCGTCTGCGTGGTGTTCTATCCCGGGTTCTATCCCGGAAAATTAAGGAGTTCCCGCGGGAACTCCTTAATTTTCCGGGTAAAAAGTAGCATATGTGCTATTCCAGACTATAATCTATCTCTGTGCCAAATTTCAGCCAGATCCGTTCAGCCGTTGGGGCGTGATTGAGTAACAAACATCCATCCATACATCCATCCAAACTTTCGCATTTATAATATTTATTGGATTTGTCTTTTTTGAAAGTGGGATAATCAAAATAAAAAACACAGTATCTAGAGACTAGAGTAGTAGAGACCCAAAGTAGCAATACTAAGTATTGTGTGACCAAAAACAAAGCGGTCGCGCCTTCAACATCGCCTGAGTAAATAAGGTTTTTGAGCAACTACTCGAATGATATAAAAATATTCCCCACCTCAGCACTCGGTCCGTTAATACCTACCCTGATAAAAATTAAATCTTAACTATTTTGGGATATAAGACATAACAAGTCCTATGACAGTAAATATAATAAGATAGACACTTACCTACCAGTAATTTTCAAGCCAATACAAAAAACGCCATGTTTATTTTAAGTATTAGAACAAAAAAATCAGAATAATGTTCGCAAATCCTAAAGGCAAACAACCTCTCAATCACTACAGGTACACCCACATCAAAATTATATACATAATTAATGTTTCGTAATAATTATATTTTAGTTTCGGACGATAGCGTGTGATGTAAACAACTGCATCTTCAACCGCATAAAATCATTATTATAATTATTATGTTATGTTCATAAATTTCACAGTCTGTTGCTTTTATTTGTGAATAAGGAGCAATTTGGATTTCTTTTAATAAAGCACCGTTTTCAGCCAATATTAAACTAATAATAAAAATGCGAAAGTATATCTGTTTGTAGGTTTGTCCTTCAATCAAGCTGCGACAGAGTAACGGACCGGCTTAACTTTTTGCATGGTACTATTTATCCCGGAAAATAAAGGAGTTCTCGTCGGAATTTAAAAAACATATTCCACGCGGACGAAGTCGCGGGCGTCTGCTAGTGTAAGATAAATTCTTATAATAGCATACTATGATACATTTATTATTATTATAGGTAAAATGCCAAATAGTATGCCTTTACGGAAGCCAATAGAGAGTTGAGGCCGAGAGGATGTGACGATCGAAAATAATTCAACACCCACACTTATACAACTCGCCTATTTCAACAGCTCATTGGATTTTTGCTAGATTATTCTGTATACGCTTAGCCTAAGTTTTTACATTGCAAATTCGATTGATCGTAACGAGCGTTCGATCATTTTGGTGTCAAAGTAAAATGAATCCAAAAGCTCATGATATAAAGTCGACCCCAAAAAAATTATTGTTCACCTTTTCCATTGCATTACATTGCTTTGTATCATTTCAGGTTCTAAGGGAAATTATTACTGATTAATCACAGTATATATTCTGAGTTATACTTAGTGAATGTAACTCAATTTTATTACGAATTGTATTACTAACTGTGCTTTTTATGGTCAATAAATGATTTATTATAGTCACAAATTCAGTACAACGGATTTTTGTTATGAAACGTTTCTGTTTGGAGCTCTGGCTGTGAACGCATACACGAAATTGAATACTAAATCAATTCGTCTAAGATTTATTTTAATTTAACTACGCCAACTAACTAACTTTGATGCCAATGTGATCGAAAGCTCGATTACGACCAATCGGATTTGCAATGTGAAAACATAGAATAAGCGTACTGACGATTTATCCATTTTTAGAATAAAAGCTTTTCTGTTCGTTATATCAGGCCCGAATCACATTTATTTGTGTTCCAGATATTAAATTAGGCTTACCTAGTAATTTGGTCCTGTTTTTCAGCAATGTTCTGTACACCGATAGCGTCCCGGAGTTGCATCACAATCGCTGCTCTCACAGCCTCGGTGCACCTGTATTCTTCTATCCTCTCTGCCAATACCTAGCGTGAGACAAACATAAGTCAGAAACTCTTGTACAAATTCTTCAAGTACCTATTAAATCCATACTTATATTATAAATGCGAAAGTGTTTCTGTATATCTGTCTGCTACGCTTTCACGGCCCATCTGTTCAACCGATTTTGATGAAATTTGGTACAGGGATAGGTTGTATCCTGGGAAGGACGTAGGCCATCACGGAAAATTAAAGAGTTTCCGAGGGATTCAAAAAAAAAAATTATCTCTTCAAGACTTCAACCGATTTAGATGAAATTTGGTATAGGGATAGTTTGCATCCACGGGAAGGAAAAAGGCTAATTACTGTCTATCCCGGAAAATTAAAGAGTTTCCGAGGGATTCAAAAAAAAATCTCTTCAACCGATTTTGATGAAATTTGGTATAGGGATAGTTTGCATCCACGGGAAGGAAAAAGGCTACTTACTGTCTATCCCGGAAAATTAAAGAGTTCCCGTGGGAATCAAAAATCTTAATGAAATAAAATTTAAAAAATGGCAATTACTTACTTCTACATCATCAGAATATAGCGGTGTATTCTTGAAAATTTCCTTCTTCACAACAGCTACATACGGACCCTGAACTCCACCCACAAACTTTTCACAATTGAAGAACAGTGCATCCTTCTTCACCATTGCATCTTCGACTCCCAAAAACGTTGGATTCATATCCACTGAAGCCGTAGGCGCTACTAGAGTAAAGTCCCAAAACGACCAAGCGCCATATTGGTGTAACAGCAATGTAGTTGCTACATCATCAGCCAAAACTCCTGTTAGCTTCGAAGCCGCTGGGAAAAACCCTATCATACGTTTCCCAGTCCCTGTATTCTCTTGGAGTTTCAATTCCAAGTTGTTGAGGTCAATGAATCCCTCCTTGGTTTCCGGGATCTTGATTATCTGGAAAGATAAGGTGGTATTAGTATTCTACAGGACCGCTTTGGATGCATTGTTTCGTTTTGCGCACATCCTTTACTCAATAGGTAACAGTTCGGTTTTTCTAGATAAATTTTCTGACTTCAAATAAAATAGATTCTAGATAACTGGATATAAAACGAGGGAGAATTTTATGCAATAATAATAATTGCTTTTGATTTCTGTGTTGCATTTACCCACCGTGTAAGAACAAAATTAGCCGGCAGAAAAACCGGTCAATAAAAGTTTTGCGACGACACGACGACACACCGCGAATACGATCTCGACTACTTATCGTCTAATGAAAATGAGATTTTGTATAACTTGTTTACACATCCTTAAAAATAAATACCTAATCATAGACTAATATTATAAATGCGTTTGTTTGTTGGTTAGTCCTTAATTCGGAGCAACGCATCGACGTGATTTTTGTCATGGGTATAGTTCAGGACCTGGAGAGTGACATAGGCTTTTCATTCCGGCAAATTAAGGAGTTCCCACGGGAATCAAAAAAACTTAAACCATTCGGACGAATTCGCGGGATTTTTAAAATCCTATCATTTAAGTAGAACATAAAGGAAAATAAATAGAGTAAACTAGATGATGAAAGGAAAATAGATAGAGTAAACTTCGTCCGCGTGGAATAGATTTTTTTTTATTCCCGCGAGAACTCCTTAATTTGTCGGGATAAAAAATAGCCTGCCCTTCCCCGGGATACAAACTATCCCTATACCAATTTTCATCAAAATCGGTTGAACAGATGGAACGTGAAAGCGTAGCAGACAGACAGACACACTTTCGCATTTATAATATTAAGTATGGATAATATACTGGGCTAAATATATCGACATGTTAACAAAGCCTGTTATCATAATCAATTGTTTAGATTTCTACGAATTCAGCAATTGCTGACGGCCAAAAATAGTATCGTAATTTTGGCATACTACTTGAACTTGTGGCATTGGTAGAAGGTTAACAACCTTCCAAATGTAATTGTTAGTTGTTATTCTTGCTTAATGCTATTGCAGATAGATAAAATTGTCTGTCGAGATGGTGTTGTTTAATACAGACTATGATTAATAGGTACGAGTAGGTAGATATTTGTATTACTCTTACGAGCTTTAAAATTGTTTAAGTACATTATCAAAATAAAGAGATACTCTTCATATTAAGAAATTCAGGATTCTCAATTCTTAACCTTTCATTTTATAGTTCCTATCAAGTATCAACTAGCTAATGCTCGCGATTTTGTCCGAATAGATTTAGTACCTACTTTTTAAAGTTCAGTGGGAATTTTTTGACTATCCGATATAAAGCCTTTATGTAGATATGTAGCCTATGCCAATCTCCAGGTCTTCAACTATAGCCATGCAAAAAACCACGAAAATCTGTTATTAGTTTTAAATAATAAAAACCTGCATATGCTATATATTATAGCCTCTATAGGTAGGCTTTTTGCAGCGGGAAAATTTCATAATCTCAGAGGAAATCAGAAATTGTACGCGGGTGACCTCTAGTAAATAATTTAAAAATAGATCATAGGTACATTCAGACGCAATTTGCCTACCTAAAACTAAATGCCACAGCGTCAAGGATCCTCAGCCGTGGAATGTGAAGAAAGAAATGGCGTTAGATTGCTTGCTTTTAAAAAAAGCTCGTGATTTATTTCCACGCAAGAAAATTTTAATGGCGTCATAAGTAGTTTATGCAAAGTAATTTTTGCTATAGTTAACCATGGAATAGAAAAAGTAAACAATTTACAACTCAAAATGTGTGGTCAGTTTTACGTCCGGATATAGCAGATCTAGACGATGTCGACGAGACGAGAAAAATTCTAATACATTCACCCAATAGGTAGTTATAACTTGAATGATCCCTACAATGATAAGCCCGCTACCATCTTAGGCTGCATCTAAGGTTAGTTCGCTGTAAAGGACTTGTAGTGGAATTGAAAAAGTCTAGAAGATATGAGTAAATAGGCATCTTCTAAGCAAACGCGTTTTTACCTACACCTTATCATTGCTTTCCATCAGGAAACAGCCTATCTTGCAATAAACAATTCGGTATGGCCCGCTTGTAGACACGCCGGGTTATGTTAGTACCTACCCCACGTTAGAACCTATATTTGATATTTTGACAGAAGATTTATACGAATTCTGTCAAAGTAGCAGCTAACTCTGGGTTTTTTAAATCCTCTACAAATTAGCCCTTGACTATGATTTCACCTGATGGTAAGTGATGATGCGGTCTTAGATGGTAGCACTAGCGGGCTAACCTGTTAGGGCATGGCAGTTGCCGGCACCGGAACGCTAAATCGCTTTGCGGCACGTCTTTGCCGGTAGGGTGATAACTAGCCACGGCCGAAGCCTCCCACTAGGCCAGACTAGGGAAAATTCAGAAATTATAAATTCCCAAATTTACTCTGCCAGGGATCGAACCCGGGACCACCGCACGTTAAGACTACAGCGCTTAACACTGCGCCAGGGAGGTCGTAGGTGGGCTAAAAGCCGTGTCTGCAAGCGAGCCAGAAAAATTAAAAAAAACGTAGGTAAATAAAGGTTTGGTCAAGTGCAATATTTCTGCAATAAAAATCTTTCATAACAACGCACGTAACTGAAATACAATAATTAACTTCGCGTTATCAGCAGTAGTACAGTGAGTGGCAGTAACTGCGTACCGTAGGTCACGGCTAGCATAACCAAGGTCACCTTCTGCCTGTGCAAGGACGAAGGCCTTATTTCCATTGGAACAAGATTGAATCACGAACATCAGGAGGAGGTTCTCAATTCGACTGATTTTTTTTATGTTTGTTACCTCAGAACTTTTGAATGGGTGGACCGATTTGGATGATTCTTTTTTATTTGAAAGGGCATACTTCTGAAGTGGTCCCATATAAATTTTATCGAAATCGGTCAAGCGGTTTTTAAAATATCAACAATAAAATAAGTACTTTGTATAGCGTGTGCTTGTTGTTGTAAAGTTGGCGCGGGAGTTTGAAGTCGGTTGTTTAATAACCTTTTCCGCACGGTTGGTGAAAAACTAAAGCAGAGATTCTGTTTTTGCTCCAAATAAAAAATTCTTTACAACCGACTTCAAACTCCCGCGCCAACTTTACAACAACAAGCACACGCTATACAAAGTACTTATTTTATTGTTAATAATTTAAAAACCGCTCGACCGATTTCGATAAAATTTATATGGGACCACATGGGAAGTATGCCCTTTCAAATAAAAAAAGAATCATCCAAATCGGTCCACCCAGTCAAAAGTTCTGAGGTAACAAACATAAAAAAAAAACAGTCGAATTGAGAACCTCCTCCTTTTTTTGAAGTCGGTTGAAAAGAATTTTTTATATTAAATTATTTTATGATAAACTAACCCGTGACATTGTCCGCGTGAATTGAGGTTTTTTGGTTCCCGCGGGAACTCTTTAATTTTCCGGGATAAAAAGTAGTGCTATTCCAGACTATAATCTATCTCTGTGCCAAATTTCATCCTGATCCGTTCAGCCTTTCTGACGTGATTAAGTAACAAACATCCATCCATCCATCCATCCATCCATCCAAACTTTCGCATCCATACTAATATTATATCCATACTAATATTATAAATGCGAAAGTGTGTCTGTCTGTCTGTCCGTCTGTCCGTCTGTCTGTCTGTCTGTCTGTCTGCTACGCTTTCACGGGCCATCTGTTCAACCGATTTTGATGAAATTTGGTACAGGCATAGGTTATATCCCGGGGAAGGACATAGGCTACTTTTTGTCCCGGAAAATTCAAAGGTTCCCGCGGGAATCAAAAAATTTATCTGTTCAACCGATTTTAATGAAATTTGGCACAGGGGTAGGTTGTATCTCGGGGAAGGACATAGGCTACTTTTTATCCCGGAAAATTCAAGAGTTCCCGCGGGAATCGAAAAAACTTGGTCCACGCGGACGAAGTCGCGGGAATCATCTAGTTTATAATATTTTAGATAGTAATAATGGTACTATCCAGTAATTTTCTACATTGCCTAGAATTTAGGATCTAGCAAACTTCTTACAGCAGTGGATGTATATCTATCTAACCCAAGTTATTGACCACCTATCTATGATCATTTCTTTCAAGTTAGAATTTCAATTTCACTCTGTACCCAAATTTGCAATAAAATTGATTGGTTGATTGATTGATTGCAGATTTCATTTCTTTGGACCTCGATCATCAAAGTTAATTTAGTTCAAACTGATTAATAAATATTCCAGCAAATCTTCCGTTAACCTCAACATGTCTTTCCATTCATGATAACTTGATAAGACAAGGCCTGCCTTCACTTCAAGACCCCACAGACGCACTTTGACCTTTTTGAATACGAATTCAGTAGCCTATTTTTTATTCATTACTAGCTGATGCCCGCGACTCCGTCCGCGTGGAGGTATGAAAAATAGATGTTGGCCGATTCTCAGATCTACTGAATATGCTCACAAAATTTCATGAGAATCGGTCAAGCCGTTTCGGAGGAGTATGGGAACGAAAACTGTGGCACGAGAATTTTATATATAAGATAAGCTTTCGCTTTACCTCAATCACACCTGATGATTGATGATTGATGATTGATGATGCGGCCTAAGATGGAACGTGCTAAAAAAATTAATTTAATGAATTATTGATTGTTTCTCTAACAAACAGTTTGCTAATTGATGCAAAACCTGATCTTTGCATTAGGTATCCTTTGTTGCCGGTTCTTCTCAGTAGAATTTTCCGAACTGGAGATAGAGTCATGACCTTTCTTAAATGGCACAAGTTTTCCTACGTGAACTAGTGGTTAGCATGTTCAACTGCGGCCGACGAGGTCCCGGGTTCTAGTCCCGGATCGGGCCATAATTATGTATTGGGTTTTTCTGACTAGAACTTCTCAGTACTAGCCCGGAGTTAGGAAGTTGACGGTGTCCCACCCCCGTGCCTCGGAGAGCACGTTAAGCCGTCGGTCCCGGTTATTATCACTAACATGATAATAGTCGTTAAAGCCTGCCAACCCGAATTGGAGTAGTGGTGGGTCTAAGCTCTGAGTCCCTCTCTCCTATGAGAGTGGAGGCCTGTGCTTAGCAGTGGGACGTTAATGGGCTTTAGTAGTGGTGGTGGTGGTGGTAAATATTAGACTTTATCGATATATTTACTGTCGCGCAGCGGATTAGCCCAAGTGCCGCGGTAACTGATACTATGTAGGGTAAGGTTGCAATCATTGGACCAGTGCTTTGTTTGGACCACTTAGATTTCTTGAAAATGAACAGTCCTAAAATTGTCCGTTATTGACGAGACGAGAGCTATTGGACCCCGCACCCTGCCCCTCAACCTTCAGTGTCGCCGCAGGCTTCGTTGAGGAAGGACGTATGTCGGTGTATTTTACAAGCTCCTGATATAAAATTTGTGCGTCATTCTTTACCATGTAAGTACAGATTTTGTAGGTATTTCTACGCAATTATTTTCAGTAGTGTTGCATATTTATTCGTTCAGCTAACCTATTAATAAAATGTCACAAAAATTATATACTTTTTTAAAATTTATGGTTTGATTGGGATCACAGTGAGTTGCCATGAATGAACTCATGCAAGTTTCTTTCATTGAACCGGTCCAATCATAGGAACTAAGTTTTTGTCGTCACATTAAACTTTTTTTTTGTTTTAGCATGGCGAAACGAGGCCAGTATTATAACTGGAATGAAGGCAGCATGAAATTAGCGTTGTTAGCTTTGAGTAAGCAAGAAGTTAGTTTCAATGAAGCTAGGATAGATAGTGTGCCCAAAGCAACATTAAAAAGAAGATTTGACGTCAAAGCTAAAGGGGAAAAACAGATTGTAGGCTCTGAAGGAGATCTCACACCTGATTAGGAGATGGAAGGTTGTTTATACGACATGACACCAATGGATGTCAGAAGTTTGGCTTTCAAAATAGCAGAGAAAAATGGTTTATAGCACAAATTCAATAAAGTAAAAGAAATGGCCGGTAAAAAATGGTATTATGGATTCCTAATCTTAAAAATATATTTTAAAAGTTTTTGTAGTTGATTATTACCTATAACTTTAAACGACTGTTCAATTAAAAAGACTGAATTTAGTAATAATCTAGCCTTTTATTTATTAAAACTCCTTGGGTGCAATGGATGGACCAGTCGATAAAACTCCCTAAGTCCGATTATAGCAACTAGGTGGTTCAATCAAGGAAACAGTGGTCCATACAAGGCAACCATCCCAAAAATGTTTTTTTGTAATATATGTATTTATGCTTAAAGTAAAAAATCTGAAATCACAGTTGTGAATACCTGAGTATAAGCCCTAAGAAACCGATGAATCATATATTCATATACTCTCATACTTTTAATGTTATGACAGTTTAAAGTTAAGTGGTCCAATAGTGGCAACCTTACCCTACCTACCTACTTATAACTGTGTACAGTTGACCCTGAGCCAGCCAATAAGAAATGCCATTATTACTTCGTCCCCCGCCTGAAAGTGGTGAGATGTGTTTCAAAGCGAAAATGTGGCTATTAGCTCTCAATAGGTTTACTACTCGGTGGCTGTAGTGGTAGAGGTATTTCATTTCAATAATTTCATTTACCTCAGCGTCATACTCCTTCCACGGTTCCAACTGCCTCTCAGTCTCTCGTGAAGACACGAAAAGAGCTACCCGCTGTGGACGCAGGGCTCTCAGGAACCGCGTCAAAGATCCTCCCAGTATCACCGCATCACCACCACTCGCCCCAACCGATTTGCGGATGATTTCCTTTGATTCTGACCTTGAAAAATAAAAACACAGTAGAAACACACATTAAACAATATCGTAGACTAGGTAATTTCCACGGGAATAAAAAGTAGCCTATGTCAGTCTCCAGGTCCTCAATGGGTATATATCACGTCGATTCGTTGCTTTGCTGTGGCGTGACTGAAGGACAAACTAACAAACAAACACACTTTCGCATTCATAACATTAGTATATGATAGCTTTAAAAGGTTTCAATTTTCGTGTGGTTTTTCCATCTCCATTTTAATTTTTTCCATTATTGTCCGAATCCTTTTGATAGGTAAGTACCTATGCCTTAAAATATTTTCTTAACTTTGATACCTAACTGCGGGCGGGTAAACTGGCAACGTCCAATATCATATCAAATTACAACTCAAATAATATGGTACTTATACGTGAAACTTCATGCTGGCACGCAAGGTTTAAAGGGTTGAGTTTTTGAAATGGCTATGAAGTTTTCTACTCAAGGTTTCATAAATTTCCAATTTCAAGTATAATGGCATCAAACGATTTTTTGAAAAAATTTGATTGAAAAGAGCAACCAAAGAGTTTCTTGCTGGCTCTTCTAAGTAGGAACTGTCATTCCGAACCAGTAATAGATTCTCTCGAAGATTCAAAGACACTTGTAAAAGTTTATTTGAATAAAAAGATTGAAGTTTGAAGCCATTCAACATCATTTCAGCCAACGGACCTCAACTGCTGAACATAGGCCTTTGCCAAAGAACACCGCCACACCCAATCCTCAGCCTTTCTTATCCAGCCACTTCCCGCCACCCAATAGTTTCGATTCAATTATTGTAGAACTAGGGGTTTGTAGAAAAAAAATTGTGTGTGTCAGGTCCGACGCACGACTAGAGTTTACTCCTTACGAACGAAAAGTGTTGCCATGGAAACATAAACATAAAGTAACGTTACTTATCGTAACTTAACAGGTTAGCCCGCTACCATCTCAGACTGCATCATCACATACCATCAGGTGAGATTGCAGTCTAACTTGTTATGGATAAAAAAACGTAACATAACGGAGAAAGTTTGATTTTACTCTCCATAAATTTTCACACCCCGGGCTTATATATGAAAATCGATTCATAAGGAGTAAGCTCCAACAGCTACTTCAAGTAACTTACCGATAGATCTCGCTTTGTCTCGAGGTGACAGAGAGTGCAGTACTGAGGGTTGCGTGCGCGGGGAGCACGTCCCTCGCCACGTACTCCTCAACCCATTGCAGAGCACGGCCCGACCCACTGTAGTCGCAGTACACCACTGGGGACAAACGAAAATACTGCGTTAGTAAAATGAGGTTTTGGGAAAACAGGATAACCTTATAGCCGTTGAAAAGAGAACATTTGAAAAAATCTATATCTATACTTCTATCTTCTTCTTACCCTCAACTTTGAGGATGGTGGCTACCTCGAGAAATTACAGCCTTTATACGATGTTTTGCCATCTCTCTCTGTTGGAGGCCGTGCGAAAAGCACTGCAGACCGGAGTGTCGACCGCTTCTTTTATTTGGTCAGACCAATGCGCGGGTCTCTTTCCTTCGATCTTGCCAGTGGTGATGAGCTTTTCAATGCTGCTTGAATTTTTCCTGGCAATGTGACTGAAGTAGTCGAGCATCCGCCGCAGACAAATGTTGGATAGCCGCATACTTCTATACTTAATATTATAAATGCGAAAGAACGGCTGCGTGGATCTGGATGAAATTTGGCACAGAGATAGATTATAGTCTGGAATAACACATAGGCTAATTTTTATTCCTGAACATTAAAGAATTCCCGCGGCAAATAAAAACCCTAAATCCACACGGACGCTCATATTATAATATTATTCTCGCATCTATTTAGGGAATTAGGCTGGGCACGTACGGCGTAGATGTAGATTCAAGACCCGAAAGCCGCTGAGAGTGCACGTGAACAAGAAGATAGAAAGGAATATGAGATTCTTAGTAGTCCTAAAATATGTTCGTTCATAGTTAGTTAGCCAAGGCAAAAATACGCCCGTGCAAAATACGGAATGCTAAAAACCATTCAACATAAAAATTAAAACCACTCACTCGGTCAAATATTAAAAGTTCAAATTGCTGCAACGATCCATGTAGCTTAACACTGAATTCTGTCTGAATGTCTGAGTTTTCAGAAATAATTAGGTTTTTTTCTGCAGCTTTATTGTAGTCAGAGATTAGGTCTCCCTATTACTTATCTCTGCAGTTGTACTGAGCCCTAATCCGGATGAAATGTTAAAGATGTCCATTTCTAATTTCTATTTACCGACAAGCCAATCTTAGAAAAGGCTAAAGATTAGACTTTAAGCATTCAGAGCCTACCTATGGCACAAACACAGAATATTAAATAGTACTACAGCACAGCATAGATGCATATTATAATTTATGAGTCTGTAACAAGTTCAGTGAACCTTGAAGCCAATGTCAGACAGGTTGGACATACAGTGCAAAAAGTGGGCAAGCGCGAACACTCAACGTCTAGAGTTGTTAACAACTGTATAATTATTGAATGATCATCTTTGATTTAACCTCTATTTCATTGCATCCTTTAAATTGTATTTGTTACAGTAACAATAGCAAGTACGGCATATGTTCTTCTCTAATTAACTTTTACAAGAAGGAGTTTATTTCATGTACAATTCTTTCAAGTCATTAATTTACTATAGAGAAAAGGAATACCTAGGAGTAATTAATTTTCTATTTGATAAAATTACAGTAAATTATCATAGGTTTATACGTGCACTAGGTATTTCAATCATTCTAAGTTTTTATGTG
The DNA here is from genome assembly GCA_963932025.1 of Erebia epiphron. Taxonomy (NCBI): domain Eukaryota; kingdom Metazoa; phylum Arthropoda; class Insecta; order Lepidoptera; family Nymphalidae; genus Erebia; species Erebia epiphron. The sequence goes on from OZ009946.1 coordinate 29,433,829, forward strand.
ATTACCTAGAAGCCGATTACCTACTTAATTTAAAAATAAAGGCTGATCATTTTTCATTAATCTTTTACATACAGACCTACTTTACAGCTCATTGGTAACCATTGGTTTTTAAATTACTTGACCCAGTACTTATATTTTTGTTGGAACCTCTGTTATGATTAATGAGATCAATGTTTCTAAAGAGGAAACCAATAATTTGTAAAAAAGAACACAAGGAACAAAAATAATAAAGTTACTACCGGAAGTATAATCAAAAGGAAGCCGTTTCGACCTTTCCTATATTATAAATTATGTTTAAAAAAATTGTAATTTGCGAATTTATCACGCAAAGACTACTTTCAATGTTTCTAAAGAGGAAACCAATAATTTGTAAAAAAGAACACAAGGAACAAAAATAATAAAGTTACTACCGGAAGTATAATCAAAAGGAAGCCGTTTCGACCTTTCCTATATTATAAATTATGTTTAAAAAAATTGTAATTTGCGAATTTATCACGCAAAGACTACTTATCCGCATATGGAGTCAAATTACTTTTATGGAGGTTAAGGCTAGGCCTAGTGGGATGTGAGAGACATAACGAGGTTTTAAATTCTACGATTATGTAACTGTTTGTCTGTTAACGATCTATAGGTACTGATATTATAAATGCGATATGGATGGATGGATGAATGTTTGTTACTCAATCATGCCAGAACGACAGAACGGATGGCACAGAGATAGATTAAAGTCTGGAATATGTTATAGGCTACTTTTTATCCCGGAAAATTAAAAAGTTCCCGCGGGAACCAAAAAACCTTAGATACCTACTCCATGCGGACGAAGTCGCGGGCATCAGCTAGTTGCACATATCGCAAAACACTGAAACCGGAAAACTGTCGTAAATCGGCAAGTACCAATTGGTACTTTGATTACTTTCGGAATCATAATTATAATCAGGCAAATTACCTAATAATTTCAATCACAATAGAAATGGACTACTGAGCTTGAATACAAAAACTTAAAATCCTATTTAAAAGTACTCAAAAAAGTTTAAAATTACCATTTTACAAGGAAAACACTCTAAAAAATCTTATAACACAAAATAGTAGATATGAAGACATTAATATACAAGAAGGTACTCCTACGCGTCTCCTTCAATAATATTTGACTGTATAATATTATTTCTCAAAAAGGCACAAGCTTCTTACTTTACTTAGTCACACAAAGTATGTTGAAGGGACTCTTCTGTAACTCAATCCATGTTCTCAAGTACAGGGAAAAAGGTTTAAAAACCAACACGAAAATATTATAAGCCATCTATTTATAATATTTCTTAAAGCGATGATCACAAGTATCAATATTTTAACGTGAATGTATCGTACTATTAATTTTAAAAAATCAAAGTACCTACCTACCTAATTTGATCATCATGTTCAAAATTCGATCAAATCTCCTGTTGTATCACTTGTATAGAGACGGGAAGTTTGTAAATGTTTTAAAAGTCTTCTTCACAGCTTTTCTAAAAAAATATCCACCTATGAAAATAACTATGAGCCCGTTTCTAAGGCAATAGGCATGATGACTGATTTTGAAAAATGGTCAGATTATGTTCGGAAGTATCTACTATTTCGAAAAAATATCTTATTTCAGCAGAAAAATAAAGTTTGGTAGATAAAATTAGCATTTGAAATTTAAATTTTAAAATTCACGCCAAAACGTTCGGCGGTGTCATGGCGTCGTTGTGACGTCACTATTGTTTTTACCAATGTACTCTGTGCAGTGTGCAGTAAGCAATAGTGTGATTTTCAAAGCTCGAAAACAAACAATTGTGACGTCATTCGCTTCTTTGCGTTTTATGCAATATGGCGGATTGCTGTATTTTATAGTTTTATTTTATCAAAATAAATAGCAATCTCACTAGAAATAGAAAAATAAATACGTTTTTTATAATCCATGAATCTTATTTCATTAGATACATTCATAATTTCATTGATTCTTGGTTACTGTCATCATGCCTATTGTAAAATGGGGCGATTATTTTCAACTTTTCTAGTTTTTTAGTTGATGTATTTGAGTTGTAAGGATGTAAGGTAAGTTGTCGTTATGATTAAGTTAAGATTTCCATAGAGTTTAGATTCCATAGATTTGACTTAAAACAACTTAACGTTATTAAAAAACTTTCAGTACCTACTTATCGAACAAATACGGATAATTCACAAATCATGAACAGTATATACGCTTAAAAACCTGCAAACTATTAAAAAATAACACTCGCCAAGGTGCTATTTAGATATTAGCTATTTGCAATGACAACATAGACTAAGTATACTTATTATCACTCATACAAAGCGTGATATACTTTAGAGCAAAGAGTTGCCAAACACAAGAGCAGCTATGTCTCACCAAAAAGTACCGACTACTTGTGGTGTCATTAAACCAGCCGTGTTGCTATTCGATTTGCTTTTAAATTTAGTTAAAAATTAGATACGTGAACTTGTTGATCGCCAGACAAAAAATAATTGTCTCTAATAGCACAGCGTAAGTATATGTATATTGTTTATTAAACAGTGAACCGACGCCTAAACTTTGCATACGTGCGTCCACCTGCACTTTTGTACACGCCTCCAACAGCAGTACACCACTACATACTACATAGCACCTTGTTGACGCTTTATATGCCTATTTAAATACAAATAAGGTATGTTGCTCTATGACTCTAACTCAATGTCTCAATGTAAATCAAGTTAGAATCATGAAATCTTTTGGCAAATAGAATCTAGCTATAAAGATGATTTAGTTTATTTAGTAATCTCCAAGGATTATTTATGTAACAGTTGTTTGTAGTTTAAGCTGATTTGAAATCAAAATTATAATAAAACGTTTTAAAAAAAAGATACCTCCTCACTTCATAAAACATACCAAAAATATTCTAAATAAATTCGACAACTTCACCCGCAATTAATATAAAATAAATAATGAAATATTTATCCGTGAATTTGGAATAGTCTCTTGAGTCTTGATTTACTCGTGTATTGACACTCGAAAATTAGATAGACACTCCAAATTGATTTAACACTTCAACTCACTCACTAGTAGACTAAAATAATACAGCGCAAAATCAATTTTGATACTTATCGTTATTTTCCATTGACCGTAAAATAACACTCGAGGACCATTATAATCACTAGAGATGAAACGGATAGTTGTTTGGCCGGATACCGGATACCGGATATTCGGCTAGCTACGAAACCGGATAGCCGAATATCCGGCGGCCGGATATCCGGCTAGCGCCGCACAGGTATAGCGAAAGCGATCGGATCAATTCGTGCGGTTTCAGGTGTCATCGCGAGTGATCGAGGCAGGCGGAATGAGTGATTAGTTGTTTAGCGAAAATTAGTTGTTTAGTTGCTGCGTAAAGTGCGTGGTTTGAGTGCAATTTAAGAAAGGTTCTTTGAAATTCCTTGTGAGTTTTTGTAACTTTTCAGTTTTAAATAAAATCATAAATATTACCCGTTTTCTTAATATTTAGTAAACCTCAAAAAAACTTATATTTTAAAGTTGATTTTAGGAAATAGTCGTAGTTTTTGAACATCCGGTATCCGGCCGGATATTGAGTTACAATCCGATATCCGGCCAGATAATATATTTACGCCGGATAGGCCGGATACCGGATAGTACCGGATATCCGTTTCATCTCTAATAATCACCCATTATAAAGCTGACGCCGGTAATTAACAAAGCTGATAATTTATTAAATTAATAGATCACGGAAATATATTTTTTGGCCTGCGGTTTACGTACTTACCTATTACTCCAATAAAACGCTGATTTTTGTTTATGTGTATTGTGGTAAGTATGCATAATATTATGTGCATGCTATTTATGCAAAGTATTAAATATTCCTATCGTACCTAAAAAATACATAGTTCTTTCTTAAAATATTACGTAGAATTATGATATCATGCAACATATTATTATATAAGTGTCATTTTCCTCCTTTCATTCATAATATTGAGAATCTACAGTAAAATATTATGAAATCGAAAACATACTTATCCTCGAAGGTCGTTTGATAAATATGAATTAATCGACTAAGTATAACAACACTCGCTATCGGTGTTGCGATTATTCGATTTGTCATGGAAACGTGGAAACAATCAGGAAAGTAAATACGTAGAAGTACAGGTATTAATTATATCTAACACGGTTTTAAACTCGACGTATACTGACCAAGATATATAATTAATAAGTTCCAACTTCAAGTACGTTATGTGAATTGTTAAAGAACGAATACATTTGAATTAATTTTATTTAAATTATATTATGCTAGATGATGCCCGCGACATCTTCTAAGCGTATTTTACGTGGATTTCAGTTTATTTTATCATATTTTGTGGGAACTCGTTTGATTTTCCGAGATTAAAACCTGTCATGCTACATTTCCCGGAATGAAAACAATCTCTGTCTGAAAAATTTCAAAAGAGCAACAGCCAAATTTCTTGTTGGTTCTCCAAGGTATCATTCCAAACCAGTGGTAGGGTATAATAAAGGTTTTGAGTCTGTACCAAATTCAGTCATCATCAGTTAGACGGATGGACGCCCGTGTGACAGACATACTTTCGCATTTCTGATATTTGTTTGGATGCACCGTAATAAACCAGGTAAGTAAACAAAGCAAGAAAAGTAATATTGGGAGACTTTATTTTTCTAAAATATCCCCTGAGTAGGTTATCGTATAATTTGTTGCGGTACGTACAGTTTTGTATTTCCATTGCTTAACTAAATTTACATACGTGACTTGCTCTTGAAATATCTTTATTCTATATGTATTTTTATCCTTACCTATATTTTGCAGGCGTCGTTAAACGAATACAAAGTCGCTAGAAATAAAAACACAATGGCATTCCGATAAGATTGCTTACACAACCGTCTGCGCCAATACTTTAAATAGCTGAATATTGTGTTTGTTTAGCAAATTTACAATTGACAAAACACGTAACATTTGAATGAAAATACCTCATCAAGGAACAAAACAATAAATTGTATAGTATTTATTACTGCTTAGTATAATTGTCGCCATTATTCTCTACCTAGCAACCACACTGCGGATATAATGACAAGAGATAATATAGGAGATCTAAAGGTTCGCTATGTCGGTTCTAAGGATATTATAAACTATCTCTGCTACTAAATTTAATCCAAATCGCTAAAGCGGATGAGCCGTGAAATTGTTACAAACAGAGAGACAGACAGACTTTCGCATTTTAGAGTTTTTGAGACATTAAAACATGAAAATGTTACCTACAATATCGTACAGAAGTCATTTAAATCTTTCTTTATCATCATCATCAGTTTATCTTGATGAAATGAAATATATTATGTTGTAAGATAAACAATAATACAGATAAGGTACCTATTATTCAATATTTGGAACAATAAGATTGCTTTACAAAGCATTTCCAAGAACGGATAATAAATTACATAAACGCCGTACGCAGTTGCCAACTTTTCGAGTAAGTAAGAATTTCACTATCGTTTCTTAATAAACAACATTCCGAATTCGGCATTGTTGGCTTCAAATTCCACAACAGTGTCAAGACTAGGGGGGCGGGGAAATTAACAATAACTTTTATTCCAACAAAAGAAAAAATTGGGTTCCGTACCCAAAGGGTGCCAAGTTCACTGCCAACGGGACCCTATTACTGTGCTATTACTAAGCCTCCACAGTCAGTATGTCCGTCTGTCTGTCAGCGACGACCTCCGTGGCGCAGTGTGTAGCGCTGTTGCCTTAACGTGCGGTGGTCCCGGGTTCGGTCCCCGGCAGGGTCAATTTGGGAATTTATAATTTCTGAATTTTCCCTGGTCTGACCTGGTGGGAGGCTTCGGCCGTGGCTAGTTACCACCCTAGCGGCAAAGACGTGCCGCCAAGCGATTTAGCGTTCCGGTACGATGCCGTGTAGGTACAAACCGAATAGGGGTATGGGTTTAATATAACTGCCATGCCCCTAACAGGTTAGCCCGCTACCATCTCAGACTGCATCATCACTTACCATCAGGTGAGATCGCAGTCAAGGGCTAACTTGTAGTGGATAAAAAAAAAAAGAAAAGGCGAGCTATGTCTCATGAACCGCTGCTATAGCTGTTGAAATTTTGAAAGACAGTGATACTATGTATAAGCTATTAGTTATTACAACAAGAATATTGAAATTAAAATAAATTTATAAAATCTTGTAATTAAAAAGTATTTATATTGTTAAATTTTGTACAATGTGCGAGTCCGAGTCGCATTTGGCCGATTTCTTTTTGTTTTATAAAAAAAAAAAACAATCAGCGTTCATCCCAGTTGGTAAAAACTAGAAACCTTTAAGTTTATTATATTTTTCCAAAGAAAATTATAATACCTACATGAGTAGGTGAAAGAACTTGAAGTATAATTTGCTATAATCCGCCAAAGTAGACAAATCTATGTAGAACACCGTGTAGCTTGCAATATTCACCACCCAGTAGGCCAGAAATTATTTCATTATCATGGAGTTTCGCAAAATAACGCCTATTCTATCCAATACATGAGTAGGTACATGACCCATATCAAGTTTTAAAGTTCACATACGTACGTACAATACACGTTTTGATAATCCGTTCACGCAAAAGCGGACGATGACATCATTCGGCCATCGGCATCGATCACCCCATCGTTGGTAGGTAAGTTTGCAAAATTGTTAATACTCGGTACACTGTAGTAATTCAGCGATGGAAACAATATTTTATTACCGCAAAATATCCTTGGATCGGCTCCGAACCGGTGGTAGTGAAAAAATTACATAATGTGACACTTTTACGTCACATCACATGGAATAAATAAATTGTATTGATATTAGAATAGATAGTGGCACGCTATTGAAAAGCCCACGTAACTGGTCCACATGATGATGGATGAATAGAGGCGTGGAAGCAATTTTATCGAAATCCCAATGGCTGTATTAATTTTAATCGATGAGGTATCTAAAGATTTGCCTAAACCATACGATGGTTACAGGCTTTGTTTTCAAAATGGCGGACCTAAAATACAACATGGCGGTAAGCGAAGAGCATGGCGATTATGAGTAAGATCATTCAAAGTAAACTTGATGTATCGTAGACTATTTAAAAGCCATGATTTCCGTTTACTAAGAATGACAACCTGAAAATTTTCTTTGCAACCCGCAGTCTGTTTTTTGCAAGCGTTTTATCCTGGTATATTATAAGTTTATTATTGTGTGAGCCGGGGACGTACCTAGTGAAAGTGAAGTCTCGCAAGATATTCACCTTTGGCTGAATTAGCATCCCTGATCTTGGCTGTGACCCAGAAATAATGTTTCGATTTATTTATAAATTATAGCGCACGAATCGCGCGCCCAAAATATTCGTAATGGTATCCCATGTGTAGATTATTTATTCTTTCTCAATTTTTTTCACAAGATAAGTATTTTTATTTTCCTAAATAAGACTACATTTGACGTGTGGATCGATAAAATTGCTAAGACATTTGTTGATCCAATTTGACGAGTGGTCCGTGGATCAAACCTACGATATTTAAAGTCGTTGTATGAGCACAGAATACGTAATAGGTAGTAGGGACGAGTCTAACCGGCAGTTCGTCCGGTGTATCTAGTACCTATATACTATGTGCTTCTCATGCGCATATTCGATTTACACTATTCACAATTAAATAAATTGATTGATTGATTACTCGATGGTGTGTAGAACTTATCAAATAAAAAAGTAATTTATAAAAAACAAAAAACCCGACTGCTTGGATACCAAAAAGTATAAAACAAGACATGAATTGAAGTATTACATTATTATCTATTTAAATCGTATAATATTAATAAAATTTATCAAGGCGCAGTCGCACGTTAAGGTTAGCTATTGGACGTGCGACTGCGCCTGCGCAACGTTTTATCTGCCCGAAGTAGCACCTATTACCTATTCTGTGGTAGCAACAAAGGTACTAATAAGTATTTTGTATGAGAAGTAGTAATAAGCATCGGATTAATTTATTCGTAATGACGAGCGGTGATCACCATAACCATTCTCAATTTTGCATATGTTATAATGCTAATATTAATTTGGTAAAGTTCGTAAATCTGCTATTTTTCCTAAAAATGTGCTTATTAATTTTCGAGAGTCCTATCGCATCGACGTCACGAGACCTCGGCAATGAACGTCGGCCACTTACGAAAATGCCCGTAGACAATGCAAAAAAGTAGGTATTTTTAAGTATTTTCAAAAATACAAATTGTACGTATTTAGTACGTAGTGGACGTATTTATTTATTTAGTATTTAGTTTACAACTAAGTGGACTCGGAACTAATATTTTAATAGACCTTAAAAATTTTAGTCGGAAGTTATGTTAGTCGAATATGCGCTGCATGTGGGATTGATGAATTTATTGATTGATCGATTGAAGGAGTAAAAACCATCAAGTTTTTTGAGACTTGTTATTTCGTCACATTAAGCTTAGGTATACAATGATATGGTACTATACTACTGTAATATTTATTATGTTGTGAGAGTACGCCCCACCTACCCTCCACCCTTCGCCCTTCACCCTTTACCTATCCGCTGTGGGCCGCGTCATTTTCACTGTATTTCTATGATATCTCATAAGATATTCATCTAAATTGAATGGTGTAAAGGACAATTTTTGTCTAAATTAAATACTTGAGATGAGTAAGATATTTATTTTAATAAGGAATTAACGATTAAAACTATTTTGGTAAAACACCTTCGCAAGTAAAGCAGTGACCAAATTTGAAAATCATAAAAATTGTTATTGTGAGTCAACCTTAAAAGATAGTTATATGCTATCGCGGACTTTTTTTTAGAACTTTTTGAGAGAAACGTTTCCAGCATACAATTGTTGTCGTGTAACTTTAACGATTTAGGCAGCGCACGCCACGTAAGCTCTCAGATGAGATGGGTTTTTCCGACTTAACTCACATTATTGCAATTTTCGTGAAATCTCTAATTTTTTTGGAAATAAAATATAGCCTATTTTACTTGTTAATAATGTAGCTTTCTATAAGTAATATAATTTTTAAAAGTGGTTGAGTGGTTTTAGAGATAATCCAACCTAGTTTGATAGACATAGATGATATGAGTAGGAACTTTAAACATTTCCTTTGAAACCTCGTAAATCCTGAATTATCAATTAAACGGAAAAATGGTTTGAAGAACCTAGGTGTGATTTTAAAAGACCTATCTAACGATACCCCACTTGCTATAGAGCCTATCGACTATTGATAGGCTATAGAGCCTATCGACTTTTATTTATTAATTGGCTTCTGGTGGACGCAATTTTGTTTTCCTCAAATTCGGCCTCCGTAGTGACACTCAAAAGATTAAGATAAATCTAGTGGTGCAAGTATTATCAAAATCGGTTCAGCCGTTTTGTCTGTAGTGCGACACAAAGGAATACACAAAAATGGACCTTTGAAACCTCGTAAATCCTAAATGATCGTTAAAATGAGAAAATGGTCAAGGTAACCTAGCTATGATTTTGCAAGACCTATTCATCGATACCCCACTTGCCATAGTCTATCGACTTTTATTTTTTAATTTGTTACATTATGGCTTCTAGAAGCCGCCATTTTGTTTTTTCTCAAATTCGGCTTCCGTTATGACACTCAGAAGATTAAGATAAATCTAGTGGTGCAAGTCTTATCAAAATCGGTTCAGCCGTTTTGTCTGTAGTGCGACACAAAGGAATACACTAAAAATGAACCTTTGAAACCTCGTAAATCCTAAATGATCGATAAAATGGGAAAATGATCAAGGGAACCTAACTATGATTTTGCAAGATCTATTTATCGATACCCCACTTGCCATAGTCTATCGACTTTAATTTTTTAATTTGTTACATTATGGCTTCTAGAGGGCGCCATTTTGTTTTTTCTCAAATTCGGCTTCCACAGTGATACTCTACTGATATACTCGGCATAAACTGGTGCAAGAATCATCAAAATCGGTCCACGCGTTTAGGCTGTAGCTGTCCTGCAAGGAACAAAAATACATATATAGACTGATGAACACATAACCCTGTGCTTTCCTCAGTCGGGTAAAAATAGTAATAACATGCAAAACTAGTTAGTGTAGTTGTAATCTCAATTCTCGACCGATAGACGTCCGTCGTCCACAGATGGTCTCCTGCAAGGATCTCGCCAACCCGCTTTCCCCGTAGGACACACGGACACTGGACAGAGGTCATAGAAAAATTACAAATATGTAATAAGTACATTATATAAAAATAATTTTTCATTTTTCATATTCGGAAAGTAGTATTGTTTTGATCTGATTATTGGGTGGAAAATGCTGCTTCCCACCATAGGGAGGGAAAAACTCATACAAATTACTTCCCACTTATGGGCCGGAATGAACTTTCAAAATAGAACTGCTGTCAGCTGTAAAGAGTTTTTATGTAAAAAAAAACTACTAAAAAGAAATGCTGCGGCCATGTGACTTTCTAAACGGCCAGTGTGAACTTAGCGCAAACTTCTTTGAGCGGAATAAACAGCAACAATAATTACGCGGTGAGTTCCATATTTAAAATTTAAAAAGTCGACATAAATTGGCGGGATACTAATTTCTGTTAAGTATTTGTGACGGAATTCAAATAAATAGCTAATAGGTACCTAATCTTAGATTTGAATAATATTAAAAATGAGTTCAAGCGATTCTGAAATGTTGACACCAGATTCGATTAGAGACGAAGCAAATAGTGTTATTGAAAATATTTTGCCAGAAATATCAAAAGAAAGATATATAAACACATACAATAATTTTATGAAGTGGCGAGCAGAGAAGAATATAAGATCGTTTTCCGAAAGTGTATTTCTTACATATTTTAATAGACTGTGTAGTAAACTACAGCCTTCTACGCTATGGAGCCGATATTCAATGCTCAAAAGTACACTTAGTGTAAAACATAATGTAAATTTGAAAGAATTTCATAATTTAACATCATTTTTGAAAAGACAGTCTCAGGGGTTCAAGAGTAAGAAATCTAAGGTTTTCACCTCTCATGAAGTGGAAACTTTTTTAAATGATGCTCCTGACGAGATATATTTGGCAGTGAAGGTAAGTTTACCTAAGTATTCATGGATTTATTCTAAAAATGAACGTATTTATTACATAAATACTAAAAAATTACATGATTTTCACAGGTGGTATTGATACTCGGTATAAGCGGCGCTTGCAGAAGCAGTGAACTCACAAATTTGACAATTAAGGACATTGAAAGTCAAGGCCAATTATTACTAGTAAAACTGACTAAAACAAAAACAAATATTGAGCGCTCGTTTGTAGTACAAGAAGAGTTTACACAAATAGTAAAGAAATATCAAAAAATGAGACCTAGTGATGTAAAAACGGACCGTTTTTTTTCTCAACTATCAGAAGGGAAAATGCTATAAACAAGTGATCGGTAAAAATAAAATCTCAGGTATGCCGAAGCAGATAGCAACATATTTGAATTTACCAAACTGTGAGCAGTATACCGGACATTGTTATAGACGAACGTCAGCAACATTTTCAGCCAATTCAGGGGCAAACATGACAACGTTAAAACGACATGGAGGCTGGAAATCCAGCACAGTCGCCGAAGGCTACATTGAGGATTCAGTTCAAAATAAAATTAAAATTTCAACCAAATTAGCTGAAACTATAAAAATACGCCCCAATTCGCCTCAGACGACAACTTCCAGGGAGTATCCGCCATGTAATTCATCGTCTGATGAAATACCACAGTCTCCTACTTTTACAGATATCCAGAACAGCCAAATTTGTCATAATATATCAAACAGTATAAACATTCCAAACAAAAATGTTACTTTCAATTTCACGAATTGTCCTAATTTCACAATTAATTTTAAATAGGTACATACTACTAATATTATTATATATTATCAATAAATAGTTTAGATAAACAACTAGTTTTATTTTCCTCATATTCGAAATGAAAAGTAGAGTGTATAACTCGGGCAAAAGAATCAATTCCTACTCGGACTATAGCCGCCCTCGCTACGCTCGGGCGTCTAAATACCTCGGGAAATGATTCTTTCGACCCTCGGTTAACAATCTACTATTCCAAAGCAGCCGGTGCAATATTTGTATTGCAACATGTTTGTTTGTATTGAAACACAATCGTTTGTTGATAAAACAGTAGTGCCGACTAGGCACGTACTTCCTGTTACAGTGTTATATTTCAATAATTATGATAATTTTGAGTTACTGCGCATTAGATTATTATAATCACTACTAAAATTACTTACTTACTTACTTTACTCTACTTAACGAATAATAAGTATGTCCCACTACCTAAAGATCTAAATGAGCTAGTAAAGTAGCTCATTTATATTAGAGGTATTAGTGAGATATAAACCTATTATTCCGCAACTAAAACTGACCAATCATGAAATTACTAAAATAAACTATCTGCCCCCGTATTCTAAATAAAAATAGTATTTCATAGCTAAAAAAATCCATCGATAAGGACTAATATTAAAATAAGTTTAAACATATCTGCAAAATCAGTTAAGTAGGTACTTATAGGTGAGTCATTTTAGTTATGTAAATTGTTAGCACAGAAACTCTTTCCATAGATTTTTAGCTGTACCTATGCTATAGCGGCTTTGGGTAATACCTTATTCGTATCTTTGAAATGGCTCAGATAGATATTGTTCTAATGCATTGGAGCTTTTATATATATCTTCCAAGTGTCTTATAGACTTCCAAGTGTTTTGCTGGTTCACAGTCGCGAACAAGTGTTTTGATTCGATTGAGTCGATTTACGTTTTATCTCTTCTTATCATTGATTAAAATTGTTTCATGAAGGCGGGCCATAGACCTAGCTTCATCAAACTGGCTGTTATAGCATCGAAATATGGCTGCTATAGGTAAAAGCCAGTTTCAGGCTGCGGCCAGCGAGTATGGCCAATCTATTGCGTATTGCATAGATATCGTTGCTTCCGGTGGATTTTTCCGATCTCACTAACAAGTGGCGCTACATAATTTATTAATGGAACCAAATTAAAGCATTCCAATTCTTTCTAAGCCTGACGCTCGCGAACCACACAAACATTTAACATACGGCTTGACCTTGAAATGAGGCATTTATAGCTAACACGTGTAAATCGCCTCAGGGCACCAAAGACAAGGTCAAACCCGATATCATCACTTCACAAACTAACAGTTATCTACTGTTTATGGGGCAGGCTTTTGACAACATTTTGGTTCTTGTTATAACTTATATAGGTACTCATTCGTTTGAACACCTTTGATTTTAGCACCTTTTATTACGGAATACTTAGATGAAGAGATAGCTAGCTACAGAGATGGCCTAATAGGGATGATGCCTATGTCAAAAATAAATTATTTCTAACTGATTATTAAATAAAGGGTCTTCCAAAAGACCTAAAATTCGGTTAGTGTTAAGTTTGATGACCATTTTAAAATATAGATTAAAGAAAAATATTGCGTTGAAATTTTATGACGTCACAACTGAATTTCATACAATTTCCATACTAGAAGTGCGTTTTTAAGTTTGACAAAGAGTTGCTGATTTGATTGAGTTGTCATCATCCCAAAGTTAAGCGTTACTAGACACCTAGGTACTTTTTATTTTAAAAAGTAATATACTCGAATTATATTTTAGTGGGTATAGGTTAACTGCCTCGTTGGTCTAGTGGTTGGCATGTTCGACTGCGGCCGACGAGATCCCGGGTTCGAGTCCCGGGTCGGGCCATACTTGAATATTGGGTTTTTCTGACTAGAAATTCTCAGTACTAGCCCGGAGTTAGGAAGTTGGCGGTGTTTCACCCCCGTGCCTCGGAGAGCACATTAAGCCGTCGGTCCCGGTTATTATCACTAACATGATAATAGTCGTTAAAGCCCGCCAACCCGCATTGGAGCAGCGTGGTGGGTCTAAGCTCTAATTCCCACTCTCCTATGAGAGTGGAGGCCTGTGCCCAGCAGTGGGACGTTAATGGGTTGTAGTAGTTGTGGTGGGGTATAGGTAATAGGTATGTAATATGTATAGCTATCTAATATCTATTCACACTCTCATTACGCCGTATATTTGCTATAAAGCGTGCCCTAATCAAGTAGCATGTTGATTTTTTTAAATAAAATAATTCTATGCACAATATGGACATATGGACTGATGCGGTTAAGTAGTATCCATAGCTAACTGACAAATGGCAATAAAAGTAGGTATTTAATTTGTCATAATATAGGGTATGTTCCGAAATACACTGCGAGCACTGTAAGGTGTGACGTCAATTTAGTATACTGCGAAACCGTTCCTTTATAGTTAGCTACACTGGTCACTGTTTAAAACGGAACGCAGTCAGCACTGAGAGCACCTTACCTCGAAAACGCCAGTACTCACAGTATAAAAATGGCGACGATTTATGACGTCATATATTTCCCTAGGATACTGCGGCACTATACTGTCACTCCATAGCGGAACGAATTTCTCCCCAGTAAGAGCACTGAACAGTGCTCTCAGTGTATATCGGAACATAGGGATATTATCATCAAGTTTAAATAACGGAAGACCTTGTCAGTCTAATCGCACGGTAATTCAATGTGTTGCGAATGAATTTTAACAATAATTAATATTCTACATTAATACCTACTGACCTAGCAGCTGGCATATTATCTAAGTGTTACTAATTATTGACATAACAACAGTCATATCATACAAACATGTTTGATATCAGCAACAATAAAATTCTAAATGAATATACCTACACAGAATGGAAAATATTATATGACCTAAAAAGAGTTTAGGCTAGTAGATTCTGGAATAACATACCGCCTCCTTTCCAGATTCTGAAAAAATTCTATTGATCATGATAATATTCTCCAAATATTTAAGACCTTCAAATCACAGATAACGAGCAACGGTTATTATTTTTAATATCAGCAGCATTACTTTTGCAATTAAGTAAGTATATAGAAATCGTGAGCAAAAAATTGTTGACATTCTTATTATTAATGTTAGTTATAATAAACTACATATAAAATCTTAATTAGATTAAATCCTAATATCAAAACATACGAAGCATGTTACAACTTACAGTAAAAATTTTAAGAATTGAGAATGAATATTTTATTTACTTATTTACAAACAAAGTGGCCTTTAAAAAATACTAATAATAAAATTCGTCGAACTATTCGCGTCTGTTTACCATTTTTATTATCTAACTAGCTATTAATGGATTGACAACGAACTTATTTCTGATTATTCAGTATTATTGAATAAATAAAACTGAATAATCGATATCTAGGTGGGCGATAAAAGTTAAAGCTATCCCAACTGATAATTCTAAAAATAATATGCACTTAGGTTGGGGAAAAAATAATTAAATAAAAATCTTACTTAATATTATAAATGCGAAAGTTTGGATGGATGTATGGATGTATGGATGTTTGTTACTCAATCAAACGCCAACGGCTGAACGGATCTGGCTGAAATTTGGCACAGAGATAGAATATAGTCCGGAATAGCACATAGGCTACTTTTTATCCCGGAAAATTAAGGAGTTTCCGCGGGAACCAAAAAACCTCAATCTACGCGGACGTAGTCGCGGGCATCTGCTAGTTCTTTCCATAAAACCGATTTCCAACGCCACTGTAAAGTACAAAATAATTTTGATTTCTACCCACTATGTTGAAGTTGGGCGGGTATAACAAGGATATTTATAAGCAAAGTTGACGCATCAGACTCGCCCGCCCGACTTCAACATAGTGGGTAGAAATCAAAATTATTTTGTACTTTACAGTGGCGTTGGAAGTCGGTTTTTTGGAAATAATTTTTATTTTTAACTTTTTAGTATCAGGGTTGAGGATTTGGAGTCAGAATTTTTTTATGAGACCACCTCGAGAGCTTCCTCTACTGACTGATAGAATTTTTTTTTTCAAATCGGTTCAAAAACCACGGAGATATGCATTATGCACCGACATACATTTTTAAAAAAAATACGCGCCAAATTGAGAACCTCCTCCTTTTTTGGAAGTCGGTTAAATAGATAGATTTTATTTATCTAAGTTTAAGATAATCGATACTTATTTCAGTAATCTAGTGACATTGATATAAGATGGCAGGTATCAAAGCTTAGCTAAAAAATTCCGCTTTCAACCGTGATATTATCAGCTGTAAGAATTCCATTAGGATTGATAGACAAACTAACCTAAAGTCCATTCAAATGTAATATTTATAACAGCAATCATACTAATTTAATAATATGCGAGTGTGTTTGATAGTTGGTTTGTCCTTCAATTACGTTGCAACGGAGCAAAAGAACGACGTGATTTTTTGCATGGATATAGTTGAGGACCTGGAGAAGGACATTATGCAACATTTTATCCAGGAAAAATAAGGAGTTCCCGTGGGAATAAAAAAGCTTATTCCACGCGAACGAAGTCGCGGGCATCAGTTAATCTATACTAATATTATAAATGCGAAAGTTTGGATGGATGTATGGATGAATGGATGTTTGTTACTCAATCAAGCCAGACAAACGGATCTGGATGAAATTTGGCACAGAAATAGATTATGGTCTGGAATTTATAGCACATAGGCTTTTATTCCAGAAAATTAAAAAGTTCCCTCAAACTACGCAGACGAAGTCGCGGGCATCAGCTAGTACTTAATAATCATATTTGCAACGTGTTCTTTTATTTTGGTATTGTACGGAGGAAAAACTTTTATCTTACACACTGCGTCACCGATATTATAACATAAAACATTATATTATGCTTTCGATATCAACTATTACATATTCAGTGCCGATAGGTACTCCAGTTCCACGTGTTTTATGTAATATGATGATTGTGTTATCAATATGTTTACGTTTAAATTTTCCTTTCAATCACTGTTTGTATACATTTGTTACAAGGTACCATTCAATCTTTCCGTAAGACTATAAGCAGGCGGGTCAGCATGGCATGCATTCGGTCGTTAACGGGCCAGCGGAGGGCGAATTGCCCATACAAACGTAATACCAAAATAATTTGTATTTCAAGAATATTTTTACCATATGCGATTATTAAGATTGAACTTGTATTTATCTAGGTCCCTGGATAATTATCTTTTCAAAATACTTTCCCAAAATGAAATGTAAGCACATTGCGTTTCGCATGTTTTTATGACATAAATGACATGTTTTCTCCTTATTTGTTTCATATTAAAACCAACGATATCTCACGTACAAATTGATCAGGAACATAGCCTATATTGTCAAGTTACAGAATAACAACACGAAGTTAAGAGCACAACAATATTTCATTCATCATTTTTGGTATTCACGGAACAAGACCAAAATGTATTACAAACTCTGAACGCTCATATTGCTATAGCGCTTGCACGCGATCTTGTATCATCAGCCAAATAGAGATAGCAATATACCGGCAAATTTATATTTGCGGTTCGAATAGAAGTTGCGAGCGCCGCTCCCCGGCCTCTTTAAGGAGTATGGACTAATAATAAAAGTTTCGTTGATAAATCTAAAAACTCAACATTAGGTACCTTTGTGTTTTCTTTTATTGTAAACTAGATAATGCCCGCGACTTCGTCCGCGTGGACTAAGTTTTTTCGATTGCCGCGGGAACTCCTTAATTACCGGGATAAAAAGTAGCCATGTCTTTGAATGAATGAATGAATACGCCATTACAGGAAACGGGGTGGGATTACAGTCAATGGCTAAATTGTAGTTGAATAAAAAAAATTGCCTGAAATACCTACACTCAAATAGTGCAAAAGCGTACAACTTTTCGTCTCATTGATGACGTAAGTCCTGAAAGGATCCTTTGTCCCCTCTATTGATCCGGGAGGCGCGCCACGTTACTCTCAGGGTCAACTTTGTTTGACACCTATCCCTCTCCAGCAAATATGCTTGTCTCGCTCACTCAGTGTTGCCGTTTTGTTAGGCTAAAAACCACCAATAACTGGTAGAGTGCCAGATATCATTAGTTTTTATAGGCAATATATTTTAATAAACTGTCATTTCACGACTCGTTTTTGTTGTAAATTATTGTATATTTCCGCAACATGATTTGAATTACGTCGAAAAAAACAGCTGGTTTCTTGTATCTTGTATAAAAATATATATTTTAAACAGTTCTAAACGTGTTTGTTTTTTATTAGATGTTAGCTTTTCCCCAGAAAAAAAAATCTATTTAATTTAATTAGCTATTTTGTTTAGATTAATTCTATTTTTGTCTGTTTATTTATATGAGATTTTATTTTTATTGGTACCCATTAAACCCAATGTATTACAAATAAGTAATAACCATAACATATTATCTCTATTATGTTTGCAATCATTTGACCTCACTTTGAAACAACATATCAACATATTATGAAACCACCACTATCGCTCTTAGTAGTATTTTTTTTATTCACTACAAGTTAGCCCTTGACTGCAATCTCACCTGATGGTAAGTGATGATGCAGTCTAAGATGATAGCGGGATAACCGCATAGGATAGGGGCATGGCAGTTATATTAAACCCATACCCCCATTCGGTTTCTACAAGGCATCGTACCGGAACGCTAAATCGCTTGGCGGCACGTCTTTGCTGGTAGGGTTGTAACTAGCCACGGCCAAAGCCTCCCACCAGGCCAGACCAGGGAAAATTCAGAAATTATAAATTCCCAAAATAACCCTGCCGGGGATCGAACCCGGGACCTCCGCACGTTAAGACAACAGCGCTCAACACTGCGCCACGGCGGTCGTCGTAGTGGAAAATTTGAATCTTTAAAGCAATAAGGCCGCTTCTGCATACATAATTTTAGTTAGCTGTACTTTTTGTATTCTTTCTTGTTCGTAATAAAGTATTCATCTATCTGCCTTCTTTTACAAATTGTATGCATTTAACAAACCCAAATAGGTTCATAAGCACATAGTGCATTATGTCCCTTTGAAAACAAATGAATGGAGTTCCCCGAAATATTCGCCAATTTTAAAGCAGACCTTCGAGCCCTGGCAACCCCAAAAACGCCCTTGACAACGAGCGACCCCACCGAAACGTGCCCGGAAATAGGCCACGAAACCTTGATTTATTGCATCGAGGGTCGAGACCTAAGCCATGGAAACCGACTTGTGGTCCATGAAGGCAAATCCTATAGTGAGGCTTCTACAATACCGCTTAAAAAATACTTGTTTTTGTTTAACATCGAAGTAGAGTTTATTTTTACTGAGTAGGTATACTCTATATTTTATAAAGCAGAGCAGAGGTTCCTTTTCGTACAGTTTTACGAAAATTGCCCGAGAACTTTTAGGGGGCAGCTAAAAGTTTGTAAGGTAGTTTTCTTGCATTGAAGAAGTGCATTCTTCAACAATAATTATTGTTATAATAATATCAATTGTTGTAAATGTAACTATGGTCGTCAGTACTATTATATTATTCTGTGCTATGGTAGGTATTCTTGGTGCCACAAAGAATTTCAGCTAAAACTGAGAGTTTTATCAAATGGGGGTTCCGGGTTTGGGATCGTTGCACTATGCGTATGCATAGTAGCAATCATTAAAAGTCGTCATCGGCCTACTGCAGTGTGACCACAATCACGAACAACACTCAAGACTTACTAGCTTCCTCAGAACTGAAATGCTTTGTTTCAGAAAGAACGCCGAAAATTAAATCAAAACAATTGAGAGTGTAGCAATGATTGATACAGCTTTTTTGCAATCAACCAGCTTATATTATGGATTGTTCAAAGCTCTGGGTCATCTTCTTGTTTTAGAATTTTAATCCTTATTATTTTAGGGACATCAAGGTAAGTGACATAAAACTGTCATTTTGAAATAGCACTCGAAGCACATTTCAAACTGTCATTAGTGATTAGGTACCTATATTCTCTTTGCTGTCATTCTGAATTGAGCGATGGCAGTAGCCCCCTGTTGTTTTTTACGAGTCAAACATTGAAATAAATTCTACATCAACGTAATTGGCGGAAGTAAAAGTGCTCATTCATACTTAATATTATAAATGCGAAAATGTGTTGGTTTGTCCCTGCAACGAAGTATCGGATCGACGTAATTTTTTGCATGGGTATGGGTGAGGTGAGGCCCTGGAGAGTGACATAGGCTACTTTTTATCGCAGAAAATTGAGGAGTTCCCGCGGGAATTTAAAATAACTTATTCAGCTAGTGTTATAATAACCGATAGTGAATTAAACCCAGAGAGACCAGCTGTTGCACTAAATATAGTCATTGTTGATACAACTCATCCATAGATGACGTAGGCGTTTGCGTTGGCGCCTCGCCATTGTCGCACATTCAATGCTTTGTTTGGTTTTCATAGTAGATAGATAGATAAATTCTTTATTGGCACACAAGAAAAAAACAGTAAACAAACGAAAAAGAAGAACAAGTGCGCAAAGGCGGTTTTATCACCAAGTGATTTCCAGTGACAAACCTTCATTAAAATATGCTATTATAATGAAATGGTATAGTGCTGTGTTACACTATTATAGTTATGCTTCTGTACCGTGTACCTCTATACAAGGTGAAACTAACTGTCTGACATGTGGAAGGACGTGGGAACTGGGAATCCACCGCATTATTATCCGAAGAAAACTCCTACCATTATTGGATTAATGGAAAGGGGTCACGAGTCACCACCCTCAGTACTGACGACGCAGAGAGAACTGTCTGACATCCATCATATCAAAGCACATCCAAAACTACAGCTGGTTCAGAAACTTGAGATTTTACTAACTTAGTACCTATTCATATATCTTGATTCGCTGCATAAGGATGCAGTGCAATCATCAATTGAATCATTTCGTTGTCTCGAACTACGAGTATATTAATCGGCACGTTGGGGAAAATCACAGAAACGTGGCGCCAGATGGAGAGGTGCCAGCCCTGTTTAACTACTTTAAAATATTATGAGCATTTATGTAACGGTGGTTTCCCACCGTGTGTGAAATCACGAGCCCAGTTCAATAATTCCTTCGGAGTACGGACTCAAACGGTAAGTCTAGCTTGAATTATAAAATGCTTTACTACTCTTTGTGGCAGTTTGCGCTTTTACTGTCTGTTTTGTCTATAAGATCTTGTTCTGCCTTAAAGTTGAAATCTCGACAAAGTCTAGCATGACACTGAAAACGCAGAAGTAGCTTGAGAAGAAGATAAGTCTATGTCCACAAATGCTAACCGGAGAGAATGTGTGGGAATAACAATATCCTATTGGCTACATGCCATACAAAACATTTCTTAACTCCATCAACCACGTGGTCAGAAGTCTAGTTAATCCGCTCCCCTAAACAAAACTATAACAAGCGCGATTCACATCATCGTAAACCATGAGAAGGCGCCTTAGTAAGGATATAAATATTGTGTGAAGTGACAATGCGTTAGTGTACTATTTTATTGACTTGTTTACCTAGGTGTCATGCGGGAACTTCGACGTTATAGTGGATTTGCTCCAGTCTGTGGCCTTGTTGATCCGTCATGTGCATGGGCAGATGCCCATTACAATCTTAACATAAGTGATAAGATTATGTTAAAGTTGTAATGACTCCTATATGGCTAGCATGCGCACTACGAGTAAAATTATGTCTACCCGTTATCTCTCTCTCTACCGAAGCTAACATAGTTACTTGTCTCGTTACGTCAAAAGTAGAGATAAAAGTAATATTTCTTATGTGTGGTATTTTTCTCTACGAACCTTTACATGCCGACAATTTTTTTCTTGTAATATACCGCATTTTGTGCATGTTAGGGCAAATGAAAAATTTGCCGGCAACGACAACATCTCTCTCTCTCGTCGCGAGATAATCTCGTTGTGCGCATGCTAAGCACATTTGTGCTTGTGTGCAAGACCCTTAATACAAACGTGTGATAGGTACACACGCCAAGTTAGAGTTTGCGAACGTAAAATTATAATGACCGGATTAAACCAATCCTAATGCACAAAAGGAAAACTGAAGTACCTACAACTCTAGGCCTTGTGAGTTCCTGAAAGTCTTCTATGGAACAGACATAGACTTATTATATTACTAGGGAACAGAGTATAACATTTTCCCATATAAACGGAATAAACTACGTTAAAAAACAGCTGAAAGTATCATGATAAAAGTATTACTTATAGCTCTTATAACAAAGGCAAGAGGATAAGAAAGGATTTTATGGGGAAACCCTCAACAATCGGAAAATATGAAGAAGAAAAAACTACTCTATCGCCGGTAAAGGTTACTTATCTTGAAGAGACTCAATGGCCGAACTAGATAAAATCTAAAATAACTAGATTTTACCTTCAACTTTGGTCTGGTATTGGATCTGTCAGAAATACTTTTCATCTCGTGTGTTTCAACAGAGTTGAAGCAGTAGGTAACTGCCATGCTCCTAACAGGTTAGTCCGCTACCATCTTAGATTGCATCGTCACTTACCATCAGGTGAGATGGCAGTCAAGGGCTATCTTGTAGTAAATTGTTTATTAAAGGTACGATTATATAGTTAGGTAGGACTATCGAATTGTGTAAGGTCGAGAATAATAACTGTGGATTTTCACGCAAAATATCCTAAATTTTTTTTAATAGTTTTTACACAGTAACTTTTATTTGTGAAATTTTATAACAAATAATTTAATTTCATTTAGGAATAGATAGTTGTAAACGCGTCCAGGGTTGAGACGATGAAAACAGCAAAATATATTAATTTATTTAGTAAGTACCAGAAACTTAACTCAAACATTGAAAGGACATGAACAAGAACAACTTATCTCTTGAAGAGATTTGTTCCAGGTGACCCAGAATGTGAGAACAGTGAAATATAAAAATAACTGAGTAGTAAGAAAATATAATTTAGTAAGTAAATAAAAAATACAAGCGAAAAACAATGATGTATTTCGTAAGAGACCACACAAACATGGCCTACTTAATTCCAAAACGTCGATAGTAAACAAATCACACGAATCCGAGGACATGACTGATATCGGTGCTGGAAAAATGCCAGCCAGTCAAATCGACGATTCGCTACGTGAACTACTCGATAAGCTTTATGGTTGTTTAATACTTTTGCGTATAAATTTAGATTTTTGTGTAGGTACTTAATCTGACTTACATTTTGATGAACCCGAATATAAGTACCTAGCTGAGGTCATACCACGGCCATACTGCCAATGCATAAAGAAATTTCATTATTGTTGACTTTAATCCTTATTTTAGGAACGTCAAGGTACGTGACATGAAACTGTCACTATGAGTAGGTAATATTGCTCAGGTATTGCTTTAAAAACGTTGACAGTATGGCCCCTGACATTTCTCGATAAAATAATATCTAAAAATAATCGTGTCAATATAAACAAAAAATGATATTTAAAATTTGAATCTTGCAATGATTATGCATCAACTCCTAAATTATTGCGTTTTAAATTGATCTTCAACACAATGGAAATTTTATAATCCGAAATTCAACAGTTTTACCTAATCATGAATCATGGAAGGCTTCGGCCGTGGCTATTTACCACCCTACCGGCAAAGTTCCGGTACGATGCCGTGTAGAAACCGACTAGTGGTATGGGTTTCATATAACTGCCATGCCCCTAACAGGTTAGCCCGCTACCATCTTAGACTTCACCATCACTTGCCATCAGGTAAGATTGAAGTCAAGGGCTAACTTGTAGTGAAATAAAAAGTTAAAAAAAACTTTTGCGTTAAGTATAGGTAAATTTATATTTGGAAGTATGGATTATTTTAGTAATTTAGTATGTTATGGAACCTTAATAAATAGTTTATTTAACCTTCAATTGACCGGCTAGCTCCTATTAAGCAACACTAAATACGACTTATTTACCTACTTCAAACAAAACGTAATATTGCATTTCAAACACGTGGTAGTAGGTATATTCACGCTTGATAGGTATAATAATTATTCATACAATACATAATATTGTTTATATGTATGTAGGAACTCAATATACTGTAGAAACGGTATAACTAATTAATTAGTTAAGGAGTACCCTGTTGTTAGTACATAAATTGATAAATAAATAATGTAATACACTAGACCTTGATATCCATAACTGGAATGTTTTAACCCGGTTCTATGGGGCCCTTACTAATAAAAATATACAATTCATTAACTTACCTATAATATGTTATACATATATCATGCTTTATAACACTCTTTAAATGTGTAACAAACATAATACATATGTATTGTGTTAATGCTATGTATACTTAATACTTAAAAGCATTTTAGTTCCCCAATATACTGAATAGGTACAATGCTGTACAAAGTTGCATAGGTATGTAATGAAAATTTAAATAACTTGTTTCCGAAATTTGACGTTGGGCTCATTAATATAACAAACTAGTAGGCCCGGCAGACGTTGTCCTGCCCTATCTTGCTCGCAATTATTCCATATTTTCGCACCGTTTAAACCTTCCCTGGACTACAAAAAACAATTCAAAACAAAAATCAGCTAAATTGGCCCAGTCGTTCGCGAGTTTTAGCGAGACAAACGAACAGCATTTGATTTTTAAACATATAGAAGATATGTGATAGGTTAGATCAATATCTAACCTAAAGTGAGGTTTGAGTGAGATTTACTTGAATGAAAACAGTTAAAAATGGCCAATCAGAATAAGAGCAGAACTCCCAAAGCTGTTAATGACAAAAGAAAGTAAGTACATAGAAGAAACAAGAAACAAATAGTTGTTTCCTAGGAGTTTATGTAAAACAAGTGAATCGTGAAGTATTAAAGAAATCGTAGGGCAGTGGACAAGTATGAAATAACAACAGGTAGGTAGAAGGTATTCCCAGATAAATTCAGCAAAAAAGTACATTGAATTTCAATAAGCAACTCATATAAGGTAAACCTATACATTCATTTGTGATAGGACCAATTTCATACGGCCCCGTTCATTGCTCTATTTCTGAGGCACGGAATCCAAAAAAAAGGAATGTGCCATTCCGATTTACACATAAAGCCAGGCGCAAACAAGTTATTAATAAAGACAACTTCGCTATATGACACTGTAACGGTAGTCAGAATTCGGCAGGGCAGAATTTTGCGACCCAAAAATTACTTAATACACTGGTAGGTAATTATTGTAGCCTGGTGATGAACTTTTAATGAGCTTGATTAAAACTCGAACAAAGAAGAAGGTAGAAGACGGTTAAGTACGGGTAGTCATGGTTAAACTTATATTTGACCACTTCAAAATGGCACTTTGAGTTGCAATAGTCACAATAATTCTTCTACTTTTTTCCAAAAAAGAAGAGAAGAAGTCTAAGATTACTGCCTTTATCCCACTCACTGCTGTCTGTTAGATTTTTGGTGGGCAAGTTTAACGATAGCTTTCTATCGTGCAAACGACCCTAAGAAAAACATCAAATTTTAACATATACTTTGCAACTTGCACAGAATATATTGCAAGAAAAAAGGAAAATCCTTTAGCTTGACCCTGGATACTACCTTGGTTAGGGATACACGGGTTACCGCAAGGAATTCCTCGGAGGCCGCTTCTTTTCCTCGTGTATGTTATGCGATAACTTCAGAATGGCGCGCAGTAAGCCATGGAATGTGGTAGCAGAAATGCGTGAAATTCGAAGCCGATGTTTACAGTAGCCTAGCTTAAGTGCCTCCTCATTTTCTACGTGAATTATGACCAGGCGTCGTGTGTGACGTGTGTTATTGGACAATTTTTAATGGCTTTGAGTGTGAGAAATATTCCTGGGAAAAATTATAAATTTTAATGACACCTATCTAATTTACTACTGGCGTGATGCAGATCTATGGAGTGGATTAGGAACAAGACTCACTGTCTTTTTTATATTAACTTACCTTATTTACTTCATAATATTAGAATCTAAATACTTAATGAACAAAAAAAACACGGAAAAGAAAGGGCGTAATGCCTTATAGACCAGTGCCGAAGCCTTTGAAAATGGTAAAAAGTGAAAAAAAATCATAGTAGGATGAAACCCATTGGAAATGGAAGAGAATACAACAAAAATGAAAGGAAAAATAATTTACGGGCGATCTGAGATCGGGAAGTGGAAGGGGGTGGTTTTTAAGGGTAAAAAACGGTTTTTCTCGATTTCCGGCAAAACTACACGTCCTATGGACAAAAATTAAATTGCAAAGTTGCAGGTAATAAAAAGATCTACAACTTTTATATTTACACTTTTTTCACATTACCTCAAAATTTATGTGAAAAACTCAAGTAACCAAGTTTTTGGTTTTTTATTTTTATCTTCTACAAAACAATTTTTTTTTTTACAAAATTTAGTGAAAACGTTCCGTTTTATGTCCCAAAAACACTGTAATTTTTTGGATTTAAAATATTTATTATTATACCCTTATTTTGACTTAATATCGAAAAAGCAGGCCTATTTTCAATCGAAAATTCTCCCGTCAAAATATCTGCTTTTTACAAAAAGTCGGTAGGTTTTTTGTTTGTTGAAATCTCTACTTTCTGATGGTGTAGAAAAAAATATACATTACTATGGTAAATTTTCTCAGAAAATGCAAAATACTAACTCGAACTCGAATCCAAATTATTTTTTTTTAATCATAAAAAATATACCTCACCGTGGTAAACTTTCTCAGAAAATGCAAAAAAGCGAAAAGAACATAAATCCGATTTTTAAAAAAAATTATTATGTACAATTTTGAGCTACTTATTAAAATTTACACTTTAATTACTCGAAAAACGTAAGATTCCATATAACATTGATTAACAAAAAATCAAGAAGACATAAAACATAAAAATTGCACAATACATGCGACATTGGACATAATGATTAAAAAAAATATTCGGATTTGAGTTATTTTCGTTTTTTTTTTGCATTTTCTGAGAAAATTTACCAAAGGAAGGTATATTTTATATGATTTAAAAAAAATCGGATTCAACTTCGAGTTAGTTTTTTGTATTTTCTGAGAAAATTTATCACAGTAATGTATATTTTTTTCTACACCATCAGAAAGTAGAGATTTCAACAAACAAAAAACCTACCGACTTTTTGTAAAAAGCAGATATTTTGACGGGAGAATTTTCGATTGAAAATAGGCCTGCTTTTTCGATATTAAGTCAAAATAAGGTTAAAATAATAAATATTTGAAATCCAAAAAATTACAGTGTATTTGGGACATAAAACGGAAGGTTTTCACTAAATTTCGTACAAAAAAAACTATTGTTTTGTAGAAGATAAAAATAAAAAACCAAAAACTTGGTTACTTGAGTTTTTCACATAAATTTTGAGGTAATGTGAAAAAAGTGTAAATATAAAAGTTGTAGATCTTTTTATTACCTACAACTTTGCAATTTAATTTTTTTCCATAGGACTTGTAGTTTTGACGGAAATCGAGAAAAACCGATTTTTACCTTTAAAAACCACCCCCTTCCACTTCCCGACCTCAGATCGCCCGTAAATTATTTTTCCTTTCATTTTTGTTGTATTCTCTTCCTTTTCCAATGGGTTTCATCCTACTATGATTTTTTTTGGTTTCAAAAATTATCGACACTGGTCTATTAGTATATAAACTGACTTTGAATTGTTACAAAGAACACTGCTCGCTTCACTCCACTCTGTAGTGTACTTTGTGCCTTAGTCTCCACGTGCAAAGATGTTACAGGTTTTTAATTTTACTGACGCTGAAAATGTGTGGACGCAACGTCGAGGACTGTTATCTATATTGCTCGTATGAAGCTTACACGTAACACGTGGATCATGTACTTGCGTGGGAAGTTGATATAGGTACTGAACTAGGTACTCCTATAGATAGGTCATCGTTTTTACATTCTCCGTCTTAAAATGTAGACTACTTTTCTGGCGCCATATCGATGCGGGACAGAAAATAGTGAACGATCTAACAATTTGCTGGATAGTAATTAATTTAATGAATTTTGACCAAAAATAAAGCGGTAAAAGCGTGGTTTAGACGATCAGCTTGTTCAGGTGTTCAAAGGTTCAGAGAGATACATTTTCTGAGCTGACAATGGAAATTGGAAATTCTTCATAATGTTTTTAAAGGTGATTCAAGCCAATCCATACTTGACCACCGTGTCGACTATGGACAAACCATTCTCATTCTGAGAGTAGCTGGCCCAAGCTGGCGATATCAACCGATGATAATGATGAAGCAAAATAAAGAGGTTCATATCAGTATGAAACAGAAAAGAGGACATTTACGTCGTGTGAGTCAGTTCACTCAGTACTTCAGTAGGTATAACACAAATCGCAGTATGCGGTTTCTGAAGTAGGTCGTTCAGAATAAGGAATAACTTTACATGTATTGTTGATGTTTACGACTTCAACACAATGGCAACGACACCAACCAACTTTGTAGCTACGTGTGCACCAAACTTTCCAAGCTTAATAAACAGAATTTCATCAAAATCATAATAATATTTTGCCTTGTTTGGTATATTTTGCTGATCTAGTTTGTTATTTTACTATACCTTGCGTAATGCGTTATAAATTCTAATAATCCATTTCGTGTTTGCATGCTTTTCTTTATTAGTAACTAGACGATTCTCGCGACTTCGTCCGCGTGGACCAAGTTTTTTCGATTCCCGCGGGAGCTCTTGAATTTTCCGGGATAAAAAGTAGCCTATGTCATTCCCCGGGATACAACTTACCCCTGTACCAAATTTCATTAAAATCGGTTGAACAGATAAATTTTTGATTCCCGCGAGAACCGTTGAATTTTCCGGGATAAAAAGCCTATGTCCTTCCCCGGGATACAACATATCCCTGTACCAAATTTCATCAAAATCGGTTGTACGGATGGGCCGTGAAAGCGTAGCAGACAGACAGACACACTTACGCATTTATAATATTAGTATGGATGGATTCTAAGTGTTTTTGGTATCCAATTTAAACGTTTTATTTTTAGGAGTCATTCAGACTTTTTAAATGTACCTAGGTATATACTCAAGCTTAATTTTCAGAGTTATTTTACCTATATAACATTCATTTTAAGAGTGAAAAATAAAGAGTTCATTTAAAAATATATACCTATAGCAACCATAATTTGGATCCACAACCCTGTGAATGTAATTTAATGCTCTCTTGCCACAGATCTTACTCTTGATGATTTGTAATCTCCTCGTAATCTCTTAACGAATAATTTATTTTATCTTCGGATATTGTATAAAACAAGAGAAATGAGAAAAATAATTCTTCTTCCTCGAATAATATTCCAAAATTGATGTATTTAAACATCAACATTATATTCAAAACATACCTAGCAAGTAGCAACGACCCTAGACATGACATGTTTTTAATTTATCTAATTAAAAACAAACACACACCCCGGTGACTTCCTCGTCGTAATCAGCATGTTTATCGTCAATACCTACGCGTCTCAAACTGCTCTTTCCGATAATAAAGCGGGTTAGAGTAAACAAAAACATAAATCCATGATCAACAGTAAGTATTTGCATAAATATAACAACATGTGTAAACTGAGTGATCCACGGTTAGAGTAGGTAATCTGTCGTAAATCGTGACTATTTTACAAAGGAAGCTAAAGTCTGTTAGTTATTTATACATTTTATTACTTAAATTCAAATTTCGCATACCTATTATTATAATTTAGGCAAACTTGAGCTTTTACAAACGCTTCCATTTTTTTTATCCACTACAAGTTAGCCCTTGACTGCGATCTCACCTGATGGTAGGTAAGTGATGATGCAGTCTAAGATGGTAGCGGGCTAACCTGTTAGGGGCATGGCAGTTATATTAAACCCATACCCCTATATTCGGTTTCTACACGACATCGTACCGGAACGCTAAATCGCTTGGCGGCACGTCTTTGCCGGTAGGGTGCTAACTAGCCACGGCCGAAGCCTCCCACCAGGCCAGACCAGGGAAAATTCAGAAATTATAAATTCCCAAATTGACCCTGCCGGGGATCGAACCCGGGACCTCCGCACGTTAAGACAACAGCGCTACGGAGGTTGTGAAAAACCAAACCAAATTCTACCAAAAATAAACAGCAAGAAAAACAAGAGTTATATACCTAACAGTTGTAAGCTCTTTTGATTTTGTATAAAGTGAACTTTTGATTTAAATTACTTAATGGGAAACCTTTTTGATTCCAATCAAGTTAGTGGAGTCTGGATACATTACAAATTACAATAACCCATACATACAATACATTAAATTAAATATCAGGCTGAAACCTGATAAGATGCTTGCGAAAATTATTTTAAAGTACCTATTTGAAAATTGAACTTACCTTTAATCATTAAACCTACCTACCACCTAAGCAGTAAGTTAATGGAGTTACATTAAAGTTTAATGTAACTCCATTAACTTACTGCTTAGGTAGAGGAATATGGTTTGAGAACCGGAATTTGGGTAGCCAAATGCAAAAAACATACCTGTAACAAATAATATTTCATATTGAAACTTTTAATAAAAGCCTACAAAAGACATACATTGGCATTATATTATGTAGGTACCTAATAAGAGAAAGAAAGAAAAATTCAATAAAGAGAAAAACACTTAATCAACAGAAAAAAATAATATAAATAATTGTCCAAAATGAAAAAGAAGGCCCGACCTTGGACATAAAGATATCAAAGTATTAAGTAACCTTGCCTAGATCAATCGCGATGCGCCCGCACTTGGACTATGATTTGGACTATAACTATTATAGTATAGACATTAACACATTAGCAAATGCATTGAATAAAAAGATTCAAAGGTATGACATCATCACTCGATTATTATGCAAGTGCCTCAAATAAATCGGAGCTAAAAATCGCGCGCATGTTAGCCCTGGAATTTTCTAAATATCTACGTGTATTTATGCAAATATATCGACTGTCTAGACACACGCTAGTGAGTAGTATAATATATAGAAACTGCATTAAACCAACCAAAACGTAATCAAAACAGAAACTAAAAGTAATATAATTGAAGAACTCGCGGTGTTATTGGTACGTGATAATTAATGACGTAAGTGATAACATGGTTTTGAGAAGCAATGAAGATGAATAGGTACTAACACCCAAGCAAATACAGTAGGTCAAATTAAACAAAACCAAGTACGCAGACTAGACCAACAAACTTACATGGGTTAGTTTAGTAAAATAAGCAAAATATAGTGGACGACGACGATAGTAAAGGGACGAATGGCCTAGCTGTGACAACGCATACCTACGATTGCGATTGTTAAACAACGTTGAACCAAGTCGGTTACTGGATGGGTGACCGAATTGGAGGTTCAAATTTGGCCTTTTCGCTTCCTTCGTGCCTCGGAGATCACGTTAAGCCGTCGGTCCCGGTCATTATCACTAATATATGATAATAATCGTATCAAACCTAAGAGTTTAAATACTCTTAGTCGAGTCGTATGCGGAAGAACGTGGGAATACACTGCATTATTATCCCAAGAAAACTCCTACCATTATGTGATGGGGCCACGACCCATCAGCGATGAGGAATACGACGCAGAGAGGGAAATGAAATGAAATGAAAATACACTTTATTGTCCACCAAACAAAATACAAAACAGAAGAACACATATATACATAAAGGGCTGTACAATAGGCGGCCTTATCGCTAAGAAGCGATCTCTTCCAGGTCACCTAACTAGGAAAATATAATAGAAATACTGAATGAGGGTGTACACTAAAAATAATGAAGGATGAAATAGTAAATAGGTACAGTCAATACCTTAAAACTAAAAAAAAACAATACATCCAACTAAATACACACATTACTTAAAATTAAAAATATATTATAATAGGTATATTTAAACAGATAAAGAGTGTGAGATAGAGAGTGGTTTTAATTTTGTCTGAAAACTGAAATTTGGTAAAAGAAAACACGATGCAAAGCCAAACATAGTAAGAATGGACAGCAATAAAACAGACCTGTTGCGCCGTAAAAGTAAATTATAGTAACCTTGACATTGTTGAGGGCGAAACAAATCGATTAGGCGCAGGAAGTCGATAAAAGCGAATCGATTAATACGACTTGTTACTCGAAGGAATGCACGACTTCAAAATTGAAGTTCAAATACTTAATAGGCAACTATACTGTGAGACTATAAACGTGCAGCTCTAGATATATTCTTATTGAAGTAAGACAGTTAGAATGCTTGAACATGGTGAGAATGTGATGCCTTAAAATTAAAGAAAACAATAATTTTGCTTTTTCTCTAAACTTAATATATACTGGTATAATTGTACAATATAAGTTTAGAGAAAGAAATTAAAAAAAAAAACAATAAACTTTAGATAGGTTCATGCACTAAGTTTTCATGGAATTGAAACAGAGCCCAAGGCAGAACCCAAGGTTAAAAGTTCTATTTTGCCTTCAAGTAAAAAAGAGGACGTTAAAAAAATGGAAAGGATACGTAGGTACTTAGGTCTACTGTTCCCTATTTAAAAAAAAAATATCTAATGGCAACAAAATTAAGGGGCCATACAGACAACGCTGTATTGTTTCATTATTGTTGACTTTCGTGTTTTAGAATTATAAATAATCCCTATTTTAGGAACTAATAGGTACCTACGTGATATCAAACTGTCATTTTGAGTAATAATTATTGCCTGTGTGGTATTGCTTTAAGCGTTGGCAGTATGGCCCCTGGTCCTACAGTAATTATCATCAAACAGAATTGCATTTACAAACAAGCTGATAAACAAACTGCGATAATGTGTTTATTAGTGTTCATTGTTTGTCAGAGTCGTTGTGCAGAACAATCATGGTAATCGCATTCAACTCACGACCGCTTGCATAACCCCTAACCGCAAGGGGACCACAATGACATGGCTACAGTACCTACCTAGTATTTACTTATGAGCGTCTTAGTTCTGACTCAGGGACTGTACTAATGCGGACATTATATATCAATGTCCATTGTTTTTTATCAATAAATAAAATACATTTCATTAATATATTTAAAAAACTAGCTTTTGTCGTCCGCCATATTGAATTTGGTGTGACGTCATTTTATTTTTCGTATCCTCCTCAGCCAACCTTGATATCCATTTAATTCGTTTTAACTTTTAGTTACCCTTACCCTTTTTATCCAAAACAACTGATAAAGAAAAAAAGTAAGAACACATTTTAAGAAAAAAAGAATGTTAGAAACCATGTACAAATCATTAGCCAAGAAAAAAAAAATCTTAGAAAACGTATACAAATCATTAGCCAGTACTTGAAGAAAATCTTAGTATGGCGGACTTAAGGCAATTAATGACTTGGAAGCAACTTCGCTAATTGAAAATAAACAATTATTTAATGGCTGAAGTCGGGTAGATCAAACAAGGGCTATAAAACTGCCACTGAACTAAATACCTGAACTCGAGGCGTGTTTCTATTGCATCACGAGATATTGGTCAATGAGCTAAAAGGCCTAGCACTAGAAATGTACGACCATCGTACATCGTCGATCGAGCAATAAGTTCTTTCAATGCTGACAGCGAAGTAATTGGATAAATAAATAAATGACCCTTAAATTTAGCCAATTAAAGACGCAAATTAAACAACAAAAGTAGACAGAGTGCTTACTAATAGCCCTCTGGGGACCAAGAAGCAAACCAAGATCACCAAGCCAATAATTTTGGCACCAAAAATGTGTAGGCGCTACCAACGAATTTCTAGCACATGCTCATAATATTTTTTTTGTTGGCAGGGAAAGATCAGAACAGTATATCAAGTATATCAGTCAAGTTTAGCCATTAATTAACATTTTTTCATTTTTCTTTGAGCTGTGGAGACGTCTACTGTCAATTCTAAGCGGCTTTGTATGAATATCGACGTTTCTCGGTAAATGACAGTGGCACATTGAAAATTGCAGACAGCCGACGTGCAGTTAAAGGCTTTTGATCTCATATGCCGAGTGTATATACCTACACTTTCAACGTGTACATACATGCTATGTATCCACCGTTACACTACGCTATAGGTATTGCTGAGTTAAATGTAGAGTTTTCCTTGTACAAACCTTGCGGATTCAACTTCAATTTTCTTTATCTCGTTGCAGTTTTACATTATAGTTTCGTATTTGACTATATTTACCTACTAGATCTCATCATCATCATCGTTGACTCTTGAACTTTAGCTTTTGGCGTTCCTTATTTTTATCCAATGTGTATTCCCTTTTGCCTTAATTTTGCCCATAAAGAGAGCATGTCGCAAATATAATCGCCGTTTCTGCGTTAATGATCTTTTACGGGATCGTCGCAGAAGATCGTGGTTTCTTCAGTGGCACCATACAGATTTTTGCAAGTTTTCTTTGACTGGCTTAGTATAACAATCACACAGATGATACAGAGCTTTTATACTGTTTATCTTGTACCTTGTAACTGCCTTGTTGGTCTAGTGGTTAGCATATTCGTCTGCGGCCGACGAGGTCCCGGTTTCGAGCCCTGGGGCGGGCCATAATTAAGTATTGGGTTTCCCTGACTAGAAATTCTCCGTCCTTACTATACCGGAATTAGGAACCTTACCCTCGGAGGGCACGTAAAGCAGTCGGTCCTGCGCCTGATCTCTCTCCGGGCGTGTCGGATTTTCCGTCCCATTGACCTATGAGAGTAAAGGAACAAAGAGTACAGCTATGTTTGCACATACACTCGTGCACTATAATATCTCCCGCACAGATGACTAATCTCTCTGGAGATTGGCCGCCGCGCCGTGGTGAAATTCGGTCGGGAGGACATTATCACTTTGTACCTACACGATAGACATTATTATTTTTAATTTATTCTACTTAACTGAGTAATAATACGATTAATAAACGAAACCACAAATATTTACCGCGGTCTGAACATTCTTTCGATATACCTATTATCGTCTAATCGCAACCCAGAAGCTGTCTGCTTCAATGCAATTAAATTATATTATTGTTCCGCCTATTTCTATTGAATTTGCCGGTTACTACCTACTTAAGTAATAAATATAAAATAATTGCTATCGAGTATTTTAGAAAAATAAGGGCTTCCTCGTAATGAGCGCCTACATACAATAATAACTTTTAAAAATTAAATTAGGTATAGCACAAATAAATAGAACGCACTCTTTCATCATGGCATACCTCTAACAGTGCCTGTATGAATAATGCAATCGCCCCAAGTTAGCAGAATACGCATAAAAGAAGCAAAACAAAAACCACTTTTTTTAATCATTTTATAATTGCATAGGTACCCGGGGGAATCTCCTTAATTTTCCGGAATAATAATTACCTAGCCTACGAGTATGTTATGTCCTTCGAAACGCCACCATAATCAGTTGCAAAGATGGGCCGGAAAAGCCTAGAAGACAGACAGGCAGACACACTTATGCATTTATAATATTAGCACGGTTATATGTATTTGAGGGACATCAAGGTACGTCGTATGAAACTAACATACTTTAAAAATAAAATAGTTTTAAGCATTGATGTAGAATTTAGTAGGGCCTTAACTTTAAGTGATGGCAGTATGGTAATTATTCTAAAGCACACCAAGCAAATCATAATCATATAACAGCTTAAAACGTAATTTTTTTTTTTTTACTTGAACTGTTTAAGGAGTCCATACATGCTTTTTGATGTGCAGGCATCTGTGAACTCCTTAAACAGGCCGAATCGAATAACGTAGGGGGCAGCCGGCAGCACCACTATTGATTGATAGTTTGATATTTTTGTACGAATAGGTAGGTATAATTACTTTACCATATTTCGCTTGCGTGACATTGTAACTTCATGGCTTTATTGGACTGATACTGATAAAAATTGTGAAATATTAAATTTTTATTAACCATTAATCAATGTTATTTACTGTAGTAATGTATTTAATTTACAATCAATCACTTCTACATGTAAAGATTACATAGGTACACACATGACCGAAATATTTTTTTATTTATCTAAAGTTGTTAACCTCCATAACCTTTCCCCTCAAGTATATCTAGATTCTAGACCTAACCTTGCTATTAACTAGATTGCCTTACGACTAGCTTTTCCCCGCAACTTCTGCCACGTGTTTTAATCTTTTTATAGATCCTGTTGGAATTTCTCAAAATCCATGCTTGGCGGTTCCTATAGTTACCTACTTATTGTAAATGTTCTATTGCGGCGATAAAATCACTCAACATCAGGTGGCCCGCTTTGCTCTCTGTTCACATAAAAAAATTATATAATCTACGTTACGGAGTCCATAACGTAGATTATTGAATCCATCCTATACTGAACCTTGACGTTTTGCGACAGGTTATGTCCATAATATGGACATAACCTGTCGAAATATGTCAAGGTTCAAGATCCAGCTGTTCGAGCTGTCAGTTAATCGGATTCTGCTTTAATACCTTATCTACATAACATCTTTATGTGTAGGCTTCTTATTATCGCCGAGTGAACTTTAACAAAGTCATTGTGTTCTCCGACGCCCGCCAACGCTTCCAATAACAATATTATGTCTATATCTATACTATACTATAATATTATAAAGAGGAAAGATTTGTTTGTTTGTTTGTTTGTAATGGATACACTCAAAAACTACTCAACCGATTTTAAAAATTCTTAGAATTTTAAAAACCTTTAGAAAGCTACATTATCAGCGAGTAACATAGGCTATATTTTATTTTGAAAAAAATTAGAGATCCTTACGAAAATTACAATAATGTCAACGAAGTCGGAAAAAATCGTCTCTTCTGAGAGCTTACGAGGCGTGCGCTGACTAAATAGGTAAAGTTACACAGAAACAATGTGGCAGGTGTGGTGAGGACGGGGACGGACGTACTCTTACAATGTAATATTAAAATGTAAAACCTGCCCACTGCCCACTGGCTACATTGGGTATAGACTATTAGGATTTTTAGTGCTACCAGTGCGAAGTAGGGGCGGAT
Organism: Erebia epiphron; assembly: GCA_963932025.1. Classification (NCBI taxonomy): domain Eukaryota; kingdom Metazoa; phylum Arthropoda; class Insecta; order Lepidoptera; family Nymphalidae; genus Erebia; species Erebia epiphron. The sequence goes on from OZ009946.1 coordinate 29,470,661, forward strand.
CGCTAGTATAGTAATATAATGATAGATTAAAAGTTATGGATTTAATTTCTGAAGATGCTTTTCGTCACTTTTATAGGTAAAAACTGGTTACGGAAAGTGATAACCCTGCCATTCCATTGTACCTATCTATGTGTAAATTAAGACCGCAGTGTAAGTAACATTTAAAATCTTTGGCTTGTCGAACAAAATTTAGTTTTTAATGCTTATCAAATTAATTTTCAACCGACTTCAAAAAAAGGAGGAGGTTCTCAATTCGATTGTTTTTTTTTTTTATGTTTGTTACCTCAGAACTTTTGACTGGGTGGACCGATTTGGATGATTCTTTTTTTTATTTGAAAGGGCATACCTCCCATGTGGTCCCATATAAATGTTATCGAAATCGGTAGAGCGGTTTTAAAATATCAACAATAAAATAAGTACTTTGTATAGCGTATGCTTGTTGTTGTAAAGTTGGCGCGGGAGTTAGAAGTCGGTTGTTTAAAAAGAATTTTTTATATTAAATTATAATAGATTCAATACGTAAGTTAGTAGAACCTAGAGCCAAGGTTGTAGACTTGTAGTCTAACAATTCAATAATAGAGACAGTCAAAACCGGAAGTTCTTGGTTGCTAGTTGCTACATTACCACTAAACGGCCTTAAAGGAAGTCAAAAATAAACTTGATATTACTTTAGGCACTTATTGTATTAGAGCAAGCTGATTAGGTACCTACCAGGAATTCATAAATCATAGAGAGACATGTTGAGTGTTGACAGTTGACACGTCTCAGAAGTGGGACAGATCGTGTAATGACCTATTTCCAATTTGTCTGGATTGATGTTTTCTTTCGCGCTACACTCTTTCGTTAAGCGAAATTTCATATATTTCTATTATGAGGAATGTGGCCGAAAATATTCTTACATTTTATTTTTAAACGTTTCCATGCAAAAATAAAGGAAGAAATGGGAATAGCTTCGTCAGTTTGTTATCTTGAGATTTCGTCCCATTAGGTCGTAAATGCATTATTTTCTAAAATTGGATTGAAGAGGAAAATAACGCGGAAATTCGTTTCTCATGAGCGAAAGAATAGCTTCGAATTTCATTAGGGATAAAGATTTTCGTCGTAGAAACAAGGCTTCTAGGCTTGTTAGGCTCAATTGTTATTAAGTAGACATACTAATTTAACCGACTTCCGAAAAAGGAGGAGGGTCTCAATTCGGCGCGTAATTTTTTTTAAATGTAGGTATGTCGGTGCATATCTCCGTGGTTTATAAACCGATTTGTTTCTTTTTGTAAGGATTATTGTTGGTATGAAATTCGCAAGTTGCATTCAAATAATATAGGCTGCCATAGGCCATAAATATCGCATGTGAAAACCACTGTACATATAGTAAAACTTTAATTTATGGCAACCAATGTAACAAAAACTTTGCTGGCTATTAGACTAGTTAAAGAATCCAATATCTGCTTACATGAGTATTTTTTTATCAACAGTGCAGATTTATTATGTTGGTGAAATAATTGTAAAATGAGGATAAACAACGCGTAAATTGTTTTTTGTGACAAAAAAAATATGTTTTTACAAAAATATCGACCCAGTTTGCCTTACCAAGAAGTGCAGTCGATCTAGGCCGAGCATGTTTACGATTAATCTTTGAAACAGCTTATTATTCGTGCCCGACATACGATTACCTACTCATTACACAAAACAACACTGAAATGCTTTGTTAACAACCAAACAACTGTCTTAACCTCAATTTACATAGACGGGCCCTGTCAAACAAAGTATGTGGACTTATTATACTAACGCCATCTAGTCTGAAAAGCGGGACAGCGCTATGGCAGGGACAAGGATAGGGTTTCACAGGTGTGAGGTGAGGGGCTCGCCCTACAAGTCGGACGCCCATCTTTTTTCTATGAAAGGGCCTATCTAGTACCTACTACCTACATATATTTCGATGGTCATAATACTGTTCTAAATTCTATTTCTTTATTTGTTTACACCCCAGTGTATTGGAATTTGTAGCCCAGTTGGGCCTGTGTCTGATCTTTCCGGTCATGTTAGATTGCCGTCCCGTCCTTTTCTCCCGATTTATAAGAGAGCTCAGTTCTGTTCGCGCACTCGCTCGTGCACTAAAATATCTTGCGTTGGGGTCTTTGTAGAGATTGACCATGGCCGAAATTCCATCCGGAGAACTTTATGACGACTCCGGCCGCGTGGGTTTAGGTTTTCGAAAATACTGTGGGAACTCATTAATTTTCTGGGATAAAAAAAGCCTACCTTTCGCCGGGATGCAATCTAGTTATCTCTGTACCAAACATCAAAATTCTCTTTCGCCGGGATGCAACCTCTGTACCCATGAAAATCGGTCAAATAGAACAGAAGAACAGTTGCAGAAGAAACAGAAAGTAGAAACATAAAAAAGCAGAACGGGTGTTGCACTGTTAGTGTACTAAGTTAACTAGGAAATAGACTTTTAAGTTCTAATAAATAAATAAAGCAAGGCCACTCAGAACAATGATGGCAGGTACCTACTTGCAGTCAATTAAATCCAGGTTTTGACTCCCTGTTCTGATAACTGACAAGCAATTACTATCAGCATCTGCTGCAGAGATCGTTAGAGGATTCAACAATCGTAGAAGTTTAAAACGTAAACGTATAAAACGTAAATGACAGTTATTATGTCCTAAATCATTAGAAATCATTTTTATAAACAGTTTTTTTTCCGCCATATTGATTTTAGTGTGACGTCATTTTAATACCCATATTACTAGGGGTGCCAATTCGCCAAATCTTACTTAAAAACGCAGCCCACATTTTGTTTTCTAATGATACGCTGGCTCCATTTAATGATGAAACGCTAGAAGCCTTGCGTGACAAGCATCCTTTACCAAATCCCGACTCTTTGCTTCCAGACCCACCTTCAAACGTTTCATTTTTACAGATAAAGGATGAAGAAACTTACGCTGCGATAATGTCATTCTCCAGTGGCTCTGCTGGTGGCATGGACGGCATAACACCACAACATCTAAAGGATCTTGTGGGAGTTACTGCTGGGGACGCCGGCAAGGCGCTTTTGAGTGACATTACCAGACTTTGTAATTTTATGTTATCTGGCGAGGTAAATTCATCCTTTTTGCCATTCCTTTACGGTGCGAGGCTCTGTGCTTTTAATAAAAAGGACGGTGGGATCCGGCCCATCGCTGTTGGCAGCACTTTTCGCCGATTGGCATCAAAATTAGCGTGTAAACACATAGTTTCGACCCTAAAGGATAAATTCCAACCTATTGTGAAGAATGAACACTATTAACAGCATTATTACGATGCTAAGTTGTGATTCATAAATAATTTTACATTACATTTCATGTTCAATTTAAATTTCTTACAATGAATTGCTAATTTTACTTAGGAAATTATATTTTGGCAACATTGAGTGTTGCAGGATGCAGAATTTATTTTGATTAATGCTAAGTAATTTAATCACCAATCGTAGTTTTTCAATATTTAAACTGTAATCATGACAGCCAATCACAATAATTCAGGAAAATGTTGATGTGTCGGTAACAAAAAAATAATATAAAAGTAAGCGAAAATGGCGTCAGGAGTTCAGTCAGTATTAAAATTTTGAGGAATTATTACAAGTGGATAAAGTGTATATTATTATTGATTGTTTTGGTGAAGAATAAGGGTGGATTACGACATTTTGCTGAGATGAGTATAAATCTAAATTATAATTACTATTTTAAGAGGTTATGTTAGGATATCATTATCAATTTCTTAACAGTTGGGTTCTGGAATCATATTTTGAGACAGATCTTGTAGTGGAATTTATTAAAATCAATATATTTGTAAAATCAACTTTAATAGTTCATCGTTTTTATATACTATTATGTTTTAGTATCATTAACTGTTCAATAATTTTAAAAGAGCAACTATACCAGTTTCTTGCAGTTTCTTCTGGATAGCATGGCTTTTCCGAAACTGTGGTAGATTCATTTAATGATGAATAGATTTAACATTGAGATTAATAATTGCAATATAAATGTGATTCTAATATACACAACAAACTGGAATGAACAGAAATTAAAATCTATTCATGGTTATCTTTGTGTTTATTTTTAACCTACTAGCAGTGTGGTCTAATATCTGTGACATTTTCAGAAGTGGGATCCTACAGAGGTAGGATCCCGCAGCCCACATACAATTGGAGCATGAGGCCACTTCCTGGGAGGCAGTACATCAAAGTAGTATCCGGATTTACTGGTAGGATCTAATTAAATTATTATTACTGATAGTTATGCTGGGACGGTACCCGCATTTTATCTAAAGTTTATACAAAGTCAATCGTCCTACAATTGGTGGTTTAATAATAATTATTAGATTTTCCTAGCAGGTTTATTTTACTGATATACAGGCGTTATTTATGTTCCAATTTTTTACGTTACGTTCCATACAGGAATTATTCCGAATTATAGAAGAAAGCATAAATTTATGGTTCGATTTACATGGTGTCGTTTGGGTTATTAAATTTTATTAATTGGTTAATATCAGGATGGTTATGGTTATGGTGATACGAAATGTGATCTTGGTTTTAAAAAGTTTATATTATTTTCTATATACCTTCATTTTGAGATTAAGTGGTTTAAGTTTTGCTGTTCAGTGCCGTATGATGATCATTTGATGACATGTGCTAGTGTTTAAATTCCACGTATTTCGAAGTAATCAGTTCCTCAATAAAACTTTCTTGTTTTACTACTTGCATTGCAAACGTTTTAGTATAGTTTGTTTACTTTAATTCTTAAATGCCAATTAAATCGTCAACGAAAATACTATGACAGGATGGCGTGAGCAGTCCAATTTTTTTTAGCGTATTTTGACTTGCTAAAATATTATTATATTTTTACATTTTAAAACGAAAGGATGGTAAATGGAGTTTAATTGAAGTGAATTTTTGATTATGGCTGTTTTATGGGGATTTTGTCATATTTGGGTTGGAAGAAGATTCTTCTAGATGAAAAAAAGAGGAAACTGGAGTACCTGTGTCATATACTTCGAGGCCCTAAGTATGACCTTCTATTATTAACAAGCGGTCCGCCCCGGCTTCGCCCGCGGTACATATATGGCACTCAGAGATCACGTACATATCCAACGGTGAAAGAATTTTTGAAATCGGTCTAGTAGTTCCTGAGATTAGCGCCTTCAAACAAACAAACTAGGCAAAAGGGACAAGGGACAGAGAAGGGCATCCCTGACTGAAGCACATACACCAGTGGTTCAATAAAAGCATCCGATCATTATTTAGATCTGCAGTGTCGAATGTTCAAGTTGCCAATATTATCGCCAACCTTCGATAGAAGAAGCACCGATAGAAGTATTTGGGTTGGTTTTGCGTTTAAATTGATTACTGTTCTGGCAATTCTTCTCATCTGAAACGCAACTGTTGTGGAGTATTTTTGAAAGTATTGAGCAACAATTTAAAGATTTCAGATTTGTAACTCTGGAGTTTTGTTATCGGATTTAGTTTCACTTGTTTTTACTGAAGTTTGCTATTTGCGTTTTCTAAAATTTTAATTGATAGATGTTTTAGTTTGAGAGTTGATATTGTAGAGGCGATAGAGTTGATATAGTAGAGTCGATAGAGTTGATATGGTAGAGTCGAAAGAGTTGATATGGTAGAGTCGATAGAGTTGATATGGTAGAGTCGATAGAGTTGAAATGGTAGAGTCGATAGAGTTGATATGGTTGAGTCGATAGAGTTGATATAGCAGAGTTGATAGTTGGTATAGTTGTTATTATAATATTATTACCTAAGAAAATTTAATTATTGTTATCAATGAAATTCAAAAATGTGAAGTACTTAATTTAGATTTTAGTATCACGTGTTTCGTATTGCTTGTTGACAAAAGTCTCCTCGGTGCGCTCTACCTCTATTTCGTTTTCGATCTCAATTTTCGTGTCTCTATTTTATTTAGAATGTCGGTTACTTTTGTTTGCTTTCTTATACCTCGGCTACTGTGTCTGTCTTTGATCTTTACTACCAGCATACTTCTTGCCTCGTGGTGGTACCTACTCGTGGTTTGCATTGAGAGCCCAGGTTTCGTAAACATAGGTTAAGCATGGTAAGACACAAGCGTTGAATTCTCTATTTGTAAGCGCAATCCAAGTGATTTACTTTACATTATCTCTCTTAGAGCCCAATACTTGCTCCATTCATTTCAACCCTTCTCTATTTCTTTTGTTGTTAGATCTATAAGGGAAATTATCTGCCCTAAATAGATATATTCGTCAATGTGGTCAATATTTTTCCGTTTATTGTGATGTGATAGGAGAGTCTATATGGAGAGACTATAGTTGATAGTTATTAACTATAGGAGTTATTATAGGAAGTCTTACGAACGGAATGTCAGAGTAATGAACTAGACGAAAGTAAAGATCCGGTTGCTAATAGAGACGCATTGACACAGCAAGGTTAGCAGATCAATGTAAACATAGCGGACTAAGGCCAACTCGCTGCAGAATACTTCAAAAGACTGAAGTTGATTGGTTCTTGACTGAGAAATATGATGTACGGGCAAACTGGCGTCGAGGATTTGAATAGGATATCTACTCGTAGATGCTTTCATCGTTATCATCTCCGAAGACAAGATAGCAGAGTGTACAAGTGTGGACTTTCATACAGTTCTGTTGCTGCTGATGTTGTTTTCGTCATTTCCGAACTGTTGAAGATGATTTCATCATAATCTCCAAAGATAAGAGGACAATAAATATATTGCTGCTGCTGAGTTTGTTTTCATCATCTCCGAGCTGCTGAAGATAAGAAGACTAGAAATATACTGCTGCTGCTGAGGTTGTTTTCATAATCTCCGAGCTGCTGAACATGAGAGGACTAGAAATATACTGCTGGTGACAAGGGAGTGTAGAGCGAAGACTCAAAAACAGTTCTGCTGAAGGTATCTACAGTACTTAAGGTAAGTCGCATGTTTAATTTGGCGAAATTTTTGATTTAAGTCTCAAGTCATAATCTCTGGCCAGGTGCAGGTGCTGGGATTACGAAAATTGGACTTGGCCGAATACGAAAATTGGAATTGAATAGCTGGTCACCGGGTTATAACATACAGATTTGACTAAGTACAAGTAAGTTTTACCTTGGATACCCGTATTGTTACTCCGTCGGTGAATGGATCAGTTAGACGTGTCTGATGGCGACTTATGAAGACTGTAGTAGAGGTAATGATTGCTCTTGATTATTAATAGTTGGTTACCCAAACAAGTTGGTAACATAAGGCCTAACCGAACAAGTTCGTCATAAAAGAAGTTCGTAAGTTCGAGTTTAAAGATTTAATAGAAGTTAAAATATTATACTGTTTGGATAATCAATTCAAATTAAGTTGCAAGGTTTGCGACTAATTGATTTGGAAAAAGCTGCAGTGGCTAAATGGTTTTATTGTTAATGGCTAAATGGAAATTTGGAAATATTTGTGGCAAAAAAATGGTTCTAATGGTTTTTAATGGTTCCACTTGGCAAAAATATATTATGATGGTTTATTGGAAAATATATGGAAAAGTTGAAAAAATGGTTGGAATGGTTTATAATGGTTGCCACTTGGAAAATGGTTATAATGGTTTTTAACTGGTTGCCACTTGGAAAAATGGTTATAATGGTTGCCACTATTTGGTTCTAAAAAGTTATACTGGTAATTACAGATTTCTTTGGACAGTTGCAATGGTTGCGACTGAAAGGTTTGAATAGTTTTAATGATTGCAAATAAAACTTTTGTAAATGAATTTGATAAAAAGCTGAGCAAAATGTGTATTTTGGTAAATGGTCATATTTGATGATTATTTGTTAATAAGCTCATAGCAAATGGTATATTTGATGAAAAGGTATACTTACTCGATGAATTAGTTTGATAAAAAAATTATGGGTATATTTGGTAAATTACAATTAAATTACAATTATGAACATTTAATGAATAAATTTAATTAAGAAGACCGGCAGGTGGAGGTTAAAGAAAATCTTAATTGTTTTTATAATTAAAATTTACTGAATAATTTGACAGTTACGATTTTTATAATTACTTATTAACGTGCGAACATAGTTGAAAATAGTCGTCCGTGAGAATACTAAATCTAACATTTTCACTCAATGTAACACTGTACGTCGATGAAGCGCAAACGTAATCTATCAGCCGTAAGGTTGGTGCTGTCTTAGAGTCACAGGGTTGTCACTATAACAATTTGATAAACAGATGGGCAAAATATGTATTTTGGTAAATGGTCATATTTGATGATTATTTGTTAAATAGGCTTAATTAACTAAATGTGTTTATGTTGGTAATAAATAAATGAACTCTTCCATATATAAATAATAAATAATATACTTAAATAACGGGAAATTAATGGAAACTATCTGATAAATGCGTATAATCATCTTATAAACAGATGTATTTTATGAATCGGTACTTTATAAAATCTTGTGAAAATCTCTTTGAAAATAAACTAGTTTACTTTGCTCGCAATAGAATTTTTATATTGGTCAAGTAACAAGGAAAAAAAAGCAGTAAATAAAGTGCAAGGGATTAATTGGTCGTTACTAGATAAAGTTCATGTTTCTCCAAGGTTAGGTTACTTGATTATTTTCATGTATGCAATGATCGAACCTATTCATACCAATTTTTCTTTGCAGGGACGTAAAGGAACGTCAGGATGGGCGAGTGTGAAGAATGAACACTATTAACAGCATTATTACGATGCTAAGTTGTGATTCATAAATAATTTTACATTACATTTCATGTTCAATTTTAATTTCTTACAATGAATTGCTAATTTTACTTAGGAAATTATATTTTGGCAACATTGAGTGTTGCAGGATGCAGAATTTATTTTGATTAATGCTAAGTAATTTAATCACCAATCGTAGTTTTTCAATATTTAAACTGTAATCATGACAGCCAATCACAATAATTCAGGAAAATGTTGATGTGTCGGTAACAAAAAAATAATATAAAAGTAAGCGAAAATGGCGTCAGGAGTTCAGTCAGTATTAAAATTTTGAGGAATTATTACAAGTGGATAAAGTGTATAATATTATTGATTGTTTTGGTGAAGAATAAGGGTGGATTACGACATTTTGCTGAGATGAGTATAAATCTAAATTATAATTACTATTTTAAGAGGTTATGTTAGGATATCATTATCAATTTCTTAACAGTTGGGTTCTGGAATCATATTTTGAGACAGATCTTGTAGTGGAATTTATTAAAATCAATATATTTGTAAAATCAACTTTAATAGTTCATCGTTTTTATATACTATTATGTTTTAGTATCATTAACTGTTCAATAATTTTAAAAGAGCAACTATACCAGTTTCTTGCAGTTTCTTCTGGATAGCATGGCTTTTCCGAAACTGTGGTAGATTCATTTAATGATGAATAGATTTAACATTGAGATTAATAATTGCAATATAAATGTGATTCTAACATACACAACAAACTGGAATGAACAGAAATTAAAATCTATTCATGGTTATCTTTGTGTTTATTTTTAACCTACTAGCAGTGTGGTCTAATATCTGTGACACTATTCAAGTTGGATTTGGCAGTAAAGGTGGTAGTGAGGCAGCAGTGCATTCGGCTCGTACTTACTTAGCGAATGGCGAGGTTGAGGTACTGCTGAAAGTAGACGTAAAGAATGCTTTTAATTCATTGGACAGGGCAACTCTGCTGAACGAAGTTTCAACACAGTTTCCCGAAATTTACCCGTATGTTTGGCAATGTTACAGCTCTGCTTCCAAATTATTTTTTGGAGATGGCGATATTAAGTCCTCTGTAGGTGTTCAGCAAGGGGATCCCTTAGGTCCAGCCCTATTCAGCTTAGGGATCCACAACCATATCTCAAATTTAACATCTAAATTTAACATATGGTATCTTGACGATGGAACCATTGGAGGCAACGTGGATGACGTTCTAAAAGATCTAAACAATGTTAAGCAACAATTTGGCAAAATTAGTTTCGAACTAAATTTTTCCAAATGTGAACTGTTCTTCACAGAAAAACTATCGCAAGATAGAATATTATCGGCCTCTGAATTATTTAACGAAATTGCCCCTAATATTAAGATTCTTGATAAACATTCACTTTGTCTTCTTGGTGCTCCTCTTTTTAACGAAGCCATACAACCAATCTTGGACAAAAAAGTCAGGACATTTTCGGCACATTCTGACAAATTGGGCGCTCTAAATTCTCACATAGCATTTTCGATCCTAAAATATTGCCTTTTTGTACCTAAATTAATTTATATTCTCCGTGCGAGCCCAATTTGGAAATTTCCTGGACTACTCGATACATTGGATGCCACCTTAAGAGATACTCTAGAAAAAATTCTAAATTTATCTTTTGATGATCAGTCCTGGAATCAAGCTACTTTACCGGTCAAGTATGGTGGCATCGGCGTGAGAAAAATTTCCAGTGTTGCTCTTCCGGCTTTTCTGTCCTCTGTGCATAGTATAAAAGAGCTTAGTTCTCAGATGCTTAATTCTAATTCAGTTTCATTGATCTATGCCACAGAGGCCCGAGAGAGTTGGAAGGTCAGGTGTCCCAATGACGACATCCCGAAGGAATGTTTCACACAAAAACTTTGGGATGTGCCGTTGGTTCGGCTGACACATACAAATTTGGTTCAAAATCTTACAAGTGAAAGAGATCGAGCAAGGCTTCTAGCCTTATCTGAAAAAGAATCCGGGTATTGGCTTCATGCCTTGCCATCGAAAAATCTCGGCACTCTTTTAGATAATGAAAGTTTTCGTGTGGCTCTAGGTCTCAGATTGGGAGCACCCCTGTGCTACGAGCACAGATGTCCGTGTGGAAAAGAGGTTGATAAATTTGGAATTCACGGACTCTCTTGCCAAAGGAGCGCCGGTAGGCTTATTCGGCATGGCTCTCTCAATGATACGATCAAAAGGGCTCTTGCCACCATAGATATTCCTGCGCTCATTGAGCCGGCAGGGATAAGTCGGGATGATGGCAAGAGACCTGATGGATTGACGCTGGTTCCCTGGGAACGGGGACGGGCGCTAATATGGGACGCAACATGCGTAGACACATTGGCCCCGTGTCATAAATCAGGGAGACAGCATCAAGGCCGGGAGCCGCAGCAGAAAAGGCTGAAACCGGCAAGCGGCGGAAGTATGCCTCTCTCATAGAGAGTTACATATTGGTTCCGTTTGCCGTGGAGACCCTGGGGCCATGGAGTCTTAGTGCCAAAAACTTTTTACGAGATATTTCACCGCGGTTAATTGCCTCATCTGGTGACAGAAGGGCTGGCTCATTTTTTGCGCAAAGGATCAACCTGGCTGTCCAGCGCGGAAATGCAGCCAGCATTCTTGCCACCATTCCACGCGGGCATGATTTATATAGTAATTAGGTTAGGCTAGCTAGCATTTAGTTCTATTGTATTATTTTCAATAAAAAAAATAAAAAAAAACTTAAGTTACATTACAAAGTTAATAATTAAAATATGTTCCCATAGAAAGGATCGCAGGATGCGCATATTTGTTTGTAGTATGTTCCTTTACATATGCGAATAGACATAAAAAAAATGGGCATATAAAATAATCAGAGAGTACAGACATCGATAAAAGCTATCGTATAATTTTATATTTCGTTGCGCATAAAAAACTTAGGTACATTAAATACGACATCCATTGAACTAAGTACATCAGTTGAAGTCACCCATAGAATTATTGTAACGAATGAACCATGGTTGCTATTGAAAAAGACGATTTATCATCGTACGCCGAGGTCGATAACCTTAAGGCGTCAAGCTGTCTACTTGCTCAAAAAGCTACACCGGTAAACAGCGGAAAAAACATTCATACATATTTATTTAGCCACCAGATACTTTTAAAATAGTTTTTGTGATACAATTTGGAGTAGAATAACAAGTTAACGTGTCCGATGTGTAACGCACGCCTGCAGAGCGGAGTGAAGCTAAAGTGATGCGTCTTTTTGATGAATTTAGTTTGGCACAGCCGAAGCGAAGCGATGCGAATAGATTCGTGTCGCGCTTTTATCAATTCACTATTATGTTTAGTAAATTTAAGGTAAGAAAGCAAGAAAGAAAATAAGTTTATTCGTAGGTACTACTGATCTGAAGTTGCTATCGAGAAAGACGCTACTCTATTCTGTAGTTATACGTCTCACCTTACAATGATTGCCTTAGTACTTAATATAGCATATAAGGAACGTCGAGCTATAGCTACAAACGCATAATGCGTGGGAGGAAAATCCGCGTGAATTAAGAAACTTCCTTTTCGAGGGCATTCGCAAAAAACTGTGTGGAAAAGGTCCGAGTTTACGCGATACCATTTCCATTTCCTTGCGAAAAGGAAACCAACTCTACTTATTTATTGATTCGTAGGAATTAGGTACAGTATGTGAAATATTTGTTGCAGGCTTCTTTAGACTATTAGGATATTACCAAGCTGGGTATCATGTCTACTTTGGTCACATCAGAATGTATGTCATCACTTTTCACTATATCGCACGATAGATAGATAAGTAGATATTGAATTGATTTTGATTGCATTGCTTGAATGAAGATTTTCTTTTCCTTAAGCACCAAGTAAGTATAATTATTTGATTGTGAAATAGTGTGTTACTACTTTAGACATGCTAATTTAATTCAGTTTAGTGATTTGTGTTAAATGAAATAGACGCCAATATAACTTATTTTACATTTAAACACATGCCCAAATTTTTTTTTTAAAACTTCTGTCCTTTGAAAACAAAAACCTTTGTTTTAACTTGAATCTAAAGCTCTGTTAAGATCTAGGCATTGAGATGATAGAGATTTGAACTCTCAGAGCTAACGAACAAAACTAAGTACCAGGGCATTATAAACAATGGGAAGATTGAAGATAATTTATATATCATTCGGCGGGTTCAGCAAACCGTAGGCGTCAAGCAGTCTGACAGGAATTCGTCAGCTCTATTAATAACTCCTATTTTTGACAGCAAAAAAAATACCTACTCACGTAATTAAAATAACAACGCACCATCATATTAGGTGGTCGTGGCAAAAAAACTACTCACCGACAGCCAATTTAGGGCTGTCACTCCAAAGTTTTTCTTTCTAACAAAACACGACAAAAATACGTAGACTAGGTAGAATCTAGACACACTATTTTTTGCTTACGTTTATTAAGTAGCCCGAAAGTATATAACTAATAGCTAATAGCTATTAACAATAAAGATCGCCACTAAGAACGGATTTTCAGAAATAAAACCTGGGCGGAGCCGAGACTACCGGAAAGGCGAAAGGTATATTAAAGATAATATTTTAAAACAGTTATAATCCGTAAATATATGACTCTATAATATAGTTTTAGAAGTCGATACCAATAACTTACCAATCTGCTTATAAGGCAGATTCAAACGTGAATGTATCTGAAAGTGTGTGAATGTGTGGCAACCCTACAATTTCGATGGAGTTTTCTAATTTCAACCAATTGTGAGGTTGTTGCCCTTATCCCTTATCCAGTCTGGACTTTTGGGAGACAAAGTTCAAAGGCCTGAGGTCATCGCCTTGAGTTTATATGAAAACTTGGTTTGCACAGTACGCTTACTCTGAGTTTTAACATTGCAAATACGATTGATCGACGTGACAGCTCATCATGCCAAGTGTAAGCGAACGTCAAAGTAAAATGGACCCAAAGCTCTTGATTTAAAGTCACAAATTCAGCGTTTGGAGCGCTGGCTGTGAATAAATACAGGAAATGATGAAATGAGCTCTAAACCGATGCAGTTAAGGTTCATTTTACTTTGACGTTCGCTTACACGTGGCGTGGTGAGCTCTCACGTCGATCAATCGTATTTGCAATGTTAAAACTCAGAGTAAGCGTACAGGATAAAAAAGACTTGTGGTGCATTTCTATCATGGACGTACATTTTTATCAGATAGACCGTTGAAGCGTTGCTGACGGTTAGATACATATTATAGACACTTTCACAGTAATAGATTATAGATTTATAGTAGTAGATTAAAAAATAAAATGGATCGACCACTTTTACGTTCATGTATTAGAAATAATTAATTATGATCCTTATTTTGAAGTAACACTGCTATAAGCGATGGTAGTAACCCCTCAGATCATTAATACGCAAAAAAATCACGGCTAGTAAAAAAAACCATCCCACAAATCAATACTCCTCGTACTCGAAGGTATTTATGGTACGTTAACCTCTGGCCCAGTTTTTAAAATACCAAGCGATTAGCTGAAACGGTGAAACGTGATATTATTTCGAACAACAATCGTTTGCTGAAAATTGGCATAAGTACAGATTACCAACTAGTTACTTATTTGAATTACGCATGCTTATTTATATTTTTTAAACGTAGATGAAAATAGTGGGAGATTGCTAATAATAGAACCCATGTGTAGTCGGACACATTATTGTTGCTCTTTTGGGAAGGTTTTAAATTTCTTAAACTATACACCAAATTTCACAAAAAGTGCCAAACAAAAATCTTTGTAACAGAGACAGAGTAAGGCACAACACAAACCTGCAGAGTGGAGCCGAGGCGACACAGTGCCTATTTAACTTTTTTTGTTTTTTGTTGGTTGTGGCACGCCCTCGAAAAGGCCTTATCTAGCTGTGGACGCATGATTGAAAAGCACACAGTGGTCAAGTTAACGTAACACGCTACGTTACGTTGTTTAACGTAAACAGTTTCAAATTAACAACAAGTTTTACGGTCGTCTCTGGGACTAGTACCACAGAATAGGTAATAGCTAGTAGGTACATGGAAGTTGCAACATCAACTCAGTAATCAGGATCAATTAAATTATAACAGGCTTAGTAATAACTAATCTTTAGAAGGGTATTATAATAATATGTAAAATCGATAAGAATGTATTATTAGTTGCACTAGTGCTGCACTAAACAGCATATTACGAAACTTCCTTCCACCGTAAAGTAAAAATGCAAATGTATCAATTTCCTATAGTCTCAGAAATAGCATTTTTGTATTTTAACGAGACATCTTAATTGCGATTAGGAATGTGTTTGGGTGGAGTTAATAATTATTATGAAAATTATTTTTAATTTCCCGCGGATATCATTAAGTAATCAGGATGGTCTGATTTTTGAGTCAATTCAATTCCAAAGATTTTTATTCAAATAGACTTTTTACAAGTGCTTATGAATAGTGAAATGATTCTACCACTGGTTCGGAATGCCGTTCCTACCGAGAAGAACCAGCAAGAAACTCGGTGGTAGCTCTTTTGAAAAAATATATGGTATGTTTACAATAATCTACATACACATACATACAACATATACACATACATAAGTAACCGCAGTCCTGAGCATTGCTAGAGCGAGTCAAATCCATGCGCCTTTATCATTATAATATAATCTTCGACAGTATAATAAGCTTTTTTCAGGAGCATTTTTTTAATGGTTATCTTAAACTTGTGTAAAGGCAAGTTTATAATAGGTTGAGGAATTTTGTTAAAGAAGAGTATGCTCATTCCCACGAACGACCTTCGGACTTTCTTGAGGCGGAGCGATGGAGTCACGAGCCTATGGCGGTTTCTAGTTGGCCTATCGTGCAGATCGCATATTCTTTTGTAATTCTGAATGTGCTGTTTTACAAAAATTAGATTTTAGAGAAAAATTAGATAGAACGAAGTTCCTTTCGATTAATTAGTGACGGAATTGTAATAAAATTTACACAGAGAAACACGCGCACGCCGCACGGCTTACAACTATAGCAAAAAGTGTCGTTACAACTTTTGGTCTTCGTTCCATCCGGATGTCCCTTGACACCCTCAAGTTTTTTTCGTCAATATTTCGGCTGAATTGTTTAATTTTTTGGTTAAAAATAATAACGAACATAAATGTAATTAAAAACCATGAAGAGAGATTAAATACGCATAATATATCATTATTCATTAGTTCTAATGCAATGCCAAGGTGGGACAATGGGCTTGGTTTTACCACTCCTCAACTACTTACTTTTAGCCTGAAAAATGTTACCTACCTATATCCTCTATTGTATGTGGAAAAAACTAACGGGATATGGAGGGAAGGTACTCCATTGACTGACTTGGGAGTCATATCGACCGAAGACACTTTGACAAGAGTTTGCTACCTATTTGTTGAAGGATTTAGATTTGAAATAATAATAATAGTAATACATTTCACAATAAGTATATACAGGTTATTTTAAACGTAAAAGGAATTTATAGAGCTGATTAAACTGTTTTAATTATTGTATCCTCTCTGATACAAATTCCATGTTAATTTTTTTCTCAATCATCAAACAAAGTATTAGGTTCGCGAAACACTTTTGTATTTGACTGTACAAGTGGGAAACCGTATATAAAAGTTATGTGCTCCAAAAACAAACACATAATGAAGTAGGTACCTACTCATTTTCAAGCAAATATTATTATACACGGTCAGCAAAACTATAGTTAAAATGATAACAAAAGTGAGTTTAATCTACCCGTTCCGCTCTTATCGAAGGTAAAGCCAAATGTCAAGTTAGTCAAGTTAATGAAAACAGCGTGGTGAGATAAGGCGTTATTCGTAATTGAATGAAGAGCGATGCAAAACAGGCATAAGAAGGTCATTTGGTTACGCAAAACAAAGACATTAGGTGTTAATTGTTAGATACGTAGGTTTTTTTTACGATAAGAACTGTCTTATCGCTATTTAGTTTAGATTAGTCTTATATAAGGTATTACTTTATGAATACTTAATGAATAGGTTATATAACTGAAAAGAATAGTTATTTGTTGTACAAGAGTGAAAAGTTGTTTTTTAACCGCGTGCTCAATTTTGATGACCGAGCAAGCGAAGGATTCTAATTTTAGAATCACGAGCACAGCGAGGGAATCAAAAGAGCACGAGGTGAAAAAACAACTTTTCACTCTTGTATAACAAATAACTATTCTTTTCAGTTATATAACTCGAGTGCAACACGTAACTTTTCATCCCACTTCAGCGAGGAAATGACATGACGTGAAAGAAAATGGTCAAAGCAAATTAAAAAAGTACAACAAGAAGGTTACGAGTGTGAGTTTTTAACAAATAAAAAACGGTTGTATGGAAATTCGGCACCATAGAGGTAGAAGTAAATAGGTTTTAATGATGTTTTGAATTCACAAACTTCATAGACGAGTGATATTTACTGACGTGCACACGATGTTCTAAATTCAATTTACTTTATCCTCAAGAGGATAATAACGGCTTTTGCATTCAGATATCGAATAGTAAAAATACTCTTTCCGAGATGGTGGGATGAAATAGTTATACTTAACTATTGAAATGCGAGTCAGAACACGCATGGGAAAAACACAAGGGACCGGACAGGACAAACGTAACTTGTTTTTCAGATACTAGCAGCCAACTACAGAGTCACCGGGGGATGGGCGAGGGCATAGGCGTCGCCAAGAAATGAGCTCTAGGGCTCGAACATCGGGGGGACAATGACAGGGCCCTACTGTGATTTCGCCCTGATTTAGGGATCCCTAGGGATAGAGGGCCTTACGTATAACCGTACCTTATGCGTGTTCTAAGTCGTTCTATAATAGCAGATTTTACATGGCCGCTTTTCTTTCTTTTAATCACATAGGTATAAAATGATAATCTTATGATGATAAGTTGATGTATATGTGATAAATGAGTATCATATATGTGATGATAATATATACCTAAGATTATCTTCTTATATTATTTTGAGATTGTGATAATAAAAATAACCCGGCTGAATTTATTGTGGCCTCTTCTCAGACCAGGGCGCTTTTAGAACCCTCGTAGATTTAGTTGTAAGATACCGCAATTGCACAGCGCAATTGATTAATTATCACCATCATTTTTTTAAAGTTTCGGACCTCAATAAGTGCAGTCTCTAGGGCCTAGAGACTGCACTTATTGAGGTCACCCTAGAGTCTAGGCCATGTAGCGCCCGTGTGCAAACATTACCCTAGCGCCCCGGGTAAACGCGCGGTCAAAATGGAATACTAAGGGTGGAGTTCACCGACTTTTGAATCGGCTGATTATCAGATAATCGACTGATTAAATCTTTTTTACTGTTCACCACAACCCAACCACTGTTTACAACGCTTGATCGGCTGTTTAATGTAACCGAGCTCGGAGGGGTCGTTTAAACGCCGATTACTACATTTTGACATTTGTCTTAGCTAATATTATACAGAGGAAAGATTTGTTTGTTTGCTTGGTAGTGGACAATATCAACACCTACTCGACCGATTTTAAAAATTCTTTATAGAATAGCTACTTTATCAGCGAGTAACATAGGCTATATTTTATTTTCAAAAACGATAATTGTAATAATGTGAATGAAGTCGGAAAAAATCGTCTCATCTGAGAGCTTCCGTGGCGTGCGCTGCTGCGTAAATAGTAAAAGATACACGAAAACAATGTATGGTGGAATTGTTCCTCTCAAAAAGTTCTAAAAAAAGTAGCGGGCTAACCTGTTAGGGGCATGGCAGTTATATTAAACCCATACCACTATTCGGTTTCAACACGGCATCGTACCGGAACGCTAAATCGCTTAGCGGCACGTCTTTACCGGTAGGGTGGTAACCAGCCACGGCCGGAGCCTCCCACCAGGCCAGACCAGGGAAAATTCAGAAATTATAAATTTCCAAACCCTGCCGGGGATCGTACCCGGGACCTCCGCACGTTCAGGCAACAGCGCTCAACACTGCGCCACGGAGGTCGTCGAATCCTTATCAAAATAAAGTGGTTTCTCATCTCAAGTATTTATTATAGACCAAATCCGCCCTTTACATCATGTAATTCAGATTAATATCTTAGAAGATATTATCATAGAAATAAAGTAACGCGCAATAGAAATAGGTGCCGCGACATGCAATGGCAGGCGGGGTGAAAAGATATCGCAGTGCTAATGTAAAACCTGATTTGCTGCCCAGTACCGACTGGCTATCATTGGGTATGGACTATTATGATGAGTGCTACACGTGTGAATCCGGGGCGAACCCCTAGTATTTAAATAATGAGCTTCTCGTCACTGGTGAAATTGAGAGTGCGCTTCTTTTGGCCTTCCATATTTACAAAATTTAAAAAAAACTGTGCATAGAACCACAAAAATCACTTGACTGATGCTTAGCTGTGTTTTCAATAATTTCAGATTTCTGCAAATCAACACGCCACATCTGGCACAAGTCAAAATATCTTGTCAGTTCAAAACAATAGGGGCCATGACACCGTATTACCTGTCCAAATTCAGAACTACAGCGTAGTTTATCCTCCCCAATGGTGTCGTTATACTTTTCATGTTGATAGCATTTTATTTTATACTACTAAATATAAACGTCACAGTACGTCAGCATGAACAGTTAAAACAATGAGACTACGCAAATGTGTTGGCTTTTACCATTCGTTCAGTTCATGTCAATTTGCTGTGAATGGTTGTTTATCGCCTGGTTTAATGATCGTCGTTCAAAAAAACGTCGTGAACAGTAAATATTTAAACGGTTGTTTAAACGGTGTTGAAGAATAATCAGCCAATTACCTAAATATCGTTTAAACAGAAGTCGGCGCACTCCACCCTTAGTCCAATAGTAACAGCACATCAAGTTACCACAAACTGTCAAATTTGCCGCCGGTGCCGGCACGAGCGATGTGACACTCGCTACTGCACCAAATGTGTTTGTTCTAAGGTTCCACTGTTTCCATCGGTTTAATTCGCGATATTTAAAGCCTACTAATAATCAGTTTAGCACTAGAGAAGTCGCGGAACAAATACCGATAATTTCTATTCCAGATTCCACTGTATCCGCAATTCCTCCTAATTATTTTAAGCCCACTGAGTCTACTAAATCTATTGACTCTATTAAAGTCACTGAGTCTATTAAATCCACTGAGTCTATTAAGCCCACTGAGTCTATTAAGCCCACTGAGTCTTGTAAGCCCATTGAGTCTACTTTATCCACAGAATCTATTAAACCCACTGAGTCTACTAAATCTATTGAACCTATTAAAGCCATTGAGTCTACTTTAACCACCGAGTGCTTGGGACTAACATTTAGTTCATGTTGAAAAAAGTGTTTATATTGTAAAAGCCGCTCGTGGCGCGCCTTGCTTTGCTGTAATTCGAAAAATATAAGAAGAGCTTCAGATGCTATACAAAATGTATGCAAAGCGGAGCTCTTTTTACGTTGAACATTGAAAGTGCCGCGGCCGGCGAAACGCGCGCCGAGTGGGGCTCCGTAGCGAGCGGCGCTCGGCGCCCTCTAGGACCGCTGCGCCCGTGTGCAACGCACACCCTACACCATAGGTAAAGACGCCTCTGATTATAAGTGTACAGTGTACTTAAATTGAACATATAAATATTAATTGATTGATATTATCTTCTGGCCCCGCATCTTCGTCCGCATTGATTTAGATTTTTGAAAAATCCCATGTAAACTCTTTGATTTTCCTGGATAAAAAGTAGCTTATGCCTTCCCCGGCGACTTTTGTGTGTACAGCGTTTAGACTTTAGATAAAGATACCGTCAATTACCATACCTACTTATAATGCAATGCTTTGAGCAAGCACGACTGAGCGCAAAGTGGCGGTTATGCTAATTACATGCTATTACACAAATTATACTGTTTACTCCCAGCAATAACACTATGTTTATTCCGAGTTTATTACCGAGTTTCTTGCTGGTTTTTCTCGGTAGGAATTTCGTTCCGAAACAGTGGTAGATTCACTCGACGATTCAAAAGCACTTGTAAAAGTTTATTTCAATAAAAAACATTTAAATTTTGTAAGAACGGTAAACCATACCTACTTATCCTTACTTATTATGATAAACTAGATGATACCCGCGACAGGCGACCGATGATCGCATGTTTTTTTAGCGGAGAGTTGGAAACTCACTAATTTTCCGGGATAAAAAGTTCCTACCTGTGTACTGTTTATCAAAATCGGTTAAAAGATGAGCCGTTAGAGCTTATAAAGCAGACAGATAGACAGACACATTTTCGTATCATACTAATACTTATTATAAATGCAAAAGTGTATTTGTTTGTTGGTTTATGGATTCGTGTGTCTTTCAATCACGCCGCAACGGAGCAACGGTTCGACGTGATTTTTGGCATGGGTATAGTTAAGGACCTGGAGAGTGACATAGGCTACTTTTTATCCCTGGAAAATTAGGAGTTCTCGTGGGAACCAAAAACACCTAAACCACCAGTCATCAGTTAGTTTATAATATTAGTATGGATTCAAAAGTGTGTCTGGCTGTCTGCTACGCGTCAGTAAATGAAGTCACCTGAATCCACCCTGAATCATACCAAGTCGCCTTCATGTCTGTCGGTCATTTTGCGTAATTATGTGTTATGCGCCTACAACCTACATAAGTACATAATTTTGCCGTTTATGTAGTTCTCCTGAGACTGGTTATCATGTTCAACTGTTTATAGCTAAAGTTGTATAATCATTTTGACTTAAAACGATGAATTAAAAATTATAATAGATATGTTTCACAGTTTGCCAATTGGCATAGCAATCTTAGCAATGATCTAGAAAATATATCCTGTCTATCATTGAAATTTCCCAATCCCTAGCAAAAGGGATAAAATATCGAAAGTATGTTATTTTTTTAATTACAGATCAGGGATTTGCTGCTATCACAATATCATGTCATGCGATTTTTACTACGAGGCCGAAAATAATTCATTTTTTCTGTGAAATATTAAATAGGATTAGATTGAATAAAATATCGAAAGTATGTGTCACCGTAAGATTGTAAAAACCGTAAGATTGTAATCCAACCCTTTTTTTTTCGATAGATTGTAAACAGTCGAAAGATTGTGAACCGTTCAATGTTTTGAGTGTCAATTTTTGAAATATTCATTGTATTTACGTTTTCTTGTCTTTTTCTTGTAGGTTAGGTTAGAGTTCGACATAAATACCGATAGTAGTGCCCTACTATCGGTATTAGGTTCTATCGGGTTAATAAACCTAACAGATTACAATCTACCAAAAATAATCCGTTATATTGTAATCATTCGACAGTTTTCAATTTCGCGAGTTAGATTATAATCTAACGGTTTTTACAATCTTACGGTGACATATGAATCTTTTTTTTAAATTAAAGATCAAGGTTTTGCTGGTTAATAACAACTCACAATAAAGATGTAATATATATGTTCACTATGTCGATTTTTTTCTGGTGATCATTAAATAAAGGATCTTCCAAAAGAAGGGGTCGGTGCTGAGGACTGAGGAGACCTCTGCAGCCGCACACACATTTTTCTAAAGCACCCGATGCTACTGAAGTCACTCAAATTGTCAACCTATCTACCTACTTTCAGGCACAGCAGAAAATGCGGCATTTTCATCCATCTATGCTATATCATCGTAAGCGTAAAGCTCATAGAGGTACATTCTTTCTCTGTGGTAAAGCTATTTTCAATTCATCATGCGCATCGCAACACTGTATCTATGAGATACACCTACTTATGTACCTCAAAGGTAAGCATCTAACCATATAAGTGTTATCTTGTGGAGGCAAAATAAATGCAGGTGTTTAGCATAAATCAATTAGGTACCTATCTAACAATACAAAACAGACTTTCAATGTGTAGATTATTAGATACCTATTGTTAACATTGTCTTGATACCAATTACCAGTACTGCAAGATTTTAAAACCCACAAACTAAGTACCTAACTATGTTTTTTTTATTTGAAGTTTTTTTTTTTATCCACTACAAATTAGCCCTTGACTGCGATCTCACCTGATGGTAAGTGATGATGCAGCCTAAGATGGTAGCGGGCTAACCTGTTAGGGGCATGGCAGGTATATTAAACCCATACCCCTATTCGGTTTCTACACGGCATCGTACCGGAACGCTAAATCGCTTGGCGGCACGTCTTTACCGGCAGGGTGGTAACTAGCCACGGCCGGAGCCTCCCACCAGGCCAGACCAGGGAAAATTCAGAAATTATAAATTTCCAAACCCTGCCGGGGATCGAACCCGGGACCTCCGCACGTTAAGGCAACAGCGCTCAACACTGCGCCACGGAGGTTTTTCTCATGATAAGGCGTTTTCGGTAGTCACTAATACCTAATAGCGGTAATAATAATTACCGCTAGAGAATATCTCCAAATTAAGAAACATCGTCAGTACAATGCTTTTTCGCGTTGGTAGAGTCAAGGGCTAACTTGTAGTGGATAAACAAGTGAACATTATTTTTAAATAATTTAATATAAAAAATTCTTTTTAAACAACCGACTTCAAACTCCCGCGCCAACTTTACAACAACAAGCACACGCTATACAAAGTACTTATTTTATTGTTGATATTTTAAAAACCGCTCGACCGATTTCGATAAAATTTATATGGGACCACATGGGAAGTATGCCCTTTCAAATAAAAAAAGAATCATCCAAATCGGTTCACCCAGTCAAAAGTTCTGAGGTAACACACATAAAAAAAAAAAAAAATACAGTCGAATTGAGAACCTCCTCCTTTTTTTGAAGTCGGTTGAAAAAACGAAAATGTTTTTCGTAAAGATTATACCTAGTCAGTGTCACTCGTATCCTAGCTCATATAGCATCCTGTAAGGATTCTAACGATACCCCATAAATCCGAATCTGTTCAGGCATTTAGAAGTTATGGTGGAATAAAAAAACTCACATAGGTACAACATTGAACCCTGAAAACATTACTTTTGTGGGCAGTCGTTTAAAAACAATTGCGACTCTCCTCGTGTTCACTATTATTACTCACATCGTAGCAGGTACGCTTAGTCTAAGTTTTTACATTGCAATTTCGATTCGATGCGTTCGATCACATTGGCGTCAAAGTAAAATGAATCTTAACGCCATTGATTTAGAGCTTAATTTCGTGTATTCATTCACAGCCATCGCTCCAAACAATACGTTTCGAAATTAAAATCGGTTGTACCGATTTGAGACTTGAGTTGATTTGTGAGTTTCGATCAATAGCTTTTGGATCAATTTCACTTTGACCCAAAGGCCTAGAAGACCTAATGTGATCGAATGCTCGATTACGATCAATCTTTACAATGTAAAAACTTACACTAAGCGTACCATAAACGTAGTAGGTAAAACAGATGTTTTATGATTCTAAGTAGGTACCTACTTATGCAAAGGAGATCATTACCGTCGTCAATATATGCCTAACAGCATTTAGTAATAGAATACATAATGAATCTTTTAGTATTTAGCACTCAGATTTAAAATATGGCTCGTCTTGGCGGGGGCACTACTGTGCCCCTAGATTATTAGAGTAACTACTCAATGCTAAAATCAACAGTCAGTTCTAATAACGACGTAAAACTGGACACATATTCGATATTAATAGCGTATCTGAAGAGGATGTCTGATGGATTTGTAGTTTTATTTTCTCATAGAGGGTGATGAAAAGTAGAGTGTATCAAATGGGTGCAATTTTTTTTGGCTCGAGCGACGTACTTTGAATCCCTCGCTACGTTCAGGATTCTACTAAAGAATCCCTCTGGTTCTGAATTAAGCATTCAAGCAAAAACAGCAAGTTCCAACTTTCAAACCTTACACAATATCAATTCAGAAACAAAAAAATTGCTTAATTAGTTCATAAGTAGTCTTTGAGACAGACTCAACATGAAATTCTCAATTCAGAAACCGGCCATTAGTAGCTGAAGCAAAAGTCAAAACATGGTTGATCGTAGCGTAATGTAAAAAAAAGTGAATTAAGTAATGCTGTACAATCTAACATACATCTATAATATGAACAAAACAATTTATTTGATGCATTTCAGCATTGAGTAACTCGATACGAACAGCCTTTGAACACGTCCACATGGCGTGTTGGTAAACAATACTATAAATTATCATTTGTACCTACCTACTTACCTACCTAGTAAAGTAATGAGTAATTAATATATTCAAGCCACAGTATTTAAACGATAAAGAGACTGAAGTTGTACCTAGGTTTAATATTATAAGCTGGAATTAAAGAAATTGATTTCTACACACTACCTATGTTGAAGTCGGGCGAGCCTGTTGCGTAAACTTTGTTTATCCTTGTTATACCTACCTACCCGCCCGACTTCAACATAGTGTGTAAAAACAAAAATTATTTTCTACTTTACAGTGGCTTTGGAAGTCGGTTTATTGGAAAGAATTTTTATTTTTAACTTTTTAGTAGCAGGGTTGAGGATTTGGAGTCAGAATTTTGTATGGGACCACCTCGAGAGCTTCCTCTAACGACTGAAATTTTTTGGAATCGGTTCAGAAACCACGGAGATATGCACCGACATACATTTAAAAAAAAACCGCGCCGAATTGAGAACCTCCTCCGTTTTAGAAGACTGTTATGCCTTGTCCTGTGGCCTTGTTCAACGATTTATTTTACTTTTGGCATATGCACGTCTATGAAGTGTCATAATTATTGACAGGCAACCATCGTCAAAAAAATGCAATTAGACAGTAGACACATATTATCGTTTTTAGGGTTCCGTACCAAAATGGTAAAATGGAACCCTTATGGTGCGACTTTCTCCGTCTGTCTGTCCGTCTGTCCGTCCGTCACACTCGATTATTTCAGTAACTACCGAAGCTATCGACATGAAATTTGGAATAGTTGTGTATATTAGTGGCCCAAAGACACTGGAATTAAAAAAAATTGGAAATTATTTTTGTTCTTATTTAAAAAGGGGGGAAAATCTGAGGGAAGAAATTTAAAAGTGAGATAACTGTACTGTGTGGGGTATCATATGAAAGGGTTTACTTTTTACATTCTAAACCAGATTTTTAATTATTTTTAGTTATGATAGTTTTTGATTTATCGGGGAAAATGTCTAAAAAAATACCGTTCCCCCCCCCCTTATCTCCGGAGTTTACCAATCGAAAAATTTGAAATAATTATGGTCAATAGAAAGGTCGGCGAGCTCCCATATAGTGTTTGACCCAAACTTGAGGTTCACGTTCACGCATCAAACTTCTCATACTTTTTATACTAAACCAGACTAACAAAAAAGTTTATGAAAGTCAATCAAATAAAGTTGGGAGAAAAAAGATATTCGTAGTGTTAGGCGGGAATTTAACAAGGTCTACATATGGTATCACTAATATAGTTGGGTAGTGTGGCAACACTGGTCGGGGACGCTATTCAGGATTGTTTAACACATTCACCACTACCCCTAAATTTATACGTAACCTAAGGATGTCGCCTACATTTTCTATGAACCCGCTAGGCGGGTCACTGGCACTGCTAAATTCACTAAGTGCACCCGCCAGGCGGGTACACTGGCATTACGCTAAGTCAAGTACTAATATGTTCGCATTTTGAGCTGTAACTTTGTTTCGAACAGTGTTCCTTACTTGATTTTTGAATTAAAAACAGTTTACGTGTTTTTTGTGAGTGGTCATGGACAAAAATCAATCAGAAGGTAAGTTAAAATCGTAATTTAATCAGGGATCACCAACATTGGTAATTTTTTAATATATTTAATCAAAATTCCCGTGTCGGGTCAAAAAATTATATGTTACTAGCTGACCCGGCAAACTTCGTACCGCCTAACTGATGACCCGGTGGTAGGAGGGTAAACATTTAGGACTAAATGTATTTTTCAATTCCACACCATAAAAAAAAAAAAAAAACAAAAAAAATATATCCAAAAAATAAAAAAAATAGTTATAAACCTATTCTCATACTTACTGAATATACATATGAAATCTCTAGCTGATGCCCGCGACTCCGTCCGCGTGGAGGTATGAAAAATAGATAGTAACCAATTCTCAGACCTACTGAATATGCATATTAAATTTCATAAAAATCGGTCAAGCCGTTTCGGAGGAGTATAAACACTAAAATAGTGACACAAGAATTTTATATATTAGATTTAATATATAATTAATTAAATAATGTTTATATATATTATTTTTAGATGATAATCAACATGAAAAAGGTGACACATTGGAAGAATGTAGCCAAGAATTATTTACCAACATAGATGAATATTTGGACAATAAAGAAAATGAAAATTTTGCTGAATGTAGTCAGTCGATATTGCAGAATATATCAATTAAAAGGAAATTTAGTGTTTCGCATAGTGGTATAGATTCAGCTACCAATTCATCAAATAGCAGCATTGAAGAAATTATTATTGGATCTGACAAAGATGACTGTATGAAAAAGAAGACAAAGTTAATGCCGATAGAAGAACCGATGGTTGCTTCTAAAAAAAATCAACCTTCAGCAGACTGTTGTGCAGCAAAAAGATATTTTAGTGCTTTATTTTCAAAAGATTTAAAAGAACAATTGAACACAGAAGATGAATTGCCTCCAATTTATGCTCAGTTTGAACACGATTTAGGCATGATGCTTGCATTTAGACTTAGAAATGTGCCGGCAAACAAACGTTTAGAATGTTATGAGAAGTTAATTAGGACGGTGAGACATTACGAAAAGTAAAACACAAAAAATCAGGTCAATCAACATTTATTGATCTTTATGATTCAATATAAAAAATCAGATACAAAAAAATAATAGATACTTAGTATTGATAAGCGCAAAAATTAACAATGATTCAATAAATATATATGAATTAATGATTCTTTTTCTTAATATTTATGATATTCCCTGAAGCACTTTATACATAATCCTGGCTGTCCAGTGCAATCTCCACATGCAAATAATGTATTGATTCTTTTTTTTAATGTGCTCCAGCAATGAGCGCAACGCTTTCTTTTTGTTTTATTATTTTTATCCTTTTCTAAATGAATTGGTAAATGAATTTTACGACCTATTGGTAATTCTAGTTGCAGTTGCGAGGTGAGGTGAGGTTCAATCAACGATTTGATGACACTCAACCTAAAATCATATAAAGTTATTTTTTGTGTACCGTATTTATTATATAATAAAAAAGAATTTATTAGTATAACTTGCATTATATGAATTATGACCTTTTTATGGTCTTATGCTCACACGAATAGTAGGCCAACATTTGGTCGTGACGGTCTACGCTTTTCATATTACGGATGTATTGTATAACCATTTGCGGTTTTGTTTTAATAACTCCTCTACGATTTGTCGTCGATAACAACTCCCCATTATATTTGCTTGAGATCATAACAACGTCCCTTTGGTCTTTCCACTTTATAAAACAAATATTTTTATGTTGTATGCTAAGTTCTCCTTTTTTTAATTTGCTTTTTACAACATCGCTTGGATTTTTTTGCGATTTTCTTTAATCGTCCCAGTACAGTAAGTGTCGTTTGATAATAATTGTTCTGTTAAATCTACACTGCTGTAGAAATTGTCAACAAACAAATGATGTCCAACATTCAAATAAACAGCCATAAGGTGGTTAACAACTTTTTTTACGTGATTCGCTCCTCCTACAAGGACATCTGAGGAGCCACCATATAAATGCAAATTCATAATAACGCCTAGTTGGTCAGCTAGGGCGTAAAATTTTAAGCCATATTTATGTCTTTTGCCCTTCATATATTGTCTAAATCCTAGCCTTCCTCTCCATCATCATGGATTCATCTATAGTTAAATTCATCGTAGGATAATATATTTCAGACATCCTGTCGTTAAAAAAATTAATGACATTTTTTACTTTATCGTAACTGGATCTTGTTTGACCTACACTAACACACAACATTCTTAAAATATTTAAAAATCTATTTCTTGACATGCAGTTAACGAATGTTGGTTGGTTAAAAAAAGTGTCTTTTTTCCACTAGTCACAAATTCTATTAATTTTGACAAAACCCATATGAAATAATAAGCCGAAAAATAATTTTAGTTCCTCGCACGATACGGGTTTCCAAAATTTTTTTCTGCTTGATGGCGCAACGCAAGTAGTCTTTTCATTTTCACCATAAGCATTAGTATTTCTCTCAAACAGTTGCAATAATGGCAGCGTACAAATGGCTTCAAAATAAGAAATGGGGGAATCGTTAATTCCTATCTTTAAACCAGTGGTTTTCAAAAATGATAAGTCCCTGATTGAATTACGAGGAGGATTGCCGGGTAGCCACTCTTCACCGCTTGTACCGGCATTAACCACCTCATGTTCCTCGCCGAGTACTATGTCCTCTTCGAAGACTGCGTCGGATTCAGCTTCATCCAATATATTTCCCGACAATATGCCGTACAGTTCTGAGTCGGATATTGGATGAGAAGAAGAACCACCGCGATCCGTCATGAGATCGTCTGGTGAACCCATTGTCTGAAGAGTCTCTTCAATACCATGAAGATCCCAGTTAATCTCTGCCCAAGAGGTAGAAGGGAGTGGGTTCTCGTAAGGATCCATAGTCGCTTCACCCTACAATAAAAAATAATTTAAATCTTAATATATATAAATCACGTGTCACGTTGTTTGTCCGCGATGGACTCCTAAACTACTTAACCGATTTTAAATTAAATTTGCACACCGTGTGCAGTTTGATCCAACTTCAAAGATAGGATATATTATAAATGCGAAAGTGTGTCTGTCTGTCTGTCTGCTACGCTTTCCCGGCCCATCTTTTTGACCGATTTTGCTGAAATTTGGTACAGAGGTAGGTTATATCCCGGGGAAGGACATAGGCTTTTTATCCCGG
The DNA here is from genome assembly GCA_963932025.1 of Erebia epiphron. Lineage (NCBI taxonomy): Eukaryota > Metazoa > Arthropoda > Insecta > Lepidoptera > Nymphalidae > Erebia > Erebia epiphron. The sequence continues at coordinate 29,500,257 of OZ009946.1, forward strand.
AAAATAAGGAGTTCCCGCGGGAATCAAAAAACCTTAATCCACGCGGACTAAGTCGCGGGCATCATCTAGTGTAAGTATAAGTAGAAATTTAAATAGGTAGGTACCTAGGTAAAACGAAATAATAAACGATAGGTACTAACCTTTTCTATAAACTCCACTAGTAGATACACTTCACTGTTGAAACTCAATAGGTACCCAGTATTCAACTAAACACCAATTCAAGTCCGAAATAATTAGAGTCCAAAATCACTAGCCAAAGTCGTCATAAATGCAAGAAATACCTAAGTCCAGTAAACGTAAGCAAGTTGTTATAAGAATTTCGGCACAGGATAGCACGTCTGATCACCACGAAAGCAAAACAGAAGTGATGAAAAATTAATGAATGTAGCTATTCAGACATACCTAGTTAAAACAAAAAAAAAACCCTCTTTGTACACAGACCGGGCGGCTAGAGCTTAAACACCCCCAAGAGCAATAGGAACCGCATTCGACAGCGATAAGCGATATTCGTGCAGTTAAGCTTTGTGCATTCACTTTATGACTTTTTTGGAAAGACAATAAAGATTAACTTTACGTTCTTAGAAGAATCGGCGAATCGGTGCAATCCAATAACCGATCTGAGAAAATTTCTTTAGGTTTTTTTGACGTTGCTAAGTAACTTGCCATAGAATCCCAGATTGCATAGCTCGGATGGTTTATTGGAATGCATCGTTAAGACATAGTTCCCGTCCCCGGTCCCATAGTAGTGCACGGCCTCCTTCGGAGACCGATGCTTAGAACCCACCACGCTGCTCCATTGCGGGTTGGCAGGTTTTAACGACTATTATCAAAATTTTGTGATAATAATCGGGGCCGACAGCCTAACATAACGTTATAACAACATGCAAGTAGTAGATACAAAAAGTGAAAATTTTACTTTATGTCCTGTAAGTACTAGTCTTAGAGTTAAAGTAATAGGAACGCTGTTGTATACTTACACACAGACACTTAAAAGAGCCACTTCTACTGTTTCTTACTAATAACTTATTTGAAAGAAATATAATTTCAGGTTGATGCATTTTTCTGTTGTTATACTGATCATTTTTTATTACTTCTCTATGAACGTAAAGGAGAAAAATGTAACGAGTCAAACAGTTCCTGTTTTTTTAATATAAACAAGACTCATACTTTTTTCTGTTTCTCAAACTGTTGATGACCACTGATTTTTTTCCATGATTGAACCCGCCTAGCGAGATCAAGGCATTGTTTATGAACTTTTTTTAATGCACTATAATAGAACCTCGTAATTTCTGACGCCACTGAAAATATCGTTAGATTATGACGTAAAAATGACACTGGCGAAGTTTAAAAAAAGAACTCCACTTATTTTAAGATATATTGTAGAACCCGCCAGGCGGGTCACCGGCATTTCATGAAGATTTCGAAGAACCCGCTAGGCGGGTCACCGGCATTGAATGTGTTAACAATGGCCAATGTATTTTGTGGTATAAACTATAAATTAACCAATAAATATTATTGGAGTGAGTGGCCAGTGTTTGGATTTATTAGATTCAGAAGTGGGATAATGAAGTTCACGTGCTAATTAATTAATTGTTCGGATCTATCCTGAAAGTGGTACGAATTGGTTGTAAAAGTACCTATAATATATGACGCAATAATGTGAACGAAATCATGAATCCTAAAAAGACGAGAAGAATTATATACGAGAAACTGCCAATTAGATAAACAACTATCTCGTATATTGTGGAATGGTCGTAAGTACTTATAATAAGGACTATACCTGGTGAGTACATTGTTGATTGCAAAGCAGGTTGACAGATTAACCCGGCGGGAAACTATATTATTGTTTATCTGAATGGAATGAAGAATAATTAGTACTTAACAAGTACGTGTGCCTACAAATTACCAATGGTCACAACGAATAAATAAGGTATATTATATGTATCTAAGTCTATCTGGGGACTTAGTAAGTTATAAAGTCATATAGTCAGATATACCTAGTGGTAGGTACTTGTGTGTAGGTACATGGAGTCAGTGAGTTAAATAAAATATGTAATTGAGATATATATCACTCCGGTCATAAAGGTACCTACTTACTAGACAATCATAAACATTAACTATTGGTTAGTTTGGTGAGTTATTAAGTCTAAAGATAGCTATATGTTAGCTATGTACTAGATCTAAACGGGATGAAACAGCTTCTACAGAATCAAGAATCAAGATTAATCTTATCTTGCTTTGTCTGTTGATTATTAAAGTCTAAAGAGAACTAGGTAAATATATTTATACCTTTAGAGTTAGAGATGTAAAGTGGGTGCCTACAGGTTGTACTTACTACTTACTTACATTAAGTACTAAGTATCTAAGTTTTATATGAAAAAGCATATTGAAGTACTCTGGTAGCTAACAACTTGAACTATCTATGAGATATTCAAAGAGTTAAGTTAAGGCTGCAATCAATTGGGATGGTAGTTTGTCAACTTCATAACAGGGCATAAGTAATAAGTAACTTATTGAAGAGGTTTTTACTAATTTATAGTAAAATGAGAGTGAATATTCAATTTATACTGTGATTTATTAGAATGGATCATATAAATCAAATAACATTGTAATTTTATTAAATGAACAAAGGTTATGAGTAACTGTAATGTAATACATTCCATTAAAGCAAGTATAACCTGATAAAGCTCCTTACAAGTGAAAGTTGCATTTGTAGAGGGAACGGATACTCAGTTAAAATGGCAGGTAACAGTATAGCTGTCTAGTTTTTATGATATCAGAGATAAATATGTTGGAAGGGTTACAACAACTATATAACTGAGTAAGTACATTATAAAAGATTGGGTGGCATAAAAACATTTGTTCAGATGTATAGATGTTAAGCAAGATGTGAATTGAAATAAAGCAAATAGTAAAGTTGAAACATATCAAGTCTGCCTGGATTATAAGTTGGTTAGCCGATCTGGGTGTCGATTATGATGATGTCGAGATGTTTGGGTTCATCTAGACCCGGGTCGACTAAAGTTATTACTTAATGAGTCTGTTGTCTGTCAAGTGATTTACAGTTGCTGTTTGGAGCGGTTGTGCCTTAGTGCAGGTACTATAGAGCATATGAGCATATTGGACCTGCATTTGGCTTCTCATTATGCACAGAGACTGAAGGAAGAGATAGATGTCAAATTGGTGATGGTATTCACATCTGGAGTAGCATGGTGCTATGTACTGGCTAATGCCTGTTAAGATAGCCAAGGTGTTGAAGAGATAATAATATTATTTTTAATTTTTACAGGTGTAATTAATAAATTTAATTCTTGATTTTTAGTGTGGTCTTACTCTATGACCAAAAGCTAGTGGCATATAATGCTGGTTGCCTAGCCTGCACCATGAATAATAAAGGTATGGATAATGTCTATGTAAATTGAAGACGGAATGATTATTAACATATGGACCAAGTCAGGGTTGCATGTCTTGTCATGTAACAAAATAAATGCAAAAGGAACTAAGTGGTAATTTTGGTAAATTCCAATTTAATTGTAATGGATGAGGACTCTTTAGTCAAAAGAATAGGTTGCAAAAAAAAAACAAAAGGAAACATAAAGGAGGATGTGCATTGTTGCAAAAGGGAAAATTATCATTCTGTTTAGAGGGAAAATCAAAGGAGAATGTCAATTTTGTAAAAGGCTATGGTACCTTATAATGCAAGGAGATTTTTTATAGTCATCTTATATGGTGCAAGGAGCTTCAAGAATGATGCAAAGTTTAAGATTTAACTTTTATAGTTAAGAGTCAAAGGCGAAAAATATTTATCCAAAGTTGGTACTTACACATTACACTTGGTGAACGTCAAGTACAAAGCATAAGACGTGATGGTGATAATTTACAACGGTATCTAAAACTGAAGCTACGAGGGTTCCAAACGCGCCCTGGTCTGAGAAGAGTTGAGGAGGGCCAGAGGCCAACCGTTGCAGAGTATGTGAATTTAGAAATGTTACTCTGGAATTGGATAAAAATAGGATGAACGGGAGGTTGGGGTGGAATGGTATTGGTGGATCCGATGACCCGCATTGGAGCAGCGTGGTGGGTCTAAGCTCTAATTCCCGCTCTCCTATGAGAGTGGATCCGATGACCAGTAATGATTAATATTGCAAATATTTTATATGGTTAAGGTGAACAGGTCGGATAATATTAGGACATAACAGTCTCTTGGGAGTGACTCATTTTTGATATGTTTGTGACTTTTGCTAGGATGAGAACAACATGGAATTGAATATGCCTTCGGGGCCATGGGTCAGTTTCAGGAAAAATACCTAAAGTGGAGTACACTTATTGTAAATGTCACATGCCTAAGGGGCTTCAGAACAAATTGATGCATGGGCCAGCGGGGCTGCACAGCAGATCAGTTTCAGCTAAGTGCCTGGAGTGGAGTACACTTGTTGCAAATGTCACATGCCTAAGGGGCTTCAGAGCAAGTTGATGCATGGTCCAGCAGGGCTGCACAGCAGATCAGTTTCAGCTGGGTACCTAGAGTGGAGTGCACTTACTGTAAATGTCACATGCCTAAGGGGCTTCCATACAAATTAACGCATATGCCAGCAGGGAAGAACGGTTTCAGGAAAATATCTACAGGGGCTACAGTACTGTAAATTTAACATGCCTTAGGGGCTTCAGTATAAATTAATGCATAGACTTGCAAGTTTGCAGATCAGTTTCAGGAAGATGCCTAACAGGGACCTATGGCACAGTAGTAAGATACGCCTAAGGGGCTTCATTCATGCATATGCCTGCGGAGCTACTGGTTAGTTTCAGAACATGCCTAAAGGGGCTACAGTGCAGATAAACCAACATGCCTGAAGGGCTACAGAACGCATGTCTTAAGGAGTTCCAATGCAAATTATGGCACACGCCTCCGGGGCGACAGAGCGCATACCTTAAGAGGCTGCAGTACGTATAGCGTATGGCAACTGCGTAACGGATCAGCTTGCAGGGCACACAGCTGATAGGACATATCTGAGGAGTAATCCTATAGTTAACATTCACATGCCTTCGGGGCTGCGCCGTATTTTACACCGCATGTCTAATGAGTTATATTATGTGTTACAGACTTAGAGCACATGCCTGCGGGGCTACGACACACCTTGCCCTCGGGGCTAACGAAGTTTGCCTTCGGGGCTAACGCACTTTGCCCTCGGGGCTAACGAACCTTGCCTTCGGGGCTAACGCACCTTGCCCTCGGGGCTAACGAACTTTGCCTTCGGGGCTAACCCACCTAGCCCTCGGGGCTGACGAACTTTGCCTTCGGGGCTAACGCACCTTGCCCTCGGGGCTAACGAACTTTGCCTTCGGGGCTAACGCACCTTGCCCTCGGGGCTAACGAACTTTGCCTTCGGGGCTAACGCACCTTGCCTTCGGCGGAGGCTAACGCATCTTGCCCGCGGGGCCGATATTCATAGCCAACGTGGCTTAGAGACACCTGCCTTGGCTGAGGGATACATTGCCTTCTGGGCTGAGATAAACAACACTTCCGGGCCTGATACAATTTAATTTCAGGTCAAGTTAAAACACTTCAAGGCTAAGACAAGCTTTGCCCTCGGGGCTGTGAGATTATACCTCTGCAGGAATGAACACAAGCTGCCCTCGGGGTGTATATGATGTACTTACAAGTGCGGACATTAGCGCCCTCGGAGCTTTGATGAATGACCTATCGGATTCTGATGAGTAGATGGTGCATCACAAGTAAGTTGCAAGTGGAGCTCATGTACGTTGACCGCATAACTCATGTGGTTATTCTTTGCCGTGGGGCTCACCGCTCATGTAAGTTAATTCCGTATCTCTTATATTTTACAACATTTGGGAATATATCGCTGGTGTGGAAGACAGGGGCGATGATGCCAGTAGACTTGGAAGGTCTAGCCTGCGGGGCTGCTACGTTTCGATTTCCGGTAGCGAGAGTTGCAAATTAACGCAAGGCTTAGGTATATTGCCCGCGGGGCTAGTCAGGCTTATCGAATCTATTACCCGCCGTTGGGGGCATGATAGTATGCAAGTAGCAAAACAGCTGTTTTTCAGGCGAAAGCGCAGTGATGTTGATACAGTTCAGTGAGTGTCACGGTTAGGTGAGAGAAAGCCTTAATAGGTCTGTGAATGCGCAGGCTGTATTCACTGATGATAATTATTGTTTTAAATGAGAGGCACTGAGTGACAAACAAGTATTATAGCCGACGCGTAAGTTGAACTATGCACAGAAAAACATTTCGGGTGTCAAACGAAGTGCGGTATGAGGTGCGCCGCGAGGGGCCGCACGTTACCATACCCCTCGCTTCCCGCGCATGCTTCGCATGGTCCTGTAGTACAATATCCTTGCGCGGACGACCGTCATTTTGGGTTCAGTTACGGGATACGATTTATATCGGTGTAATGTTTTGATGCCATTTGGTGGTTACTAAGATTGATGTGATAGTAAACAATACATATTTTCATGCAGGTTGAGCGATGTAACATAGTATCGTGTAAAGAGATTTACTTATCGTGTGAAGAGACTCGCTCTATGATGTTCCTTGGGATATTCATTTATGAAAGTAATATGAATACCATAATTAGATTGAGGAGGAACAGTGAAAAGTAAATTACCAAAATATTGAACAACCAAGTACACTTTTACACATTTACATTATATTAACATTATATTATATTTATATTATGATATTATATTATATTAAAATATGTTTTCACCACATTATCATGACTGCACATCTCAAAATGATATTAGTTGCCAAGCAGATGCCAAGGTATGACGTATTGAATAGTAACAACATTTGAGCTTGGGTTTACAAAACGTTGAAGTTTGGCAAGGGCTGATGAAGGCAGTATCTGAGTTGAGTTGCCTGTTGTGTTATGTTAAAACGAACGATACAATGGCGGGCCAAAGTAGGTATAACGTTAATTATTAATATATACGTTAGGAGGAATACCTCCAGAGAGAATAAGGTGGTTTTGACATTCAAACCATTTAAAGCGAAATTAGTAACAAAGAGAATTGCTCAAATGATTAAGCTTGCGTAAAGTATACGAAATAGACATTATTGAGGAAGCTCCGGTCTTCAGGTTTTATTGAGTTTTGTAACCAATTTTCACCAATTGTCAGTTATAAGTTCTTGGAGAGAGTTGGAAAATTAGCTAGCCTGACTGGGGGTTACAGAATGTAAGGTCATCAATTCGCACGTGTTATAAGTGAAAGTATAATCGGATTAAATTAATGAGTAATAATAACCGTACTGGAAATTAACAAAGTGAACATGAGAATACGTATACTCATAGAAAAATTCGTTATAGGTGTATAATAATACCATTAGAGGATAAGAATCTTATTATCATTTGATCAAATGATTGTGTTCTCATATTTGTGAGAATATTGAAATGGTTAAGAATTACCCTTATACAACAACTTTACCTTCTTAACTTTTGGTTAAGAGCAAGAAAATGTTTGATTTTATAGATCAGACAAGGTTAAAGTTAGATTTTCATTGATCACTAAATAATACCTAAAGATTCATTGATATTGCGTTGCATTGTATGAACCAAAATGAGTAAGGGAAAATTATTACTTATATTATGTGCTTGGGCAATTAACGAAAGCTCTGTCTAATGCTGTAGAGTTACTTCCGAATACGTGAATGTTGTCAAATTATACATGTTTAGGAAGCTTTTGTTGTTTGTGAAATATGGCCATTCAGTTGCTAAGATACTGAAATCTTGCTGCACTTAAATCAATCAGAGTTAACTTATCTGGAATAATATGATGAGCTGTGTCATGGGTGGTAAATCCATATTTACTTATTAAGTGATGTCTTGTAATGTGAAAAGGGGATGAAGACTGATGCTCTTGTAACCTAAAATATAATCTTGCTATCTGGAACTCAACTTGGCTAAGGATTATGATGCCAGTGCTTTAATAGTGAAGTCTTAGGCGTTAGAGATCAACGTGAATACTGCTAATGGACGAGTAGCATCAGTAGTCATCGTGAGTTTAGTTGAGGGCTCAAATTATGTACACTTCGAGGTCAAAGTGTAGAGGCAGCGAGGCCGAACTGTTAGGCGGGAATTTAACAAGGTCTACATATGGTATCACTAATATAGTTGGGTAGTGTGGCAACACTGGTCGGGGACGCTATTCAGGATTGTTTAACAATGGCCAATGTATTTTGTGGTATAAACTATAAATTAACCAATAAATATTATTGGAGTGAGTGGCCAGTGTTTGGATTTATTAGTAGTAATAGTTAAAAGTGAGGTTAGATTTCTATTTCATGGTTTTTAAGCCAGATGACTATTGAATAGCTTTGAAAAATCTATCAGGCACTGCAGATCATTATCTGACTATGTACCAAATAGTAATACGCTTTCCTACCTACATAAAAACAAGTTACCTACCTGCTGGGTACATTAAACCTATAGTAGGTATGTAATTCATAACGCGGCCAGTAAGTATATTATGACATACAAATTGATGGTTGTTATACTATACTATTCTTACTATTTGAAAAGGCGGTTAACCCTAACGCGCTTATACATCGCTACTTTTGGGCGTTAGTCGCATTTACAACGCGCGACAGAAGCAAAACAGTAGCGATACAATCGCGTCGCGAAGTATCGTATTTTTAGATAACGCGTGAGCTTTCAGGCGACATCGGGTAAAAGAAGAGCGAGGGGTGCCGGCAGGTACTACAGCGCAGAACTGTATCGATAATGCATCGCGTTTGAATTAAATTAACGTTTTTAATTAATTACTATCGCATACTGTAACTGCCTCGTTGGTCTAGTGGTCAGCATAGGCGACTGCGGATCACGAGGTCCTGGGTTCGATTCCCGGTCGGGCTTAAAAGTTAGGTATTGGGTTTTTCAATTAAGAAATTCTCAGTGCCAGCCCGGAGTTGGAAGTTGCCGGTGTTTCACCCCCGTGCCTCGGAGAGCACGTTAAGCCGTCGGTCCCGGTTATTATCACTAACATGATAATAATCGTTAAAGCCCGCCAACCCGCATTGGAGCAGCGTGGTGGGTCTAAGCTCTAATTCCCGCTCTCCTATGAGAGTGGGAGGCCTGTGCCCAGCAGTGGGACGTTAATAGGCTGTAGTGATGACTGTATATGCTGACGCCCAGTCTAATATATCTCTTTCTTTGTCTACGTACTCCCGCTATTGTATCGACCGAATGACACCAACGATGACAAAGTTATTTATGAATATTTTCATTGTGATGATTAAACTATTAATAGCATAATATGTACCTAGTACCTACATTATAAAGTTAGACTGATATTATTTTGCGAAGACTGCTTTATATCTAACTAGTTTTGTTGTTAAATATGAGTACCTACTTACTATAACTAAACTAAGACTAAAACCAAAAATAAATGTGTACCTATTAACTCTAATGAGAACGATATAAATTATTATCTAGGTAAACTATAAAAACCTTTTTATTTTAATCCTACCTACGAAGTTTAGCAATGATAATAATAATTGTCCTAACAGAGAGTTGGATTGAAGTTTATATATGTATGTAAAAAAGTATTTTGTAACAAATAAAATACACTTTGTTTCTTTATGCTAACTCGAGTTGTGTAACTCGAATTCAATTCCAAGTTACCTGAATTTCAACTCGAGTTAACGTGTTTTTTCCGAGTTGGCACATCTCTACCACGGTCCACGAATGACATTTGATTGATTTGACAGTAATTGACATTTGACACGTTAGTTTCTACTCTTATATTCTGGTATCTATACTCCGTATTGCCATTAGAACTTTTTTATTGTTTCGTAATTATTTTTATTTTCGATCCCCATCTTCTAAAAATTTGGTGTTTACACAGAAAAATACTTTGAAATATATTAAAAAATATTAAATGATTTCTGAATCTGAATGGTTTTTAAATTAGCTGGGTCATACTTCGCCGATCTCCTTTGGCAAAAACGGAACCCTTATAGATTCGTCATGTCTGTCTGTCTGTCTGTCCGTCCGTATGTCACAGCCACTTTTTTTATTGTTTCGTAATAATTTTTATTTTTGATTCCCATCTTCTAAAAATTTGATGTTTACACAGAAAAATACTTTGAAATATATTAAAAAATATAATATGATTTCTGAATCTGAATGGTTTTTAAATTAGCTGGGTCACACTTCGCCGATCTCCTTTACGTATATTTTACAGGAAAACTATAGTCAATGCTCTAACTACCATAGTTTTTTTGATATTAACAATAAACCTCTACAAACAAAGTTAGTCTTGCGGTTCATTAACAAAGGTAATTATTTATTAATAATGGTACGGAACCCTTCGTGCGCGAGTCCGACTCGCACTTGCCCGGTTTTTTTCCAATAGTGAAGCGACGTGCCATTTTCGTATCGCCAATCCGATATTTCGTAACTCGTATACCTACCTACTCATTTAGTAATTACAAGTACCTACGACATTTCTTTTCAAAATAGTCACGGAGCTTCAACACTAGCTTTCTTGATAGTCTTTTAAGCACCATAATCTTTGGCGATGGATGTTTTCTATGACCTGACGGATTTATGTACATTTAGTGTACTGTTGTATATACATGATTTATTTTAATACATACTTTAATATAGTCATTTGAACGCTTGGGTTTGTTTAAAAAACAATAAAAAAATGTTGAACAAAGGTAAATACTTAAATAGGTATCAATGTGTCAAATAGATTAAAACTTCTTCATAAATAAAGTCGATTGTTATCAAAAATCGAATCAGTAACGCGTTAGAACATCATCGACTCCATCTGCCAAAGTAAAAAAAAAAATTGGACAGAGTTTAAAAAGCCAGCGACAATATACCTACCTAGGTAGTCAAAAGCAACCAAAAATTAATGATTTGGGATACCTACGTATTTGGGCTATGAGATAATAGGTATTGTTTTTTTTAAACGTACTTAAGTAAATTTTTCGTATAGGTACATACGCAACCAAAAATGAAAACCAACAAAAAAAATCAATACCAAACGGACTGTCAGGTAAGTAGGTACGCCCTACGCCCCCGAAAACACGAAAAAGGTAGCTACACAAAAAAGTTCCCCGTGCCTCATACTTATTCCCGTTTACATAAAAACATTAACATATCAAATTGTTACTTGATGCGATAATCATAAAGCTCATAATGTCGTACCTATAATGTAGTAGGTACCTTGAAGGTTTTTGCTCCCGTCTCTCAGGAACTACCTAATAAAGAACCTGTTTTTTCGGTGAATGCCTTTCACACTGGCTTTTTGTGAAATCGTTCGAGGAAGTTTACAGTTTTCAACACAGCTATCTGTCTATCAATATTTAATTAGCGACCAATACCTATCCAGTATTATTCGAAATCTGATTGAATCCATGTTTCTGAATTATAACCATCATTAAAACAGTATTAAATTAATCACAAAATCAAAAGCAAGCACAAAATCTGCATATCTGTTTTGTGAATTATCAAGGCTGTCTGTTTTAATGATAATGGTAATGACTCTACTATTTGTTTGGAACACAGAAGAAAACCAAATATCACTATAAATTCACACATTTTATCTAGTAGGTAGGTAGGCAGAGAAATTAGCCATCAGAGATTAGCCACCTGCACGGGAGGGAGATATTATAGTGCAAGACGACCAAATTCAGGGCAAATTCTGAGAATTTCTCATCAGGCAAAAACCCAATAAGTACTCAATATACTTATGCAAAAAATAAAGTATTTCTTTACCTATTTCGATAACCAATTTAGACTATAGATTAAGGAAGTGCGTTGAAATTTGATGACTGCGTTGAAGTTAGATTATAATCTAACTCGCGAAATTGTAAACTGTCGAATGATTACAATAATATAACGGATTATTTTTCGGTAGATTGTAATCTGTTAGGTTTATTAACCCGACAGAACCTAAGTGCCCTACTTGATTATTTATGTCGAACCCTAACCTAACCTACAAGAAAGAGACAAGAAAATGTAAATACAATGAATATTTCAAAAATTGACACTTATAACATTGAACGGTTCACAATCTTTCGACTGTTTACAATCTATCGAAAAAAAAAAGCGTTAGATTACAATCTTACGGTTTTTACAATCTTACGGTGACATATATTTTATACAAGCTTCCGTGCAAGATCATTTGATTGAATTGTCTCATCCCTATTATTGGCCTGACCCGGAAATCGAACCCAGGACCTCGTCATCCGCAGTTGAACATGCTAACCAACGAGGCAGTTATTTGGTAGTAGGCTCTAATAGCTATCAGTTTGAGACTCAAGGCTGCTAAAATAATATCTACAGGGTCACTCTAGTTCAAAGACAATATGTAACTAGTTATATAGCGTTTTCATTGGATTCCCGTTATTATAACTTTCAATTTGCGGGTACGTGGCAGAAACGACCTGGAATGGTCGTTACTACCACGTACCACCTGAAACGGTGGTGGAAGAGGACCAGGCATCCAGGTGGTGAGGATGAAATTTCTTTCTGCGACGTAGGGTGCGACTGGAGAACACGGAAGGTGGTATTAGATTGAATAACTCCTCAGAGCACTCCCCATTGTAGAGACGATAGAACACACAAAGAGAACTAACGTCTCTTCGGTGCTCCAGCTCCAGTAGGGACTCCAGCGTTTATAAAAAAAGAGCGTGTGTGCAATTCACACACGGCAGAAACTTCAGAAAAGTAGCCAGAGAGAAGCAGACAAATATATTAACTTCTCTCGCAGGCTAAATCCTATTACGAATATGTTTGTCTCTTTTTAGTGTCACTTTTTCGTTTCATCGAATTTTCAAATCACAATACGGTTCTAAAGAAGTTTCACTTCAATAATACTGCTTTAAGCGATTGTAGTTAGCCTACAGTATAACCACAGTATCAGTGAAACTAAGTACATATAACTAATTTTATTAGTCGAATACTGATAAACAGAGGCCGGCGTTTAATTCCATCTGGTTTGTATCAGAAACGTTTCTTTTGCTCAGCACGCGTAAACATATTCATTGATGAAACTCTGCCTTTTATTTATAATTCTACAGTTATAAAATATCAAAATAGAGTAGAAGGTCATGATATTATGTGGGAATGAGAGTATTGTACACGGAAATACAGGCAGAAAGTAGCTATCGATCGGTTCTATTCCTCGACAGAAGTTGGTTTCTAGAGAAAGAAGTTGAGTTGAGTTGATATTCAGTCGGCATACTAGCAAGTACCATCGCATAAAGTCATAATATTGTTGACGTTCGTGTTTTAGAATAGGGATAATGCCTATATCAAAAATAAATTATTTCTAACTAATTATTAAATTTATAGAGTGTCTTCCAAAAAGACCTACAAGTTACAACTCACATCCTCGGTTAGTTTTAAGTTTGATAACCATTTTAAAATATTGATTATACAACCAAATGAAAACCTGCAAGGTCGGGATTTCTTCATAATGTTCTCAAAGGTGTCTAAAGTAAGCACACTCTACGTGGAGGACCAACCTCTTCTCATTTTGAGCGCAGACCCGCCCTCAGTTATAGTGGTACTTATTAATCTAATAACATCTTGATAATATCGTCCGGAACATATTTTTCCAAATAAATATTTACTTTTCTTCACTTTACTTTACTTTACTTTACTTTACTTTAGAAGTTTAGCGGCACTGAGTGCGACAGTTAGACTACGGCACAGAATAGTAACTAGACTACGGTAATATTTATAGATACCAATAATACTGTGGTTAGACTACCTACCATCCTACTATTTTAGTAGGTTGGTAAGTACGTAGTTTCACAATTCATTTATTTCTTCTAATAATGTTTCTTATTTATGTAAGTAAATGCTTTTGAATAATGTAGAATTTTTTGGATAGCATTCGTCATGCAAACCGGTATTGCTTGCTTGTGAAAATGCTTGTAAATGTAGAGTAAATGTTGAGCTGAGGTTGTTAGAGTAAAGGTTGCATAGAGGTATACTACCTCTGTGAAAGGTTGTCAAAATATAGAATAAAACAGGCCTGTTCCACTTGTGCCTAGAATAGGTGCTTGAGACGATGGCTACTCCAATTTGCTTCTATTTTAGTCGACGAATGTTTATGAAGACGACAATGTGCTGACATTGCCGCGCTGCTGACGCGTTTGATGCGCAAACACATTTATCATGTCAATGTACTCAAATTAGCTACCTATTAGAATGTAGGGTTGCCAGCTTTCATAATCATAATTAATCATTTATTTGCTGATTGTAGGTAAGTATTTATCAAATTGTTACTACTACAACTATACTATTATTATTAACATTATTGCTGACTAACTGGTGCATGCGACTTCATCCGCGTGGATAAGAATATTTATAAATCCCGTGAGAACGTTTCGATTTTCAGGGATACAAAAATTTGAAACCTCTGTGGCGCAGTGGTGAGCGCTGTGGTTTATAAGTGGGAGGTCCCAGGTTCGATCACCGTCAGGATAGATTTGGGAATCTATAATTTCGGAATTTTCTCTGGTTTGTATGGTGGGAGGCTACGGCCGTGGCTATTTGCCACTTGCCACCCTACCGCTAAAGACGTGCCGTCAAGCGATTTAGCGTTCCGGAACGATGCCGTGTAGAAAACCATCAGTTACTGCCATAACCTTCAGGTTAGCCTACTTTATCACTTACCACCAGGTGAGCTCACTACTTCTAACTTCTAGTAGAAATGGAAAACAAACATGGCGGGTGTGATAATAATAATATTGCTGTTAATAAAAAAGGAGAAAAACAAAATCCCAAACGCAGCTACGCCAAGGATCTCACATTTGAGTAGAATGGAATAAAATATTGACGTTGGTAATTAATTTACCACTTAATCACTCTAACGTTCGTCTTCAACAGAGAAAAAAAATGTAGTATATTATTTTATACTTAATTTAATGCATACCTACATGAATAAATATCATTAATGGACAACTACCCTAATAGAGAGCGTGATCGCATGTCTTTAGACAATTTAATGTGTTTAGTTTTACTAGTCATTCATTAATTTCCTGTAATTTAACGCAACCATATCTAAGTAAGTAAATGCTAAAAATTCGAATTACGTGTTTTTTTTTGTTATTGTGTAATGCAGATCAGTATGATTGCTTGTGAAAATATAAAGCATAAAATAAAATCAAAATTATGAAATAAGGTGCAGGAATAACACCTCCAGACAATTTTATGTTTTACCTACCTCATATTTTATTACTGTTTTTTACGAGTTACCTACGACTCAGGTAAGTTCTATTTTAAATCTAAACCCGATATATTTCCACAACGGTCTTAAAAGTGTTTCCGGCGCATTTCGTCGTATACCTATTCACATATTTTCTACAATTTGCATACTAGTTAGTAAAAAAAGTTACGATTAATTAATTTATTGCTACGAGCTAGAATCGGCGCGATTGTCAATTTAAAAAAAAATTACCTTTTCGTCGTCCGAAAGGCCCGCAGAAAGAGTTCCCCTTGCCAATGATATTCTCATCGATAAACTTGATCAGTTTCCCCGAATCCTCTGCCTTCTGTTCCCTGACATTCCATCTTGATGGCAGATCCTCTTGCATTGATTCCGATTTTCCCTTTGTGCCTCTAGATTTTTTCAACACACTCGTCATTACCCCATTTAATTTACCCGCACAAAACACACAATTATTTATTTTATTGCACTGTAATTATGGCAACACTTTTTTATTTAATATTTTTTTATACACCGGTTGATTTTCCGAAACACGCGAAGCACGCTCGAGCATGAAATACGTCGTTGCGGGCTTACCTCATCGAGCGAATGAGCCTAACCTTGTTGGTGCTCGGCGTACTACTTACTATAGTTACTATACGATGGAACGATATCGCGTAACGACCGACGCACATCGCCGCATGTTGTTGCGCTTGAAATTTTCTACCATAGGGTAGAAGTTTAGTCCTCTCTCTCTGCGTCGTATTCCTCGTTACTGAGGGACGTGACCCCTTTCTGTTAATTACGTGATGGCAGGGGTTTTCTTGGGATAGTAAAGCGGTGGGTCCTTCCGCATACGACTCAACTAAAAGTACTATTTCAACTCGGCTCAGAATACAGATGTTCTGTATTCTGAGCTCTTAGGTTTCTAACGATTATTATCAGATGTTAGTGATAATATCCCGGGATCGACGGCCTAACGTGCTCCCCGAGGCACGGAGGAAACGAAAAGGCCAAATCGGACTACCAAATTCGGTCACATACCGAGTCACCGACTTGGGTCAACGTTGCTTAACAATCGCCATCACCTGCTATGCGTTGTCGTAGCTAGGCCACTCGTCTCTCTACAGAAGTTTAGTAAGTACAGTAAATTAAAACTAAATGATAGAGTAACTAAAATGAAAAAATGAAATTTCTTTTCCATTTCCTTTAGTAAGTTTCCGCACCTTATTTTTATTCCACTAAAAAACTAAGAACCTAAAAAAAAGAGAAAGAAGAAAAGGGGTTCTATATAAGCTATTTCAGCGCAAAAGTCATAAAGACAAAACGAACGGATTGCTATGACAACAATATCCACCATTATTATTAAATCGTTGACAACGAGTGTTTTTTATATATTTCGTATATTTTTCTTAGTTGCAAAGGCTTTTTGGAAACTGTAAATATGATGAAGCTACAGATAGCTAACGCTCAAGACCGAAAGGAGGCTCAGAATAGAGAAAGAAGGAGGCAATGCGAGTTGGAGAGGAGATCCAGGATTTTCAATGCCAGGAACAGGAAAATTGGTGTGAGTGTTTCCTAGCCTAGCTTTACTTCTTAAATTAGAAGTTACTTCTAGATTATAAAACCCATTAGATGATGCCCGCGAGCGTGGTGGACCGTGGCGAGACGTGCTCAGTAGTAAATTGGTAATGGGTTGAGATTTTGATGGCGATGATGATGATAGAGACTGCAACAGTGGAGGACATGGTCTACTGTCTACATGGTATGGGTTATGGTTGTAAGTACCAGTTCTAACTTAGTTCAGCCTGCGAAACGAACGGTTCACATACCACGAAATACCGAAAAATTGCTTCCTGCGCAGGTACAATATTAACGTTTTGAGCGACACAACAGATGATTCCAGGAAGTGTGATGTAGCACTCATACTTCCTAGTAAATACTTCGAATACTAAATTGTAAAACGCGGTTTTCTTATGTTTTCAGATCGATGTGCCATTCCTCGAGCGCCAAGTAGCTGAGAAGCGCGCTGAGCGAGATGAGCAGGAGCGAAAAAATCTAGCGTTCGCGCAGCAGATGATCAAGGATAGCAACCTCGCGGCTGTACTCGAAGCGAGGGAGAAAGAAGTAAGCATATGAATCATCTTTTACTTTTGGAAAGAAAGCAAGGAATGGAAAAAAAGAGGAATGAAACAAAGAAGGGATGAAAGAAAAAGAAAATGAAAGCAAACCGGAATGAAAGAAAGAAAGATATAAAGAAAGAACGATATAGGTGATATAGATAAGTATATTTGATTTCAGATATTATTTCCATAAGAACTTTCTTCATGTAGTGCGACTGCCGACTCTCCTGCCTCTAGGATTATAAGTTCAAAATGTTTTTAAAGTTCAGACTTTAGGATAGAGTAAAATTTATGTTAGTAATCTGTTTTGGTTGCCAAATGAATAAAATAAAATAAATCGGAAGAAAGTAGGAATTAAAGAAAGAAGGGACGCCTCAAAGGAGGAATGAAAGAAAATAGGAACTCACCCTCAGTGGCTTTAAACAATTTACTATTCAATATTATGTAGAGTAGTAATTATTGCCATAAGTATGGGGTTTTAAGAATTTTCAAATTGAGCCTGTATTATATCGCTGAGTCAGTAAAGTCTTCGAAAACGTGTTTTTGTCAACGACCTCAATTTACATAGACGGGCTCTGTCAAACAAAGAATGTGGACTTATTTTAGTAACGCCATCTAACCTGAAAAGCGGGAAAGCGCTATGGCGGGGACAAGGACAGGCTTAGACAGGTGTGGAGCGCGCTTTACAGGTCGGACGCCCAATTTTCTTCTATGAAAGGGCCCATCTAGTAGGTACCTACATATATATCGAAGGTTTTTGTTTGGTCCAGGAGCGTCGTCGCATAGGAGTCGAAATAGACGAATTCCGTCAGAGATACCAGCGGAAGGAGGACAGCCGCGAATTTGATCTCAACAACCCCGACGTCCTCAAGATGCAGCTGCCGCCCAGGGCGTCTGACGGCGAACCGGTCGGCATGTCCAGTGCACAAAAGTTAATATCAGAAACTATAAGCGATGGTAGAAAACAAAAATAAAATTAGATTTCTCTTTCAGCCTTCCTACTCTTAAAAGTAAAATTTTATCATCTGTAACTAACTATACTAGCATTCGTAAACAAAGAATAGTTTTCAAAAATTAGTACTTATTAAACATGAGTTTAGAGTACAGTTCAGTGGTAGCCGGGTTTTTCATTTATAAGGTCGACCCACTGTATGAAAATTTAAAATATACTTACGCTGTGATAATACTCTATTTCAATTTGCAAACATCACATTTTACTTACCCCAGATTCGAAGGCGAAGACCTGGAGTATGAAGAGCGCAAAAAGATAATGGCCGCCCAGAAGAACGCATGGCTCGAACAGCAGGTGCAGGAACGCAAGGCTGCTCAGGAGGAGCGCAGGCAGGCGGAGGCTGCTTACATGGTAACCTTTAAACCCCAGCTATAAACCTTCTTTAATTTCAAAAGGTATTTCTGCTCTATGTATAGGTTCTTTGGATATTAATGACAGCTAACTACAAATTTCACACAGGACAACAGCGATCTTACTTAATTTGATAAAACTAAGTGCACTGTTGCAATTGTAAGAATATTGTAAGAATATTGTGAATTCATCCACTCACAACAATTATTTGTTACAATGTAAACTTTCGTGCTAAAGTCTACACCACACCCAATCATCTAGGAGCCCAGTGTATTGATAAACCAAGCAAACGATTAGGTACATATTATAGGTATACATTGTAAATTCTATTTATTATAGGACTCATGATCCTGAGTAAAGTTGGAATACGACGCAAAGAATTCGGATGTTTCAGATGGCAATAAAAGCGCGGGACGCACGCGCGGGTGAGCTGGACAAGCTGGAAAGGGAGTGTAGATATCGCCTGGGCCAGGCCAATCTGCGCTACAATGAGGCTTTGGTAATTATGCTCATAAAAACCTTACTTGTTGACCTACTGAAAAAACAGTCCCGCTTTGTTAACGCCAATATTTGCGTTACGCTACGCCAACAATTCAGCCAAGTTGGTGATATAATAAAAGTAGACCATTCGGGAACAAATAATGTGTACCGTGCTTAAAGGGAATATAATCTGTGTTGTCTATGGCTCTTCCCGTGTATATGTCACCGTAAGATTGTAAAAACCGTAAGATTGTAATCTAACGCTTTTTTTTCGATATATTGTAAACAGTCGAAAGATTGTGAACCGTTCAATGTTTTAAGTGTCAATTTTTGAAATATTCATTGTATTTACGTTTTCTTGTCTTTCTTGTAGGTTAGGGTTCGACATAAATAATCAAGTAGTGCAAGTAGTCTATCGGGTTAATAAACCTAACAGATTACAATTTACCGAAAAATAATCCGTTATATTGTAATCATTCGACAGTTTACAATTTCGCGAGTTAGATTATAATCTTACGGTTTTTACAATCTTACGGTGACATATATAAAACCGAATTCAAAATAAATAACTGTTACTCCGCTGCAAGCTTTGGCTTTGATTTCACCTCCACTTACCTGCTAAATTTCGAGGACCTGCCAATCGGGCCCTCACGTGGCTATTTAAATAATAGGCACGCTTCAATTTCAATGGAACCCAACCTAAAATTTTTTGAAATTTTATCCTCTAAGCAAACATTAAAAGTCACTCTAAGGCCCGCTTGCAGACACGCGTTACAATAAACCCAGGAGTCAGGGCGATTATCTATAAAAGACAGCTACAGTGCATCCCACTATTGGCCAAAATCTATTGACGCGGCAAAAATACCATAAATTCAGCGAATCACAATAATTGATACTGTAACAATGATTGAAACAGGTTTTACATAATCGCCTTTCTGGAATTTGTAATTTTGAGAGAAGTTTAATATACGAATTCTGTCAAAGTAGCAGCTAACTCTATGTTAAAACTTAAAAGCCGGCGGGTGGATATTGGTGTAGAACTGTAGACTAAGAATGTGATCGATTTAAATCTCTTTTGTCAGGCAACGGAAAAGAAACAACTGGAGCAGATAATAAAGGAGCAAGAGGAGGCCGACAACACCGCCGAAATGTACAACAACCTCACATCTGACATGCTCACTGAGAACCCGGACGTTGCCAAGAGCGCCCTCGGAAAGAATAGGTAATAATGTCCTCCCGACCGAGTTAGGAAGTTGGCGGTGTTTCACCCCCGTGCTTCGGAGAGCACGTAAAGCCGTCGGTCCTGCGCCTGATCTCTCTCCGGTCATGTCAGATTTTCCGTCCCACCGGGCTATGAGAGTAAATGAACAGAGAGTACACCTGTGTATGCGCACGTATTTGTGCACTAAGTATAATATCTCCCGCGCAGATGGCTAATCTGTCTGGAGATAAGCCGCCGTTGCCGAAATTCGGTCGGGAGGACATTATACCATAATATAGTATTTCTGTCTAAGATTACACTCTTTTAGGAATATGCACCTGTGCCAAAATTTTTTAAAAATAGAAACCAAAAAGCCGGGTCACCTGCAAGTGATTACCGCTACCCACAGACTTCCGCAAAGCCAAACATCCAATGCGTTGCCAGCTTTTACGGAATTTGCTATGTCAACCTAAATATGCATTATAATAATTAGTTCAGAGCGATCACCATAGATAAGAGTTTAGTTCAACCTCTCTCCGGCTTTTTTGATATCAATGCCCGGATAATTTCTTAATCTAGTTACATCTATGTTTCAGGGCCATTGGTTTTATGTACAAAGGAATGAACCAGGAAGAATTAAAGAAGTTTTACGCCGCGCAGAAAGAACAAATGGCTGCAGCAAAGGTGAGGGTTCTTTGACAATCCTTAGTCAAATTGGATACAACTTCAGGCCCACAGTAGCTGTGCGGTGCGGAAGAGATTACGGCGACTTAACGTAACTCCCTGCACCGCCCAACTAAGTATCTACCTTTTTTTTTTATCCCAAGTTAGCCCTTGACTGTGATTTCACCTGATGGTAAATGATGATGCAGTCTAAGATGGTAGCGGGCTAACCTGTTAGGGGTGTGGTAGTTCCTTATATTAAACCCGTACCCCTAATCAGTTTTTGCACGACATCGTACTTGAACGCTAAATCACTTGGCGGTACGTCTTTGCCGGTAGAGTGGTAACTAGCCACGGCCGATGCCTCCCACTAGGCCTGAGGAACTATATGAGTAGAACGTTCGTCCTTTACATAGTTACGAGTTATGCAAGCTTCTTTTGGCTATTTGACAGTTTTCGGAAAACTACTTAAAAATGTACGTGGGTTCATTTAATACCTCTTACAATTATCTTTTTCTCAAAAAAAGCGTCATTTATTAGAAAAAAATACATTTACAATACGTTAATTTTAAATTCGCGCGAAAACAGCCGGTCACGTGACATTTGCTATCTGTGACGTCATAGCTCAAAATAAAATAAAGCTAACTACGACGCACCGAGTTATAAGTGATTTTGAGTGGAAAGTTTACAGCTTTTTTGATGCAATTGCGAAAATTACAAGCTACAAGACGTGTGTAGAAATACTATAAATAATAATTAATTGGTATCCTGTCAAATTGTATAAACACATTCCTATATACAACCAACTATTACCTACTATGTCATAAACGTCGAAAGCAATGGTTACAGTTAATCTGCCGAGACCTGCAATTTAAATCGGATAAATCTGCGATATTACTTTGTGAAGACCACTTTGATGTTAGTGTTATAAAGAAATCAACTAAAAACTCTGATCTAGCAATCATAATCATAATCATAATCATAATAGTTTATTTGCTTGATTGCAGGTAGATATACATTACAGGTCTTAATTAATTTTTTACCATCTACAATCCGCCATACGATGGGCATGCAAAATTTTTGTACAATCACATGGCAGTACAGATTTATTTTTTAAATAGCTAACTGAATTTTGTTACTTATAAAGACTAAAGGTACATGCCACTACATTAAACCATAAAAATAGTGGAGAATTTCAACGTAAATCCAGATTATACAATCTTAATAATCTTATAAAAGTAACTAAACTAGCGGCACGCTATGATGGCCGGTTTGACGTTTGTCCGCTTAATTGATAACGAGTTCCGTATTAATTGATAACGACTTTGAAGGAAATAATTGTATTACTTTATTGACGATAGTGATGTGCAGAGATTCATAAATTTTATCGAATGTAGTTTTAGGTTTAGGACTCAAAATTTATTTATCAAACCGGGTGTCAAACCGGCCATCATAGCGTGCCGCTAGTGTAGGTATGATCTATTAATATTTAACATGTCAAATTGATCGAAACTTATCCCAATAAAAAACAATTAATTAAATAGAATTTACAGTGCAATGTTAATCAGATGTCAAAAAACAAAACAAAAACACAAAACTAAATTAAATACCATTAATTTACATGTCACAACCAAAACCCAGCTTAACAGTATTATATGCACAGGTAGTCATTTAAAGAATAAAAACCTTTATTCAGGAGCCACATAAACAGTTCGTTTTTAAAACGCAAAATTGTTAATTTTTTTAGTTCCGTAGGTAATTTGTTGTATATTTTTACGCACATTTAGTCAACGCTCATAATGTAGTGGCAGCTCTGTGGAGCGTGTGTTAAGATAAGACGATCACGATTTCTGCTATTTCTAGGGTAGATTTCATATGCCTTTGTGAATAAGTTTTGATGGCTTTTTACAAAAACACAGATTTCAAAAATGTAAAGACATGGCAGGGGCAGAATACGTAATTTTTGGAATTGAGGTTTGCAAGAGTCCAAAAAAGTCGTCCCTGTCATTGCTCGTATGCATTTTTTCTGTGCTATGAATGCTTTACCCATGTCGACTGAATTTCCCCATAGTATGAGTCCATAACGAAGGACAGAAGAAACATAACTATGGTAGGCTACGGAAACTGTATCCGGTAGCGCTACTTTGCGCAAACGACGCAAAACATATACGTAACGGTTTATTTTGAGGCATACCATACTAATATGATCCTTCCAGGTTAGGTTTCGGTCTAACTGTATGCCCAGGAACTTAATAAGTTGAGATTGCTTTATCGAAGTACCATATTTGATATTAAGTTTCGGCTGAGACTTACGACTACTAATACAAAATTGCATACCTATATATCTATGATGTTTTACTAAGGTTAATTTGTAAATTATTAGTTTCTAACCAGTTTACTACATTTGTAATCTCATTGTTAATATTCAATTGATATTCGTCAATTTCATGATAATTATTAGATGTCACTATTATTGAGATGTCGTCAGCGAATAAAAAAAAACCGGGCAAGTGCGAGTCGGACTCGCGCACGAAGGGTTCCGTACCATTATTAATAAATAATTACCTTTGTTAATGAACCGCAAGACTAACTTTGTTAGTAGAGGTTTATTGTTAATATCAAAAAAACTATGCTAGTTAGAGCATTGGCTATAGTTTTCCTGTAAAATATACGTAAATTACTATTGACCATAATTATTTCAAATTTTTCGATTGGTAAACTCCGGAGATAAGGGGGGGGAAACGGTATTTTTTTTGACATTTTCCCCGATAAATCAAAAACTATCATAACTAAAAATAATTAAAAATCTGTTTTAGAATGTACAAAGTAAACCCTTTCATATGATACCCCACACAGTACAGTTATCTCACTTTTAAATTTCAACCCTCAGATTTTCCTCCCTTTGTAAATAAGAACAAAAATAATTTCCAAATTTTTTTAATTCCAGTGTCTTTGGGCCACTAATATACACAACTATTCCAAATTTCATGTCGATAGCTTCGGTAGTTACTGAAATAATCGAGTGTGACGGACGGACAGACGGACAGACGGACAGACGGACAGACAGACGGAGAAAGTCGCACCATAAGGGTTCCATTTTACCATTTTGGTACGGAACCCTAACAATTATTTTGCACCGCCATAGGTAAGTCATTAATATAAGTATATTAAAAACAATAATGAATTAAACTGAATTAAACCTAAGCAAAAATGAATTAAACCTAACCTAAAATTTTTTCTTAAGACATGACATAAAATTAACATAAATTATATTTCTGTCACTTTACAGCAGCACTTTCTTAAGTCTTAAACACGAGACCTCATTACTATTAATTTGTGTATTTCGGCAATTACATGTTATGGTGGCACCAGACATGGCTATTTGTGTTTGCGTATTTGTTATATTTGTCAAATAACTTCCATGTGTGGAGAGTATATTTGCCAAAATTATTGCCATTTTTGCCTATTTGGCAAATACAGCCAATAACAAATACGGTTTACCGAACGGCTGTCGGTTTTTTGAAGACACATCAAAGGAGGCAAATAGGCAAACACGCAAATATACCGGCCACACATGGTCGGCTTCATAATTTCTCAGCGCAGTCTTAAAACTCAAACTCAAATCTTTGTTATTCAAGTAAACTTTGAGAAGTGCTTTTGAATCGTCGAGTGAATCTACCACTGGTTCGGAATGTCAATGCTTTAAGCGTTGATTATTGCTTTTTTTTTGTATAAGGTCTCTATCCTATAGGTTTTTTGTATAAGGTATCCACTTAATATATTTATTTCAGGCAAAGCGGGAGGAACAAGACAAAATGGAGGCGGAATGGCAGGCGCTTGCCAAAGCTATTCAGAACGAAGTTGCTAGACTCGACATTCAGGATAACCGAAAGAGGAGGTTAGAATTCTAATTAGTTAGTAGCTATAATATGACAACTCACAAGTCACGATAGACAGTAAAAATAACTTGAAGTTGATTTCATCATCACTTCGCCCCTGCCAATTTATGATGAAATCATTGCCTTTCTGATAGTCATTGCCATAGTCCACCACACTGGCCAAGTGCGGATTGTCAGACTTCACACACCATTGAGAGCATTATGAAGAACTCACGGGCATGCAGGTTCCCTCAGGATGTTTTCCTTCACCGTTTGAAGCAAGTGTTATTAAATTTCTTAAAACGTACCTACATTCCTCCGTAATGTCGGAGTGAGTGAGTTAGAAGTTCAAATTGATTGCATCTACATAATTATGTATATAATATACCACGATCGACCAATAGGTCCTACCTAGCACATGAGATTTTGTACGTACACGTAAGTTTTCTGTTTAACGAAGACTCTAGCAACAAAGGATCTTCAGAAAATCGACTAGAGTTGAATCCTGGTATAAAACTACACCCTATAACTTAAAAACGTATTTCTCGGATCTACTATCGCATGACTAATTTAGGACCCTACGCCAGCGAAATATACATATTTAGGTAAAGCGCCAATCATTTTGTCGTGTCTGAAGTTGACCGCAAGACGCGTCGCAATTAAGCATATTTTCTCGCGTAGACCTTAGGTAATACGTTGAGAGCCTCCCCGTAGTAAATATGTTCCTTGGTGAGAGCTGCGCAAACAAGCACTCGCATCTCGCACCTCAGCTCAGAGACGAATATTTGATTGACTTTAACTATACAAGTATTTTTATGCTCATTATTTCTCCAGGGAAATTGCCCGTCAGCTCATGGAAGAGAATCAGCTTTTGGCTTTACAGCAGAAAGAAAAGGAGAAATATTTCAGAGAAGTTGTCTATAACAATACTCCCACAGACGAATATTATTCCCAATTCAATACTACCACTAGATAATTTTATCAACTAGATAATTTTGTCAACGTCATACCAAATTGGTACACCTACTAAATACTCTTTTATATACCTACATAAAATTTAATCGTAAAATTATTAACTACTAGATGATGCCCGCGACTTCGTCCGCG
Source organism: Erebia epiphron (assembly GCA_963932025.1). Taxonomy (NCBI): domain Eukaryota; kingdom Metazoa; phylum Arthropoda; class Insecta; order Lepidoptera; family Nymphalidae; genus Erebia; species Erebia epiphron. The sequence continues at coordinate 29,526,265 of OZ009946.1, forward strand.
TGGACTACCGCGGGAACTCTTTAATTTTCCTGGATAAAAAGTATCCCCGGGATACAATCTACCCATGTACCAAATTTCATCAAAATCGGTTGAACGGTTGGTCCGTGAAAGCGTATAGCAGACAGACAGACACACTTTCGCATTTATAATATTAGTATGGTATACTTAGCTGAAATGTTTGGTCTTCACGTACGAGAACGCTCGACGTTTAAATTCGACGACGACGACGAAATGTGTGAAGTATCCAGTATTGCAATGTTTTGTAGATCCCTACTAGATGATCCACGCGTGGTTTAGACCAAACATAATTATTAAAGAATTTAAGTGGATATTTGCTAGCAAGTACTTAATTATTTTTCGCCGATTTGTGCAATCTGAAAAATTGTAAACAGTTTTCTTTTATACTAATAGCTGCTTTTAATTTCAATTTTCAATGTCTTTGCTTATCACGATTCACGAATGTTTAGAAAATTGTAGAAAAATAAAATTTGAAATGCATTTTGGGTTTTATTGAGTAGCGAGATACTTAGTTTGCTTGAGTTTGTTAGTTCAAAGAAGTTCAAAAACCTATTTGAATATAACCCGTTGTCCTAGGCGAGCGACAGAAGCGACGCGACTCGATGCGACGCCATGGAAAATGACAGACGTGTCTACGCGACAACGTACACGTGTCGTCATTTTCTATAGCGTCGCATCGCATGGCGGCGCTTCTATCGCTCACCTAGGGCAACAGGTTAGGGTGCATTTCCATCAGAGATATGCTACGTTGCTAATAAGAGCTCTTGATCTAACATCTAGTGATTTAAGCTATGAAAATCAAGGGCTTCATTGGTAGGTTTGACACGGCCAACTCTGGTGTAAAGGCAGCCTTAGTGTATTATACCCATATTATATTCAAAAAAGCAAGAAGTACCTGAACACACTGAACTGAAATCTGGAAGGCTACCAAATTGTATACATAAGTATAGTCCCACAAACTTATCTGACCCGGTGAAAGCGTAATAGATATAAAAAATAAAATATTAAAATATAAAAAAAAACATTCATAAAAATTCATTTCAATTTCGGCCACTGGGTCAGATAAGTTTGACGGACTGTACCAGAGGGTTGGCCCTGCATTTGAATAGGACAGTTGACTAGTTTACGAATTAAAACAAAGATTAGACACAAAATAAATAAATTTTATTCATGGAATTATATTCCTCTACTCAATATCACAATAATATAGGTAAGTAGGTTACATTCAGAGATTTTAAATCTAATAAAACTTACAATTTTTTGGGTAATCTTTCTGATCCACTATTTCACCTTGTTAAAATTAAAGAACACCATGTCCAAACTAACAAATTCTATCAAAGTACAGAAAAAGACTATGTACCTAATATCTAAAATTGATTATTTTGGCACTAAGAAATTTCAAAATTGCGATCAACCTATTTCAACCAAACAAAATTATATGTAATTTAATTACAATTTAAAGCCTACTACTACTCGTAATTCAAAAAAAAAAAAACTTTTAAAAAAATTTAAAAAATATCAAGAGTTTTTTACGTTGAAGCAACAATATGCGTCAATGCGACATGCTACCTACGACATGCAGCGCCTATATTTTGTCGAGATAACATCTTACCCAAATTAGAATTTTGCAGTAGGTACTCCTTAATTTTCCGGGATAAAAAGTAGCCTATGTCCTTCCCCGGGATATAACCTATCCCTGTACCGAATTTCATCAAAATCGGTTGAATGGGGGGCTATGAAAGCGTAGCATACAGACAGACACACTTTCGCATTTATAATATTAGTATGGATGCGGTCCTGTGGCATGCCCCAATGGCGCACCGTGTTGCTTTGGCGGTCAACAGCCTTTATAATATAATGCACAATGTATACTCTGTATATTATATTTGGCAATAAATTAGAATATAATTTTAAAATCAACGTCATATAGTCTGTAAAATATAATAAAACAATAATGTAAAATAATCTATTTAAGTACATAAAAAGACCTTAAATAAAATATTTAAAAAAAAATCTCAATAAAATCCGAAGATCATTTGGCGTTTAGTAGGCACCCACATTTATAAAGTCTTCTCGTATTGTATATATGTCACCGTAAGATTGCAAAAACCGTTAGATTGTAATCTAACTAGCGATATTGTAAACTGTCGACAGATTATGAACCGTTCAATGTTCCGAGTGTCAATTTTTTAAATATTCATTGTATTGTATCCGGTCCTGTACCTATTATATACCTGCGACATCCCAGAACTCGAAAGTAACACCATTGCCACTTTTGCTGATGATACAGCCATTATGGCTGTAGGAGGGAACACACGAAGAGGCAGTGGGTAAAGTACAAACAGCGCTAAATAAAGTGTATGACTGGACTAAAAAATGGAGAATCAAGCTAAATTAAACAAAATCGGTTAATATTGATTTTATAAATAAAACACGCTGTTTTCATCAATGGTCAAAAAATTCCCTACGTGGATACAGCTAAATATCTTGGGATGACCCTTGACGTGAAGCTACGCTGGAGAGCTCATGTCAAGAAAAAAAGAAAAGAGCTTGACATAAAGTATAAGAAGATGTATTGGCTACTTGGTAGACATTCCTCGCTGTCAATACACAACAAGATCCTGCTATACAGACAAGTCCTGATGCCCATTTGGACCTACGGCATACAGCTATGGGGCTGTACCAAAAAGAGTAACATCCAAAATATACAACGGTTCCAAAATAAAGTACTCAGGAGTATAGTAAATGCGCCCTGGTACATCAGAAATGACGATATTCAACGGGGACCTCAATATTGAATACGTCGAACAAATTATGACAAAATTTGCCAAAGCCCACGACCATCGGCTTCATCACCACGTGAACGTTGAGGCAATCCAGCAGCTCGACGTAACGAAACTAGTGAGAAGACTAAAAATGACTAAACACTAAACAGTGACAGTGTAGTGTGTAGTGCTAAAAGAACACGTGAACATAGTGTCCAAGTTTATCAAGAAAGACTAAGATGCGTCAATGGACAATTTCTTAGTACATAAGATAAATTATAAGTTTAGGTTAAAATAGAACTACTCATTAGCCAATTAGTTAGGCTAGATCGTAGTTAAGATTAGGCTAGAGTGCCTCGCTGGTACTCAATAATAGGAAAAAAAAAAAATTGTATTTACGTTTTCTTGTCTCTTTCTTGTAGGTACCTAACCTACAAGAAAGAGACAGGGTTCGACATAAATAATTATAACTTAGAGATTACAATCTACCGAAAAATAATGCGTTAATTATTAAGTCAATGTTAAAATTGTAAACAGTCGACAGTTTACAATTTCGCTAGTTAGATTACAATGTAACGGTTTTTGCAATCTTACGGTGTCATATACAGTATGAGATTACGCTATTATGTAATTAATAATATTACTATTTAAATTTAACGTTATTCATTCATAACGAATAATTATATGTACGTAAAGTAGTATTTCAAAAACCTCGTTTCACTGTTTTTATATTGCTAGTTGTATACAATGCATCAATCAAGTTCAACCGAGTTTCGTTAAATCATTTTTTCGTCCACCATATTGAATTTACTGTGACGTAATTTTATATTTCGTGTTCTTCTTGATTTGATTTAAATAAATGCTTGTAAAAAGGAGCTTCTTATTTTGATGCATATTCTTTACAGTACCGATTTAATCATTAACTCTTATAAGGTCAACCAGGGCAAATGCAACTATGGGGCTATGGCAACTCCCTATTAAAACTCATATATTGAGGCTCTTTTAATACAACGCCACCTATAATTTAATAGCCGAACGATTATTAGACCTTACAATTGGTAGATAGGCGCTACTGGGATGAAAACTGTTTGACCGACAGCTCATCTTGTCAAACCGCCATTTTGAAGGTACAACGCGTGAAAACACGTTGTTGTTGCGGCTGTTAAAAAAAAAAGACGTGTGGCACTCAGAGACTGCCGCGGTAAAGCTATTGCATAATTATAATAATTATTTATTTTATTTATGCAGCATTTTTTTTCCTTTGTTTTTCTTTGATATTAATTCAAGTTACTAAAAGTTCAAAGTACAAGTCATTAAAAGTTCTGCTATTCATCGATAGATGGCAAAACTAAAAAGTAAAACCGCCACAGATCACTCATATACTAGTCCCTGGGGACAGATAGGACAGTGCAAAAGTTGCCGGTTAGTTCCGGTGCATTCGCAAAGCGCTAGTGTCGCAAGAAGTGTTGGGACATAATTTATCTGGATAGGTATTTTTTTTTTGGTAAATCAATTTAAATTAAATTAAAATTTAATAAAAATTAAAATAATAATAATCGAAACAAAAAATAATACTGCATTTGTGATAATAATAATAAAATGTATGTAATATAGAGTAGGTACTGACTCATTTTATTTCACTATTTTTTCGTGACTTTCTTCATTAATAAATGCACTTTGTTTATTCATATTTAAAACACTTTGTGCATTGAGGTTTTTTGATTCTCCTTGGACACCCGGATGGAACGAATAACTAGCTTAAGTAACTATTGAAAACATAATTCTTTAAAATTATTTCGCCTTTATATTTTCAACAACTTGAAGTCAACAACACAAGTAGTCATAGCAACCAAAGTGTTAGGTTTTTTTTCGTTACGGAATTTCTGGATTCGGTCTCCACGCTCAAGGCCCGCGATAGAAGCTATGCAATAGCTTAAAAATATTTCTTAGTGATTTTATCAAGTGTTTGTGACTGGATACGATTAAATACAAACCGTAAGTGATTTTATTTATATTTTTCAGTGCTTTAGTTGAATCTACCTAATGTAATTGATGCAGTTACATTTACCTCACGAAAATCTCGCTATGAGGTAATTGCAACTTAGAGGTTAGTTACAATAGCCCCATATATTTTTGTATGAAACTGTTTACCCTAGTGATGTGCCAGTGTTGACATTTTTTTTTTATCGATCATCAAGTTTATATTCGATATTTACTCCAAGGCGTACCCCAGGCACGTGAAAGGTAAATATTGCTTACGTCGTTTAGAAATATTAAACTATTGTGCTGGTAGTATGTAGTAAGTAGTAGTGATATAAACTATAAACTATAAAATAAATAATAGTTATTGTAAACATCTAAATTAAGTTAAATATTATAATCTGAAAAATTAGTCCTATGAGCCTAATCGATCAATATAGTTGGTCGAACAATCAAAACGATTTCCATGCTTTTGCCACCATAACAATTAAGCAATACATAGTTATATATTTTTGAACATCACTTTGCCCCGGTAGACCTACAAAACGCAAGTTTCTTGTTACAGATGGTGCGCAATTACAAACGAAAAAAAGTGGATAGCTATACGCGAGAAAATCTAATGAAAGCAGTGGAAGTTGTGCGTAGTAAAACATTAAGTAGATACGCAGCTGCTGAAAAATATGGGGTGCCGAGATCTACAATTACACATCGCATCATTGGAACGAGAGGTGCCAAAATACCGAAACCTGGCAGACCAGGTGTATTTTCCAAAGAAATGGAACAAAAAATTGCTGAATATATTCATATTATGGAAAAGTGTGGTCTACCTCTAACGAAAAAAGAAGTCACAATCTTGATTGCAGAATACGTTCGGCGCAACGGCATTATCACACCATTCAAGAACGATGTTCCAGGAGACGACTGGTTTAGAGGGTTTCGAAAACGCAATAATATTTCACTCAAAAAACCTCAATCTGTTGAGATTGCCAGGAGAAATGCTTGTAATCCTTTTACGGTTTATCATTACTTTGATCTGTTAGAACAAGTACAGCAAGAATTGGGATTGACTCTCAAACCAAAAAACATATATAACCTTGACGAGACCAGTTTTTGTAGTGACCCGTCAAAAAGCAAAGTCATGGGGCAAAAAGGTTATCGCTCGACAAGAACAACCAGCTCACCTGGCAGAGATAACACAAGTGTTCTTTTGGCTGCAAATGCACTAGGCGAAAAAATTCCGGCCTTAATAGTGTTTCAAGGCACGTATCTTTGGAACCAGTGGATGTACGAAAACGAGTCTGTAAAAACAGCATACGCTGTTAGCAAAAAGGGATGGATGGAGACAACGATTGAAAATTACATCAAAGACATATTGATACCGGCTATCGGCTCTGAAAGACCAGTCCTACTCATTTATGACGGACATTCCACTCATGTGGATCTTAATGTTATAGAACTCGCTGCTGCTGAAGGAATTACCATACTTAAGTTACCAGCACACTCTTCCAATGTACTACAACCTCTTGATTGTAGTACCATGAAACCCATTAAAGACCGTTGGGAAGAAGAGCTAGTTAAATGGCAAAGATTACATGTGGGGGCCAAATTGCCTAAAAAAGGTTTTGCAAAAATACTGACGAACATCTGGGAGAATTTAAATCCGAACATAATACAAAACAGATTTAGAAAAACTGGAATTTATCCAGTAGATCGGAACGCAATCAGTAAAGAAAAATTTGACTCCTTGTCTTGGTCCAAATGGGAAAAACATTGTCAGCAAACTGCACAGCAACAAACAATACAATCTCATCAAATAATACAGACTGATCAAAAAGAACTGCTTGTCCAAGTACCCAGGGCTCGACAAGTAGAAAGCCTTCTGAGTTTAACCCTTGGAGTTTTCAATAAGAAAACAAGTGGAATCTTACAAAAAAACAATGTGCCTGTTGCTAGCAAATATTGGGTGACTGTAAATGATCCTAACACGTTCATCCTTAGCAAGCCATACAAAAAAAAGTGTCAGGAAGTATTGGAACTACTGCCAAGAATTTACACAAACTGTTACAACTTCAACCAACCAGTCAACTAGTGTGCAAATACTAGACTGCAAAGTATTTCAACCTACCACAAGTAAAAATATACAAAATATAGGTCACATCAATAACTCGTCCATTCTAAAAACAAATGTAGAAAAAGTAACATTGACAACAAACAAAGAAAACGAGCTTGTGTCCTTCAAAGATATAGATTTAAAAACCTAAGAAAACGCATTAATAATGGTGCTGAGATACTAACATACAAAGATATAACTCGTATGAAAATGGAAAAAAACTAAAGAGAACAAAAAATAATAAGGAAACAACAAAAGAACCTTACAAAAACGAACAACAAATCACTACCTAAAAAATTGCAAAAACAAGAAACAAAGAAAATAAAAATTATCAAAAAAATAAAAGTAAGGAGATAACAGATAGTGACAGTACTTGTTCATATACTTCGAGAAGTTCTGAAGAACTAGAAGACCTGGATTCTTATCGTGAACAACTTTTGAAAGAAGAAGACAGTTCAGAAGATGAAGACACGTTGTTTACGATATCAATGGATAAAAAACAAACGAAGGACCGAGAAAAAAAAACGTTCGAAAAAATTCTCAAGAAATAGAAGACATGGATACTTATCGTGAAGAAGACGAAATAGACTGTACAGAAGATGAAGAAACGTTCGCTACGATTCCTAAGGACAAAAAACAAAACACAAAGACTGGAAAACGGTAAAAAAAATACCGAAGAGTACAAAAAAACAGAATAAGACGACGACCCCAGAACCGTCGACATCTAGATTGAAACAAGTGATATCCGTAGCCTCTCCAAAAGTAGACGACTATATTTTGGCCACATTTAAATCGTCTAAGGGTAAAAATACCTATAAATATGTATGCTTAGTGGACGATGTGGTGGGACAAAAATTTGTTGTCAAGGGACTAAAGTCACAGAAAAGTAAAAGAGTATTTAAAACGATCGAAAATGACATATCAATAATAGAAAAAAATGATATAGTCATGAGCCTTCACCCCCATCTTCTATCAAAATATCCCAAAAAAATAATTCACAAATTGTGACCTTTCCTATTGACGTTGATGTTGTTGAATTTAAATAATAATACATTTATTTATATATTTTAATAGTTTAAAAAAACTAAAAAACACGCTTTTTTTTAAATAAAACATTTTTGTTCCATTAGTTTTCTAAAAGTAAGTAGGTAGGTACTTACCAAAGTTAATATTTATGTAAGTTTCTTTAAAAGGTAGTTCTGTGATTGTACAAGGTATAAATTAGTAAAAAATATTAAAGTTGAAACTTGATATTCCTAGTGAAAAAAAAATTCAGTGTTTATAAAATAACGTGCCATTAGTTTTCAATAAGTACCAAAGTTATTAAATATGAAAGTTTCTATAAGTTCTCGAGTTCTGCGATTGTACAAGTGATAATTAGTAAAAAATATTAGAGTAACAACTTGATATTCCTAATGAAAAAAAAATTAAAGAGTAATGTTTGAATATAAGAATAATTTGTGCTATTAGTTTTCTATAAGTACCAAAGTTGATATTTATGTAAAAGTTTCTTTAAAAAGTAGTTCTGTGACTGTACAAGTATAACTAGTAGAAAATAGTAAAAAGTTGACAACATATTTATTTGATTTGATACAATTAGCTATATTACATATATCCATAGTCCTGGTATTCCCAAATACAATTAACACGCATAATACAAAATATCGATAGTGCTAGTTCGTTGCGATCCCCGCACTGATTCCTCAAAAAACAGTTGAACAATTCAATCTGTTTTTACTTAAAAATAGGCATTGCTGCATGATAATAAAGTTTAAAATCCTATAAACAATATAAGAGCTCATTATGATATTGTATTTTGGTTCTTATAAGTTAAAGAGATAATGTACAGTGGTATTTATTTACCCCCGACTAGGGGAAAATGCAACTTTTTCTTCCAATTTGAGGAAATCATGTCACTACCAGTTATTTATAGGACTATTTGAATGCTTGATTGGTTTAAAATTTTCTTTAATGAATATGTAATGAAGTAAACGGGTCCAATAAATGAGCAAATATAGTAGGACAGAACAGCGTTTGTTCAAACTTGAAACTTTTTATTTTTTAGTTGCATTTGCCCCGGTTGACCTTACAAGAGATCTATATAGTAATACATATTATTTAAGTATTACCACTAATTTATGCGGAATGAATTAAATTCTTACGGGTTATGACGTCACTTCACTGCTTATGCTTGTATCCAATGAGGCCTTTGCTCTTAAGATTCATGATGGAATCTGCGATGATTTTTGCCGTTTTACGTAAATAACCACCACTTGTCAGCATCACCACCGGAATATGGTGCTCTTTGCAGATCTCGAATACGAACTCGTCGCGTTTTATTATACCCTGGAAAACGCAGATAAAAAATAATGTTAGGCCACGATTAGGCCACTTGTACGTTTTTACGTAAGTAGAACACGTAAGTAACTTACATAACTAACATTTATATCATTTATAGGCGACTAGCTCATGCCCGCGACTTCGTCCGCGTGGTTTAAATGATTTAGATTCCCGCGGGAACTCCTTAATTTTCCGGGATGAAAAGTCACTCTAGCCTATGTCACTCTCTAGGTCCCAGGTGGGTCTATACCCATGCGAAAAATCACGTCGATCCGTTGCGCCGTGATTCAGGGACAAACCAACAAACAAACACACTCGCATTTATAGTATTAGTATGATATGCCACTTGCAAAACTTTTTACACTTGGTAGGGGGCGCTGCAATATGATTCTAGGTTCAGGGCAGGACAACATCTGCTGGGCCCACTAGTTTATAATATTAGTAGTAGGGGGCCAATTATGTTGTACACCATCTAAAATGACACCAACACCAACTAAAATGACAGACTATTTAAATTATTATCCCTTTCATATTACTCCCTGCAGAAAGGGGCAGCACTAGATTTTGAGCTTTCATTTTAATTTAGTTTAGAGATTGTGTTTAACAGAATTAGCCAAATATGCATGGAACTATAGTCAAAAAGATGAAACTGTCTAAAATCAACACACAGCTCACACGGCTGGGTCTAAGAAGCTTGACCTCGGAAATTGGTTTGAAAACTACCAAAATACATTTTCAAGGTTAGTCTTAACAAGTTTAACGTTCTGATTAAACACAAACATATTGAACAATCAACTTTATACTACAAGCTTTATTAATAGTACTAACTTATATAAAAAAGATACGCGCCGAATTGAGAACCTCCTCCTTTTTTGGAAGTCGGTTAAAAAGAAAAGGTGACTGACTGATCTATAAAACACACAGCTCAAACCACTGGACGGATTGGGCTGTAATTTGGCATGCAGATTTTTTATTTTTTTTATCCACTACAAGTTAGCCCTTGACTGCGATCTCACCTGATGGTAAGTGATGATGCAGTCTAAGATGGTAGCGGGCTTACCTGTTAGGGGCATGGCAGTTATATTAAACCCATACCCCTATTCGGTTTCTACACGGCATCGTACCGGAACGCTAAATCGCTTGGCGGCACGTCTTTGCCGGTAGGGTGGTAACTAGCCACGGCCGAAGCCTCCCACCAGGCCAGACCAGGGAAAATTCAGAAATTATAAATTCCCAAATTGACCCTGCCGGGGATCGAACCCGGGTCCTCCGCACGTTAAGGCAACAGCGCTACACACTGCGCCACGGAGGTCGTCAAAATATAGCTATTATGACGCTGTTATTATATATATATATAGGATAGCTATTATGACAATATAAGCATCCGCTAAGAAATGACTTTTGAAAGTTCAACCCCTAAGGGGTTAAATAGGGCTTTCATATTTGTCTGAAAATCGAACCTAACGGACAAAAGCTATATGCTTCATTAATAGCTTTATAATAAAACTAGCTGATGCCCGCGACTTCGTCCGCGATTGAGATTGTTTGGTTTCCACGGGAACTATTTAGTTTTCCGGGATAGAAAGCAGCCTGTGTTTTTCCAGACTATAATCTATCTCTGTACCAAATTTCATCCAGAACCGTTCAGACTTTCTGGGCGTGATTGAATAACAAACATCCATCCATCCATCCATACATACATCCATCCATCCAACCATCCAAACTTTCGCATAATTTATAATATTAGTACCTATAGATAAAATAAAAATAACTTACAACTTCACTAATCCTCATATGTCCGAGCGGGTCCGAGTCCAGGATGTCAGTGCCAGCATTGTACACCAGAATGTCCGGCTTGAATTCGTTCAGGGCTGCTTTTAAGTTCCTGTAAGACAAAAAAAATTGATGATATGGTGATGATGGATGATATGATTGGAGAATGGGGCATCTATTTGGACAGTAAGGTGTTTTTTTTTAACTTATTTTGATAAACTAATACGCCTCGGAAAAGTGCCGGAGAATTGGTTCTCAGGCATTGTCCTATGTGAGAGACAAACGCGACTCGACAGTGTCAAAGCTGACCCTTCACGTGGCCTACGTTGTCGCATAAACAAGTTTGTCATTTTCTATGGCGTCGTATCGCATCGCGTCGCGTGGCGTCGCTTCTCTCGCTCACCTAGGACAACGGGTGAGCGACAAACGCGACAACGCGACTCGATATGACGTGATGCGAAAGTGTCAAACAGTAGCTGACCCTCCACGAGGCCTACGTTATCGCGTAGATAAGTATGTCATTTTGTATCGAGTCGTAACTCGTACTTCGTTGCGTTGCATCGCTTTCGTTGATTACCTACGGCAACGGGTCAGTTTGCATGTACGTTTATATTTCCGTCAATATTAGGTTTATAAGTTTCACAGAAAAAAAAATGGAAAATTCCTAGCTCGACCTAGCGTCCTAGGGCGCGCTTGGCCTCTTCGTTCTTAGGATATATTATGTGTCTGTTATACATGTCCATTATGTATACTTCTAGCAATCCTTGCAAGAGACTCGAAGAAGTGGTCCAATGAATGGTCGAAGAAGAAGGCCAGAAGTGAACACTGGCCATCTATGGGTTGAAACAGCAGCAACCTAAAGAAAACCTAAAGAATTTAACTCACTTTCTTAATTTGAGCATGTACTCGAGATCTTCGACCTTGTTCCCCAGCTCGACCTTGCGTCGTATGGCACGCTTGGCCTCTTCATCCTTAGGGTAAATGTGTCTGTTATACATGTCCATTATGTACACTTCTGGCACGCCGAGGAAATCGCGCTGGTAGCCATTGCCCTGGTCGAAACAACTCGATGTTATTTTGATAGTAGGTTTTGGTTTACACAGACGGGTCAAAAACCAGCCACGGAACCGGTGCAGGAGTGCACTGTCCCGAGCTAAACATACATATCGCTCGTGCGCTCGGTTTGAATAACTCTGTTTTTCAAGCGGAGTGCGTCGGCATTACTGCGGCGGCCATGGCTATGGCCGACAGACAGATAACAAACTTTCATATTATCATTCATATTGACAGTCAGGCAGTCCTGCGAGCATTAGCCAAAGCACGACTTCATCAAAGCTCGTACTGGATTGCCACAACACACTACAAACACTAACAAAATCAAACATGGTATCACAAACCTGGGTAAAAGGTCACAGCGGTGACATAGGCAATAACGCAGCCGACGAATTTGCTCGACGAGCCTCAAACCTGAAGGTAATGGGACCTGAACCGATCGTTCCAATACCATTCAGTGAGTACAAGACTTGGTTAAAACAACAAACAGTAGGCACACATGCCGAATTATGGGCAAACACCACCATTTGTAGACAAACAAAAGAGGCTATACCCAGCCCAAACCAACGCCTAACAAAGAAACTACTGAATCTAAACAGAGCTAAACTCAGGACGGCTGTAGGCATGATAACAGGACACTGTCCACTTAACAAACACTTATATGTTCTAGGTATAACCGACAGCCCTCTGTGCAGAGCCTGCATGGAGAGCGAGGAGACACCAAGACACGTACTACTCGAGTGTAGTGCTGTATCCACTCAACGAGAAGCCTACATTGGCTCCTCAGCAACACTCCCGGAAGTCCTCGCCGACCTGGGCGGCCTGCTTGGATTCTGGAGTGAGGTTGGCTGGCTAGAATGATCCGGCGGGGAGTCGCACCAGAGGTCTCACGCACAACGGGCAACCTTGCTTAAGTGCGGAAAAGCCCAGTGAGAGAAGAAGAAGAAGAAGTAGGTTTTGGATTTGGACGTGACGACTTACCTGACGTAGTGGTGAAAACTGTTAAAGTGGGAGGACCTGGAGGTGGTGTGACATAAGAGTCAATTTTTTATTTAGTGGCAATTTGATAAAATATAAGAATAAAATAAATTAATTGCTACTTGATAGGAAACGCATCGTCGTAACAAACGACTTCTGAAGATAGAGTGACTTAAACTGTATATATCTGCAGGAAGGCTGTTCCACAAAATTAGGGATTTACGGGTGAAAGAATGATACCATGATATCATGTACGACAGGAGGTCATTTACAGATAATTGCTTGATTACCGGTACATGAGGTGTTGTTCAGGTTCATCCGTATATCAGGTGTTGTTCCTTGTTAGAGCCAATGAGGGAGAAACGTATGTTTTAATGTACAGTGTATGTTTTAATTCTTAAACCAAGTAAGTAAACAGGCTTCTAAACTACAAGGCTATCACCTCTTCCCACCACAAGCATGTTGTTGCATGCTGTAAAAGGGTCACCTCACTTGGTGCGCGTCCAAGTCGACGATCATAGCGTTCTGCACGCCGCAGTGTATCAGCAGGTTTCTGATGAGCAGCGTGATATCAGCGTAGGGGCAGAAGCCGCCGCCGCGAGACGCGCTGCAATGGTGGAAGCCACCGCCGATATTGATCGCCCAGCCTCTGTCCAGCGCCAGTTTACCCGCTAGCACTGAGCCCCCTGTTTGTAACCTGAATATAGCAATAAAATATTGTATATTAGCTGATGCCCGCGACTTAATTAATTTTCCGGGATAAAAAGTAGCCAATGTCACTCTCCAGGTCCTCAACTATACCCATGCCAAAAATCACGTCGATCCGTTGCTCCGTTGCGGCGTGATTGAAGGACAAGCCAACGTCAAACACATTTTCGCATTTATAACATTAGTGTATGATTTGACGACCTCCCTGGCACAGTGTTGAGCTCTGTTGTCTTAACGTGGGAGGTCCCGGGTTCGATTCCCGGCAGAGTATATTTTGGAATTTAAAATTTCTTTGGTTTGGCCCGGTGGGAGTCTGCGGCCGTGGCTAGTTACCCTACCGGCAAAGACGTGCCGCCAAGCGATATAGCGTTCCGTTACGATGCCGTGTAGAAACCGATTAGGGGTATGGGTTTAATATAACTGCCATACCCCTAACAGGTTAGCCCACTGCCATCTTAGACCGCATCATCGCTTACCATCAGGTGAGATTGCAGACGGGCTGAGATTGTAGTGGCGTAAAAAAAAGAAATTCTAAGAAATTCTCTTCACTAGGAACATAAATAGCACAGACAACATAGATAATTAATGATTCCGGATGTGTTCAACATAAGACAAAAATCCTGTGTTCTGTTATGAAAATCTTATATTTTTGAAGATGATTATCTATATTTTCCTGGCTTTTAAATATTAACAAATGATATTCAGTACTCAGCTGGGTATGTATAACTTCAATAACTTATGATTTTTGCATGTCCAAGATGACCATTGTTGTTCAAAAACCATAACATGAAAATATAGTTTTGCAGTTATTAGGTTAAGTAAGAATGTAAGTATTAAAAAAAATGTTACCCTCTGTGATACTTTATTATTTTGATGTTTACAATCTTTTTCAAGGTTTGTGTTGCTGATTACAATAATAATATTATGTCCATATTCAAATCAAAAACCCCTATCTTACTAATATTATAAATGCAAAAGTTTGGATGGATGTATGGATGTTTGTTACTTGAACAGCTGAACGGATCGGAACAGAGATAGATTATAGTCTGGAATATCACAGAGGATACTTTTTATCCCGGAAAATTAAAGGGTTCCCGCGGGAACCGAAAAACCTCATACCACGCAGACGAAGTTGCGGGCATCCACTAGTGGTAATAAGTTTCAGTCCAAAACCAAGAAAATTGAATGAACCATGAATTGTCAGCAATTGGGTAATGGACAACTAGTCAAATCAGAAACTTTTTTTCAAAAGTCAAAATGTGCTTAGTATGAGAGATTTTGAATGAAATACTGAATTGTGAAGTCATCAAATTTTTTAGTTTGATTAATATTGATAGTTTAAAATGGCTAGACAACATTTAACTAACAGGGGACTTTTAGTCTTCTATTTATTAAAAAATTATTGTAATTTATTTGAGTAGTTGTCAAATTACCCAATTAACAGCAGCCAAGCTTATTCACTAACATGCCTATTCGACAGCTTAGACCTATCAGTATCTCACCTCATAGGCTTCAGGTAAGCATGCTGCACAAGTACATTGGGGACACAAGCGACCACTGGCACCTCTGCTATCATTGCAACTTTGCCACTCCACTGAAAACATTTCAACTTTAAGGCAACCCACATATGTTATTTTTCCGTATTAGGCTAATGCATCGAGTCTATATGAAATGCATTGACTACCACAAATGGTTGTTTTTTTCTGAATGGGAATCATTCTGAACATTTGTTTCTAATGCCATGGCACACGTTCTAAAACACTAACATTTGCGCTGCCTCATGTAATTCAGATTTGGGATTTCACATTCAGAAAATTAACATATGTGGCCTACCTAAATCACCACATTCTTAATGCCTGCCCTATAAGATTGTTAGTAGTTCCACTACAGTAAGTAAATCTGTGAAAAGTTGGGTTAGTTACAATAATAAAAAAAACTTACTTTTAGAGATTTCAAGTACTTCTTAGTATGCACCAATAGCAATTCATTCTCTTTTGCTTCAAGTGGCTTGACCAGACATTCTCGAGTTATGAAGTTGGCATCAATGAGATACTGCAAGATATTTAGAAGTGTATGTAAAGTAAAGTGTAAGTAAAATGAAAAGTGTATTATGTATTTACTGGAATGGGTTTGGATTTATACTAAAAACTAACGTAATGTAACACACCTGTATGATATTACGCCACTTCTTTGCATCAAATACATGAAACTTCTCGAAGCCGCAGAACGACACATTGTACTTGTCGTCGTAAACTAACGGCCACTGGTCTTCTCTGATGTCGAAGTAAAGGCTTGAATACAGAAAAACGCAATTAATTATAAACTCGAAAACACCGCATTGCATCAA
Source organism: Erebia epiphron (assembly GCA_963932025.1). Taxonomy (NCBI): domain Eukaryota; kingdom Metazoa; phylum Arthropoda; class Insecta; order Lepidoptera; family Nymphalidae; genus Erebia; species Erebia epiphron. Next base: position 29,542,337 of record OZ009946.1, read on the forward strand.
TCCATTTTCTTGTCATAGGTTGAACGTACCTTGACATTGTGGCACAAGGAATTCACGGTAACAACAGTAGTATCTGCAAATCTATAATTTTTTACATATCAGTAAATAGCTCATAAACTTTCGCCGCCAGCCCAAAATAAAATTACAATTTGCGATTGTTTTGGAAATTCAGTCATTACGGCTATCAACTGTCAATGTGACAGGGAATTGGGAAATCGATGTTAGCATACCGTTCAGAAACATTTAAAAATACTCTTTTCCGATTATTTTCATTGCGGATTTTTAGTACATTACTACTGGACTACCTACATGGATTACATGGATGAAACTTTAACAAACAAATAAAAGTATGCTTATATATGTTCGAACTCTCCAAAGCTCATAGATCGAGTCTGTACTTTGATTTTATATTATAAAATCAAAGGGTCTGTATCATTACACTTTGATTATGTATATAGAAAATCAAAGCCATTACAAGGGTCTGTGGTGGATATATGTATAAAGCCTCCAGGCTCAGAAGGACTAGAATCCAGCAGTTAAAAAAAATACTGCCTCCATGATCAAATATTACGTTGCTAGGCAACCACCAATACCTATAGACCCGCGAAATGTAAACAAAACTACCTTGCGGTTGGAATATTAAATTAAACTTTTATTACCTACTGAGTTTCATCATGTACCTAATCGGATATCTAATTCGTAACAATAAACAATGGAGTCAACAGATAATTCAAACTTAGAAGCTTTGCAAAACGAAGTCCAATTTTACAGGGTAAGTTCTTGAACTTACAAAGGGTACAAAGAGGTAACTACTTGTAATTACCTCTTTGTACCTAATACTTATTTAGTAAGTATACATACATTATAGTACCTACCCACGTGTCTTGGGTCCTAAAGTCTACTCTGGATCGAAGTTCTTACCAATCTCTAAAAGGAAAGTAATAGTCATATTATGTTCTCCACAGAGGTAGTATAGCCTAATGTTCTCACTCTCAGCTATAAGATACTTACAACCGATTCGATACGGTCTGCGCTTTCGAATGCTATTGATATTTAATTAAAATCATATTTAAATTTAGTTTATTCAACTCTTCCTTACCGTTTTAGATTGCTGCATCTACACTTGAAGGCAGTGAGCTTTTCACATAGATATACCTAACAAAACCCTGTTTACAGCAAAACCAAGCAGTCGTGGAGCAAGAGATAAGAACTCTGATAGCCGACAATCAGAAGCTATCGCAGCAAGTGGGAGCCTTGCTTAAGGAAAAGCTTCACCACGCTCAGCAGGCGCATGAGAACAACGGCCACACTCACGAACTTGAAGAACTGAGGAGACAAATCGCTTTACTTACCAAGGTGAAAATTTTCATCAGGTCCAGCAATTTTCGAGTTTTTGTTAGACTAACGCACGACAATAATTGATATTTTTATTTACATAGAAGATTTTATCAGAAACAATAACTTCCATTTTTAAAGATGGATTCTCGATGCATTTTTTATTTAATTGAAGTTTTGCAAAAGAATTATTATAGTTACAAGAATGTTTCCTGCCTCTCTGTTACAGGAAAGAGATTCTCTCCATGTGCTATGGCAGACATCGCAGAAAACTATCGATGCTTTAGATATTGAATTAAAAACGTATCAGTCCTATGATAACAATAGAAGAGGAAACCATGTAAGTACCTACAAATTACATAAATAGCTAAAGAATTATGAAAATACATATGAACATGTTTTATCGATTAATTTAGGAAGCTACAGATGAGAGGAGAGACTTAGAACTTAAGTTTGAAACAGCTCTGGCTGATTACGTTGAATTAGAATCAAAATACAAAAGAATACACAGCGAGCACAATTCATTAGAAGCTGCATTAAAAACTAAAGACAAAGAAATAGCAACTTATAAGGAAAGAGGAAAAGAACTAGAAGATGAATTAGCGGAGGTTAAAAAGTGTTTGGAAGAACATAAAATAAATTTATCTTCAGAAATGAAGAGTCGGGAAGATATCAAAACACAACTGTTGCTATGCCAAAAAGAATGTGTTGATAAGATTAAAAAGGAAGCAGAAGCAAAATCTAAGGTATAAGTTGTTATAGATATAGCTCCAACTTATAGTAATTCATTACATTCAATGACTTATTCATGATATCTTATAGGTCGCAGAAGCATTGCAACTGTTCGATTTAGTATCAGGTCAAAAAAATGAAGCATATAAGAAAATTGCAGAAGTTACAGGTATATTTTCGTCTACCAAACATATTATAATAATTTATAAGTTAAAAAGTTAAAGGAATAAATCAGAAGCTTCTTGTGGTATGTTTTGATTTTCAGCTGAACTATCGAGCCTAAAGCAAACATTAACTAATGTCCAACGAGAAATAGAAGCAAGTTACAGAAAAGAAATAGATGAGGTCAAAGACAAATACAATGAAAAGGTTTCTGATATGCTGCAACATATCAGGAATCTTGACAGTGAGCTGGTTGAAAAGGGACTTTTACTAAACAAGGCTTTACGGTAAGTACGTAACAAATAATAAGAATATGATAGAATAATTCTGTATGTTGTAACTTGTAATAAAGTTTTCGCTAGCAAATCCGTGCATCCTTTTGACAAACTATGTCTCCAAAGAGAGAGAGAGACAGAGATTGATTCGAAGAATATTTTGTATTATTTATAGAGAAATAAAAGTCCTACAAACGACAAATGAAAATTACGTGAAACAGCAACAGAACAAATTAAACGCAACAGACCCTAAACTGGCACTCGCTGAGCAAAGACTCGAGGCTATGTTCCAAGAACTGGTAAGTAGTTTCTGCATTAAAATAAAATGGTTCGATGAACCAACCCTGCAAAACATCTAACAAAAAATTTAAAAGCATTCAGTGCTATAAACCTGTCATTATAATTATAATTATAATGACAGGTTTATAGCACTGAAAAAAGTTTTTTTTTATATGAGTAGGTACAACTATTAAATACTATTTTAAATATTAATAAGTAAGTATGATTGACACGGTCGATAGCTTTTTATAGTTTAACAATATTTTATATTGTAGGTGCTATCAGAACGTCGCAATATACAATTAGTGTGCGAGAAACAATGTCTTACAATGGACATACAAAGAATTCAAGATGCACACACGAGAGACAGGAAACGTCGCGACTGGGAAGAGAATCTTATGAAGACCCAAATTGATGAACTAAAGTAAGAATAAATCTGATGCTGTTTTAGTCTTTAGTTTCCTACTAACACGTTGTCCTAGGTGAGTGAAAAAAGCGACGCGACGTGATGCGACGCCATAGAAAACTGACGTATCTACGCGAAAACGTCTGTCATTTTCTATGGTGTCGCATTCCGTGGCGTCGCTTCTGTCGGTCACTTAGGACAACGGGTGAATTACTTAATTTATTTGTGAAACTGTTGTTAACAATTTGTGTTTCTTATAATTTTATTTTTAGTTTTTAAAGATATTATAATACATAGTAGCATCAAATACTTATATTTGATGCAAAATAAGTTTAAAATTCTTGTTGCAGACTGCAGGTGGATCACCTTCAAAAATCATTAGAAGAAACACATGGGATGATTAACAAATTACAATCCATGCTATCGTCTAGGACTCAACTAAGCCAAAAGTATGTATTTTTTGCAGACTTACCAATGAACTTCATATTATGTATGATGTCAAGAGTAATTTTTTTAATGCAACTACTTTTAGAATGGTATCAACGAAAGAAGAAGAATTGATGGAACTAAATAAACATCTGGAGAACCAAATGGACCTTAATAAAAAGTAAGCAACAAAAGTAGATATTAAACTTCTTCAAAGTCAAAAAGACAAAATTAAAATAAATTTTCATTTCCAGGTGGAAGGATTCTTATATTGACATGACAGAAAAACTAAAGAAGAAATTAGATAATTTGGATAAAGAAAATAGGGAGCTAAGAAATCAATTAAACATGTCTATTATTAGCTCACCAAATCATGAAAACAGTAGATCTAGTTGACAAAATACTAATCCATACTAATATTATAAATGCGAAAGTGTGTTTGTCTGCTACGCTTTCATGGCCCAACTACTCAACCGATTTTGATGCAATTTGACAGGTTAAATCCAGGGGAAGGACATATGCTAGTTTTTATCCCGGAAAATTGAAGACTTCCCGCGGTTGATGGTAGAACTTTGGTTTAGATTATGATGTTAAAACTATAAGCATCATATATTAATTTCTACTGTGCAATATTAAATTAAATTACTAAAACATGTAAGAGAATTCAATATATTTACAGATTTTAAATATATGTTATTAAATATTTCGTTTTGTTTAACTATTTAGATTTAGATCACATTAAACCTGCATTAAAATTACTATATATATAGGTGACATAAAACAAGAATAGTGCTAGTTTGATTACTCATAAATGTCTAAATTAAGCTGAATTAACACAAACTTCGACGTGGATAAATGATAAATGATTTATTTATTTCATGTAGGACAACTTGTGACACTTATGATATGTCAAGACTCTACCACCGGTTCGGAAAATAGTTCTACTGAGAAGAGTGGAAAACATAGAACTACTTTGAGTCCTGCTAATTTAATTTATAGATGTATGCAACCAAACGGACACTATTGAAATACATATTAAAATATATCACATACAGAACACGTTTTACTTGGTATGAAAAATTAATAAGATATTGTTCATGACGCGGAAACACACTCGGAAAACATACTCGGGAACCAGTAGAGGGTTTCCTTAGGGTCCTGATTGTCAACCCAAGCGAGGCCTTCCTTCACCATGTGGTTTAGAGCATTTTCTGCTCTGGTGTCATTCCACCTGAAAACAAGAAGTTTGAAATAAAAAAATGCAATTACTTAATTTTTTACTGCCTCATTGGTCTAGTGATAAGTGTGTTCGACCGCGGCCGACGAGGTTCCGGATTCGAGTCCCGGATCGGGCTATAATCTATAATTGGGTTTTTCTGAATAGAAATTCTCAGTACTAGGCCGGAATTAGGAAGATGGTGGTGTTTCACCCCTGTGCTTCGGAGACCACTTTAAGCCAGCAGTAGCTTTAAAAAATTTAAAGCCACTGACATGGCAAAATTTCATCCAGATCCTTTCAGCCGTGCTGGCGTGGTTGAGTATCCATCCATACATCCAATTTTTTTAATATTATTTTGTATAGATCCATTGAAACCAGTCACTAGTTAGAGAATAGGGCTGCTGGTTTCTAAATTTTTATGGATCAGGTGCAGACAGAGCCTATCAGGATAAGATAATTTTAAACTTACCTCAAATCCTGAGTTAGAATGCTCGTAGACACCCAAGCTGTGCCTAAAGTGCTTGCCTTCTGCAGGACTAGGGTCTGATCCAAGTTCAACTCTCCAGGCACAGATTGTACTAGCCACTTCCCTTTACCTATTGGAACTACTGTGAATCTGTAAACAAAAAGATCATAAATACATGTTAAAAAATTTGACTGACTGACAAATCTATATACAGCTACTAGCCACTTCCTTTTACCTATTGGAACTACTGTGAATCTGTAAACAAAAAGATCATAAATACATGTAAAAAAATTTGACTGACTGACAAATCTATATACAGATCCCATAGGTGGAGATTTTTTTAGAGACAAGTTTTTGATGACCTCCCTGTAGCAGTGAGCGTTGTAGTATATAATACCACAACGCTCACCACTGCATGCATAGACTTATAAGTCTTCTTGAGACTGGGAGTTCGATCCCCAGCAGAGCCAATTTGATTAAATTATCACCTTTTTGATTCTCTGGTCCGGTCTGGTGGGAAGTTACAGCTTGTTACCGCCCTATCAGAAAATAAGATCACAGTCAAGGGCTATTTTATTGGAATAGAAAGTAGTTCTATATTATTATTTATTTTTTACAATATTTATACTTTATTTAAACATTGTATCATATTGTATACATAGAATAATGTAAGAAAATAGTAAGATTATTCATTGCATAATTTAACTATTATGATTTGAACGAATTTAATTTTGCATGACCTTTAAAATGTATACAATTTAGTACTTACCTACTCTGAATAAAATATTTGATTCTGATTTTGTTTATTCAAATTTTTAAAGTTCAATCTTACTAATCAAATATAAATATTATAAATGCGAAAGTTTGGATGGATGTCTGGATGGATGTCTGGATGGATGTATGGATGTATGGATGTTTGTTACTCAATCACGCCCCAACGTCTGAACGGATCTGGCTGAAATTTGGCATAGGGATAGATTATAGTCTGGAATAGCACATAGGCTACTTTTTATCCCGGAAAATTGAAGAGTTCCCGCGGGAATCAAACAAATGTATCTGTTCAACTGATTTTGATAAAATTTGGTACAGGGATAGGTTGTATCCCGGGGAAGGACGTAGGCTACTTTTTATCCCGGAAAATTAAGGAGTTCCCGCGGCAACCAAAAAACCTCAAACCACGCGGACGAAGTCGCGGGCATTCGCCAGTATTATAAATGCGAAAGTTTGGATGGATGGATGTATGGATGTTTGTTACTCAATCACGCCCCAATGGCTGAACGGATCTGGATGAAATTTGGAACAGAGATAGATTATAGTCTGGAATAGCACATAGGCTACTTTTTATCCCGGAAAATTAAAGAGTTCCCGCAGGAACCAAAAAACCTCAAACCACGCAGACAAAGTCGCGGGCATTCGCTAGTAAGTTATAAAACATAATAATCAGTTATAGTATCTTAAAACTAAAGCTACGAGTTGCTCTACTAACTAGAGCTAGTTGAGGAAAAGGCAAGAGAAGATCCTAAAATAATGTTAATACTTTACCCATTTCCAAATATCCTAAGTTTTTTCACAGCAGCTAATAGGTCCTCGTTGGTGATATCCTGGTGTTTCTTGGCCTTGCCCCTTGCTGCAATGAGCCTGTTCCGTAACTCCTCTAATGTGATAAGGCCACCGTTTTTATAATTCGTCGCTAAGCATACTTCCACTATTTGCACACCAAGCTCATAGTAAAAGTCACCAATACCTAGAAAAACAGCATTCAAAAGTAATAATTACATGTAGGTCATCTTGTTACTTACGATTCTGCATGGAAAGCACATTCTACTGAGAAGAACCAGCAAGACACTCAAATGTTCAGGGCTTAAGGAACTATGGTAGCCCAGTAATTAGAATGTCTAAAATGCCTGTAATACCTTAAAATCCTTAAATTTTACTTCAGCGACAGATATCTATACTTAATATTAAAAATGCAAAAGTTTGGATAGATTGATTTTGGATAGATGGTTGTTTGTTACTCAATCACGCCAGAATGGCTGAATGGATCTGGATGAAATTTGGCACGGAGATAGATTTTAGTCTGTAATACACATAGGCTACTTTTCATCCCGGAAAATTAAAGAGTTCCAGCGGAAACCCAAAAATCTCAATCCACGCGAACCAAGTCACAGGCATCAGCTAGTATAAAGAAACATGCGATTGTGTACATATATATGTGTTAAAATCTATGACAGCTGTTTAGTCTGTATTATACAACTAGGATTGGAATACAATCATAAAGACAAGAAAATAGTAATAAAACTGTTTTACCTAACACTGACCAAAAGCCTTTTCCAGAAGCGAGAGGGTCAACACCAATAGCTGCACACATCTCCTGGAATTGGCGCCGAAATTGCGCATTCTTCTTTATCTCACTTTTGTGTTTAGTCGCAAACTCTTCCAGGTTTTCTCTGAAAACAAAACAGTTTAAAACCTATGGTACTACTACATTAAATACAATAGGACTTTTTTTTTCATAAATTAGGATTTATTTCAGTATAAGCTTATGCTTGACAACTGCAACCATGCCTAATAATAGAATGATGAAATCTAGGATGGAGCTGCTTGCCTAGAAGATGCCTAGTCACTCTAGCCCTGAGGGTACCTCCGTACTTAACTTCACTGATGTCCCAGACTTCATCCGTATGGATTGTGTCTTGGAAACTCCTTAAAAAGTATCAATTTAATGGGTAAAAGTATTTCGTTAATTAATTTAGCGGTGGAGCCATGAAAATCGGATACTTTGGAATTTACCTGAAAACCTCCAGTTGTTTGGACATCTGCTGGAATTGGTTTTCCTGAATCTCGGATCCCTTTTCCCTGTATTTCTCTTGCTCCAACCTTTGCTTCTGTATCGCACCGACTCCCGCACGACGCCTCATATTTACTTATCCTCGAGATGTTATTTACCCTATATACCATACTACTCTATGATGTTATTAAATTCTGGTGTTTGCCGTGTAATTAGGCTTGGTAAAAAATATCGATATATCAAAATATCGATATTTTTTTATGAAAATAACCAATATATATCGTCGATATTGTAAATCTCAAAATTTCGATAGTCGATATTTATTTCGAAGTATCAAATTAGTATCCAATCCAATATTTTTTAAGATCTCTCATCTCACTTCTCCGGGCTGGGCTATAGTATACTCCCCGCGACGGAGGGGGAAGGGGGTGGGGATATACCCCCCCTCAAAGTAAGACGTTCCGAATTTTAGAAGTTTCCGAGATATTAATTTTTTAAAATTTTGAGGTTAGGTTTTACTTTTATACCTTATAATTAATTATACCTACTTTAAACTACCTTACCTTTTGTTTTGGTAGTGGAAAAGGTTAATTTTTTAATTAGAATGGGCTACGCCAGAAGACTCGCGTAGGAGGTCCTTAATGAAGCGAGCCTACGAGGCCGAGTGGAGCGAAGGGGGGAGGAGGCGAGCGAAGCGAGACGGCGACCTCCGCAGCAAAACGAAGGTCGAGTAGGCTCGCTTCATTAAGGACCTCCTACGCGAGTTTCTGGCTACGCGCTTAAAAAACACTCTATGAGTAGGGCAGACAAGACTGCGTGGAGTCGGGGTGTGCCGATTCGGTTTTGTGTATCATATGCTCAAGTACCTAAATATACATATGATAACCTACCTTTATACCTTTTTAGTTAAAATAATTTAACTTAATAACCTTTAAACGTTTTTTATTTAACCTTATAACCTCTATACTGAAATGCGACTAAAACGATGACTCATAGATTTGAATTCTGGTGCCAATGCACGCGTTCCGTTTTTCCAATAATCGGTACACATATTATATGATTAGTACCTACTCGATTATTTACATTTTATGTTTGGAACGGATTATAATACGTAAAACGAAACTTAGTACGTCAACTAAACGTCAATGAGTCTGTAATCTATGGCAAATGTCGTAAGAAATAGTCAAAAGTGGTGAAAATTTGCAATTTTCAAAAAAAAATATCTCGAAAAGTATTAGAATTCGGAGTAAAATATTTTAGTGCAAGGCTTACCACATCAAGGCCTTTCTGTGAAAAAATATGAACGTCCAACTCCGCGGGGAGTATACTATAGCTGAGCCGATCTCAGTACATAGGTACATATAACAGCACTACTGAATCATTCCCTTTTTCTATCTCTTGTTATCCCACGATTTCTACACCCCACTATTAGACACTAGTAGAGAGAGTAAGCTCTCAGTATCTTGAATATTTTGACAGTAATATTTAAGTTACCTCGCCTTGTGGTAAAATATCGATAAATTGAAATATCGATATTTTTTCTACATATATCGATATTTTTTTTCATTCGTCCATCCCTACCGGTAAGTTATATTTTTATTGACAATGACGTTGACAAGTAACAACTGCCAACTGCCAACTCACAGACAAAAGTTTCAAATTCTAGTAGATCTATGATGTCTTTGGTTTATCAATCAATCTTCACATCCAGTTTATCGGACCGTGCAAAGTGCGCCTTATGAGTGCGTTTTAATTTTATCTGATACGATCCTTGCAGATACGATATTCGACATTAAAATAAAGCTGCCGATTTTAATGTTAAAGTAATAATATAAATACCTCAAACAAAATCGCTTAATTAAAGTCTGACTGAGAAATAATCACTGGAAATAATTTTGCAGCTCTTTCAATATAAGTGAGTATACAAGTGTGATACAAGTATGTGATTACTGAGTAGGTACGGGTAAGTACTTTACTAGGACTAATATTGAGATCACTAATTATTTCTGATGGACGGTAAACTTCACAGAGTACATTGAATAAAATAGACAGAGATCTATTAAATTTAACTATTACTAGAGAATAGTAGACTATCCTCAGTTTTCACTGCTGGTTCAGGCTAGTAAAAATTATATGCTGTAGCTGTACCTATATTATGAGGCCAGTCCTTTTTATAAAGTAGGTCTTAAGCTAAGTATAAAACACGATATTTTTTCAATACAATATACCTAGTTTGAATAACTTATTAATATTAAAATTCATTTATAAAAATAAAAAAAACTTTATATTGTCCATCCCTGGTGGGGATCGAACCCACGACCTTTGGATTAGAAGTCCAACGCGCTATCCTCTGCGCCACAGGGACTTGTGAGATGAGTGGCGAAATAGTTGCCAGCTTTATTTCGACATTCCTTTGCCTATCATTTCCACATTTTTACCTCCCAGAAATAAGCTCAATTCAGACTTCGGAGCCGCGTGGACAATGTTTTCACAAAATTAATTTAAAGATTGGTAAAAATAGCCAAGAAATTACTTGTATGAATTATAAAATTAAATTTTTTGAAAATAATTTAATTCGAAAAAACGTTACAATAATAAAATATAAAGTCGGTGGCATTGGCAACCGGATATGTCAACATAAAAGTGACAGAAGAGAAAGTAATGTCAAACAAGATGTTTGGGAATTTTGAAATTTTTCGTGTGCTGAAGAAGTAAAATATTAAAAAATCTGGCGTCTTTATAGAGTAAACTTTCAATCAACCTGCAACATGAATTGCGCGGCTGAAGAAGAAAACGCAAACTTTTATCGGAGTCCTGATAACGATGATTCTGAATCCTCAGAGAACTTCCAAAAGTTTATCACGGAGCTTTTTGAAAAAAATGGTATTTTGAACGACTTTCGGGCTTATTTACGAGGACACATCGTCGAGGTTTTGAAAAGTGCTGAAACAGGTTAGTAATAGGTATGTTTGAGCTTTCGGAGTTTATACTTATGAATTACTTAGATAATCATACAATCGCGATGACAATCGCTTAACTTTCAAAGTGTTTTCTTCTCTAGTTTGAAGGAAAATAGCTCTTATTGTTCGTTGTAAAAGTAATATTTTGTCAGTTTGGTAAATAAACATATCTAACTGAATTGAAAGTTGTACAGTAGTTGTCGGCACTTGCGTGAAGGTTCCTGACTTAGTAGTACTTAGTGCCCTAAACGTACAATAGGTGACGTGTGAGTCGCATTGCAACACATTCAGCTGAAAAGCTAGTTATGTCGTAAAAACCTTTGAAAAACAACAGTCACCTTTGAGCTGATTATTTTTTTGAATAAGTAGGTACTTACAATAATAAAATATTCATCTATTTAGGTGGCCCGCCAGCTTTCCAGAAGCATTTCACCCAACGTTTAGAATTGGTATACCAAGCATTAAACATGTTGATAACGGAATATTTGCTCAGATTGGTATGTATGTTGATTCATTTTTGTTCTCTCCTAATAGAGTTTTCCACCTAGTGATACCTTAGATTTGGTTGGATCAAAGGGTAAACTTAGCCAAGAAAATAATTTGATTTTGACTGTGGGTTTCTCACCCATCTCCAATTATTTTTTGTGCAAGAATGACTTGCTTAAAGTAAGACCTCTTTTAACATATTATTATAAATTAGTATATGCCTGCGACTTCGAATGTGTGGACTACAATACACAAATTTCAAACCACTATTTTACCTGCACTATGCATATGTCTGCATCATAATAGCTATCAGCATGCCAAATTTCAGCCTGATTTGCCCAGTGGTTTGAGCTGTGCGTTGATAGATCAGTCAGTCAGACAGTCACTGTTTCCTTTTATATTATATTAGATTAGATTAGATTATGTTGTATGTGGATTAATGCTTTTAATTCCCTAACTCTTTAATTTTCATAGATAAATTGTAACCTACATGTTGTCAAGGTATTAGCTATCACCATTCAAAATTTCAGCCAAATCAGTTCAGTAATTGTTGAATGAAGGGGTAACAAACATACAAACTTTTACATTTTTTATTTAAGTTGGACTACTTCATTATTCAATGCAAAATTTTCATAGTTACTCAAATTAAATTATTGAACTCATATTTTTCAGGAATTCAGCTACAGTTTATCTGTGTTTGTATCAGAAATACCACTGGCTAATATGGTGTTTGACTTTGCGAGAGATCTCAGGCAGACAGCAGATAATAATATTTCTGGCTTAAGGTTTCAAGAGAATGATGTATGGTCCGTTTTAAACTATTTAGGTAAGTTACTAATTACCAAGATAATATGGAAATTAATTTAAAAATTTAGATTGGTCCTTTTTAAATGGTGTACCTTGTGCAAGTTTCTAGTCAAACTCTAATTTTTTTTTAAATATTTCAGGTGTAAAATGTGATTCTGTGCATGCAACTAAAATCGTGAATTTATACAAGGGTGGGGAATCACCATTACTATACTGCATTCTCAAGTGTATACCTATGTATCAAAAGGAGCCAATTTGCTTGGAAGATGGTAATTATAATAATAATAATAATCATTATACTCATGTAAAATAAGATTTCATAATCATATAAAATAGGATTTCATTAGTACACTACTTTTTCTAATCTAGGATGATAAATGAAATAGATTCCATCTTTCGGTGGCCTGGGGCACTTTGTCATTGCTTGCGCGGACTTTTGTGTTTTGCAGTTGAGGATGACGACGAGATAAATGTAAATGCCACTAGATGGCGCTGGAAATTTTAGTTAAAATATGATATTGCGCTTCATAGATGGGTCCTAGTTATTCAACTACCACCGTGTTACGTTCTACAGCTATCGCTTCTCGGCCTTTTGGCTAAGATCAAAGTGTAGTATCTGTTCTTTTCAGCTTAATATCTGAAAGTTCCCACACTGTGGGACCAGTATATTAAACTGATTTTTGTAACTCGACGGGATGTTCGGGGCTCGCTCCACTCCCGTCACGGGTCGGCCCGGCATTGCAGTGCCGCCGGGATCGGCCCACATAATTACCCTATCAAAATCATAAATCGCATTAACACATAATTGTGTATGTCACCGTAAGATTGCAAAAACCGTTAGATTGTAATCTAACGCTTTTTATCTCGTTAGATTGTAAACTGTCGAAACTCGAAAGATTGTGAATTTGTGATTGTGATTGTGAAATATTCATTGTATAATTACGTTTTCTTGTCTCTTTCCTGTAGGTTAGGTAAAGGTTAGCTTATAATCAGGTAGTGCCCGGCCTGCGGCCGGATTTTACATCCAAAAAAGTGGCTTACAGTTTTCTTGTTATTTTTATGTTTTGTGTGGCTAATAAGAATTCATCTATCTATCTCTAAGATCTATTAATATCTTTCGTCTAGCTCTAACATCAGACGAATGTATATCATCCAGCGTCAAAAGCACAGAGTCGTGTGAAGACAAACCCGTGAAACACAGCCATAGAAGCCGTACACATCAATGCAAACACTATGCCTTCTGTAAGAGTTGCCAAAGCAGATTACTACGACTGAGGGAGAAATATAAAAAGAGAAAAATGAAGATGGAAAAGGTATTTTCTTTATAATATATAGCTAAAATAGCCCGCCAACCCGCATTGGAGCAGCGTGGTGGGGCTCTAATTCCCTCTCTCCTATGAGAGTGGAGGCCTGTGCCCAGCAGTGGGACGTTAATAGGCTGTAGTGGTGGTGGTGGATATAGCTAAAATAGTCTATTCGGGATAAGAAAATACTGACTAAGCCACAGCCTCCGACCAACAGTAATCATTCTTAAGTCTTCTTCAGAGTCATTATTTTCTTAACGCGGACAGCTGTCTATAGTAATAAATAGCTTTTGCCCGCAGCTTCGCCCACGTTAAGTTTAACTTGTTTCAAACCCCTATTTTTCCCCTTTAAGGGTTGAATTTTCAAAAACCTGTAAGCCTAATTTTAGCCCGATCCGTCCAGTGGTGTGAGCTGTGCGTTGATAGATCAGTCAAGTCACTCAGTCATCCTCTCCTCTTATAGTATATTTATAAATTCTCTTCACCGAATTTCGAGTGAGAGATGAGGGAAAAAATTATTTTTAATAGTGCACCCTCATAGTCTGATGGGGCGCCAATCAGACACGCCCGGAAAAAGATCAGGCGCGCGGGACCGACGGTTACGTGCTCCCCGAGGCACAGGGGTGAAACACCGCCAACTCACTCCACACTAATTATGCAATACTAAATTCTAGCTTTTAATTTATTGCAGAATGAAAAAAAATCGAGTATGAACTCATTGAATGTTCAATCACTTATGAACAGCGTTAGCGTGATGGAAAAAGGTCTTATTGATGAGGTGCTTACTGCTTGTATAAAATTATCATATACTAGCTGATACCCGCGACTACGTCCGCGTGGTTTTTTTAATTTATTCCTGCGGGAACTCCTTAATTTTCCGGGATAAAAAGATGCCTATGTCACTCTCCAGGTCCTCAAGTCTCAACTATACCCATGCTCCGTCGATCCGTTGCTTCGTTGCGGCGTGATTGAAGGACAAACCAATAAACCAACAAACAAACACACTTTCGCATTTATAATATTAGTATGATAAATTACCTAGTCATGTGATTCATATTTCATCATCATTATTCAATTACAAAAGAAGCTACAGTCCCATAAACTTATCTGACCCGGTGATAGCGTCGCTAGTAGATAATAAATATGAACAATTTTTTTTTTTTTTAAACTTAACAGGCATAAAAATTAGTTCTAATTTTGGCCACCGGGTCATATAAGTTTATGGACTATTCAACGTAGGTACATTTCTATTCATTCCAAATAGATAAATCAAAGTAGGATTTTAAGTATATTATAATATGTGAGATGTGTAAAATTATTGTGTTAAATTATTTCATTTCATTTTTTTGTAAATTACATATGAGTATTTTTAGGGTTTCATAACTCAAAATTGTTTGAAGAGATAGGCCATGGAAGGCAGTGAAAGCGTAGCAGATAAACAGACAGATGCTTTTTCGCATTTATAATATATTAGTTATCTAATTCCCCAGATGTTCCAACAAGTGCAGACCGTGTACGAAGCGGAAGTGGAAACGATAAAGGAGGCGGAAGAGAGGAAGATCAAACGATCGATCGCTAATCACGCTTTACAGCTACAGAAATGCCGAGAGGAGGTAAATTATGATTACAATACTTGCTCGTAAAGTGGCTCTAATTACACCATATCCAATATTATAGGCCAATATCGTTGGGGACAATTGCGGGAAAGGTGCTTGAGCGGCTGCTGCACCCTGAACTGATGAAGAATGTACAGATTAGGGATGCTCAGTTTGGTTTTCCTCCCGGTCTCTCAACAGACTCGGCAATTCTGTGTCTGAAACACGCCGTAAATTATTATAAAAGTCGTGAAACATCCGTGTACGCCTGTTTTTTGGATCTGAGTCGCGCTTTTGATCTTGTTAATTATAAAATTTATGGAGAAAAATACGCGACTCAAACATCAACAGCGGTATTGTCGAGCTAATGAGATACTGGTACGAAAACCAAACGAACACTGTGCGTTGGGGCGACACAGCGTCTAGTATTTTTAGACTAGAGTGCGGTGTACGTCAGGGGGGGCTGACCTCTCCGGACCTGTTTAATCTTTATATAAACGATCTCATTGGAGAGCTAAGTGGCACAGGCATCGGTTGCCACATTGACGGAGTTTGTTTTAATAACTTAAGCTACGCCGATGATATGGTGCTACTTAGTCCCTCAATAAACGGTCTTCGCAGATTAGTAGCGATTTGCGAAAATTATGCATAAAGACATGGGTTGCAATACAATGTGCGAAAATCAGAAATGTTAATTTTTAGAGAGGGTAAAGGTCCGGAGAGTATTCCGCCAGTTTTGTTGGATGGATCTCCAGTTCAGGTTGTGCAGCAGTTCAGGTATCTCGGGCATATGTTAACGGGATCCCTGAGCGACGACTTGGATATAGAACGGGAGCGTCGGTCACTGGCAATACGGTGCAACATGCTCGCTCGCCGTTTTGCTCGGTGCTCTGAGGATGTTAAAGTTACGTTGTTTAAAGCTTATTGCATTAGTTTTTATACATCACAACTATGGATCAAATACACCAAAAGATCCTTTAACATCCTCAGGGTACAGTATAACGATGCCCTTCGTATTTTATTTATTAAAAATGCCGAGGTATTGTAGTGCGTCGGGCATGTTCGCCGACGCTGGTGTCCCAGATTACTATGCCATTATTCGGAGTAGAATTGCCGGTTTCTGGGAAACCGTCAGTGATTCTACTAATAAGCTGATTAAAGTCGTCGCTCAGGCATCCCCTGACAACGTGTTTTATAAACACTGGCTAAGGGTACACCAGACCCCGAACGTAAAATGATTTTTCATTTTAAACTTATTTTATCTTAATCTATTTATAAGTACATATTTAATTATTGTATTTTTTTTTTACGGTAAACGTGTTTTTATATGGGTCCCCGACCTGCAATAAAATGATTTAAAAAAAAAAAATTACTGCAAAGCTTTAGTCCACCTACAAAAAGCCGAGCGATAATAAATAATTATCGCACTTGTGCCGTAAAGCTAATTAAACGTCAGACACGGCTTGAAATCTTGCTTACTTCATTTGTAATATGTGTACAATAATGTTGCTAACGTAGCGAAGTCGTGAGTTAGCAAAACGCACAACATCGCGCATTTGGCGAAGATGTGTCAGCGAACGGTTTAAATGGCTTTATTTATGTGAAAATATTTTCCGAGCCTTGAACGTGTCAAACAACCATACTTGCCACGACTTATTTAAAAAGTATACGTATTATCTGCCATTAAAGATGGAAGAATCATTCAGAGTTCGACAGCATGAGCTAGAAAGGAGCGTGCAGCAAAAGAAGACATTCCTCTGGGGGCTAGCGCGTGCGCTGAGGGACCAGCACGAACATATGACACTGGCTATGAAAGATGTACAGTACGAGACGAAAAGACTCGCGGAAAAGGTAACATTTTTTAATCAATTTATGCTCGGTAAAGTGGTTCTTTTATAATCGCTGTAAAAATTTAAAAAAAATATTTGCTGCCCATGTACGGAAAGAAATAATTACTGCACATAATTGGTTACTTACAAAGACTGTGCGGAAATATTTTAGTATCGCACTAGTACAGTAATGTTACCCTACTCACATGCATATTGAATTTAAAAAATACTGTGCAGAAATATTTTATTATCGTACCAGTGCAGTAATGTAATTCACATGTACATTGAAGATCAATCTCGGTGTTATTCAAAATGCTCACCCGAGGTCTTGGCACACTAATAACAAGAAAAAAATTAATTAAATAAATATTGATAAAAGCAAAGAAATATTGCATTTATGCATTTCCAATTTTATTGTTTCCAAGGAATCTAGTATAAAAACGCAACTCGACGAAGCGGAACAAATACTCAAAAAACGCGGCGAAGAAATGCGCAACCAAATATCTGAAGAACTTATAATTCTCGAAAGTCACCTAGAGACTATGAAGCGAGAGCGAGACAGCATTAACAAAGAGAGAGATGAACTAGAAAACCTCAAAAACACTTACGAAAATAACAGCAAAATTATGAAACAGCATGATATTGATCAAACTGTAGATTTAAAAACCCATTATAATTCCCTTAAAGATGAAATGTTAATACTAAGAAAGTATATTGAATCAACGAAGCTACAAAACAAGAGTGTCATCGAAAGAGGTACAGTGATGGATTTGGGTGATGGAGTGATGAATAACAGCATCGGTTTAAGAGGTGATGATGATGATAGATTGAAGGGGAGTCAAGTCATCAATGATCTAAAGAAACAGAAGAATGTTAATTTTAGCCAGGTCAGTTGATTTTTGGTGTTTAGACATACAGATATAAGGTTGACTTTTGTGTACGTAGGTATAGGTGTCTATAAAATAAAAACTCAATCATTATGAAACGACGTCATGATCTATAGACGATACAATGTAACTACATACATACTACTAGCTGTTGCCCGCGACTTCGTCCGCGTGGTGTTTTTTTGAAATTGTTTGAAGTTTTTTTGATTTGGAAACTACTTTATTTTCCGGGATAAAAAGTAACCTATGTCACTCTCCAGGTTCGTTTTAAATTTTACTTTATAGTTAGTTTAATATTTAGTAATTCAATTAAAATTTAGTACCTAATCTATAATAAATAAATAGTCAATCAATCCGTTGCTCCGTTGCGGCGTGATTGAAGGACAAACCAACAAGCAAACACACTTTCGCATCAAATGAATATTATAAATGCGAAAGTTTGGATGGATAGATCTATGGATGTCCGATGTATGGACTTCGTCCGCGTGGATTGAGGTTTTTCGGTTCCCGCGGGAACTCTTTAATTTTCCGGGATAAAAAGTAACCTATGTGTTATTCCAGACTATAATCTATCTCTGTGCCAAATTTCATCCAGATCCGTTCAGCCGTTGGAACGTGATTCAGTAACAAACATCCATCCATACATCCAAACTTTCGCATTTATAATATTAGTGTAGATTTTAAGAACTTTAAATGTGACTTGCTTGCCACCTAACGTACACTATTGTGAACGTTAGGTGGCACGCAATCGCATAGGTAATAGGTAACAGATAAACAAACATTTAAGGTTACTTATTTTTAACCGACTTTATAACAAGAAGGTTATAAATAGGAGGTAGAATATTCACATATGATAATCTATAAGGGCTTCATAGCAAAAGTACTATATTTCGTAGGTGTATGTATGTTTGTCCGCGGATTTCTCTGAAACTATTAATCGGATTGTGACCATTATTTTTTTATTACATAGACTTCAACTAAGGTGAGACAGTGCAAGTTTCATCAAAATCGAATCAGTACTTTTCAAGATATGGACTGTTAAGAGTGTGGTGAAGTTGGTTTAACTTTCAATCTTTTAGATTATCACTTGTTACTTTTCAGTCAAACCTAGACGAAACCTACCGCCAGCTGAGTTGTTCACACAGCAGATCAATAAACAGCGGTTGCGAAGACAGCGCGCAACACATACGGGGTTCGGATCCCGACTGTGGCACGCGCGACGCCAATGGCGGCTACAACCACATCTGTGATGCTGTGGTTAAGGGTAACCATGGTTGCGACAGTTGTAGCCGCGATGAGATGTTACAACTTCGCGAGGAAAATGATAGATTGAAGACCTTCGCTAGACAGGTAATAATAATTTTGGGACAAAAATTTTAATAATCCCCGGGATAGGTTATATCCCGGGGATTATTAAAATTAGGACATAGGCTACTTTTTATCTCGGAATATTCAAAGCTTCCCGCGGGATTCAAAAAATTTATCTGTTCAACCGATTTTAATGAAATTTGGTACAGGGGTAGGTTGTATCTCGGGGAAGGACATAGTCCACGCGGTCAAAGTCGCGGGAATCATCTAGTATGTTATATATTGGCCACAATGTTTTTGGCGCCAAAACATTGTATAAAGTAAATTAAATTAATGACTGATTTTGAAAAATGGTCAGATTATGTTCGGAAGTATCTACTATTTCGAAAAAATATCTTATTTCAGTAGAAAAATAAAGTTTGGTAGACAAAATTAGCATTTGAAATTTAAATTTTAAAATTCACGCCAAAACGTTTGGCGGTGTCATGGCGTCGTTGTGACGTCACTATTGTTTTTACCAATGTACTCTGTGCAGAGTGCAGTAAGCAATAGTGTGATTTTCAAAGCTCGAAAACAAACAATTGTGACGTCATTCGCTTCTTTGTGTTTTATGCAATATGGCGGATTGCTGTATTTTAAAGTTTTATTTTATCAATATAAATAGCAATCTCACTCGAAATAGAAAAATAAATACGTTTTTTATAATCCATGAATCCTATTTCATTAGATAAATTCATAATTTCATTGATTCTTGGTTACTGTCATCATGCCTATTATCGCAACCTTTCAGCAACGCGAGCACATAGACGCGCTGTCGAGCGAGCGCGAGCGTCTGCAGAGCCGTATAGCGAACTGCCGGCCGCGCACAGCGCCCTCTGTCATGGGGACCAATTACTTCGCGCCCAATAGGTAACCGTTCATATTTATTTATTATGTACTAGATAGATGATGCCCGCGACTTGGGCTGAGATAGGTAACGGCATTGCTTTAGATAAAAAAAAGTAGATTAAATTTCCTTCAAAATTTGGGGCTGAAATATATTTTGATTTAAAAACCGACCATCCATCCTCCATGGCCTTCCTCCCTCCTTCCTCCTCCTGCCCTCCTCCTTCCCTCCTCCTTCCCTCCTCCTTCCTCCTTCTCCTGCTTCCTTGCCTTGCCTTGGTGCTTTATGGCCATTTTTAAGCAACTTCGTCCGTGTGGAATAAGGTTTTTTGATTCCCGCGGGAACTCCTTAATTTTCCGTAATTTAGCCTATGTCCTTCCCCGGGTATCAAACTATCCCTATACCAAATTTCATCAAAATCGGTTGAACAGATGGGCCGTGAAAGCGTAGCAGACAGACAGACACACTTTCGGATCCATACTACTCGTAATATTAATTATGGATTTAATGTTAGCGTCCATGAATAATAAGAGCTCATTTGACTTTAAATTAGATTCAAAAAATATAATGAAATAAAAAACGTCATTAGATATACTACAAACTAGATGATTCCCGCGACTTCGTCCGCGTGGACCAAGTATTTTCGATTCCCGCGGGAACTCTTGAATTTTCCGGGATAAAAATTAGCCTATATCCTTCCCCGGGATGTAACCTATCTCTGTACCAAATTTCATCAAAATCGGTTGAACAGATACATTCTTTTGATTCCCACGGGAACTCTTCAATTTTCCGGGATAAAAAGTAGCCTATGTCCTTCCCCGGGATGTAACCTATCTCTGTACCAAATTTCATCAAAATCGGTTGAACAGATACATTCTCTTGATTCCCGCGGGAACTCTTCAATTTTCCGGGATAAAAAGTAGCCTATGTTTTAATCCGGGTTATATGCTATCTATGTTCCAAATTTCAGCCAAATCGGTTCAGTAGTTGCGGCGTGAAGGAGTAACAAACATACACACAAACTTTCGCCTTTAATATATTAGTGTGATGTGTCTTCTATAAAATAATAGGTCTTTACCTATGAAATTGCCATTTTTTATGGGAGGAACATAAAGTCGATTTTTTAAAATATAATATACTTATTTAATCAAAGTATGTACCATTGCTATCTATGCACTTTTGCCATCTCATAGGTAGTTCATTGATCCCTTTACTAAAGAAATCATTCGAACGGGAATCAATAAAATCTTTGGCGCTTTGGACTGCCCCATCGGAGTTGAATTTTTTCCCTTGCAAGAAGTTATCCAAATTTCGAAAAAATGGTAATCTGTAGGAGCAAGGTCCGGGGAGTACGGTGGATGTCTTAGCTTAGACATTCCAATTGAAGCTCCTCTAATTTGGTAGCCGTCTGTTGTGCAGTGGTTGGTCTAGCGTTGTCCTGAAGCAGCAGTGGCCTAGAGCGATTGACCAGCCTCGGTTGTTTAGCAGCTAGCTTTTCCATCATGGTTTCCGTTTGCTGACAATAGACATCCGCCGTAATCGTCTGGCCAGATTTAAGAAAGCTGTAGTGAACGACACCGGCACTAATCCACCAAACGCTCACGAATAATTTTTTTTGAGTCAATTTTCGCTTGGGGCAAGATTTGGCTGGTTCGCCAGGGTTCAGCCATTACGATGCGCGTTTCCGACTATCGTACAGGATCCACTTTTCATCACAGGTAATAATTCGATTTAAAATCCCTTCATTATTGTGCCGGTTGAGTAATGTAACGCAGCAGTCGACGCGCGTTTGTCGGTTTGCTGCACTCAATTCATGAGGTACCCACCTATAGAGCTTTTTCATCTTCCCAATTTGCTTTCAGTGGATTAAAACAGTTTTATCACTAACACCGCAGCCTGCAGCTAGCTCGGACGTGGTTTGCGATGGATCCGCTTCCACAATAGCCTTCATTTCTTCATTATCAACTTTGGTCTCCGGCCGTCCACCAGGCTTGTTCTGCAGGTCGAAATTTCTAAAACGAAAACGTTGGAACTAAAACCGCACGCGCGACACGACCGCCGTACACATCATTAATCCTTCGAGCCGTTTCTGCAGCACTGGTGCCATGATGGAACTCGTTCTCGTATAATAACGCGAAATTTTAAGTTTTCCATTTTGTAAACTGAGTGACGCAAAGAAAACAAAAGAGGAAAATCAAATCAAATCAAATCAAATCAAAATGCTTTTTATTCAAATAAACTTTTACAAGTGCTTTTCAATCGTTAAGTGACTCTACCACTGGTTCGGAATGCCATTCCTACCGAGAAGAATCAGCAAGAAACTCGGCGGTTGCTCTTTTGAAAAAAAAAATTTACAATGAATGAATAAAAAAAACAAATGAATGAAGGTTTTCAGAACACAAAAGCATAAGTAAGTAAATAGCTGTAAAAATTTGAAATTGAAATTCCTAACCAAAGAGGAGATATTTGAGATCATAGTGGCTAGAATGACAAAACGGCAATTTCATATGTAAGGACCTAATATAAGATCGTTTTGGCGGTACTTGGTTCTCCCCGATCAGATAATAAACCTCCTCCTCTTCTTTGACGTTGCGAAAGCGTTCGATAGGGTTTGGCACGCCGACTTGATCTACATACAAGCTTTACCATCTTGGCTTACCGATAAGACTCGACGTCTGCTACGAGAGTTCCTCACAAATCGCACCTTTCGCTATCGGATAGACGGAACCCTTTCATCCCCCAGACCGTCCTCGGGGGAAGAAAGGGTTCCGTCCGTGGGTGGGAACTTCCCAACTCCTCAACTTTAACGCTGCAGGGTACTACACTCCTAAGCCGTGGGGTTTTAGAGTACACTAAAAAGTTAAAAATAATTCTTTTTCCAAAATACCGACTTCCAAAACCACTGTAAAGAAAAAAATAATTTTGATTTCTACACACTATGTTGAAGTCGGGCGAGTATCGCGACGCGTCAGGCTCCCGTGACTTCAAAATAGTGTGTAGAAGAAATCAAAATTATTTTTTACTTTACAGTTGCTTTGGAAGTCGGTTTTTTTGAAAGAATTTTTCGCATTCTATGTAGCACAGTGCTATTCCGTACGCGGTCTAAAATCAAATTACCGTTGTAGAATGAATCCCACCACTAGTGTGAACGCGTTCGGCGGGCGTTCGGGCGCGGGGGAAGAGTTGAATATATTCTCGTGCAGCGAGTCGCGGGTTCTACTCCCGGGCGATGCTCTGCCGTTCATCGGCGTACTGAAGGACCGGAACATGGATACTAGAAGGCGAGTTTTTTTTATTTAGTTGTTTGAAGCTGGCAACTAGGCCCAAAAATATATATAAAACTACCTGATGCCTGCGACTTCGTCCGCGTGGATCGTCCAAATTTCATCCAGATCCGTTCAGCCGTTCTGGTTTGATTAAGTAACAAACATCCATTTGAGGTTTTTTAGTTTCCGCGGGAACTCTTTAATTTTCCGGGATAGAAAGTAGCCTATATGTTATTCCAGACTATAATCTATATCTGTGCCAAATTTCATCCAGATCCGTTCAGCCGTTGTGGCGTGTTTGAGTAACAAACATCCATCCCCTCATCCATACATCCATACATCCCTACACCTATACATCCATCTAAACTTACGCATTTATAATATTAGTATAGATAGATACATGATGAAAATATAATGTGTAAGTATTGTCTTTTTATAAAACAGCATTAACGTTTGCACCTAAAGTGTAATTTTCATGTACCTAGCATAAGGACTTATTCCCAGTCCAAGGAGAAAAAAGTAGAAATATCAATTTAGACACGGAAAATATTTAACTTTTGAAACTGCTGTAACTTTTTAATTTTGCTGCCCGATAAGTTGAGATTGTTCGGATGATCTTCATTTTATTAAGGTAGGTAACAAAGTGCTACGACACTGGGCCCACGCTCCATACAAA
The DNA here is from genome assembly GCA_963932025.1 of Erebia epiphron. Taxonomy (NCBI): domain Eukaryota; kingdom Metazoa; phylum Arthropoda; class Insecta; order Lepidoptera; family Nymphalidae; genus Erebia; species Erebia epiphron. The sequence continues at coordinate 29,566,429 of OZ009946.1, forward strand.
AAAACCATATAATATTAGTATGATCTGTGCTATGACTATGAGACGTTGCTTCATACAAAATTTCAAGATTCTGAGTTCACGGGAAGTACCCTGTAGGTTTTGATTCCCTTGCGCCCCTTGCGAGTGTCGAAAATTTGCAGTATAAACGGCTATATCTTTTGATTGCGTTGGCTTAGAAGTTCGATTTTTTCACAGCTCCAAGGGACAGTAGACTTGAGTATTTGATATGAATTTAAGCTTGATAGCTCCGTTCGTTCCTGATAAAATGGGTCTTGACACACAGACGGATGGACAACAAAGTGAGGGTTCTATAAGGGTTCCGTTTTTTCCTTTTGAGGTACGGAACCCTAAAAATGCCCAGTGTTCGTCAGAATCGATTGAAAACATGTTCCGTTAAAGCGTACACAGAATATAACTGCCCTACTCCTACCTAGAGTTGTTCAAAACTGCTATAAATCCATACCACGCTATGGACTAATAACTATAAATTTTTAGCATGCTTTTAAATACGCTATGTTATAACGAGCTTGTTATAAGAAAGCGTGTGGGCGGCTGGCAGGGATTTTGCGCTACGTGTTATATTAACCACCTCTACTCCTAACAGGTTAATTCGGACTGCATCATCACTTACCACCAGGTGAATTGCAGTATCAATAACGTTTGTATCTTATTCAGGCATTTGATAAGTACATGGCGGGCGCTCCGGCGGCGCCTGTCCCCGCACACCCATCCGAGACAGGGCGCGACCCAACAACGCAGCACACTGGAATGTACTGGTATGTGACAGAAATGCCTTTTTTGCTTTTTGAGAACAATTTTCTTGTCAGATCTATTATGATTTATGGCAACAAGATAAAAAGGTTTGAAAAAACCTTAAAACTAACTGCGGAAAAAATACTGTGAACATAGGGACGAGTGGCCTAATTGTGACAACGCATATCAGTTGATTGCGAAGATTAAGGAACGTTGACCCAAGTCGGTAACTGGATGGGTGACCGAATTTGGAGGTTCGAATTTAGCCTTGTCGTGTCCCCCGTGCCTCGGAGAGCACGTTAAGCCGTCGGTCCCGGTTATTATCACTAACATGATAATAGTCGTTAAAGCCCGCCAACCCGCATTGGAGCAGCGTGGTGGGTCTAAGCTGTAATTCCCTCTCTCCTATGAGAGTGGAGGCCTGTGCCCAGCAGTGGGACGTTAATAGGCTGTATTGGTGGTAGTTGAGATGTACTTACCTACCTAAAAATTGGTGTAATAGAGAATCTATTGATTTATTTATTTAAAATCTCTCAACCATCCAGTTACCAGCTTCTGTAAACGTCGCTTAAGCGCAAAACATACAGGGAACGTGCGAGGGAACGTTCCCTGTGTGTTTTGCCCTTTATTCAGTGTAGGTAATCGGTTGATTTACTCAATTTCAGATAAGGCTGATATAAACAGGATTAATACAACCCAACCTTTGAATGCTAACAGAACAAATGTCACGACGCCTCAGACAAATATCGGGTAAGTAAATATGATCCATACATACTGAATCCATACTAATATTATAAATGCGAAAGTGTGTCTGTCCGTCTGTCCGGGAATAAAAAAACTAAATTCACGCAACGAAGTCGCAGCCTCATCTCTTTTTAGGGTTCCGTACCCAAAGGGTAAAAACGGGACCCTATTACTAAGACTCCGCTGTCGGTCTGTCTGTCTGTCTGTCTCCAGGCTGTATCTCATAGACCGTGATAGCTAGAAAGCTGAAATTTTCACAAATGATGTATTTCCGTTGCCGCTATAACAACAAATACTAAAAATTAAAAAAATATATATATTAAGGGGGGTCCCCATACAATAAACGTGTTTTTTTCGTATTTTTTTAATAATTTAAAACTTACTACATGTTTGTACGGAACGGAACGGTTTTTTATTGTTGACTACTTTGAAACTTTTTAAAAACTTTTGATTTCATTGAAATTAGAGCTCTTCTCTTACTCATGCTATTCCCAGGTTCTGTTGTTCATTTGTCTATTATAAAAACTGCAAAAAATATTGAATTAATAGTACTAATATCGTAGTACTAATATCGTAGTACTAATATTATAATATTAGTACTAGATGATTCCCGCGACTTCGTCCGCGTGGACCAAATTTTTTCGATTCCCGCGGGAACTCTTAAATTTTCCGGGATAAAAAGTAGCCTATGTCCTTCCCCGGGATACAACCTACCCCTGTACCAAATTTCATTAAAATCGGTTGAACAGATAAATTTTTTGATTCCCACGGGAACCTTTGAATTTTCCGGGATAAAAAGTAGCCTATGTCCTTCCCCGGGATACAACCTATCCCTGTACCAAATTTCATCAAAATCGGTTGAACAGATGGGCCGTAAAAGCGTAGCAGACAGATAGACACACTTTCGCATTCATAATATTACTAGATGATTCCCGCGACTTCGTCCGCGTGGACCAAGTTTTTTCGATTCCCACGGGAACTCTTGAATTTTCCGGGATAAAAAGTAGCCTATGTCCTTCCCCGGGTATCAGTTTGATACCCGGGGTTTTTATCCCTATACCAAATTTCTAAAATTTATAAAAAAAAACCCGGCTGAGTTTGTTGTGGGCTCTTCTCAGACCAGGGCGCGTTTGGAACCCTCGTAGCTTTAGTTTTAAGATACCGTTATTGATTATCACCATTATATTTTATAAAAAACTCGACTAGCAGACAGACAGACAGACAGTATAAAATAAAATATCAACAATAAAATATGTACTTTGTATGGCGTGTGCTTGTTGTTGTAAAGTTGGCGCGGGAGTTTGAAGTCGGTTGGTTAAAAAGTATTTTTTATATTAAATTATTGCCAATGTTCTCTTTGAGATATATCTCTATGGTTTGCTCACGTTTCCGATGTTTTGACAACCAAATTGGGTATTTAACTAGTAATGAAAAAAATTTTTTTTTAGTTATTATTACATAAAGGATCTCCCAAAAATCTGTAATATCGACGTCCCCTGCTAGTTTTGTGTGGATTATCCATTTTAAACAATCGGTTAAAGTAAAAAAGTGCGTCTAACTTTTATGACGTCACAATTCAAAATTTCATACAGAATCCCAAACTAAGCACGCGTTTTGATGTTTGGAAAAAAGTTGCTGATTTGACTAGTTGTAAAATAACCAATTAGCTACAATGTTTAATATCTTATTATTATTTAACTTTTAAGGGAGAGGCCGCCCCGGGTGAAACAGGCGTTTGAGAAACCAAGGGAGAAGAGTCCGAAATCAGTTTTACGAGAGGCTAAGGAAAAGTTAAAAAAGTAAGTTATTTATGGGCTACTAGGTGATGCCCGACGTGGATTGAGGTTCTTTGGTTCCCGCGGGAACTCTTTAATTTTCCGGTATAAAAAGTAGCCTATGTCCTTCCCCGGGATACTACCTATTCCTGTACCAAATTACATCAAAATCCGTTGAACAGATGGACCATGAAAGCTTAGCAGACAGACAGACACACTTTCGCGTTTATAATATTACTAGCTGATGCTCGCGACTTTGTCCACGTGAAATAAGTTTTTTAAATTCCCACGGGAACTCCCAAATTTTTTGGGTTAATATATACACAAACACACACATAATGTGGCTCTCAATTGGTACCAGAATTTTCAAAATCGGTTCAGTAGATCCAGAGATTACCACCTACAACGTCACAAACTTTACCCCTTTATAATATTAGTATAGATTATTTATTACAATTAATCTCTCATTAATTTGTACAGATTTTTATAAAATTACTAGTTGATGTCCGCGACTTCGTACGCGTGGATCGAGGCTTTGTGGATCCCGCGGGAACTCTTTAATTTTCCGGGATAAAAATTAGCCTATGTGCTATTCCAGACTAAAGTCTATCTCTGTGCCAAATTTCAGCCGTTCAGCCGTTGGGGCGTGATTGAGTAACAAACATCCATCCATACATCCATCCATCCATCCAATTTTTCGCATTTATAATATTTATTTGATTTCTAAACACGTTTTACATAAATATATAAAAATACTATACAAAACACATTTAATAATATTAATTTATAATATTAATATTAATTATTTCTAGCAACGTAGCAAAAGAACCACCGGCGCCAAGAGACAAAAGTCCAAACGCGGTGTTGCGTGAAGCCAAAATGCGGCTCCGGAAACTGGAGATAGAGGCGGAAGCTGTGGAGAAGTCTTATTTGGATTTCAGAAAACGGCAGTCCGAGTTGAGGGAGGAACGACAGAATCTGGTGTTGGCTGAGAGCTCCATGATGAAAAGTGTTAGCCAATTAGGTAATTCGCTATTAAGCTTCGATTATAGATGATCAAATTTAAATACAAAACTTAATAAAAAAACCGGCAAAGTGCGAGTCGGACTCGCGCACCGAGGGTTCCGTACAAACCTGTAGTATTATATGATATAACTGATAATTTATGCTTTTCGCAATTTTCCCTTTATCTGTGCTATAAGACGTTGCTTCGTACCAAATTTCAAGATTCTGAGTTCACGGGAAGTACCCTGTAGATTTTGATTTCCTTGCGAGTGTCGCAAATTTGCATAAAAATGTTTTTATTATATGATGTAACTAAAAATGTATGTTTTTCGCAATTCTTCCTATATCTGTGCTATAAGACGTTGCTTCGTACCAAGTTTCAAGATTCTGAGTTCACGGGAAGTACCCTGTAGGTTTTGATTCCCTTGCGAGTGCAAGAAAATTGGAAAATTTGCAGCATAAACGGCTGTATCTTTTGATTGTGTTGGCTTTGAAGTTGGATTTTTTCACGGGACAGTAGTCCTGAGTATTTGATATGAATTTTAGCTTGATACCTCCATGCGTTCCTGAGAAAAAGGGTCTTGACACACAGACGGACGGACAACGAAGTGATCCTATAAGGATTCCGTTTTTTCCTTTTGAGGTACGGAACCCTAAAAACGGTAGTTTCTGCTCGTAATTTAAGTTTAGTTGACTTTTTAAATAGGTATATATGAAAAGGATTGTCCTGACTGACTGACTGATCTTTCTTGGCCAGCGCTCAGCCTAGAAGCACCATGAGTAGAAATTTTGACATTAGGTTGCTTTTGTGACGTCTCTCTCTTCGGTCGTTCCTTCGTTGCTAAAGATCGTGGTCTTGGCTAGATCCTAACCTCGAACGGATTGTTCTGTTTTGTGACGTCACTCAGGGTGGAATCCTTGAGAATCTTTTCTTTAAAGGCTCACGGGCCTTAATAATCCTTTCTTAAAGGCTTTGAGGGATTAAATAAGGCGATGAAATGCATGCATACATTGCATAATTTTTCACTTATGTTCATGAAAATATTATAAACGATACTATTACATCCTTTTAAAAGCTTGAACGAAACCTTGTGTTAGTATTTTTCCAACATGTGCTAATATTTCGACATCTTGAGACATGACGAAACGAACAACTATATAGATCCCTATATGTTTCTATTTATTTACAGATGTAAGACCAAGTCAAACATTACAAAGAGTAAAAACAACAGAAAACATAGCATCCAATGACACGTTTGATTATGACAAGTCAACGGCAAATCTGAAGAAGGACTTCGATAAATATCTGCGAGAGTATCAAACTAAATTCGACATAGGGCAAATACATTTCCAAAACAAGAATTCAGTTATCCAGAGAATAAAGCCTATACCGCCACCGTATGCAGAAATATGTGTAGATAATGAAGAGCCGAAAGCAAAAAATACCGATTATCTCGAAAAACCGTTAATAGAATTTAGGAAATTATACCAAAATACAAAGAACAAAATTGAAAAAGATAATTATTATAAAAAACCAAGTCCACGAAATGATGATTTTCCTTCCAATCCTATCCCTAGCCCGATAGAAAAACCAGAAAGCGACAAGAGCAGTGACTTAAAAATCGAAAGGAATAAGCTAGAAGTAATCCGAAAATTAAGAAATAATAAAGAAGCTGAATTGGAAATTCTGAAAGAAAACATTAATAAAATTTATCCCGAAACGAGTACACCTATCAAAACTGAATTAGATATTTCTAATAATATTGTAAATAATACAGAAATGGAAATTTTAGAAGATATACAAGAAGATGCAGTAGTTATAGAAAACAAACTGATGTTACAAGTTGAAAACGTACGGGAAACTAATAACGTAGGTGTTACAGAATCGAAACAAGACATTTTGCTTATTGTCGAGAGTTCAGTGGACAATAGAGAGTTGGATTCATCGGAGAACGAAAACGAGGAGCAAAAAATTTCAACACAAATGACTATTATAGTAAGTCCGAAAGGCGATAACAGTCCAAAAAAATCTAAGTCACCTTGTAGAGAACTTACTAAAAAGCTTGCAAAATTAACAAATAATGACGCTTTAAACGCAATTTTTCATGCTGATAATGATAAAGAGTTATCCAGTGTCGATATGCAATTGGAATTAAAAAAAGAACTTAAAGAATCGGAAGTGGATAAGGATTTGCAAGAGGAATATCTCGATGATTTCTCGGCAGATGTCGACAATTATTACAATTACAACAGCATGTCTGAAGGCGGTAAAAACTCACCTATATCCTTACCTAAAACCTCAGAAGACGACAACTTTTGGGACAATTAAATTATATTATGTATTGTGCTCATTTCGTTCTAAACGTTGTCGCTAATTCTGTGCGACACAGTTTCTAAACGAAACGGAAATGACGCGTTTAAATAAATATATTGCTATCCCTTTCATAATATTCTTTGCGGAAAGGGATAGCAAAATATGTAAAGCAGTCACTTTAGTTTTCTTTAGAAATTGTGTGCAACAAAATTAGTCACATTCTCTAATTATTAAACTAAGTTAACAGGTTTACAATTACTATAGTAACCTATCCTATAATACTCCAATCACTTTTCAAAAAGTAATTTTTCTTTTAAACCTGTCTATTTAGTTAAGATTGTGGATATCTCGATAGTAAAATGTGTGTAAAATAAAACTCAAAAAAGTAAACCAGTCATAATTTATTATTTTTATGTATCTAATGTTGTGAACATTAAAATATTTATTATATAAACATACATTTTAATTTTTGTTATTTACATCAATTTTATCCTCTCTAGATATAAAAGTACAAACATTCTTTAAACGTATTTCTATGGCGAACACACTCAATATTTATCATGAATAATATTCTCCGTTTATTGACCATGCTAGTAGCATGTGAGTAGAATTGTTAGTAGCATGATGCCTGTAACAATTCTGCTACTAGTCTGCAACTACTTCAAATCGCAAATAGGCATTGCGATAATAAGGGATACTCGTTAAATATTTATTGAGCGTGTAGTGTAGTCGCCTATGAGAGCCACATTCCATTTCACGTTTGGCGATTTGCGAACTATAATAATAAGCTTAAGATCACATTAGCGAATTTTTCGTTTAGGGGTCGTGGTCCAATAGTCTCTGTCAAATTAGTTGATCGAGGATGAAATTTTGTATAAAACTCCGTCATTTTTCAAATTATATCCATTAAAATTGGTATTAATTTTGTCTTTGAAATGAATTGAACAATTAATATTTTATCATTTTTTGCATATTCAACTTCCAAGGTATTTTAGAAACTCCACCCAACCAGTTCCATAGAGCTAGGGTACGTCTTACTGATTGTCCGGAGTGCCTAGTGGGAGATTTTCTTCCCATACGATCGCGACAACGTTAACTCAGATTTGAATGGAATGGAGAACACAAAAGGGTCAAAATATTATTATCAAATACACCTAAAATCGGAGCGTAGATGATGTATATTAGATTAGTTTTTATTTCACTTCAATACATGCAGTATTTCCGAAGTTATAACGACGAGAAGTTTCAGCCATTTTTTGAATTTCCGAGATTACGCGCGCTCATACTATGACGTCACACCCCCGCTTACCCGCGACCGCGAACGGCGAGACGCTCAGTCCGCTGTCGATTTTTACTGCGCAGCGGCGTGCGAACGAGAGCGCGAATGACCGGGGTCTGACGTCATAGGCTAGTTAGCGCCCGCCCGCGTTTTTAAAAACCTTCGGCCGGAAATACGCACTTTGATCGGAAATATCTCAGCCATTTTTAGGGTTCCGTACCAAAATGGTAAAATGGAACCCTTATGGTGCGACTTTCTCCGTCTGTCTGTCCGTCTGTCCGTCTGTCCGTCCAACACACTCGATTATTTCAGTAACTACCGAAGCTATTGACATGAAATTTGGAATAGTTGTGTATATTAGTGGCCCAAAGACACTGGAATTAAAAAAAATTGGAAATTATTTTTGTTCTTATTTAAAAAGGGGGAAAATCTGAGGGTTGAAATTTAAAAGTGAGATAACTGTACTGTGTGGGGTATCATAGAAGTTTACCAATCGAAAAATTTGAAATAATTATGGTCAATAGGAATTTACGTATACTTTACAGGAAAACTATAGCCAATGCTCTAACTAGCATAGTTTTTTTGATATTAACAATAAACCTCTACAAACAAAATTAGTCTTGCGGTTCATTAACAAAGGTAATTATTTATTAATAATGGTACGGAACCCTTCGTGCGCGAGTCCGACTCGCACTTGCCCGGTTTTTTTAAGATGTTTTTCTCGTAATTTTTTGTAGATTTATTTGGCATGTAAAGTAAAAAACGTTTGTCAGACCCCATTGTTAAGCGCTTGACAGCTGGCACTCGATCAATTCCTTAGAAATGATTGTTAACGTTGTCACCATCGAATACGTAAAAAAACTCCCACTCGGCCTGCAATTCAGACAGGATCAACTAATTTTTAATTTAAGGATAGCAACTTTAGCTCGCTAGTGAGATCTTAAGCTCTGACAACGAATATTTTAATCAATCAACATTAAATGCGTTAACGCGGGGCACGTTATTGTCACACGAACAACGGAGAACTTGGAATTGTATTGTAAAAAATGCAACTGGGAACAACATTAAACGCAACTTAACCCGGTGTTTACTATAAATATTAAGAATAGGGATGATGATAACTCAATCAAATCAGCAACTCTTTATCGAACTTAAAACGAGCTGCTAGTATGGAAGTGCGTATGAAATACATAGTTGTGACGTCATCAAATTTCAACGCACTTTTTTTCTTTAATCTATAGTTTAAAATGGTTATCAAACTTCAAACAATCCGAGGATGTGAATTTAAGGTCTTTTGGGAGATCCTTTATTTAATAATCAGTTAGAAATAATTTATTTTGAAATACGCATCATCCCTATTGAATATAGACCTTAAATATTAATTATTTAAGATATTTAACAATACACGCAACCTAGGATGGGAAAGGCGGATACAATATAAAGGACCTACATAGAAATACAGGACCTTACAGAAAACATTAAAATCAGTCACAAAAGCCTTTACAAAAACAAATACTTTTAAAGGGTTGGACCATTTGAATTGTTTTAACGTATCGGCCCATTATCAATCATAAACTATAGTTTAAACCGGGTTCTTAACAAAATCACAAACAAAATCAACTGTCTTAAAAAATCATAGTACAAAATATGAGATTATCAATTTACGTTCAATATTAATAATTATAATAATTATTGTGATGAAAAATAATTAATTATAATATTTGCTGCTTTTGATACATCAAATTATAAATTAAGTATTGCCACCTATCATTTTGGATTTCCATATTATTATTTTTATTATCATAATAATATTATGTCAACGGATATTTTATGCATTGTAGAAGTACAAAAGTGTCATAAACAGAAAGTCAATAAAGAGCAAAATTAAAAAAAAACATAGAAACTAGCGACACTTTAAACAGTTCAAAATGTCAAAATGTAGAAACACATTTAACGCGCTTAAATCAGAAGGCCAAGCACCAAAGTTTGATACGTACAATGTGGTGATCGCAATCATTTCAGTTGCTACAATTTCAATTGTCTTATTTCTCTGCAGCAATGCATTTCGGCCAACAGTGTGACAACATAGTAGTACATTACACAAAAACATTCACACTTTTTTTAAACTATCGCTGGGATAGCATGTGTTGTTGGGTACATCTCATGGTAAACGGTTGTATAATAAAATTAAAACTAATTCTTAGAAAACAGATTCTGAATAACAGAAGTTTTCCATACCATATAATCCATCGAACTGGAAAATCCATTAAACTAAAAAATGCATTTTATTGCAGAAAATAAGATTTCCCCTCGATTCAAAATCTATCACGTTTGAAATTATTTCAGTGCTTAAATGTTTTTAAAAACACCGAAACAAAATGTTTTGTTGAGGTTTTTGTGTAGTGCTTAGGGCAAAACACGCACAGGAGACCCGGTTTAAAATGCACAATTGTAGGAAGAATAGACACTAAGAAAGATTGCGACTATCGCAATGGAATATTCAAAACTTTCGCGCTTGCACCGTAAATATGTATTATGTCATATTTATATCATCAGATTTACATAAAAATATTAGATATAATACAGTCAAAAACTAAAAAAATGTCAACATACATCAAAACCATTATTTTCTTGGACTCTATTACAGGGGGTAATTGCATAACGCAATTGAAATCACAATGATTATGTTGATTGCAATTGCCTTGCACTATTATCTCACTATTCATTGTAATTGTAGTACACACAAATTTTGTATAATCAAATTAACAGGACTAAAATCATGCTGTATTATTTAAATAGTCTATTAATTATTAGTCCAGTCAATATTTAAACCTACATACACAAAATAAATTGTATGTTATAATTTGTATTATACATACATGAAAGTTACCGATTATTGCCTGTATCTTTAAGCCATGCGCATATTTATTTTTAACGGATCCGATTTGCATGATTCCATTTTAGGTTTTTTTTTAATCCACTACAAGTTAGCCCTTGACTGCGATCTCACCTGATGGTAAGTGATGATGTAGTCTAAGATGGTAGCGGGCTAACCTGTTAGGGGTAAGGCAGTTATATTAAACCCATACCCCTAATCGGTTTCTACACGGCATCGTACCGGAACGCTAAATCGCTTGGCGGTACGTCTTTGCCGGTAGGATGGTAACTAGCCACGGCCGAAGCCTCCCACCAGGCAAGGTTCATGTACTTTGAACATTTAATAAATCAGATCTAAATGTAGGTTACGTTCGTTTGGCCAATATATTTAAGACAACTTTCGGTACTTATAAGCATCATATAAGATTAGGTTCCATCAGTAATTAAAAAAATAAACGTCGAATTATGAACCTCATACTTATTTGAAGTCTGTTAAAAATTAAAAAAAAGACCTATAACATAAGACTAGGAAGAAATTAAAGTATCCGATTAACATAACATTCAATCTTACCATCTCTTGACGTTAAGATTTGGTATAAAAGAAACTAATTATCCATAGTAATAAGAAATTTATCCAATTGTATTATAAATCAATGCTTTCCAATCAGTTATAGGAGAGTAGTTAATTTTGTCATACATTTAGGCCCACATCCACAAAGACTCTTAAATTGATTTTGTCCCTTTTTGGCAACTACAATATGCATTTGCCAAAAAGGGACAGCATTACAAAATTTAACTAAATCAGTTTAAATTTCCTAGTGCAAGTGGCCCTTAATACTAAATTTAGAGAGTAAGAAAAAGTTACACTCATATTTCCGATTATTATGTAAGATCTAATCACTCCAAGTTTCACCGGACATCGTCACTGAACTAAAATTTTATTTAGACCAATATCGGATCAATTAATGTGAAAAGGCTGTTGACAGTATCTGTTTTTCCTTGAGCCATACCATACTGCCAACGTTCATAGCCATATTGTTTAATTATTGCTGACTTTCGTGTTTTAGAATTATAATCCTTATTTTCGTACCACTTGCTCAAAAAAGTGACATTCTATGCCACAAAAAGCGAACATAACACTAGCCATTTTTAATCTGTTAAAAACAGGGAAAGAAAATTGTACTGAATTTCATTCATCCTCTAGGGGGAGAATGTGATCTAAATTTGGAATACTTACCGAAATTTATACTGAACTACATCTGTGTTTAGAACTTTAGACCATTGAGTTTGTATATAAAGCATTAAACATCTTTTTGAAAAAGGAATACGCATTTATTATGCAGTTATGATTATTAAATAAAATTACGAAAACCGACGAGGCCGTATGAGCTTGATGCCTTTGCTTTTCCGACAAAAAAATATTAGTCTAGGAATTTTCCGCGTTTTTGTTTTCTTCAAATACATAAACGTTAAGCTTATTTTAATTTATTTTTATAAATAAGTTAATGTTCTAAACAGTTCCTCATCTCATCAACAATAAATGTACCAAACAAAAATGTAACTCTCTCTGCCAATAATTGGATCAATGTTTCGAATGTTAACTTTACTTTTAATTGTCATTATTTTTAATAAATGTAAATCTCATATTATTATTGTGTTAATTTTTTCGCAAATGGTACGAAAAGTAGAGTATTTTCCTCGGTGATAAAGCTGTCTTAGTCTTGGGTGAACTTAAATCCCTCGCTACACTCAGGACTCGTCTTAAATACCTCGCTTCGCTCGTGATTTAAGTTTTTAACACCCTCGCTACGCTCGGGAGTAAACCTCGAGTCCTTCGTTGCGCTCGCGATTTAAATCGTCACCCGCGACAGAAGACACTGCTTTATCCCCTTGGTTAATAATCTACTATTTAGGAGCGTCCAGGCATCAAAGTGTTGCTTTAAGGAAGTATGGCCCCTTAGCTGACTTAAAAGTTAAACAAATCGAAACGTGCAAACGACGTGAGAAATCCTAACTTCTAAAGTTTGATTTATACATTTATCATGGTTTGAATGCTAGTTTACGCGTCCTATTTTTAACCGACTTCCAAAAAAGGAGGAGGAATTCGCCGTGTATTTTTTTTAAATGTTACCGCATATCCCCGTGGTTTCCAAACCGATTTTTTCAGTGGTTAGAGGAAGCTCGCGAGATGGTCCCATAAAAAAATCTGACTCCAAATCCTCAATCCTGATGCTGTAGGTGTACCTACGACTCAAAACTAGGGAGTTACGAAGTTTTGATGGTGAATTCATATAGTAGGTATCAAGTCACGTGTATACGATTCAACTCTGAGTCCCAGTTGGGTTTTAAGGAGTTCTGTACCCTGCAGCATCAGGGTTGAGGAGTTCCTCAACCCTGATGCTGCAGGGTACAGAACTCCTTAAAAATAGCGATTGAGGTTTTTTTTATGGTGAATTCATATTGTAGGTGTCAAGCAACGACTTCATACTTAAACCCAAGTCCAAACTCCTGAACTCTGATGCTGCAGGGTACTGCACTCCTAAGCCGTGGGGATTAAGAGTACACTAAAAAGTTAAAAATAAAAATTCTTTGTGTGTGTTTGTAACACGGCAAATGATAGGCAAAGTTGACGCGTGAGGCTCGTCCGACTTCAACATAGTGTGTAGAAATCAAAATTATTTTTTACTTTACAGTGGCATTGGAAGTCGGTTTTTTGGAAAGAATTTTTAATATAATAATATTTAATGATTTGATTTGATTATATGAAACGTTTGCGTAGCACCTAAATGCGACTAGTTTAACTTTGAAGTCAGCTATGAAAAAACATTTTATGAATATTGTTAGTAAACTATAATTATTATATTCCTGAATGTCACGATAGTAAAACACTGGGGCTGATTCTGCCACAATCTCTAAACGAAACTAAAATGACAGCATTAAAAATATTGCTAACCCTTTCATGATACTCCCAGCGGAAAGGGACAGAACTAGATTTAAAGGTGACATTTTAGTTTAGTTTAAAGATTGTGTTACACAGAATTGGCCTCAATATTTAGAAACCGAAGCTAGCGTTGTGTCCTACGCCTTTAGTAGCCAGCGCGGCTCGCGGGGAGTGCGGCCCAGTCACACGGAGCCAGTTTGACACCTGGGACAAGATAAAGAACAATCTATAAAAAAAAATATGTTATACTAGTTGATGCCAGCGACGTTGTCCGCGTGGATTGAGGTCTTTTGTTACGGGAACTCTTTAATTTTCCGGTATAAAAGTAGCCTATATGCTATTCCAGGCTATATATAAACTATCTTTGTGCCATATTTCATCCAAATCAGTCCAGCCATTCTGGCGTAACAAACAATACAAAACAAACATTCATCCATACATACATACATTCATCCAAACTTTCGCATTTATAATATTAGTAAAGACTCGATTATGATGAGGATTAAGGTTTTTGATTCCCATGTTATAAAAATGTGGAGTATGTGTTTTGACGTGTGTTTTTGACGACCTCCGTGGCGCAGTGTGTAGCGCTGTTGTCTTAACGTGCGGAGGTCCCGGGTTCGATCCCCGGCAGGGTCAATTTGGGAATTTATAATTTCTTTATTTTCCCTGGTCTGGCCTGGTGGGAGGCTTCGGCCGTGGCTAGTTAACCCTACTGGCAAAGACGTGCCGCTAAGCGATTTAGCGTTCCGGTACGATGCCGCGTAGAAACCGAAGGGTCATGGGTTTAATATCACTACCATGATCCCAACAGGTTAGCCCGCTACCATCTTAGACTGCATCGTCACTTACCATCAGGTGAGATCGCAGTCAAGGGCTGACTTGTAGTGGGAAAAAAAATGTGTATCAGAGGAAATATCTGTACAGTAGTGAACCAGTGATGGATTTTGATGATGATGATGATGATGATGATGATGATTTCACAGTTCAGTAATTTACCTGGAAACAAGTAAAGACACGTCGCACCGCCTCGACTGCGCCGCAATGTGCCTTGAGCTTAACACATACCTGCAACGGTAGTGTCCTGTCATTGCGCGAGTCTCGGGAGTCTCGGGAGTCTCGCGAGTCTCGCAAGTCTCGCGAGTCTTTGTGCGGCGTGCTGCACCGGCTTCGGATCCTGCATATGCGAGGGCTTTCGCCCATTGACCACGAGACGCAGGATGTTGTGCTGTCGTCCAAACTTGCGGGCGCTTGCCATCTATAAATAGAAAGAATCGAATGAGACATAAGACGGACATCTATAAAAAGATCGGATAGATAATTTAGTGGAAACTAGGACGGTTATTTTTCATTTATAATCTTAGTAATAATATTATTAATGTGTGTCTGTCTGTCTGTTTGTCTGCTACAATTTCATAGCTCATCTGTTCAAATGACCACACCTGAAATGGATCAGTGTGGTCAACCAATATATATATTTAGCAATAAATACACAGATTTTGTGCTTAATAGTAAATAGAAAAGTTTGATTATCACATTAAATTACTTTTCAAATCATCAAAAAACCGGTCAAGTGCGAGTCAGACTCGCACACAAAGGGTTTCGTACCACCACACTATATAAATAACTAGAAAGATGTCATACCAACAAGTTATCAGCAATATGGCGCTAAATTGCAAGCGCCTGAAGAAACAGTTTTGATTTATCGGCGAGTGTCAAAATATGCGACGTAAACGACCGGCTCTTTCGATTGCGTTGACTTAGAATTGTATGGCTAGCAAATAAAATTAAATATCCACTTACTGGTCTCTTTCGGCGGGCGAGTACAGTGCCACTGTGTGCCTCCAGCGGAATATGTTGGGGAATGCGTCAGGCGTGATTCGGCATTCCGATATCGCCTCGAACACTAGCCGATCCATTTTGGTCGGCTCCTCGCTGTAACAATATATTTCATTAAAAAAAGAACCAGGCAAATTGGTAAAGCTACTTTGGAGAAATTCGCGTACAAATAAAAATATTTGTGACATGACTGTACATTTATGTATATAACATCTTACCTGGGTGTGTTACATACTAAAACTTTCCTGAAAGTACGTAGATTACGATAGTGAAAAAAACATTAAAATCGGTTTATTCGTTTCTGAGAAAATCGTCAACAAACATACATACATACGAGTCGAATACAGAACATCCCTTGACTGCGATCTCTAGATGGCAGCGGGCTAACCTGTAACATATGGGACCTACAGGTGTCCCTTATGATAATGTGTTGTTTTGATTCTAACACCGGTTCGGAAAGCTCTACAGATATACTACAGATAAATAATCAGCAAGGATTTTTAAAAATCAAAATATTCTGTATAATCTTTTTACCTCTTGTATGCTATTTCTTTTCTAAAACATCCTTGACTGCCTCTTACCATATTCGACTGCGGCCGACGAGGTCCCGGGTTCGAGTCCCGGGTGGGGCATAAAACAGGTATCAGGTTTTTCTGACAAGAAATTCTCAGTACTAGCCCGAAGTAAGGAAGATGGCGATGTTTCACCACCGTGCCGCGAAGAGCATGCAACGCCGTCGGTCCTGCGCCTGATTTCTCTCCGGTTGTGTCGGAGTTTCCGTCCCAACGGGCTATGAGAGTAAAGGAACAGAGAGTGCACCTGTGTACGCGCACACACTTGTGCACTATAATATCTCCCGCGCAGATGGAGATATGCCGCCGTGGCCGACATTCGGTCGGGAGGACATTTTCTTTTTTTAAACATCCTTACCCGTAAATGAACGGTTCAGTCAATGCTCGATCGCTCGCGTCCTGCATCAATTCCGCGTCGGAGTCTTTGGACGGCTCCTCTGACGCAGTTTGATACGCTTCTTCGCCGTCAGACTGACATGAGGCCACCGATTCATCGTCCGATATCTATGGAGAAAGAAGGTATTATAGGTATTAGCCCAACAAAATATATAAAAGTAAGAGTTTTTTTTATCCACTACAAGTTAGCCCTTGACTGCGATCTGACCTGATGGTAAGTGATGATGCAGTCTAAGACGGTAGCGGGCTAATCTGTTAGGGGCATGGTAGTTATATTAAACCCATACCCCTATTCGGTTTCTACACGGCATCGTACCGGAACACTAAATCGCTTGGCGGCACGTCTTTGCCAGTAGGGTGGTAACTAGCCACGGCCGAAGCCTCCCACCAGGCCAGACCAGGGAAACTTCTGAAATTATAAATTCCCAAATTGACCCTGCCGGGGATCGAACTCGGAACCACCGTACGTTAAGACAACAGCGCTTAACACTGCGCCACGGAGGTCGTCAAAACTGACAAAACTGATTGTCGGAGGTGTCTGCTACGCTTTCAACGCCCATCTGTTCAACCGATTTTGATGAAATTTGGTGGACATAGGCTATACTTTTATCCCGGAAAATTAAGGAGTTCCCGCGGGAATAAACTTAAACGACGCGGCTGAAGTTGCGGGCATCATCTAGATTCTAGTGAATAAATAAAATAAAATAAATAAATATCCCTCACCTCAGCGTCCATAACCCGGCACTTGTCCACATCAACGCTGTACAAGGCTGGAGCGCTGTCGCCCGAGGGCGAGTTCACACTCACTGGCTTTTCGGACTCAGTGTGTTGGGACTTGCCGTCACCTGCGATACAACAAAACGTGACAACTCGCAACCACTCTTAAATCACACTAATATTGGGTATGTTCCGTTAAACACTTTTAAGCTATTGCATAGCTTATATCGCGGGCTTTGAGCGTGGAGACCGAATTCAGAAATTCCGTTACAAAAAAACCTAACACTTTGGTTGCTATGACTACTTGTGTTGTTGACTTCAAAGTATTGAAAATAAAAAGACTATTTTTATGAAAAGATGATTTGGAATATAAAGGCGAAATAATTTTAAAGAATCATGTTTCAAGACATAATTCTTTATAAAAAAAGTTTAAAAAAAAGTAAGTTGATAAAAAATGCTATGCAATAGCTTTACCGCGGCAGTCTCCGAGTGCCACACGTCTTTTTTTTTCTAGGAAGGAGGAAATCCTCATGGATGTCATGCCCAACTTCACTGGGCTACCCAGCTACGGAATAAAACCTCCAGCCTTCTCCGGCCGTCCTTCGGGAAGGGGGCTGTCTATCTGCTCAGACTTCATTAGCTTTTGGTCTTGCCCATTCTTCTTAGACTCTCCGATATACACTGCAAGCACTGTTCAGTGCTCTTACTGGGGAGAAATTCGTTCCGTTATGGACTGACAGTATACTGCCGCAGTATCTTAAGGATATATGAATATATGACTTCATAAATCGTCGCCATTTTTGTACTGTGAGCACTGGCGTTTTCGAGGTAATGTGCTCTCAGTGCTGACTGCGTTCCGCTTTAAACAGTAACCAGTATAGCTAACTATAAAGGAACGGCTTCGCAGTATACTGAATTGACGTCACATCTTACAGTGCTCGCAGTGTATATCGGAACATACATATTATAAAGGCGAAATAAATGTGTGTGTGTATGTTTGGTACTCCTTCACGCCGCAACGTTTGAACCGATTTGGCTGAAATTTGGAATGGAGATAGCTTATAACCTGACTTAACATATAAGCTTAACAAATAATCCCGGAAAATAAAAAACCCCAATCCACGCGGACGAAGTCTCGGGCATAATCTAGTAATATTATAAATGCCAAAGTGTGTTTGTTTGTTTATTTGTCCTTCTTGTCTTCCATTTGTTAGAAATTCTAACACGTCGGGATTGTCCTGAAAACTCTTTAAGCAAAAGCCTTAGTTCTAGATTTGGACCAAACACTGACCATTTCTGAGGTTTGAATAGGCCAATCGCGATGCGCCCGCACACTGGCTTTAAACTATAACACATAGATATAGTTGAAAACCTGGTGAATGAAGTTCCTTGGAAGTTTTTAAGACCACATTCCACGCGGACGAAGCATCATCTAGTTATAGTTTTTTTTTTTTTTTTGTAATATATAGGCTAGCGCTTTGCTGCAATCAGACTTGCTTGCAAATGGTGATGCAGCCTAAGGTGGAGCGCGCTTGCCTAGTAGATGCCTATTCACTCTTGATTTGAAGGTATCTATCTATATTAAAAGAGGAGGGGAAAACGGAAGCCGGGAGGGCATTCCATATCCTAGCGGTTCGAATTAGAAAAGAGGAAGCAAATTGCTTCGTACGATCCCGCGGAATTTCGACTGCGTAAGGGTGCAGACCTAGTCGATGCCTTGCGGTTCGATAATAAAAAGGTGACGGAGGAACCAGATCGAATAGCTCTTGAGCACACTCTCCGAAATATATCCTGTAGAATACCGACAGACAGGCAACTTTGCGCCGATGTTCTAAGCTTTGCAGTTTAAAACATCGGCAGATAAATAATAACTAAGCTTAACTAACCCGTTGTCCTACGTGAGCGACAAACGCGACACGGCGAATCGATACGACGCGACGCTACGGTATCTCACAGTAGCTGACCATCCACGTGGCCTACGTTGTCGCGTAGACAAGTTAGTCATTTTCTGAGGCGACGTATCGCGTCGCGTCGCTTATTTCGCTCACCTAGGACAACGGGTAAGCCTTACGCCTCTCAAACTGTATTACTGTTTGACATCAGAAATCACCAAATTCACTATAGAGAATCAAAATTAAACAGTAATTTAGTAAAGAAATAGGATTTAGTTTCAGACTTAGTTAAAGAATGATAACTGACTTACCGATCTCATGGTCGAAAGTCAGCCTCCTAATAAAACTGTCGCTTTTCGGACTCGTGGACAAAATCGACCTGTTTTTCCTGAACGACGCGTTTTTCTTGCTATTCCTTTCGTAAACCTCTATCTTCCAGTCGCATCTGCATTTCCCCGCCTTTTTCCAAATTTCCCCGCACTCCAACTCAGAAACCGCTGGTCCCTTAGTCGCATCAGATTCAGTCAATTCCTCACATAAAAAACTAGCTAAACATCTAACATGACTATCTATCACATGGTTAATTTTAACCCTATTGGTTCTGTAAGAAAAAGGTTTTCTCTCATCGTCCGAACTGAAAATGTCATCGTTCGGACAACGGAGTTTGATCAAAAATTCCACAAGATTCTTTACATCGTCCAATTCTTTTGTCTGCTGTTTCAGTTTGAACACAACTAGTTGTGCGAGTCGAGAATGTATTAAAGCGAAGTCGATTTCTTTGAATCTCTCATCGTCCATGTATGAATATATGGTGTGTTGGAGGTGTTTCGCTTCGGATTTCAATGAATCTCCAGCGACTTCTAATTCAGCTGTTAAAGAAAATGTTAACGCATCTGCTATTCTTTTCGCGAAAACTTGGCATGTTCTTTCTATACATAACAATTGGCTGACTTTGTGATTAGGTGGTGGTGAATCACCATTGGTTACTATCGGTCTAGGGTTGGGCTGTCTACATAGACGTTGTCTGATGGGGTCAGTTTTCGACCAATGAGGAGGTCTGTCAGTTATTTTACAAGTCTTCATAGCAACACAAAGGTCTGATATTGGGCTTAAGATTTGCTCTGGGGCGGGGCTGCTATGGGATACGTTTCCTAAGCTAATCCCTGAAATAGATAAGTCTTCGGAAGTGATTTGTGTATGAGTTATGCTGTCGCTATATGCGAATGAGCAGGCGGTTTCGTATTTAGTTTTTAGATAGTCCTCGAAAAGTTTTAAGCCCTCCGGCGTTCGGAGGTCCGTGAATGTGTCTAAAAACGGCCAATATTCTTTCCAGCCAACGCTCATTTGTTCAGCTAGATTCCTGAAACAAATAAATGATATTTGAGTCATGAAATATTCTATGGAATATTCTGAACTTTACTAATATCAAATATTATATATATACGAAATTTCGTTTAGAGATTGAGTTCATCAGAATTAGCCACATTAGCTTATAATAATTAGTTTTGTTAGCTGTATTTTCTTATTAAATCCATAAAAGCTTTATGTATTTTTCACTATTCTAGGGCTGCTAGAAGAAATCTCCTCAAGAGATGAGTTGTCCTTGTGCATGTCCTTTAAATTTTTATATTTAGTTTTTAAGTTTGTTACTAAGGGCCGCTTGCACAAGGACATTATTTTAAACTGATTTAGTTAAATTTTGTAATACTGTTCCTTTTGGCAAATGCATATTGTAGTTGCCAAAAAGGGACAGCATTAATATATTTAACTAAATCAATTTAGGGGTCCTTATGCAAGTGGGACTAAATATAAAAATAAATAAAAAATCAATCATTCAAGCCATCATTAAAATAAAATCGGAAACAGCACTAAATGATTTATAGCACATAGTACAAAAACATTCCTAGCGTGATTCAACACTATAGAGCGCCATCTAGTGTTCGTTATACGGATGTTACTCTAATTGTGAGATCTATAGAGCGAACTTTGACTTTGCTTAGACTTAAGACATGGTTAAAACGAGACAGATCTATGCTACTCACATAAGTCCATCTCGTTGTAAATCTGAGTAAAGTCTGAGCCAAGTCAAAGTACGCTCTATAGATCTCAGCATAAGAAGTTTACCTGCCAACTGCCTCCAGCCCTTTGGTCATTTCCTTCAACCTGAAGGTGGGTTTAGCGGATCTGGGAGGCGTCTTCCAACGTCTCCGGAATGATTCTGCGTCGTTGGCTTCCATTGGTCCGGCGAAAGCGCGTATTTCGTACCGCGGCGATAGGGGGTCTTGGTTTAATTCCTATTATAGAAATATGCAAGTTATACTTATCCATAATAATATTGTAAATGCGAAAGTGTGTCTGTCTGTCCGCTACCTTTTCACGACCCTTGCAATAAAGATTTTGATGCCATTTGGTATGGAGTTACCTTGGATTCCAGAGATGGACAAAGGCTATTATTAATTTTTATCTCGAAAGAAATCAAAGATATCCCGCAGGAATTTAAGACCTCTAATAATTCATCTACTATTGTAAAGTGTGTATATCTTTCTGTTATCTTTCGAGGTTTATCCACTTAAAAACCGGCGCACACCGCACGAAACTTCAATTCAAGGCGCGTGCAAAAATCGGGCGGTGTATTGCGACCTCTATTTGGCTGATGTTACATAGGCTCCGTGCAAGCGCGATAGCAATATTAGCGTTCACATACATTTGGTTTTGCTCCGTAAATACCAAAAATGATGAATGAATAGTTGTTCTGTTTTTCACTTTATGTAGTTATGATGTAACTTGACAATATAGGCTATGTAACTGATCAATAGGGATGATGAAAACTCAATCAAATCAGCAACTCTTTATCAAACTTGAAAACGCACTTTCTAGTAAGGAAGTTGTATGAAATTCACAGTTGTGACGTCATCAAATTTCAATGCATTTTTTTGTTTAATCTATATTTTAAAACGATTATCAAACTTAAAACTAACCGAGGATGTGAGTTTTAGATCTTTTGGAAAACCCTCTATTTAATAATCTGTTAGAAAGAATTTATTTTTGATATAGGCATCATCCCTATTAGTACGATATTGTTGGTTTTAATATGAAACAAATAAGAGGAAAACACGTCATTTTTGTCGTAAAAATATGCAAAACGCAATTCGCTTACATTCATTTTAGGTAAGTTTTTCAAAACATTATACATCCAGGGACCTAGTTTAATACAATTTGAATCCAAATAATCACTAATATGGTGGAAATATTCTCAAATTACAAATTATTTTGATATTACGTTTGTATGATGATATTGTGCAATTCATCCTCCGCTAATAGGGATGATGCCTATATCAAAAAAAAAAAATATTCCTAACAAATTAATAAATAGAGGGTCTTCCAATGGACTTAAAATTCACATCCTCCGTTATTTTCAACCGACTTAAAAAAAAGGAGGAGGTTCTCAATTCGACTGTATTTTTTTTTTATGTTTGTTACCTCAGAACTTTTGACTGGGTGATTCTTTTTTTTTTGAAAGGGAATACTTCCCAAGTGGTCCCATATAAATTTTATCGAAATCGGTCGAGCGGTTTTTAAAATATCAACAATAAAATTGGTACTTTGTATAGCGTGTGCTTGTTGTTGTAAAGTTGGCGCGGGAGTTTGAAGTCGGTTGTTTAAAAAGATTTTTTTTAGGTTTGATAACCATATTGAACTAAGTATAGATTAAAGAAAAAAAGTGCGTTGAAATTTGATGACGTCACAACTGTGAATTCCATACAACTTCCATACTATGATACTAGAAGTGCGTTTTTAAGTTTGATATAGAGTTGCTGATTTGATTGAGTACTCATCAACCCTTTTCTTAAGCAATGTTGATGGCAAGGGGGCAAGGTGTGTTGGTGGGTCACACTAAAGGTGGCAAGTTATACTCACGGGCGGCTTGGTGGGCGTGAAAGGCCTACCGATGGTGGGCGCTCCGCTGTCGTCCTCGCTGTGCAGCACGGGCACGTAGAAGCGCTCGTGCAGCATCGCCTTTATGCGACGCACTGTCTCCGGGGACGAGGTCGACGATCGGCTGCAGATTATCTGGAGAAAAACGTGTTTTTAATAATCATGCCGCCAAGCGATTTAGCGTTCCGGTACGATGCCGTGTAGAAACCGAATAGGGGTGTGGGTTTAATATAACTGCCATGCCCCTAACAGGTTAGCCCGCTACCATCTTAGACTGCATCTTCACTTACCATCAGGTGAGATCGCAGTCAAGGGCTAACTTGTAGTGGTAAAAAAAAAACGAAAATACTTTATATAGGCTATAGTACAGACGCGCGGCTCCACCTGCTGTATTTTTAAAAATTCCTAGACAAAACTTATCATCACTACAGCCTATTAACGTCCCACTGCTGGGCACAGGCCACCACTCTCATAGGAGAGCGGGAATTAGAGCTTAGACCCACCACGCTGCTCCAATGCGGGTTGGCGGGCTTATAAAGCCTTGTATTTTATTGGATAATAATTAATAGCCTAGTCATTCTCTAGGTCCTTGACTATACCCATGCAAAAGATGTGACGAACCATTGCTCTGTTGCACCGTAATTGAAGGACAAACTAATTATTCATAATTATTTGTGTGAATAATGATGAAAAAACTCATTACGTATTTATTTTATTTTTACAATTTAATCTCGAGGAAAGAGTAAACAGTAATGGTGCAAACATATTGGTGTGTTGCAACTCAATCTGACACAACAAACTTTATAAATAAAAATGAATTGCTGAAATGTATGTATGCGCATAACTTCCGAACAACTGCACCAAATTGGACTTTTTTTTGTGTTAGTTATTGTCAGGACAAGGTTTGTATAAAAAAATATTTAAGAGTTCCCGCGGGAACCAAAAACCTCAAATGGATGTCTGTTACTCAATCACGCCAGAACGGCTGAACAGATCTGGATGAAATTTGGCA
The DNA here is from genome assembly GCA_963932025.1 of Erebia epiphron. Lineage (NCBI taxonomy): Eukaryota > Metazoa > Arthropoda > Insecta > Lepidoptera > Nymphalidae > Erebia > Erebia epiphron. The sequence continues at coordinate 29,590,481 of OZ009946.1, forward strand.
CAGAGATAGATTATAGTCTGGAATAACACATAGCAGGGACGCTGACGCTGGATAAGTCTGACGGACTATATAGTTTCCTTTATAGTCTAGGCAATAAAGCTATACCCCCCAAAAAGACCCCAACAATAATTCTTCAGGCGTCGAAACTTTACATAATATAAAGTATCATGAGTTAATCACATATATTATAAATATCCAATAAAATATCAGAAAGGAAGTAAGGTTTTTTTATGCTATACATAATAATTGTTAAAGCAGGAAGGTAAACTATCCGCAGTTTAGATTTGATAATAAAATCGGTTTAAATATCGATGTTCTTCATGATTATTTCCTTTGATATTTCGGGTTTGAGTGTAAATATACTACCTACTATTATTTTAAAAAGAAATCGAGACAATTTTCAGTCATAAATATTAAGTTTTAGGTATAAATACCTAACTTCCGGATGTTTTTTTTGTTGGATATTATTGTGCAAGTTTCAGATCATCCAATACTAAAACCCAGCCAAGTTTCATCGACTGAGGATTAAATACAGGGGTTTCCACTCTCCATACAACGGACCGCCCCATTGCCTAGACTATTAGCGATTTGATTCAGATCAAACTCACGTCTCTCGCCATTTCGCCGTACTTGTTCTTGGCCAGTTTGTTGCACTGCGGGAACCAGGTGAGCACGTCCACCACACTCTCGGCGCCCAACTTCGCGGCGTCTCGTTCATCGCCTTGTCGGGAGTGTTGAGGTACATATTATACTCACGTCTTTCGCCACTGTCGGGAGTGTTGAGGTACATATTATACTCACGTCTTTCGCCATTGTCGGGAGAGTTGAGTAACATATTATACTCACGTCTTTCGCCATTTCGCCGTACTTGTTCTTGGCCAGTTTGTTGCACTGCGGAAACGAGGTGAGCACGTCCACCACACTCTCGGCGCCGAACTTCGCGGCGTCTCGTTCATCGCCTTGTCGGGAGTGTTGAGGTACATATATTATACTCACGTCTTTCGCCATTGTCGGGAGTGTTGAGGTACATATTATACTCACGTCTTTCGCCATTTCGCCGTACTTGTTCTTGGCCAGTTTGTTGCACTGCGGGAACGAGGTGAGCACGTCCACCACACTCTCGGCGCCGAACTTCGCGGCGTCTCGTTCATCGCCTTGTCGGGAGTGTTGAGGTACATATTATACTCACGTCTTTCGCCACTGTCGGGAGTGTTGAGGTACATATTATACTCACGTCTTTCGCCATTGTCGGGAGAGTTGAGGTACATATTATACTCACGTCTTTCGCCATTTCGCCGTACTTGTTCTTGGCCAGTTTGTTGCACTGCGGGAACGAGGTGAGCACGTCCACCACACTCTCGGCGAAGAACTTCGCGGCGTCTCGTTCATCGCCTTGTCGGGAGTGTTGAGGTACATATATTATACTCACGTCTTTCGCCATTGTCGGGAGTGTTGAGGTACATATTATACTCACGTCTTTCGCCATTTCGCCGTACTTGTTCTTGGCCAGTTTGTTGAACTGCGGGAACGAGGTGAGCACGTCCACCACACTCTCGGCGCCGAACTTCGCGGCGTCTCGTTCATCGCCTTGTCGGGAGTGTTGAGGTACATATATTATACTCACGTCTTTCGCCATTGTCGGGAGTGTTGAGGTACATATTATACTCACGTCTTTCGCCATTTCGCCGTACTTGTTCTTGGCCAGTTTGTTGCACTGCGGGAACGAGGTGAGCACGTCCACCACACTCTCGGCGCCGAACTTCGCGGCGTCTCGTTCATCGCCTTGTCGGGAGTGTTGAGGTACATATATTATACTCACGTCTTTCGCCATTGTCGGGAGTGTTGAGGTACATATTATACTCACGTCTTTCGCCATTTCGCCCTACTTGTTCTTGGCCAGTTTGTTGCACTGCGGGAACGAGGTGAGCACGTCCACCACACTCTCGGCGCCGAACTTCGCGGCGTCTCGTTCATCGCCACTGTCGGGAGTGTTAAGGTACATATTATACTCACGTCTTTCGCCATCGTCGGGAGTGTTGAGGTACATATTGTACTCACGTCTTTCGCCATTGTTGGGAGTGTTGAGGTACATATTATACTCACGTCTTTCGCCATTTCGCCGTACTTGTTCTTGGCCAGTTTGTTGCACTGCGGGAACGAGGTGAGCACGTCCACCACACTCTCGGCGCCGAACTTGGCTGCGAAGTGCAGCGGCGTCTCGTTCATCGCCTTGTCAGGAGTATTGAGGTACATATCCACTAGGATACCGGCGAATTCCTTTAACAAACAAAATTCTTAGAGGTTAATTATTAAGAGCATTAAACGACATGGTCAAAAATTGTATGGAAGTGTGCCCCAGAATGTCCAGAGATGAAATCTATGTCATTAAATAGTACAGATCATATATTTAAAGAATAAGAAAGTTACATATAACTTTAAATTATTAAAGTTATATGTAACTTTAGTAACTTTTAGTAAATTAACAAAAAATAATTGATTATGTTGCTCAGTTTTTGTCGCTGTAATATACTTTTCTCAACAAACTTATAATCGAGTGATGTTTTAATCATGTATATTAATCTCAGGTAATATAAAATCCTATGATTAAGTTTTTAAAACCGGTCGAGCAGCTTTTATTGGTTAAAAAAATATTATATTTCATATGAGACTTTTCACGACCGAGACCTAGATGGCGTTGTACGAGTTATGTAGCAGTAATGAGTAATCGGCACTCAGTTGTAGATGTCAGATATAGATGTCGCTGTTTTGGCATTAAGTCCCGCAATTTTTTCAACTAGCTTTACAGCTCTGGGTTCTAGCCCTTTTGAAACTGAGGATTAATGCCATAACGTAGTGCTGTCAGTACTTAAGTACTAATTGATTGATCATTTGTTTTTATTTTTATGTTAGCTAAAAAACAAAATGAGTGAGCATTATTTGAATGAACATTAAAACCACTTTTATAATGCTTCAGTTTATCTATCATCGTTGATAATAGATAATATAGACTAGCAACATTAAAGGCATGAGATATTCCTACATCCTTTGGCATAAGTTTAATCATAGACAGTAGAACATGTCTAATTGACGTCTGACGTTAATTCGACGTAAGACAAAGATCACGTGATTTTTAACATTAAAAATCGATTGAAAGTCTTCTTTCTTCAATTTTTTTTCTGCGACTGCTATGAAACATACTTAAGACTCAGGGGATCTGGGCTCGCAACTTCAATTCAAAGTGCGAACTAAAATCAACCGGTATATTGCTATCTCTATTTGAAGCAAGCGCGCGCGGGACGCGGTATGTAGACTACCTACATCGCGCGGCGCATGGGCGCGCCCTCCGTGATCCGTCGCCGCGCGAAACGACAACATTTAGTAAAGCTGAATTAGGTACAGTTCCAGAACAAATACATACCTATAGTACGCGCGCGAATTCAATGTAGAGCTAATGTTTGGTGTCACATACAAAAGCTCTGCATTCAGCTGGCGCGCGTACTATAGGTATGTATTCACAACTCAAAGGCGGTATTTTTATTAAGTATTTTATTATTATTATTTCTCTACAAGGTCTAGGTATTATCTCTCACTAGCTAATGCCCGCGACTTCGTCCGCGTTGGGGAACTATAGTTTAGATTGTAGCAAACTTTGATAATCTAGGTAGGAAAAGGAAGCTTTTAATAATTACAGATGCAGTGTAGGAAGTAGGTAGTAGGTACCTATTATAATTTATTGCACTCAGGTAGGTATCTAAATTTAAACTAATCTAAACATATAAAATCGTTTGTCCTGACTGACCGACTGGTCTATACTGGCTGTATTGGGTATGGACTATTATGATTTGGTAATTATTAGTGCTACCAGTGCGAAACCGGGGTGAGTCACTAACTCACTAGTCTGTAGTATAGTTAGCGCCAAACAAATAGTTACGCAGCTCTCATACAAACTGTTGAAGTCACCGTACATAGTAGGTACATACCTACTACGCGCGAAAATCCATACTAATATTATAAATGCGAAAGTGTGTCTGTCTGTCTGTCTGTCTGCTACGCTTTCACGGCCCATCTGTTCAACCGATTTTGATGAAATTTGGTACAGGGATAGGTTGTATCCCGGGGAAGGACATAGGCTACTTTTTATCCCGGAAAATTTAAGAGTTCCCGCGGGAATCAAAAAATTTGGTCCACGCGGACGAAGTCGCGGGAATCATCTAGTATGCTATATTTTATCCATATCCATACTAATATTATAAATGCGAAAGTGTGTCTGTCTGTCTGTCTGCTACTCTTTCACGGCCCAACTACTCAACCGATTATGATGAAATTTGGTACAGAGATAGGTTACATCCCGGGGAAGGACATAGGCTACTTTTTATCCCGGAAAATTCAAAGGTTCCCGCAGGAATCGAAAAGACTTGGTCCACCCGGACGAAGTCGCGGGAATCATCTAGTAGGTATATACTATATCAGATTGCGACGCGTCTTGCGGTCAACTTCAGATGCGACTATTTGATTGAGTTATACAAATCCACTATTATAAATGCGAAAGTGTGTCTGTCCGTCTGTCTGTCTGTCTGACTGTCTACTATGCTTTCACGGCCCAACTACTCAACCGATTATGATGAAATTTGGTACAGAGATAGGGTACATCCCGGGAGATAGGACAAAGGCATACTTTTTATCCCGGAAAATTAGAGTTCCCGTGGGACTCAAGAAATGTAATCCACGACGACGAAGTCGCGGGCATCATGATCATCTAGTATGAAAATTATTATACTATAATAGGTAGGTAGGTATTTACTGTGAGATATGTCCCAGCGTTCGGAGTCCATTTCAGTAACCAAGTAAACAAATATCAATTTCCGTAAATCAAAAGTCGTAAGTAGGTAGGTATATAAATCAAAATCAAAAACAAATTATTTTTATTCAAATAGACTTTTTACAAGTTCTTATGAATAGTCAAATGAATCTACCACTGGTTCGGAATGCCGTCCTACCGAGAAGAACCAGCAAGAAACTCGGTGGTTGCCCTTTTGAAAAAAAAAATTGTATATGGTATGTTTACAATAATCTACATACAACATATACAGATACATAAGTAACCACTGTCCTGAGCATTGCTGGAGCGAGTCAAATCCATGCGCCTTTATCATTACTAGGTATAATCTTCGACAGTATAATAAGCTTTTTTTAGGAGCATTTTTTAATGGTTATCTTATACTTGTGTAAAGGTAATTTATATATATATATATATTATTAATATAATTATATAATTTATATAATTTATGTATATTTAGGTAAGTAAGTAAGTAAGTTACTTGATTCCAAATCACAGGGCAAATCCAAATCCAAGTCAGTAGCATAGGTCAATTGTGTCAAAAATATTAGATTGGGAACATACAATTTAGCAAACAACGCACAGCACAATAATAGTCGAATACTGAATCTTTACTGAAAACTGAATAGCCTGCCCGATATCCGAGCCTTCCGCGCCGCCCGCGCCGCGCCGGCCGCAGGCCACGCCCAGATCGGCCCCGTGCTCGCGCGATAGCAATAGGAGAGGTCAGAATTTGTCTTAGATTTAGCCTTGTTCCGTGAATACCAAAAATGATGCATGAAAACTTATTGTGCTTTTTACTTCGTGTTGTTATTCTGTAACTTGACAATATATGCTATGTTCCTGACCAATTAATTCGTAAGATATCGTTGATTTTAATATGAAACAAATAAGGGGAAAACATGTCCATCTTGTCGTAAAAATATGCAAAACGCAATTCACTTACATTTGATTTTAGGAAAGTATTTTGAAAAATTTTAAATCCAGGGACCTAGATAAATACAATTTGAATCCAAATAAACTCTCATTTATGGTGGAAATATTCTCGAATTATTAATTATTTTGGTATTACGTTTGTATGGGCAACTCGTCCTCCGTTGGCCCGTTAATTATTTATTTAAAATTCATTGTTTATTTTTATTAAATTATTTAATGTGCTCGTATGTTTAGACAGCCTGGGGCAAAAATTGACCATCTCCTTTTGAGCTCGATTATCCGAATTGCGAAAAATTATTGCGAATGGAAGTTTGGAACATTAAAAACCGGAATTTTCGACACGATCGTCACTTTACAACCGTGCATTGTCGAGAATAATTTGGAAAATTTCTGTGGTGTGGTGAATGTGGCCCGGCCCGGTGGACTAAATGGGAACAAATTTTTATGACCGTTTAGTTTTTATTTTATTTTTTATATAAACTAGCGACGCTGTCACCGTATCGAATAAGTTTGTGGGCTTATACAACGCAAGGTCTTAGTCGGAAAGAACCAACAGTTACCTTGCAAAAGTCAGCATCGGCGTCGGATCCGGACAGAGTCTGCACGAAGGCTGGATTGGCGACCGTAGTTAGCAGCAAATTGCAGATCTCAGCGTTCATTGCCTTCGCCGCCACGTGCAAAGCGTTGTAGCGGGAACCCTCCTGTTGAACAAATTGATTAACACCAACGCCCTCTATTAACATAGACGGGCCCTGTCAAACAAAGAATGTAGGCGTATCTTTGGCGTATTTTACTAACGCCATCTAGTCTGAAAAGCGGAAACTTGCTTGCAACATATGCGTTATCTTGAATTACAGCTTGAAAACGTATGACTCGGTATATAGATAATATAGGTTATAGTCATAGAAGCCGTAAGGCCAGTTAGTAAAAAAAACATACAGTTTGCCGCGGAAATTAAATGATTGCGTAATGGATAAAAATATTAAATAGGAAGATTAAATAACGTTTTTTGGAAATGTATAATTGTGATTTGAAACCTTTTATCTACACGACGAGCGATCGTGACAGCGCTACGACGGGGACAAAGACAGGCTTAAGACAGGTGAGGAACGTGTTCAGCAAGTCGGACGCTCGACTTTTTTCTATGAAAGGGCCCATCTAGTACCTACATATATATCGATGATTAACACTCATACCGTCCAACGACCTCAATTTACATAGACGGGCCCCATCCAACAAAGAATGTGAGCTTATTTTACTTAACGCCACCTAGTCTGAAAAGCGGGACAGCGCTATGGCGGGGACAAAGATAGGACACGAAGGAGCTATGGGGCTATGGAGGGGCACGACCCACAAGTTGGACGGCCATCTTTTGTCTATGAAAGGGCCCATTTAGTACTTACATATATAAATAATATCGATGGCCACGTCACGTTACCCTACGGCTTAACCTACCTTTCCTGCCGCGTATAACTTAAGAACCGGCAAGGCGACTAGGCATCTTCTAGGCAAGCGCGCTCCAACCGCTCATCATTGCTGTGTATTTAAAATAAAATAGAATAGAATAGCATGATTGTCGTCAAGCGCACGCCCATCCTTTGATTAAAAAAAATCTAAGACGTAAACTCATGATTACCTAAACTCCACGCAATTTCACTAGTATGCCTCAAATAGTTATGTACCTGAACAATAGCGGGCGTGTTTCCACTGCTGACCAAGTAGCGCGGGTTGTCCCATATCCGGTCGCGCACCGTGGCCACGAGGCCGGCCTCGATCGCCTTGCGCAGCGCCACCATGTCTTGCGGGGACGGAGCTTTGAACGGATACGGCTTTTCACTCATTATCGCTGAAACAATGTGTGACAATGGAGACTTAACTCATTTTGTATTTTTATTATAGTGTTTACCCACACTGAGGGAAGTTTAAGCTATTCTTAAATGCATATCTAAAATCAGGTTCAATTTTTTATTAAACCACTGAATGGATCGCACTGAAATTTGGCATGCAGTTCGCTATAATGAAGTAGGCATCCGCTAACAAAGGATTTTTCGTAAGTTTCACCCCTAATAGCAGAAACAATAACGTGACAATGGAAACTTTGTATACAGAATATTGTTTTTACCGCATCATATTCCCTGCGTCATATTCCTCATCTTAGAGGATCGTGATCCATTTCTATTAACCAAATAATGGTAGGGGTTATTTGGAATATAAAGTGGCTCCCAGTAGCCTACCACATAGTGGGATTTCCATTTTCCACTGTTCTTTATAGTGATTATTATAATGTCAGTGTCATGTCATGTCAGTCGTCAGGCCCGGCTCTTATTACCTACTACAGCCGGGATTGACGGCTTCAAGTGCCCTCCGAGGTATTGAGGATTTCCTAATTCGACATCTAATTATTTTTGAAATTTGATTAGGTAACTAGCACAATACATTGATATACAATATGTCTCAGCCAACTAGCTTAATTAACCGATCAATTAACAGCCAAGCCTGTTTACCAAACGGCGCCGTTCGACTAGCGGCCTGAATGAAATTCCGCCATATACACCCATTCAATCTAACAGCTAGATAGATGACTAACAACTAGCTAGCTGACACAGTTGCATGAATACAACCGAATTCGCATCTGGCAACCCACAAGTCAGTATATAATACTTGTTACGTAATGTATGCATGCTATATTATTTACAAAATGTAAAATTTTCTGTTGAAAAGAGCAACTGCTGAGTTTCTTGTTGGTTCTTCTCAGTAGAAGCAGCTTTCTGAATAATAAATAAAATAAATAAATCATTTCATTTTATTTAGCTACCTAGGTAAATGAACCACAGACACTCGTACCTGGTAATCATGGATTAATTCATTTGTATCAATTGTATGTAAATAAATTACTTTTAGCCGATTACGACCTTATAAATATACACCACCTTCGATCGATTACGACCTTCGGCCGCAAATTCATGTGGCCTTAATTAATTCCCAATTAGTATCTTTAATACATTGGCAGCATGCACGAATTTATCTTTTGTCAGGTGCTTGCGAAAGTCAATGAACTTTGTTATTAATAAATTCGGAACTATCCACACCTACATATTAATGTATACTATATTAAGATTTAAGATCGAAGCCAAAAACATATTATTTGTTTGCATGTCTTTTAAACTTATTAGTATGATGTTATGCAACCATCACTCATATAATAACTAAACCCCTTTGTTTTTTATACATAAAAGACAAAAGTGCCCTATCATCTCATACAATTAATAAAAAAAGTCCTGAACCACTCACTGTCTGACTAATCAACCCCCAGCGCAAACCCTTGGAGCTAGAAAGTGGAAATTTTTCTGAGGTTTCCTTTTTTAATGTAGACAAGGATTGAGGATAAATCGTTAGAAATTTTCACAGGACAGAAATCACGAGAGTTCACTAGTTTAATCATGTGAGCAATACGGGACGAGGCATACTGTGGAGTGGAAACATGTCTTTATGATAACAACTTAAACTCTGCTTTATGAGCTTTAAAATACTGTTGGAATTGGTATAATCAAAACTCTGAGAACACTCAAGTGCAAGTTGCCATTCACAGAGTCAAAGACCACAACAAATTAGCTTAAGTCAATAAAACTGAGTTGTTATCAAGAACATTGCTTTCCACTCCACATACACCAGAAGCTAGTTGCTCCTAAAAATTTAACTCCAATACAAACAAAACACCTTAGTCACTGTGTAGCTATCAGTCAATGCCCTCATATCAATTCAAATCTCGAAGACATATTAGTCTGACCCCCTACTTTATCTTGACAAGTTTATTGTCTTTTACACTACAATTTCAATCCAATAAAATAACGTCATGACTTAAAAAACTTTATATATTACTTAATTTCATACTTTTTAAACAATGTTATAGTGCAGTAAATTTCTATTATCAATTCATTATGTGTGAAGTTATTGGTAAATGTAATTTTCTATAACATCTAGCTATAGCTGAAAAATGTTTGTTGAATGTAATAATTGTATTTCCTAACAGAAAACCTTCACATGCAGTAATCAATTTTTGATGCTTGAAATTATGTAGATTTAAAAACAGGTCTGACTATTTTATTATGCTTTCTTCTACTGTAATAAGCAGATAAGGTCTAAAAACAGTCTGCTTCAAATAATCAGGCAGGCAGACGCTGCTAATTTAGCTAGTAATTCATATAATATTATGATTTGACCTGTCTATCAAGTATCAACATACCAGTTAATTTAGGAACTTGGTGTTATTTTTATTGAGAAAATAATTCACATAGTTAAATATAAATAGAATTGCTTTGGCATACAGTTACCATTTCCTTCATGTGTCTCAACAGGTTCAGCCCCTCGGAGAGCAAAGGACACAGCATCTTGGTGGTTCCGGAAGGCTTTAAATCTTGCCGATTTGTATTTTCTCACCAGCTCCAATGCTTCCACTTTGTTTTCATAAACATGCAGGGCTTCTGTAATAGAAAATTATTAATTTTATTTTCATACTACATGTTGGTAATTATCCATACTAATATTATACATTGGAAAGTCTGTCTGTCTGCCAAGCTCCCACGGCCCAACTTCTTCACCAATTTTGATGAAATTTGATACAGAGATAGGTTACATCCTGGAGAAGGACTTTTTATCCCGGACAATTGAAGAGTTCCCGCAGGAATAAAAAACATCAACCACGCAGACGAAGTCGCGTGCATCATCTAGTTTCATAATAAAGGAAGTAAATATTTACTATTTAATAATAAACAGCAATGATCTGTTAATAGCATTGAATATGAGTGCAGCCACTAGGGTCAAGTAAGTACTTATTTGTTATCTAGCATTAGCATCGAGAGTAGTTAATTTTGTCAATACTTAACAACAAAAAAAAACATATTTATGTTGCCATGACTCAGTTACTTCCATACATATTAAATAATAGGTGTTTATAATAACATTAAAATAATACAGTGATCACAACCAGAACTAGCTTACATCGGAAGAAAGAAAATCAATTCATGATATGATATAAACTATAAATAGTAATCCATTGACCCATTTTAAAATGATAAAAATGTAATGATAGCAAGATAAGTGATAAAATAACTGCTTTGTTTACATTACAAACCTTCATCTGGTCCTTTCTTGATTTCGCAAGGTATATAGACTCCATAGTAAGTCGTCAGGGGCTCCGTAGTGGGGCTTTTGGGGACGCTCTGACGCTTCCCAAGTGAATCGAAGCGCAATAGTCTACTAAATAAACCAATCGCGCCATCTTTCTTATCGCTAGGCGATAGGCTGATCTCTTCCCTGATGCCGCCAATATCTTTATTGCACTCCGGAATAACCACAGCCTTCGACATATCGTCTCAAGATCTGAGAATAGTAAACAAAAAATTACTGTTTTGTTGTGACGCAAACGGGTGGCAACGTTTATTTTTACATTTAAACTTTACACTCACCTATATTTATAAAAGGATGTCATGAAAACATATTCGCAACTTGCAAATAATTGATTCTCCTTCCTGTCAACACATTTAACACTATTTTAACGAACGTTAATTTTATTTTAAAGTGTTCCAAAGCAAAAAAACAAATCGTACGATGCTCTGACGCGGATGACGGATGACGTTTGCTGGCCATAGACAAAACATAACTGACGTCCTGGTTTGCAAAGACATTTCTCCCAGTTGTCTATGTTTAAGGTAAACTTTGAGGCACGCGACCGGAGTTGTATTTATGGTGCTTGTGCACTGCATCCGATATTCGCAATTTTCAGATCGTATGGAGAATGTGTGAAAGTGGCACAATTTTCCCTTAGACCCTTAATTAAAAAAATAATAATAATAACCTAGCCTAGAATGCAAAGGCGGGATGTATCTAACCCTTATCTAACCACAGATTTGTCTGTGGATGTAACCTAACTCTCTAACGATGTTACTATCAGGAGATTAAAAAACTATCAAAAAGCTGTCTATTTGATTTCAGTTTTGAATTAATGAAAATCTAAATTTCATAAAATTCCAAGTTCCTATAAAAGCAAAATAAATGAAATAAAAGAATTGTGATTAATATTGAAGGATTTATTGATTCCTTTTTTTAATTTTCTTTTTAGGTTTAGAATCTTCAGAATTCAAAGCTTTTCCAATTGCTATTGTATATAAATTAGAATTAATTCTTTTCATCTTCTCTAATTCATCTTTGAGCTTCACCTCCCTGTATTTGGTGTCCAAGTCCATTTCTGTAGCATCTTCATCAATCTTACTTGTATATTGAGGCCAGAAATTATTTTGCTTATTAACAAGTACTTCTATTTCTACAATTTCATCACTACTTTTTTCTAAGGTTCTCTCTAAACTATGTAGTATGATACTTGGAGTAAATTCTTGTTTGTAAATTGCCTTATGGTTAAGTGTGAAAAACGCATTTGTCACAGGTCCTTTATGCCTTATAACTCTTACTGGTTGTTGGCTTCTTATATGCCATATAATGACCTGTTCGTCATTACTACCTGATGCAAGCAAATCTCCATTTAAGGATACAGATAAACAAGATACTGCTTTAGTGTGAGCAGAAAATACAATACTTTTATCATCATTGTTTATAAGTACATCTCTTCCTCTAGGTGGATTGGTTAGACTGAATTGAACAATTTTTCCTTCAGTCGAACCTAAGAAAACATTTAGTTCCAAAACATCCAGAACAATAGCTGACAGTGGCTCATCAAAGACTAAGTTTAGAAGCATCTCTCCAGATGTTAAATCATAAGCTTTGCAAGTTCTATCACTGGATACTGTGAATAAACGTCCGTGCATTCCCGTTTTACTTATACACATGTCTGTGACTGGTAAGAAATGGTCAGAGAATATATAGACAGGATCGTGTTGGCCTGCAACCGTCTGCGTCACCAGTTCCACTTCAGGATTAGCTGCTACAGTGACTAGAGACCATGCCATTACCATACCATCTTCAGCAGCAGATACAAAGAAACGTCCATCACTTGTAAACTTTAACAGGTTCACTTTCTGATAATGACGGTTTATAATAGTGAGTAAATTACCCGATGCGATCTGCCATACAAAAATTTTCTCATCGATGCCTGCTATACAGTACGAACCGTCTGGTGTCACCGCGAAAGCACTCGCTTTACCGGGTAGAATGAAACGCATTCCTTGCACAGTCTGCTGGGAATTTAGTGGCCATACGTGTAGAATGGGCTTTGTTCTTTCCACTGCAGCTAAATAATCACAGCCTATGAAACATGCTGTGCGGTTTTCGGCTGTCCCGCCGCCTTTGTAAGTCATCAAATTTGTACCGTTATGGGGATCCCAAACACTACTCGTCCATAACCCATTGTTAGAGTCGCACGTCACTAATACTTCGAGTAAGTTGGACATTATGAAGTTTATTTATTTTTCGGCAAAAAATTACCATGCGGTCACTTCGAAACCAGAGTGCGTGCCATCAGAGAGGAAACCATAGCGAAAAGCGAAACCAAAATCAAAACATTACCACTTACCAGAGACAACATAAGATCACTACTCAGAGTAAGTTACTCAGCTCTGGCCTTTGCTGGCATTATGTTTTTGTGAATGCTCGTTTACCGAAGCCCGAAGCTAATAATTTTAAAAGATAAAAAATGAAGCAACTCTTTTTCCGCAACATAGGAAGATTTTTAATATTCTGGTCAACGCAAACCAGAATTGCTAGAATCCATGTCAACGTTAAAAAAAATCTAAACTGTTAACTATCTGTGCTACGATCTGATTTGTAGATATTATAGCCAATCATGTTTATCTATTTGTATGAGGCTGATTTGTAATTGGCTAAAATTATTGTTAATATATTTTGACAATAATTCTGTGATTGTGACTAAACTTCCGTAATCTTTTTAATTTTGAGCTGAAAAACATATTATTTTGAATTTATAGTGCATTAATAAATTGTCACCATGTTTAAAAAGTGAGTACGCATAATTATTTATTAGAATATGCCTGTTTTGGAGAAATAATCACCAAAAAAAGAAAACTTTTAGGTTATTCTTTGTCATGTCAAAAATTATTGACGTAAAATTTTACTGCCCAATCAGAGCTAAGTATTGGTATGACGACGTTGGTGACGTTGTTATTCAATATAGTGATGTGCACATGGATTTGGCATATTTTTTATTTATAGCTTAATTCGTATTTGTCGAAAGCAAAAAAAAACAATTATGACTGAGTTCGTCGTCAATTCTTAAAATTTTATTTTAAGTCCGTCCATCGAAACGAGACACAAGACGTAAACAAACTTACTGCCAGGTCATTCGCTTTTTGCATTCGCAGGGCATTCGCAATTCGCAGGGTTTTGTAAACTTTTTTACTTACACTAATTTTTAAAATCTATGCTTAAAATAAAACTGAACCAGGTCCCAATTCTGTAAATAGAAGATATTTTGAAATTTTTTTTTGGAGGGCACTTTATAATCGCTACTGAAGTCAAAACTGTAATTTTTTTCATTTTTGTCTATCTGTCTGTCCGTTTCTTGGCCGCGCATCACGCCGAAACTACTGAATAGATTCAAATTAAACTTGCCATGATTTGAGTTCATACTACCAGGTAGGACCACGAGCGCTTGCGGACACGGAATGAAATAGAATAAATAAGTACAAAATCAAATGGCCGTCCGAGTGTTTTCAAACCCATCTATAGCCTCGTTTGACCTTCGGCATTGTAACCGTGAGCCGTGCGGCAGATAGCAAACAAGCAAGATAGAAAGAGATAGACTATATTTTGTTTGTTCCGTCGTCGCTACGACCGACCATGTTTACGTCTGGTATCTCGTTTCGATGGACGGACTTTACTTACTTTGGTTGGGCTTTAGTATACTGGCCGCGAGGGGTGGGGGGGGGGGCAGGGGAGGGGGGAAGGGGATATACCCCCCCTGCAAGTAAGACGTTGCGAATTTTAGTAGTTTCCGAGATATAAATTTTTTACAATTTTGAGGTAAGTTTTTACTTACGTTTTATTAATTATACCTACTTTAAAGTACCTTACCTTTTGATTTAGGTAGTAGAAAAGGTTAATTTCTTAATTAGAATGGGCTACGCCAGAAGCCTCGTTTCTGGCTTCGCGCTTAAAAAAAACACTCTAGGGGCAGGGCAGACAAGACTGCGTGGAGTCGGGGTGTGCCGATTCGGTTTTGTGTATGATATGCTCAAGTACCTAATTATACATGTAATAACACACCTATACCTTTCTAGTTAAATAATTAAACCTAATAACCTTAAAACGTTTTTTTTTTAACCGTGTAACCTTTAAACTGAAAAACGCGTAAAACGATAACTCATAGATTTGAATTTTGGCGCCAATGCACGCGTTCCGTTTTTCCAATAATCGGTACACATATAATATGATTATTACTTTATTATTAACATTTTTTAATACTTTTTATGTTTGAAACGGATTATAATACGTAAAATGAAACTTTAGTACGCCAACTAAACGTCAATGAGTCTGTAATCTATGGCAAATGTCGTAAGAAATGGTCAAAAGTGGTGAAAATGTGTAATTTTCAAAAAATTATATCTCGAAAAGTATTAGAATTCGCAGTAAAATATTTTAGTGCAAGGCTTAACACATCAAGGTCTTTCTGTAAAAAAAATATGAACGTCCAACTCAGCGGCCAGTATACTAAAGCTGAGCCCTTTCTTTTATTGGTTTTACTGCCGGTATCCAAATAAACAATTTTATCAACCTCACGATTTGTATTTCCACAGTGTTATTTTTTATTATACCAGTTTTAACTGTTGATTGAACTGGTTCAAAGGTTTTTGTCATTCTTGGGTCAATCATGGGTCATACAGCATACTAGGCAATTCTAATAATAAGATTAAGGGGAAAAAGAGCTATTTGTAGTTACGTTTAAAGTTGAATAATTTTTGTTTCTTGCCTACGATAGATCATCATATTTCATTGTCTAGTGTCTACAACACTATGAAACAATATAGAATGAATTCATCCATAATTGGATGAAAGAGATAATAATATAACCCAGGCACTTGAGCAAGCGAGATAGAAGTTGCAAATGGAGAATGTTTTTCGGTTTACGATTCGCCACCGACAGTTCTTTGCAGCTGTTCCAAATTGATTGTTGTATTGTCGCTACTTTTCAATTTACTCTTTAAAATGTTGTAAGTTTTTTTACCCGAATTTTTAGACATCGGTTAATCTAATTACTATTAGAGAACAAAAAGACAAAAGATATTGTGGGTGCCGTGTATCCATTTCGTGACGTAACTGGATTTTCTTGTGAAACGCGACCAAATAACTGTACATCGGAGTGTAACGAAGGTCGTTTTGGCCGATGGTGGTTACATTTCTGTAATTGCGTAACGCGTAGAAAATGTGGGAAGTCGACTCTGACTCGGGGTCGCAGAGCGCGTCGTCGGACGGGCTTCGACGGCGGCAAGGATGGGATCCGGAGTCCGAGAGTCTGGCTTCTCAAATCGACGAACTCGACGAGGTCCTCGCCGAAGAGGAGGAAGGATGTCCGCTGCCTTCGACGCCCGAGGACCAGCATCTACTCGACGCGGAAATGGCGGAAGTGTTGAAAGCTGGCGTGTTGTCCGACGAGATCGACCTGGGAGCGTTGGCCCACAACGCTGCAGAGCAAGCGGAGGAATTCGTGCGCAAAGTGTGGGAGGCTTCGTGGAATGTGTGCCACTTTAGACACCTGCCGCGCTGGCTGCAAGACAACGACTATCTACACAAAGGCCACCGACCTCCATTGCCATCTTTCAGCGCGTGTTTCGCGTCTATCTTCCGAATCCACACGGAAACTGGTAACATCTGGACGCACTTGCTCGGCTGCGTCGCGTTCATCGGCGTCGCGATCTATTTCCTCACGCGCCCCTCCATCGAAATCCAAATGCAGGAGAAGGTTATCTTCGGAGTGTTCTTCATCGGCGCTATCGTGTGTCTTGGCTTTTCGTTCGCCTACCACACACTTTATTGCCACTCGGAGATGGTGGGCAAGCTGTTCTCCAAGCTGGACTACTGTGGCATCGCTCTGCTCATTATGGGGTCATTTGTTCCTTGGCTGTATTACAGTTTCTACTGCCACTATAGACCTAA
Organism: Erebia epiphron; assembly: GCA_963932025.1. Taxonomy (NCBI): domain Eukaryota; kingdom Metazoa; phylum Arthropoda; class Insecta; order Lepidoptera; family Nymphalidae; genus Erebia; species Erebia epiphron. Next base: position 29,607,372 of record OZ009946.1, read on the forward strand.
GATTATATATCTATCCGTAGTAGTTGTGCTAGGTATATTGTCAATAATAGTGTCACTTTGGGATAGATTCTCAGAGCCCCGCCTCCGTCCTCTTCGTGCAGGAGTGTTTATGGGTTTTGGTCTGTCTGGGGTAGTGCCTGCGATCCACTATGGAATCACTGAAGGCTGGTTTGATCAGGTTAGCAAGGCCTCACTGGGTTGGCTAGTCTTGATGGGTCTACTGTACATTCTGGGTGCAATGTTCTATGCCCTGCGAGTACCTGAGCGTTGGTTCCCTGGGAAGTGTGACATTTGGTTCCAATCTCACCAAATATTCCATGTCCTAGTAATTGTAGCTGCATTTGTGCATTACCATGGTATTAGTGAGCTGGCGTCCTACAGAGTCACCGTTGGGGAGTGCTCTATGCCTCCTTCCTCTATTGCATTCTAGCCTCGCCCCCTACCAATTGTGATAGTAAACCATAGATAAGTAATCATAAGTAGGATACAAACATTAAAATAGTTTCATTGTATAATATTTTTTTAACATACTACTAAAATTGAACACAATTTTCTAAGTTTTTTACGAAACCGGTATCTTGGTTTTATTGCAGTGAGGCTGTTAATAATGTTGGAGACTAAAAATATTGACAAGTTGTTATTTCCTATAGGGGGGGTTATAGGTACTATAAATTAGACTATTTATGATAATTTGATTCCTTTATTTATTCTCTAATACTTAGTTAATTTTTATTCCTAAATTCTCAAATCTCATTCAGAACAGCTAGACTACCATCTTTAAAACTTTTCTATGGTTTCGAAATTATATTCTTCTGAAATTTTCTTAGGATGTACTTAATTTTTAGAATCCCATTGCTCTTATTTATAAAGAAAATAATGTACAGTTATTTATGCCCTAATTTTTTAACGTCTCTTTTATATTTACAGTGCATGATATTACACTCATTATAAGGCTAGGTAAGTATGTTCATTTAATTTTACAATACAGATTCTTTAAATATGTATACAAATACATATTTGAGTTAATAGGTGCAGTGTTTTGTTCTAAAACTAATATACATTCCATAACTTAACCTCAGTGACATAATAATTATTACTGAATAAACAAATGACTGATGATGATGAAAACAACACTGCCTCGTTGGTCTAGTGGTTAGCATAGTCGACTGCGGATCACGAGGTCCTGGGTTCGATTCCCGGTGGGGCATAAAAGTTAGGTATTGGGTTTTTCAATTAAGAAATTCTCAGTGCCAGCCCGGAGTTGGAAGTTGGCGTTGTTTCACCCCCGTGCCTCGGAGAGCACGTTAAGCCGTCGGTCCCGGTTATTATCACTAACATGATAGTAGTTGTTAAAGCCCGCCAACCCGCATTGGAGCAGCGTGGTGGGTCTAAGCTCTAATTCCCGCTCTCCTATGAGAGTGGAGGCCTGTGCCCAGCAGTGGGACGTTAATAGGCTGTAGTGATGATGTGATGATGAAACAAATGATTTATTACTTAATTGATTTGTTAATAATCCTTGTAACTGTATAAAAATTATATTGATGAAATTAAGTAAGGCCATCCTTTTCTGCAGAAATTATTGTAAACAGGATCTCGCTCATTTTATATTCTTACCAATTTTGTATAAATAAATAAATGTTTTCATATTTATAAAAAAGTGGGGCATAAAAGTTTTTGATTAATTATGTATGTATAATAATGTAATACATTGTGTTTCTTATTAATGGTAATAACTAAAAATATATACATATATATATTCTAAATTGTTGATAAGTGTTCATGAATATAAAATAATATATTTTACGAAAACAATTATAAGAATTGAAAAAAAGAAACATTTGTAAATATTAAAAAGCTGAGCTCTGAAAGAGTCTTGAGTACATATTATAAGATGTTGGAAAATTACAAAATTTAGTCATAGGAAATCTGGGTTGTAATGAATATTCACATTATAGAATTCAATATTAAAATTTTGAAACCAGGGTGCACTGCAGTGCAATATCCAAGTTAAATAAGCACTACTTTTTATTATTTTACCATATATTAATATGTCATATACAATTTGTAAAATAGACATAATGATGGGAAGTTCACTAGAATTTGTCTAGAATAGAAATTACTGTCTTGCAAGATAAATAATTATAAGCTGCTTTTAACATAATGGAGTTTTAGTGTGTTCGTGTGTAATTAATGGTAAACTGAAAAGAGGTTAACTTCAACATTGCCTCCTTAAACCTACCCTACTATAAGTTATATTCACAGTAGTAGTTCTAACTTGCACAAAACATCTTTGTGGTAGTTATGTGTATTATAAAATACCTTTTTGTGTCTAAAAACATTGTCACTTCACTTCGTATTAAAAAAAAATGAGTGTTGCTTAGTGTTGTTAGAAAAACTATATTCATTACAACTATAGAAAATAATCAAGAAAAATTATCGTAAGTAACGTGGATTGGGCTCAGGCTTTTTGTATTTCTTGCAGTGCACTTATGATTTAACAGTTAAACACAATCTGGAAATATTTTAGTTTTTTTAATACACATATTTTGTTTATACATAAAATAATATTATTTCAGGATGGTATAGTAATATTTTTTACAACAATACAGATACCAGAGGACAAAATTTTGAGTATATTACAGTAGCCAAAAGTTAGGGACTGATGAAGAAAGACAATATTTTTCATATATGTATATGTGTATGTAAAGTTATATAAAAACATGAAACCATTTATCTGGTTGGTAACTAGTAGTACAATTTATTTTTTGTCCAATTTTTGTTTGAAACAGAGAAATTAAATTTGTTGTTAGCCCTAAATGTAATTTGAAAATTTAAGTTTTAGAGTGTAACGCTTTCTCTATTTTTCCTGTATTTGTTAAAATCCTATTTGTTTGTTTGAAGGGATAAAATATGATAACGCAATAAAAATTAAATTTAAAAAAAAATTTTGTATTTTATTTTTAGGTGGATATGACATTTCTATCCCATTTTCCATGCGGAAAGCAATTTACCTAGGCAATATTCGTGAAATTCCGATGAGGCGCATTTAGTTGTAGTCATTTAGTTTTTTAGTGAACTTTGCTTTATTTATTTTGGCAAAACCAGTGGCGATTCAAAGTTTTGTTTTATGTGCATTGGCTTCACTCCACAGTCCACTCTGCAGGTGTGCGTTTTATAGGTATTGAGGTCAATTCTGTTGTACACCATCTCTAAACTAACATAAAATGACAGCTCTATTTTTATTTCTTTCCCATTCAGAATACTTCCAGTGGAAAAGGGGTCGAATTAGATTCAGAGTTAACATTTCAGTTTCGAGGGTCTCATTGTCTTTTCTTAAGTTTTTCTTGTAAGTTGTGTTTTGTTTGGTTTTAATTATTGTTGTTTATTATACTTAACTAGCGGACGCCCGCGAATTCGTTCGCGTTGCTTAAGTTTTTTAATTCCCACAGGCACTCCTTAATTTTCCGGGATAAATTAAATATGTCACTCTCCAGGTCCTCATCTCACCCACCCATGAAAGAAATCACGTCGAACTGTTGCTCTGTTGCGGCGTGATTGAAAGACAAACTCTCTATTTAACGTCCATGAGGATAAAATTTAAACTGTCATGACTATAACTTGAAAAATAAAGGAGCTTCATACAAACTTTAACCCCTATTTTACCCCTTTAGGGGTAAAATAAAAAATTTTGAAGAACACACTTATTGACACATTTTTAGTGACACACGTATTTATTTATTTTTTACTGAAAGCCAGAATACCAAGTTTCATTCATATAACTTGAAAAATATCTTGAGAAAAGAAGGCCTTTTATAACAACTTTCATCCCCTATTTCACTTTGGGGGTCGAATTTTCAAAAATTGTGAAACACGTATTTTCTTTATTTTCAACCCGCAGCTCATATACCAAGTTTCATGGTTATAACTTGAAAAACGACGGACTTTCATAGGAACTTTCAACCCCTATTTTACCCCTTTGGGGGTGGAATTTCGAAAAACCCTTTCTTAGTGGATACCTAGTGATCACAAAGAACACACTCTCAAAATTTCATGTCTCTAGGACCAGCGGTTTAGGCTGTGCGTTGATATATAAGTCAGTCAGTCAGTCAGTCAGTTAGGACTTTGAATTTTATATATATTATAGATTAGCAGCATAGAGGCCTAGTATTTCAACCGTGATCTCAATATTTTGTTCCATTCAGGTCAATAGCAAACGGAACTTGGCCATTATTGCAGATTAGCCAAGCTGATGCCAATTTTCTGATTTCTTTCATACCAATGAATATAAAAAAAATTAGTACCCATTTTTTTTTTTTTTGAAAATAATACAATAGAACTAAATGCTAGCTAGCCTAACCTAATTACTATATAAATCATGCCCGCGTGGAATGGTGGCAAGAATGCTGGCTGCATTTCCGCGCTGGACAGCCAGGCTGATCCTTTGCGTACCCATTAATATTACCTAACCTAGATAGGTACGTAAAACTTATGATATTGTAACGCTATGCAAATACTTTATTTTTAACCGACCAGAAAAGGAGGGAGTTCTCAATTCGGCGCGTATTTTTTTTTAATCCTTGTTATACCCGCCCGACTTCAACATAGAAATCAAAATTATTTTGTACTTTACAGTGGCGTTGGAAGTCGGTTTTTTGGAAATATTTTTTTTACAATAACACTGTTGTCTAGGAAACAGTGGTTAGTTTGAGAGTCCGCCATATTTGATTTAGAATGACGTCACTTAGCTAACCATGTAAATTGTCACCCAGATTAAACGTGTATGCAAAATTTCAGCTCAATCCGTTTGGGGTAACCGTTTTAAAATTCAGTTGCAAGATTTGACCTAAACAAAAAGCTTGTGAGTATACCTACCTAACTTCCTTTGATTTTATTTTGATAACTAGCAGATGCCCGCGACTTCGTCCGCGTGGTTTAAGTTTTTTTTCCTCACAGGTGTTCCTTAATTTTCCGGTATAAAAAGTAGCCTATACCACTCTTCAGGTCCTTAACTACCCGTGCAAAATACCCGTTGCTCTGTTGCGGCGTGATTGAAGGACCAACTCTCTATTTCACCCCTTTGGGGGTAGAGTTTTCAAAAACTGTGAAACACATATTTCTTTGTTTTCAATCGGTAGCTCACATATCAAGTTTCATGGCTATAACTTAGGAAATGAAGGACTTTCATACAAATTTCCGACCCCTATTTTACCCCTTCGGGGGTGATAATGTTAAAAACTGTGACATACGTACTTTATTATTTTTTACCTTAAGCCAAAATACCAAGATTCGTTTAAAATATCTTGAGAAATGAAGGCCTTTCATACCAACTTCCATCCCCTATTTCACCCCTTTGGGGGTCGAATTTTCAAAAACGGTGAAATACGTATTTCTTAATTTTCAACTCTTAGCTCATATACTTCCCAAGTTTCATGGCTATAGCTTTCATACAAATTTTCAGCCCCTATTTTACCACTTTAGGGGTTAAATTCTGAAAAACGGTGACACACGTAATTCTTTATTGTTTAACGAAAGCCAATATACCTACCCAGTATCGTTTATATAACTTGAGAATATCTTGAGAAATTAAGGATTTTCATACAAACTCTCAACCCCTATTTCACCCCTTCGGGGGTGGAATTTTGAGAAACTGTGAAACACATGTTTTCATTTTCAACCCGCAGCTCAAATATCAAGTTTCATGGCTATAACTTGAGAAATTAAGGACTTTCATACAAACTTTCAACCCCTATTTCATCCCTTCGGGGGTAGAATTTCGGGATAAAAAGTATCCTATGTCCAACCTCGTAGTATGGGCTCAAATCGTGCCAAGTTTCGTTTGAATTCATTCAGTAGTTTCGGCGTGATGCGCGGCCAAGATACAGACAGACAGACAAAAATGAAAAAAATTACAGATTTGGCTTCAGTATCGAATAATGAGTGCCCTCCAAAAAAAATTTTCAAAATATCTTCAATGTACAGAATTGGACCTGTTACAGTTTTATTATAAGTATTGATATATTTGACCGAGCGAAGCGAAGGTCTAGTCTACTTGAGTGAATTTGCACTTGTCCGCCCGTCCGTCCGTCCGTCTGTCACAGCCTTTTAACTTCTGAATTACTGAACGTAATTACTTCAAATTTAAATATAGGTAATATATAAACCGATGACCTCCAGTCGAATATGGCTTAATGGCTTTAAAAGTTATAAAAATCTTTATTTCAGGGGGGCTCTCATAGAAGCGAATGCGAAGTAAAATATTCTTTATAGCGTTACATAGGGTTACGGTATATCAATGTAAAGATAATTATGAATAGAGTCTAAAATATATTTTTTTCCCCCTAAAATTGACGAAATGGAGATTTTCTAACGTCCAAAGTTGACCTCAGAACTCCCAATTTTCTGAAAGGCTGAGCCTGAAACTTGATCAATTATTTGAATTATATCCTGTACTTGAACAGCAAATACTAAAATTTGATAAATATTACAAGGAAACTACTTAATTTTTAATGAGCTTCGGTATTTTTAACAGAACTTCACAATGATGTCCATAGATGGCGCTTTATTCGTTTTATGGATACCGCAAGGTCTCAGTTCGGGACGAACCACTAGTTTATAAAAAAAACCGGCCAAGTGCGAGTCGAACTCGCGCACCGAGGGTTCCGTACAAACTGTGACGTGGTAGGCCGTCTACGATGTGGTGGCTGGCCCTTGGAGCTGTGAAAAAATCAAGCTCCTAAGCCAACGCAATCAAAAGATACAGCCCATGCGAGAGTCGAAAATTTGCAGCATTAACGGCTGTATCTTTTGATTGCGTTGGTTCTTTCACAGCTCCAAGGGACCGTAGACCTGAGTATTTGATATTAATTTCAGCTTGATTCCTCCATGCGTTCCTGAGAAAAAGGGTCTTGACACACAGACGGACGGACAACAAAGTGATCCTTTAAGGGTTCCGTTTTTTCCTTTTGAGGTACGGAACCCTAAAAAATACTGTCAACTCAAGATACTGTAAAGTTTCGTCGCCTGAGGAATTTATGTTGGGGTCCACTAGCTTCCTGTCTCAGAATAATGAGGCCCATCAGCGCGGACGCGGCTACAATCTCATGGAATTTCGTAATGGTGTAGATTCCCTCAGGTTGATTACCTAGATCCAACGTGCGTCGCCATGTTTGAGGAACGGTCTTAAGGGTGCCTTTCCACCAGAGACATGCTACGATGCTAAGCTACGGAATACGGATGTGTATCAAACCCACCAATATTATGTAGGAGCGCTTTGTATAACAAAACATCTAACTCTATGAAATCAAGCGCTTTTATTGGTAGGTTTGACACACATCCTAACTTTAGCAACGTAGCACAACTCTGGTGGAAAGGCACCCTTATGCCGCCTAACGCTAGGGTCTTATTTGTACCTTCTTTATTAATACCGACGTGGTAGGAAACATGGACGTCGGAATCACACGAATAAGGCATTATTTACCCTACGGAAACCGCGCGTATAATTCCGATAACTACCACTTCTGAATATAGATAGGTACCTACGTCACAGGTTTCGACAATACGTAGGTATTTCGGAAACTCGAAACCTGTGACGTACTATAATTGAGATCATAGTCATAGTCATATACCTACCTAATGTTTTAAAAATCAATTTAGGAAGGCACACTACACTTATTGACGTCCAGTGATTTATGAAATATACCTACCTAATGGTGATAATCAGTTACGGTATCTTAAAACTAAAGCTACGTGGGTTCCAAACGCGCCCTGGTCTGAGAAGAGCCCACCACAAACTCAGCCGGGTTTTTTTTTTCATTACTTATCACTATTTCACAAATCATACTATAAGAGCCATTCGAGCAAATCATTGCCAAGCTTCCTTGTCATTTTAGTATTTACATGGTAATAAGATCCGTCCGACGTCCCAGGGCCAGAAAATGAATAAGTAGGTAAGTACCTACCTACCCATTTAATGCTTCGAGTGTAATTAGGTACCTAATATGCATTCCACTCAATTCCACTATTTATTAGGAGTTAGGACGTAGGAGGTTTAAGATTTTGATTTCGATGTCGGGAGGACCGATGTAAAGTATAAACCCTAACTACCTACTTAGTGGTTACCGCCTACCTACATAATGGCTAAGGTATGATCTAATAGGTACCTAAGTAGATCAAAAATAAGTACATATTTCAATATCATGTTCGGTAATCGGTATCTAGATAGGTAACAAAACCCGCACCCTTGGTGGTAAATGGCAGAATGGTATTTATTGATCGCGAATGACCTTGCCACCTAGGAAGGTGAGGCAGAGGTCATCCGTCGCGATATGCGGGCCATAGGTTATTAATCACTATACCTATCATGCCTGCACTATCATACGGTCTAAGGTCGTCATCAGATTGACTCGGATTAAGATCGGGGTAAATTAGCAAAAATTGCAGTATAGTCCGAAATCCACTTTCTACTTATTGCGTCGATATAAGGTGTCGACTTTAATTGATTGCGAGAGATTATTGTATTATTAACGTAGGTAAGCCAAATAAGAATAACTATTCAGCAATAGGCCACGGTAAAATTAAATCCCAAGAGGACCGATTGGGAAAATAAATATTTGAGAATGGCCGATATCCAGATCGCCTTGTTTGACGTCAAACAGACGTAAATTATTCTAGTTTTCCAACTCAACGTCAGGCTGTCAGAAAAACTAAATTAAATAATTTCCGTGATTTTTTACAAGCTTTTATTTCATTTGCAATGTTTGTTTAGGTCGACTCTTGCAACTGAATTTTAAACAGTCATAATTGAGCTGAGCATACCTGCACGTTTAGCATGGATGACAATAATTCTATATATACCTACTTACCTAATAAACTAAAATAACAGCTCTAAATTCAGTGCTGCCCCATGGCTGCCCCTTTCCACAAGTAGATCCCTAAAGAAGTAAGTACCTATTATGATTTATGGGGATAGCGATATAGTATCGCTATCCCCATAAATCTATAATATATCCCCATAAATATATAATAAAATGACAGCTCTATTAATTAGGTACCTAATTAATAGAGCTGTCATTTTAGTTTAATAAAGAGATGATTTACAACAGACATGCAATGCATGGTTAACTAAGTGACGTCATTCTAAATCTAATATGGCGGACTCCCAAAGATGGCGGATTAGTTTTTTATACACTTCCATGATATGGGTGTCAATTAAAAGGGTTTGTTGAGAAGAATACGAAAAATAAAATGATTTCACATTAAAATCAACACCAAATTAACACAATCAATTTAGAGGGGTAGGCGTAGGCATGAGTAGGATCTAACTACTGTGAGTTAGGTAGGTATATGGTTATGGACTTGGTATCTCATAGCTTACTAATATTAAAAATGTTAAAGTTTGTTAGTTTGAATATTTGTTACTCCTCGCCATAACGACTGAACCGACTTGGCAAAGGAGTAATAACTCAGTTAAAAAAACATAGGTAGGTACCTACATTCAGTAGTACTTCCTGTCTACCTACTATACCTGCTACTGGGTTAAACTGTTTATCGTAGCATAATTGCATAAATAAATTATTTGACCCAAAAAAGAGCCTTCTTGTAGTAGCGGTTACACGAATAGAAATTGCACACGCGTTAGCCGGTCGGTTGCTTCATATTATTTTGTAAAGGGTCTACACACGCCATTACACGCACCAAATGCAAGTCCGATTTACGTAGGTACGTTCCATTCTAAACTTTGTACCGCTCACTCAGCTAATTGTTTTTCCTTTACTATGTACCTAGGAAAATGGTAAACAACTCTCTTTCCAGGCACCTAAGTAGGCATTAGGAATAAGGATAGATCCATCGATTTATGGTAAGTCAATGGATAGGTCGATAAATACCACAGCATAGGTAATAGTATGATTATACCGCGAACTACCGAATATGCGATACGAGCGGAAAATAACTCGAGAAGCGCTGGGTTATGCGCGTAGCTTACGTGTTTCGAAGGTTTCTATGTATTTCTACGATTTGCTTAGTACCCTTCTATCCTCTCAAGGAAACTAGGCTATACCTACACGGGTGCCTATTTCATACTTTACAAAATAGGTATGCGAAAGTGTTTAGGCAATCTAATTTAAAAGTTACTGAACCAATCTTGATGAAATACATAAGTAGTTGGATATTCTAGCATTTTAGATCAAGCATAGTTTTTACTTCGAAAAATTGTCTTCGTCTCATAGTAAAATAGATTAAGTGGCTTGAACAGCAAGCAACAACGTCGTCTTGTGAAGGAAAGTCCTTGCTAAGCCGAAGTTGTAAATATACATACCTATATCTGTTGTTCGCGTGACTTTGTTGTCATAGGTTGTAGCAAGTCAACTCAAGCTCGACTCAGCGACAACTCAAATCGACCTGCATTTTTTTTTGTACCAAAAGGTAAAAAAAATACATGGAAAAACTTAACATAAGTGGACAAGGAAGCACTTATCAGAGATCTCTACCAGTGACCCTGACCCCTGGCATTAGGAAAGGTTGCAAAAGTGGGAAAGGTATTTCGGTGCAAAGTAAATTAACTATCATTGGGTGTTAGAAATTGGTACGTGTGTAGACGCTAACATAAACGTGCGTTCAAACAAACTGTACTGTAGATTTCCTCATGTACAATACAATGCCACATCAAAACATAACGAGCCATACACTTCTCATAATGAAGCAGCAGTGTAATTGATATTATCGATGTTGTTTTGTTCTTGATAAGTCTGAGCATATCACGTGACACGGATGTTACAAATGTAGGCCCACGTGATGAGAATAAAGCAGACCGTACAAAATACGAAAAGACGTTTTAGATAGATAGATAGAAAAATTCTTTATTGCTACACAAGACAAAAATACATAGAAAAGAAAACAAAACAAAACAAAGTGCGCTAGGGCGTTCTTATCACTAAAAGTGATCTCCTCCAGACAACCCATTAATTAAGAACCTTTAATACCTATAGGAGCGGGAGTGCAACAATATAGACATCTATACAATATACCTACTACCTACATAAACTTTTCATACAAATGATAGGTACATAAATAATTTTATAAATACATGTAAACATAAATATATACCTATAAACCTACATTACTTAAATATTCTATAGAATACTATATAGTACCTACTAGATAAGTAATAATCCTTACGATTCTTGAATACCTACCTATATTTACAGATTTCGATTGTCTAACTAATGTCATTCGGTAGGACGTTCCAAAGCTTTACCGTCTTTACTGTGAAGGAATTGCCGTACACCTCCGTATGACAAGATGGTATTCTCAACCTGTTGTCATCTTTAGACCGCAAATAAATAGACAAGTTTTAGGTAGGAATCTTAGAAGAAAGGTAATATAAGTTTATTAGATTTGGAAGTAAGTATACCTACTAGAGCTTGGAAGTGATAGGCTGGGGTCTGGGTCTGCGATAGCAAGTGTATTTTGACTTAGCTGAGTCTTTACATAGAGTTCAAACGATAGAGATCTGAGAAATATCTGTCGTTTAAGCTCTAAAGTCTGAGCAAAGTCATAGTTCTATAGCTTGCAAATTTGGTCAAAGTCTGAGAAAATTCAAACTCTAAATGGGTTTGAACTTTGAATTAAGTATATATAGCTCTCGCGACTCCACTCGCTTAACTCCACTCTCTAAAATTCTAATATTATGTAGAGTTACAGCTCTATAGAATTCTGAGAGTGGAGTTTTCTGCTGATTGCTCATCTCAAGCAGCAAGAGTCGCACGTTCCGCACGCGTTGAATCTATAATTTTGTGGTACGTCGATGACGATAATTATTATCATTACATACATTTCTAATAAGTTAACTTATGAATGTTACTACTACTGTTAATAGATGATGCCCGCGACTTCCTCCGCGTGGATTAAAGTTTTTTGATTCCGCGGGAACTCTTTAATTTTCCGGGATATAAAGTAGCCTATGTGTTATTCCAGACTATAATCTATCCCTGTGCCAAGATTTCATCCTGATCCGTTCAGCCGTTCTGGCGTGAAAGAGTAACAAACATCCATACATTCATACATCCATACTGTATACAAACTTCCGCGCCGATATTAGTAGAATATACCTAAGTTCACAGATTATTTCCTTGGCGCAGCTGATGCGTTGACTCTAACTTATCGACCGGTCTAGCTAAGTGAATAATCTGACTAATTCGTATTTTCAGATATTATTTTACCTTAAAGTTATAATTAGTGCAACTGCGGCAGTGTTCAGTCTATAGAAATCTTAAAAAGTTTTCTATATTCGGTCACATGAACAAAGATTAGGATCTTTGGATGTTGTGTACTCTTAAAAATTAAAATACATCATACGTGTATACTGTGTAAAAGAAGTCAGTTATCAGGGCAAATCTTCGCCGGGGATTTTATGTCGAAGAGATATATAAATAAGTACCTAATTAATTCAATTCCTTTGTTTGATATGAAACAGGTCGCGTTTTTCATTATAAAGTGGGTGGTGGATGCCCGCGACTTCGTACGCGTGGATTGAGTTTTTGGTTCCCGCAGGAACTCTTTCATTTTCCGGGATAAAAAGTAGCCTATGTGCTATTCCAGACTATAATCTATCTCTGTGCCAAATTTCATCCAGATCCGTTCAGCCGTTGGGGCGTGATTGAGTAACAAACATCCATCCATACCTCCATCCATCCAAACTTTCGCATTTATAATATTTATTTGATGTGATGTATATTTATCGTAGGCTATTGTATTCTAAGGGACAAAAAAACAATACAATATTCGGCTGATAAATAAACGCCCCGATAACGTCGGTAGTATACATTATGTATTCATTTATGATAAGAATATCGTGCCCGAAATCCGAATATCTAATGACCTCGTTTCGTTTCATCGTCTATGGAGTTCAGCCAAATGTAGATTTAGCTGAGTTTTTATTAAAACTACTTAATAGATAGTACCTACTCTAGTAACCTTGACAAAGAAATTCTCGCTCGATTTATTCTGTTTTACCTTGTGAGTTGTGACTTGTGACGTAGATATGACGTAAACCGTATGTTTACAAAGATAGATGTTCTATATCATGTTTTAAAATCACGATCCTGGAGAGCTAACGCGGTAGCCTAACAGCTAATAATTACTTATGTAAAACCTTTTTTTTTATCCACTACAAGTTAGCCCTTGACTGCGATCTCACCTGATGGTAAGTGATGATGCAGTCTAAGATGGTAGCGGGCTAACCTGTTAGGGGCATGGTAGTTATATTAAACCCATACCCCTATTCGGTTTCTACACGGCATCGTACCGGAACGCTAAATCGCTTGGCGGCACGTCTTTGCCGGTAGGGTGGTAATTAGCCACGGCCGAAGCCTCCCACCAGGCCAGACCAGGGAAAATTCAGAAATTGTAAATTCCCAAATTGACCCTGCCGGGGATCGAACCCGGTATCCTGCATCAATATAATTGTAACAGTATCAATTGTTGTGATTGGCTTAATTTGTGGTATTCTTGCTGCGACAATAGACTTTGGCATGTAGGGGAAAAGGAGGTGATTGCGATCGTTACACTGTAGCAATCAGTTTAACATAATAAGGCCCCGGAAGTGGCCAGTGATTAATTATCACATTACGACACTCGCAATCGTTTGTTACTCTTTCTGCTTCTGTAAGTATAATTGTATAGTATAATTGTGAGAGTGATGGTTACGATCAAACTATGCTACTACGAGTAGGTACGATGATATTGATCGGCTGACAACTCCCTGACAAACATGTTATTATTTTGTTATTGGGTAACTTTGGAATCCAACTGTGACGTCATAAACATTATCTCAGCGCTAGATAATTAATTAATCGTCGTAGCATTCTTTTGCCAAGGCGCGCTTGGAGTTGGAACACTCTTAGCTTTATGTTGGCGTACCTAAGAGAATTATCATTATAACTTCCCATTCAGGTATTTAGTTGTTAAATAAAACCCTAGTAGTATAGTACTCCAACACCAGTTATTATAGTGTGCCCGTAATAATCTTAGTTACCTGCGTAAATTGCTCTATTGATTTTTTAGTAGCTGTGTACTTACTAGAGCTCTCTGGAATGTTCTCAAAGTATACACATAGGTAGTCCGCCAAGGACTACGTATATGTGTACTAAATTCATCTCATTCTGGGACTAACTATAGACCCGCTTGTTCAGTAGTGGGCCGTCGATAGGTAGAGATGAGGTAGGTATCAACTACGTTCTTGAAAGTGGATATCCATCCATCCCCCCGATTGTGTGAAATCGTAATCGTTTGCCAAACAGATAATTCGACCAATTTGAGGTGTTCATAGATGCCTGCAGGTCAAAAAGCATGTATGAACTCCATAAACAGTTCAAGTAATACGTTTTAGCTGTCAAATGATTACGATTTGCTTACACAATTGGGCCAAAGGTATGCATAAAACACGAAGTTATCCGCTACCGTTCTAAACATTACAAAAAATCGTTGTTTCCAACTTCCAAACAATTTCAAAAGAAAGAAACGCACTCGCATTAGGTATACATGAATATTTTATTTGCACCAATATCTCCGAAAGGTACGATAATTGAATTGGATAATGTGGAAAGTCTGTAGGAACCGAACCAAAACATTTTCGATTGCCTGTATTTCTTTCTATATTAATTACTAGCTGATACCCGCGACTTCGTCCGCGTGGATTGAGGAGTTTTAGTTCCCGCGGGGCCTCTTTAATTTTCCGGGATAAAAAGTACCCTATTATTTAATCCGGACTTCTAACTTTACGTCTGCAAAATTTCAAAGCAATCGGTTCAGTAGTTACGGCGTGAAAGCGGAACAAACATACAAACAAACTCACTTTCCCATTTATAATATTAGTAAGGATTTCTTTAATTAGACAACAGCCGCATTTATTTAAAAGCTACAGTCTTATAATACGTCATATTATAGGTATTAGATACACATTTTTACTCTATGACTCTCTCTGACATTCATATCAATAACATTATGTAGGTACATTCCATTCTCAGCTGATTGTCTTGTGCAAACATAGTTTTAGATATTGGAATACATAACTGTATTTTCAACGATAAATACGTAATATAAATAGGTTAATTTGGTACAAACAAACAGTGCTGTGAAGACACCGTCTTTACCTATACTCCAGCCAAATTCGATGTAGAATGTTTGTAAATAAACCACAACAGCTGATTTTTAGGGTTATCACTTCACAATATTTCACAATTTCATACTTTTATTCACTTTACCTTCAAAATCAATCATAGTCTTTATCAACTATTCATAATATGAATCGTAAAGTCAAGCAAAAGATAAATATTGATCAATACACAAATAAAATCACATGTAAATGTCCATTTATTACATTTTTATTAATGATGAATTGTTATGATTGATATTATTGACATCCCTGATGGTTTCTTGCTTTTTAGGAAGTAGTCAAAAACCTTTTTCAATTTTTGTATTATGTCATCAAGTAAAAAATACCAGAAGAACCCTACAGTACTCTGAATAATAGGCGCATTTCTAATTTAGTCGTATTATTGAACTAACCGTAATAAAATTATCGGTGTAGTGTAGTGTTGCCAAATCTATAAATTTCCCATCAAATTTAGGGGAATGATGTGATAGTTTGACCGGAAATGCACTACTATTTCAACTCCACGCAGGCGAAGCTGCGGGAACCAACTAGTAATATTCAAAATCAAGATAAAATTGATGATGATAAAACTTAAGTTGCTTTAAAAAAAAAACTCCAAAAAATGTTTGTTACCCCTTCTGTCAGACGGTTGCCTAGCAACGCTTTGTTATTAAACATTCTACATCGAGTTTGATTGGAGTATAGTGAAAAAGGCGTACTTAGACCTATCTTGCGGGACACCTAGTATGCGATCAGCATAAAGCAGTATTCATAGTAAATTAAGCTTTTTTAGTTGTTACTTAGAGTATTTTTTTACGATGCTAAAACCTGTTTGTCGTAGCTGGCTACGTAGGTCTACTACATAACATAAAATTACGAAGTAAACCAGCGATCAATCTGTGTGTATGTGAGCAATGTTTATATGAATTACCATGTTTACTTATTGAATGCGAATTTACGTCTTTATCAAAAATAAACATTCAGTGATTCAGAACAAATTGTCCATTTTTTTGTTTGCAATAAGGTAGCCAATCACTTTTTTCTGACGATTTTTTTACTCGCTTTATATAGGTAGCTACCTAGACCGTATTCCTTACAGTGGACTGTGGAGATAGGTGATTGAGGAGGTATTTAATTTCATTTTATTTAAATACACGTATGACGTAGGTAGGTAATTATCTAAATGACTAGATTTTATAAATTCTGTAAAAAAACAGGCACCTAGTCCCGTAAAGCACAGAACCTAAGTTTCCTCATTGCTGTTTCAGAAAAAATCGTTCAAAGAACTCGTTTGTGTCAAAACACGTTTTCCCGTAGAGTTGTATCACGGGTTGTAGGTAGGTATGATAGAGTGAACCGGAAGTTGTACGCTTGATAATTTTTAAAAGTACGACATAATATTGTATTGTACTAAATCATACAAAATATATCTCATTTTAGGCCTAATATCATGAAATGTATATATGTACCTACCTTTACCAGTAGGTACCTACTACCTACCTACCTAGTAATCCTAGTATTGTATTGTACGCGTGGTAAAAATTATGTAGGTATCTTCATTCTTCATACAGCCTACTAGGTAGTAGGTACATAGTACATACTTGCAAACCAAATTTTCAATAGGCGCCAAGTTGCCTCTCTGGTCTAGTGCTTACTGCTTAGCATGTTTGACTGCGGCCGACGAGGTTCCGGGTTCGAATCCTGGGTCGGGCCATAATTATCCAAGTGTTGGGTTTTTCTGACCAGAATTTCTCAGTACTAGCCCGGAGTTAGGAAGTTGGCGGTGTTTCAGAGAGCACGTTAAGCCGTCGGTCCAGGCTATTATCACTAACATGATAATAGCCCGCCAACCCGCATTGGAGCAGCGTGGTGGGTCTAAGCTCTAATTCCCTCTCTCCGAGAGCGGAGGCCTGTGCCCGGCAGTGGGACGTTAATGGGCTGTATTACTGTTAATGGCCTGTAGTGTACTGGTAGTGGATGTCGCCAACAGCATAGATTAATTATAAACCAAGTAATATATTGTCTTTGCCAACAGTAACATACCTAGTAATAGTAGCTATGCCTATTCTAGGTACACTACTACTTAATAGGTATATTATGTCTACGTACCCATTATGTATTTTTAATGCAAATGGAATTCAAGGTTACAGACACGATGCTTACTAACAACAACGAGTTTCGAACTTATCAACAGAATTAAAATTTACCCAGTTGGTACATATGTTAATCCATATCGAGGGGTTCCGGGCTATTTGTATTAACCGACATTTTTGAAACTTTACAGCAGAGCAGTTTAAAGTTTCGATTTTTAGAAAAAAAAAAATAACTTTAGCAAATCGCATTATTTCTTTAAAAAGAAAGATATTACTGTTTTTATAACATATTCCCCATAATTAGATTATATTTTTTTTCTAATATTCCTATTTTTAACGAAGATAAATGTCGCTTAATACAAAATGACCCATATTTTACTTTTTTTTGTTCCAGGCTAAATGACTTAACCGCCTATGATTATTGTTTGTTATTTCAGGCTAAACGACTTAACCGCCTAGGCATGCAAATAATGGCTCTAAGCTAAGTGCTTTAATCAAATAGTTGGTCATATTTCAAACTTAAGCTAATTGATTTAAATACCATATCTTAAACTTATAAATGTATGGCTAATTAGTTTATGCGACTGTTTTTTTTAAAATAAATTGTTTGTAATCATACTTGAATAATGAAGTTTGCAGAAATTGGCGGTTAAAACGTTGATTACTTAATTAAAAGGTACATACATAGGGTGTACCTACCTATCTTGTTAATAATTATGAAATGAGAAACAAAACACACATTATAAATTGTTTATAGATAAGTTTTTTATTTAAAATGACAATCACCTAGGAACAGCAGTGACTTCTTAGCTTACCAAACTAAAGTTTTTATCACAATTGTATAGGAATCAGAAGTTATACAGTCTTTTTATTACGAAGCCTACAGTCTTATTACCTGAAATAATTATTCTCATTCTTCTTCATTCCTAAACTTTAACATTTCTTCTCAGTCGTGCAACTTTTGACAGAGTGGTCGTGGCTGCTGGGGTGATACTGGTACACTCGTCATCAGTCTTCTTTAAATTGGGTCGCACCGCCTCCCGCGCGATGCTCCTCCACTTATCTCGATTGGTAGCATTGCGGGAGCACTCCACCACAGTTTTCTGGGTCACACTTTTTATTAGGTCTGTCCATCGAGTAGGTGAACGTCCTCTGGCTCGCTTTCCTTCCACATGACCTTGTACCACCAGGCGCTCAATTGATCCTTCATTTCTGGAGATGTGGCCAAAGAACTTCAGAATTCGCAATTGCACAGTCGACGATAACCTTTCTTTTATCTTAAGTTCTTTTAGGATTGAGTTGTTAGTTCGAAAGGCTGTCCAGGGTATCTTTAAAAGGCGCCTCCAGCACCACATCTCCAGGGCATCAATTTTACGTCGGTCTTGTAGTCTAAGCGACCATGTTTCAGCTCCGGAGTGAAAGATTGGTAAAACCAGACACCTCATAAGCCGAACCTTGGTGGTTTTGGTGATCTTCCTGTTCTTCCAAATTTTATTGAGCTTCTTTACCGCAGCAGTTATGGCACATCGCCGACGGATTTCCAGTTCACAGCCCCCCAGTATTAGAGATGGTAGAACCAAGATAGATGTAGGTTTGCACCACCTCGCAATTGGCGATATTTTGGATTTCTGGCCTATTATGATAAGCCCGATCTACTATCATCATCTTGGTCTTATCCCTGTTGATGGTTAGTCCAAACTCAAGACTAGTTGTCTCCAGACGCTCTAGTAGGTCTTCTATATCTTCTTTAGTTTGGGCAAGAAGCGTAGTATCGTCCGCATATCTGAGATTACACATCTTGCGTCCACCAACAGATGTACCTTTATCCCAGTCTTCCAAAACAATCCGCATTGTGTTCAGTGTAAATGTTGAAAAGAAGCGGTGAGAGAATACACCCCTGTCGAACGCCAGCTTGAGTTTTAAAAGTTGAAGATTCTAGTTCATCCACTCGTACAGCTGCTGTACCATCCACGTAAAATCTCTGTACAAGATTTAAAAGATGCTGAGGTACACTCACTTGAGAAAGTATTTGCCAGAGTTTTAACCATTTAACCGTATCAAATGCTTTTCTGAAATCCACAAAACAAATGTATAGAGGGTTGTTAAACTCTCTAGCTTTCTCTATGATTTGGCGGATCACTAGTATTTGTTCTCGTGTACCTCTTCCTTTGACGAAACCAGCTTGTTCCAGTGCGATTTGGCGCGACAACTAAGCTTGAAGTCTTGTATTTATGATGTAAAGCAGTACCTTACTCGCATGTGATATGAGAGAAATCAGTCTGTAGTTGTTGCATTTTTTTGTTGATCCCTTCTTATGTAATGGAATGAATAAGGAATGTGACCATTCTGCCGGCCAACGTCCAGTTTCAGTAAAATAGTCCAGTAAAATATTTACGAGCGTTTCTTTGGTTTTCATTTCTTTACTTATTTTCTTCTATATTTTTTCTAACTTTCTCAGTAATCAAAATCAAAAACATCTCTCGTTAATGGTTGAAGTGACAACACCTAACATTTCATGTACAGAGCTAATGTATGGATCGACACTGGGTATGAATTTGACAAAGAGGCTAAATGTATTAAACGACATTCTTGTATATTTATAAGGTAAAGCTAAATGTATTAAGCGACACTGGATAAGAATTGAACAAAGAGGCTAATTGTATTAAGCGACATTTCTATATATTTATAAAGTCAGGCTAAATGCTTTAACGTACGTTGCCTGTAAATTGTTGCTCCAGGAAAAAACGCTTAAACGACTGCCTGGTATTTGGTAGTCAGCTTAAGTACACAGTTCCTAAATTTGTCAATATTTTGTGTCGCTTCATACATTGCAGTCCAAAATGGGCCCAAAAATGCGGGTTGTATTAAGCGACAAAAAAGTGCTCCGATCGTCACCAAACCCAGCTCAAATGACGAAGAAAAATTCGCTGATTCCAAATATGTATAAAAGTCTATATCGCTCAGAGTGTCGCTTAATACAATTAGCCCGGAACCCGTCGATATATAATAAGGTAGGTACCTCAATGAAGTTACTGAGGTTCTTGCCATCTCTTCTCAGTAGAATAGTTTTCCGAACCGGTGGTAGAGTCTTGCTTCTTCAAGAGTGGCACAAGTTGTCCTACGTGAAATAAAAAATCAATATTTTCATTTCATTTCATTTGCTTTAGTAGGTAGGTATATCTGCTATATAAACTCGCCGGCATATTTAGCGGAACATAAAAAAAAGGTTTGATATCAGTATCATATAAGGTTGCTGGCTGGTTTATACGTCATTTAATTTAAAAAGAAATATTTTCAAATTAAGAAAACAACTGAACATCACATTTTATGCAATTGTTTTAATTTTATTCAAATACACCTTATCTGGAGCGAACTTCGAGTATTTCTTCCTTTTGAGTTTGATTTAAAATTTCATTGAAATACTGTTTTTTGTTAGTTTTTTTTAATCGCGTATCTTTCTGGAGTTGATGACTGAATTATGCCTGACTTAGCCCCAACGGAGATTGTCAGGGCACTCGAAATGCGAAGAAATGGTCAAACTAACAGAGTGATATCCAGAGATCTTCGTCGACCAGTTTCAACGATCCATCGCAGTATCCAACGGATCAGGGAGACCGGTACTTATGTGAGAAGAGCAGGACAAGGCAGAAAAAGACGCACTTCGAGTAGGGATGATCGTTTCATTCGGCTTCGTGTACGTAGGAACCCCCGTTTGACGGCCGTCCAAGCCCGACATAAGTGAGCGTACGGTACGAAGAAGGCTCGAAGAAGCTGGTTTGGGTTCATTTGTGCCCACCAAGGCTCCAAGGCTCGAGGTAAATCATCGTAGAAACAGGTTAACTTTTGCTCAGGAACATCGACTTTGGAACGCGGACCAATGGAGTAAGGTATTGTTTAGTGATGAGTGCAGAATTCTCTTAAATCAAATTGACGGCAGGCAAAGAATATACAGACGCAAAGGAGAACGATACATTCAGACAAATTTTGAAACTACAGTTGCATACGGTGGTGGATCAATAATGGTTTGGGCGGGCATTTGTTTGGCAGCTCGCACAGACTTGGTAGTGATTGACAGAGGGAGTCTGACTGCAGACCGCTATATCAGAGAAGTTTTAGAAGAAAATGTCGTACCGTTTGCCCCATATATATCGGTGACGATTTTGTTTTTATGCAGGATAATGCTCGGCCGCATACCGCTCGGGTAACTCAAGCTTATCTTAATGATATGAATATCACTGTTATGGAGTGGCCGGCGAGATCACCGGATATGAACCCAATAGAGCACGTTTGGGACTTGCTGAAAAGAAAAGTTAAGTCCAGAATTCCAGCTCCTGCCGACGTGGGTGAACTGCGAATCGCCGTAGTTGAGGAATGGCGGAGACTATCCCAGGAGACCATCGATAACATCATTCTCAGTATACTTAGACGGGTAGAAACTTTAATAAGAGCACGTGGAGGAAATACGCGATATTAATCACCATTTTTCTAATTTAATTAATTGTTATTTTAATATTAAATTTCATTTTTCCCGGTTACATGAAAAGTTCAAAAATGTACCATTTTTCACAAATAGCCTTTACTCGCAATATCTGTTCTTAATGTTTAAGTAAAACAAATGAAACTTTAAATAACAAAAGAAGTGTATAAAAAAAGTATACCTAGTAAGTAGATTTTAAAATAAAACCATATTTTTTTTATTATAGACCTTTCTTTTATGTTCCGCTAAATATGCCGGCGAGTATAGTTTAATCTGATTTAAAGAATAAATATCTTATCAAAAACAAAAAGTGTCAGTAAGTAACTAAATCTGCAAGTCTCGAGCATACTCTATCTATCGCTGCCCTACTCGACTTTGTAAGGATTCAGCAAGTTTCTTTCGTCGGAACTTTTAGCGGAGTGTTTGACCTTCTTATTTCTATGGTCTTGTTAGGTTTCACTTGTTTTGCTAAAAAGGCAAAGCTATTTTTATAACTGCTTAGATAAGTACCATAAGTATATCTTATTTTTTTACGAATTTTGTTGTGTGTATTAAGTACCTACTCAAGTAAACTTACATAACTAAATATATTATTTTTGCAACGTTGCGATGACGCTAAGGAAAAGCCATTGACTGGGTAGAAAAACCAACATGGGATGATGGATATGGTAAACAGGGTAAACAGCATATTTAAATGGTTTTCCTATAAAACAGAGTCCCTTATTCTACGTTAAATTAGAGTATAGGTAAGTACAGATAAGTTGATTTTAGCCGTTGCCTACATACTTGCAAAAATTGCAAAAGTTATAACAATTAACTGGAAAAAATGGGGTTTGGTTTTTTGCAAATATCTCAAAAACTATTTGAAATTTTTAAAATGTTAAAAAAGATTCAAAAAGACGAGGCCCAAAAAAAGTTCTACCTCCCGGAACTGTAGGACCAATAGGTATTTATAATTTCCCAGAGGGCTGAAAATACGGGCGAAAACGGGGACTCTGGCTTGCGTAAGCCTCGCCCACGTTAGACCTTTAATTAATAAATACCAATTATTTAAATCTATTAAATATGAAAATTAAGAATTAAGAAGATTTTTTTTGCGGCGGGACCCCTTCGTGTGCGAGTCTGACTCGCACTTGGCCGGTTCTTAAAATGGTTATGCCACAAAGACCGTCGGACGGATTGGACTAAGGCTCTAAGCTATAGCACAGTTTAACGAAAGCTATAGAGACATGACCCTACACAGAATCGCTGTTTTCTGCATTCAGGATAGGCTTAGTACGAGTTCTTATATCTCGACATTATTGATAGTTTTCGAATTTTCGACTGTAGCAACTAGTTTCTTCAAACTAGTTGCTACAGTAGTTGCTGAAGTGGTACATAATAACTACGGTAATTATGTTCAAAATTTTACTACGAAATAAAAATAATAGGTAATATTCTATGCATCAAGTTCTATTATAATATGATAAGATATACAATTCATAATATGGAAAATTTTATTTATGGCACGAATTAAACAAATGCCTCAGCAGTCTGCGCTAACATGAACGAGATTTCAATATAGGTAATTTATTCGTTTGGTATGCTAAAATTATGGAAATATACTTATTTCGAATATTTTATAATTTAAGCCCAATATTTTGAGCACAATGTCGGTTAATCTATACTAATATTATAAATACGAAAGTATGTCTGTCTGTCTTTCTGGCTCATCTTAGCAACCGATTTTGATGAAATTTGGTACAGAGGTTACATTTTATCCCGGAAAACTAAGGAGTTCCCGCGGTATTAAAAACACTTAAACAACGGAGACGAAGTCGCGGGCACTATCTTGTACATATTATATAGGTAAGCTTAAAGTAAATTCACTTTCATTTTTAAAGGGTAAAATTTGGGCCTCCAATTTAGGACGCTCAGAATACTAATTACTTGGTTATCCACAAAATATACGCAATCTTGATATTTATTTTCTATGTGTAGAAATTACTAACTAGGTACCTACATAGTGTAATATATGCATTGTTTGCGTGTAAGGGTGATGAGAAGTACAGCGCCAAAAATAAAACTACTAATTTATATTTGTGTAACAATAACAATTTTGGCACGAGCGATTAGGAATTTAATTTAAGTTTATAAATAATTAATCATAATATGACCATTTGAGATAATCTCTGATGTGACAAGTTATATTTACACGCACACGAAAAATGAGACCTAAGTATATTATATTATCACAGATGAAATAATAGCCCTTATTTTGTTATGCCGATCTTCAAACACTTGTACTTTACTTCATACGATCAATAAAGTGAACTGCACGCCAATTTCGCTACGGTTAATAAACTAGGTTAAGCTGGTTTAAACCTACCTAAAGTCTATTATGGTAGGTGTCGATGCAATAGGCTTTTCTAGAAAATCGATAGGTTGATGTCATTAAACCTTTCTAAGTTTAGCAATTCTAGACTCGATATCACAGTAGATTACATGTATTATTTTGTACCGTTGTACGTGTAATAATAACAACTTTAGAAGGGAAATTGCATTAGAATTGCAATATCCAAACTATTGCTTCGAACGGAAATAATTCAGGTGAAATCTTCATGTTTTTCCATTTCTCATGAAATATTCAATCATTTATTCATCGAGATCTAGTTAGTAGTTACATATAAATGTGCATCATTATCTCGCATAAGATTTACAACGAAGCAATTATTGCGTTGTCTTGTGCTAGTCTCTCCAGTTGATCCAAAATAAAATAAGAAAGCAGGTCTCAAAATAACAGCACCGGCTTCTTTAATTTGGTCAGAACTCAGATCACCAGGTTAACTAAAGATCTGCCTCGTGGCCTTCTTCCTTCCACGTTTTTCACAACTAATAGCTTCTCTATTTTTTCATCCCCGTGAGATATGTCCAAAACGTATAAGAATTTGATAGAAAGACCCGTTTAGTTTTGTGTTACACATAATATGTACATTCACACACACATTGCCCGTCGTTCGTACAATAAAAGAGCACAGAGCAGAAGCCAAAGCCCACCCAAAACCAGAACTCAAATATTAATAGGTCGATAAGGTTTACCGCTTCGTTAGCCTAATTAGCTTTCCTGGCTGAAACATGAGGTCACGGGTCGGGCCAAAACGTTAATGGGTTTTTCAGTCAAGAAATTTTTAGGCACAGTGTAGAGGATCTAAAGCCGTTGGCCCTGCGCCTGATCTCTGTGAGTTGATGAGACTATCAACTATATATACCTACACAGAGTACCTACCTATGATATCATTAAAGGTATAATACCTTTAATGATATCATAGGAGGAATACCTAGGGAGTGCAAGGTATTCGAGTTTGCTTCCACACATCTTGTGAACTAGGTATATATCTCCTGGGTCGCTCTGGTTTGAGTGCGATGGAGGAAATTTGTTCTGGAGAAGATAATTTATTATCATGATGTCAACACCGAGAAAGCCGGTATACATAGGTACCTACTTATGTGGCATATTGATTGTAAATTATCACGTGTCGGGACGGTTGCAAACTGAATGGCTTCTTCGCAGTAGATAGGTATATTATACATTAAGTTTAGCACGTTTACGGTCACGTTTATAATAAGGCGGCTTAAGAAAATACATTGTGGCAAACAGGTGGAAAACTCGGCCATATAAGCTGATACGGAAAATTTTCAATTATCTGATATTAAACTATTATACTCTTTTCCACTAGAACTAAACTAACACTAACTAAGTAATCTAAACTTAGAAGACTTAACTAAGCTATGAAAAATAAGCTTTCTGTTACTGAAATTCACCCATAAGTATACAATATATATTATTTTACTAGCTGATACCCGCGACTTCGTCCGCGTGGATTGAGGAGTTTTAGTTCCCGCGGGAACTCTTTAATTTTCCGGGATAAAAAGTACCCTATTATTTAATCCGGACTTCTAACTTTACGTCTGCAAAATTTCAAAGCAATCGGTTCAGTAGTTACGGCGTGAAAGCGGAACAAACATACAAACAAACTCACTTTCCCATTTATAATATAAATATATAATATATATAGTAAGGATAACCTGTTATTGGTATGCGTCCTTGCACATGCAAGCGTCGTATCTGATGGAAAGGTCTAAGGAACATTCTGAACTTGCCCTTTAATTGGAACGGCCAAAACAATAAGCTAATTCAACGCGGAAGTAAAATTACTGGTTTTCTGATGCAAAGCCAGTAAGATTTGGAACTGACATGCATTTTATGTTTGATATGGGCTATGGCGTCCTCCAAATGAAAGGCGATTAGTCCATCACACATATTAGTTTTGCAAATACCAAGTTTCATCCCTTATCGAAGACAGACATGCTCTAACATTGTTTTGTCCCTAAAGTATCTCCTGTCAAACACTTTTAAACTTATCACCAGAGTGCCTAGTGGGTGATTTTCCCATTCGATCGTGACAACGTTAACTTCGATTTGTATGGTCATGGAATTGTCAAGCGTTTGACAGTTGGCGCTCGATCAATTCTATTTAAATGGTAGTTAACGTTGTCGCAATCGAATACGTAAAAAACCTCCCACTCGGCCTGTTGATTTAGAATTTCCTAAAATTGTACTGTAATTTTTTTCAGGTTCGATGAAAAGGAGAGCATCTCGGGCGTTCAGCAGCTCAAGTCCTCGGTACAGAAGGGGATTCGCTCGCGTCTCCTGGAGCTATACCCTCACTTGGAGAACCACATCGACCAAGTGCTGCCCAAGAAGGACACTTTTCGTATTGTCAAATGGTAGATATCTATGATATGCTGCTTTAGATTAGGTTAGCTTAGGTAGCAGATTGTGGTTAAAACGGAGAAACAAAGGTCGCTAGGATGCAGTATACAGTATATGTGTATGAATACATACGAAGTACATTATAATAAGAACTACATAGGTAGTTCTTGCTTGTTATAGCCATAAGAAAAGTAAAAAAAACTACGTCTGTGGAAATTGAATTTCGAAAAATGTTGAATAGGATTGTATTTTAGTAAAAGGATAAATCGACGGACATGATCAACGTGCCTAGTTCCTACAGCTGAAACCGCTGATCTATAGTTCGCGCGCGAATTGAATGCAGAGCTTATGTATGTGTCACCACACAATGCATGCATGTGTATTCAACTCGCGTGCGAACTATAGATACTTTATATTTTCATGTACTTAGGTTGTCCCTATAACGTAGGTAGGTACACTAAGAAATAATTTTCAGAAATTTCACAAAAGCAACATTTGCTGGTATTTTGCTAATAAAAGGGAACCCGACATAATTTCTCGAACGTATTATTCCCACGTAATTGACTTCAAAAGAAGAACCTAATATCTTATTCATTCTGAATACCATCCGATAACAAACCAATCAATAGGTACAAAAATCAGACTGAAATGATTTCTAAGAAAATATCGGAAAAATTAACATGAGTACCATTTCCATCAATCAGATACTTTGATGGATAGCTCGAAAATATGGAAAATAATATATCCACTAAGTATATTTCAATAACACTGGCTGTCGTACAACTAAAAACCGCCTGAGTTAAGAAAATCTTTTAACCTAGGGGTAAACTTTACATAAAAAATATTGACGTTATACCCGTTAAATTAGAAAGCATTGGGTGTGCACGTTCTAGTAGGTACTGTGTGGTGTATGGTTTGTTAGGATGATAATTTTGACAGATGAGAGGTGTATAGCAATGATGAAGGACTGGAGTGAGACAGACTCAAGTAGTACTACCTAAGCAAACGGCATCTGCCAAAATTATCATCCTATATTAGACAAACCATAGAAGGTTCGGCACGTGGGCGGCAATATAATCATTTAACATTAGTAATTTTTTCGTTTGGAATAAGACAAACGACCATAGCTCTACTGTAGACGTAATAAATACGTTCAAGAGCTCTACTAAATCAAAATACTTTTTTACCCGTTAAGTGCTTAAACGTGTTTTAATTACACATTTCAAAAAACTAAATTCAATATCCATGTCTAACATTCTACAGTCAGCTTCCAAATAGAAAACTTGCAAAACAAAATTTGGCAGTTCAAACTTCGAATATCATTAGAGTTATCGAGATGTGCCAACTCGTACTGGGCCAACTGTAATGAAAATTAGTATTAGTATCAAAAACTATTAAAATATCACTTAGACGTCTTTTAGACTACGGATGATATCACATAATACATCCTAATGAAATTATTTACATGCGTGGGTGGTATTCCTTACACCTTACATGAGCGAATTTAGGCCATAACTATATGAAGACAACGTTGAAAATACAGTGAACATGTTTCTATAATAAAAGTCATGTTGATAGCTACCGTCATGAGATTATTAGGTTTCACATTAGGCTTCACGGAGCCTGGAGGTCAATTCTAGTTTATATTATTCCATGACACTAGGCACAAAAATACGGATTATTATACCTGCTTAATCGATTTTACCAACTCCGATTTCTGATAGAATTCATAAACAACAACAGTCAAAATATCAGTGTAGTAGCACATTAATTTTACTAGCAATAGATGTTCATTCAGGAAGTATAAAATTATACGTTTACATGGTACCTAGGCAAATAATACTCAATTAATGACTTTAAAAAAATGCTTATTTTACGTAAGGTATTTTCCGCAAGTACTCTTCTTGCCTATTACAGAAATATGTGATGATGATGAATGATGATTTGTCCCTGTTCTTTGCAGTCACGATCACATCGAAATCATGGTGAACAGCGCTGGTGAGCTGTTGTTCTTCAGACACCGGGAGGGGCCTTGGATGCCCACCTTGAGGCTGCTGCATAAATGTAAGATATTCCTCGAACATACTAGCTGCTAAAGGTCTCCCCAAAGGACATTGACCAAATTCGCCTAAGAATCAACATACGTTTGAAATATACAGTAATTCTTAGCTTATTATATAACCTTTATTCCAAATATTAGAATTCAACGGACACTTCAAATTCATTAAAAGTAAATAAATGGGTATTCAATTGATTACTATACGTTTCCGTCTCTCGATTATTAACCACAGATCAATAACTTACAGGTTAAAATAATATCCAATACAACCGCTTGAGCACTAGATCCGTATCGTAAGAAACAAGATAAAAGCAGCTTAAAGTGCTAAGTGCGCTAGTATTCTGAATCTCGCAACGCCATCTATTGAAAGTACAATAATTTAATATTTCTAACGTCATCTGTGAAGTTATCGATGAACTGTGACGATACCTGCATCCTTATTAATAACGCCATCTGTAATGTTTTTGACGGACTACTGCGAATCTTGTCTTATCTACATACTGTTTACAGCTGTATTACAATTGGTTAAAGATGACATTTATTTGATCAAGCAGATTGATTGTGAAAGCTGAAATATCCTCAAAATTGAAAATATTTTTGGTCATAAGTAATTTCTTAGCAAGTGTCCGTTGTTTTAATCTGCTCTCAAGTATAAAAAGGTATTAATTTGAACCCAGTAATCAATGTTTTATGACGGTTGGTTCTTAGGCGAACTTTGTATGGGGACGGAACAATGTCCTTTATCTAGTCGTGGTCAGAAAAAGCTTTATGTGTATGTTGTTTTAAGTTGTCTTAGTACGAGTGTCTAAGCACTCCTTTGGTTTTGTGTAATGGAATAACAACTTTGTCTAGTTTTAAGGAGTATTTATGATTTTGTACCTACATGTTGTTGAACTATCAATTGCTTCATCTGGTGACAGAAGGGCTGGCTCATTTTTTGCGCAAAGGATCAGCCTTGCTATCCAGCGCGGAAATGCAGCCAGCATTCTTGCCACCATTCCACGCGGGCATGATTTATATAGTAACTAGCTGATGCCCGCGACTTCGTCCGCGTGGTTTAAGTTTTTTTGATTCCCGCGGGAACTCCTTAATTTTCCGGGATAAAAAGTAGCCTATGTCACTCTCCAGTCTCCAGGTCCTCAACTATACCCATGCCAAAAATCACGTCGATACGTTGCTCCGTTGCAGCGTGATTGAAGGACAGACCAAAAAACCAATAAACCAACAAACAAACTGACTTTCGCATTTATATTATTAGTATGATTAGGTTAGGGCATTAAGTACTATAATTGTATTATTTTCGGTAATAATTATAAAGCATAAAATTATAATTATCATTAAGGGCGAAAATGATGTCGAGCCGTCAGTAGCCCTCGCGTCGCTTTCATCCACGAAATAAAGAAGTAGAATACCGTATAGGTACATAAAGCTTTTTTGGCTCAAGCCGGATCCGCGTCGATAGATTTGGGGAGACCCTAAAATGGCAGGGGGCAGTGATATAAACTCCTTGTATGTGCTGTCGTGGCGTGCTCTGGGAAGGTATATTTCCAGCAGTAGGTAGCGATGAATTGAGTAGATATATAGATAAAACTCTTTATTGCACACACTTAAAACAAAGACAATAAACAAAAAAGTTAAAAGATAAAACAGAAGGAGTAGGTATTTATATATAGGTCTGCTCATTATGATAAATATCGAGATTGAAATAATGAAACTATTCTGAAAATTTACAAGATTTTTATTTTTCCAGACCCCTTCTTCCTGCCAATGGAACAAGTCGACAAAGGAGCCATTCGCTTTGTTCTCAGCGGGGCAAATATAATGTGCCCCGGTCTGACATCGCCCGGGGCAAGGATGTCGCAAGTGGACAAGGGCAGT
This sequence comes from Erebia epiphron, assembly GCA_963932025.1. Classification (NCBI taxonomy): domain Eukaryota; kingdom Metazoa; phylum Arthropoda; class Insecta; order Lepidoptera; family Nymphalidae; genus Erebia; species Erebia epiphron. Next base: position 29,637,783 of record OZ009946.1, read on the forward strand.
GTTGTCGCCGTGATGGCTGAAGGGAAACAGCACGCGCTCGCTGTGGGCATCACGTCGCTCACTACCGATGACATGTGAGTTGTTTGTATCGACATAATGTGCCCCGGTCTGACATCGCCCGGGGCAAGGATGTCGCAAGTGGACAAGGGCAGTGTTGTCGCCGTGATGGCGGAAGGGAAACAGCACGCGCTCGCTGTGGGCATCACGTCGCTCTCTACCGATGACATGTGAGTTGTTTGTATTGACATAATGTGCCCCGGTCTGACATCGCCCGGGGCAAGGATGTCGCAAGTGGACAAGGGCAGTGTTGTCGCCGTGATGGCGGAAGGGAAACAGCACGCGCTCGCTGTGGGCATCACGTCGCTCTCTACCGATGACATGTGAGTTGTTTGTATTGACATAATGTGCCCCGGTCTGACATCGCCCGGGGCAAGGATGTCGCAAGTGGACAAGGGCAGTGTTGTCGCCGTGATGGCGGAAGGGAAACAGCACGCGCTCGCTGTGGGCATCACGTCGCTCTCTACCGATGACATGTGAGTTGTTTGTGGGTACTGACATAATTTGCCCAAGTCTGACGTTGGGCAAGAATGTCGGAAGTGGGCAATGTGTATCATAGAAAGCTCACCGCTTTGGTATTTTAGGGAACGGGTATGAAAGTATTTTAGGAAATTCTAAAGAGTTGGAAAAACATTATTATGATAACTACACTGAGTTATCACGACTGCGTGGAATCGTTGACGGATCTATATTGAGACGAATACTGTTCGTAGCGATTAAAACTTTAATATCAAAGTTCATATTTTGTAGAAAAGGAATGTAAATCTTAAACGCATAACAACAGAACTGACTGTATTACTAAATGCCCATTAATTATGTAAGTCTCATTGTACAAGAGCGATAATATCATTAATTGTGTAAGTATAAGAGCTTTCTGGGCCAGAACTCAGAATTCTTATTTAAACTCAAAAATACTAGAAAGTTAGAAACCAAAGCCTTAAAAACTAAAAAAACAGCCTGACTACATACCTACCTATTTATCTCATCCTGATTATTTTTCTTGCATCTTGAATTCTTTACACCTGAGTCCTGCCAGTAGTCCTGCAAGAACAAAAATAACATTATGATATGATAGGTATTGCATATGTCACCGTAAGATTGTAAAAAACCGGCCAAGTGCGAGTCGGACTCGCGCACCGAGGGTTCCGTACAAACATGTAGTAAGTTTTAAATTATTAAAAAAAACTGCTTACTAGATCTCGTTCAAACCAATTTTCGGTGGAAGTTTGCATGGTAATGTACATCATATATTTTTTTTAGTTTTATCATTCTCTTATTTTAGAAGTTACAGGGGGGGGGGGGGGGGGGGACACATTTTACCACTTTGGAAGTGTCTCTCGCGCAAACTATTCAGTTTTGAAAAAAATGATATTACAAACCTCAATATCATTTTTGAAGACCTATCCATAGATACCCCGTACACGTATGGGTTAGATGAAAAAAAAATTTTTGAGTTTCAGTTCTAAGTATGGGGAAAACGCAAAATTTATTGTTTTTTTTTCTATTTTTGTAAGAAAATCTTAATGTGGTTCACAGAATACATCTTCTTACCAAGTTTCAACAGTATAGTTCTTACAGTTTCGGAAAAAAGTGGCTGTGACATACGGACGGACAGACAGACAGACAGACATGACGAATCTATAAGGGTTCCGTTTTTGCCAAATTTGGCTACGGAACCCTAAAAACCATTAGATTATAATCTAACTCGCGAAATTGTAAACTGTCGAATGATTACAACATAACGGATTATTTTTCGGTAGATTGTTATCTGTTAGGTTTATTAACCCGATAGAACCAAGTAGTGCCCGGCCTGCGCCGTGCCCTGCGGCACTACTTGGTTATTTATGTCGAACCCTAACCTAACCTACAAGAAAGACACAAGAAAACGTAAAAACAATGAATATTTCAAAAATTGACACTTAAAACATTGAACGGTTCACAATCTTTCGACTGTTTACAATCTATCGAAAAAAAAAGCGAGATTACAATCTTACGGTTTTTACAATCTTACGGTGACAGATATAAATTATATGGACCAAATAATACCAATTTTTGACAAAAAATATTAATTTAAAAATAATACTTTCATGAACTTTTTTTTTTCAGTGCCAAAGTGAACAAAGGCGTAGGCATAGAGAACTGCCACTACCTGAACGATGGACTGTGGCAGATGAAACCAGTGAAATGAAGTGCACGTCGTGTGTTACGCTTATTTTCTAAAGTTGTTATAAGTTTCTTTTTTGTAATGTAACTGATTAATTAAAAGGCTTTTTTCCTTTCTAAGATTTGTGATTTATTTACCTAAACCCTATCAACTTTGAACTTTCTACCTATATCCCATGAATCCTTCGACGAGATTTCGTTTCAAGGACAGACAGACGTAGGTACAATATAATATTCTCTTAAAAATATTTAGTTGCCAGGTGTTCTTCTCCGAGTAAGGATACTTATTAAGAATAGCTCAGAGGGATAGCCGGTCTACTATCCTTACTCTGAGTTATTCATAATAAGTTCAGTTTTAACTAACGAAATAAATGTAAAACGAACGAACTGGGAGTAAAATTTAAATTTGCCGCGCTTTAACGTTCCATTTCAACACATATTCAAAGATGTCCAATGGTTAGATGTGTTGGCTATTGATATTATTTTGAATAGTTTCATAAAATTAATACCTCTCAAATTAAATACCTATTCTTATATTATGATTAATGCAGGCAGTAAAACATGATAAAAAAATTACTATGTTATGGTTCACAACTGTTGTACTATGGAAGAGGAAATTGAGAGATCGGAGAAGAAAACGAAACGTTTGTTGTTTTTGTAAAAATGGCGACAGCAATTGTTAGTTCGTCTCGTCAGGGTAAATAATTATTTTTAAACTTGAAAAGCTTCAAAATAAATTTATGAATAACTTAACTTGTTTACGTTGTAACGTTTAATTAAATTGTGTATAATTTTTAAAACTTTAATATTTGCAAAACACTTGTTCTGTAGTGACGTTGACTATCAGCTGTTCGAACTTCGAATTAAATTTCGAAAATAAGTTTATAATATTGTGAAACTTGTTTATATAATTAATAAAAAAGCCATTTGTCTATATAAATGCCAAATAAGTGTATTTTTAAAAGTTTCCATTACGCAATGTTAATTTCAATCATAGAAGTTCAAAGTTCATTTAACCTCATCAATTGTTTTGGTTGGAAACTTTCGGTGGAAAAGTTATGAAAAGTTGACTATCTTTCAGTGGGGAGGCTAACAAATGCTGCCAGAAGGCTTTATTCTGATGTGTATCCCAAAATAACCACTCATTATACAATTCATCCCCGAGATAAGGATCCAAGATGGAAAGGTATGTAATGGTGTAAAGTGTAAACTATTTTAACCTTGCGTTATTTTGTAGTACTTATCTGCTACTTTTTATCAGTTTGTTATATTTAGATTTTGTTGTTGTGTTATACTTAGCATTCCTTTAAACATTAAAAGTTGTGAGTAAATATTCTTAATTATATTCAATGTTATAATATAAAAATATTCTGTTATGTTCAATGCCAGATGTAAGCATGGAGCGTGTGGCGGAGGAGACAGATATCCTTATCATCGGAGGAGGCCCAGCAGGCATGGCCGCGGCAATCAGAGCTCGTCAGATTGCAGAGGAAAAGGGGGCTGTATGTATGCTTGTTAACTATCATTTTATTACTTATGTACTGACATCAACATTCAGCTGAAATTACTGTAGCAGACATAGAAATAACCCACTGAGAAAGAATAAGCTAAGTAATTATGTTCAATATAGGAATTAAAAAACTATTAAGTACATTATACAATACCTTCATGAGGATTAAAAATTTATATCTACTGATTTCTATCCAAATTCTATTCATTCAAAGTTCCATATACATATTTCAGTAACTCCTTTAGATGATTAGATCTTGATCTTACTGTTATTTTCCTAGATATGTATAAATAGTAATAAACTCACATTTACATGTCATGTACACCAACCACTTTCCATGCAACTATCTCCCTCCATTTAAGTATGTAGGTTACATCAAATAAATCACTAATAGCTATGAATCTTAAAGCGTAAATGTGGCCTTCTTTGCACCCTAGCATGATGTAAATATTGTCATGATTTTGTATTGTATTATCTATTTGTGTAAAATAAATATTTTAATTACTTTTTACAGGAAGTAAGAGTAACGCTTTTAGAAAAGGCAGCAGAAGCAGGCGGTCACATTCTCTCCGGAGCCTGTGTAGACCCTGTAGCTCTAAATGAGCTAATACCCGATTGGAAGGAGAAAGGAGCTCCTGTTAACACACCAGTTACTTCCGACAAGTTTGGACTTCTGACGAAGAGTGGCAGGATACCTATACCTGTGTTTGCTGGTAAGAACTAAGACTGCAATGAAGTACCGCCAAGCAATTTAGCGTTCCGGTATGATGCTGTGTTGAAACCAACTAGGGGTATGGTTTTAATATAACTGCCATACCCCTAACAGGTTAGCCAGCTGCCATCTGCAGCTGCTGGTTAGCAGCTTTGACGACCTCCGTGGCGCAGTGTGTTGCGCTGTTGCCTTAACGTGCGGAGGTCCCGGGTTCGATCCCCGGCAGGGTCAATTTGGGAATTTATAATTTCTGAATTTTCCCTGGTCTGGCCTGGTGGGAGGCTTCGGCCGTGGCTAGTTACCACCCTACCGGCAAAGACGTGCTGCCAAGCGATTGAGCGTTCCAGTACGATGCCGTGTAGAAACCGAATAGGGGTATGGGTTTAATATAACTGCCATGCCCCTAACAGGTTAGCCCGCTACCATCTTAGACTGCATAATCACTTACCATCAGGTGAGATCGCAGTCAAGGGCTAACTTGTAGTGGATAAAAAAAAAAAAATCTTAAATTGCATCACCACTTACCATCAGGTGAGATAACAGTCAAGAGCTAACTTGTAGTGAATTAAAAAAAAATGCTATAAAAAAGAAGGATGTTCCATTAAATTATATTAAAGCAGCAGTGCCTTTGCGTCAAAGTCAATGTCAAAGTCTACCTATTTATTTAATTAGGTACACTGTACACTTATTGACGTTCAGTCACTTCTTAATATTATAAATGCAAAAGTTTGGATGGATGTATGGATGTTTGTTACTCAATTACGCCCGGCTGATTACTGAATCGCAGCTGAACGGATCTGGCTGCAATTTGGCACAGAGATAGATAATTAAAGAGTTCCCGCAGGAACCAAAAAACCGCAAACCACGCAGACGAAGTCGCGGGCATCCGCTAGTATAAAATATGACGGTGATAATCAGTTACGGTATCTTAAAACTCAAGCTATGAGGGTTCCAAACGCACCCTGGTCTGAGAAGAGCCCACAACAAACTCAGCCATGTTTTTTAGGGTTCCGTAGCCAAATTTGGCAAAAACGGAACCCTTATAGATTCGTCATGTCTGTCTGTCTGTCTGTCTGTCTGTCTGTCTGTCTGTCTGTCTGTCTGTCTGTCTGTCCGTCCGTATGTCACAGCCACTTTTTTCCGAAACTATAAGAACTATATTGTTGAAACTTGGTAAGTAGATGTATTCTGTGAACCGCATTAAGATTTTCTTACAAAAATAGAAAAAAAACAATAAATTTTGGGGTTCCCCATACTTAGAACTGAAACTCAAAAATTTTTTTTTCATCTATCCCATACGTGTGGGGTATCAATGGATAGGTCTTCAAAAATGATATTGAGGTTTGTAATATCATTTTTTTCTAAACTGAATAGTTTGCGCGAGAGACACTTCCAAAGTGGTAAAATGTGTGTCCCCCCCCCTGTAACTTCTAAAATAAGAGAATGATAAAACTAAAAAAAATATATGATGTACATTACCATGCAAACTTCCACCGAAAATTGGTTTGAACGAGATCTAGTAAGTAGTTATTTTTTAATACGTCATAAATCGTAAACCGCAATTTACCTTTCATTCAATCAACTCAAATATTTAAAAAAAACATTTAATTTAAAACTTACTACAGATTTGTACGGAACCCTCGGTGCGCGAGTCCGACTCGCACTTGGCCGGTTTTTTTTTATTTTTTAATGCACTTTCTAAAAACATAACTATGGACTGCTACAGTCAAGACTTTTTCATATCTTGATTACCAAATTTTTTAAGAAATTACAAAGTTACTATTAATATTTTGCAGGTCTGCCTAATTACAACCACGGTAACTATGTAGTCAGATTGGGACACTTGGTGAGATGGATGTCGGAACAAGCTGAGGCAGTTGGTGCTGAGGTGAGTTTTGCATTCAATTTTTCATAATGAGAGTTTGCAAAGGTTATTCATAACTAGATAAGATGATGCCCGCGACTTCGTCCGCGTGGATTAAGGTCTTTTGGTTCCTGCATAATAATTCTATAAATCTAAAAAATCTAATTCTTTTGGGATAAAAAGCTTATGTCCTTCCCCCAGATACAACCTATCACTGTACCAAATTTCATCCAAATCAGTTGTATAGATGGGCTGTTAAAGCATAGCAGACAGACAGACACTTTGCATTCATAATACATATCAGCATGGATAATAATCATTAATCAACATTAGTAAAAAAATCAATAAGTAAAAAATAGACATGTGTCTTTATATAGTTTGGTATTCGCTGTTATATTAGCTGTGACGGTAATTTTTAGTGTATGGAAGTGACAGTGTTCAAAAACTTTCACTATCAACATTCAAGTTTTCTAGGGTAGAAACTAACCATAAAATATTAGAAAAAGAAACCTGCCATTATAACACATAATCCAAATTAAAAGCTGGATACCTTCCCAGTTATCACCTATAAAGCGTGTCTCCTCCATTCCACGCGACATTGGCGAGGTATATTGTACCCATTTGGTACAAACATAAGCCATAAAATCAAGAATAATAATAATAATAACATTCAAGTTTTTCAATGGGACTGATCAATTATTTCTATGACCCTTATTTTCTAAAAACACATTTGGTTACGTAAACCATTGTCATTTGGTTTCTAATAGAAGAAATACTTTTACAAACAAATTGTTCAATTTTAAAATGTGCAAACTTAAAATTATAGTATCTTTTAATAATTCATTCCAGGTATGGCCAGGGTGTGCAGGCGCAGAGCTTTTGTACCGGGATGACGGTTCCCTCAAAGGAGTAGCGACTGGTGACGTGGGTATTGCCAAGGACGGAAGCCCTAAGGATATGTTTGAGAGGGGCATGGAGTTCCATTCCAAAATCACTATATTTGCTGAAGGTTAGTTAAAATATGAGCCCTAAATAGCCTTGAAATTAGCCTTGAATTGAGTTTCCCAAATAGTAAATATTCTAAACTGTAAGTAAGTAATTGACAACGATTCAGATAAATAATTTTATAGTGATTATCGAATAGAGGATCTCTCAAAAGTCGTAATATCCACGTCCCCTGTTAGTTTTATGTATGAAAACCATTTACATTAGGTATCGATTGAAGTAAAAAAGTGCGTCAAATTTTGATGACGTCAAAGTTCAGTATTTCATACTCTCAGAGAGAGACTTGTATCAATTGTAGACTTACCATTGTTCATTTTGATTTGAATTAATAAAACTTTTAACTATTCGACTCAAGGGCATTGAAATTAAAATATTAGGGCGTTTGCTGATAAAAAAATGTGTATGATTAATTTTTTAAGATAACTCACAATACAACACTGCGGCTACACAAAACTCAATGCTTAAAAAAAACATTACATTTTTACAACAGTTTCAGTAAAAAAATTGATGTATGTTTGTTACTCAATCACGCCGGAACGTCTTAACGGATCTGGATGAAATTTGGCACAGAGATAGATTATAATCTGAAATAACACATAGGCTACTTCTTATCCCGGAAAAATAAAGAGTTTTTCTTCTTAACCGAATAACCTCAATCCACGCGGACCAAGTCACGGCCATCAGCTAGTATAACATAAATAGAAAAGACTAGTGAATAAGCCATAAGAATTGGCCATTGGCCATTAAGCATTGTCCATAAGAATGGCCATCATCTTCGCGGTAGGAAGGCCATTCCGAACCAGTAGTAGATTCACTCGACAAATCAAAAGCACTTTTAAAAGTTTATTTGAATAAAATACATGAGTTTGAGTTAAGAAACTTATGACCTTTCGTTTCTAGGATGCCATGGACATTTGACTAAAATGGTGTCTAATAAATACAACCTGCGAGAGAAGAGTGAACCACAGTCATATGCAATAGGAGTAAAAGAACTATGGGAAGTCAAGCCAGAGGTAAAATATGTAATAGTTATTTTGAAAAGCTTTAATCCATACTAATATTTTAAATGCGAAAGTGTGTCTGTCTGTCTACTACGCTTTCACGGCCTAGCCGTTCAACCGATTTTGATGAAATTTGGTACAGAGATAGGTTGTATCCCGGGGAAGAACACTTTTTATCCCGGAAAATCAAGGAGTTCCCGCGGGAATCAAAAAACTTAATCCACGCGAACGAAGTCGCGGGCATCATCGAGTTGAAAAATATATAAAGAAAACATTCAGATTTTTTTTTAAATTCTGAACTCATAGCTTTAAATGGAGCCTATTTTTTTCGATTCCATACTTTATTTTATAAATGCAAAAGTGTTTCTGTCTGTCTGTTTTTCGGCTTATCTGTTTAACCGATTTGACGTAATTTGGTGCAGCCTGCATCTCAGAGATTGGCATAGGCTACTTTTTATCCCGGAAAATTAAAAATGTGGTATGGGAATTTAAAAAGCTAAAAACATGTGTATGAAGTTCTAGTTCATTATCTAGTTAGGACCTAAGTAGCTAACCAAGTGTTAAAAAAAATGGCTCACAAAGGTGCTACACATAATAAATAGTAGCAGAAAACACGATTAATAAAAAACAAATTGGCGATAGAAGTGAAAACGATTTTTTTTTTAAATTAAGTTTATTAAAATATAAACCTTAAAGTTTAATTTCGAATGTAGTATATTTATATGTTCGCGAGCATGTCAGTCACGCGACCATGTCGGTCACGCGAATCTACATTTTTACCCCCTACCAAAAAGTGCTCAACGCGCCTAAAGAAGTTTTCACTTCAAAAATTCGGTAACAGTTTTGATATTTGACATTTTGTTCTTATTTCAGAACCACAAACCAGGGCTAGTAGAGCACACTATTGGCTGGCCCCTAGATAGGAACACTTACGGGGGTTCCTTCATATACCACCTCAAAGTGGAGGAGGGCGAAGCTCCCTTGGTGGCGGTCGGCTTTGTGGTGGGGTTGGACTATGCTAACCCCTATCTCAGTCCCTTTAGAGAGTTCCAAAAGTTTAAGACCCACCCCTATATTAAACCTATGTTTGAAGGTAAGTTATATTGTTGTGATAGGTAATCTATTTTTTAAATCTACATTTGTTTATGTAAAGGCTTATAATATTATTCTCAATGTAACACCTAATAAATATCGAATGTATAGTTCCTAATAATCATGTATCGATATTTTTTGCATACAATTACAAACAATTTGCGTTAATCAATTATCAAGGATTTTAGTAAGGGTAAAAAATTCAACCCCTCCAATAATCTGCCATTTTTTACAAGCTTTTATTCAACTAGCAATGTTTGGGGGCTTGTTTAGATCAAATCCTGCAACTGAATTTTAAAACAGCTTTCCCCAACCTATTGTGATGAAATTTTGCATACACGTTTAGTTTGGATGACAAATGCATGGTTAGCTGAACAACTTCACTCTAACCCCCTTCGCACACGGGTCGTAAGCGTAGTCGTATCGTAAGCGTATCGTTACGACGCTACGCGTACGAGACCTGCAGTGTTGCACAAACGAATCTTCGCGTAGACGTATCGTTTTGGATATCAGTTAAAATCATGGCGTCAACGGCACCAGACGTTTTGGATGTTGAGGATCTTACTTTCTCTTCAGACGAAGAGGGTTTTTTATTGTTTGATTTTGTTAGAAGTAGAAGGCGACGTGCTTATTGGATCCATCCATACATCATACTAATATTATAAATGCGAAAGTCAGTTTGTTTGTTGGTTTGTCCTTCAATTACGCCGCAACGGAGCAACGGATCGACGTGATTTTTGGCATGGTTATAGTTGGAGAGTGACATAGGCTACTTTTTATCCCGGAAAATTAAGGAATTCCTGCGGGAATCAAAAAAACTTAAACTACGCGGACGGAGTCGCGGGCATCACCTGGTTGAAAATAATTACGGGAAGAGATTGTTTGTTGCTGCACGTGAACTTTCAGAAGATGATAATAAATTCCGCAGTTTTTATCGAATGAGGAAAGAGAAATTCAGTTAAATTCAGGTGATTTTTAAAGAAAATAATGAAAAGTTAATTTTTACGTTGTGTTTTTACGCCAGTACGCTACGACTATCGTAATGACAATAAACACCTCCTACGACTCGCTGCAACACCGCTTCGTATGCGGACTTGTTTGAACATATTCATGCGCGGACATTTATTGTAATTAATATAGCGGACAACCAAGGATGGCGCATTTGATCTTTTTGTGCATGAAAAATAACTAGTCCGCCATCTTTGGTTATCAATCCATGGTTGATCCATGATATGGGTATCAATAATACGAAAAAATACGAGGAATAATAAAATGACGTCACACTAAATTCAATATGGCGGACGAAAAGCAAGCTTTTAATGATTTAAGCCTTATTTGTTGTCTTGAAGGTGGTACCCGCATAGCATACGGAGCCAGGGCGCTAGTGGAGGGTGGTTGGCAGTGTCTGCCTGTACCGGTTTTCCCCGGGGGCTGCCTGGCCGGGGACACTGCTGGGTATCTCAACGTGCCCCGGATCAAAGGCACCCACAATGCCATGAAGAGCGGTAAGTTGTATTGAACGTGGTATATCAGCGCTCTTTAGATAGATAGATAAAACTCTTTACTGCACACACTTAAAACAGAAACAATAATAATTAAAATTATTAAAAAACACGACTGCTCTGCCGTAGACATACATACATGTACACGAACCTGAAAACATAAGGCGCGGGACATATAGAAGAGGCGACGGGCGTGGCGAGTGGCGCGATTGTGGCGAGCGGGCGCCGCCGCTTCTATCTATTTCATACAAAATGTATGTGTCACCGTAAGATTGTAAAAACCGTAAGATTATAATCTAACGCGCGAAATTGTAAACTGTCGAATGATTACAATATAACGGATTATTTTTCGGTAGATTGTAATCTGTTTGGTTTACCGATAGAACCTAAGTGTTGATTATTTATGTCGAACCCTAACCTAACCGACAAGAAAGACACAAGAAAACGTAAATATAATGAATATTTCAAAAATTGACGCTTAAAACAAGGCTTGAAGGCGAGTCGCGGACGCCGCTTTCAAACTTCCAAGCTGCGCCTCTCGTATATATCCCGCGCCTAACACTCCTTTTTTGGGCAGTCGTGTAGTAAAAAATCGAATGGAAGTACGGCTACCACTGCTACTACGTAACGATACCACAGTCATTAATTACCTTTGGAATCTCACATTTTTATTAAATGATATTTTTTTGCGAATCGCTGGATATTGAACTATAGTGTTATATATTTTTGGAATCTACTCATCACTTTCTAGATGATGATTATATGTACAGTTAATCTATTTTCGAATATTTTTTTTCAACTTTAGTCTTTAACGCGGAATCATGGTCACCCCATCAATTTTTTTTAAAATTTTACTAGCCTATGTCACCCGCAATAAGCTAGGGATTCTAACGATACCTCTTTTGTCATAATCGGTTCAGGCGTATAGAAGTTATGGTGGAATATACAAACTCACATTATTACATACATACATACATACAAACATACATACATACATACATACATGAACCCTGAAAACAATATACTCCTTTTTTCAGGCAGTCGTATAAAAACAAGTAATGTAATTAATTTTTTTTTAACACCCACGACGAACTGCTGCGCTCCTCTGTGGCCTATAACCACAGAATAGGTAATATTACGGAATCCTGTCGGTTCTGCAAATTTTTGATATGTATATTAAGTAAGTTTATAATACAGAAAGTTGAAAAGGCGGTTTTATTGCTAAATCAGTCTCTTTCAACCTTTTAAGGCTTTTAGGGAATTCAGTTTATGATGTTTATGTTACTTATCTTGTCTTACCGACTCAATCCCGACGATTGCAATAATATGGTAACAGCTGACCTGATTTTGGAAACAGGATAGTCTGCAAACTACCTTACTCTTCGAAAACTACTTACAGCAGATGTGTTAATTGTACTGGTCTTATTGATGTGGTCTTAATGAGAAGCTAGCCTATTGGCAATGACCAAGGTCTGATGATGAGTCAGGAACGTTGTACTATTTGTTTATTCAATTATTCACACCAACAACTTCCATACAATATAATAATGACAAAATATTTCTCCCTACTAAATGAAGGTACACCGAGTTAATACTCATTGGATTTGTCTCGACTTCTTTGGCAAACAGTTATCTAGATCTTTTGAGAAAGTAGGTGGTGGAATAAATATTACAGAAACAGTAGACCCAAACAATTAATTGAAGTTCTGATTGACACTAATGTCTTGTTTAATATCATTTATTTATATCAGGTATGTAATTGTTTCGTCAGGTATGTTGGCAGCAGAGACCGCGGTAGATATGATTCTATCGGGCGCGGCGACGCACGACAACGGCGCCACGCCAGCCGCGTACGAAGACAAGCTCAGAGAATCATACGTCTATAAGGAACTGAAGGTAAATCAGCATCTTTGATAACATGGTTCCAGAAGAGTTATTTCAATTTTCATTTTTTTAAAGTGAAACTTCTTTAGAATCGTTGTCATTTGAAAATTCAACGAAACAAAATAAAACGAAAAAGAGACAAATATATTCATAATAGGATTTAACCTGCGAGAGAATGAGATAGAATACAAGTTATATTTGTCTCATTCTCTCGTAGGCTACTTTTCTGATGTTTCTCTTCTGCCGTGTGTGAATTGCACACACACACTCTTTTTATTTTCGTGGTTTGCCTGTAAATATATCGCGTGTTTTGTTTTTTATTAAATCTCATTTGAAATGGGAATTGATTAATTTTCCTGTATCCGGGATTAAAGAAGCATATGTCCACATGACGCTTGTACCACATGAGTCCACAATTAATATTAAAATGTACTTACTACCCTAGGCTAAACCATAGACTTCATATATATTATGTAATTCTAAAATCTAATGATATCCGAGTTTCCATCTCTCGGAAGTTTAGAGCACTTCGTTGCCATAACAGCTGTCAAGTGTCAGCGTAATCAAGATTCTCAACTGTTGAATGACGACGAGCTACATGTAAACGCCACTAGATGGCGCTGGATGTTTTAGGTAGAATATAATATTGCGCTTCAAAGATTGGTCCTAGTTGAATGACTACCGCCGTGTTACGTTCCACAGTTATCGCTTCTCGGCCTTTTGGCTAAGATCAAAGTGTAGTATCTGTTCTTTTCAGCTTAATATCTGAAAGTTTCCACACTGTGGGACCCAGTATATTAAACTGATTTTTGTAACTCGACGGGATGTTCGGGGCTCGCTCCACTCCCGTCACGGGTCGGCCCGGCATTGCAGTGCCGCCGGGATCGGCCCACATAATACCTTATCTTTATCATAATCGTCACAGCAATCAATGCTGATACATTCGTAATATACAAGACTAGTTAGATGCTGCCCGCGACTTCGTCCGCGTGGTTTAAGTTTTTTTGATAAATGATTCCCGCGGGAACTATTTAGGTCTTCAATTACTATACCCATGCCAAAATCACGTAACGAAAACCCATGCACATTTGGTATGGGAAAATCAAGGGATGAAATGTTTAGGGGTGAATTTTCGGAAAACCGTTCCTTAGCTGATGTCTACACCATAGAAGAAACCTACCTTCCAAATTTCAAGTCTGTATGATTTATAGTTCCTGAGATATCGCGATTAGTCAGTGAGTGAGTGAATGAGTGGTTTTTCGCTTTTTATATTTATAGATTATACATACGCCGACTGCGAAGCTGATTGTTTCCATGCATCTTAAATATTCATGTAATTAAGAAAATCATTTCAATCATTTTTTTTTAATTCCACTACAAGTTAGCCCTTGACTGCAATCTCACCTGATGGTAAGTGACGATGCAATCTAAGATGGTAGCGGGCTAACCTGTTAGGGGTATGGCAGTTATATTAAACCTATATATTAAACCCATATTAAACCATACCTCTAGTCGGTTTTAGCGTTCCGGTACGATGCCGTGTAGAAACACGGCATCGTACCGGAACGCTAAATCGCTTGGCTGTACGTCTTTGCCGGTAGGGTGGTAACTAGCCACGGCCAAAGCCTCCCATCAGACCAGACCAGACAAAGTTCAGAAATAATAAATTCCCAAACTTACCCTACCGGGAATCGAACCCGGGACCTTCCACGTTAACAACCTTGACTTAGCAAATGCCGTTTTACACAGACCAGTGTTTATGCATTGTAGCAAGTCCGGAACTGCAGGCCATCCTTCCACACATCACTAGGGCTGTACGGAGGCGTGGCGTATTCCGCTTTCTCTACGCTCGTGCGCGGGAAGGAACCTTGGACCTTTAGCCATGGCGGTAACGTACACTTTACTATTAACTTCATTCATATTGTGTAACTAGCTGATGCCCGCGACTCCGTCCGCGTGGTTTAAGTATTTTTTTGATTCCCGCGGGAACTCCTTAATTTGTCTATGTCACTCTCCTGGTCCTCAACTATACACATGCCAAAAATCACGTCGATCCGTTGCTCCGTTGCGGCGTGATTGAAGGACAAACCAATAAACCAACAAATCAACAAACAAACACACTTTCGCATTTATGATATTAGTATGATTATACAACTGTTTCATCTAAATTTGAAATAAGTATATTATTTTAACACAAATTTTTTTTGAAAACTGACGAAATATTTATGTCTGAAACTTCGGCTTTTCGTTACATAGTTCATTTCTTTTAAAAATGAAACATAATAGCCGGCAAAGGATAACTTGGCTGTAGAAGTATCTCTTGGCTGAAGAATTTACGCTAATGATACGGGAATAGTACCAGTCTCCCTAGCCAAGTTACATAATATGTTTCGTGTATATTCTCTTTGTATAATCGTTAACGCTTACGTCTATAATTCGGAGAGAAAAAATAAGTGAATAGTCTATGGTTAGCGTTTTTAATCGCATTCGCCAAAGCTTTAACGATTATAGAAAGAGGATATAGACACGAAACGTATGTAACTTGGCTAGGGACCAGCAGGGCGACCGCGTATCTTTTGCATCAATCATTGATACATCGCAATCACCTCCGATTGGTTAACACTCTTCCACTATTGAACGAAATCCATTGACGCAGCAAGAATACCATACACTCAGCCAATCGGAGGTGATTGCGATGTATCAATGATTGATGCAAAAGATACGCGGTCGCCCTGCTGGATCTTTATTTCGCACACTGCACAGCAGTGTCCTAGGTGCAGATAGCCGTAATGGCTGCCAACCTCCATCCAATAGGAGATTGCAGTAAAAGGAGTAATATAACAGTTATAACTGTAACAATAGTTTTTTTTTTGTTTGAACAATCTTTCATTGCGCACATAAATCATATTCCAAGGTAATAGTTTAATTGAATTACAAAATGTTAAACTAACTATAAAATAAAATTTAAAACGAATCCTTAAATATACCTACTAATAATACGCATAGTTTATTTATAACTATACGTAATTAAAATGAAAATCGTCATGAAAGATTTCCCATATTTGTATCCATTTCGCCCCTTTTGCTTGTAAAACCGCTCTTATTGCGCTACCAAAACTGCATATTATAAGACTATTGCCGTACATTTGGCGACCTACAGAAACCGTATGATAATATTTTATTAACTCACTAGTGCGGTAATATTCTAAGGTTTACAGACACGACTTGACTTTTGTAGACTCAGTACCTAGTGTGTGGCCAGTATAGCCACCAAGTGGAAGAAAAATTTTGCAACCACCATTTTTATAAGTATAATAAAAATCCATACTAATATTATAAATGCGAAAGTGTGTCTGTCTGTCTGTCGGTCTGCTACGCTTTCACGGCCCATCTGTTCAACCGATTTTGATGAAAGTTGGTACAGGGATAGGTTGTATCCCGGGGAAGGACATAGGCTACTTTTTATCCCGGAAAATTCAAGAGTTCCCGCGGGAATCAAAAAAACTTAATCCACGCGGACGAAGTCGCGGGAATCATCTAGTCTTTAATATATAAAAATTCGGGTTTGTTCGAACACTTATAATTCTAGAACGGCTGGACGGATCTGGATGAAATTTGGCACAGAGACAGAGTATAGTATAGAATAGCACAATAGGCTTTTTATCCCGGAAAATTTATGAGTTCCTGCGGGACCTAAAAAACCTCAATCCACGCGGACGAAGTCGCGGGCATCAGCTAGTAATATTATATATTATCTAAGTATAACTATTACTTTAATTATTATACAGGTGCGGATCACGCTCGCTTGAAACCAGCTAAGGAGTGCAAACCTATCGAATATCCCAAACCGGATGGTGTATTAACCTTCGATTTGCTTTCATCTGTGGCGTTAACTGGTAAGAAAGAGTTAATATGAGCATAATGAATCCCCTACTCACAAAATAACTCTGACGTCTGATTTGAATTTTTCTTTAATGTGTCGATAATTGAGATAATTAGTTAATATTTGTCTATCTATCCGTCCATCCATCCATCAGCATGTATTCATCCACTGCTGGACATAGGCCTTTTGGAGGGCACGCCACCACACTCTAAAATTATATCATTAAATATTTTTAATATTTTTCTAAAATACCATAATAATATTATCACAGCGTAAGTGTAAAATATAGTATTGTAGATCGACGTCCATACAAATTGCAGACTACAGGCTACTACACCTAACTACACCTTCATATACACTTCCAAGCTGCATTCCTTTTGGTGCTAGAATGATTGAATTTGGCACTGAAAATTCTTGCCAGCTTGCCTTTATTACAATATCGAGCTGCTACATGACACAGAGAGAGAGAGGGATAGAGAAATAAAGAAAGAGAGAGTATTAAATTAATATTACACATACATTCACCATCTCTAAACTAAGCTAAATTGACAACTAAGTTGCTATCCCTTTCATTATACTCCCTGCGGAAAGGGGCAGAACTAGATTAAAAGCTGTTATTTTAGTTTAGTTTAGAGATAGTGCACAACAGAATCAGCCCCAGCGTCATCTAAATGAATCAGTTTTGAGTTCAAACCAATGTAAGATTCACCTACTAGAATATTACAGTGAGACGTGTTACCTTGAAATGGATTAAATTATAATAAACTAGATGATACCCACGACTTCGTACGCGTGAATTAAGTTTTTTTCAATTCCCGCGGGAACTCTTTAATTTTCCGGGATAAAAAGTAGCCTATGTCTTTTCCCTGGATACAAATTATCCCTGTACCAAATTTCATCAAAATCGGTTGAACAAGTGGGCCGTGAAAGCGAAGTAGACAGACAGACAGATAGACACACTTTCGCATTTATAATATTAGTATGGATTGATTGATATGATTCATATGATTACAGGAACAAACCACGAAGCAGATCAACCAGCGCACTTAACACTCAAAGATGACACAGTTCCTGTGAAGAAAAACCTCGCCGTCTTCGATGGACCAGAAGCCAGGTTTTGTCCTGCGGGTATGAAAATATAATAGAATTTACAATATTATATAATACTAGCGGTCCGCCCCGGCTTCGCACGGGTGCAATTCAGATTTGTAATTTTATCGTGAAAAAAAAAACAAAGTAAACAATTTACAGATGAGGTATTTACATTGGTAATGTTACATAATTTCTATTATATTATAAGCACCCGTCGGTATCCGTTTGTATAATCCCCAGGTGGCACGCGATTGCGACACGTAGGTATTCTCTCTGACTTGCGAGACGATTTTCATTTTCAAATGAAGATTCTCCAATACGACGTATTTTCACTGCCCTCGCCTGGGAACTATGTTTAGGAAGTTGAGACCTTGATCTTTAAGGATGGGATGGGATGGATGTAAGGATGGGAGTTTGGGTAAAATAAGACGTCTGTTCTTCTCGGTAGTTAGGTTTATTACTGCTCTATCATTTAGCTTAAAGTATTATATATTATCTAAACTTATATCTCTACACCTCATCTCCCTCTTTATAGAGAAAAAAAAATTCTTTTAAAATATATTTTTTTTGTATATGAAATACAATTTATATTCTTACTTTCTATTTTTATATCTATGTATAAGTATGTCTTAAATCTAATCTAACATTTATATAGTTTTGTTCTATTTTTGTGAACTATTTCTATTTTATTATCTTTTATACTACGAACATTTGGTGATATATCTTCTAGAACTGTATAAGGACCATTGAATACATTCTGTAACTTACTACTATTTTCGTTTCGTAACAATATTAAATCATTTTGTTTATACACAATAGGCTTAATTTGTTTATCATATTGCAGTTTTCTAGTTTCTTTTGATGATAATAAATTTTTCCTAGCTTCTTCAAGAGATTTTTGCAATCTAATATAGATTGCAAAAATCTCAAGCATAATGGGTAGTTTTCACAATTATAAAGTGGTTCTACACCTTTGGTTAAATTGCTTGGTAAATTACAAGTTTTTCCAAAAACTAGCTCGTATGGTGTAAATTTAGTAGAAGTGTGTACACTAGTATTATAAGCGAAGCACCAATATCATATGGTACCCATGTACTCCACTCTCTAGCGTTATTATTTGTTTGAATACGAAGATACGCATTCAAATGTTTATGAGTATTTTCGAGAGCACCAATTGACTCATGGTGGTAAGCTGTCGAAAATAATTGTTTAACATTAAGCAATTTGCAAACTTCTGTCATTGTTGATGCTAGGAACTCGGATCCTCTGTCCGTTCCGACTTCCCTAGGAACACCAAATTTAAGAATAAAGTTCTCTACAAATGATTTTGCTACAGTAATAGCATCTTTTCTTTCTAATGGATAAGCTTCAACGAATTTTGTAAGTTCACATTGTATACTAAGAATATAAACCTTATTATAATAATCCTTATCTAAGGGCCCCACTATATCTAAAAATATCTTATCAAATGCACCTAAAGCAGTCGTAGTTACGACCATAGGCTCTTTAGTTGGCACAGAATGCTTTTGCATCTGGCATTTTTTACATTTACTTACAAATTCCGTAACGTCACGTTCCACGCCAGGCCAAAAATAAGACTTTTTGATATTATTTACCATTCGTCTAATTCCGGCATGACCACTGGTTGGTAATATATGATAGTCATTAATAATTACCTTTTTGTCATCATCTGATGTTATTATATGAATACCTTTTAATATATAAATTTGCGGTCCGGACCACATTTTCCTATCATTTATTAACTTGGTTAACCATTTTATAAAATTAATATTACTTGCAAGTTTTATTATATAAATTTCTTTTATATTCATTTCATTACAAATCTGCTCCAGTTTACTCACGTAAGCGTCTCGCGCTTTACATGATCGCAAATCTGGGCAAGTGTATAAAGTCATTTCCTTTTTATTAAATTTAAATATATCCGAGTCATTTAATGTTTCTTTCATTCTAAATTCTCTTTCGGACACAACTAATAATTCAACAGAGTTTGGCGGTTTCCTAAGCATTTCCACTACCTTCGGGTGATCAATCCGGCAGTCAGTGGAACTGTTTGGAGATGTCAAATCTGTATGAATATTTTCCCTACTTTCCGTTTCCTTTCTTTCCATTTCCTTTCTTTGCCTTCTAGTTATCATATTGATTACTTTTTCATTCATATTTTTCAGCTCATTTGATGTCACTCTCACTCTAGATAATGCATCTGCAGCTACATTATCCTTCCCTTTTATATACTCAATCACAAAGTCATACTCCTCTAAAGTTAAACGAAATTTAGTTAGTCTGCTCGACGGATTGGACATATTAAACAAATAAATTAATGGCCGATGGTCTGAAAAAATCTTGAAACGTTTACCAAATAAATAAGGTCGAAAATATTTAATTGACCAAACAATGGCGAGCATTTCTTTTTCTATTGTTGGGTAGTTTAATTCTGCTTTATTTAAGCTTCGACTCGCATAAGCGACTGGGCGACAATCTTTATTACACAGAACAGAACCTATTGCAATACCAGAGGCATCAGTATACAATTGAAACTCGTTGTTATCCGAAAAATCCGGATACTGTAGGACAGGTGGTGAAATTAAAGATTGTTTTAATAGTAAAAATTATTTTTCGCATTCTTTTGTCCAAATAAATTTTGTATTTTTCTTAGATAGTTGATTTAATGGAATTACAATTTCGGCAAAATTAGGTATAAATCGTCGGTAATAATTTGAAAAGGCTACAAATCGTTTCACGTCATCACATGAGGTTGGAGTTGGATAATTTTCGATGGCTAAGGTTTTAGCAGGGTCGGGTTTTACCCCGTCAGCACTTACAACATGTCCTAGGTATAGCAACTCTTTCTTTAAAAATTCGCATTTTTTTGGATTAAGCTTTTCCAAATTTCGCCCGAAACATATCAAATCGTCCAAATAAACTAAACATTTCTCATAGTTTAACCCTGATAATGCGACAGTCATTGCCCTTGAAAATGCACTGGGGCTCGTTTTAAGTCCCATTGGCATGCGTTTCAACTGATATTGTTTGTTAAAAGTAAAAGCTGTACATTTTCTACTAGTAGGCTCTAATTCAATTTGATAAAATCCACTTTGGAGGTCTAAATGACTAAAATATATAGCTCCTGAAAGTGAATCAAGTATATCTGCTATGTTTGGGAGAGGAAATCTATCGTCAACTATATTTTCGTTCAGTTTCCGGTAATCAATTACAAGTCTATATTTTTTTTTGGATGTATCACATTTTTTAGGCACTAATAGGATAGGACTAGACCACTCGCTCATAGTTTCTTCAATAATATCGTCTGTTAATAACTTTTGTATTTGACTCTCTATTTCCCCTTTTTGAAATATAGGTAAGCGATATTGTTTTTTATAAACGGGTACCGTGTCAGGTTTCAAATGAATTGATTGTTGATAAATATTACATTTTGTTAATGTGTCTCCTTCTAAATAAAAAATATCTGAATATTTCGCACAGATTTTCTCTATTTCCAATTGTTCTTCATTATTTAAGTAAGTTAAATTTAACTCTGTAAGTAATTTCTTTACTCTATCCGCGTTAACTTTCGGTTTATCGAAACATAGTAAACTGTAGTTTGTCAATTTATCTATTTCTTGATTAAAAAAACTTAAGTTAACTTCCTCTTCGCGTATATTTAATATTTGAATAGGTATTTTGCCTGACCTTGGGCACAAGATAGTTGCAGCCAAAAATACTCCCTCGCACAATTCTTTCGGAAAGACCACACATTCTTTGACACTAAATGTAAAGATTCTGATCTAGGTGGTAAGCGTATATATTTATTATTTCCTAAGAGTCCCGGTTGCAATGATAACGTAGTTTCGATGTCGTTATTAAATAACTTTAGGGTATCTAGTTCTAAATTTAATTTTCCCCTATACTTTTTCAAAAAGTCCATACCTAAAATTCCGTCAGTCGAACAACATAAGTTTTTAAATACATGAAATCTATGTGTAAATGTTTGATCCATAAATGATAACTTGAGATCGATGAAACCTACCGAACAAAGTTCCCCACACACTCCGTTTATCTTTACTTTCCCCATATGGAATGGAATGTTTTGTTGTGATAACTGTTCGTATTTCACGGCACTGAGCGATGCGCCTGTATCTATTAACCAACTACATAAATTGTTACCAAGTGACAATTGTATGGAATAATAATTGTTGTAATGACATATTTGGGCATGATTATTACTTTTAATGTCGTTAGTATTCACGAAAAAACTGATTTTCAGGTTTTAAATCGGTTTCTGTAGTATTTTTACTACTGGCCGTGGGTAACAGCATGTCTGAATTCATATAATTAATACGAGAAACATTATAATTACGTCCGCGATTAGAAAAAGAATACCTACCTCTATTCCCTGTGGTATGTTGTGTCGCGGGACTGTAATATGAAGGCTGTGCGCGGCCGCGAGAAAAATTGAATTTTCCGTGAGTAGGGTGACCACGCTGATTGTACTGGCCATGGTGATAGTTACGATTATTGTAACCAGTTCTACCTTGAGTATTATGTCCTCTCGTGTGGTAGGTCATCTGCGAAAAATGTTTATTACGACCTATTTTCATAATACTATCCTCTGAAAATGTAGAAATCTGCTCGTCCTTCGCACCTCGAATTGCATCTTTTAAACTTACGTAATTCCTAGCTGAAATTATTGTACTGAGGTGACTATTCCGCAATCCGGTAGCAAACCGATTAATTGCTATTTTTTCATTAATTTCCTTTAAAATCTCAAATTTATTATCATCCCCGTCAGCTCTACAAATAAATTTTCTATGTCTTTGCCGTAGTCCTCCACATTTTTCTGGTTTTGTGTGCACCTCAACAATTGTTGTTGTAAAGCTGTAAAAGACTTTTTAGTTAGCAAATGTTTTTTCATATCATTAATAAGGAGCTCTATTGTTTCATATTTTTGGGATAATCTCAGCTTTGCACCTTCCGATAGTCTAGTTTTTAAAATAAAGTTTATAAGTATCTGTCTTGATTTTTCCTCAAGCATGCTACTGTACATTTCGATTGATGAGATTAGTTGTTTAGTTACCTCCTCCTTATCATTCATTATAGGTAGTAAAGAGACGGCAGTTTTTAAGTTAAAGGTCTCCATTTTGCTTACTAAAGGTACATTACATAAAATTCTAATTTCCTTAAATAACTTATGAATTTCTTCCGTATAACTATTTATTAAAACCCAGTCACTTTCACTTAGTGACTTTTTACGTAAATCTATCAATTCCTTCTCAAAACTGTTCAAAATTATATTTGACTCTTCTAGTTTCTTAGAACTAATACTGCCAGTTTGGCGTCTTTGTGGGCCTATTTTTATCAGATATTTCCTTATTTCTAATAAATTTTCATAAAATTTTTCACAAATATCTGCCATATATTATGAATGAGATTAATAAATATACAATATAATATTTTATAATAGTTTCGTACCTACATGACAATAAAAATGTATATATATACCAAACACTGCACTTTTCACTGATTAATTATTTATTTGCACTTTACACATTTTATTTATTGTTCCGCATCTGCTTTTCTCAATTCTTTGAATCGTCGGCTCACCGAGCGACGTAGCGTATCTTCTCTTATTTCAGCTCGTATCCAATTATAGTGGCATTTCTTGTAGATTCTATACATAAATATGGAAGCACCGATGAGTAGAAGAACCACAATTATTGATGATATAATATTTGTTGTGCTCATATGAAAATTAAGTTCTTCGATTGAAGCCGTATTTCCAGTTCCAGCATTTTGATTAATAAAAGTTTCTTCATTTTTTACGTTAGATCTGCACATCTTTGAGAATTATAATTTTAATTTTACTTTAAAACTCGTCGTAAAGACATCACAATAAGTCCATTGGGTTCATGTTTATAGTTACTAACCCATATTTGGCGAACGGAACGCGGCGCGAACCCGATCGCTCACTGGCAGGGTCGCCATGTAAGGATGGGAGTTTGGGTAAAATAAGACGTCTGTTCTTCTCGGTAGTTAGGTTTATTACTGCTCTATCATTTAGGTTAAAGTATTCGCAGCCTGTCCATTATGTTTGTCTTGACAAATATGAAATAAAAGTGTCTTGTCAAATATGACATAAAAGACAGTCTGAATTAATAGACGAATAGAGGTTTAAATAAAAAGTTAAATTAAGTGAATTTTTCCGACTTAATTCATATTATTGCAATTTTCGAAGGGATCTCTAATATATTTTAAAATAAAATGTAGCCTATGTTACTCGCTGATAAAATAGCTTTCTATAGGTGAAAGAATTTTTAAAATCGGTTGAGTAGTTTTTGAGTTTATCAAACAACAAACAAACAAACAAATGTTTCCTCTTTATAATATTCGTCAAGTTTTTCCACCCTTGGACTATATAGTTAGTAGCCTACAAAATAGTGCGTTAATTTTAATTTTCTCAAACATGCTTGGAAATTTGAGCATTATTTTGACAACCTTCTTCGAGTTAATCGAAATTGCTGTACTGGCCAAATATACATGTGAGCAGCGGCCGGCAAATGTTGTATGAAAATCCATATTTGTCGTGGTTTAGCGGCCAAATAAATTACATAATAAATTCTTATGTCGTGTAATTTAAAAATGGAACGATCTTTTACTCCGAAACATGGCAACCAAGGAGGTAACTTATCAAAGGTTTTATTGAAATTTCGTACTAGCTTGCAAATAGAAAGCTGTTAATTAAAAAAAAAACACAAATGAACACTTTAACGCGGGTAAAAATATTACTGTTCGTTGTTCATCATTGATATTGAAATGTATTTGACAAAATGAGTTCAAGTGAAGACAGTGAGTGTGATGAACTTACTTTAACGCCACCTGAAATTCATGAGGCGGCAAGAGACGTAATAGAAAACTTGTTATCGCCAAAATCGAAATAAAAATATTTGAAAACCTATGAAAATTTTGTTCAATGGAAGAATGAAAGAAAATTGAAATCGAAGTTCTGTCTAGGTATTCATCACTACAGCCTATTAACGTCCCACTGCTGGGCACAGGCCTCCACTCTCATAGGAGAGCGGGAATTAGAGCTTAGATCCACCACGCTGCTCCAATGCGGGTTGGCGGGCTTTAACTACTATTATCATGTTAGTGATAATAACCGGGACCGACGGCTTAACGTGCTCTCCGAGGCACGGGGGTGAAACACCGCCAACTTCCAACTCCGGGCTGGCACTGAGAATTTCTTAATTGAAAAACCCAATACCTAACTTTTTATGCCCGACCGGGAATCGAACCCAGGACCTCGTGATCCGCAGTCGACTGTGCTAACCACTAGACCAACGAGGCAGTCTAGGTATTACTTAGTTTTAATTTCCGCGCATATTTGAGAAAATAAATAAATAAATAAATAAAAATATTTTATTTCAGACATTTGTCCATATAGATCAATTCATTCAAACAAATCGATTCATTTTTACAATGAGCTAATAATTTTTACTATTGTAGTGAAAATCATTATAAATTAATAAATTAATTGAGATGTAACTAGTTAAAAATTAAATTAAATTAAATATAAGCATTAAATAAAACAGAATAACAAAAATAAAAGTAAAATGTGTCAGATATTAAATAGTGAAAAATTTTGGAATATTGTTGTGGTAGAATTTTACAGTCTTGATTATTAAATTATTATTTGTATTATCAACTCTTGATATAAATTTTGCTCGAGCCCTACGCATTATAGCATAAAAGTCGTCAACCCTGTGCATCGTGAACATACCTGACGCGCTACACCTCCACGGCAGCCCCAGCAGAGCTCTAAACGCGTTATTGTATTGCACTCTGAGAGCGTCAAACGAGGTTTTGGTGTAGTTGTACCAGAGCTGAGAGGTGTAGAGCACCTGGCAGTAGGCTTTGAACAGGGTGACCTTTACTTGTCGAGAACAGCGAGTGAAACGCCTAGCCAGCATGTTGCTTTTAGCTGCCAAAGACCTTCTCTGTCTCTCTAAGTCCTCATTGTCCTTCATCGTGTCGCTTAATACATGCCCTAGATATTTAAATTTAGTAACATATTTCAGCTCGGAGCCACATAGTTTTATAGGCAGTACATTTTCCGGACCTTTCTTGTATTTAAATATCATTACTTCCGTTTTTGCTACGTTATACAATAAACCATGTTTTTCCGCATATTTTTCACATATGTCAATCAGGCTACGGAGACCGCAGACCGAAGGACTGAGCAGGGCCATGTCATCGGCGTAGCTCAGGTTGTTAACGCTGACGCCTCCAACCTGGCAGCCTGCCCTGGCACCGCTCAGTTCCTCGATCAGCTCATTTACATAAAGGTTAAACAGTATTGGTGACGTCAGACCGCCCTGCCTAACACCGCAGTTTAACTTGTAGGTATCAGAAAAGTCATTTTGCCATTTTACTTGGTTAACTTGGTTTGTGTACCAAAACTGCAACAAATCCACTATCTTATCAGGGACTTTAGTAGCTCGTAGTTTGTTCCATAAAATGTTGTAATTAATAGTATCGAACGCTTTACTCAGATCTAAAAAACATCCATATACGGATGTTTCCCGGGCAAGATAATAGTTTACAGTGCTTTTTAAAACAAAAATAGCTAAGTCAGTTGATAAACCACTACGAAAGCCAAACTGACCGCAGTGTAGTTCAATATTGCAATTTAAGTGAGATATTAACAATCTCTCAAATATTTTCGAGGTTATAGTTGCAAGAGAAATAGGGCGGTAGTTTTTAGGATCGGAGACGTCACCAGCTCTGTTTTTAACGATTGGTATTACATTCGTTTTCGTCATATCTGCAGGGAGATAGCTATGATCGATACATGTATTGTACAATGCAGCCATCATTTCGAAAAGCTTAGGGCCCCCATATAGCACATGCTCCACACTGAGGTGGTCATGGCCCGGGGACTTGCCGCGCCGCATGTCACGCACACACTGCGCAACATCGTCAGCTGACACATGAAGCGCGCGCGAGTCGCCCGCACCCGCTTCTCCACCAGAGTGTGACTCAGTGCTAGGGCATGCGCCAACTATAGGGCTGTCTACACGAAATTTATTTATAAATGAGTTTGCTATATCTTTATGGTTTGGAAACCGCCCACCGACACAGGAGTACTGCATTTCGGCTGTAATTTATTAGTTTCCTTCCAAAATTTTCCAAAGTCATTATTTCGTCTATAAGTTGCAATTATGTCCATTTTAATTTTGTCCTGATTGGCTTGGCACCATTTTAATTTTTGCTTAAAGATTTTTCTAGCGATAGTCATTTCCTCATATATATCGCCATGAGAAGGACGCCCATGCCAATCCCATATCAGTAATTGTAAATCCCATAAAAGTAGGTACTATACAAGCCTTGGCCACAACTAGGCCAACTTACGTATGTGGGCCGAGCCGAATTCGTTCTTCAATGCCTGTTTTGCTGACCGCTGCAGTAATGTACTATTTCGCACTAGTGCGGTAACTTGCAGTAGAAAAAAAAGCAATTTCTTGGCTAATTTGAATTTTTGTATAACAGGAGTATACGAATTCGTACCTTTGGAGACGGGTGAAGGACAGAGATTACAAATCAACGCACAAAATTGTATACACTGTGAGTAAACCACTATCTAAACGAGTCGTTTCTAACATTCATCCATCCATCCTTAAGATATTATCCATACTAATTATATACTAATATTATAAATGCGAAAGTGTGTCTGTCTCTCTGCTATGCTTCAACGGCCCATCTTTTCAACCGATTTTGATGTATGTAATTTGGTACAGAGATAGGTTGTATCCCCGGGAAAGGACATAGGTTACTTTTTCTCCCGGAAAATTATAATGTCCCCGTGAGAAAAAAAAACGTAAATCCACACTGACGAAGTGGCATCAACTAGTAACGAAGGTATCATCTAGTATTTATTCTAGTAAGTAAGTATATATATAAGAGACAGAAGTTGTTCTACTGAATCAAAACATTTCATTTATGTCTACATCCCGTCAAACTTATTTTGGTGACTAATTTTAACTAATTGCCTACTAATTACTACTAATACTAATTGTAACTAATTTTTATGCCTGTTATATTAATTTTATTTGTCATATCTAGTCACTGGGTCAGATAAGTTTGTGTGACTATACCTGTCTGTCTGTCTGTTAAATGTGACAACTACTGAACAACTTTTCGAACCGTAGGCGTGCCTGTATATTTTGTATGTAATATGTAAGTGTATATGATTGTTTTTTCGCGATTTCCTCTGACACCAATGCATCGTTTTTGATGTTTTTTTGCCTACCGTAATCTACGTACTTTTGGGGAGGCTTTATTATTATAATTATTAAACACTTTATGTGTACCACACATAACGGAAGTAAATTACAGAAAGTACAAAGGGCGGCCTTATTGCTAAGAAGCAATTTCTTCCAGGCAACTTTATAAGGAGAACACAAGGAGGCTTTAGTTAATGATACACTTATTAATTTCCAGGTAAAACATGCGACATCAAGGATCCTTCACAGAACATCAACTGGGTAGTGCCTGAAGGAGGCGGCGGCCCCGCCTACAATGGAATGTAAACTCAAAGGAACATTAAATTTAAAAAAAACACAAAAATTACAAATTCTGTATAACACAATCTCTAAAATTCATTAAAATTACAGTTCTAAATCTTGTTCTATCTCTTTCCGCAGGGAGTATTATGAAAGGGTTAGCAATATTTTTAATGCCGTCATTTTTGTTTAATTTTAGAGATTGTGTTACACAGAATTAGCCCAATGACCTATAACCTTAAAACATAATATCTAAGAACGTTTCTGAGGTACCTGTATAGTGTGAGGTATTGGTGTAGTTCAGAAATTCACATCGAATTCGGCCAAATAACAAAAATCTACATCAAAGTTTTAAAGGAAAATAGTAACATTAAAAATAAGAACTTTCTCAGAAGTGATACGTACTCGATGCAAAAAACCACATTAAGATCGGCTCAGTACTGTTTTCAAGATTATGGTAATAGAAAACGCACCAACAAATAAACAAGTCACAACCTCTGAAAACAAACGCATATATATTATACCGTCTCCGATCCGTCGTGGCGTAGGTAATTAAAATCAAAATCACAAAATGTCCTTTATAAGAATTTACATTTAAAATTAATTGTATATAGGCTATGAATAATTTAGACTTAAGAAATAATAAATTAAGTCCAGATTGGCAACTGATATTTTATGATCGAATAATTTTTGTGGTAAAGGATAAAGCTTCACTCATATTGATGCTAATCCCGTGCGGGATACGAGAAGTGATTTTCTCACTTTGGTTTGACCCTTTGAACATATAACCAGGACCAGGCTAAAAATGACAGCTACGGTGTTACGATCGCAATCATCTCTGATTGGTTAACACTCTTCCGCTATTGGACAAAATTCATTGACGCAGCAAGAATATCATAAATTCAGCCAATATCACAACAATTGAGCCTGTTACAATGATTGATGCAGGTTTTACGTAATTAGTCTACAGTTATCCAGGTTATCTATCGTCTATAATACCGTCAAATATCAGTATATTTATCTACTTATTTTCTATAAATTGTCTGATGAATATTGCCAATATATAAATAATAGGGCTAGGCCCATCAGACACCGTTTTTATAACCTTTTATTTAACTTGCAATTTTCGTGTTTTAGTTTGGGTAAAATCTTGCAACTGAATTATAAAACAGTTATCCCCAACCGATTGAGCTGAAATTTTGCATACATGTTTAGTTTGGAGGACAACATTAACAGACACATGTAACGTGTTAGCTAATTAGTGATGTCATTCTAAATCCAATATGGCAAACTTCCAAAGATGGTGCACTAATTATTTTTACGAACCCCCATGATAATATGGGTAACAATTAAAAGGGTTTGCTGAGAAGAATATGAAAAATAAAATGACGTTACACTAAATTTAATATGGCGCAGGATAAAAGCTTGTTTTTAAAAATGTTTAGACTTCACGTAAATTATGTATGGACGTGTTCA
Source organism: Erebia epiphron (assembly GCA_963932025.1). Lineage (NCBI taxonomy): Eukaryota > Metazoa > Arthropoda > Insecta > Lepidoptera > Nymphalidae > Erebia > Erebia epiphron. The sequence continues at coordinate 29,667,601 of OZ009946.1, forward strand.
AAAAATCATGTTTTACCAACTTTGCCTGAATCAATCCAAAAAGCGACGCCGACATTGTCGGGTAGCCGAGTCGATACAGTATGTCGTTGCAGTGAAGTCGAGAAACACACTAGTTCAACGGTTGAACTAATCGGTCGTACTAGTGGAATCGAGCGGTTTTGAATCCCATATACCGCGCGGGATTGAGCTCAGTTTGACCGGAGCTTTAGTTCGGAATGAAATGTGTGTAAGAATCTATAGATGAGTAGATGTTTTGAGGTGTATGTTATTTATATTATTTTATATACCTATTCATTTAAATTTTATTTATTAGAAACATATGTTGTCTTTAGATCTTACACTGACGGTGAACTTTAGTCAAAGTACATAAGGTAACATATAAATAAGCGTTTCAGATGTTGAATAAAATATACGTACATATTTTTTAAGTATTTACCTAACTGCCTTGTATTTTTGTACAAAAAATGTTTAGTTTATTACACAAATCGTGATGACTAAAATATACATATTAATTGTATACTTGTAGATATTTCATAAATGGCTCTGTTTTTGATAAATATTTAGTGTACATAAAACCTCATTTTACTCACGATTAAAAGTGTGAATGTATACCTAAATACCTAGAACATAAGTGTTAATTTTATAAAAACCTTTAATAAAGGAATACAAAAAATTTTGTTTGCTTTATTTTTAAGTCTTTTCCTCCACAATCTCAGGCTAAGAAATACCACAGATTTATTTAGAGAGAAAGCAAGAGGTTCTTAGGGACCTCATATTATATCCTTATCCTTACTAATATTATAAATGGGAAAGTGAGTTTGTTTGTATGTTTGTTCCGCTTTCACGCCGTAACTACTGAACCGATTGCTTTGAAATTTTGCAGACGTAAAGTTAGAAGTCCGGATTAAATAATAGGGTACTTTTTATCCCGGAAAATTAAAGAGTTCCCGCGGGAACTAAAACTCCTCAATCCACGCGGACAAAGTCGCGGGTATCAGCTAGTAAAACCATAAACTAAACCTCAAGGCAAGTGATGCGCCTGCGTCAACAATTTCAACTTTTGATTAGTTTTTGTTTTTATTTTATTTTCCGTAGATACTAGCGACGCTGTCACTGGCTCAGATAAGTTTGTCAGACTATAAGGTCACGAACAGTTTTGACATGTAATCAGTCACAACAAGATCGAGACCGTATCAATACAATGAGATTTTTTCAAAAAAATCAGTTTAGGTCAGAAAATTAATAATGTCGACAAAATGTTCGCCACAGCGTTCTTACTTGTACTCTTTATAGAGGTAAGTACCTCATTCCACAAATTTCATCTCCCACTACGTTCTGGATGCCTGGTTTTGTGCCACCTTTGCAGATACCTATATGGCAAAAAGACCTGGAATAATGAGAGGTGGCTAATGAGGTATTGGTAAGTCAATGGTCCCATTATTTCCTAAACATTATCATCCTCAACCGATAGACGTCCACTGCTGGATATAGGCCTCTTGCAAGGATTTCCACACGCCTCGGTTTTGCGCCGCCTGGATCCAGCGGCTCCCTGCGACTCTCCTGATGTCGTCTGTCCAGCGAGTAGGGGGTCTGCCAAAGCTGCGCATTCCCGTGCGTGGTCGCCACTTCAGCACTTTGGGACCCCAGCGTCTATCGGTTATTCTAACTATGTAGAACTGATATATCTGCAAATAATGGGACCAATTTCCACCCGATATGTTTTCTCAAAACAGCAATAGGTAATTAAGCATAGGGTTAATATATATGAATTTCTCAAGAGCAGGCAACGCGTTGGTGGTTTCTCTTATGCTGCAAATTAATGGGCGGCGGTCATCACGTATCGTTTCGATCGTTTGCTCGCATCCTACATATAAAAAAAAACAATTGGTGCCGGAGGGTGCCCTACGCTACGCTTACTACTTATAGTAGGTACCTCCGCGGTTTCCATGATAGAAGATTCCGATCATACTTCAATTCCAATGACCCCAACGACAAGCACGGGTCTGCCCGTCGCCACTTCTGCTTGCTGATAGTTTAAACTACTTATGTTAGTACTCCTGTTGTTTTTCCAATTTCAGATCTTATCTTTCAGGGAAACGCCCTAGCTAGCCAAAAACTCGCTGAGACAGTTTATGGCTACATTATACATACTTACTGACGAGCGAAAGCACTAGGTTAATGCCAACATAGTAACCTAGGCATTAGCTAAGTAAATTCGAGGGTAATTCTACATTCGTGTTTTATTGGCTCATAAACGTGTATCTATCGGCCATTATCGACGTTATTGCTGTGAAACGTATTTAACGACTCGTATCCACCTGTTACAAAGAGGAACAAATGTTACAAAGTATAATACCTATACCTATGTCCCGATGGCCTTTTTGTCGATTAGCTTATGAGTGATGGCCAATAATTTTATTATCCAGGACATTCAAATTTAATTTCAGCGTAATTCCGCGCGCTCAAACTCAATTTTTTTTTTTCAAATAAACTTATTAAGTAAAAGTGCTTTAGAATCGTTGAGTGAATCTACCATTGGTTCGGCCATTCCTAGAAGAAGAATTCCAGAAGAACCAGGTGGTTGCTCTTTTGAAAAATCATTAACAATAATTACCTACATAAATGTGTAGATAGATAGGTACTAGTAACCGCAGTCCAGTAGGTAAGCATTGCTGGAGCGAGTCAAATCCATGCTCTTTTATCATTTACATAATCTTCAACAGTATAATAACTAAGCTTTTTTCAGGAGCATACTTTTATTGGATTTCTTTAACTTGTGTAAAGGCAAGTTTAAAATAGGTTTTGGATTTTTTGTTATAGAATAGAATACTCAAAGCTCATACCTCAGCCCATTAACTAGCCAGCTAAAGAGCCTGCCAGCTTTCTCGTTTTGATTTTATGTAAGTATTAAGTACCCTATTCCCGATTGCCTCTGTTTCCCAAGTAAAGCCACGGGTAAAACGTTAGTCATCGGCTCTACATCATAAATAAGCTTGCGCACGTTTCCATCTACACGGTTATTTCGAAAATTACTTTTCGGTTTTATTGCTCCATAAATGAATGTTCTACGTCCATTCGGCGACGCTGTTACTCGTGTAGAACAGCCTTTATGTCCGATGTACCTCCATATCCATGTTTTGCTAATGGATTTTTCTTGCAGCTTCGGTTTTTGTCAATTATCGTGATTGATGAATCTAAGTACCTATTTATTCAGTTCAGTAATCTAAAATGTCCCAACGGCTTTGATTTGAAAATCTTTTATTTATAGATTGACTATCAGACTCAGGTGGATTTTATGAAAATCTTTATTTACTATTATAATAAAAAGGAACACGTTTATTTAACTTAATACAAGTATTATATTTCGCAATTCACACCAGTTGGGCTAGCATGCGCACAAGGAGTAAAATTATGTCTACCGGTTATAGTATCTCTATTTGTCTACCGCTAACATATTATTTACACGTACTTACTGACTTGTTTCGTTACGTCAAAAGTAGAGATAAAAGTAATATTTCTTATCTGTGGTGTTTTTCTCTACGAATCCTTACTTACATGCCGACTATTTTTTTCTCGTAATACGAGGGATTTTGTGCATGTTAGGGTAAATGAAAAAATTTGCCGACAAAGACAACATCTCTCTCTCTCTCGATCGTCGCGAGATATCTCGTTGTAGCATGCTAAGCCTGCTGCACCGCCAGTGATGCTAAGTCTAGACTTACCTATATAAAATAATATTATTCTCACTAAACTATTTAGATAGGTAGATACTTACTTTTTTACGAATGCGTCCAATAGGTACAGTAACGTAATTTTAGATATTTTAATTTTCATTCTAAAAGATTTAATAAAATCTTATCATTCATAAATTCCCATCAATAACTTAATTAGGGACTAGGGAGCCTTGAAAAGTATCACATGCGACATTCTCACGGGACGCTTCCTTGCGTGTAAACCTTATAAAATTATGAAATTGTTCCCATAGGAATTATATCTTATCGTGATTCGTGGGTAAGGAATTAATATAAGTTTGGAATTAATGAAATATGAATATGACGGACTGCGAGTTCTTGTTAAATTAATGATAAATGATTCATTTATTTCACGTATATAGGAAAACTTGTGTTACTTATGATACGTCAAGACTCAAGACTCTACCACCGTTTCGGAAACCTAATTCTACTGAGAAGAGCCGACAAGAAACATTCGTAGGTTTATTCATAGGAGCTGAATTTTCTTTTGGTCTATTGGACAAATTTTGGATAGTTTTAGTCTAGAAAATCTATGATGGATGATGATGACTGACTTGTTTCGTTACGTCAAAAGTAGAGATAAAAGTAATATTTCTTATCTGTGGTGTTTTTCTCTACGAATCCTTACTTACATGCCGATTATTTTTTTCTCGTAATACGAGGGATTTTGTGCATGTTAGGGTAAATGAAAAAAATTGCCGACAACGACAACATCTCTCTCTCTCTCGATCGTCGCGAGATATCTCGTTGTAGCATGCTAAGCCTGCTGCACCGCCAGTGATGCTAAGTCTAGACTTACCTACATAAAATAATATTATTCTCACTAAACTATTTAGATAGGTAGATACTTACTTTTTTACGAATGCGTCCAATAGGTACAGTAACGTAATTTTAGATATTTTAATTTTCATTCTAAAAGATTCAATAAAATCTTATCATTCATAAATTCCCATCAATAACTTAATTAGGGACTAGGGAGCCTTGAAAAGTATCACATGCGACCTTCTCACGGGACGCTTCCTTGCGTGTAAACCTTATAAAATTATGAAATTGTTCCCATAGGAATTATATCTTATCGTGGGTAAGGAATTAATATAAGTGTGGAATTAATGAAATATGAATATGACGGACTGCGAGTTCTTGTTAAATTAATGATAAATGATTCATTTATTTCACGTATATAGGAAAACTTGTGTTACTTATGATACGTCAAGACTCAAGACTCTACCACCGTTTCGGAAACCTAATTCTACTGAGAAGAGCCGACAAGAAACGTTCGTAGGTTCATTCATAGGAGCTGAATTTTCTTTTGGTCTATTGGAATAATTTTGGATAGTTTTTGTTTTTATTTTTTAGTAGGATTTATTCACATCTTCAATTCTAGGTCGTCGTTGTCGTCTCGACCAATAGACTGCTGAAGCAAGGTCTCCGGCATGGATCTCCACGGAACAGTCTTGTGCCGCTTGCTTCTAGCGAATCCCAGCTGCTCGCTCAAGATCGTCCGTCCACCTAGGGGGGTCGAGTCATCCAACGCTGCGCTTTCCGGTGCGGACCGCCAGTTCAAGCACTTTTGGACCCCAACGCCTATCTTTGAAGTTCGAACTATGTGCCCCGTCCATTGCCCCTTTCGCTTAGCGATTCTTCGAGCTATATCGGTTATTTCGGTTCTCCTACAAATCTTTATTTCTGATTTGATCACGTAGGGACACTCCGAGTATAACCCTCTTCATCGCCCGCTGAGTTACCCAGAACCTTCATATCAGGCCCATGGTAAGCAACCACGTTTCGGAATTGTAAGTTATCACTGGCAACACGCACTGTTCGAAGACTTTCGTCTTCAGCCACTGAGGAATTTAGAGGTCTAGAGTTTCATACCGTCTAATTTCAGGCAAGTATAGATGACGAAATGACTGGAAGGGTTTATTATAACGGTTGCAAAATATGCCTTTAGATGATCATAATATTATCTCTCTCATTCATCTTTAAAACGGCTTCTTAGCTCTCATTTTGCGGTAAACAAACCTTAATTAAATTCAACAAAGGTAAGCGAAAAATGAGACGTTAGGGGTGACATTTATGTATGTAATAAAGTCCCCAACCCCCTTTCGGTGATGGGCCATCAACCATTTTTACGAGCTGAATTTGTTTTTACCTAACCTCTTTAGCTTTTGAGGTAGCCCTTGTTATTGAGCCTTGAGGTAGAGTCAAGATAACCGAGTTTCTTGCTGGTTCTTCTCCAATGTTCTTCTCGGTTGTAAGCGTATTGCGAAGTACTATAGGTACCTACTCGTAAGTAGGTACTCAACTAAGTTGTAAAAGTTTATTTGAATATAGAATCTTTAAATCTACCATTTTTTTCTGCCACTGTCAATCGATCGTCAGGTTTTTTTTTTCGCGAGAACGAGCTTTTACGAATCGAGCCCTAAAACTTAAAATATTACTCATAGCGCACACCACTGTGCCAGAGGGAGTTCGCCAAAATTTAACCTAAAATAATTTATAATAAAATACTGGTTCAGTAGAACTGTTTAATGTTTACGTTTGCCTTGTTTAGACATTGTTAACCTTTGTTAGCAATTTTATCGTCAAATTGCACAAACTCATTTATATACCGTCCTTTGACTTGAAAAGAAGTCCGAATTGAAAAAGTTTGCGTTCAATTATGAATTCTGAAACGATAAAGGCCCGTACACACATGCTCAAGGCTCCGCCAGTCTTTGGGTAATATTATAAATAAAAAAGATCCAGTTTTAAATGATATTTTTATATCATTCTATTTTTTAATAGAGATTCATTTTAACAGTTGCTAGGAGTTGGTTAATAATTTTAAATGACTTTTTAAGTAGTTTTACATCCTATCCGTTTCGTATGCACAAATTTGTGTGCAAACACATCCGTGCATCTCTCTATTTCCTCACTCTCACAGTCCGACGAAGGGTTGGTATTCCGACACCATCTTCATAACTCTGGGCCAGTATTAAGAATTTGTTGGCAGAATACCTTAGTAGAGTACCTTACCCAGTAGATATATTTTTTCGCAGACCCAAAAGTTTTAATTTTGCCTCCAAGATAAATAAAAAATATATCTCAGTGTAGACGGACCATTAATAAATGTATTCTTTACTTATTGAGAGGATTATCTTCAACAAAGAGTACATAATAGGAAAACTTTTATCAAAAAAGGAACTTTACTTAACTAAGTTGTAGGCTTAATAGCTTTCAAAGTAACTTCTTATTTTCCATGAAAAATACGAGATCGGTGGTCTTTATCAAGGTCTTATTGTGCTTTGAATTTTATTGTCTTGTTCTAAGAATAAACTCTGACTGATTAAATAAAGAAGCTAAATGGTCATAGCCCAGAGGTTAAAACACGCGACCTCCTGTACGGGTTCACGGGTTCAATTCCTGGGCACGCACCTCGAACTTTTCGAAGTTAACTTATGTGCGTTTTAAGAAATTCAACATCACTTGCTTCAAACGGTGAAGGAAAACATCGCAAGGAAACATGCATGCCCGAGAGTTCTTTTCGAAGGTGTGTGAAGTCTGTGTATATGTGTGTACTCCGCACTTGGCCAGCGTAGTGGACTATGGCCAAACACTTCTTATTCCGAGAGGAGACTCATGCTCAGTAGTGAGCCGGCAATGGGTTGATAAGAGAGATAAAATAAATAAATTAAAAAATACATTAAATAAAAAATAATGTCTAAAATAGCTGCGTTTCTTGCTTATGTTATGTAGCTAGCAAGGATCAGCTAGTTTTGTTTTTATTAAAAACTTTTAATAACTAAGCCTACTATCGCTATAAAGTATAAACGTGCTGTTATTATATTATAAACGTAATGAGTAGCTTGATGGTGGTGTTGCGGCAAGTGTGCGCCGACCCTAATATACAGACAATATTTAACAAAGTTCCTCTATATTTTTATTCAACTTTAAAATATCTTTGAAATAAATTTTATAATACTCAGTTAGGTGGGTATTGTACTTTTATTACGCGTTTATTACATAGTAAGTTTATTTTACGCTCAGCTTTTGTGTGTTGTAAAACTTAATGTTTTGTTCGTGAACAAAATGTGTCCGAACCAATGAAATATATTGTACAACTAGGTACGATATTTTACGTAGTATTATTATGGGACCGGAAAACACAGAAAATGTTGCCAATTTTAGCCTTACCTGCCCGCGCTCATTTCGTTTCCTTTTATTTAATTTGAGGGTGCTTTATCGCACAAAACAGAAAAATTATTTCCAAGTTTAATTTAACAGTCTCAACAGGAAATAAATAAATAGGTGTTTATTTTAAGTACTTAAAGACTAGGTATATCGTAACATAAGATCGTAAGTAGGTGGTCAAGTGAAATAATCTCAAAGACACGTTTAGTTGATTTACGCCGGCTGTTGGTTTTCCGTATTCGCCAACTTTCCAGCACCACCATTTTTGCTCAAGATTATTGTAAAGTTCATTTTAGGCCTACTCTTGTACACTCTACCATGAATAGAGGAAAATACATAGATTGTATTAAAAATATAATAATTTAAAACAGAAAAGTAAATAACGAGCAAAAAAATAAAAATGTATTTCAAGTTTTCGATACGTTTCCAAGATGGCAACCTACAGCCATAGAGAAGGCAGTAGGCGCGAAATGTATCAAATGTCATTTCTGACAGTCACTGTCAAAATAACGTGTTTTTCTTTTCAAAACGTCAAAAAATATGAATCCGCCATTGTTACCCACTCATGTTTGTATTCCATAACTTGGAAAGATTAAATAATTTTACCACTGAAATTACGACGAATTCGTAGATTTGACCAATAAAAACTGGTCTAGTATTTTATTTTCCTTCATTTCTCTGCTTGTACAAGACTTGGACTAAGCCCCATACAAATCTGAACCGTCTCATTTTAGAATAAGTTCCGTTATGTTTTAGTGTGCCGCAGAAGATTACTACTACAACCCTCACAACATATCCCGCTCTACTCTCTCTGGTATAGCAGCCTATCGATCCTCACTAACCTTGGACTGGCTAGCAGCTGAGGACACTCGTCAAAGAGAACTAGCTTCAGCATTCGAAACAGACGCTACCCCTGTGAAGGCGATTAGCACAGAATGCGTCGCCTACCCTCGACCTGCGCCAGGGAAAATTGGGAGACTAATGCTAGAAGTACTTAAGTATGCACCTTGCTGAATTAATACTAAGGTTTAAATGAGAAAAGCTTTTGCCCAAAAAGGTTTCTTAGCTATGTTGGTGTACCTGGTGTGTAACCTGGTAGACTTCTCTGGTAGATCTGTGTTCATACTTTTTGTTTCTTCTGCATGTGATAATGTGGAAGAGCGGATGATGCATAGTGAATCTCGCAAAGTTTTAATGTATACAAGAAAATATATTACAGCTTCTACTAATTTTCCGTCACTATATTAACATACTTACTATACTGATATTTATTTAACATGTTGTATTCCATTCTGCTTAATGGGTAGGTACCTCAAGATACCTCCTTGTACGCTGTATCCTTTCAAGGATTTTTGTAATTTAGCAGCCCAAAGGCTGTACATATGTCTCGGACTTATTCAATAATTATTATTTTTTGAATAGAAACTTGGAAGGAGACGATGGAACTCTAGTCTCCGAGCTGATTCAAGTGTTAATACGCACCAAAATACTGGTTGAGACCTCCATTTTGGAAACGGAACCTGACCTCGAGTCCTTGGTGAAGACTCCCGGCATGATGATGGGAGAACCTCACACGACCTTTCCGAGGATCCTGGCTGCTGTGTGGATGCTGGTGACTGATCCAACGACTACCAAGAAGCATGGATGGTGTCCTATACAAAACGTTGGTTTTAAATCTAATTTCCCGCTCTCGCAGAAGCCTACCCCTATGCCTACCACCATATCATGCCAGAGCCAATTGAGGAACTAAGCATTTCTAAATTGAACATGCTAAGCATTGATTCTGTTTCCTTTTATAAGTCCACAGCAATCACCACTACCGTGCCGGCGGCGGCCGTCAAACTCCATATTAATATTATGAATGCGAAATTGTGTCTGTCTGTCTGCTCTCTCCCGATTTTAATGAAATGTATAGAGATATGTTGCATTCTGGAGAAGGACGGCTATTTATCACGGAAAATAAAGGAGTTTTTGCTGGAATATAAAAACTTAATCCACGCTTATTTTTACTAGATGATTCCCGCGAATTCGTCCGCGTGGATTTATGTTTTGTGATTCCCGCGGGAACTCTTCAATTTTCCGGGATTCCGGGATTCCGGGTAGCCTATGTCCATCCCCGGCATACAACCTGTACTTGTACCAAATTTCATCATAATCGGTTGAGTAGTTAGGCCGTGAAAGCGTAGCAGACAGACAGACAGACAGACAGACACACTTTCGCATTTATAATATTAGGAAATATGTTCTATTACCGATACAGAACCACCAAAAAAAATTTGTGCACAGCATAAAAATTATTCCTGTATAAACTATTAGTGATTCAATTAATTTTTTAAACTAATTTATGAGCATTTTGCACATAGATTGGGTAAGCGATAATCTCATAATATGTGGTTTTCCAATGCCAGGTAAACCAGTACCTCAGGATATCGAAGCCTCATGAGATAGCGAAGCAGATGCGCACCCTCGAGCTGGTGGTGGCTCGCGCTCGCTTCATCATGGAGGAGTTCATCCAGAACATCACTCCAGTTAATATGTATCAGAAGAAAACATCACGGAAGAAGAACAAGGTTTGTATTTGAAGTTAGTAATGCATAGTAAGTAAGTAAAAACACTTTATTACTTACACACAAAAAAAACACAACAGAGGTACCTAACACGAATCGTGACAAAATTTACAACTTGATATGGGTGTAAAGGCGGCCTTATCACTACTGCATAATCTTATATCTTATCTCATAAATATGTAAAAGGAAAAGGTTTCTGACTGACTGATTTATCAACGCACGGCTCAAACCACTGGACAGATCGAGTTGAAATTTTGCAAGCAGATAGTTATTAAGACGTACCTAAACATCCGCTAAGAAATGATTCTTGAAAATTCAACCTCTAAGGGGGTTAAATTAGGGGTCTGAAATTTGTGTAGTCTACGCGTACGAAGTCGCGGGCAAAACTAGTGTTCTCATAAGTGGGAGAGCACTTGGTCAGTGTGGAAGACTATGGCCACACCCTTCTCATTCTGAGAGCATGCTAATGTTCAAAAGTGAGTCGGCAATGAGTTGAAATAATTAAATATGTAAAAAAAATGACCTGGCATAACGACAGGTGGAAAGGTACAGTGCATCCATATGTGTCAGATGTGATAGTGGAATGAATGAGCGGTTTATTTTAAACACCAGCCCCCCTAGCCAAGTAACTTACTTTCGTGTCTATTCTCTTTCTATAATCGTTAAACGCTTTATAGGAGAGAAAAATATAAGTGAATAGTCTAGGTTTAATGTTTATACTTTACTAGATGATTCCCGCAACTTCGTCCGCGTGGATTTATGTTTTTTGATTCCCGCGTCAACTCTTCAATTTTCCGGGATAAAATGCCTATGTCCTTCCCCGGGATGTAACATATCTCTGTACCAAATTTCATCAAAATCGGTTGAACAGATGGGCCGTGAAAGCGTAGCAGACAGACAGACAGACAGACAGATAGACAGACAGACAGACAGACACACTTTCGCATTTATAATGTTAAGTATGGATGGATTATGTCTACGCATTATCTAATACTAGATGATGCCCGCGACTTCGTCTGCGTGGATTGATGTTTTTTGATTCCCGCGGGAACTCTTCAATTTTCCGGGATAAAAAGGAGCCTATGTCCTTCCCCGGGATGCAACCTATCCCTGTACCAAATTTCATCAAAATCGGTTGAGTAGTTGGACCGTGAAAGCGTAGCAGACAGACAGACAGACAGACAGTCGGACAGACAGACAGACAGACACACTTTCGTATTTATAATATTAAAAAAGTATGGATGTCGTGCAGGCATCTATGAACTCTATAAACAGGTCGAATTATACGTTTGACAAGCGCTTATGATTTCCTTACACAATCGGGGGCTGTATAGTCTACTTTGAATAGAACAAATTATCCTATATTTGCCTTTTTCAGATGCCGCATGAAGACCAAACTACTCAGCAGCATGCGATAAAGCAAAGAGCACATGAAATGGTTTGTTTTTCGATTTCATATCAGACCGGCTGAGTTTGTTGCGGGCTCTTCTCAGACCAGTGCGCGTTTAGAACCCATGTAGTTTTAGTTTTGAAATACCGCAATTGATTATCACCAGTTTAATATTTATTTGACGTTTAAAAAGTGTACAGTGTACTTATCTAATTCAAATAAAAATTGAATGGAATAAACTGCATCACACCACGTCCAGATATTTTTAAAATTCCATCTACAAGTTAGCCCTTGACTGCGATTTTATCTGGTGGTATGTGATGATGCAGTCTAAACTGCTGTTGGGCTATTCTATTGGCAGTTATATTAAACACATACCGTACACACTACACTGTACCGAAGCGCTATAAAATGTCTTGACGGCTTGTATAGGGTGTAACGCCACGAATACAGCCGTAGCTGCCAGCAGGTGAGAGTCGAGGGCTAACTTAGATGTGGGCAAAAAAAATTTTTTTTTGTATTATTTTTAACTAGACGATGCCCGTGAGCTCGTCCGCGTAGATTAAGTTTTTTAATTGAGGACCTGAAGAGTGACATAGGTTACTTTTTATCCCGGAAAATTAATAAGTTCCCGCGGGAATGAAAAAAACTTAAACCGCGGCGACGACGTGGCGGGCATCAGCTAGTTTATAATATTAGTATGGATCCAGGTTCAGTTTAAAATATAAGTTTTTTTATCTAGGTTCACTTCCCACACCAGTTAGGCTTTGCGCATCCGAGCAGCTCATCTGAGGGATCCCAGCCAGGATTCGAGGTGTTGGATGGAAATGAAATTGTGGTTACTAATGCTTGTACTGGAATTTTGTCAAATTGGATGGGTTTTGGTGCCGTTATCATTTTTGTTTTAAAATAAACTGTCTGTGTGTATAGACTCAAGTCTTCTTTGTTCTTCAATATTCAATCTGTTTATCTCACATAGGTCATGCAAGTGTCTCTTATGCTACGTCATGTTTTGACTCTACCGCCGGCTCGGAAAGCAGATTCTTCTGAGGAAAGCCAGCAATGACGATTTATTTGACAACCTCTTAGACACTGTGGTAAGCGCTGTAGTCTCATAGTGGGAGGCCTTGGGTTCGATTCCCGGCAAGGTCAATTTGGGAATTTATTTTTAAATAATAAATCAATAATTTCTAAATTTTCTCTGGTCTGGTCTGGTGGGAGGATTCGGCCGTTGCTAGTTACTAACCTACCGGCACCTGGTGGTAGAGTCAAAAAAGACCTATTATTTAGGAAATATAAGATACACCTGTATATCCTACATGAAAGAATGAACGAACTTGAGTATGCATAGATGTAAATGACCAACGCCCTAACGGGCTTCACAAGGTAAGGAGTTCAAAGTTACCCCATACAGTTATCAACTTGGATCAACGTTGCTTATCCAGCATAATAGACTAAGTGCTGCGTAGCTACGCCCCATACGGCTATAAAATGAAGTAGTAAAAATGAGTAGGTATGTATTATGATTGCAGCAGAAAGGTAACTTTGTTAGGTGCTATTTTTATCATCTGCAATAATACTCTAATTTACGAGGGAATAAGGCCCAGCTGTAGTTTTTATTGTCACAGCCGTAACACGGAAGACATAACCAGGTGACACAGAGTAATGAATTGGCTCGTTCGTACTCAGTCAGGTAAATTGTCTTTGTCCGTTGTACTAAAAGAAAGCTGCATGAGTGGCGTAGACAAGTGTTTTTACTCGCTGAAGGAATTTTTAGAATGAATTTATTCTCAGAATGTAATTTCTGAGAATAATATAAAATATATTTGTTTCGTTTAATAATTTTTATGTAATTTATTAAGACATTATTTTATCTAAGACATTAATCATACACAATTCATAATTATCTTTATGTATAAATTATTTTCGTGGTATAACTGATTAAGGCTGTATGAATTAATTTAAACTCATAGCATAACTCATGTTTTTAATTTGCATGTCAGTAATGACATGCAAATTAAATTAAAATATGTAAAATATATAAAATAAAATATGTATGGTCAGCGACGCGACCGCGCCGGCTCGATACATCTTCATAGAAAACGACAAACTTAAATCTACGCGACAACGTAGGCCATGTTAAGAGTTATCTACTGTGTGATACTGGCGCGTCGCGTCTTACCGAGTCGCGTTGTCGCGTTTGTCGCTCACGCAGGACAACGGGACTGACTGGAGGACTATACCCATGAATAATATAGGTACTATGCGCGGCATTCAGGACTGTCGCTTTATGTTTGGAGTCGGGACACACCCTAACGTATCTACCTACTCCAAAGGCAGACTATATTCATAATAATTTAATGTAAGCTGAAACTAAATTCATAAACCTACATCCCGAAACGTAGAATTTAATCTACATAGAATTAAGTTCAGTTCAAACTTTCAAAGGAAGCGCACGAAACATAATATTAATATTAAATTCGGTATGTCTTGTGTCATCTGTTATCACAAATTACTCTGTGGAGCATCGCGTCTGTCTGTACACCTGCGACAGTCTTTATTAAACTAGTGGAATTGCCTAACGTTACCGCCAGACGGAATGTATGCTCCGTTTTATAGCGATTTTACACTTTACAGTCCCTACTTCATGGAGTAATAATGTGAAAGTGTATCTGTCTATCCATTCCTAAATAACACTGGATGTTTTTAAGTATGAAGTCGGATTACCAAGACATTGCCATTTTTATTTGGCGAGTAAGTAATTAAAGTTACTTCGTATCTTTTCTAAATCAACAAAATCACCAGTCGGTAGCCGCATTCAATCCCCAGCTGTATGTCTTCTGATTCAGACTACCTCCAATGGTAATGGCATATCACTCACCAAACCAGGGCAGCCTTAAGATTACATCCTCATGCCACATCAATGCATGCAGCGATCTGCAGCGTTCAAAGAACGTTTTCAATATAATGCGACAAGATGTTGGAATAATCTCCCTCCGCCTTACCCTTCTTAGAACACCGAGTAGTATGGTCTATCTTTACCTATCATACCTACCTTCATTTGGGCCCTGGGCTAAGAAGGTGAGAAGTTTGTAGTAGCCCTATGATGTAGCCTGAGGATTACGTATGAGGCTATCTTGGTTTGATAAGCGGTATGCCACTGTAGTACGTAATGTTAACGCTCTAATCTAAGTCGCGCTCGCTATCAGTCAGCCCAACATTTTCCAAGCAAGCCTAATGCTTTTCCCACACCTGCCAACTGCACGTGAGATACTAAATGTAGCATGCAAATCTACTAGTGCCTAATGCACCGCATGCATGCAATTTGAACTGCGAACTTTATGAGATATGGCGGCTGGCGGCTGGCCTTTTGACAATTGAATTTGAGACGTCGACAACTTCGGTCCCGTATCGAATTTAAACTTCCTACTTCGGTAGCGGTCTTGGCAAATAAATCTTTCCTTTTTCTTCTTTACTGTTTGGAACTTATCGAGTATGTGGGCTGGCGTAGTCAATTTTGCGGTGAAATCGGATATCTATATTTTCCTTGAAATTTGGAGGAAGGTATTAGTTTTGTGAGCCTTCAAAGTTCGTCAAACTTACCTTACTTTTTGCTGGAATTAAGGTTTTAAAATAGATACTCAAGAGTGTATCAGGTGGTTTATTTAGGAGTTTATTTCCCAAAAATAAAATAAAGGTTGCTCATTTTTATGATAAAATTAAGTAGGTAAGTATAACATAATATCATGGATTTTCCATTCTTTACAGGAAAACCATGGAACTAGTCAGTACTTGTACAAAAGTTTGATCCCACATTGCCGATGGGCTTCTCATTTTTCAATCCCTGAGGGGTTAAAAAAGGGCTTTGAAATTTTAATCAAAATCGAACTTAACACGAGCGAAGCCACGGGCATAAGCTGGTAAAAAGTTAAAGAGGTCTACTCACATGGCCACATCGTTCCTATATGAGACTAAAGTTTATAAATGGGCCGCTATCTATGTGTGCTAGAACCCATCTGGTGGAGGCCCATTCATTCGTACGATGCCAGAACATAACTGAGAGCTATATTAATTAAAACTGTGGTGTGGCCTGCACTTTATAGAAAACTAATCGGCCCGCCGCCAGAACAACTGGCGACATGTTTTAGAAGTTAGTCGGAATTGTCTGTCATGTTTTGTATTTGTTTTGAGTTTCGAAAGCTTTTTAAGCTCTAAGGTCCAATTGCAGAAATCCTTTTAAACCCAGAGTTAGCTGCTACTTTGACAGAATTCGTATGAAACTTATGTATTTCTTTTTAATTCTTAGATTTATTTATTTATTTATTAGGAAGCCAACGTGTATACAACAATCTTAATAAATACACACACTTAAATATTCTTATGCAATGATGTATACTCCACTTATAGGCTAACTCAACATGCAGCACTGTATAAGAAGACATTCTTTGTTAGTATACCTATAACATAAATCTTACGTTAGTTTTGAAATTAAAAAAAAAAGAATTATAATTACAAACAAAAAATACACAAAAAGAAAAGAAAATATCATATCATGCAGTACCTACTTTTAAAAGATTTTTAACCTCTCTCTTGAAACGCGCTGCGGAATGTTGAAAAATATCTATACCAGCATCTTTGATCAAATTATTATACGTGATAGCTATTCTGCACATATGGGCGGATCTGCCTAGATTCGATTTGTTAATTCTGGGCCTAAACGTTAATTTTCTATTAATATGCGACCTAGTATTGAACTTTGGAACTGCCAATCGCACCCTACTCAGCAGATTTGGGCAGTCGATCCCTCCATCTATAATATTTTTTAGGAAGGAGAGATCAATAAAGTCCCTGCGATCCGACAATGACAACGTCTTATATAATTTTAAGAGGTCAGTGTAGTTGTTGACTTTTTTGAGTACCTTGTCCTTATACGCTAGGTGCCGCAAAAACTTCTTCTGGACTCTCTCTATCCTATTCTTATGTATTTGATAGTATGGGCTCCATGCAATAGAACAGTATTCAAGTCTGCTCCGTACCAGCGAATTAAATAGTGCTAGTCTAGTAGAAGACATTCTGAAATCTTTTGTATTTCTAATTATGAGTCCCATTAATTTTAGCGAATTTTTAATTACATTGTCGATATGTGGTATAAAACTTAATTTATGGTCTACAATTACGCCAAGATCTTTTATTTGATTTACATTTTCTAAAATATTGTTTTTAATTCTATAGTCGAACTTGATATTATTAATTTTTCTACTAAAGGTTATGCTATAGCATTTTAAGTGATTTAACTTCAAATTACTGTGGTCACACCAAACAGAAAGCCTATCCAAATCCCCTTGAACGTAACCCGGCGTCTCTACAAGCGGGTCTAACCACAGCAAGATTTTGAACTGTAAATGTCCATCCAAACGAATTTCGAGCCAATCTTCAGAGATTGACCATATACGAGGGAGATATTCTTAGATATTTTCTTACCCTCATTGTCTGATGGGACGGTAATCCAACACGACCGTAGAGAGAACAGACGCAGGTCCGATAGCGTTTACGTGTTTTGCGAGACGTAAGCAATACAGCGACAATTTCAAGCCTTTTTAACACTTTTACCCCCATCCTAAATTCTGCGGCTACACTAAATTTTCTAGTAACGAGAATTCCAATTGGAAAAGCAATGTATGTCGATGTGGTGTACATCGACAGTTTGCAGGGAGTCAGGAATATTGCGGGTTTTGCCCAAAAAAACTGTCAATGCAGTACCAATGTAATTTGGAGAATGTTGGACAGTGCCTGGGCATACATTTCTACGGCTACGGCCTACAGACACCGGCATCATTTAAGGTCTAACCCCACTACAGAGGCACGGCGCGACACGTAGCGGCAAATATTCTTTGTACAATTATGTTGCAGTGCATCTCCGTGCCGTGTCGCTTAAGTGGGCCCAGCTCCATACAAACTCATACAAATAATTTTATATGAATACGTTCGCCACTGAAAACATTCCATATGTACAGTATCCTTACCATGAGTTTTAATTCGATTCGATGACAGTAGCGCCAAAGTAAAATGAACCTTAATACCATACCATACTAAAAGTCACAAATTCAGTCAAAATCGATTTAATTTGGAAACATATCATATACGTCAACTTATATTATTGCTTACGCGACATTGAGCTATCAACAGATAAAACTTAGGATACACATTAATTACTCAATGTATGGTGCGAGCCTATCGCAACCATGTATAAAACAAGTCAATATTTTTACATCCACAAAATTCATATTATATTGGAAAACTGAATGGATTTTTGGAAAATAAAACAAAATAATGGTTAACCAAGGTTTTTAACTAGCTCTTTCAGATATCGAATGTCTCTCTTGTCGTAAATTTCTTCTTCATCCAGTTCTGGAAAAGTGGTAGTTTTCGATTGCATAGCGGTTGGCGAACCCGGTAGCTCCCATACGAATATTCGAACCTGGGTTGTTAAAAATTTAGGTAAAAATTTAATTTTGATACTCGAAATCTGTCAACGTTATTCAAGACGCAAGTCATACTAAGCCTACCTTTTGATTTACAGCTCTAAAGTTCTGAAGCAACTTCAGAGATGAGCGTTTTTCAGTCGGATGCGATATTTGATACAAACGAAGTGCGCGATGGAACTGAAAAAAAAAATAAGGAAGTGTTTTTTTCAGAGGTAATTGAATGTCCTTCGTGAACCTGCGGTAGACTCAAAACTATCTATGACCTACATGTAATTGACAAGTTTGTAACCTGGCTTTTAATGTTCTCCAAGGTGTGTGAAGTCTACCAATCCGCACTTGGCTAGTGTGGTGGAATATTCTATTCTTCTTATTCTGAGAAGAGCTGGCGATAAGTGCATATGGTGATGGTCAAAGTTCACTAGACAGCTAAATCTAAATTTTGACGACCTCCCTGGCGCAGTGTTGAGCGCTGTTGTCTTAACGTGCCCGGTACCAGGTTCGATCCCCAACAGGGTCAATTCGGGAATTTATAATTTGTGAATTTTCCCTTGTCTGGCCTGTTGGGAGGCTGCGGCCGTATCTAGTTATCACCCTATCGGTAAAGACGTGCCGCCAAGCGATTTAGCGTTCCAGTACGATGTCGTGTAGAAACTAATTAGGGGTATGGGTTAATTATAACTGCCACGCCCCTAACGGGTTAGCCCGCTACCATCTTAGACTGCATCATCACTTACCATTAGGTGAGATCGCAGTAAAGGGCTAACTTGTAGTGGATAAAAAAAATCTATCCTTCCTTACTCTCTCCAAAAGACACCAGGTGTCTCTATAGTTCTGCAGGAACACGAGCGGAGTGAGCACAGCTGCGTAGAAGGCTGCCTCCTTATCTAATAAGTCTTCCCCTTCTGACATTCCATGCACTGTCGCCCGGAACTTGTGTAGGAAGGCTGAGTTGGAATGGTCCTTGTCGAAGCTGAAAGATAAAAAGATTTGATGACACAGCCAATAGGGTTAGAAATCACCAAGCCATGAACATACTGTATTCCATTTTTTTATTTTACTGGAAAGAGGAAATAAATATCAATTCATCATTTGAAGCTACCACAGTTTCGGAATGCCATTCTACCCACAAGAAACTGGTATAATTACTTGCTCTTTTACAAAAGAGACGGTTCAGATTTATATGTGGCGTAGGCTTGGTCGTGTACAAATAGAGAAATGAAGGAAAATAAAACACTAGACCAGTTTTAATTGGTCAAATCTACGAATTCGTCGTAGTTTCAGTGGCGAAATTATTTAATCTTTACAAGTTAAGCAACACTAAACATAAGTGTGTAACAATGGCGGATTCATATTTCAAGAAAATCACGTTATTTTGTAGTTAGTATATTTTATTTATATTTGACTGTCATATATGACGTTTGATTCATTTCGCGCCTACTGCCTACTCTATTGCTGAAGGTTGCCATCTTGGAAACGTATCAAAAACTTGAAATAATTTTTTTTTTTTTCTCGTTATTTACTTTACTGTTCTAAATTATTATATTTTTAATACAATCTATGTATTTTCCTCTATTCATGGTAGAGTGTACAAGAGTAGGTCTAAAATGAACCTTTTGCTTTGATGTTCGAATTAAATATTTTACTCGTCAAAACATCTGCGCGAAAAGTCCGCATAGGAGGGCAAGAACATTTTGTTCTGTTGCGCTAGTGTGTGCAGCTCTATATAATAATCATAAAAGTGAGTTATGCAGATTCCTAAATAAGCTTGCGCTCTAATACTTGAAGTCATAATGGTATCGTAATATTGTTATCGTAATTTCCATAATATTACCTAAGTACTCACAAAATCGCGTCAGTAAATTCTCTAATTACTCTGTGAGCTAGCATGCGCACGACGAGTAAAATTATGTCTACCCGTTATCTCTATTTGTTTACCAAAGCTAACATGGTTACTTGTCTCGTTACGTCAAAAGTAGGGAAAAAATAATATTTCTTATCTGTGGTATTTTTCTCTACGAACCCTTACATGCCAACTATTTTATTTCCAGTAATATACAGGACGACAACATCTCTCTCTTTCTCGTCACGAGATATCTCGTATAGCGCCTGCTAGTCAAGTACTTGAATATCGCAGACAAAGTCAATAAAACCCGCAAGTTAATAATAATTTAATACAAAAAATTCTTTTTAAACAACCGACTTCAAACTCCTGCGCCAACTTTACAACAACAAGCACACGCTATACAAAGTACTTATTTTATTGTTGATATTTTAAAAACCGCTCGACCGATTTCAATAAAATTTATATGGGACCACATGCCCTTTCAAATAAAAAAAAATCATCCAAATCGGTCCACCCAGTCAAAAGTTCTGAGGTAACAAACATAAAAAAAAAACAGTCGAATTGAAAACCTCCTCCTTTTTTTGAAGTCGGTTGAAAAGAAACATCTTTTGACATTCGGGCCACGTACGTTAGTATTTAGGCAGTTCCAAGTGGCTTTCCACCCTTTATTGTATCTCCCAGTCAAAACAAAGGCCGGCTCATATAGGAAGGTCCACTCGACCCGTTTTTATTTAAGCTAGAACATTTCGCCGTTAATGAAATGAAAACAACGCCCCATCGCCTATGTGTTTATTATGAAGATTTTGCGCGAAATAACTCATTGTATTTTATAATAATTGTATGTAAATTACTTATATATGCAATACGTTAAAGTTCAATTTGTGCATAAATTGTGAAATTTCAATGAAATTGGCATGAAAAACTGGTTGCTATAATAACAGAAAATGAAATAAAGTACCTACCCGACAGTAAAAATTACTCATTGAGCTTTAGAAAGACACAATCGGCAGATTCGACTTCGAAAAGCGTCGTATATGTCGTCCAATCTGTCAGTCTGTCTATAGTTTATACTCTATACTAGCTGATACCCGCAACTTCGTCCGCGTGGATTGAGGTTTTTGATTCCCACGGGAACTCTTTGACTTTACGGGATACAGGTAGCCTGTGTTATTGCAGACTATAATCTATCTCTGTGCCGAATGTCATCCAGATCCGGCCGTGATTGAGTAACAAACATCCATCCATCCATCCAAACAAACTTTCGCATTTATAATATTAGTATAGATTTATAACCTGTTGCACTTATGAAAGCAACGGGACGCGATACGACTAAATAGAAAATGATGAACTTATCTAACTTCTCATTTTCTTAGTGGGGAACTCATTTTCTTATGAGGTTGTATGGAGCTGGGCCCACTTAAGCGACGCGGGACAAAGATGCACTGCGCGACGCGGCCTCGTACAAACTCATACAAATAATATTTGCCACTACGTGCCGCGCCGCTCCGTGCATCTCAAGTGGGGCAAGACCATTATTCAGCAGGATTATCATAATATACTAATATTATAAATGCGAAGTGTTTGTTGGTTTATTGGTTTGTTGGTTTGTCCTTCAATCACGCCGCAACGGAGCAATAAAAAAAAACTTAAACCACGCGGACGAAGTCGCGGGCATCAGCTAGTAAGTAATAATAATAATAATAATAATAACTTTTTATTTCAGGCTTCAACACCCATAACTTGTTAGTAACAATCACTTAACCTAAGTTAGTAAAAAAAAAAAAAAAAGTGGCTGAACATCGAGTTTAGTATGCAAAAAGGCGCCGTATTGTAATATGGCTAGCCGCTATGTATTATGTCGGATTCTAAGATTTGGCAGCGTTACATACATTGGCGTGCACAGGGCTTGAAGCCAGGGTAGGCATTAGCTAGTCAGAAAGCCTATTTACTGACTTTACTGAAATAAGCATTGACGTAGGTATATCCGTATTTGGGTGAGCAGTGCTTTTATGCCTCTATGAACTGCACGCCACTGGTCACATAGCTATATAACGAGTAACGACTTACTATGGCAATATAGCGTGGAATCTCTTATTAATGTCTCTGCTCGAGGGATGCACACGCATGCAGGCGCCGTCGGAAAACTCTGGCCTCTGCGCATTACGGTACATGAAGTTATCCTCGCGAACGAAATCGTTGTCCGTTTCATCTAAATTTGTAGGGTTTGTAGGCCACTAAAATATTAGCAGTATTATGAAAACTACGTAATTAGGTACAAGGGCGTGGATCTCTCCCAGCAGCAGGTTTGAATTTCAGGCAGGCGGTGACCTTTCTAGAATAGCGATGAACGAGGGAGAAATACTGGGCTAGGCACTACTAGGCGTATTTTATGGCAATATTATGCAAAACGTAATTTTTAGTTATTTTCTAGTTCAGGTAGTCAGGTACCTAAGTACCTCGCGCTCTGAGTGCCTTGAAAGTTGAACGTTAGACCACGATACCATGCGTAGTTATTTCCTTGACGACATGACGCTTCGTGGTAAAGCTTCATGGGTAGGTACCATAGAGTTAGAAACGTTTTCCGTCTGGTCTTAATGCACGTATTGGTACCGAAATATCTCTTATTTGTGCATCTTAGCTAGTCTAAATTATTACGCTGTTATTTTTCTTAAATAATGGTTCAACTAATGTTCAACTTACGATTAACAAAACCCAAAGCAAAACATGGTACACCCGTGAACCCATGCCACCAGTTTTACCTCATACATCGTAATTTTAGCACGCTTTTAGGTTAGAGTAATATGCCAATTTTAAATTCTCAATCTAGTATCCATTTTGTTATTGAAAAAACATTAACAATCAATTTACAAAACAAACTGTTCTTCTTCTTCTTCTTTTGGTAACCTGTTCAAAATTTACAAAAAGTCAAACAAATATCAAAGTTTTGACATGATTAAAGTGTATATTTCTATCAATGATAAGCTCAGATTAAATATGACGTGATAAGCCAATTTTCTAACCATAGGCTCTACTGTTTTGACATATTTCCAAATCCATCCATCTCCTGAGGTACCATAGAGTAAGCAAGAAGTGAGATATCTTGACATCAACCGTCCTTTTCTTCGTCATCCGATCGGAGCATCCGCGACAAGTAGGATATTTACTACCACATTAGACGTCTAAACTACTGGTTCTAGGTCTTAGGTCTTAGGTCTCTTGTAGGAAATTCCACTGGATTCAGGCGACGCGACACAAGACCACCTTTCCTTCTTCCTGCATTGCCTGAATCCAGGGGCCCCATGCCACTAGCTTAATTTCATCGGCCCATCAACTTGGGTCTGACAAACCAACAAAGAAACACACCTCATTTATTAGATTAGTAGGAGGTAGGTTTAAGAAGTAAGGACGAAAACACACTATTAACAAAAAAAGAAATATTTTATTTAAAAGAGGATTTGGCTAAGAAAAAGTCAGCGCGCGCCAGACTTTTATTTGTAGCTGTACAGACTAGCGCGACTGGACAGAACGTGTTTCTTATATGCCGCCAACGCTTTACGCTAACATTTTGTCCTGTCCTGTCCGTAGTGTATATCGGTGCATTTTGAGCTCATGTTCCGAAGACAAACATGTTGTGTGATCCGATCCACACACAGGATTTGTGGAAGAACAGTAGTAGATTCACTCGACTATTCAAAATAACTTGTATTTACCCCCTATTATTATAAAAGTTTATTTAAATAAAAAACATTTGAGTTTGAGTGAGTTTACTGCCTCGTTGGTCTAGTGGTCATAGTCGACTGCGGATCACGAGGTCCTGGGTTCGATTCCCGGTCGGGCATAAAAAGTTAGGTATTGGGTTTTTCAGCTAAGAAATTCTCAGTGCCAGCGCGGAGTTGGAAGTTGGCGGTGTTTCACCCCCGTGCCTCGGAGAGCACGTTAAGCCGTCGGTCCCGGTTACTACCACTAACATGATAGTAGTCGTTAAAGCCCGCCAACCCGCATTGGAGCAGCGTGGTAGGTCTAAGCTCTAATTGCCGCTCTCCTATGAGAGTGGAGGCCTGTGCCCAGCAGTGGGACGTTAATAGGCTGTAGTGATGATGATGATGATGATGAGTTTAAGTTTGTAGGATTCCCGTTGTACAAAGATTCAAGTTTACAATCAGGTAATGTAACAATCCAATCACACACAGAATAATATGTAACCGCATGTTACTCACTCGATTTGCGTCAAAGTGTCGTAAAAGTTTACGATTTCTCATGAGCATTAGAATTAAGTGAATTTAACTAACTTTTGACGTGTCGGGAATCGGGACTTGGAGTCGGGATACGTCGGGACGCATCGGGACAGTTAGTTAGCTAATCCGAACGAGTTAACTGTGACTCTCAGTTAGCTGCCGCATGTGTTAAGGGACTCAATAATAAATAATTGTTCTCTAATAATTATAGAGGCATACTGTTCTTGTTAATGTGCCCTTAGATTAGACCTATTTCTTAATAATACTTTTTTTCTGCACCGTTTTTTTCATCGATGAAGTTCATCATCATCATCATCATCAGCCATTATGCATCCACTGTTGGACATAGGCCTCTTTTAAGTAGCGCCAACGTGCTCTTTCCTCGGCTTTCCGCATCCAATCGATGCCAGCCACCCTCCGGATATCGTCGCTCCACCTTGCTGGGGGGCGCCCTAACGCTCCATTTACCAAGACGCGGTCTCCACTCGAGGACCTTTCGGCTCCAACGTCCATCGGTCCTCCGACACACGTGACCAGCCCACTGCCACTTCAGCGTGCTAGCCCTAAGAACTATGTCGGTCACTTTAATTCTTTGGCGAATTCACTTCGTTCCGGACATTATCCCTCAAAGAAATTCCGAGCATAGCTCTTTCCATAGCACGCTGAGCGACCTGCAGTCGGTGTACGATGTCGGTGTCGGTGTCGGTGTCGATGAAGTTCGTGATCCCATTATTTACATAACTAGGTGATGCCCGCGACTTCAGCCACGTGGTTTAAGATTTTTCAATTTCCGCGGGAACTGTTTAATTTTCCGGGATCAAAAGTAGCTCATTCTCCAGGTATCAAATACCCATGCAAAAATAACGTCCATTTTGCGACGTGATTGAAGGACAAACCAACAAAGAAACAGACCTTCGCATTTATAATATCAGTATGATGGTAGGAATTTTCTTAGGACTATAATGTGGTAGATCTTTCACAAACGACTCAACTCTCGTAAGAGAACGAGATTTTAACTCTTTGGTTTAACATTTTACCATAGAATGCTGATGGGAGCATCCCGAGGCAAGAGAAATTGAAAACGGCCTCAAAAAAGCAGATTCAGACCTCCAATATTGGTCACCCATCCAGTGACCGACCGTGGTAAGCGTTGACAGTTATCAGTGTTTATTTTAAGCACTACCAGAGAATCTTCTCTATGTTCATCTTTTAAACTTCGTGAGCCTACATCAAAAATAGTACTAAAACCCCGGCTGGTTTGTTGTGGGCTCTTCTCCGATCAGAGCGCGTTTGGAACTCACGTAGCTTTAGTTTTAGCCCATAACGTCATACTTAAGTATTATTATTATTTTTCCACTACAAGTTAGTCCTTGACTGCGATCTCACCTGATGGTAAGTGATGATGCAGTCTAAGATAGTAGCAGGCTAATCTGTTAGGGGTATGGCAGTTATATTAAACCCATACCTAATCGGTTTCTACACGGCAATCGTACCGGAACGCTAAATCGCTTGGCGGTACGTCTTTGCCGGTAGGGTGGTAACTAGCCACGGCCGAAGCCTCCCACCAGACCAGACCAGAGAAAATACAGAAAATATAAATTCCCATATTAACCCTGCCGGGAATCGAACCCCCCTAGATCGAACCTCCCACGTTGAGACAACAGTGCTCAACACTGCGCCAGGGAGGTCGTCAAACCACAGAATAGGTAATAGAACAATGTCAAACTCTATGTCTTTTTGTTGACATTGAAAAAGTGTACCTGCTGAATAAATATTTTGGTAGATGGATTATTCGAGCATACATTTAGACATATTTTAAAACTTTTCACAGAATGGAAATCGCGTAGGTACATCACCAAATTAAGTATGGTTAAATCTCTAAAACCATAGTACATACTTTTAAGTTTTCACGTAAGTATAGCACGTTAATTAACTGCTTAACTAAAATTTGCATACGATACGCGATTTACAAGACTGAAAATATCAATGTATACCAAAACAGAAACGATCACAAACAATATAAAACTATAAATAAAAATAAACGAGCGATCTTTACCAGGCAACCAAGTTACACAACCAGCGAGAAAGGGACACGTGTTTGTTTTAAACTCTTTACACACTAGTGGGGCCCGCAGACTTTGTCCTGCCCTGAACCTCGAACCCGATTGCAGCTCCCCAATATCGGGTCCAATTGTGAATATAAACATCCCGGGGTCCAAGCCAACACAACAAAAAAGAATTAACGAAATTGGCCAGCCGTTCATAATGCCGTGACCAAGGGAAATAGGGATTCATTTTTATATATATAATATATTAGGTATAAGATAAGGTGATGCCAACGTACTATTAAGTACCTATTCTGTGATGATACATTACAATGCACAAAGGCGAACTTAGAGGTATTCTCTCCCAGTTAACCTTTGGTAGTGTTGACAGGGTTGAAATAACAGTGCGTACAAAATAAAGAGAAAAGTTGGGGAAAGAAGAAACATATTTAGGTAGTAGGTAATATAGTGAAGTATGATAATATTAGGTATGCAATTCAGTAGATGGCTTGAATAAAGAACACTCTTTACATTTCGTAAGCAGTTACTCTTATACGCTTAGGAATGCAAACGTATCTTGAACTCACTAGCTGAAAGGACAAAAGTCACAATTGCCTGGGTTCCTGGACACCAAGGAAACGAAGGAAATGAAAAAGCAGATGAATTAGCAAGAATGGGAGCAAGCACTCCCTTTTGTGGCCCCGAACTTTGCTTACCCATTCCATACTCGATCACTAAGCAATTGTTCGAAGGAATTATAGAAAGAGAATCGAATTCGAAGTTGTTCTTGAAATCATTCGATAAAAAGAAGACAAAACAACTTATGTCGCAAAGTAGAAACAACAGTAAACTTATAGCAGGCATAACAACGGGACACTGTCTGCTAAATAGACATCTCACAATAATGAGATTAGAAGATGACCCATCATGTCCAGAGTGCGGCGAGGAAGAGACCAGCTTTCACTTCATAGCTGAGTGCCCCATGTACTCATTGGTAAGGTGGGAATTAATAGGCAAGGACAGGACCAGTGAAGAAGACCTAAGACATCTCTCCATAGGGGATATCGTAAGGTTCACTAAAGCTACAGGTAGGTTCGGGGGGGGGGGGGGGGGGGTAGGCTGCCGGGACACCAGTAACCTGTGTCCTAACACGGGGAAATGGGTGGAATGGTTCAATTATTGGACCGATCACCCGCCTGGCGACGGCGGGCGTCCCCTCTACAAGTACATACATACTTACTTACGACTACGTGAGTTAAACTTACAAGGCAGTAGGCTTACTACTGAGTTTTAACATTGCAAATACGATTGATCAACGTGAGAGCTCACCACGCCAAGTGTAAGCGAACGTCAAAGTAAAATGGACCCAAAGCGCTTGCTTTAAAGTCACAAATTCAGCGTTTGGAGCGCTGGCTGCGAATAAATACACGAAATGATGAAATGAGCTCTAAATCAAATGCAGTTAAGGTTCATTTTACTTTGACGGTCGCTTACACTTGGCGTGGTGAGTTCTCACGTCGATCAATCGTATTTGCAATGTAACTCAGAGTAAGCGTACTGATCGTAGCCATAGACCAACGAAACGACCTTTTGAAAGTAGCAGGAAGTGGGTGGATAGAGTAGGCAAAAGCCCGTGAGTGGTAGAGCTTTTCCGGAAGTCTATTTTATGTCTGCACTCTACAGCCGATGGTGAAGTTGTTTTTATTCAGTCTGATTAAGTAAATAAATTAAATAAAAATTAAACAGAAAATGTTTTATCACTTTAAAATATAAATATTATAGCATTTAAATATAGGTATTCATTTTTTGTAATTTGATGCATTTCCATTGAACCAGCTGAGTTGCTAAATGTTGAAAACTTTTGCGAAATAATTTTTCGTCGCATCCATGATTCTATGTAATCCAAATGTATTTGTATTGTTTTCTGATGTCGTCGTGCTGATGATCTGAAAAATTATGATGATAATAATTTACTTAATGAATATTAAGCAGTTTTTGGTTCCCGCGGGAGCTCTTTAATTTTCCAGGATGAAAAGTAAATTAAAAAAGTTAAAAAGGATAAAAAGTAAGAAAGTTATTCTATCTATCTCTGTGCCAAATTTCATTCAGATTCGTTCAGCCGTTCTAGCGTGATTGAGTCATCATCATCATCATCACTACAGCCTATTAACGTCCCACTGCTGGGCACAGGCCTCCACTCTCATAGGAGAGCGGGAATTAGAGCTTAGACCCACCACGCTGCTCCAATGCGGGTTGGCGGGCTATTACGATTATTATCATGTTAGTGATAATAACCGGGACCGACGGCTTAACGTGCTCTCCGAGGCACGGGGGTGAAACACCGCCAACTTCCAACTCCGGGCTGGCACTGAGAATTTCTTAATTGAAAAACCCAATACCTAACTTTTATGCCCGACCGGGAATCGAACCCAGGACCTCGATGATCCGCAGTCGATTCGATGAGTCGCAGCGTGATTGAGTATGATCCGTCAATTAAAAACTTATGCCACGCGAACGAAATCGCGGGCGTCCGCTATATAATAATGTAATGAGCACTCACCAAGAAAAACAAAAGCAAAGTAAATAGCAATTTCTCAAACATCTTGCCATGAATGCGCATGTGTAAATATAGTGAAATAATTGTGACATTATTTTATATTTTGCGTACAATTTGCGTAACTAATCTACCTCTTAAGTACGGTTGTTTTACCGTGAACGAAAGAAACGTGTAAATATAATAATTAAATCAATATATTTTTCAATTATATCAGTTACTAGGTGATGCCTGCGATTTCGCCCACGTGGATTAAAAGTTTTTGTTTCCAGCGGGAACTCTAATTTTCCGTGATAAAAGTAACCTTCCCCGGTATGCAACCTACCTCTGTATACCAAACGTCTAAATTGGTTGAAAAGATGGGTCGGGAAAGCGTAAAAGATAGACAGACACTGTCGCATTTATTATAGTCAATACTCAATAATCAATTTATTGGTAAAATTTTGTTTACAAGTCATTTTAAATGCACATGTTACAAAAAATATTGTAGATATATAATTATACTTTATACTAACAATACTGTCATTTTAAATAAACCATTATTACATATAACATAGTAGGTATTATAATTTATAATAATATTATATAATTTTAGAATCTAACAATTCATTGTAGCTATAGAAGGACCTTTCGCAAACCGTTTTCGAAAACTTTGGCTATTGCTGGAATAATTATCAATACTACTAATATTATTATTAGTATTGATTCTTCGATTCTGCAACAAACCGACAACTGCGCCATTGTAATATCAAGAAACTAACAACTATTAGATATTATTTCAAAAAAATCGAATTAGTTTTATAGTTGTAATGACTAGAAATTTTAAAGAAAAACTGAAACTGAAAGGAAAGTGCACATTTCTATATCCGTTCATCCGTCCGCAGTCTGTCTGTCTATCAAATGTATCAAATGTGTCACCGTAAGATTGTAAAAACCGTAAGATTGTAATCTAACGCTTTTTTTTTCGATAGATTTTAAACAGTCGAAAGATTGTGAACCGTTCAATGTTTTAAGTGTCAATTTTTGAAATATTCATTGTATTTACGTTTTCTTGTCTCTTTCTTGTAGGTTAGGTTAGGGTTCGACATAAATAATAAAGCAGTGCCTTTTGCCAGTAGGCATTTAGGTTCTATCGGGTTAATAAACCTAACAGATTACAATCTACGGAAAAATAATCCGTTATATTGTAATCATTCGACAGTTTACAATTTCACGAGTTAGATTATAATCTAACGGTTTTTACAATCTTACGGTGACATACATAGTATTAAATCTTGTACGAAGGTACGTATTGCTGGTTTCCATATTTTTACATGCCCAGATAGGCAGGTTTCGATATTGTTCTCAATTCGATAGCAATATCGGATAGGTACTGAGAAATCGCTCTTAATAGATATTGCTTAAATAGATATTATTGTTTTCTGTGTAGGTATTTCGAATTCAAAGTGCACAGTTTCGCATGGGTTACGTGATAGGTAATCATCATGAAAATATACTTTGCAAAAATCGTTAACATTAATACAATGTTTAAAAGTTGATTTTCTATTTTAGTGTGTCTATGCTAATTGTTTCAGATCAACTTGTCTGTGGTAGATTCCGTAAGAAAAATAAAACTTTTACTAAGTAATAAATGAAATGTTATTGTTTTTTTAAATAAATATTCGCAAGAATACGAGCGTGAAGATAGCCTTATTTCCTTAGGGCGAAAACGCACAGAATGGGACGAAACCGCGGCCCCGCAAACGGCGTCGTATGGGAAACACGTTTCGTCGTGTCGCGTAGTTAGGTCTGTTCAAAAAAAATTTGTCCGTAGTGTTTTAAGGTACTACAAAGAAAATTTTCGCGGCTCCAACATCCCTTTTACTCCAAAGACGCAGCCTTCGCAGTCGTCGTCCACCCTCACATCTGTTATCAACGTCATACAAAACGCCTTAGAAGTAGGGTGACTATATTTCAACATTTTCCAGGACATTTATTGCAAAATTAATAATATTAAGGTTTTATATATTATAGCCAACAATTCAGCCTAGACTAACGTCACTTACCTAGAATGACTTGGCCATAATTTTGATCTCAGTACTTTGATTGGAAATGGCCATATAATTTCACATCTAATGTTTTTTCTGGGATACCATACCTAAAATGATTACTAAAAATATTATTTAAAAAGAAAAACATACACATAACGCCTTTTTAAAATTGGATCAACATTTCAAGTCAAGCAAACTTCCTTATTCTGATACTTTATACATCATAATAAACATTTAAATCCCGAAAACGCCTCAAAATATTGTCCCATTAGCAAGAAATATTTCTCATTTCGTTTTGCCGGTTTTTAGGAGTGAAATTCTCGAACAAAGCGCTTCGTAACAAGAAAAGTGTCGAGGAGCAGTTAATAAATAATTTATAAGAAGATCCCGCTTATCTTAGCCCGCAGGGTGATTTTTTTCTCGGCATGGAAGTCGAATTATTTATTTAAACGTGATAAATCAGTTTTAAGAGGATTTTGTTATGCGGAATTTAAAAAAAAGTTTGTTGTTTCGTGATTGGGGAATAGCAATACTATGAAATACCGTTAAAGGCGCATTAGCGTAGATACTCATCTTCTCTTCTTCTCTCTTTCTCTTCTGATCTTCTGATCTTTCTCTTCAGATTCTCTGGAATCTTTTGTCTGTCTGCTTACACCTTTTTTGGGGCTAAATCATCAACACAAATGTTGTCTGAAATAAATAAATGAAATTCAAAACGGCTGTATCCATACTAAAATTATAAATGCGAAAGTGTGTGTGTCTGTCTGTCTGCTACATTTTCACGGCCCACCTATTCAACAGATTTGGACGAAATTTGGTACAGGGATAGGTTATATCCCGGGGAAGGTTTATCCCGGAAAATTAAAGAGTTCCCGCGGGAATTGAAAAAACTTAGTCCACGCGGACGAAGTCGCGGGAATCGTCTAGTAATAATATAAGAAGAGATCGTTGGCTGTAATTTAGGCAGATGTAAGGTTGCTTTTTATACGACTGCCTGAAAAAAGGAGTATATTGTTTTCAGGGTTCATGTATGTATGTATGTATGTATGTATGTATATATGTATGTATGTATGTATGTATGTATGTATGTATGTATGTATGTATGTATGTGAGTTTGTATATTCCACCATAACTTCTATACGCCTGAACCGATTTTGATAAATGAGGTATAGTTACAATCCTTAGCTTATTTCGGGTGACATAGGATAGCAAAATTTAAAAAAAAATTGGTGGGCTGACCATGATCCGGCATTAAAGACTAAAGTTGAAAAAAAATATTCGAAAATGAGATTAACTATATAATCATCATCTAGAAAATGATGAGTAGATTCCAAAAATATATAACACTATAGTTCAATATCCAGCGATTCACAAAAAATATCATTTAATAAAAATGTGAAGATTCTAAAATCGGTACGTAGTAGACACTACTAGACAGTTACGAGCCACGACAGAGCAGTCGTATTTTTTAATAATTTTAATTATTTTTAAGATTTCGACTTATACAACTGACACGTTTCTATAGTTACCCGTGACTACTGTACCTAGCGAGTGAGGTGATATATTATATTATCAATATTTTTTCCCCAGAACTATTTATTTTTCATAAAAATCTGGTATTTCAAACATTTAAAAATATTGTGCAATAAAAAATTCTACTTTAATAGACATGAAGTCGCAAGCGGGAGGCTTGGCCTCAGCCAGGCAAGGGCGCGGGTGACGTTATAATAATTATTAGAAAATAATAGTGACCTGCATTCCTTTTTTAAAAATAATAAATTTACGTGGAGAAAATCTCGGTCAATAGCTTTTTCCAGGAACAAAAAATCGGTACCGGTAGGTATATTCAATGTTTGTGATTGGAACTCAACCTAGTTTTTGTATGCAATGCGTGCGCGAAACGTTTTCTTTGTTTCTGGAACACCCTGTTTGCAATCACGCGGACCATCCCGTTGGAGACAGTAGATTATCTCCCGGCTTTAGCCGCGGATTGGACTATTGGGGCAGGGTTATTCATAAGCGGAGCGATCCCATTTTTTTTGGCGAGAAATATGTAGTCACTAGTTAAGCATACGGATATAGTTTTTTGGTAGTTTATCCATAGTAAAATTATGCGTGTATCTGTCTGTCTGTAGATCTATTTAATGGTTTATTAAACCATACCCCTAAATGGGTATCTACACGGCATTGTACCGGAATATGCTTGGCGTCATGTCCATCCCGGGTGGCAACTAGCCACGGCCACGGCCTTGAACAAGGAAAACGCCTGACCGTTGAAAATTCAGAAATTATAAATTCTTAATAACCATCCATGGGGTGGAACCCGGAACCTCTCGGCTCTCTTGGTACGTAGGTCGTTAACTAGTCTAGACGTCATACTGACGTCATTGACCAAGTCTAAAGTACCCGCATGTTTTAGTAGTAGTTAAAGTACGTTTGGACCGCATGGTTAAAGTTACACACTAAATACTAGTTAGTTATAGGCGTATAACATTACGCCCAATGTCCCGCTACGCTTATGGACTCGCTTCGCTCGTGCCACGGTCGCAACACGCCATAGTATTTGAGTTTACAGAGTGGAGAGGAGCCCGCGTACAAATGTTGCATAAATCTGCGGATCAAGAATCTCCGTGAAATTGTTTCGCTCAGAATGTCTCTATTGTTTCACGAGCGGAGTTATTGTTATATTTGTCAGATGTGTCTCCACAGTATTGCTGGGACTGTTTTCTTAGACTTAGGGCCGGTTTCTGAATTAAGCATTCAAGCAAAAATCAGCTAAGTTTTGCTCATATATTTGATTATGACTTAAGTTTTTAAGCTACCTATTGCATAGCTTCTATCGC
Organism: Erebia epiphron; assembly: GCA_963932025.1. Classification (NCBI taxonomy): domain Eukaryota; kingdom Metazoa; phylum Arthropoda; class Insecta; order Lepidoptera; family Nymphalidae; genus Erebia; species Erebia epiphron. The sequence continues at coordinate 29,701,518 of OZ009946.1, forward strand.
GGGCCTTGAGCGTGGAGACCGAATCCAGAAATTCCGTAACGAAAAAAAATATTACACTTTGGTTGCTATGACTACTTGTGTTGTTGACTTCAAGTTGTTGAAAATAAAAATACTTTTTTTATGAAAAGATGATTTTGGTTGCTATGACTACTTGTGTTGTTGACTTCAAGTTGTTGAAAATATAAAGGCGAAATAATTTTAAAGAATTATGTTTTCAATAGTCCAGATGTCCAAGGGGAATCAAAAAACCTTTTGATTATTTCGCCTTTATATTTTCAACAACTTGAAGTCAACAACACAAGTAGTCATAGCAACCAAAATCATCTTTTCATAAAAATATTTCGCCTTTATATTTTCAACTACTTGAAGTCAACAACACAAGTAGTCATAGCAATAAAAAATGCTATGCAATAGCTTTACCGCGGCAGTCTCCGAGTGCCACACGTCTTTTTATGTTTCACAAGATAAAATTAGAATTTCTCAAAGTGTAATTAGCTAAGTATTTGTCAAATTGACCAGAGACAAATATCCTATTTACCCTTTGCGTTTCCTTACACGTACAAAAACTGGTATTAATCGAAAATAATATTTATTTATAATCTTGTTAAATTTTATTATTAAATATAATTCCAAAAAATAAATTTTATAGAATTTTATTAAGAAAATTATGCATTTCAAACATTTCAGGCTTTTATCTCATAAAACTCTGATGTAGGTTTGATTTTAGTTTACCGCGATAGGTTTTTTATCTCTATGTGACAGTCAAATGACGTTGGACTGGACACATAATGTTAGACAGTGGTGGAAAATGGACTAGGAAGTAACCGAGTGGTATCCTATGGATGGGAAAAGGTGTAAAGGAAGGCAAAGGCAGATGGGTGGATGACTTAAGAGTGGTGGCTGGTGCTACATGGCGCCTAATAACACAGGAGAGGAAGATCTGGAATGCTATGAAGGAGTTTTAAAAAAAAACATCATTTAAAAAAAACAGCATTATAGGCTATGATTTTTATGATTATTAAAAGCCGAAATACGGGCGATTGGCATATATGATCCTTAGAAATAGCTAGAGGGCTTGGTTTGAAGCAGCCTTTTGCCTGAGGAGTTTTAACTGCATTTACCAAACCAATCGCGATGCGCCCGCATTACGGCTTTCGAGAGGAAATGACGAAATATCTGCGTAAAACGCCTGGAAAAACTTACGGGTAACGGTAATTTCTGAGGGTCGTAACTCGTGGTCGTGACCACTTTCCATAAATCACAGAATGGTTTTTTTTTATCCACTACAAGTTAGCCCTTGACTGCGATCTCACCTGATGGTAAGTGATGATGCTGTCTAAGATGGTAGCGGGCTAACCTGTTAGGGGTATGGCAGTTATATTAAACCGGGTTATATTAGCGGGACGTCTTTCCCGGTAGGGTGGTAACTAGCCACGGCCGAAGCCTCCCACCAGGCCAGACCAGGGAAAATTCAGAAATTATAAATTCCCAAATTGACCCTGCCGGGGATCGAACCCGGGACCTCCGCACATTAAGGCAACAGCGCAAAGCACTGCGCCACGGAGGTCGTCAAATCGTATGGTGGATAGATACTCCGTATTGAGTGGTGTAAGCTGCAGGGCGACCGCGTATCTTTTGCATCAATCATTGTTACATCACAATCACCTCTGATTGGTTAACACTCTTCTACTGTTGGACGAAATCCATTGACGCAGCAAGAATACCATAAATTCAGCCAATCGGAGGTGATTGCGATGTAATGATTGATGCAAAAGATACGCGGTCGCCCTGCTGAGCTTTGTACTTATGTGAGTGTGTACATCAGTACCTACCTACCTAGTGCATAAATACAAAGCCTCTCGAACTAAAAAGTTACACTAAAAGTGTAACTACAATACCGACTTCCTGAATCCGTACTTAATATTTTAAATGCAAAAGTATGTCTGCCTGTTTGTCTGCTACGCTTTTCTGTCGATTTTTTGGTCGATTGGTTTATAGAGGTTGCATCCCGCGGAAGGACATTTACTTATTACGGAAAATTAAGGAGTTCCCACGGGAAGTGTTGTCAAGTCTAGACTCATTCGAGAACGATAGAGACAATAAGGCCTTGTACAAACTCGCGAATTTCCGTCTAACAAAAAAATATTTTTGACGACCTCTGTGGCGCAGTTTGAGCGCTCTTGCCGTAACGTGGAAGGTCCCGGGTTCGATTCCCGGCTGGGACAATTTGGGAATTAATAATTTATGTATGTCTGGTCTGGTGGGAGGCTTCGGCCGTGGTTAGTTACCACCCTACCAGTAAAGACGTACCGCCAAGCGATTTAGCGTTCCGTTCCGAAACCGATTAGGGGTATGGGTTTAATGTAACTGCCATACTCCTAACAGGTTAGCCCGCTACCATCTTAGACTGCATCATCACTTACCATCAGGTGAGATCGCAGTCAAGGGCTAACTTGTAGTGAAAAATAAATAAAAAATCTCATTAATTTTATAAGTAAAGTAAGTACCACGGGTAAGAGATATCAAGTACGCTTTTGTTGAGTGCTAATGAGAAGTGCCGCCGACGGTTGTCTAGTAAACAGTTTTTAGTTGCTGAGAACTATATTGCACTGTGTAGGGCTGCCACAAAGCACAAAGAAATAATACTTTTTCCATTCTATTTCGTTACAATAAAGAACATAGAATGGGTTCGATCCCCGGCAGGGTCAATCTGGTAATTTATAATTTCTGAACTTCCCTGGTCTGGCTTCGTGGAAGGATTCGGCCGTGGCTAGTTACCACCCTACAGGCAAAAACGTACCGCCAAGCGATTTAGCGTTGCGGTAAGATGCCGTGTTGTAACCGATAAGGGGAATGGGTTTAATATAACTGCCATGTTCCTAACAGGTTAGCCCGCTACCATCTTAGACTGCATCATCACTTACCATCAGGTGAGATCGCAGTCAAGGGCTAACTTGTAGTGGATATAAAAAAAACTGCTATAATTTTTGCAGTAGCAAGTAGCAACCCTATGCAAATGTACGAACCAGGTAAATGGCAAAACGCCGCGAGCTATTCCTTTTGCGCTTCGAGTAATGAAGTACCGGCAGAGAGAGAACTTATATAGCTGCCTTACCTAGTTGAAACCACTGGCACGCATGCCTTTTTACATCTAGACTCGAAACTATTATCACAGCTTTTTTTATCCACCACAAGTTAGCCCTTGACTGCGATCTCACCTGATGGTAAGTGGTGATGAATTCTAAGATAGTCGCGGGCTAACCTGTTAGGGGCATGGCAGTTATATCAAACCCATACCCCTAATCGGTTTCTACACGGCGTCTTTGCTAGCAGGGTGGTAACTAGCCACAGCCGAAGTCATTCAGAAATTATAAATTCCCATACTGACCCTCCGGGGATCAGGCCGCTACGATCTTGGACTGCATCATCACTTACCATCAGGTGAGATCGCAGTCAAGGGCTAACTTGTAGTGGCGTAAAAAAATGTGCAACGCATTCGCCAGATGTGTACGCACCCTAATATTTGCAGATTATGACGTTAAACACCATAATAATGACATAATTTAACACTATTGTTAACAAAACCACAACAACTTACAAACACAAATAACAAAACAATAAATATAAAATTAATTACAGCTTTTGTTTGAAACCTATTGAACAATAATTTGATTACAACTAAACATCTACACTTGTGGAAATAGTTTTTGATCAAATTCAAACTTTCTTTTGATAGTGATTAGGGATTCATAATATTTTGCAATGAGAAACTTTATATTGTTAACCTATATTTGCGAAGCGCGATCCGTTTAAACAGTTGCAGTCTTTTATGTTAATATTTGTCTGCATCAATGAACAACATTTGATATAAATAGATGCATTTTTGAATGTGGTACGTATATAGTACATACCGGCTGGTCTACAGAAGACCATCAAAATGCTGTCTCTCGTATTGGTATTTCTTTTCGCACAGGTAAGAATTTTATTTATTATTTTTATTCGATTTAAAGCGTTTATTTATTGTTTTTAACTGTTTTTATTATAAAAATATTAGCAAAAAAAAATATTTTAAAAATCAGAATCGAACTAAAATTAGAATGAAATATAATCGTACCCTGAAAAAAATAATTACGAATGCAAAATAAGCTAAAAGTGCAGTCACATTGTCTGTGTAGTACTACAAAAAAAATATTAGAATTTTGTTTCAAAGTCTGTGTAAGTACTGCATAAAAATTATTAGAATTTTGTTTCAAATGGTGTTACTTACTTATTTCCGTTCCAATGGTCATAGATATATAGGTATATATTGAATAGTTATAGTTTTTGGTGAATGGTGATTCAACGAACTCGACATATTGGGCATAGATTTCAATAAAATCAAATTTTAAAAGCAAGCAAGTTAGTGTTGAATTTAATGGATAGGTTCTGGAAAATTCAACGCTAGCTGATCTCAAAATTCCATGTAGGTATTGGTTATGATTTATGTGCACATATTATCTCTCCTCTCTGCACAGATCTACGAAGGTATCCACAGATTTCCGAGAGTATTTTGTTTGGCGTGATATTGGCGAGCCGAAACTCGTTCTCGAGTATTGAAATCTCGATTTGGGGGTGACATTCGCTTTAAGCGATAGGGTGTCTGTGAGTTTTTAAGTGCTGAAATTGGTGTGAATATGTCCTGTCTAAATGTTATAATCAATAGCCTACTATGGCAATCTTCAGAAATAGCCAAAACTTCGGATTTTGTTTAAAAAGTTTTCAGGCTAATCTCAACGTGTCAAACTTGTCTGCAGTCTGCACTAATGAAGACGTAGACAAACTAACGAAAGAGCAATCAAACAATCTGAATCAAACACAGTTTCGTACTTATAATTTGGGTAGTTGTGGGCAGTGATACACTTACATACATACAAAATATCTAGCTAGGTACCTAATTTAAATTTATGAAATGAAATTATAGGTATATTTATTTCACGCAGGACAACTTGTGCCACTTATGAAATGTCATTATTCTGCAACCGGTTCGGAAAGGAGATTCTACTTAGAAGAACCGACAAGAAACTCGGTAGTTACTCTTTTTTTAAAGAAATAAAAGAATGTTACAATATGTAGCTAATACAAAATATATACGTATTCTAACAAGAATTACGCCGTCTAATGCTGTTTTACATATAGTCTTTAAATTTAGTCCTACTATTATATAAACGGACCTATTTGTCAAGTCTCAGGATTTATGCCCACATTACGGAGTATCTCGGTAGGTACTTATCTCTCGATATGAATTCACGTGGGAGCCCGCAGATTTACATGGTAATGCGTTTGACGTGACAGTTTCGTACTAGAATTACACTCAAATACATTCGTGTATTGAATTTCCATCGAAGTTCAACTTCTCTATATCCTGAAAATTTGAAGTTGAACAGGCACAGATTTCAGGCTGAAATCTATATTATCTGTGTAACTGCTAAGAGGTTTGAAGTGTAAAACATTAGTTTGCGGGAACCAAGCACCGATATGCTAAATATAATGAAGTAAAATGAAATGAAAAAGAATAATATAATGAAAAATGGCTCCTGGAAAACTCATATTATTCCGATGAATGATTACAAAGTAAATATTATATAAGATCATAGCTACTGCAACACTGTTTACTATAGATTTATTATATTTCGTAGATATTTATACTTACTCTGAGTAATATTAACTATATAGTTTACAGTCACTGCTGTTTACATAATGACCATAGACTGCATAGCATGACATACAATGTGACATTTTGTTTTCTTAAGTCTATGCTTTTTACGTTTGTAGCATTGAAGGTAGTTAAATAATAATTTATATTTTGACTGATTTTGACAGTTAAAATATATTTTTAATGTAGTGGTGCTAAGTAGTTAAATATTTTAAATGTTCAATTTTACAGAGTATAGATAATTGTTACAAGTTAAAGGTAGATGTTTTCCGTAAGAATTTGTAAACATAAAACAACCGAGATTGGCAATATATACATAGTTTGAAAGAATACCTTCAAGATGTTGGTATACAAAAACTGCAGTGGCCTGCTCGTAGCCAGGGCTCAAATCCGAGCGAACACGTCTGGGACATGCTCAAGAGAAGGATAAAATCCGCTCAACGATGAACGAGTTCCGTAATGCAGCGGCGGCCGCTTGGGAGATCCTATCGCAAATCCACGTCAGAAACATCATTCAAAGTATGGCAGATCGCATGCAGGTCGTTAACAGGGCAAGGGGAGGAAACACGCGTTATTAAAATGTAGAGGGAATTGAGAAATTTTTGTGATTTTTAATTTTGTAGTGATTTAGAACTGGATGTTTATTTCTTTGAGTGATTTTAAGTAAACCTTATTTTTACAGCGAAAAAATTCTTAGTATGCTGTAAACTTATTTAAAATCACACAAGGCTTGTTAATATTTTTTTATGGAGAAGTATATATTATACCAATTTGCTGACAAAATATTATTGGTTAGCAAAATTGTAATGTCATCGTTCGTTTGTTACAGAGCTCGAAAAATTGTCTCGAATTTCCCAATAGAGATAAATGGAAACTCAGTTTTCCAAATAATTCACGAGGGAGATCGCAACCGCATCTGTCAACGAGCTTGTTAGAGAATTGTTCCGATTGGTTGGTTGCGGTGGGCCGCCATCTTGTTCCAATTTTGAATTTACACGTCAAAAGTTACTGTGTGTTGTGGTGCCTATTGAAAGTATTTTTGATCGCTTGTTTGTACTTTGTTAGCTCGTATAATTGACCGACGCTAGACCGAATAAATATTCAATCAAAGGTCTTTGTTACAATCTAATTGGACTATCCGTAACTACTTTAATATTATAAATACGAAAGGAAAGTGTGTTTGTTTGTACTTAAATCACGCCGCAACGGATCAACGTGATTTTTAGACTATAGGTATAGGTAGTTGGTGACATGGAGAGTGACATAGGTACCTTTTTTATTTTTATCTGTGTTGTTACTTGGTTTAACGCATATTGTATTGCAGAATAAGGAAAATATCTCTTCTTCTAAAAGGTAAGTGAAGTCTACCAATCCGCTCTAAGCCAGCGTGGACTATGGGTTAAACCCTACTTATTCGAAGAGTAACCCCCAGCTCCATAACAGGATGAAAAATACGAATTTGTAACAATGTTGAGAACTAGAAAAACATTGAGGTTAAGTAGGTTCCTCTAACTCCTTGATTTCCGGATTTCAAAGTTCCTATAGATTCCTCAAACAGTATTTGTACGAAATTTTTTCAAAATCGGCTTAAGGGATGGACCGTGAAAAGGTTACAGACGGACAGAAACAGTTTCGCATAAATAATTATGATTCGGATCTGCCAGCCAATAGGAGAGTTCTCGATAGAATGGTCCAATAGTAATGACCCAAACGCACGGTTAATTGAACACTTGAATAGATAAATGACCCTCAATCCACTATTATCCACTTTTTAGATCCACCAGTGGATCGAATAGAACTCTGGAGTTTCCTAGGCTCCACTAGTGAATCCTATAATACTTCAACTTTGACGAGTAACTACTGCCTAACTCGAGTAAGTAGGTATATTAGAAGTTTTGACGACCTCTCTGGCGCAGTGTTGAATGCTGCGGTTTTATAGTGGGAGGTCTCGGGGTCGATTCCCGGCAGGGTCAATTTGAGAAAATATAATTTCTGAATTTTCTCTGGTCTCGTCTGGTGTGAGGCTTCGGCCGTGGTTAGTTAACATCGTATCAGCATAGACTTACGTCTATTCGAATTACCAAGTGATTTAGCGTTCCGGCACGATGCTTTGTGGAAACCGTTCAGGTGCCATAGTGATATGGCAACTACAATTTCTAGTATGTGCTGGATATAAAAGGATGCCTCCTGAGGGCCAAGCTAATTTTGACTTTGACTGACTACTTTTCTTTCTTACCAACAGAGCGCTCTCTCCGGGCCAGCAGTGATCATAACCCAGAGCAACGTCATCCAAGATTCCGTAATTCAAGACACTTGCGAACTTATCAACAGGTATACTTACTATAGGAAACTCATGAGTACGTCCGCGTGGTTAAATCAACGTGTATAATAAACTTGCTTAAATAAGTTATCAACTGTGCGAAACTCATATCTATTGGTCTAATATATCACAGTATACTTATGAAAAACAGTCGAATTCTTACTCTCGTATTCTCCTATTTTCTCCTCCAAAACAGATCCGATTTTAATTATTTAACAATTTAAGAAGGACTCAGGCTATGTCAGTATGTTTTCAACCGACTTCAAAAAAAGGAGGAGGTTCTCAATTCGACTGTTTTTTTTTTAAATGTTTGTTACCTCAGAACTTTTGACTGGGTGGACCGATTTGGATGATTCTTTTTTTATTTGAAAGGGCATACTTCCCATGTGGTTCCATATAAATTTTATCGAAATCGGTCGAGCGGTTTTTAAAATATCAACAATAAAATAAGTACTTTGTATAGCGTGTGCTTATTGTTGTAAAGGTGGCGCGGGAGTTTGGAGTCGGTTGTTTAAAAAGAATTTTTTATATTAAATTGAAAAACCCGGCTGAGTTTGTTGCGAGCTCTTCTCAGACCAGGGCGCGTTTGGAACCCTCGATTATCACCATCATATTTTTATGCAACTGGACGCCATAAGTGTAGTGTACCTACCTAATAATAACATGCACCATTTTCCAACCCAGCAACGTCACCGTTGGTGTCTTCAAGCTATTTGACAACGGTGAACTTTCCTACTACGAGCATTTACTCGTTAGGGATGTCATCAACATGGCGTCGTTACCTGATTTGCCCAGCAAGGCCATAGCCGCCTTCCAGACTATCTCCATTGTTGGGCAAAGGGCCAACGGCATCCCTGGTGATACCTGCCCAGCGGCCTATGTAAGTACACTATCATCTTTATCATCACATTTGATACAAACAGTTTTTGAGTCTTTGTTATTAATGGACCATGATGTAATGTTTTATTTTCTGACTGAGCACTTATTTAATTTTTCTGTTACTTTTAAAACTATTGATTGTCTTTTTCTTTTGTATGATATGGCTGACATATCCAAAGGGATGTCTCTATTCTAAAAAATAAAGATTAAAAAAAATTTGATCGGGCATACATTGTGTCAAGAACCATATATATGTTACCGTAAGATTGCAAAGGCCGTTGGATTGTAATCTAACTAGCGATATTGTGAACTGTCGACAGATTACAATTTAACGCATTATTTTTCGGTAGATTGTAATCTGTTAGGCATATTAACCCGATAAAACCGAATGTTTATTTATGTCGAACCCTAACCTAACCTACAAGAAAGAGACAAGAAAACGTAAATACAATGAATATTTCAAAAATTGACACTTGGAACATTGAACGGTTCACAATCTGTCGACAGTTAACAATATCGCTAGTTGGATTACAATCTAACGGTTTTTGCAATCTTACGGTGACATATACATAACATATTATACCCAGGCAGACGTTGGATTGAAACCCTCAAAGCCAAAACAAATTTGACGGAGTCGAAACATATAAGCCTCACTTAGATGGGCTTTGGATTGATCGGCTTGGAGAATGTACTCCACGAGCAGTGTCTGTCCTCTGGCTTCTGTATTGCATCTAATCCATACTAATATTATAAATGCGAAAGTGTGTCTGTCTGTCTGTCAGTCTGCTACGCTTTCACGGCCCATCTGTTCAACCGATTTAGATGAAATTTGGTACAGGGATAGGTTGTATCCCGCGGAAGGACATAGGCTACTTTTTATCCCGGAAAATTCTAAGGTTCCCGTGGGAATCAAAAAATTTATCTGTTCAACCGATTTTAATGAAATTTGGTACAGGGGTAGGTGGTATCCCGGGGAAGGACATAGGCTACTTTTATCCCGGAAAATTTAAGAGTTCCCGCGGGAATCGAAAAAATTTGGTCCACGCGGACGAAGTCGCGGGAATCGTCTAGTAATTAATATAGGACCTCTATTTTTCGTACTTATTGTGCGTTTTAAGAAGTTAAATTAACTAAGGTCTTCTCTCACTCGCTTTAACGGCGATGGAAAACATCATAAGGAAAAGTGCATACACACAAGTTCTTCATAATGTTCTGTAAATGTGTGTGAAGTATGCAAATCCGTACTTGGCCAGCATGGTGAATTATTGGTCAAACCCTTATCATTCTGAGAGGAGACTCGTCCTGCTTCTGAACTAGCAGTGCGTTAAATACGCATGTCTTCTTCAACATTTGATCAATATTTTGACGACCTCCGCGGCGCAGTGTGTAGCGAAGTTGTCTTAACGTGCGGAGGTCCCGGGTTCGATCCCCGGCAGGGTCAATTTGGGAATTTATAATTTCTGAATTTTCCCTGGTCTGGCCTGGTGGGAGGCTTCGGCCGTGGCTAGTTACCACCCTACCGGGAAAGACGTCCCGCTAATATAACCCGGTTTAATATAACTACCATACCCCTAACAGGTTAGCCCGCTACCATCTTAGACTGCATCATCACTTACCATCAGCCTCAGGTGATATCGCAGTCAAGGGCTAACTTGTAGTGGATTAAAAAATAATAATATTCTCAATGATATTTTCTTCCAATTTTTTTACCAGCTTATCGACACCCTCGTCGACGGCACCGACTGTCTGCAAGCTGCTATGGCCGATTACATAAATAGAATGTTTTACAATATCGACGTGATCGTCGGAATGGTCAACAACCCCAACGCTGTCCGTTATTCTGTATGTACTTATTTTTTTAAAATATAAATAGCGAGCAAACGAGTAGGCGGTTTACCTGATGTTAAGTGATTACCGCCGCCCGCCATGAACATTTGCAGCATTAGAGGAAACGCCAATGCGCTGCCAGCTTTTGAAAAATTTGTTCTTCTTTGAAGAGCCCCATATTACAATAATCACAGCTGGAAGCTGGTTACATAATTTATTAGTTTTAGTGCCAATTATGCAATTTGTAAATAGTATTTTAAGTATTATGTCTGATCAAAAAGGGAAAATGCTCAGTGGGCGAAAAGACAGCTCGCTACGCGTTCAATGTAAAAACTAAAACATCGCCTCCCATCAAATGACTGCCTCGTTGGTCTAGCGGTTAGCATGTTCGACTGCGGCCGCCGAGGTCCCGGGTTCGAGTCTCGGGTTGGGCCATAACAAATATGGGGTTTTCTGACAATAAATATTCAGTACTAGCCCGGAGTTAGGAAGTTGACGGTGTTCCACCCCCGTTTCAACCCTGTGCCTCTTAGAGCACGTTAAGCCGTCGGTTCTGCGCCTGACCTCTCACCGTTCATATCGAATTTTCCGTCCCATCGGACTACGAGAGTAAAGGAACAGAGAGTGCACCTGTGTTTGCGCACACACTTGTGCGCTATAATATCTCCCGCGCAGATGGCTAATCTCTCTGGAGAAAGGCCGCCGTGGCCGAAATTCGGTCGGGAGGACATTATTATTTTATTAAAACATCACCGTAATACATATACATTGCGACATTCGTGTTACGCTTTTCTAAAAACGCCCACGACGCGTTGTGGCAAACACGGAAATACCAGAAGGTACAAACTTCCTACCTCCATGGAAATACCACACAGCGAAATTCGTAATATAGTTATCTGTGCTGTAAATGCAACCATATCACGACGGACTTCGTAGCTTGTCGGCTGTCCGACTTATCTGACCCGGTGCACAAAATTGGAATATTTTTTTATGTCTTGTTTTTATTTTTCATATATACCTACTAGCGACGCTAACACCGGGTCAGATAAGTTTGAAGGACTCATACCTTCTTATATTCTTAACTAGAGGTCGCCCGCGACTTCGTCCGCGTACAATTGTTGATTTCTTATGAGATAATGAAATTTTCCCGCTGCAAACAGCCTACCTATAGACGCTTTATAATATAGCATAAGCAGGTTTTTAATTATTTAAAACTGATAACTTACATGCTGATTTTTATGTCTATACTTCAAGTATGTAACCTTTCACCCCCATTTCACCCTCTGTGGGGTAGATTTTCCTAAAATTGCTTATACAGTCTATTATAACTTTAAACTAATAACCTAAATCCCGATTTTCAAGTCTCTTACTTCAAAAACTTGGAACCCTTATGTAAGCTTCCAACCCCCATTTCACCCCTATTGGGGTACGTTTTCGTAAAATTGCTTATACAGGTTTTTATGATTTATAACTATTAACTTAATTGCCTATTTTCAAGTCTCTAACATCAAAAACAAAGGACTTTCATACAAACTTCCAACCCCTATTTTAACCCTTTATGGATTGGGATGGATATATGGGATATATATGGGTGGATTTTCTCAAAACCCTTTCTTAGCTGGCGTCTACACCATAGAAGGAATCTACCTTCCAAATTTCAAGTCTGTACGCTTTATAGTTCCTGAGATATCGTGATTAGTCAGTGAGTGAGTGAGTGGTATTTCGCTTTAATTTAAATATAGCTGCTTGTGCTGATTCACTGATTGATCACCTCTCCTGTAAAATTTTGTATGAAAATTTTTTTTTAGTCATCGTTTCGTATAGAAGACAAAAATTCATTCAGAGGAAAAATACGGAGAGAGCTGATGATTGAGGATTTCGAAGACGGATGAAGAGTACAGCCAGGGTATTGAAGATAGGTGGGGGTTGCTCGACCAAATGTCACTCGAAACTTCATCCAATTGACAGTGAGTTGAAAAAAATTTCAAAATGGTGGATTTAAGATGGCTGCCATACAAATTTCTTCGGTGTCTATCTCGGAGAGTATAAAATATGGAAGAGGGGTTTCTTGGCAAAAGATGATCAAGACATGAAGGTCTACTTGATGAACAGGAAAAAAAATTCAAGATGACGGAATTTATTTTTCCATAGAAAATGTATGGCGGATATTGAAGAGGCTACAAGTGTAGAACTATGCAAGACTTTGATGCGGTTCCTTTTCAAAATTTGTTTTTAAAGAAGAACTCTCCATAATTTTTCGGAGAAAAAATTATACCTACTTATGGAGAGCGATGATGATCCGTGATCGAGGGTTTGAAAGATGGGTGAGGAGCACGGCCAAAATTTCATAGGTGTCTATTTCAGAAAGTATACTAGATGGAAGAGTGGAAGTAGGAAATATGCATGACTTTGATAATATGGTTTTTTTACAAGATTTTTCTGTATGGAAGAATTGTCGGTTTGCCGTTAGGAAAGCCAAGATGGCGAAGTTCAATGGCACCCAAAGGTACCTGATCATCAGCGGTATGATATTGATATTAATCAACTAAGCAAGGTTTCTTTATGTTTTTACTTCAACGGTCTCTTACACTGTATGCATGTAGAGTTCAACCGCTCAACCATCGCCTCTCTGAGTTCATTGGTATCAGAGCTATTTGCGCGTGGACTGGATATATATCTCTCCGTTACAGTACTGTCGTCTGCGTACCCAAGGATTCCGGGTTGCAACAGATCATTGATCTGTAACAGAAATAGTGTAGCGGAGAGAACAGACCCTTGAGGAACACCGGCATTAATTGCCATAAGATCCGACGAGCAGCCATCGATGACTACTCTGAAGGATCGATCACTCAAGAAATCAGATATCCAGTCGCACAAGCTCGGTGGGAGACCAAATGCTGGAAGCTTGGAAAGAAGGCTGTCATGCCAAACCCGGTCGAAAGCCTTAGAGGTGTCGAGAGATATAGCAAGAGCTTCTCCGTGTTTCTCTATGGCTTCACCCCAAACATCAGTGGCGTACACGAGTAGATCACCGGCGGACCGCTTTTGACGAAACCCGTATTGGCGGTCTGAAAGTAGATCATTAGACTCAAGGTACGCCAAGAGCTTCGTATTTAATATGCGCTCCATACTCTTACACAGTAAGGAGGTGATAGCTATAGGTCTATAATTCGCCGGGTCTGCACGACTGCCCTTCTTTGGGACGGGTTGTACGTTTGAAACTTTCCAGGATTTTGGCACTCGGGCTTTAGAAAGTGAGAGACGGTACAGGCGTGTCAGGACTGGAGACAGTTAGGGTGCACAGTTCCGCAGAACAATTGCTGGAATCCCATCAGGACCGCTGGCTTTGTTCACATCAAGAGAGCGGAGGGTTTTTAAAACCTCCTTTTGGTGGATGCGCACCACAGGCATTGTGAAATCGCAAGTAGGAATATTAGGTGGGCAGGTATCACCAGCATCGAGATTTTACAATTAAAGGCCCTTTTGGATTCTTAGGGGGTCTCTGTTTTATGTTTTCTTACGATAATTTTTTTACGTCTGTCTGCTGGCACGCTGGCGCTTCTACTGTGCTCGCTACCATAGCAGTGTGTTGTTTACTTCAGAACACGTAGGCAGTAAACACTAGGATAGAAGGAGAGCAAGTAAGTAGACAGTGGACCGCGCGGTCTACTACGCGGTCCGCTTTAGCGGGCCGCGCATCCACGCGCCATACTAGTTTATATATATAGAAGATAGAATAGATAAGGGCCGGTTTCTGAATTGAGAATTTCATGTTGAGTCTGTCTCAAAGACTACTTAAGGACTAATTAAGCAAATTTTTGTTTCTGAATTGATATTGGGCCGGTTTCTGAATTAAGCATTCAAGCAAAAACAGCAAGTTCCAACTCTCAAACCTTAAGCAATATCAATTAAGAAACAAAAATTTGCTTAGTTAGTCCTTAAGTAGTCTTTGAGACAGAGTCAACATGAAATTCTCAATTCAGAAACCGGTCGTGACACTACACTACATAATAACACGGATGACTTGCATTCTCCGTCAGACCATAAATTTTAAGTTCCAACATTCATAGTTTCATCGTTAATCAAAGTCTGATCTGAATCTATTTGGACTTTCATTGATATTGATGGTATTTTTAACATCCCACAATAATGTAATATTGGACGATGGCTCGTAAAATTGCCATGTTTTGAATGATAATAGAATCAATAGCAATATGTATCAAATGGTTCTATAAATAACGACGGATTTTAATAACGGGTCTGATGGTCGAAATCTTGTCGTACCTATCTGTAATCTGGCAGGGTGAAGATTTTTTTACCAGAGTACGCCTGAAGAGCTTCAATTTTTATGCTTTACGAAAGATTCCAGGCTTTATGAGTAGGACAGACAAGACTGGGTGCACTCGGGGTCACCAAATGTCAATGCAGGCCGACCGTCTATTCGTAAATACTAAATACCGGACGCGCGTCAGAGCGACACGTCTGGCACGTCTGGTATTTACCAATCTAGTTCAACGAATAACTCGTCTGGTATTAAGCATTCATTAAATTATGTTCTAGTCTGGTCTCCGTGGAAACTGCCTAGGCGGTGGAAGAACCTACCAAATCGACAAGGCCTGGGATCGCATCACTGGCCAATGCTACGCAAATGAAGCCCAAAAGGAGTACGTATGGAAATGTTTTGATTTTACGTAGGTAAAGGCAAAATTATTGACTATAAACGCAGTAAGTGGAATTGGCCTGAGTGACAAAGCTACATTTGGGTTGGGTTCGAATTTCTATACCTAGCAGCCTTCTCTAACTCATTGGCTATCAAAAAATTAAACCCACTGACATTTATTCTTTACTAGCTGATTCCCGCGACTTCGTACGCGTGGATTGAAGTTTTTTGGTTCCCGCGGGAACTCTTTCATTTTCCGGGTCAAAAAGTAGCCTATGTGCTATTCCAGACTATAATCTATCTCTGTACCAAATTTCATCCAGATCTGATCAGCCGTTGGGGCGTGATTGAGTAACAAACATCCATCCAGACATCCATCCATACATCCATCCATCCAAACTTTCGCATTTATAATATTTATTTGATCCATTGAAGGTTCGCTATGTAAATATAATATTACATTTCATAGCAAACCTTCAATGGATAATAAATATAATATGTCAGTGGCTTTCATTATTCGATAGCCATCTAAGTAAAGTTTTGGTTATATTAGTTCGCCTCGAACTATGAATTGTCTTTATTGATATAATTTTGGCAGATGACGATTGCATAGCGCTGCTTCAGTCTGTCTCACTCTAGTTCTTCACTATTGCTATACACCTCTCATCTGTCAAAATTATCACCCTGCAGGGCGACCGGCTAAAAATGACAGCTACAGTGTAACGATCACAATCACCTCTGATTGGTTAACACTCTTCCACTATTGGACAAAATCCATTGACGCAGCAAAAATACCATAAATTCAGCCAATCGATACTGTAACAATGATTGATGCAGAAGTTACGCAATCGCACTCCTGATAAACATAAGAATTCGCGTTATTAGTCCATACCTATTGGCTAAAAATACGTGGGCTTAGGTTTATGTGGTCCCGTGGGTATTTAATTTTTAGGGTTCCGTACCTCAAAAGGAGAAAAACCCGTATAGAATCACTTTGTTGTCCGTCCGTCTGTGTGTCAAGACCCTTTTTCTCAGGAACGAATCAAACTGAAATTCATGTCTGAGCATTTGATATGAATTTCAGCTTACTTCTACTGTCCCTTAGAGCTGTGAAAAAATCAAATTTCTAAGCCAACGCAATCATAAGATACAGCCGTTTATGCTGCAAATTTTCGACACTCGCAAGGGAATCAAAGCCTTACAGGATACTTCCTGTGAACTCAGAATCTTGTTTAGCACAAAAAGTATGACTTCCCTGGTATGCAACCTATCTCTCTATCTCTCTCTATAAAATCCGTCAAAATCGATTGAACAGATGGGTCGTGAAATCGTACATACTAAGGCTCTGTCATATCGTAAAATTGGCCGGAGTTTTTAAAAGTGGCAGTGTAAAGTATAGTATATCAAACATATTAGTTGACTTATTAGTTTTATGTATGCTTGAAAAAAAAATTTAGTTGTTTTCAAGAACTTTAAGCAGCCATTGACGCAACTTATATTTAAAACACTTTTATCTCTGAATAAAATTATTTTTTAAACATACCCTTTAGTTTGCCTTTTAAAGCAATTTTATTCCTTTAATAAACTAATAATTTCTAAATTTCTCAATTTCTAAATCAAATACACTGTCGGATATTTTTATTGAACAGTAGGTAAATATTTATTTATTTTTACAAATGATTAATTAAATATTTTGCGAGATAATATTATGCTTGTTCGATTTCACTGATCTCGTGAACTGAGTACGACATACCTTCTATGGATTTAATTTGAAAGCATGGATTCTTTGTGACGTTTCAAAAGCACTTGTAAAAGTGTATTTGAACAATAATATTTGTATTTGAATTAACATAATTCTTGTTCGGCTTTGTAAAAGTGTATTTGAACACTAATATTTGTATTTGAATCAACATAATTCTTGTTCGGCTTTGTAAAAGTGCATTTGAACAGTAATATTTTTATTTGAATTAACATAACTCTTGTTCGGCTTTGTAAAAGTGCATTTGAACAGTATTATTTGTATTTGAATTAACATAATTCTTGTTCGGCTTTTTCTAGAATTCTGTACAGGCAGTACTGTGCATCCAAGCGTCTCTATAACGCCTTTGACGTGAGGTGCAACAACATTGCAGCCGCTACCACCGTCGCAACAATGCCTGAAGTCCAGCAAATAGCCTGTCGCACATTTATACCAGTTGGAAACGTAAGTAAAGTAAACAAATACTATTATTCTATTGAGGGACGACGGCCTAGTTGCGAAAACGCATATCAGTCGATTGCGATTGCAGTTACCTAAGCAACGTTGACCCAAGTCGGTAACTGGATGGGTGACCGGATTGGTAGTCCGAATTTGGCCTTTTCGTTTCCTCCGTGTCTCGGAGAGCACGTTAAGCCGTCGGTCTCAGTTATAATCTGTAACATCTGATAATAATCGTTAGCAACCTACCTAATCTTAGTCGAGTCGTATGCGGGAGGACCCTAGGAACCCACTGCATTATTATCCCAAGAAAACCCCTGCCATTATGTTATTAATGGAAAGGGTTTACGACCATCAGTAATGAGGAATACGACGTAGAGAGAGATTAAGTATTTTCTTAAGGGTAAGCGTAATACTAAATTCCACGCAGACAAAGTCCCGGGAATCATAATATAATTATTATAGAGAGTAAATAAAACTTCTCATGCGGACAATATATTATGTCACCTTGTTTGGTTAGGTTAGTTAGAGTAGAGTGATTACTGTTTACATTGTTTGTAACTGATCAGTAATTTTGACGCTGCTAGTATCTGTCAGGATGGCCGAGCGGTCTAAGGCGCCAGACTCAAGGTTCCCTTGCCTACTAAATAGGTGTGAGTTGTTCTGGTCCTCTCTGAGGGCGTGGGTTCGAATCCCACTTCTGACAAACCCTTTTTTTTAACTTTTTTTTTCATAATATTGTGAGTAGGTGTATTTTTTATTTACATAAATCCATACATAATACTATTATTGATTTTGAAGGGTACAGAATCACCTTGCAAACACTTATCTAGGTTTCATAGGAGTTTGATTCTCCAGGTCCTCAACTTTACGCATACAAAAAATCACGTGGATCCATTGTTCGTTTGCGGCGTGATTGAAGGACAAACCAACATACAAAACAATTTCACATTAAATACTAGCTGATGCCAGCGACTTCGTCCGCGTGGTTTTAGTTTTTTTTTAATTCCCGCGGGAATTTCCGGGATAAAAAGTAGCCTATGTCACTCTCCAGGTCCTCAAGTAGGTATACCTATGCCAAAAATCACGTCGATCCGTTGCTCTGATGCGCCGTGATTGCAGGACAAATCAACAAACCGATAAACCAACACCACCAACCAATAAACACACTTTCGCATTTATAATATTAGTATGAAGTATGATGATTAATACCTACCAATTTTACTTTATATTTCTTATAGTTCATGAGAGTCGTAGCCAGTAATGAACCAGTAAACCCAGAGCCAGCAGCGGAAGATCTCAAGGAAGCTCTCTTGAGAGTCTTCGCCAGTATCATTTTTCCGTAGTATATATAGGTACGGACCAGCCATATGTATTGTATCATAATAAACTATGTATTGATTTATAAACAAAGTGATAAGATGTAAAACAGGATGTTTAGAAACTGAAAATAACGAACGTATTCTTTACCTACATAGCTCAAAGGATAAAATCCGAAAGGTCTAGTCTGACCTTACAATAAGACTCTACTAAGTGTCGTCCATCGTAAAAGTGTTCTTCCAAACATAGTTATCTCCTTTGTATAAGTTTAATTTAAGTTGAAATCGATTTGAAATAAGGAGCGTTTTGCTATTTATTAATGTGTAGAGAAAATACGTACTACTGTTCATTCGGTCTTTTTTATTTCCTATGTTCACAACAAATTAATATTTTTATTTACTTAGTATAATACCTGATTAATTAATTAATAGTAGCTTTGAATGTAAAATGAACACATTCCAGTAAAGAAAATGAACTAAAGGCCGGTTTCTGAATTGAGAATTTCACGTTGAGTCTGTCTCAAAGACTACTTAAGGACTAACTAAGCGAATTTTTGTTTCTGAATTGATATTGGGCCGGTTTCTGAATTAAGAATTCAAGAAAAAACAGCAAGTTCCAACTCTCAAACCTTACACAATATCAATTCAGAAACAAAAATTTGCTTAATTAGTCCCTAAGTAGTCTTTGAAGCAGACTCAACATGAAATTCTCAATTCAGAAACCAGCTGTAGGTATATCTTTTAAATACATATGTATAGGATTACATAACTTTTACAATGACGACACTAAACTTAAAACAAGATAGGTATTACCCACTCATCATTAATCATCACATTTGCAAGAATCTAATATATTATTTATTTGCACATATTAATATGATTTTATACTTAGGTATTTATTTATTGTTTAGTTCCACTTAAAACTTAAACATAAACTATGTTATTAATCATAACTTGAGACACATAATAATAATTTATAATAGTAATTACCTACTATGTCTCTTTTGCTTTTCAACTAAGTACAAGTATTATTTATCCTTCATTTATATATTTGTATATAAAATATACACTAAAATTTTGCATTCAGAATAATCTAATAATTACATATTAACTATCGAGTAATCTTATAATATTTTATAATTCTATATAATATAAATCTTTATGTAACACGAACGACTTGGCTTTCATATATGATCCGATAAGATTTCTTTTTTTTAATTTTGTCAATAAAGATGTATCCAATCAATTATACGAAATTACGTGTTTTATTTTACAAATTCTATCATTAGTTATGAATTCCTTTTTTACCGCTAAGCGATTAAAAAAATAACTATAATAAATAACCTATGAAATTTATATTTTAGCATGTAATTATAACTTTAACTAACACGAAATAACTTGCACGTAACGATAACGTAGTTTATTGTACTTTCTTAGTAAAATTACACGGTTCGACGCACTTTAATCCTACTTTGGATCTGTAGAGAACTTGTAGCAACTAATGTTCACATAAACAGCGAACTTACAAAAGGGAACTTACAAAGTTACTAATAGTTCTACTTATTGAGAAATAATTAAACTTTAAATAGCAGGCAATCTTTTATCAACTCTGAAATTGTAACGACCGGTTTCTGAATTGAGAATTTCATGCTGAGTCTGTCTCAAAGACTACGGACTAATTAAGCAAATTTTTGTTTCTTTGAGACAGACTCAACATGAAATTCTCAATTCAGAAACCGGCCCTAAGTGAAGTATGCTTTTGAGAGTGTTTTGAGAGTATACTCTGCTTGATCAAATTATTATCAGTAGGTATTAAATTATTTGAAACTTAAGTATTAAAAAGTGTTTTTGAGTAGTTTTTAAGTAGTATATCGTGTTCATGGAGTCGAATAATCCCTAGTAGTACGTAAGTAAATGTTATCAAAGAACACACTTCAACGCACAACTTCAAACACCCACTTCTAACTTTTTATAAAATAGTTTTTAACCTGGATAGGTGAAATTCTGCACAGAGGTTCTCTCTCTACTGCAGCTACTGTAGGCAAGGAATAAGCGATGTTTCCAAAAAATGTAGCTAATAGGTACCTACTTAGCATTTCATGCATGCGTACATAAATATATTATAAAATAAATTAGATAAACTAGCATATAGATATAACTTTAATAATATCTTATTATCGATTTCATTATTTTCTGAACCACCATGACTTCATGATGTTTCATGACACCACTGAAACACCATGAGATAGATCCAACAAGTTTCAGAACCTTACTCTATAAAACTCTTACCTCTCTATAATACGTTTTATTTATTGATTGACAAAAACAATTTTACATATGAATGAATTCTTTGATCCCAAAAGCCTTGTCGGCTTGCCTCCGTGTAGGTATAAATTTGTATAAAATAGAGATTACAAAGTATCATCGAGATAAAAAGTAAAAGTTGAAAGTATCATCAAGTAAAAGCAATTTTTTACTCATTTGCTGTTCCCTTTAAATAAAATTATACGCTCCGTTGAATTTTCATTCCGCTTTAGATCGCAATTGAAATCTTAAGAAAAGTATATTGCTCTATACAGTGTTATTATAGGAAATTAGAAATATGTCTAATTTCTCAGACTAGATTTACAATATACTTACATTGTAAACGTTGTACCTAATAGGTATTCGTCGTCATTTCAACCGTTAGATGTTCTTCTGCTTGGATTTCGAGAGAAAATTGTTTGGTCTTGTGTGGTTTGCCTCCCGCGGCTTTTAGCTGTTCGCTGCCTATCTAGTGTTCTATTTTTTAATTTTATTAGTTTTACCATTCATCGTACAGGTCAAACGAGTAGAGGTTTTTTTTTCGATGGCGGATTTATCTTGACTAGTTCTTAGCTATGTTTGATGATTGGTATTATGAGCTCTTTACCCAGCGCAGCCAAACCAGCATCGGGGTCTCAGTCATAATATATTTGACATTTTAACAGTTGCAGGGTTATAATATATTCTAATCATTGATAATCCGCTAAAGCAAAAAAGCAGAAAATTCTATGTGGTCCAAGTTACAAGTAGCTTGTGATATTCACCGCCCAAATTCTCTCCGCCGTGCCACAACGCCACACCACGCACAAATCTTCCAAATTACTCTCAACGTGCGTTTCACTCCGACACCAGACAATCCTCAGCAGGATCTCTTGGCTTATGGGGCGGTGAATATATAGCTACACGTGCAACCTACACGTTGTACCACATAAATTTGTCTGCTTTGGCGGATTATAGCGAATTAAGCTTTTTGTTCCTTGATTATCATGGACTTCCGCCTGCTTCTATCCAAAATAAGTATTCTATTTGGCGCATATCATTTCCAGCTATGTATCTACGCAAAAAAAAGCAGAAACGTTGGCTCGGTCCCGTTCCCTGGAAATGCAATAAAATGAATGTTTAATTTCGGAATGAATGCACAAACTATGAGCACACACGACGGCGTTATGCAAGTTGCCGCGTTTGCGTTTCTTATTGTGTTTCGTATGAAAGGTACAATGCGGCTGAAAAAGTTATAACAGTTCTATTTCAACGCGCGCAAAGAGTTTTGTAGTTTTTCCGACGGAGAAAGAGTTATTTGGTGCGTGTAAACTGTCTTTTGTTTTGGTTTTAATTATAAGAATCCATACTAATATTATAAATGCGAAAGTGTGTCTCTCTGTCCGTCGGTCTGCCTGTCTGTCTGCTACGCCCCATTCGTTCTACTGATTTTGATTAAATTCGGTACAGGGATGGGTTGTATCCCGCGGAAGGATATAGGTTACTTTTTATCCTGGAAAATCAAGGAGTTCCCACGGGAATTGAAAAACTTAATCCACGCGGACGATGTCACGGGAATCATGTAGATATGAATAATAATATAATAATAGTACAATAATTAATTTATTTGTAACTAAATGATTCCCGCGAGTTCGTCCGCGTGGACCAAGTTTTTTCGATTCCCGCGGGAACTCTTGAATTTTCCGCCTAGCCTATGTCCTTCCCCGGGATACAACTTATCCCTGTACCAAATTTCATCAAAATCGGTTGAACAGATACATTTTATGATTCCCGCGGGAACCTTGGCATTTTCCGAGATAAAAAGTAGCCTATGTCCTTCCCCGGGATACAACCTATTCCTGTACCAAATTTCATCAAAATCGGTTGAAAAGATGGGCCGTGAAAGCGCGGCAGACAGACAGACACTTTTCGCATTTATAATATTACTAGATGATTCCCGCGACTTCGTCCGCGTGGACCAAGTTTTTTCGATTCCCGCGGGAACTCTTGAATTTTCCGGGATAAAAAGTAGCCTATGTCCTTCCCCGGGATACATCCTACCCCTGTACCAAATTTTATTAAAATCGGTTGAACAGATAAATTTTTTGATTCCCACAGGAATCTTTGAATTTTCCGGGATACAAAGTAGCCTATGTCCTTCCCCGGGATATAACCTATCCCTGTACCAAATTTCATCAAAATCGGTTGAACAGATGGGCCGTGAAAGCGTAGCAGACAGACAGACAGACAGGCACACTTTCACATTTATAATATTAGTATGGAAGTATGGAAGTATGGATTATAGTAAGTATGGATTAAGTCGAATTTAGCATAGCTTAGCAACGTAGTTCTCTGGTGGAATCCTAAGTATTGTCAAGTTCTTTAACCTCCTATCAATCAAATCAAATCAACAAAACTTTCGCATTAATAATATTAGTAAGACTAATATTATAAATGCGAAAGTTTGGATGGATGTATGGATGGATGTATGAAAGGGAACTCCTTTGTTTTCCGGGATGAAAAGTAGCTTATGTGTTATTCTAGACTATAATCTATCTCTGTGCCAAATTTCATCCAGATCCGTTCAGCCGTTCGGGCGTGATTGAGTAACAAACATCCATCCATACATCCATCCATCCAAACTTTCGCATCCATACTAATATTATAAATGCGAAAGTGTGTCTGTCTGTCTGTCTGACTGTCTGCTACGCTTTCACGGCCCATCTGTTCAACCGATTTTGATGAAATTTGGTACAGAGATAGGTTACATCCCGGGGAAGGACATAGGCTACTTTTTATCCCGGAATTGAAGAGTTCTTGCGGGAATCAAAAAACATTAATCCACGTGGACGAAGTCGCGGGCATCATCTAGTTTGTTATAAGGAAGTGATGAATACATTGATTTCGTGCAAGTTTCGAGTCCACGTTTCCACGAAACGAAGTTTCCACGGAAATATCCATGTGAGCCTTCAATAGAATACTTGCCGCTACGTGCCGCACCGCGCTGCGCCACTGTAGTTGTTGTAGACCTTTCTGCGGCATAGAGGTCAAAGAAACTAGAAGTATTCAGGCGAGAGGTTAATACGTGCAGTAATTTATCGCCTTTGTCTGAAACTCTGGAAGATATACGCTCCAGTTCCAACGTGTCTCCGTATATCTTATGCGGCGGGAGAAAATATCTAGTTATCTGTTACATTGAATAACTAGAACTATATTATACAGCTAAGTGAATTTTCGTTTTAAAAAGTTGGTGGATAGAATAGGTAATTTAGATATTGTTTCGTTATGGTCGACTTTCGAGTTTTACAAATATAATCCTTATTTTTGGAATGTCAAGGTACGTAACATCGTATATTTTATTGTATAGTCACATGTCACAAAAAAGCAAATCGATCCGTTTCTTTATTACGGCATGTTTGAAGGACAAAGCAATAAACAAACACACTTCGCGTTTATACACAATATGAGTATGACATAACTATTTTTATCAAAAATTGGGTTTGGTAGGCAGAGGCGCATCGAGTTTCTTTCTAGTTTACCGGTTTTTCTCGGTAGGAATACCATTCCGAACCAGTGGTAGATTCACTCGATTCAAAGGCACATTATTTATTTAGGGTTTATTTGAATAAAAAATATGAGTTTGAGTATGAGACGGACGGACATAATGAAAATGCAACCAAGTTAACAGGGGAACCTCGCAGTGCTGGGTCAAGTATATTTTAATCTGCGCAACTTTAAAAAAACTTTAGCAGAGATTTTAGGGGGAGCTTTTCTGTGTGAATTTAAATCAAAGGGCGCGCTTAAAAGCCGTGACGAAGTTTTAAAAATTTCCGTTGAAAATAAAGAATCTTGCACTCACCTGGAGCCATGCTCTCCCGCTGTTTGAGTAGCTGATATAAAATTCACCCGTTCCACAGGGAATTTTAGAAAAAAGAGGAGTAAGATTACTTAAAAATTTCCTACCTTCGAGTTTTGCAGCGCATACCGTATCCTTGTTTTGTAATGCAAATACGGTAGGCAATTAACCAAAGTGAGTTTTTTTTAGTAAACAAAACTAGGTATTTCCACGTATATGTACATACCAATCTATTGAAAGGTGGGTTTGAGTTCATTGATTTGCACTAGCATGTTCTTTGGCAAAGAAAAATATTCTCTACCAGTCTGAAACCCAATATGTTTTTTTATTTTTTTTTGCACGAAATATCGTCTGAAACTAATAGAAAAAAGTGGACAAAGGTAACGCTTATCTCTTAAAAGAAATCTCTTCCAGCCTTCCTTGAAAGTAAGTAAGGTGAAATTGTGAAGTGGTATACCTAGGTACAAAAATAACATATGTATTTAGCTCCCTTTACGTAGGTATGCTTGTTAGTTGTTAAACAGTTGTAATTTTTTTACGATCAAAATATTTGTCCCAGGTTTAGGTACCTAGGTACTAGGCTAAAGTTATGACGATAGGTGTTCCACTTTCGTGCCTCAGAGAGCATGTAAATCTGTCTGTCCTGCGCCTTATCTCTCTCTGGTCGTGACGGATTTTCCATCCTGTCGGGCTATGAAAGTAATAAAATAGAGAATGCATCTTTGTATGTTTACGCAGTGCGCACATACTAGTGCACTAATAACGCCCGCGCATGTGGCTAATGGCTTTATGGAGTTTGGCAGGTGTAGCGATAAACTCTTCTTTTTATTAAAAAAAACATAGTCTTTATTGCAGAATTAAATATTTTTACAATTAAAATGTATTTTATATGTATTGAAATAAAACTTAATTAGCATTAATTATATGTAGAGGAGAGTAACTAAACTATGTGGGCTAGTGATTTAATATGGGCACAGAATAGGTAATATATAGGCTAGTATACTAACAATTCTCGAAAACCTACAATCGAAAGACGCAACAAACGACGATCGTCTATCGCATTCATTCGCTCTAACATCGCAGCAGGGGTCTTCTCCGGTTGGCCCGTGAGGTCCAATCGGGGGTACGGGCTTCGAGGCCTGGCCTCATTACCCGGGCGGGGCGCGGGGTAACATTGTACCCCGGTGATTCTCTTTGAGCCGTGTGTTGGCTAGGGCCTGCCTTGAAGGCTACGGGCCCCTGGGCCTGGTGTCATCTCTGGTGTTGGGTCCACCCTGGGGGTGACGTCGTCACCGCCGCGTGCAGGACCCGTGTCATGTCCAGGTATTTCGGCGCTGCGGGAAGTGGGGTCGCTATCGCGCGCCGAGATGGTGTTAGAGCCGGTGGACTCCGCGCTGCGGGCGATATGGACGCCGTCGCGCGCGGAGTCGGTGTCAGGCCGGTGTGTGTCGCGTCGTCGTCGTCGCTACGATCATCTGCGTGCCGCGTAGGCGAAGGCGATCGTAGGAGCTCACGAGGTAGTGGACGCCCGGTCGGAGGTCGGGTGTTCGGCGGTGCGATCCCGTGGAGGTGTTCGTACGGTCCGTTGTCCGCGCGCGCAAACATGCGCCGCGCGAGCGTACGGACGTACTCCTCCACGGTGGGCGTCTTGAGGTCGCGATGGATTACGTCTCATCGCACTCACTCATTCTCGTCAGTCGCGCGCGAGCTGTCGCCAGTGTCGGCCATACTTGTGTGGCTGCTGTCGAAAAATTTTCTGCGTTACGCATCAATGTGTTATTTATGAAAATTAAGTCTAAATACTGTAACTATGTCTTTTGTTGCAGAATATAAGTTGAATTTTATGATTTTCGGTTGTTTTATTGTTTGCTATAAATATGATTTGTAAAGTACATGATCAAGTTGATTTTAGTTAAGAATTTCGAATAGGTATGGGCTATGACTATGGTCCTGAATATGGGCTAGCCCATATTTAGCTATTAGTATTTAAGGTGTGGTCTAGGTCTGAGACTCAAACAGAAGAATCTACTTCTGGAACTGGACATGAACCATATGACTGTCAACCTTCGTCTTCCGGAATTGATCGTAGCAGTCTAGGTCTAGTATCTCCTTATCTCATAAGTCCCGTGCCAAAAAAGTCAGAAAGACATCTAATAGAGGTAGAAAAGCTGCTGTGACCTCGGTTATAACTTCGTCTCCATATAAAAATGACCTTATTGAAACAAATAATAACAAAATTGAAAAAGAAAATAAAACAAAAGAGAAGAAACCCAAGCAAAAGAATAGAAGTATAGGAAATAAGAAAGCCAAGACCGAGGACAAAAGTGAAGGTGAAGAAGATATCCAATTTGATTCAGATAGTGAGCCCGATGCCCCTATAGAAAGAGAGGCTCCTGACACTACCGATGCAGCGTGTATGTTTTGTCAGGAACTTTTTTCCGAAAACACAGCAGGAGAACTGTGGGTCAGATGCACATAATGACTGTGCTGGGCCAGAGTTTGACACCTGGATATGTGATTTTTGTAAGTAAATTATGTGACTTCTTCCATCTTCCAAAGTAATTTGATCTCTTATAAGATAAATATTTATAATTGTTTATTTTCGTATTGTAAGTTTCTATTTGTAGCCTATGTTTGAGTACCTGTTCCATATTTAGCGATATTTTGTTTAATGCTCAATTTGATAATATACTCATTATAATATTAAGAACATAAGATTGTTACTTAGCTCTTTAAAAATGTAGGTATGTGTGATTATGTTGACGTCAATAAATAGTTAATTTTTAATAAGTTTTTTATTTTTGAGCCAAAAATAAAATGGCAGACCATATTTCGTTACTCTCCTCTAAATAAAATAAACTGAAATCTCAATTAAAAACTAAAATCTAAAAATTATTTAATCATCGTCAATGATGCATAGTGCTCAAGATGCTGACAGCATTGTCTCTTTGGATGGTGTGGTCAAACTAATTCTTTAGCCAAGCCTTGGACAAAGAATTAGTTTGGCCATTAGGTAATTTTAAGATTTTAGTTTTTAAATTAGATTTTAGTTTATTTTATTTATCAGCTCTTGCATCTCCAGTAGACTCGATAACCTTTTTAACTCTTTTTAGGGTTCCGTAGCCAAATTTGGCATAAGAACATAAGATTGTTACTTAGCTCTTTAAAAATGTAGGTATGTGTGATTATGTTGACGTCAATAAATAGTTAATTTTTAATAAGTTTTTTATTTTTGAGCCAAAAATAAAATGGCAGACCCTATTTCGTTACTCTCCTCTAAATAAAATAAACTGAAATCTCAATTAAAAACTAAAATCTAAAAATTATTTAATCATCGTCAATGATGCATAGTGCTCAAGATGCTGACAGCATTGTCTCTTTGGATGGTGTGGTCAAACTAATTCTTTAGCCAAGCCTTGGACAAAGAATTAGTTTGGCCATTAGGTAATTTTAAGATTTTAGTTTTTAAATTAGATTTTAGTTTATTTTATTTATCAGCTCTTGCATCTCCAGTAGACTCGATAACCTTTTTAACTCTTTTTAGGGTTCCGTAGCCAAATTTGGCAAAAACGGAACCCTTATAGATTCGTCATGTCTGTCTGTCTGTCTGTCCGTCCGTATGTCACAGCCATTTTTTTCCGAAACTATAAGAACTATACTGTTGAAACTTGGTAAGTAGATGTATTCTGTGAACCGCATTAAGATTTTCTTACAAAAATAGAAAAAAAAACAATAAATTTTGGGGTTCCCCATACTTAGAACTGAAACTCAAAAATTTTTTTTTCATCTAACCCATACGTGTGGGGTATCTATGGATAGGTCTTTACTGATACCACACTACATGTAAGTATGTAGGTATGTACCGAGCAGGCGTTACCACTAGTCGCTATGGGACTCAGTAAAACTCTGGATACACGTCAAATAATTTATTAAAAGGTCTAATTCGCGCGACACTCGGGTGGTAACTGATGCAACCCTACTGGCTTCATACGATGCATTTTCGCGGTCAGCGAATTGCGATCGTATGAGCTTCAACATAATATGTCGCTACATCAACCACCCCCTTTTTGAAAATAAGGGTTATAATATCGCTTATAAGATAGGTTAAGTATACATTAAAAATGCAATAGTTTGCCACAATGCAACATGATACACTTGTTTTGACAAAACAATCTCAGTCAAGTTCCATTGTCATAACAATTTGCTAATGCAACAAAGATCAGTAAGGTATACATACACTGGAATTATAATAACAAAATGCGATTAGCTAGAAAGGTAAATGTAAAAGTACAAAAAGATAATTATACAATGTATACTCTATAGTCATAAGGTAAATTAAATGTATATAAAAAAATTTGTAAAAATAAAATATATAATAATAATATATAATAACTTTAATACCTTATCGTTTTATTCAACGATTTCCTATGTGTAGGTTAACACTACAGTCTACATTTTATAATTTCGACACAGATTGTTAGTAATTAAGTACATAATTTTTGGATTAAAATACCTAATAGGTAAAATAAATTTTGAAACTGGTATCTTAAAGGTACACACTACACACGCAGTAGGAGCTTACTAGATTATAGCACACGGACAAATTACGCGTATTGGGTAGCAACAGGAACGGGGTTAGGTGTGGAATTCACGACCGCTGCTGGTGCTGCTACCGACGGCTGCAACACTTGCACGTGGGTAAGAGGTGGAGCTGCCCCCGTAACTTCCTCGCGGAGCCAAGCCCTTATGCGGCTACGGAACTGCCGCCGAATGCCTCGCCGAACCTTCCGGATCATGGCACAGCCCACGATGAAAATGAGTAATCCGACAATAACCATGGTCATGATGCTTTGTCGGGACATGTGCGCCTCTACCTCCGTGGAATTTTGAGCAATTATAATTTGTTCGTTCTTAGACTCTTTCGACTGGTTCTTTCCCATGTTCGTAAAGATCATGGACGTGTGTGTACTACCGAATTTCGCCAATTACTGAGATTCCAAAAATTATGTTCACATGGAAATAAAAATTTAACCTAAAAAAATTTCGACGTAAGTAAATCTCTGAACTCGTGAAAATTGATTCAGCATTTGTAATCTCCGTTCAAATCTCGACCTTAAATTCAAGTCTATAATGTCAAACTAGTGTCTATAAATCTATAAAGTAGGACATATAATTACAATAAACATAAAATCTAATCTTACATATTTATTGAACTAAGTACTTACTGCGTAGTTACATACAGCTAGGTAGGTACTTTGGCTTGTAAAATAATGTGCTAGACATGCACAACTTGCGTTTGCATTACAGTGCACTAGTTTCGATTACTTACTTTACCTAACTACCTATCCAACTATAGTATTGTCTGTCCGTAATATAGCATTATCCTAGCCTACTTTAAAAGATTATAACTATACTATTACTAGAATACATACATTACTAGTTACTACCATGCCTTGAATGGCCTGTATGATATAAAATAGGTAAAATAGGTAGGATATACTCTTGTAGGGATATAAATTATATACTTAAATCTACACTTACCTCAGTACTTACATATCTAAACTTATATGTTAAAACGCGCTGGAGGGCGTACGACACGACCACTGCGGGTTCTCTTACAAGGTATAGAGTTGCTAGAAGCGCTTGGAGCGTGGTCGGGTATTACGTCGCAGCTATTACTGGATGTGTTACTAGAAGAAACAAAGTTCATACCTATTGGTTCGTTAAGTACATACGCTGGCTTAAGCCTATCTATGGATACATTAATACATCTACTAGGTAGCTGTACTTTAAAAACTTTTTTTTCTCTACTTAATACACGATAGGGACCGTCGTAGGGAGGTTGTAAGGGTTTACGAACAGCGTCTACCCTAATAAAAACATATTCACAAGAGTTTAAGTCTGGGTGAATAAACAAAGTACGTGAATCACGTTGCTTAGCTGGAACAGATCTCAGCTTTCTTATCTTATCACGTAACTCCTGTACTAAAGTGTGAGGATCTGACGCTTCGGACTTAGCCGATACAAAAAAATCACCTGGCAACCTAAGAGTACGTCCGTAAGTCAGTTCCGCGGCGCTAAGATTAGAATCGCTTCGTAATGTGGTTCTGAGCCCTAATAAAATCGTAGATAACTCATTGACCCACGAAGTATTATTCAGTCGAGCTTTGAGAGCAACTTTGAGAGATCTATGCCACCTCTCGATAGCTCCGTTACTCTGGGGATGATAAGGACTGCTCCTGACTCTATGTACACCCATGCACTTCATGAGCTCGGAGAAAAGACTACTTTCAAAATTTCTACCCTGGTCAGATGTCAGATACCGACAAATTCCAAATCTGGTGAACCATCCGTCGTAGATTACCTTAGCTACTGTCTCTGCCGTCATATCGCGAATGGGGAAAGCTTCAGTCCAATGAGTGGTCCTATCGATTATGGTAAGTAAGTACCTGTATCCGTCCTCTGACGTCGGCAATGGACCAACAATGTCAGTATGAATATGCTCAAAGCGTCCAGCTGGTGCTAATTGACCTAAACCGGACACAGTGTGACGTTGAATCTTTGCCCTCTGGCATTGAATGCAAGTCTTTGCCCATTTATTGACATCTTTGTTCATACCCGGCCAAAAATAACGCTGGCATACTAGCTTACGTGACGTATTGATTCCGGGATGGCTTAAACTATGGACCAGATCAAAAGCTAATTTACGAAATTGTTTAGGTAAATACGGTCTAATATTGTCAGTTGACGTTTCGCAAAAAATTTGTTTCGCAATATTAGGTACATGTATCTTTTTAATGTTAACGTTGTTACTATCATCATATTTCCATTGTGTAACATAAGTATCGGCACACTGGGCGGTAGCAATTGCTTCGTAATCCAAACTACTTGGACATGTTATTGTCTCTATCCTACTCAACGAATCAGCAACTACGTTATCATTACCTACAACGTATTGAATATCTGTTGTGAACTCGCTAATGTACATGAGTTGTCTGGTTCTACGTGGCGTTTCTTTATCGCTAGACAGTTTAGAAAATGCATATGTTAGAGGCTTATGATCTGTAAAGATGGTAAGCGCTCTTCCTTCAAATATTTTTCTAAAATGAATGATAGCTAAATATATTGCTAATAACTCGCGATCGTACGTGCTATACTTAGTCTGCGTATCTGTTAGTTTACGCGAAAAATAACCTAATGGTTTCCAATGACCGTCGACTAATTGTTGTAATACGGCACCCACACAAGTATTTGATGCATCCGTCATCAACGCTAGTGGTGTATTAAATACGGGATAAGACAAAGTCGCGGCTTCCTGAAGGCTTTTCTTACAGTTCAAGAATGCTACATTAGTTGCGTCGTCCCACACGATTAATGACTTATCGTTCTTTTTCGCGACCCCAATGTGCTTCACAAGCTCAGCCTGATGTGCCATAGCATTGGGTAAATGAGGTCTATAAAAATTAACCATACCAATAAACCTTCTGAGCTGTGCTACCGTTTCGGGTCTAGGGAAATCGACGATGGCCTTAACTTTATCAAGCGATGGCTTAATGCCTTCGATGGTCACCTCATGCCCTAAGAACTCGATGTGTGACTGTCCGAATGAGCACTTCGCTAAGTTAATTGTAATGCCATAATCATTCAGACGTTTAAATAAGGCCTCAAGATGCCGTTCATGCGTACAACTCGAGTCACTAGCTACAATGACGTCATCAAGATAACAAAATATGAATTCTGAACTAGGTTCAAAAGTTCCATCCGTGCGTTCGATTCCTAATCCCTGTAAAACAGTATTGTTCATGAAGCGTTGAAAAGTCTGTGCTGCATTGCGCAAACCAAATGACATTCGGGGAAATTCATACAGCCCGAAGGGTGTAATAATCGCGGTCTTTTCGACATCTTCAGGAGCAACTGGAATACAATGGTACGCTCTATTTACATCAATTTTACTGAAAACACGTTTTCCTGTTAAAACAAAAGTAAAATCGTGCAATCGCGGAATTGGGTACCTGTCGGGCTTCGTAACAGCATTCAGTCGTCTGTAATCTCCGCACGGTCGGATTTCTCCGTTCTTTTTCGGAACTATGTGTAACGGACTTGACCATGCACTCATCGAAGGGCGACAAATTCCCAATTCTTGCATTACGCGAAATTCTTCACTAACCTTTCTGTACCTGTCGGGAGGCAGGGGGCGCGCACGCGCATGTACGGGCGGCCCGGTCGTCTCTATATGGTGAAACACTGTATGCTTAGGAGTATCCTTGAAAGAAACAGGTTTTGTTATTTCAGGATATTTTGACAAAAGGTTAAAATAGGGATGTGACGTATCCAAGGTATTCAAGGTAGGTTGAAAACAAGATACAATTGAACCTATAATATTTAAATTAGTTACTTCGTCTATTAACTTACGATTACTTAAATCAACTAACAGTTTATGGTGAATTAAAAAATCTGCACCTAAAATAGGTTGATTTACTGCAGCCAATACAAATGTCCAACGATACGGTCTACGCATTTTCAAGTCCAACACTAAAGTCTTTACACCAAAAGTTTTTATTTCCGTACCGTTCGCTGCATATAGTTTGTATCCAGCACTGTTATAACTATTATACCTAAGTTTACGAGCAGGAAGCACAGAGACGTTCGCACCAGTGTCTACTAAAAATCGTAACCCGGTCGTTTGGTCGATTACACAAAGACGGTTGCTACTTACAGGTTGGGTACAGTTACCCGTCACTGACTGTACCTCTAGCAGTTTTCCTCCTTCTTCCAGCTGCAGGGTGGCACGCACTTATGCGCTTTATCCTTATAGCGGAAATGGTAAAAACACTGCCAATCTGGTTTTCGCGATGCTTTTTTCTGTGCACTAGGCGACCTTCCTCTACTCTGACTACGGCTTCGGAACCTGGTGCGCAGGGAACCACGTTGCAGTCCATCTATTCGCTTGTCGATTCTCTTTATCTCGTTAATGATAGCCGTAGAGTCACACGAACAGCTTGTATGAGCGGTAGGCGTCGTTTTCACTTCCGAGATTAGTTGAGTAGCACTTACAGCTGTTGTCTCCATCACCTTATCTGCAATTCTTGCTAGCACGTCCAAGTCGCTCGTCTCGGTGACTGCAATTATGCCACGCGTAGCAGAGGGTAAGTGGCCTTGCCATAAAATTTTTAGTGTTTCATCAGGAATTTTATTTCTCGCTAGTTCCCGCATTCGCCGGAGTAGTTGAGTCGGCCGCTGATCTCCCAACTCCATTTCGTTAAGCAACTTTTGTAGTTGCCGCACTTCGGTTTCTTCATACACAGCAAGGAGGCGCGCTTTTAAAGCCTCGTACTTTTGGGTTTCAGGTGGGGAAATAAGTATATCAGTCACTTGTTGAATTGCGTCCTTAGATAATTTTGTAATAACAAGATTGTAACGTGCCTCATCTGACAGCTTCTGGGGAGCCAATACAGCTTCTATTTGTAAAAACCACAGTCGTGGGTGGTCTGACCAAAATTCAGGCACTCTTGAAGTCACCGTAATCGCCGCCATTCCAGAAATTCCTTCTTCCTTCACCTGGGCCGTGGGACCGGGTGCCAGCCCGAGCCCTATTTGTCCCGATGGTTGTGGGTTCATTTCGAGTCGTTCGGGGTCACCAATTTACTGATACCACACTACATGTAAGTATGTAGGTATGTACCGAGCAGGCGTTACCACTAGTCGCTATGGGACTCAGTAAAACTCTGGATACACGTCAAATAATTTATTAAAAGGTCTAATTCGCGCGACACTCGGGTGGTAACTGATGCAACCCTACTGGCTTCATACGATGCATTTTCGCGGTCAGCGAATTGCGATCGTATGAGCTTCAACATAATATGTCGCTACAGGTCTTCAAAAATGATATTGAGGTTTGTAATATCATTTTTTTCTAAACTGAATAGTTTGCGCGAGAGACACTTCCAAAGTGGTAAAATGTGTGTCCCCCCCCCTGTAACTTCTAAAATAAGAGAATGATAAAACTAAAAAAAATATATGATGTACATTATCATGCAAACTTCCACCGAAAATTGGTTTGAACGAGATCTAGTAAGTAGTTTTTATAATAATTTAAAATTTACTACAAGTTTGTACGGAACCCTCGGTGCGCGAGTCCGACTCGCACTTGGCCGGTTTTTTATGTTGGGACTTTTCCAAATTACCTTGTATTATGTAATGAGTACGAATTTCAGAATTTATGCCTCCTTCGTTGGTCGAGAAAGAGTTTAGCCAAGTTGCCACACAATTCATGTAATTGTATTGAATTTCAGTCTTTGTTCACGCAACGAGCGGGTCGAAAAGTTCCCAACTCTGTGGCAACGGGGTGTAAACAGTTGTTTTGTTTTCTAAGGGTTCTGCTTGACATTGTGAAATTCTGTGGCGATTGTGTAAGCAAGGGGTTCAATTGATATACCTAATAAGCTAATAAGCGTTATATATTACTAGCTGATACCCGCGACTTCGTTCGCGTGGCTTAAGTTTTTTTATTCGTGAACTTCTTGATTTTCCGGGATAATAAGTCCTGCGTCACTCTCCAGTTCCTCAACTATACCCCTGCCAAAAATCACGTCGACCCGTTGCTCCGTTGCGGCATGATTGAAGAACAAACCAACAAACAAACACACTTTCGCATTTATAATATTAAGTATGATTTGAGCGTATAATTATGTATAATATTTTATTCTGAGATTGCCTGTAATTGTTCTTTGTTCGTTCCCGAGATGCATCATGCAACCTGAATGAACAAATAGACAGTATAATATTACTGGATTAAAATACGTAGATTTTCACGCACATTTTCAAGTACCTAGTACTAGGTTCAAGATTGATTAAAGTAGATTATGTTTACGCACGCAATCGGGGATTCCATAGTTTGTAACTACATGTCTGTGTAAAAAGGCTGTCCAGATCCGTTAAAGCACCACGAAGCCACGAACAGGCACTTAAGTAAGTAGGTATAAAGATCCAATTTATTATAACACTTTTTTTATTCCATTAAGTAGTAAAAATAAATTTATTATAGGTATGGATTCTTGCGCATCTGTGGTATAAAGGCAGCTTTATACGCTTGAGCTATCGAGGCTTAACCTAAATAAACGGCCTTTAGTTGTTCGTGTAAGAATATTTGGCAGATAGAATGCCGGGCGGTCGTCAAGTAACACCCGATAAAATATTTGTTGAACGTTGGACCCACTATGGATGAGTTGGGAAGAACGGGGATAAGGCTGTTGAGTTTAAAAAAATATATATATATAGCGAGCAAACGAGCAGGGTCACCTGATGCTAAGTGATTACCGCCACCCATGAACATTTGCAGCACCAGAGGAACCGCCATTGCGTTGCCGGCTTGTGAGATATTTGTTTATCTTGCCTATAAAAAGCGTGACGATATATTATTCTGGTAACACTGACATACTGACATAGTATCATGACTGTTATGCCCCTAACCGGCTAGCCCTCCCCATAGGATGCATGGAGATTGCAGTTAAGGGCTAACTTGTAGTGGAATAAAAAATTTACGTATTATAATCTGGGTGTAGAAAATTTAGTGTAAGTTCTCTCTATGACGGAGACTACGAAAATATTTTCAGATAATTCCATATTCCTATCTACTAAGCATTTTCTAACCCAATGTCTAACTAGTATTAAGTAGCAGGCAAGTATAATATTTGCATCTATCTATAGTCTATACCCATCAAATATATGACAATATTCTGCTTATGGTATTAGAAATATCAAAGGATTTGTAGTTGTTAACTTCTCTTGATATTATTATATAGAAATCTATCAAAAAAGAAAAATTATTACTGTATTGCCCTATTCGTAGTTTTATTGTCTTTTTTATTTCCTTGTAATTGTGTGCAGTAAAGATTTAAATAAATAAATAAATTATTTGCATCCATTCGCTAGAATAAAGAATTTTTTGCATTTTTCTACTTTAAAATAAACTTTAACTTTTTTAATTATTAAATCGAGGGTATATCCCTACAAGTCTAGCCGAACTGCATCGTATACAAAACGTGAAGCAGTCGGTGGTAAGGATCTAAATATTTGATCGACGCTAGGAGACTGGAGAGGACTTAGAAACTTTTGCTTATTTATTACGGGCAAAGGAGCATTTTCCCTGTAAAAGTGACTGTACATCACGAAACGCCTCGTAACAGGTGCAAGAGCCGCACGAGACGGTAAAGCGTACAGTTTACACACCGAGTGTACAGTTTTGAATATTTAGGGAGACTAGAGCATTTTGGTGGGCGAATAAAAGAAACGAGCGTGCGTAGAGGTGTCGATCGGTCCTGTCAACTTTAGTGTTTCGGTGTTAAAAATTGGTTTTAACCTATTTTTTTTTCTTGAAGCCATTTTCCACTTCAGTTCCGTTATCTATGTCACGTATGAAACACATAATATCTAGTTTATTCCCTCGAAAAACATTCCCCATCTAAATATTGAAACGTCCGCAGCACGAAGATGCATCGTTCGCGAAATGTAAAACAGCCTGTCGTGCGTCTGAATATTAAGAGGCT
Organism: Erebia epiphron; assembly: GCA_963932025.1. NCBI lineage: Eukaryota > Metazoa > Arthropoda > Insecta > Lepidoptera > Nymphalidae > Erebia > Erebia epiphron. The sequence goes on from OZ009946.1 coordinate 29,739,096, forward strand.
CGTGGGAGGCTGCCGAATTTTTACTTATTCACAGTGTTTACGACTTGGAAGATGCAGTTTTAGCAGGGAAACCTCTTGTGACTAGTGTCTTCTTTACTTAGTCATGTCCACTAATAAGTAGACTCCTTATTCTGTGGCCATTTCCGTACTAATAGTGTAAATGCAAAAGTGGGCGATAGTATGTCTATCTGTTGATCTGTCTGCCTGTTTTTGTCAGTGTATAATAATATTATACGTCTCATATTATAAACACGAAAGTTATCCTGTCTATCTATTACCACGGCTGTTTTCTTCGCGCAACTTTTCAACCGAGTTAGACATAATTTAAAAGAGACATGATATTAATAAATGTATATGTCACCGTAAGATTGCAAAGACCGTTGGATTGTAATCTAACTAGCGATATTGTAAACTTTCGACAGATTACAATTTAACGCATTATTTTCGTTAGATTGTAATCTGTTAGATATATAAACCCGATAAAACCTAAGGGCACTACCTGGTCATTTCTGTCGAACCCTAACCTAACCTACAAGAAAGAGACAAGAAAACGTATATACAATGAATATTTCAAAAATTGACACTCGGACCATTGGACGGTTCACAATCCGTCGACAGTTTACACTTTACAATATCACTAGTTGGATTACAATCTAACGGTTTTTGCAATCTTACGATGACATATACATTTGTAAACTATAGTTTACACCCCAGAAATAGACACAGGATATTTTTTTCCCTTAATATCAAAAGGGTTTATACAGGATTTTCTAAGATCACCCAGGCACCAAAATGTATTAGCTAGTGGGACAAAGTCAACTCCAAAATAAAAATAAATCACTATGTCTCCATCTTTGGGAAAACTTGGTGGGGCAAAATGTAACTACACCGCCTGCGACGTTGTAAAAATAACACAATAACAGTAATATACATAATGAATTACCCCTTTTGTTCTTTTCAGCCAATATATTTTCATTCTACCTTCATTAAGCCTTCAAAATTAAAACAGAGTATATTTTTGATCCCGTTGAAAAACAAAAGAAATAATAATTTGACCTTTCTTTCAATTTGCATAATTCTAAAACAAATTTCATTTTTAAATGAAGTACGTAACGTTTTGTATTCAAAATTATGTAAAGAGATCCAGGTATTAATTCGAGCGGATATCGTTATATTTTCAAACCTTTTGTCAGGTCACAAAATACTGTAACCATAGAATACTTAATGAGATCTTTATTTCAATATAGTGTGGCAGTGAGGCCAATTCTGTTGTACATCATGTCTTAACTAAGCTAAAATGTCAGCTCTATTTGACCGAGCGAAGCGAAGGTCTCTGAGTCTACGTGAGTGAATTTACACTTGTCCGTCCGTCCGTCCGTCTGTTAGAGCCTTTTAACTTCTGAATTACTGAACGTAATTACTTCAAATTTAAATATTATGTATATAAACCGATGGCCTCCAGCCGAATATGGCTTAAAAATTTATAAAAATCTTTATTTCAGGGAGGCTCTCATAGATGCGAATGCGAAGTAAAATATTTTTATAGCGTTACATAGAGTTGCGGTATATCATTTAAAAGATATTAAGGAATAGAGTACAATTTTTTTTTTTAAATTTTTCCCCTAAATTCGACGAAATGGAAATGGAATGCTTTCAAAATTGAGTTTTTCTAACGTCCAAAGTTGACCTCAGAACTCTAAATTTTCTGAAATGCTGAGCCTGAAACTTGATCAATTATTTGAATTATATCCTGTATTTGAACAACAAATACTAAAATGAGATAAATATTATAAGGAAACGAAATTATTTAATTTTTAATGAGCTTCAGTATTTACAACAGAACTTCACAATGATGTCAATAGATGGCACCGCGAGGTCTCAGTTCGGGGCGAACCACTAGTTATATTGCTATCCCTATCATAATACCGCCTACGGAAAGGGGCAGCACTAGATATAACTGTCATTTTAGTTTAGTTTAGAGATGTTAGTGTAGTGTTAAACAGAATTGGCCACAGCAGTTATTTATTGACCTTTTTACATGCTTGGTTCTTTGAGTAAGAAACTATAGTTAACTGAAACGAGAACTCAACTGAATTCATATCGTGTAGCCAGTTTAGCTCAAAGGGTTTTGTCCCATCTATTACAAATGTAAAGTTCAAATATCTCGGATATTATGTAAATAATTTTATTCAAGTTTCACCGGCTGCTGGTTCGGGCGCATTTCATTATTAAAAAATTACGAATATTTTCCATTTCAGTGTTTTACCTAGCGACTTCATTGTTGAATACGTGTTCTTTATTTACATATTTTATTATTCACAGTAGGTACACTTTATGGGGCTAAAAGGACTTGCAGAAGGACCTGGGAATCAATTGCATTATTATCCCAAGAAAATCCGTACCATTATGTGATTAATGGAAAGGGGTCACGACCCTTAGCAATGAAGAATACGACGCAGAGAGAGAGAGAGACAGAGCAAACTACACAACTTAAAACTAAGACTGACATTAACCGTTCACTAACTTAATCTTTATGTCATCAAAACAAAGTACGCGACTCTTAAACGTCGACTTTGCCCCGTTGTAAACGCTTTTACCTGACATCAACGCGTTAAGAAGTTATTCTTAAAAGCTGTGTGCTTTAAAAGCTATCTAAAAAACTGTTTTGTTGCTGACTTTCCTTTTAAAAGTGAAAGATTAAAATGCTGTGATATTTTTCACCTTTATTGTTCTTTAGATAGGGTAACGTTCTAAATACATACTAATATTATAAATGCGTTGGTCTGTCTGTGTGTCTGGCTACGTTTCACCTGTTATTAATCTGTAGTTACCTGTTACTAATATTACGTTAAACAGAACATACGTATAATATGTATATCCATTCCCCTGACCTTTGAAGATGTATGTGTATGGGAATCACAGGCGTATATCTTGCTATATATCTTCCGGCGAACTAGCGCAGGCCATAAATCGCGCTGCAACATATTAACTGCCTCCCGGAGTGTCTTTTGTAAAGTCAATCCCACCTTTAGGTTTTAAGATAGCGCCTGAGTTTTTTATGCCCGTTTTCACCACCAATGCGTTAATTTTAGGAAATACCTTAAGCGACTCTTTTCACGTAGTACTTATAATAACTTTTTCGCAAACTTTAGGCATTGTTAGGGAAAAGGAGCATCAGCAAAACAAAAGCGGTGATTAGCCTAGTGGTTTAGACTTCCAGATTCCTATTCGGGTGGTAGAGGGTTCGATTCTCTGGCACCTGAATACCTGTCCAATGTTCCAATCGTTAATAGGGGCACTGGAAGTACCCCTAATCGTTTAACCTAGGGTTCCAAACGCGCCCTGGTCTGAGAAGAGCCCACAACAAACTCAGCCTGGCTTTTATTTTCATTATCACCATCTCACAAATCATCTTAACTAAGAAACTATTAGAGCCATTAGAGCAAATTATTGCCAAGCTTCCTTGTCATTTAAGTCATCCTTTACATGGTAACAATCAGCTTCAAACTTCAAATTATTTATTTGTCGAATACGGTACAAAGATGTTCTTAAAAAATAGAGGATCCTAGTATTCTACCAGTGTGGTGTACAAATATTGATTTAATTTAATTTTAATTGGCATCCATTTTAATAACTACTTAACCATAAACTGAGCCAACTGCGATTGTTACAAGGAAATAGGTCCCCCTCTCAGTAGGTGAATAGCTTGAAGGAGATCATAGTGAGGCCTTTTCGTCAAAATGTATGTCAATGTCAATGTATGTCAAGTACCTAAGTCCACATCACCAAATGTCATAATTATTCCGATTATATATTTATTATTAATTGCCTATAATATCATTAAACCTATTTGAATGTCGAATCAAAAGTTTACTATTTTTCACTTTCTAGGTTCGTTAAGATACTCATTAACCGAATAGCTTCTTCCAATTACTGTTAAAAGGCACTTGTAGCAGTAAAAACACTGCAAACATCACAGCTCCGCATAAACAAAGCAATAGGTTAAGTGCAACCCCGCATTGCGTCCACACGTCGGTTCTCATTTACATAAGCTAAACACATCTGCGCTGTTTTGGCAACATTTGTTTGTTTTACTTCGGAACCGAAATTTTAAAATAACTGCTTAGACATGAGATTGTGCAAAAGTTTTGCGGCACGAATATCTTGGTATGCGCCGTCAAGATTATTTTGCGGCGTGTTTTGGAGTTTTGATCTTCAAACTTTCATATGGGAACGGATTACGGGTGACTCTAAGGGTAGATTCGCACTGCGGAAAACGGTCGCGCGAATTTTACCCTCGCGATTTATATTTCGCGTACGGATTTCACCTTCTCCGCGCTGCGAATCTATATCTAACTTCTGTATCTATATGTATACCTTTATTATAAATAAGAAGTGTCTGTCTGTCTGGTACGCTTTCCCGGCCCATATATTCAATCGATTATGATGAAATTTTGTACAGAACTAGGTTGCATCCCGGAAAATAATTAAAGAGTTCCCGCGGGGATCAAAACCTATAATCCACGCGGACGAAGGCATCATCTAGTTATACATAAAATAATTAATAAGAAAACTATAAAACAGAAAAAGTAAAATAATATCAAAGGAAATGTAAATAGAGGTGCTGCAAAACGTGACTGCTGAACTTCAATTTTGCAACTGGAAAACTTTTTCAATTACACAGTTTCCTTAATTCCATGAAATACGAACTGAAACTCGCAACTAGAACTGTCTCTTCAAAGTATTAGCGTATTACATAAATTAGCATAAGTAATACCTCCAAGTTATTTCTTGGACACTTGAGTCGGGCAATATTGAAGCAAAGCTTTGTTGTTAGTTCTAAAGCTACGTACAATGCGCTAGAGAATAGGAGAGACAAATTATATTGACAACTGTCACTTGAAGATTACTGTTCGAAAAGGAAATATCCTCCTGCCGACATAATTTCGGGCACTGTGGCCAATCTCCATAGAGATTAGCTGTATGCGTGGGAGATATTATAAAGTACTAGCTGATGCCCGCGACTTCGTCCGCGTGGTTTAAGTTTTTTTTAATTCCCCCGGGAACTCCTTAATATTCCGGGATAAAAAGTAGCATATGTCACTCTCCAGGTCCTCAACTATAACCATGCCAAAAATCACGTCGATCCGTTGCTCCGTTGCGGCGTGATTGAAGGACAAACCAACAAACAAACACACTTTCGCAGTTATAAGCGAAATACTAATAATATATATTAGTATGATAAGCGTGTACGCAAAGAGTACATCTGCTGTACAGGAAGGAACAGAGACCTTTATGGCCTGCGCCCATTAACAATATGCGCGCACGGCACGTCAGGGGATTATCCCACAACTAATAGAAATATTATAACTTAATAGTCGTCGTCAACCAATAGACGGACATAGGTCTCCTATAGGGTCCTCTACAAGCCACGGTCCTGCGCCGCCTAGATCCAGCGACTTCCTTGATGTCATCTGTCCACCGTGTGTGGGGTTTGCCCATGCTACGCCTTCCAGTGCGGGGTCGCCATTCCAACACCTTGGGACCCCAACGTCCATCGGTTCTCCGGACTATATGCCCCGCCCATTGCCACTTCAGCGTCGCAACTCTTCGGACTACATCATCGGGCCGATATAACTTAATAGTATGACAGTCAAATTGAAATTTTAACGGATAAATCATTGATGTAGAATTTTAGTATCTATATTTCAATGGGATAAATACCGCTACTGCCTAAAGTGTTTTTTGACCCCCGACGCAAAAAGAGAGGGGTGTTAAAAATTTAACGTATCTGTTTGTGTATCTGTCTGTGGTGTCGTAGAGCCCAAACGGATGGACCGATTTTCGTTAAGTTTTTTTGTGTCCTAGATAATTTTATCCCGAGTGTTCTTGGCCATGTTTCATGAAAATCTGTTCAGCCGTTTGAAGATCACCAGCTTTTTTCTTAATCTGTTACTTCTATATTATGTCGGGGGTTGTTTTAAATGTGTAATTTATACTTGTTATTTCTATATTTGTTTAGGGGCCCTATACCTATACATTTTAATCTAAATTTATACAGAAAACGACAACTTTCACGGCCCACTTGTTCAACCGATTTTGAAGAAATTTGGTACAGGGATAAGTTGTATCCCGGGCTTTTTTTCCCGGAAAATCCCGCGGGAATCGAAAGAACTTAGTCCATGCGGTAGTAGTCGCGGGCCTCATCTAGTCATAAAATAAAATACTTACGGCCGGTTTCTGAATTGAGAATTTCATGTTGAGTCTGTCTCAAAGACTACTTAAGGACTAATTAAGCAAATTTTTGCTTCTGAATTGATATTGGGCCGGTTTCTGAATTAAGCATTCAAGCAAAAACAGCAAATTCCAACTCTCAAACATTACACAATATCAATTCAGAAACAAAAATTTGAGACAGACTCAACATGAAATTCTCAATTCAGAAACCGGCCGTATGTCTAGAAAGTCCACTCTTCAGTTAGTGGATTTGGCAGAGACCGACTTTCAACTGAATTATCTTTTACCGGCGACGTAAGAGGCACTTAGTACTTAGTAAGGGAGCGAACTATGACCTAAGCTAATCGTATTAAATCGTACTGATCATTGCCAGGCGCAAATGAATTGCTACAATTATTTTAATAGTGTGCCTTTCTGTTGTTCACAATCTCTAAATTCAAAATATTATGACAGCTCTAATATAGGTACAGCAGGGCGACCGCGTATCTTTTGCATCAATCATTGATACATCGCAATTACCTCTGATTGGTTAACACTCTTCCACTATTGGACGAAATCCATTGACGCAGCAAGAATACCATAAATTCAGCCAATCGGAGGTAATTGCGATGTATCAATGATTGATTCAAAAGATACGCGGTCGACCTGCTGACATTAGGCTAAACATTAACATAACCTTTGATTTTATAAAAATCAAAGAATATAACATAACATTAAATCCATGGTCTTACTGCCTCTATGGCTCTCGAGAGCTTGGAGAGGGATCGAAGTGTAATGTCAAGATGTATACCGTGTTTGTGAGATTAACTATGGAATAAATAAGTGGATAACTAGTGTTTCCTTCTAAAAATACCTATAGATATAGTCCGACAAACTTATCTGACCCGGGGAAAGCGTCGCTAGTGTCTATCATACTAATATTATAACTGCGAAAGTGTGTTTGTTTGTTGGTTTATTGGTTTGTCCTTCAATCACGCTGCAACGGAGCAACGGTTCGACGTGATTTTTGGCATGGGTATAGTTGAGGACCTGGAGAGTGACATAGGCTACTTTATCCCGGAAAATTAAGGAGTTCCCGTGGGAATCAAAAAAATATATTCCACGCGGACGAAATCGCGGGTATCAGCTAGTGAAAAATAAATTTTAATTAAAAACTATAAAACTAGATAGTCATTAAAATTAATTCAAATTTAGGCCACACAAGTTTTTGGGGCGGGGCTACCTTTCATAACACTTTCTGCGGAAAGGCGCAACAACATCGTTAGAACTTCACAGAACTTCAGTATCTAACTTTCTTGTTAATCTTGTTCTCTCTTGTATGTTGTTTGTTTTATAAGTGTGAGCAATAATGAGTTTTTTCTATTCTATTCTACTTATCCTAACAACTGTACTGAAATAATAAGTAAGTAACAGAATGTACAAAGCACCTCAATTTGCTTAAAACGTAATTTTCTTTGTACAGAGAGTGGAGACGCTTTGAAAAGTAAAATTACTGAAGAATTCCCTCGCAAACCGGACCGGACCTGAGATAAGGATCACCTGAGAAGCGTAAATTACTTTACACGGCGTCTTTCAGACGATGGTATTCAGTTCGTTATATTTTATTCAGCGTTGAGCAACGGTAATCCGTTCCAGGGAGATTTGGTGACACGTTTACATCATAGGCTCACGTTCAGTGGCGCGCAAAACATACGGCCGGTTTCTGAATTGAGAATTTCATGTTGAGTCTATCTCAAAGACTACTTAAGGACTAATTAAGCAAATTTTTGTTTCTGAATTAATATTGGGCCGGTTTCTGAATTACGCATTCAAGCAAAAACAGCAAGCTCCAACTCTCAAACCTTACACAATATCAGCAAACCAACCAACCAACCAAGTGAAACGTTTTATTTCAGCTGTTTATTCTATTAGTTATAATAAAGTTGTAATATTAATATAGTAAATATCAATAAAATAAACTTTAAAATCTCCATCTTGTAGTTGTTTGGGAGCTTCAGCTATTTAATAAATAATAAATAAATAGTTAAATGCTCCAAATAACATAAGTTACAATTACAAAAACATTTCTGCATTTTACAAGGCAAAACTTAATATTACTCTAAATTGTAGTTACAATTTTACATAACTTCTTAAAAAAAAATCGGAGTTTATAAGTCTACGGTTACTACAAACGTGTCGTTTCGCAGTCGTGCGGTCGTAACGTAAACGTGCGCTTAAGAATATTAATACAGCATAATCTTTATTAATGCCGTGCTCGAGATCTATAAGCCGGCAAAGGCGGGCACTTTATAATGCAAGCTTTGAGCAAGTTAACGTGTGTAATGCCGTGCCCTGACTCCGGAGATAAGGCCGGGATAATTGATGCCGGGGCCGCTGGCTTTGACTGCGATCGCAAACTCGCATGCCTCTGAGACTAGAAGTTAATTATTAATTAAAGAACTCACTAGTTCCTGCGTGTATGTTTTCTATCATACGTAAATACTAATTTTATAAATGCGAAAGTGTGTTTGTTTTTTGGTCTGTCCGTCAATCACGCCGCAACAGAACTAGCTACGCTACTTTTTATCCCGGAAAATAAAGGAGTTAACTAATAACAAGTTAACTAATAACAACAAAAACTCATTGAATAAGAGTAAATCGCTCGCATTTTTTAAAAACACTTAAAAAAAGTCCAACATCGTTTAAAACTGTCATTTAAATTAATAACCCCACAAATTGAAAAATAAAAAAACATCCTAATGTTTCTTCTAATTATTAAGTAATTAAATAATATTTATATTGCAACCTTTCAATTACTTATGTAGTGGTGCCTTGTATAGTCTATCGTGCAAAGACTAATCGAAAGAGCTCTAGATACCCTGAATGCAGACTAATGAGGGAACTTTGTTTTGGATTTATTTAAATTACTAGCGAATGCCCGCGACTTCGTCCGCGTGGATTGAGGTGTTTTGGTTCCCGCGGGAACTCCTTAATTTGCCGGGATAAAAAGCCTATGTGCTATTACAGACTATAATCTATCTCTGTGCCAAATTTCAGCCAGATCCTTTCAGCCGTTGGGGCGTGATTGAGTAACAAACATCCATTCATTATACATCCATCCATCCAAACTTTCGCATTTGTAATATTTATTTGATTAGCAAGCTTGAATTTCGATAGGATTTTTAGTACTTATCAGGAATCTTATTAGGAAGAATTTGTTCTGATTGAAAGTTTGGTTCACCTGTTATTCAGTGGATCTTGATGCATGAATCTTATTTGGCACAGAAAAATCGCTCAGAATAAGTTTATTCGAATTGTAGTGTGTATTTGTCGAATTGTAGTGTGTATTTGAAGATCTTTTTTGATATTAATAGGATGGTTTTTTTTTCATATGAGATATGCGAGACACGCGTCTCATGACACGTAAAAGACACAAAAGCGCATTTTACGCCCTGGTACATCTATCCCTACTAGGTACAGAAAAGTCAAGTTGGGGTAGAGCTCTCTTGATATGTCTTTACTAGCGATAATTCTCCCATAGGGCATTCGAAAAATCCCCCCTTACCCCTTTTCTACATTACCTCCAGCCTTTGCATAACTTCCAGGGAATCTCTGCGCAAAATTTTAGCTTTATAGGACTAGAGACTGGACCATGGAGGCTGGGTATTGATGACACGAGCCAGTGAGTCAAAATAGTTTACCTACATACTTCCTCACCTCGTTAATTTTTTTTAATTATATTTATGCTTGAACTTTTTCTCTAAGGTACTACAGTAAGTACATAGTACATCATGGACCCGATTGCGCAATGAGTTGTTTTTGTACAGGCCTTAAACAGACAAGTTTTACAGTATTTCGCATAACAATTAATTTCCCAAGTCCTTACTAGGTTTGGCCATGCAAAAAGCGATATTGGGAATAGTTCGATAGCGGGGCGTTAAATGATCAACACTGCGCACAAAACACAAAACTAATTAAGCGCGAAGCGAGTCGCTTTGTCGAACCCGGCCGCAAATTGATTGCTACGACCATTGCAATTGAATCGCTTCCTATTAATTCAAACAGTTAACGCAGCCCTCTATCACACCGCCGCGAGCGTCTCCACTCTCCATATACGTATATGTCACCGTAAGATTGTAAAAACCGTAAGATTGTAATCTAGGTAGCGCTTTTTTTTTCGATAGATTGTAAACAGTCGAAAGATTGTGAACCGTTCAATGTTTTAAGTGTCAATTTTTGAAATATTCATTGTATTTACGTTTGCTTATCTCTTTCTTGTAGGTTAGGTTATGGTTCAACATAAATTATTTAGTAGTGGGCTCTTAGGTTCTATCGGGTTAATAAACCTAACATATTACAATCTACCGAAAAATAATCCGTTATATTGTAATCATTCGACAGTTTACAATTTCGCGAGTTAGATTATAATCTAACGGTTTTTACAATCTTACGGTGACATATACATACGTTTTAGACTAAGAGATAGCTGCACTTTTTTCAGAAAAGCTGATTCAGTATTAGGTGGGTGTAGCGCTCTCCACTGATGACAAAAGTTTTCACCTTTGTCATCAGTGGAGAGCCCTACACCCACCTAATACGGCCCGCTTGCGGATGGGACTTTCGCTAGATATGGCCGCTGAAAGACGGTTACCTAAAATGAATCATAACTAGAAAGGCTGATTCTTGTACAGTATTAAAGTATGCGCAATACCTATGCAAACAGTATTAAATCTTACGCTATTCATCGGGCCTTTCAGTAGATATCACTTCTCAAAACGTTATGAACATACATACTGTAAAACATATTACTTAGCAATTATTATGTCGTCACGTTGATTAAAATTTAATTAGTAAGTAATTTAATTAAAAATTAAGAAACAGTAGAAAATATTTAACAGCAATCAACGTGAGTTCTCGAGTGAGCACAGATACCTATGATGTCTTTTCGTAAAATATTCTAAATTCAAATTCAAATGATTTGTATTCAAATAAACTTGTACAAGTACTTTTGAATCGTCGAGAGAATCTACCACTGGTTCGGAATGACATTCCTACCGAGAAGAACCAGCGAAAATCGGTGGTTGCTCTTTTGAAAAACATACCTTAAGAATATTAAGCCTGAAACGAGTCGCTTGGTCGAGTTGCGCCGCAAATGAATTACTATGACTATAATTACAATTACAAATACAAATACAAACAAAAACACACCGCCATGAAAAATGCAGTGAACAAACTCCTGATACTACATACAAGTGCACTTTTTAAGTACCTACTACCACAGTCTAAGAAGATGCGTTATTTTTTCTACCAGTCACCCGATGGAGTCATCTAGGTAGATGAAGATAGAATCGTGGGGTTTCTTTACGTTGTTATTATTGTTAGTATTCTTTCATAGATTGGAAAAGGCCAGTATATAGTATCTTAATCTGTTTTTGATATGTACCCGTCAGTGTTATTGTAGCCGATTATACTATACTACTACTATGGCTATGGCTATGAGCGGTATTTATTTGCCCTCGAGTAATGATAAGCTAAAGCAAATCGGTGTAACAGTCAGATTCCATGGAGTAATTTAAAAGAAGGGAAAAGTGACAATGAGTAAATATTCCACACTAGATTAATGGCACCATTCCCCAATGGTGCCATTAATCTAGTGTGGAATATTTAAATTGTGATTAAATGGGATCATTTGATTTTCTTTATCTTAAAAAGACTGATGAAAATGTTTTTTAAAATTATTTTAGATCTGATTTTGAGTAGGAGACTTTTGCCTGGCTATTATGCTCGTTAATCAGTACTGCAATTACAATTAAACCTTACTATCGTGTATGATAAAATATAGTACATAATTATATGATTCTGAAAACTACATCAATCCTTCCAGTTTAACACTATCGTGTGTGATTATGATCAAACGCAAACCTGTCATCATCATAAAATTTTATTACCACTGCAAAACACATAATAAAACCTACCTATTAAAACCAAACTCCCCGGATAGACAATAGCATAGTAACATTATGCTCGGGTGGTTAGGATAACACGGCTTTTGTTTGCGGGTGATCATTTAAAGCAATTTTGGACAACGTCCAAAGCCTGCAGTGCTTTTAAAAGAATTTGCAATAATTTCCCCTTTGCAAGCTGAATCGCAATGTAGTTTAGCAATTTTACGCTAAGTGATATTTATTATGATATGTTGCGGAGTGCAGTATTTTATAATGTAAAAATGGTGAATTAAATTACGACATGCAGCATTGTAGGATAGGAAAATTTGGTTTAAGCGTACGCAGTGTTGCAATGGAATTTATTAGGCACTTAATATTAGATTGTACCGTACCTACTTTGCACAGGAATACGATTTAGTTTTAGTACAAAATTATTTTATGTCTTCTTTAAGCTCGTTAATTTTTATCTCAAGTTGTATAATTATCTTTATTATCAAGGACTTACACTCTTACTTACTTACTCTATCGATACAATGGATGGGGTGATTAACTTCAGCGATGAGATCAGTCCACACAGAGAGAGAGAGAGATGTGGGTGGAGCTTACATTGCAGCATCCTTCTTTTACTTCATGTCTCATTCCTTTAAATTTGAGGCTAATTCCTCTTTCTATAACACTTAATCACTAGCAGTAGGTATTATTATATAAAAACTACCCAGCTGTTATCTGTGTCTTTATCCTGTTCAAATTTGAATATTGTTGTTAAATGTGACTGTAGACGTAACATACCTACTCAGTTAATACCTACTCTAAACTCTAAAGCTGAGAACATTATAAAGACGTATGTTCTCATTTAGACTCCAATTTATGGTAAACAGCGCTTTGAAATTTAGTGTTTACCTAGCGGAACCGTTTTGAAATCCAAATACAATATACATACTTACATATTAAATACTTACTAATATTATAAATGAGAAAGTGTGTCTGTCTGTATATCTGTCTGTCTGTCTGATACGCTTTCACGGCCCATCTGCTCAGCCGATTTTAATGAAATTTGGCACAGGGATAGATCCCGGGGAAAGACATATGCTACTTTTTATCCCGGAAAATTAAAGAGTTCCCGCGGGAATAAAATAAACTTAACGCGGACGAAGTCACGGGTATCATCCAGTGTACTAATATATATCTCAGTATATAGTACATAGTAGTAGCTGACTAATATATTATATTATGCATGCATATTTTATTTGTGGTATACGCCATATTATGCTATATACGCAACACAAATGCAATAAAATTTTATAAGGTAATTAGTTTTAATGTCATACTATGCCAGTGTGAAATTGTTACACTTCGGTGTGACATCAAGCCATTAATTCTAGCAACTATGCGCCGTTCGACGAAGCGCGAAGTTGGAAACTAAACATAAGTAAAACGAACCAAGTGCTAACTGAATTATATTTCAGTGTACAGCGGAAACGGATTGCTTTCGTTTACCTATACAATATTGCAAGAGGCTTCTTTGATTAATTTATCTAAATAGAAACCGAACAGTGGACGTCCTGGTAATACAGTCTAACTTTTATACAACACTTGCTTTAATGGTGAAGGGTAATATCGTGGGAAACCTGCATGCATGAGAATTCTCCATAATGTGCCAAAGGTGTGTGACGTTTGCCAAGTTGAGTTGGCCAGCTTGATGGAATACGGCCTTAAACCGGTCTAGTCATGAAAGGAGAGTCAGTAATGAGTTGGGAACGATGGGTTGAGAATTTGATATAGTGGACATCACACATCAGATTAGAGGGAAAACACGCTATGGAAAAGACAGGAAAACAGGGAAGTCTATGCAGCTACATGATATTAAAGAGTGCGCGCAGCCGTGCCGACTTTAAGTCCGGTAGGCTGCTTTAGATGATCGATTTTACTAAAAAATTTAAGGACTAAGTTCGAAATTATTGAAAACCGTCAAAATCTAAGTTATTGCGCAATTAACCCCCACGGCCATAGAAATTATGTCAACACGACAATAACTAATAGCCCCATTAACCGAACGTTATCAAAAGGGCGACTTATCAAAACATTTGCGGCCCTAAAACTGTCGACAATAACGCAAGGGCCTTTATAATTACCGCGATAGCACGCGCCGCTCTTAGCGCCCCTAATGTTGCATGCACTTAAATGTAAGGCCATGAAACTAGAGGAGTGATTAATTGAATTTGTTTACTTTCGCTCTTCATTAGCAGTATTGTGGACATTAAACTGTTGGCTTACGTAACAATTTTTACTACATCATAATATTATAAATGGGAAAGTGTATTTGTCCTTCAATCACGCTGCTACAGAGCCATGGATCGACTTGATTTATTGCACGGGTATAGTTGAGGACCTGGAGAGTGACATATTTTTTATTGCATAAAATTAAAAAGTTACCGTGGGAATTAAAACAACATCATGTTATATTATAAATGCGAAAGTGTATTTGTCCTTCAATTACGCTGCTACAGAGCCATGGATCGACGTGATTTTTTGCACGGGTATAGTTGAGGACCTGGAGAGTGACATACATTTTATCCCGTAAAATTAAGAAGTTACCGTGGGAATTAAAAAACTCATTTTAAGCGGACGGAGTCGCGTGCATCAGCTAGTAATAAAACAAACGAATAAGTACTTAAGTGCCACTTTTATTAACTTCAAGTTACCGACGTTTAACCTAAAAGTTCATATTTTGACAGGTGTTAATTCTATCACTTTATTCTCAGGTTATTTCCAATTTATTCAGAGTTGCTTAAATTGACACTAATGTTACTAATATATTATGCGCATTCTAGTCAGTCAATAATTTTTATGGACAATAAAACTAACTAGCTATAAATAAAATTGGAAATGGAACGTGCGAAGCAAAGAATTATGCAGCTTTATGCTAAAAACCCACAATTTGATCAAACCATGCTTTATATAAGTGAGTCTAAAGGGAAAGCGCGTGCCTAAGAAGATGCCTATTCACTCTTCACATGGATGTAATTTTATTGTCATTAAGTCGCTATTTCCGTGGCCCACTAGCCCATCGCTCTCATAGAACCCATTTCCGGAGCAAGTTCTCGAGGCGAATGTCGAACGTATTCCCAGATAGAGGCCGTTAAAACTTTGATTAGATCACTAATCCGTATTACATTAGATAAGTAAAGATTAAATACTACATGTACCTGCTAATAACCTAGCTAATAACATAAGACAAATTGGATTTTCAAGAATTAATACGAATGAATTTGTAAAAAAAATCGTTTAGGGGTTACTAGTTACTACCATCGTTACTTCAAAATGACAGTTTTATGTCACGTTTACGTATAGTTTGCGCACGAGTTGAATGCAGAGCAAATTTATGGTGATACATTCGTTTACTCTGCATTCAACTCGCGCGCGAACTGTACCTTGACATCGGTAAAATAAGGATTACAATTAATTTAATAGAACAAACTGATATACATTCATATAATCAAAAAATCTGAAAATTCAAAGTTAAAGCTATGCAATAACTAATAACACTTTCCTGTATTGGCTTAACTACGTTATGAGTGGGTCATGAATTCTTCCATTGATCGTGAATAATATTTAAGTTTTGACAAAAATTATCCAAGTTTTTATTAAAGTAAATACAATATTTACCTGTGTACATCCTGCGCAGTATCTACCTGAAGGCTGTAGGTCATATTTGACTAACATAATAAGCTAACCTTTGCCTGTAAGTTATACAATATTAGACGAAAATTTACTCGAAAAATCGGTCACGTACTGGGCAAAGCCCACACGTGCAGCCTCAGTGCGAGGTTATAACGTACAATACCCGTAATAAATACGGTTCAAATATTTCTACGTTGGGGATGAAGGGTGATGTGGGTACGAATTAACGTATTTATGGGGTAGATTTTCGGTTAGGACTTCTTAGAATAGATTTTCTGAGAAAACAGACTGGCAAGGTCACATTATTTGGCGCAAATAACATTTTATTTTGCAAAAACATTTTTGGCTTAGTGATAATCATGTCTGATGTAAGTATTGATATGATCTTATAGGTTGGTTGATTGCCTAGATCTTAAAAATACCTATTGACTCTAACCTTATTCACATACGGTTTGTTTTAAATAGATATATACTTTTCGTCCGAGTTGCTTGGGTGTACCTATAAAATACTAAACTTTTTAATGACTTTCACAAAACTTACTGAATTAGTAAATTTTTATGATGCTGTCATTTTTTGATAAATTTATTCCGGGATTGACATAAAAAGGACAGGTATGGAAAAAAACACATTGGCCTTGTGCAAGTTATCCTGAGTCAATGTTTCTCTATTAACATAATTAACACCCAATAATTATAATAGTAAATTTTACACTACCTATCTATAACTAACCCCAACGTATTTTCTATCTAATCAGTATTCACACACAAATTAAAAGTTCCCTAGAATCAAACCTATATTCACATGATAAACATCAACAACCCTCGCAATTCGATGCATCTTGTTATACCCACACAATTTTGTATTCCCACAGAACCAGAACATTTCCCATACGAACTTGGCTTAGTCATGGGATCTATAGAAAAAATTGTAACCGACACTATACAATCAAAGCAACGTTTAACAGCTCAGTTCTCGTGGAATCTTTGACCCGAGAAGGATACCGTGGGATAGTTTGTACCCCTGTTAATTTGATGGCGTGTGCCACATTTGATACTTTAGCGGTTTTCAAGTAAAGTGGGACCAATTATTTATACATTGATTATGAAAGAAATTCTGAAGAGCTTAACTAAATCTTTTAAGTTCTGTTCATGTTTCAAGACCCATTCAATTAATATATAAGTACTTTTTTTTTAACTTGGCAAACGTAGCTCGAGATAAACACTTATATTTTTAATATTACTATTAATAAATCTAAGATCTATTTTTTAGGGTGGCTGAATTAATAAATAATTAAATTCATCCAAATATATAATTTAAATGTGTATCCTTTCTAAAGCACGAATCCTCAAATGTGAATCAAACTAAAATGTGAATAAACTAAGGTGGTCGAATTAATAAATAATTAAATTCATCAAAATAAATAATTTAAATGTGTGTATAACTAAAGCATGAGTCCCCAAATGTGAATCAAACTAAAATTCCAAATTAGGTAAATAAATTTCATAAAATATATTCATGCATTTATAAACTCAATAAAAGGAGGTCATTAAACAAGAAATCTCAACTTTTTCTAAATACAACCAACGATCATTATCACCCTATTTCAAAATTCCCATGAATTATTTGTTCCCACATAACCGAGAAGGTTCCCATGCGAACTAAGTTTGTAAGTTGTAACGAATATTTAAAATTCCTATTAAAACTGTTACCGAAACCACACATATTCCCGTGGTATCTTTGACAAGATTCCGTGGGATATTTTGCACCCCTAGTTAGTCGGAGGCGCGTGCCAAAATATTTAACACTTCAACGTTTTTAAGTATCGTGAGAATGAATTATTACAGTGAAGTGTATTATTTGAAGCCGTATATCTTACTAATATTATAAATGCGAAAGTTTGGATGGATGGATTTATGGATGTTTGTTACTCAATGGCTGAACGGATCTGGCTGAAATTTGGAACAGAGATAGATTATAGTCTGGAATAGCGCATAGGCTACTTTTTATCCCGGAAAATTAAAGGGTTCCCGCGGGAACCAAAAAACCTCAAACCACGCAGACGAAGTCGGGGGCATTCGCTAGTTGTATTATAAAGGATTTGTTATCGTCGTATGTTAAAAGTGTCTGAGGATACGCATTTCTGAAGTGAGTCAAATCCTTGCTCTATGCATAATCTTCAACAGTTAATGTGCTTTATTCAGGAGCATATTTACTTTTAAAAGATTTCTTAAACTTGTCACGTAAATTCAATTCTAAAATAAACCGTGGGATTTTATTGCAAAAGAGTGTAGGTACTAATTCCCACGATTGACTTCTAAACTTTCTTGTTGGGGAGTGAAGAAGTCATACTAGGCAAATTGCCTAAAAAAGCTAACCTAAAACTCCGTTCCGTTCCGTAAAAGTAAAAGTTCTGTTTAGTATTGAACCTTCATTGATAATTTTAAGCCCTATTCTATTCCCATACAACACTCTCACTCAATTAGTTAATCCCACATAACCAAACCTTTTCCTAAGCGAACTAAACCAGTAACTATTATTGGTATCCCTATAATTCTTTTTAACTGAACCGTCTAATATTTGAACACAATGTTTTCACACGGAACTGTTCGGTTCCCGTGGTATCTTTGATCTGTTCGACACCGTGGGATATTCTGTACCCCTGTGTATTTAAAGGCGCGTGCCATAACGACTCTACGACGGTTTTAGTAGTGTGAGAATTAAAATATTATTAAGTGATTGAGATTATCAATATTTATTGTGTACCTACATACCCTAACACGCATCATGTCTTGCGTATTAATGGATTGAAATGAGAACAATAGTATGTACTTGATTCTTTTAAATGTAGATAGTTGATAAATCATTTGAGCACAGAAAATTATACTACGTGCGAAAATATAAATATGTATACGTAAGAATAATCTCTATATATAAAAATGAATCCCTATTTTCCTTGGTCACGGCATAACGCGTGAACGGCTGGACCAATTTCGCTAATTTTTTGTTGTATAGGTGAGGACCTGGAGAGTAACATAGGCTACTTTTTATCCCGGCAAATTAAGGAGTTCCCGCGGGACTAACAAAAAACTAATACCACGCGGACGAAGTCGCGGACATCAGCTAGTTATTAGTATAAAAATGTATTTTTATTTTTGTTAAAATTCCTTATTCTAATTATATTTATTGTATCTTTTTTAATATGTTGGTGATCTTTTTAGTAATTTAATTTTATGATGTAAAAGGATAATAACATAAGAGGTTGAATACTTAAATTCCAGCCAGATTACCGAAAGAAGACGAGGTCACTTTGTCAGTGTGAAAAGTGATTTTTTTGTCACAATATATCAATCTCATCAATCGACTCACATTCATGCCTCCGCACTTAAATTCCAATCCGATGGATAGTAAGCTAATAGAATAAATTAATAGCGTAAATAAAAAAAATGGTCACCCAAATCGTTTCCCACACGCAGAAGCTTTCACATGAGAACCAACCCGACGAAATATTCACGGAGTCTCCAATTTTTTTTAAAGAGACATAATTCGTTGCAACATGATTCGTTATTTAAATAAAGGTAACCCCTGGTTTTTTTCATTAACAACTTAACATTTAACAGCTCAATTGGTTCACATATACACTATGATTCAGAAAGGTTGCCGTGGGATCTAAGTACCCTTGTTAATCGGCGCGTGCCAATAAGTATTATTGTAGGGTTAACGGCTTTTGAGTGATTATTAGGTTATTAAGAGATTTGTTTGAGGTAACCGTTTTGTTTTAATCCTATTTTTGGTGTTTTGATGTTAAAAGTGAGCTAAGTATAATCTGAACGTTAAGGTATTCTTATTCTATAATACAATAATTATCATACTTACCTCTGAGTATATTAAACTTTAGAAGTATTTAATACTAATCTTATTAAGGTTATATACGAACCAAACTAGGAATCCAAAGCAAAATTTTGAGTAAAAAACATTGAGTCAAAAACTCACGTTTTGTTTGAAGAGTCTCAGCAGTTACTCTTCTTAAAAAGCAAAACATAAGTTATTATATAAATCCATACTAATATTATAAATGCGAAAGTGTGTCTGTCTGTCTGTCTGCTACGCTTTCACGGCCCATTTGTTCAACCGATTTTGATGAAATTTGGTATAGGGATAGGTTGTATCCGGAAAATTAAGGAGTTCCCGTGGGAATTAAAAAACTTAATCCACGCAGACGAAGTCGCGGGCATCATCTAGTAAATAATATATGACCGACATACATTAATATCCTGACACAAATAATTTCTCACGCTATGGTATTCCCATGACGCGTTCTCATCGGAACACTCAAAGCATGGGAAAAGGGCGTCCTTGGCTGACCTCAGGCGCGCAAAAAAATACGTTTCTCACACCTTCTGAATTATGGAATTTGATAAAAGAGATACAAAATTAGGTAGACCGTAATTTTTTTTAGGACTGGTGTGAAATAAAGTTTTAGCGTTAGACGGGACGTATAACTTTATTCTTTCAGTTTGGCGCTGATGAGTAGGCAGGAATGTAATAGTCCCACAATAATATCTGACCCGGTGGCCAAAATTGTTTTATTTTGCCTGTTAAGTTTTTGTTTTTATTTTATTTTTCATAGATACTAGCGACGCTGTCACCGGGTCAGATAAGTTTGTGGGACTGACCTTTTTATGTGGTTAAAAAAAAAATATTAGTTATAGACCTATATAGGCCCTAGCGGAGAAAACTCTTATACGAAGGATCCAGGGTTCGAATCCTACCCATCAACACTTCTTATTCTTACTCTCGTTAGAAAATGGCTGGCACTAAATCTGTCAACAAAAAACCATAAAACAAAGTTATGATAATAATTATTTTATTTATTTACAATGAAATTGCACCAAAAATGGCATGACCCATTCAGTTAAGAAAAAGAAGGAAAATTAAATGTATGTTAGATTTATTTTTCTATATTTTTGTTTTCTTTTGAATTTTCTTTTCAACCAAATAGGTATGCGCATAATAGAGACTTTAAAGACTTCAAAGAGCATTCAAGTCCCTTCTCTCGCAGTCACATAGAATATTCGAACCGCATTTTATCGCCCTAGTGCCTAATAACCCGTCCCGGCACGCGTCGACCCCGCAATGCCGGGAATTCCCACCAAAAATTTTCGTTCCCACAAGAAATTTTTCCCTATGAGAACTCCAGGTCTATAGTTATTTAGCCACGTTGAGTACATAACTTTAATTTCAAACAAAATTGTACTTTATGTATTTGAGTTTAAAGTGTTTAGGGCTGAAAATTGTAACGTAGTATTTTCAGTATTTTTGCAACTTTATTTTAGACCTATTTACAAGGAATTCGAACTTTGTCACTATAGAAAATAACGCTTTATTCAATGCACATATTATAATGTAGGCGTTGGCAGATTTTTGGCACATCAATTTATAATACAATGCCACAAGCAAGAGCTTGACATGTTGACATACAATAATAAACGTGTGTTATTTTCCACATTTTTTAAAATATGCGATCCTACAGGAACCTTGTGGTCACATGCATACCTACCTATGCTGCTATAAAATCAATAATATTATTTCAATAAACATATCATTTAAAAAAAAACGCGCTGAATTGAGAACCTCCTCCTTTTTTGGAAGTCGGTTAAAAAGTACTCTTAGTCGGTTGATAAAATAGGTACATTAATTGAGTTCATGTTCACGGTCCGTGATCCGACCTTGACAGTACCCTCTATTTGTTGTGTACAGGTGTTTTTATAAAATTAAACTTAAATTTAATTTAATTAAAAAAAATTGTTTTTTTAATTTTGACTGCTTATTTTTATGTGCTTATGTGTTCCTATGTTTCTTGTGTACTTGTGTGAAATACAGAATACAATAGCAATCATTTAATGTTTTATTCTACACCGAGAGGAGGCATTTGTAAAATAAAATAAATTCCGTTAAAAGATTACTTTAGTGTTTTTTTCGCATCGTAACAACCTCAATCAGCTCTGATTGGGGATTGAACACTTTTGCTATTGGCTGAAATCTATTTTTGCAAGACCAAATTCAACCAATTTCAACTATTCACATTATTACAATGATTGCTGCAGTTTTTTTGGAATTCAGCTTAACGTGATGTGTGTCAGAACTGAGAACACGCATAAGGTAGTTGATTCTTTCGTAAACGGTAATGATTTCAAATAATAAATCTCAGTAATGATTTCAAAATGTCTATCCAATGAGCTAACTCGAGAGAGTTCACCAAAACTGTCTTTCGGCTCTCACTTTTAATTTTCAGGAATTGTTGAAATTATTCCCGAATATCATGAATATTTAAAAAAAAATGTTATTTACCTCTGTTTCTATAACTGTTCTCATCGCCACAGCTTTTTTAGATGATTTATAATTACTTATAATGCACAGACATACGGACCGGTGGACTGGAAGATTCAGGTCTAATAGTAATAACTGCTCCAATTAAAACCGTTTATTTTATCAAAAGTTAGTCGGAAAAAAACTGTTGGTTTTATTTATTTTTTACGAACAAACGCAAACTTTTTATTTCCTACAAAATAAAACATCCTTTATATCCCGTTTTTCTCACGCATGAGGATCCCACGGTCAAAGAGCGTGAAAGTGAGATGTAGTACCAACAAAAACGTCCGTAAACTAGTAACATTTAACTTTAAACTCTACATTAAACTAGTTAAGGCATAAATTCCTTCAAATGTTCTATAATATTGTCGTTAACAGAAATTCTCATGGTCCTTTTTTTATTAGGAGACCTATTTCATCGAGTGGCAAGCCCAGAGAAGACACTCTCATCCGACTAACTTTTTTCTCTATTATTATTAATTTTTTTAACTGTATTGTTATAATTTTTTTATTTTATTCTGTTGAGATGTAATTTGTGTATGACAAATTAAAGAAAAAATTTAACTAGCAACAAATGATATTTCTGGAGAAAAATCAATATTCACGAGCTCACTTCGGCGGCGCGACTCCATTATTTTTGGCATAGTGGTTAAGTACTTGCATAAAACTAATTGACCATAGGGTCAAGGAAACTTGACTTCGACTCGACGGGATTTCGAAGGAGCACCTTCTCCCCCGAGGGTGTGCCTTTTGGACCGGACCATATTTGTATAAAAGGCCCCGTTTTGCGGAAATTGTTTTTACTACTACCGACAATGCTCCCTACATAGGGCAACACACAAACACCAGTCAAACACAGCGTCTTCGCCGGCGAAGACGGGGACCCCGATATCTTACGTCACCCGGACGTGGTCTTAACCCACGGCCTCGGGGGCGTGTGGACTAATCTAGTCCAACCGACCTCCCATTCGTCCCAACGTCATCCTAAGCCGAGGTCCGAGCCTCACAGGAGGCGCCCTTAGGAAGACGTTGCCCCCCCCGATGTCTTCGAGCCCTAGGGCTCTTTTCTCGGCGGCGCCTAGCGCTCGCCCAACCCCCCGGTGACGCTGTAGCGGCCAGTAGGGCCAGTCAGCATACACAATCCGAAAAAAAAAAAAAAAAAAAAAAAAAGAAATTGTTTTAGTTTATAAGTAGAGCCTGGGCCGTGAGCTTATATTTTAATAATTTAAGTATTAATAATCGATTAGAGTTTTAGGGATTATCTAATCATAATTTAGATGTTAAACGTTGCCCTTAATTTTTTTTATTACAACAATCATTAAAACAACGCCAGAAAAATATCTACACGCTAAAGAAAAATATATGAAAATTCAGTAACAATTTTAAACTTTCATCAACATTATTAAACGGCGCTCGGTTTATTTTAAACCAATTTATTTTATTTTTTACAAAAATCCGTACAGACTAAATGAAAAAAAAATATAGACGGAACTTGTTTATCATACATAATACAAGAAGAGCGTATTGGGACTTCCTGTAACGAATATTCATTGTGTGTCAGCGCGAATTTTTTATTGATAACAATTAACAATCGCTTAATTTTCTAATTCATCTTACCAAGAAGGGTATTCCGAACCAGTTAATGGTTTATTTGACTAAAGCGCATGCAATTACTAAAGTGTACTTTATAACTGTTAAAGTTTATATACGGGGTATTGTTAACGTTAAATTTGACCACTGAAAAAGCCACCAAGTATTATACCAAAGCTTAAATATACTAATTTGTGCCACTCTCTTTGCTAGCCTTTTGCACTGAAAATAAAATATAGTAAAACGAATTGCTTTTTCGGTAATATACATTGCTTTGACCAGTAAAAATGGAGCCTATTGTCCAAATAAGTTCAAGTAACCGAGAAAAAAACAGTTGAGTTATAACAGTAGATTTTACCGGTTGATTATTCTTACTATTTGTAAGACAGTAAAAAAAAACAGTTAGGATAGACAGTAAAGGAAAACAGTAAGTAAGACAGTAAAGGAAAACAGTAAGAGTAGACAGTTAAAAAAAGTCAGTTAAGAGAACAGTAAGATTTTAAGTAGTAAGTTTAACTGAATTATGATAGTACCTATTACAGTGTGAAAACTTTAAGAATGCAGTTGATTTTACTGTGTTTACACAGTACGTACCACATGGGACAACGTTAATGGGTACTGTGGGATCGAAATAATAATAACTATGGGAGAACAGTTTTGAGTATTGTAAGCAACAGTAGCGGGTAATGTGTGTCGCACATTAGTAATTACTGTGTGGTTCAGTAGAACATACTGTTATTCACCAGTTCTGGCCATTGTGAATACGCATTAGTAGTAACAGTTTCCTAACAGTAACAGGTATGCAAATTCACAGTAAGATGAACTTTGAGTGCTCATTAATATATACCTTGTTATCCAGTTATCTTAACTGTGAAAATATTTTATAGCAACTGTCTGTAGACGATATACGTTACTGTGAGATTCAGCTGGCAGTACCTGGGGATATCAGTTATAATAATTGTCAGTACACATTAACAACAACTGTTAAATCTCAGTTAAAGGTACAGTGGAGATACGATGCAGGTTACTGTGAGAAAACAGTAACAAATACTGTATGTACCTAAGATATCAGATACTATGAGAATACTTTAAAAGATACTGTGAGGTTCGGTACTAGGAAATGTGGGCACATTAGGATATACCGTGTTTACCAGTTCTAGCAGCTGTGGATCCATTCATAAAAACTGTGCCTATTAGGTTTAGGTACATATTTCCACAGTAACATTCAGTGACAGCGCATTACCACGTACTGTGAGTCTCAGTTTCTATAACGTATTGTCACAGGTACGGGTACTGTAGAAGCTAAGTTGTAAGTACTGTAAGCGAAATTTATTCGGAACTGTTCATTTACAGTGACAGGTACTGTTACATCACAGTAATGCATACAGTAATTACTACTGTATATCATAATGTTACAACATTACGATATACAGTAGTAATTACCGATACAGTAGTGTAAGATGTACCTACAGTAGTAGTTACTGCTACCGTGCATGATGTGATTTCTTCACGCTATGCAAGTAACGTGAAGCAATATCCATAGCGCACCGTGAAGTCCGCGATCGCGCAGCGTCGGCGACCGCGGACTTCCCAGCGTTATATGGCGGCAGCTGAAACTAGCTTAAATGCACGGCGCGCAGAACGGGCACTGTGGAGTAAACACATTTACTGTTATTAATTGTGACGTATTGACAAACAATAAGAGAAAAGTTCCTAATAAAATTTACACCGTCATTCGAAATACCTGAGGATAGTATTTTGTTTTAAGTAAAATAAATGAAAAACTTCTAAAAACTATTATAACTTATTTTTATTGAAATTGAAAGTAGGTAAATAATGACATAATTATTACAGAAAATAACTGCTTAAAGCCTCACATTGGCGGGAAATTCAATTGGAGCCAAGCCTGAATTCGAGAAAAAAAACAGCAATCGAGCTCAGTTGTTTATAAATAAATAATGATGAGTACAATGACGCCCTGTCGGCATCAAGAGCGATCCCCTTAATACCTATTATAAGGTACACTTCGACCTATTAAATTACAAATTTGAAAGTAAATAATGACCAATAACTGCTTGAAAGACATAAAGCCTTCTGACAAAAATTATACATATTTACTACCTCCCTACACATTAAGGTACACTTCAACTTATTAAATCACATATTACATTTATTTAAAAGTAAATTATGACCATAAAATTACTATTTTAGACAAAAAAGTAGGTTACACATAGGTACATGCACATAAACTTTTACCTATAGGTACATCATTATAAAAGGTAGGTACTCGTTTCAGTGACGCCGCGATAGTGATACTGCTACGACTTTGACCTGGGACTATACTCATTGTAAGAGAACTATGTTTCGGCTGTTGCGGGGGCTTTAGGATTTTCCCAACGGCTGCAGCCTTTCTTGAAGCTACAGGCTATCGGGAGCTTTTTCAAACAGCGCGGATGAGATTCTGAAAAAAGGGAAGATTGTTAGTATTGGGTGTATGGGTGTTTGAGTTTAAGAATAGTGTTAACTGATAGATAACTTACATTGTGACATAGGGAACTAGATCTGCATGAATATGTGGTGCTTGGAGATGATAAAGCCGAATTTATTGGTGAATTCGTAAGTCCACAAGCTTATCAAGACCGTCACAAACCTGTAAAAAATCATATGTTCACAAAAATTTGATTCCAAGGCGTGCAATCAGAGGGCTCTGTATTTAGTGTGTAGGTACATAAGTAAATTGTGTATTTAATAAACTTAGTCACTTACTTGAGTATTTCGTATGGAAGCCTTTCACTCTTCAAGCACTTTTTTAAATTTGGCTTGTGGGGCCAATGGCTGGTATTAGCAACCGGATTTGCTCATCATCAAGCAAAGGCAGCGCTTCTGTCATTTTCTGAAATAATACAGGTTTATCATTAAATTACAATCTTGCTTACAGACAGCAATCTCAACACAGTTTTTTATTTGTAAAATTTATCAGTATGCCATTTAGATCTTAAAAAATATGATATTCGTTATTAACGTAATTTTATGGATGTATAAAATACATAAAACACACCTACCATGGTAGTAGAAAATTAACCTTAATTTGCTTTTTGATTATCTACTGGTTACAGATACATTCATCGCATGGATAATGGTCATAAATAGCGAAATCTTTGCAATGCTGGCACCAAAAAAAATTATAGTGAAGCAGCATTATTATATTTTTGTTATTTGGCATGACAAAATGGTTAAGCATAGTGGATAAAGTTGGAAACCGACAATTATGTCATTTTTCGACTTTGACAAAATGTGTTTTTTGCCACGGCCATTTCAATTCTCTCAATAATCCATAATCGCTTTTCTTAAGATAATCGTCCACATCCAGAAATGCCACGTCCATATTTGAAATCTAAAAAAAAGGAGGCAACGTATTAGGTATAGGTACTTACTTGATGCACAAACATTTACATTTAGGTAAGTATACCAACTTTACTATATCATAGAAATTGTTTGCAATTATTATTACTTTCTCAAAATACAATTGCGACTAAAACGTTAGGCAAAGTCTATAATATACCTATTTATATATATCACGGCATGAATTCAGGCATGTTTTTTGGTAACGGTACAAAAACTCTGAAGTCTCAAGACATCGCAGTCATTATAGTTTATTGGTAAAATGGCGGTGATACACAGACATACCGGACTTACAGACGAATGGACGGATGGGCAGACTGGACGATTCAATAAGGGTCCCATGTTTTACTAAGGAACTATATATATAGTACAGTTAAATTCCCAAAAAACTTATGGTCTGTAAAATGTTCTGTTGTATGTAATAAAACTACCTACATAAGTTTTGGAATGACAAATGACGGATTAAACTCTAAAAGGTTTATAATGATGGCGTTCTTTAAGAGTTTTAACTATTAAAACACAGCAGTATTCATCGTATATGAGTATTTTGTCACTCATAATGACACGATGAAGGTGTTCTCTAAGAGTTTTAACTCTTAACACAGCAGTCAAGTATTTTGTAACTCTATGGCATTGTGACATATAATAATTTATTTTTATTAAAGATAATATAATAAAATTTTAAACAACTAAGGCGGCATTTAAAATTTATTAATAAACCTAAAAAGTTGGTCGCAAAAGTGAAATTCGCATTAAGTTTTCCTAACTTAAAAATAAACGCATCCCATTCCAAACTTGTAAATATCGATTACACTATAGTATATATAAACGTTATGATAAATAATTAAATACTCTTTTGGTTTTTTAATTGCTTTTGAGTTGCTCACAGACAACTGAATTAATTATTATTGTTACCTATTGAAAGCGCATCAATACTGCATCAAAACGATTCATTGGTCAGGCAAAAGTCTGCGAAATGATAACTATACATACTATGACGAAATATACTTAAAATATTAATTTTATAACACCTAATTGACTAAAAATTTTTGCTTATGACTTTTGAATGACAGTTTTACGACTTCATAGCCATAGTAACTGCGCCAAAATGGCGTTGTGTAGACGACTTATATTGCATACCTTTCAGTTTTATCTAAAACGTTTGCACAACTCATATATGACTTATTTTTGTAGTTGAGTAATGAATTTATATTTTAATTAAGTACATTTATTAATATTTCGCACACTTAATGCAAGGTCGTATTTGGCTGGCTTTACGAACGAAATAATTCTGAGAACTTTTACCTAAAATAAAGAAATTGAAATTGAAAAATAAATAAAGCTTCTTTTGCAATGTACCTAGACTACCTAGGTATGTATCTTATGTTTACCTGTTTACGAGGTGCGAGCTCTGCTACTGTCTAGTCTAGACAACACAACACATTACTTGCATATTTCACATGCGCTCGACAATCTACTGTCCTGTCAGCAGCTCGTACCATGTAAACAGCTCACGCCATTCAAGCTACTGACTATCACGATAGCTATGTATACATAATATATATCATAGCTATCTACTGTCTTGACAGTAGCTCGAACCTTGTAAATGGGGTATTAGCTTAAGGTCTAGTTGTGAAAGAGCTGCGGCTAGAGTAACATAACATAACAAGCACCGCCAATGCGTTCGTCGCGGTCCCGAGGCCCTATGACAAGCCACAGAGGTGGTTATAGTAGGTGCAATGGTAAGTACTAAGTACCTACAAGCAATCCAATACCCAACATAAAGGAAGATTCACGTAATACAGTGTCCCGGCCGGGACACACGAATTCATCATGAATTTAGGTAAGTACCTACTTCATACGAAAAGCAATATACCTACTTAGGTCCTACTATAAAAAAATAGGGATAAGTAAATTAACTGACTGTGCAGGCTTCGACACCGCGGTGTAACGTGAATCTTCACCACAATGTAACCAAATTAAAAAACAACAAGCACAAAATAGGTAACACACATCATTCAGTAAAGTGAGGTTATTACCATTCAATGGACTCTGACAAGTCATCTCTGAAATATAAATTCTTCTTCAATTCTTCTAAAACCGGTAGGAATGGAACATAGGAACATAGGTACTAGTTACTTACCAATAAATTTATCGAGGTATTTATCAAACTCTTATTCCTTTCATAATTTTTCCTTAAATGTGTCTTCAAAAAAGGAGGAGGTTCTCAATTCGTCTATATAATCTGTATTAATAATTGTTTACTTTTATTTTAGTGTTTAAAATCTTAAATAAAAACCGGCCAAGTGCGAGTCGGACTCGCGCACCGAGGGTTCCGTACTCAAGAAGTAGGTATAATTGCCTTTGCTATTGAACCGCAAAACTAACTTTGTTTGTAGAGGTTTACTGTTAATATCAAAAAATTACGTTTGTTGTATGGGAGGCAGCCCCCCTTTAATATTTACTTTATTGATATTTAATTATTTATTTTGAAAGGTAATATACAAGTTAATATTCTGTGAAAATTTGAACCGTCTACCTGTTACCGTTTTTAATATTGAGCAAAAAAATACGAAAAAAACACGTTTATTGTATGGGGACCCCCCTTAATATATATATTTTTTTAATTTTTAATATTCAATTCAATTCAATTCAATATCATTTATTCAATATAGGTACACTGTAGGTACACTTATTGACGTTAAAAATTACTTACTTAAAAAAACACGATGGTGATAATCGGTTACGGTTTCTTAAAACTAAAGCTACGAGGGTTCCAAACGCGCCCTGGTCTGAGAAGAGCCCACAACAAACTCAGCCGGGGGTTTTTTTTTTCATTATCACCATCTCACAAATAATCTTAACTAAGGAACTATCAGAGCCATTAGAGCAAATTATTGCCAAGCTTCCTTGTCATTCAAGTAATCCTTCACATGGTAATAAGATTTTTCAATGAGTTTACGTTTTACATTAACTTTGAACTTATTAACACATTCGCTGCGGCAGCATTGGATCCTAAACCTACGGCTCGTGCGGTACGAGACAAATACTGCCCGTATCTATATTTCCTGATATGCGTTACGACCTCTATTTTGCCGTACCGGAACCTGACTTTCAAAGTCCATGGAGACGTGGAAACTCACCATATCAATGGGTTTTTTGAACAAATCGATAGGCTACATCCTCGTGTATACCTAGCTGCGGTAGCCCCGGGTTCTCTATGATATTTCGAAAGATACAGAGATTTTTCAAAATCAGTCATTTACGGCAATATATATGCCGTATAGCATAGAAGTTAAAAAATTGCTAGGGATGGGTTTACTTCTGAAATGACAATCGATATTTTAAAGATATTCTTTATTAAAGACACAACAAATTTAAGTGTATAAATCAACATAATTCTTCATAATTAGTCAACATAATAATTACTCTTACAAGTACCTATCGCCAATTTAAAAAAATATATTTAAATATAAAAAAAATTAAAATAAAAAGCAGTCACTCATGTAAGTTTAGTACAAATACACTGATTAATAAATAAATAATAATAAATACAAATAGGTTTTTTAAATTTTGATTCATATTAGGGTACCAAATTATTATTGACCGAGCGAAGCGAAGGTCTCTGAGTCTACTTGGGTGAATTGGCACTTGTCCGTCCGTCTGTCAGAGCCTTATAACTTCTGAATTGCTGAACGTAATTACTTCAAATTTAAATATAATATGTAAATCGATGGCCTCCCGCCGAATATGGCTTAAAAAGTTTTAAAAATCTTTATTTCAGGGGGGCTCTCATAGAAGCGAATGCGAAGTAAAATATTTTTTATAGCGTTACATAGGGTTGCAGTATATCATTTTAAAGATAATTAAGAATAGAGTCCAAAAATATTTTTTTTTGAATTTTTCCCCTAAAATTGACGAAATGGGAGGCTTTCAAAGTAGCGATTTTCTAACGTCCAAAGTTGACCTCAGAACTCTCAATTTTCTGAACTCTCAAGCCTGAAACTTGATCAATTATTTGAATTATATCCTGTACTTGAACAACAAATACTAAAATTAGATAAATATTATAAGGAAACGAAATTATTTAATTTTTAATGATGATGATATTTTTAACAGAACTTCACACTGATGTCAATATATGGCGCTCTGTGAAACCGCGAGGTCTCAGTTCGGGGCGAACCACTAGTAATTACTTTTTATTTTTAATCTATGATGAGATCATATTAGGAACTTTAACGAAATAAAATAAATTTTAAAAAGTAGGTAATTCCCTTACTCATATCATGTTTTTTACGTGAAAGTCTCGTCGCGTAGTTTTTTGCATAAAAAATATCGAGCACTTACGGCCAACACTAATGCAAACTGCGAGGCCGCGCGGACGCATGCAGTGAGGCGCGGGGTTGGGGGGGTACGGCAAGATAGTCGCCGTACCGCACTGAATAAAAATAATTACCTTGCTGTGCGTTACGGCAACTATTTTGCCGTACATTATTAGTATACAATATCATTATATTAAAAGCAACCATATAGAAAAAATCACTGTCTCTTTCCTACACGTACGGGAACATAGATAAATCACCCCCGCACCGTGCGCAAAACAAGGAAAACTAGCTGCCGCACTGGCTGACCGTCAAATACGGCAAAATACTTGCCGTAACGCAGCGAAAGTGTTAAGAGACATCTTCAACATGCCTTCTGGGAGCTTATTGTAGAAGCGGACACTGCTTCCCACAAACGAATTGCTAGTTTTACAAAGCCTAGAAGCAGGCATTACAAGTTTATTTTTATTTCTAGTATTGACATTATGACAATCACTTTTCTTCTTGAATTTATCAATGTGTTTATGCACGTATACTAAATTTTCAAATATATATTGGTTGTGCACTGTCATAATATTGATTTCTTTAAATTTATCTCTTAGTAACTCTCGTGGTCCCATATTATATATGGCTCGAACAGCCCTTTTCTGCAGTACAAAAACAGAATTAATATCAGCAGCATTACCCCATAATAATATACCATATGACATAATGCTGTGAAAGTAACCAAAATAAACTAATCTCGCCGTTTCTATATCTGTCAACTGGCGGATCTTTTTAACCGCGTATGCAGCAGAACTAAGTCTGTTCGATAAGTCATCTATATGATGGCCCCATTGGAGTTTAGCATCTAACGTTATTCCGAGAAAAACAGCGGTATCCACTAAATCTAATTCCTCATGATCAAGCTGTACAGTGGTTTTTACCTGTTTGACATTAGGTAATGTAAATTTGATACACTTTGTCTTTTTACCATTGAGTAGTAGGTTATTAGCTTCAAACCACTGTACCACTTTAGTGAGAGAATTGTTTACTTCGTCAAGAGTAGTTTCGTAACGATTTATTTTAAACAAAAGTGATGTATCATCAGCAAACAATACTATCCCATAATTATCCTTGGCAAGGTAAGGAAGATCGTTAATATAAATGAGGAATAGAAAAGGCCCTAAAATTGAACCTTGTGGAACCCCCATTTTTACAATCGATCCGGAAGACCACTTTCCATTGACGTCTACCTTTTGCATCCTATTTTTTAAGTAGGAATTCATCATATCCAGTGCTACACCCCTAATTCCATAATGGTGCAGCTTTCTGACTAATGTTTCGTGATCAACACAATCAAAAGCCTTGGATAAATCACAGAAAACGCCAAGTGCATCACGTGATTCCTCCCAGGCTTCGAATATATTTTGAATTAACTCAACACCAGCATCGATTGTTGAGCGACCCCGTGTAAATCCAAACTGTTTACTATGTAATAAGTCATTATTACAAAAATGTTTAAGCAATTGAATTAATATTAATTTTTCAAATATTTTACTAAAAGTGGGTAGTACAGATATAGGTCTAAAGTTAGCGGGGTCATTGGGACTACCTGATTTGAATAGAGGAATTATTTTACTGTGCTTCATTAAGTCAGGAAACTCACCACAATCAATACAATTATTAAATATTAAAGCTAACTCGGGTGCAACGATATCAATCAATGATTTTACAACGTTAACGGAAATGCCCCACAAATCATTTGTCTTCTTATTGTTAATTAATTTGAAAGCTTTAATAACGTCAGAGCAGTTAACGTGACAGAATTTGAAAACGTTATTACATTCAGCCACGTTATCCTCCAGTAAAGTAAGAGCGGCATTTGGTGAGGAGTTCAACGATTCTGTGGTAGAAACAGGAATATCCGTAAAGAAGCCTTCAAAAACAGAAGCAACTTCGGAGTCCGAAGTTACAGGGGTATTACCGACATTAAGTTTAAATTCACAATTTTTCCGTGTTGCTCTTCCTGTTTCTTCATTCACTATGTTCCAAGTAGTTTTGATTACATTGGAGCTATTTTTTATCTTAGTTTGAATATGTTTTGATTTAGCCACAATGCAATCTCTTTTAAATTTCCTGGAAAACAGTTGAACATGCTGCTTGAACTCATCACTAGTATCATACTGTCGCTCCGCATACAATTCATATAATTTTTGCCTACTTCTGTGTAATTCATTTGTTGCCCAGTCGTTAAAAACGTTTGCATCAGTAGTTAAGACCGTTCTACTGGTGAATATTGATTTGAATATTTCACTGAAAGTATTAAAGAATATGTTATACATTTCATTAGGACTCAACCCATTTGGTAAAAAAGGGAGTTCCTCTGTAAGACTTGTTCTTATTTTTTCAATACGGTCCAACGTTACTGGTACAAAAGTTATTCTACGCTTTGATACATTTTTATTTAAATTTTTTATTTAACTGAATTTGTTGTCCACAATGATCTGAATCTAATTTACTAATAATGTGTTTATTAACAGGTGTAAAATTTGTAAAAATATTGTCTATGCATGTGGCACTAGTTGCAGTTATTCTAGTTGGCTCCATAAACATATTGGATAAGTTATAGGATTTGAATATATTCAATAACTTGCCACTTAAAGGGCTACTTTCCAATATATTTACATTAAAGTCTCCGCACACAATAAGCTTTTTATTTGATTTAGAGAGTTTAAATAGTACATCATCCATTACCTTTTCAAAAAGTTCAAAGTTAGATAAAGGTGGTCTGTATATAGACACAACAATAAATTGCTCCAATTCAACTGAAGATAGTTCTATTGTTCGCTCAACAGACAGGCTCACAATATCATTTCGGTTCTTAAATTTTAATTTTTTATTCAACAAAATTAAAGAGCCTCCATGGATGGCATTAGATCTGGTGAACGAACTACCAACCTGGTGGTCACTAAAATTGAACATGTACTCATGGTTTTTTAGCCAATGTTCAGTTACACATAAAATATCAATATTAAAATTATTTAGGAACAATTCAATCTCCAAATCCTTCCCTCTAATACATTGAATGTTCTGGTGAACCAGGTTGATGACATTACATTTTTTATTTTTTATTTGCTTTGCGTCAAGTGTGTGCAAAGCCTTATTATAACTTATACTATTCAAGCAAGAGGAAACCTCCGTTGTCTCCTTATCTAGTTTAAAGTAAAGTTACTTGGACTTATATCCAAAATGTCAGAGTAAAAACACTGCTCAATAGAAGCAGCTTGTTTAGCCACATTTTTGGCTAGTGTTGAAAAAAAATATGATAGCGAAACAGCTATCTGTCCCTTAGCATAACATGATAGTTTATACCTATCTTGTTCCAAGTCATAATAAACTTTACCACACTGGGTACTTATGTCAATTATTTTAAATTTATTATTGTAGGTACATAAATTATATAATGTCATATTTAACTTATATCTATAGGTATTTTCTTGGTGTGGCAAATTGTCACAGTAAGGGAGGGTATATATTATAATTTTATTAACATTTAATTTTTCCAAGGTTTGATAGCATTTTTTCAAGTCATATTCATTAATTGTCCCTCTGTTTGCAACTAGAATCACTAAGTTTGTGTTTAAATCAAAGCTATTTTTATTTCTATAAATTGACTTGACAATAGAAATTAGTCCCGCATTAGGTGAACAGCAGTTCAAAACCGTATGTCCCTGTAGATGTGAATGAAGTAGTATGCCCATACCACTACCAATTCCATCGCTATACATAAATGTGTTTGTATTGCATGTACTAGGTTTTGTGAGAGTAAAGGAACTATTGGTACTTTGCTTGGGGAACCTGTCACACACCTTCCTCTTCTTTGAGGGTGATGATGCTGTAGCCACAGACTGTGGATGAACTGCACTATTATCAGAACACTGTTTTTGAGTGAAGTTAATATTTTCAATACTTTCAATACTAGTGAATGGGTCAAGCTCATCGGTTGTCTGTGTATACTGTGAAATCATATTTTTTTGACATGAATCATACTTTGCTGACAATGAACGCAAAGAAGCCTGCAATCGAGCTATTTGAACCTCTAGGATGTGTGTGTCAGATTCATAATTTATTTTATAACTTTCTAATTCTTTGCTGCACATTTTCATTCTGCCTAATAATTCTAACCTATCCTTTTTTGGCTTCATCGTTTTAAATGAATAATTATGTTTATATATTAACTTTTGAGTTTTTCTAATATACCGGTTAATTTTAACATATTTCTTTAGTTTTTTACTGCTACAGGGATAAACCTTTGAGGGGGTTGTATAACTGACCTGTGGTATTGGATGGTCAGTACAGAAAGTGGGTTCATCCGTTGTAGCAGTAACCAACTGCGGGGCGCTACCAACTAATTCCTCGAAGAGACTCTGGGTGTGCTGTGCTGTGGTGTTCTGTGCAGCTGTTTCCAACTCGGAGATCTTGTCGTGAGCCTCATCTAGCTGCTGGTGGAGTGCGGAGATCTTGTTAAGTGTTGCCTCGTACTCGGCCCGGCACTCATCAAACCTATACACGAGCTCCTGAAGGCGGTCACGCTTTTCGACTACGTTGTCGTACTGTATATGTAACGCAGATAACTCTGATTTCAACTTTTCATTACTTTTTAACATACCTAATAGTTCCTTTTCATTGTCATCTCTTTCACTATTCAATTGGGCACATAGCTCTTTACTAGCCTTTAATTCCTTTAAAGCCAGCTGAAGTTTAGATTCTTCCTGGCGTGCCAAAGCTCTGCGGGTCATCATATTGCAGTTCAAATGCAAAATAAGTACTTAATTAATTACAGCAAAGAGCAACGACCCCAGAATGCGAGATGACAGTTGTATATTGAGATTGCAACTGGTGTCGTATTTTGGTATTAACGAACAATTGCAAACACAAATACTGATTACGCATGCATGTATGGCGTAGATGTTTAATATTAAAACATCCAGCAATACGCAATACAAACACTAAAAAAGATACGTCAATTTTGTAAGTAAGTACTAACCTTTAACCGTTGTTAATTTTACATGAGTAATAAAAACCTAATAAGCACTCGAACTATTCAAATATCTTTCAAAATCACTTTTTGTAACATAAATAATTGATTTTACTTTAAATATGGTGTAAATTAAGCGTTTAATATTAATTAAAGTTAAATTTCAATCGGGACAAATTTTCTCTTATATTTATATTTGTTGTTATAGCGGCAACGGAAATACATCATTTGTGAAAATTTCAGCTTTCTAGCTATCACGGTCTATGAGATACAGCCTGGAGACAGACAGACAGACAGACAGACAGTCTTAGTAATAGGGTCCCGTTTTTACCCTTTGGGTACGGAACCCTAAAAAACGAATGACTCATGCACATTGCACAGATAAAGAGTTAAGACTAATGCGCCGGCAGCCGGACCCAAGTCCCGATTAATGAGTGCCACCCTCTGATTTCGATTTTCCCCGAACTCCTCGTGAAACTTCCCCAAATTCAGCACTTTTCAAAATGATTTCCCCTAAACATTTTCCCTAAGAATAAAACACAAATTGAGGTTTATAATGTAAGTAATTAATTATTAACTTTATCATTTATTTATTAATATTTTCATAAATAGTATTAGATATATAAATAGTACTATAGTATTAAGGTTTATTCACATGAATTAAATCCTTGGCAGTGTGGCGAACTGCTGTAATTCTACTAGCTCAATTAGTTTTTAAGAGCTATTGTTAAATGGTGATAGCAAAAAACAAAACCCGGCTGAGTTTGTTGTGGGCTTCTTCTCAGTGCAGATGAAAGCAATCGAGATGAAAACCTTAAAAAATTCCCTAAACGTGCCAAAATCCCCTAAATCTAGGGGAAAATACCCTTTAAGTGGTGACACTACGGCGGCACCTCCCGCCCCCGCTCTGCACTGCCTTCACCTCTCTCAAGATACCTTGGTGATTTAAATGTTTAGGACATTTGAATTCATTACGAAACATTTAAAATAACTGTCCTGAAGACTTTTTAAAAATAACTGCCACAATATCAGTAAAGTTCTGACCTTCGCAAAACTTAAAAAAACTGCTTGTTGCAATATATATTAATGTTCAAACAATTGAAATAACTGTTTAGCTCCTAACTGTACGCCAAAAAACACTGTTCTGAAGGAGTTAAAATAACTGCTACAATATCATTAAAGCTCTGAATATGGCAATACTTAGTACGAACTGTTTGTTTCAGTAAACTTTAAAGTTCAAACAATTAAAATAGCTGTTTAGCTCTTAAATATATTCTAAAAAAACTGTTCTGAAGCAGTAAAAATATCTGCTGCGATATCAGTAAAGTTCTGAACATGGCAAAACTTAAAAGAAACTGCTTGTTTCAATAAACGTTAATGTTGAAACAACTGAAATAACTGCTTAGCTCCAAATTGTACGCTACAAAAACTGTTCTGAAGCAGTAAAAATAACTGCTACAATATCAGTGAAGCTCTGAAAACGGCAATACTTAAAAATAACTGTTTGTTTCAGTAAACATTAATGTATAAACAATTATAACAACTGATTGGCTTCTTACTGTTTTTTGCCCATTTCAACGAACTGTCATTAATCAATTACTTTTACATAAAAAACAGTTTCTATAACCGAATTACGCTTTACTGTGCAAAAACTGTAAAAAGTCTCGTTTTATTTTTTTCAGTGTGGTGAGTAATTTTCTGCGGCACAACTGACGCTAACAAATACTGTAATTGGTTTAAAATCAGACTGCAAACAGTTATTTGGCTAGCTTATTAGCTGAGAGTACGCCCGGTACACTGTAAATTACGTCATAATATAATAGCCGGAAGTGCCCTGCACACTGCCTGTCGCTTACACGGCTTAGATCCTCGTCCTTTCGAGTTTTCTTAGTCTTTATTTTCCTTGAGTCAGTGTAAAAAAAACGCAACTCATTATTGCGATCCAATGCTCCCGCATAAACTGAAAGAGGTCTCTAAGTGCTTTGTAAACAAGCGCCGGTTCTTCTTTTCACTCAAAGGATCGTTTTAAAAGAAATAGGTTCCTGCTTCCTTGTATCGTTTTAGTGTTTTTTTAATCGGGACTTTGGAATTTATCAAGTTATTTTTCTTTGCTAAGTAGTTGTTTTTAAAATTACTCTTAAGTACCGCTTTTGGATGGAAATTCTAACTTTGTTTTTAAGTTTTATCAGATTCACGCTTTAGCGGTTCCTCTCCTTAAGTAGGTAAGTTATTATAAGGTAGGTACCTAGTTCTCTTAACATTTTAACCAAATCAAAGTCAAATTATATTTAGGTACTCAAAATTGGTACCTACACAGTAGAAATTTGGTTTAGAGATAGATTGCATTCCGAGGAAGGATATAGGCTTCTTTTTATCCCGGAAAATTAATGAGTTCCCGCGGCAACCAAAAAACCTCAATCCACGCGGACGAAGTCCTAGTCATTTATATACCGCTACAAGTGAATATAATTAAAATTATTAAAAAATACGACTGCTCTGCAGTAGACACACATACATACACGAACCCTGAAAACATAACACTCCTTTTTTTGGGCAGTCGTGTAATAAAAAATCCCCCTCGAATGGAAGTACGGCTACCACTGCTACTACGTAACGATACCACAGCCAATAATTATTACCTTTGGAATCTTATTCACATTTTTTTTAATGATATTTTTTTGTGAATCACTGGATATTGAACTATAGTGTTATATATTTTTGGAATCTACTCATCATTCTCTAGATAATGTTTATATAGTTATTCGAATACTTTTTTTCAACTTTAGTCTTTAATGCGGAACCTTGGTCACCCCATCAATTTTTTTTTAAATTTTACTAGCCTATGTCACCCGGAATAAGCTAGGGATTCTTACGATACCACATTTATCAAAATCGGTTCAGGCGTATAGAAGTTATGGTGGAATATACAAACTCACATACATACATACATACATACATACATACATACATACATACATACATACATACATAAATACATACATACATACATACATACATACATACATACATACATACATACATACATACATACATACATACATACATGAACCCTGAAAACAATATACTCCTTTTTTTCAGGTAGTCGTATAAAAAGTCATAGCCCAAGGACGAATCCTAAACAAAGCTTTCATAAATCAAATTTTTAAATAAGTCGTCCCAAAAGGCCTCCTAAGCTCAAAAGTCATTGACACTTGTCGTCAGATTTCGAGGGCTTTCACTGAAAGCTTTTTCAATATCACCATTCGGGGGTCCATAAATTAAGGCTACCGAGACCTCTCAAAAAAGTCGATTTCCAACTTCGTCGCGTTGAATATTTCAACATTTTCTTATCTGGGAGGCTGCGTTAATTAAAAATTTTATTGGAGTGTGGAAGCTCCAGCGGTAGTAGGAAGTAACGCTTCGAACTTCAGGTATAGCCCCACTACAGAGGCGCGGCATGTAGCTTCACGTAGCGGTACGTATTCTTGCATGAGGTGTTATGGAGCTGCCACAAGCGACGCGACCAATACTGTGACGGAGATGCACTGCGCGACGCGGCCCTACACAAACTCACACAAGTTATATTTGCCGCTCTGTATATCTCAAGTATTTTTTCTCTTTCTGTCTATGTGGCTAATTTTAGGGCGAAAACATGCACACGGTTGACGACCTCCCTGGCGCAGTAGTGAGCGCTGTGGTCTTATAAGTGGTAGGTACTGGGTTCGATCCCCGGCATTGTCAATTCGGGAATTTTATAATTTCAGAATTTTCAACCGACTTCAAAAAAAGGAGGAGGTTCTCAATTCGACTGTATTTTTTTATTTTTTATTTTTTATGTTTGTTACCTCAGAACGTTTGACTGGGTGGACCGATTTGGATGATTTTTTTTTATTTGAAAGGGCATACTTCCCATGTGGTCCCATATAAATTTTATCGAAATCGGTCGAGCGGTTTTTAAAATATCAACAATAAAATAAGTACTTTGTATAGCGTGTGCTTGTTGTTGTAAAGTTGGCGCGGGAGTTTGAAGTCGGTTGTTTAATAATTTAATATAAAAAATACTTTTTAAACAACCGACTTCAAACTCCCGCGCCAACTTTACAACAACAAGCACACGCTATACAAAGGTTTTATTTTATTGTTGATATTTTAAAAACCGCTCGACCGATTTCGATAAAATTTATATGGGACCACATGGGAAGTATGCTCTTTCAAATAAAAAAAGAATCATCCAAATCGGTCCACCCAGTCAAAAGTTCTGAGGTAACAAACATAAAAAAAATAAAAAAAAATACAGTCGAATTGAGAACCTCCTCCTTTTTTTGAAGTCGGTTGAAAATAATTTTTTATATGAAATTATCTCCGGTAAGTATAGGTTTCATAGAACTGCCATAACTCCAACAGGTTAGCCCGCTTCCATCTTATACTGCATCATTCCTTACCATCAGGTGATATTGCAGTCAAGGGTAAACTTTTAGTGATGTAGGGAAACACGCTTTGTCCTGTCGCGACAGTCTGCGCAGCTCCATCTAAAAATGCGAGCGAGAATAGTCTATCCACCAGACATTTGCTTCGTAGTGTATATTCGAAATCCCATACCGATTTTCAAAAAATGGCCAAGTGCGAGTCGGACTCGTGCACAAAGGGTTCCTTACTACCACACAATGTTTATTATTTTGGTAAGTAACAAGAAATATTACTGAACTAGCTTATGCCCGCGACTTCGTCCGCGTGGTTTAAGTTTTTTTCCGCGGGAACTCCGGGATAAAAAGTAGCCTATGCTCCAGGTAATAAACTATACCCATGCCAAAAATTACGTCGACCGTTGCTTCGTTGCAGCGTGATTGAAGGACAAACCAACAAAGCAATAAACCAACAAACGAACACACTTTCGCATTTATAATATTAGTATGATATTAAGAATATAAATTCTTTAAGTAATTAACCCATATCCAAACGAAGCCGGGGGCGGGTGCTAGCTAGTGTAAGATGAAACGAGATAAAAGCGGTGAAGGAATAAAAGTCAAGCCGGTACATCTAATATCCTGGCCTGATTCCTGTCGGGCGCGAAAGCACTTACCGAAATTGCCTTTTTCATCATTTTGTTCGCAATCAGTTTTGTAGTGGAAACTCTCGGCTTAGTACCTACCTACAAGCAGCTTTATTTTTTTCCACTTCAGGTTATTAGACTTGAACTTGACTGCGATCTCACCTGGCCTTGACTAATTAACGAATGAATAGAAAGAAACCTTTATTTAGGGGTACCTACACATACAAAAAAAACCGGCCAAGTGCGAGTCGGACTCGCGCAACGAGGGTTCCGTACAAACCTGTAGGTGTATAAGTAAACGTTATAGTATTTTTATTCCACTTATCTATTTTAATTTCAATTTTGCGGAAAGAGGTGGTAAGTTTAAAATTATTAAAAATATTTTAATTATATGATGTAACTAAAAATTTATGCTTTTCGCAATTTTTCCTTTATCTGTGCTATAAGACGTTGCTTCGTACCACATTTCAAGATTCTGAGTTCACGGAAAGTACCCTGTAGGTTTTGATTCCCTTGCGAGTGCAAGAAAATTCGAAAATTTGCAGCATAAACGGCTGTATCTTTTGATTGTGTTGGCTTTGAAGTTTGATTTTTTCACGGCTCCAAGGAACCTGAGTATTTAATATGAATTTCAACTTGATACCTCCATGCGTTCCTGAGAAAAAGGGTCCTAACACACAGACGAACGGACAACGAAATGATCCTATAAGGGTTCCGTTTTTTCCTTTTGAGGTACGGAACCCTAAAAAAGCAACAGAGACATCATAATATTATCATACTTCATACTAATATTATAAATGCAAAAGTGTGTTTGTTTGTTGGTTTATTGGTTTGTCGGTTTGTCCTTCAATCACCCTGCAATGGAGCAACGGATCGACGTGATTTTTTGCATGGGTTTGAAGACCTGAAGAGTGACAAAGGCTACTTTCCGCGTTCCCGTGGAACAAATACCTAATCCACGCGGACGAAGTCGCGGGCATAAGGTAAGAGTAAAAATATAATGTGACGAGTTATTTCGATTCGAATACTCCGCTCGGTGAGCGTAGTGGACGCTAGCCTCATATTCGTAACATAACTTGGTATAATTATTAATGTCAGTTGTGCATGTTGTGATAGCCCATAATAGGTTGTACATTTATCATGTACTAGCTGATGCCCGCGACTTCGTCAGCGTGGTTTAAGTTTTATTTCGATTCCCGCGGGAACTCCTCAATTTTCCGGGATAAAGTAGTCTATGTCACTCTCCAGGTCCTCAACTATATCTACCCATGCCAATAATCACGTCGATCCGTTGCTCCGTTGCGGCGTGATTGAAGGACAAACCAACAAAAAAATAAACCAACAAACAAACACACATTCGCATTTATAATATTAGTATGATTTGTATGCGTCTTAAATATAGCAATATGAACTGTGGGCTGTCCAAATAAATAAAATAAAAAAATAACAGACGGACGGATAGACAAACATCACTATAAAAATCCTTGCCTAATAAAGTTTCAGCAATTTGGAAAAATCCAGAACTACAGATTATGAACAATTTTCCTGGGTAGCGGAAAATACACCCTGTATTTTCTAGTGGGAATGGAATTATTCAAATCTATGGATCTGAATGCTGAGTAAATGTCCAATAAAAATGCAAAGAACTGTACCTATTCTTTCTCCGTAGCTAACTAAATCGCTGT
Source organism: Erebia epiphron (assembly GCA_963932025.1). Taxonomy (NCBI): domain Eukaryota; kingdom Metazoa; phylum Arthropoda; class Insecta; order Lepidoptera; family Nymphalidae; genus Erebia; species Erebia epiphron. The sequence goes on from OZ009946.1 coordinate 29,782,377, forward strand.
AGTAAAGGCGCGGGTACAGTGAAAGCGTATTTTTGTATTTTGGGAGTGAGTATTAAACGCGCGACATTGGAAGGCTAACGGCCGGTTTCTGAATTGAGAATTTCATGTTGAGTCTGTCTCAAAGTCTAGGTACTTAAGGACTAATTAGGCAAATTTTTGTTTCTGAATTGATATTGTGTGAGGTTTCAAAGTTGGAACTTGCTGTTTTTGCTTGAATGCTTAATTCAGAAATCGGTCCAATATCAATTCAGACACAAAAGATATGATAGACGTCTAAAATTAATTATTAGGTACGTTTATTATTGTGTTTTATTACAATAAAGGTTACTTTTAGTAAATCATTTAAATTTTTAATTACAGTGTTTAATAAATCTTTTGAAAATTTTTGTATGCGGGCGTTCAAAGACAGTATAGGCAGTTACAATGCTGGTGAGAACTCAAAGGATAGCTCTATAGACCATCGTCCAGTAACGATGCCGATAGGCTCTTTTTCATCCACTACAAGCTAGCCCTTGACTGCGATCTCACCTGATGGTAAGTGATGATGCAGTCTAAGATGGTAGCGGGCTAACCTGTTAGGGGCATGGCAGTTATAAACCCATACCCCTATTCGGTTTCTCCACGGCACGTACCGGAATGCTTAATTGCTTGGCTTGGTCTTTGCCGGTATGATGGTAACTAGTCACAGCCTCCCACAAGGCAAACTTTTTTCTTTTGTTGTGTATTACAAAAACACTACAGAAAATCGCTAAAACGTATGACATGGCCAAACCCTTACCGTACTATTTTAAAACCTATTCTTCAATACGACTGAGTACCTACTCCCACTTCCAAGTACCTACCTGAGCCAACTGAGCTATGGCCAATTTACCTCTCACAATAAAAATGATTTCCTTTCCTTTATTTTGGTACTAGGTTTATGTTCGAATATTGTGTAACAAAGAATAGGACGGTCTTTTTATCCCACTACATGTTAGCCCTTGACTGCGATCTTTGTGTAAGAAAATCGTAATGGTAATCGTTTGCCAACGTAATAAATCGACCTGCAGGGCGACCGCGTAGGTATCTTTTGCATCAATCATTGATACATCGCAATCACCTCCGATTGGCTGAATTTATGGTATTCTTGCTGCGTCAATGGATTTCGTCCAATAGTGGAAGAGTGTTAACCAATCAGAGGTGATTGCGATGTATCAATGATTGATGCAAAATATACGCGGTCGCCCTGCAGAGATGCCTGCACGTCAAAAAGTAAAGTTGGGCCTCTGAGTCTGACGGTAGGTGATGAACCCGTGGTTCTATACGGCATTGTACCGGAACACTAAATCACTTGGTGGCATGTATTTGCCGGCATATTTTTTAATTTTTCGTCATTTTTCTCAGCTTCACTGGACTGACTCTTAAATCGGTAGAACAATCTCTTGACACCTACGTAAATTAAATAGCAATTACATGGTATTTACGTATGATCAACTTGTTTATTCAAATTGTATGAACGTTTAACTTTAAACTTTCGTGAGTGATTTTTATTTTAACTATTCTTAACTACCGGATAAAACTCATGTAAAACTAGTCGGGCATTTTCCGACATAAACGTCAGTTTTGTTCACGGTGCTGCTCGTCAGTTCTTTAGAATAGAATAGAATAGAATATTTATTTATTTGCAGTTCTTTGAAGTTCTTTCCTTCTTTCTTGAACTTGGCTTTGACACGCTACCGCGTGTCTTCATAGTTAAATTGTATGAATAATATGAAATAGAAAAAGTGGAGTCGTAATGTAAAATTTTTTTTTGCGAAATATTTTACCGTGGTTAATTGCCTCATCTGGTGACATGTGGGCTTGCTCATTTTATGCGCAAAGCATCAGCCTGGCTGTCCAACTCGGAGACGCAGCCAGCATATTTGCCACCATTCCACGCGGGCATGATTTATAAAGTAATTAGGTTAGGCTAGCTAGCTATAAGTTCTATTGTACTGTTTTCAATAAAGATCTAAAAATAAAAAATTAAATATAAATCTAAAAGTAACCAGGTCCCACCGAGATTTGAACTCGGATCGTTGGATTCAGAGTCCAAAGTGCTAACCATTACACAATGGGACCGCTAGAAACAGCGGCCAAATTTATGTATGTTTACTAAATGGTGTTCTACTACGCATGTTCTCATTGCTTGTCTCCCTCATACAACAGATACATAATGATTCTATTTCACTATCTGTCTACGAGGTTGGCTCATAGAAAATATAAAATGTAAAGTATTGGAATTTGGATTTCCTAAAGAGCTCAAAGACAAGCAGAAATAAAGCAGTAGGTGCTGCATACTGTCTAGACATAGGTGATGCCCTTGCAAACTAGAGCTAATTTCAAGATTTTCAAGACGAAATATACTACGAATATAATAATTTTTTCATCCCACCATCTCGGAAAGAGTATTTTTACTCTTCGATATCTGAATGCAAAAGCCGTTATTATCCTCTTGAGGATAAAGTAAATTGAATTTAGAACATTGTGTGCACGTTAGTAAATATCACTCATCTATGAAGTTTTTGAATTCAAAACATCATTAAAACCTATTTACTTCTACCTCTATGGTGCCGAATTTCCATACAACCGTTTTTAATTTGTTAAAAACTCACACTCGTAACCTGCTTGGTGTACTTTTTTAATTTGCTTTGCGCGCACCATTTTCTTTCACGTCATGTCATTTCCTCGCTGAGGTGGGATGAAAAGTTACGTGTTGCACTCGAGTGAAAAGATTTTTCACCTCGTGCTCTTTTGATTCCCTCGCTGACGCTCAGGATTCTTCAATTTTAGAATCCTTCGGTTGCTCGGTCATCAAAATTGAGCACGCGGTTAAAAAACAACTTTTCACTCTTGTATAACAAATAACTATTGTCGTAATTTGAGCTCTTAGTTGAATAAAATAATAGGTATCCTTTGAAGAGCTTAAAAATCTATCCTAAATCACCTTTTCAACCGACTTCAAAAAAAGGAGGAGGTTCTCAATTCAACAGTTTTTTTTTTTAATGTTTGTTACCTCAGAACTTTTGACTGGGTGGACCGATTTGGATGATTCTTTTTTTATTTGAAAGGGCATACTTCCCAAGTGGTCCCATATAAATTTAATCGAAATCGGTCGAGCGGTTTATAAAATATCAACAATAAAATAAGTACTTTGTATAGCGTGTGCTTGTTGTTGTAAAGTTGGCGCGGGAGATTGAAGTCGGTTGTTTAAAAAGAATTTTTTATATTAAATTATTCAAGAAAAATATTACACATTGTAAATATTATAAAACATGTCAAATTTCAAAACGTCATGATAACGATGACGCCACTGACATAGCCTGGGCACGGAAATTACGTAATTTGGCATGACGCCATTTGGCTTTAAGATTCGTCCCTCACGATTGAATTATTGGCTTTAAAACGCGACTTAAGTCAAATGACTTATCGTCAAAGGCGACCATTTAGTATAGGTAGGGAACACTGAAAAAAAAAACCTAAAAAAGTGATTTTAAAGTATAGTAAGTTTATTTTCAAAGTCAAAGTCAAGGCCAATATTTTTTATTCAATTTAGGTAGGTACACTACACTTGTTGACGTCCAGTTATTTATAAATATTATAATATAATGGTGAATATAATGGTGAATATAATGGTGATAATCAGTAACAGTATCTTAAAACTAAAGCTACAAGGGTTCCAAACGCGGGTCTGAGAAGAGCCCACAACAAACTCAGCCGGGTTTTTTTTTTTCACTATCACCATTTCACAAATCATCTTAACTAAGGAACTATCTGAGCCACTAGATCAAATCATTGCCAAGCTTCCTTGTCATCTAAGTAATCCTTTACACGGTAATACGATTTTTTAATCAGTTTACGTTTTACATTAACTTTGAACTTATTCAGAGATATTTTCAACATGTCTTCTGGGAGCTTATTGTAGAAGCGGACACTGTTTCCAACAAATGATTAGTTTTACTAAGCCTAGAAGCAGGCATTACAAGTTTATTTTTATTTCTAGTATTGACATAGTAGACATAGTAGTAGTTTAGAGTAGGAAATCGCGATGCATCGACACGCCCGCCGTAAGGCGATTAGCACTACTTCGATCCGGGATGAGTGCAAGCTAAGCCTATTGTCGACGAAGATACAAGGCTTGTTATAGTTGTGACTTTGTACTTGGCCGTAAGACATGTAAAAGTTCGTATTTTTTGACTATCTTTTGTCCGCGGCTTCGCTCACTTTAGCTTCTCATAAAAAGTAGTGGTCTGCAGCAATAACTTAATTTATAATGCTGAATAGTAAGTAAATAATAATATGAGTTATGACGTATTGAAAACCTTTGTGATATATTTACTTACAAATCAATTCGTGAAGATAATATGTGCCGCTTATGATTTCTTAATCATGTGCGGTAAGATTTATTATTTTTTTAAGCAGAATAATATTTTTTCGTATGTACCTACCTAGCTACGTATTTTCATATTTTTTTATTAAGTTGTATCACGTGTATCTTAAATTTTTGCTACGTAGGATTTTATTGGGATATATTTTACTAAATGTATGAACATAAAAAAATATAAGAATGTCTCTCGAAGAAAAAAAGAAAAACTCAAATATAAATCAGCAGGCGGTCCCTGGGGAAAGGCGCGAAATCGCGAAATCGTCTCGAATGAAATTTCTCACTTCTAAGCATATAACACACCTACTTCTAACAATGCGAAATACATCAGAAATTGAACTCTATATCTTGAAATATAAAGTTAAATTTTGGTTGTTTCAATAAATGGGCTTAGTCTTAGGAGAGGAAACTTCCACGCGTAAAATATATTCGAATTTCGGGGAAGCAAATTGTTCCTCAAATATAGTGGAGGAACTGCGACTTGCTCCCTGGAATACGGGAACAGGGAACACGGAGATTGTTAATGGTGATAATAATATCATAGCAGATAGGTAAAGAAAAACGGGACAGTTCGAGTCTGGTTCGGGCATCGCGGGTTCTGTACAAACTTGTATTTTTTTTTTTTTTTGAAAAACAGTAACATAACAAACAATAGGTAAAACAAATATAACATTACACTTAAACCATAACAGTTTTCAATGTCTTTTTGCACATATTGTTTAAAAAATTTCCAAATGAATAGTTGTATTTAACATCAGTAACTTTACTAAAGCTCATATTAAATTATGGAAGCGAACATTTCTTTATTGAAAAGATTAGGCGGATTGGAGGACAATGCAGAAAATAAAATTTAATTTAACAACAAATAAATGAATTTCGGATATTTTCTCTCGCTTTTGCAATGGGAACTTGCTTCTTGAAAAAAATCATGATTCTAGTGATTGTCAAAATATATACCTACAGCGTACGTATAGCGGACGCCTGCGTCCAAGTGCGGAAAATAGTCCCAGGATATGAAGATACCTGAGGCATAAATGACTATATTTTTTTATTTTGTTTAGAAGCTTGATTTGTTTACCACTCCAAGGGCCGTAGCTACGAGTACGTAGACCTCAGTAAGTATTTGGTATTAATGTCAACTTGATACATCTATATGAAATTCTGATAAAAAGGGTCTTGACAGACAGACATAATCATAATCATAATCATAAATCATGATGACAGATGGACAACGACACTTCGCTGTCCGTCCATGTTCACTCACCCTTGCCTTATACGATCCCTATCCAGTAGAGGTTCCTTTTTCCTTTCGATATACGGAACCCTAAAAAAAGGTTTTTTTGGAAGATTCTTGCTTGCTCCTTTCATGCCTAAATTGCGCCGGCGGCAATTCTCTTATCGTAAAATAGAATACGCAGGCGTTTTTTTCAGGTAACATGAATGTTGGAATATATTTTCTAGCTTTTCATACTATTTCTGTATACGTACCTACTCCAAGGTTTTGTAGACTTTGGATATTATATGCTCTTATAATATATTTAACGTTAACTAAAATTATTTTCAGTATACCTACTAGAGCTTGGAATTAGTGTAGTAAACGCTTAAAAAGTTAATATTTTGTAGATCATATTTGTATAGCTTGTGAGTTGTGATATGTCGTGTTTTGCTCTACCGCCAGTTTGGAAAGAAGTTTCCACTAAGAAGATATTTTAAAACCGTAAAAACTTAAAAAGGTTTAGCAGACTTTAACCCGACTACGGAACGGTATACCTATTTTAAAATTGTAACTAGGATATTGTAAAATAGTTTTTCTGTCGCTTGGTATATTTTAAAATTGTAACTAGCCTTTACCGAAGTCTGCCACCAGACCCTGATCAGAGAAAATTTAGAAATTATAAATTCCCAATCTGACCCTGCCGGGCAACGAACCCAGGATCTCCGATTATGAGACCACAGCGCTCACCACTGCACCAGGGAGGTCGTGAAAATGCGGGCACAAAAAAAATACATATTTTATTTAAACTAATAATTAGGTACGGAATTTTCTGATCTAAGGTAGTCTCAAGGTAGGTAAGTACCTACTCTCCAGTGACGTCTAAAGCAGATCTCTTAAACAAATTATATTATCTACAACATAATATACTTAGTAGTACGTTCCATTAAGTAGGTACTAAAATTCTGCACCATTGGTTCCAAGCGATAAATAAAGTGCAACTGCAAATATTGATATCTCTATTTTAGACAGATACTCGTAAACTTCGGTCCAAGAAAATAATAACTCAGCATTTAGCCTATCCCAAGTTGCATCAATGAGTAATGGCTCCATAAACATTATTTGTTGCCTGTAAGAAATTGCAGCACTGCCCGTGCCCCAAATGGTAATCAATAACTCAAAAGGTTTTACTCAGGCTTTATAATAGCTATATATGTACTGGTATTACGTTGCACCTCCATTATATATCTCAAACCAGCTTTATTTAGTAACCCAATTTCACTCTCTTGATAAAAGCCAACCGTATTTTTTGACCAATAAAGCTGTGATTTCTTTGTTATGAGTTTTGGGACGGTAAATGTATGGTTGTAGATCGCTATGAGTATGGTTCTCACGGGAGCACCAAGGCCAAACAAGCAACTTATCGGTAAATTATTGATTTACTGAAGATAAGAACTGAACTAGTAAACTCGTGAACCATCGTATAAAATGCCCGCACCATTGACTTAATATTAAGTCAATGGACTGCACATTTTGTTTCGGGCAACTACAGAACCCTACCTACTCTTCGCGTGTCCAGACACGCACTTGGCGGGTTTTTTCATTGTTTTCAGTTCAGGCATTATGTACCTCTATTACGATTCAAGAAATACAGCAATTTAAATGTCGAATAAACACATATATTGGGGCCCCTTTTTTCTTTTAATTTAATTTTTATTAAATTTGTTATTTTAGAGCGGCAATTTATATAAGTACACACTGTGAAAATTTCAACTGTGTACTTCTGACCACCAGAACAGGTAATAGATGACGGTTTATGAGATACAGCGCTGCCCTGACAGACAGACGGACAGACGGGCATTGGAGGCTTAGTAATAGGGACCCGATGGCACCCTTTGGGTACGGAGCCTTACAAATTTGGGTTTCTACTTTCTACCTATATTGATTTAGTTTTTTTTTTATAAAATCATAATGGACTAGCGATTGTTCAACTTTGTAGCTCTTACAAAAGACTTGGCAGTATTTATTTTCTTACACGCATTAAAAGCGTTACAAACAAACCCTTACGAACATCGATAATGGAGGAGGAACAGTACAAAGGGTAGTTATTTTGGGATTAAATCAAAGGATTTTTCGCGAGTGAGTAATCAGCTTTGCGTAAGTATGTACCTATACGGAACAGAATACGATATTTCTTTTAGCACAAAGAAAAAAACACATTTTCATCATACCTATTCGAAAAACGAATATTGGCTTCATAGGATAGCGGGAGCAAAATTTTTTAGGCCCATGGGACTTTTCATTTCTCTGTTCTGATTGGTCCGCTTTCGTGCTTCTGATTGGTGCTTAAACGAATAGGTAATGTCCATATATAGCAGGTTGATACTCCTAGCTTTTTCTCATACGTAATGATGTAAAATAGTGTGTGTCACTCGAGGCCAAATTTTTTGTTCTCGGGCGGCGTATATTGAATTCCTCGCTACGCTCAGGATTCTACTTCAGAATCCTTCACTTCGCTCTGAATTCAAAATAGCGCCCTCGGGGAACAAAAATTTTCTTTGGCCCCATATAACACAAATAACTATTTAATAATGGGTTAAATATAATGGAATAAACTTCATTTTTTTAAAATTCAAATAAACTTTTACAAGTGCTTTCCAGTGTAGTCGCTATTCCAGTAACTTGGAATTGGTATTCTATCATTGAACTATATGCCCTTCCGCACGTAGAAGACCTGAAGGTCTAGTCGTAGCGGCTCGTAATGCTAGTATTCTTTGTACGACGTTGTACGGAGCTGGGTCCATTTCCAGCACGCGGCACGGAGAGATGCACTGTGCGATGCCACTCCGCACAAACTTACAAATAAAATATTTGCAGCTACGAGTACGTGCCGCGCCGCTGCGTGCATCTCAAGTGGGGCCCATTACTCATATATAATGTACCTACTCTGTGGTGGGGCTAGACCTACCCGTATAATATATAATGTACTCTGTGGTGGGGCTAGACCTACCCGTATAATATATAACGTACTCTGTGATGGGGCTAGACCTACCCGTATAATATATAATGTACTCTGTGGTGGGGCTAGACCTGTAAGGCGCTGTGAGCTCACGAGATAAAATAAAACAGGCGCGGGGGGGGAATCGAGCAAGCGCATGTCGCAAAAAATGCATGAAATCATTTGTAAAAAATGATTTTAATTTCAATGAAAAAAAAAATTTACTATTCAATACAAATGAATCCGACAATGTGTTTGATATAGAAATATGAATTTTGTCTTATATTTCAAGAGCTAATTATTGGTTTCACCAGGGATAAAAATTGCTTTAAAGGTAAATTAAGAGGTATGTTTACAATAAATTTCAATGCAGAGATTTTTTATAAATTGTGTTTTGAGATGCGACATTGGCTGCTCAAAGGTCGTCAAAACAGCAAATTATTTTTACATGCATACTATTACCTATGTCACCGTTTGATGGATACACTGCTTTTAAAAAACCCCTTTTACGCTACACAAGGTCTTAAGTCAATAACCGTTAAAGCTTAACCTTTACTAAAGCTCTCATATGGATTATCTCATTCCTGATTTTCATCATAAAAATAAAGTTATAAATAAGTACAGACTACAGACCTATTTTTTGTGCCAAAAAGCTGTTTTCCTATAATCATTGTCTACATCAAAGTCCCGAGATAAACAAAAAAGAATTAATGTAGATCTCTTTGTCATAATTTTAATTTGAAATTAGGGCTGAATTATTTACTCAAACAATATTAAATATTAGTTCCTTCTTTTTAATATTTATGATGACTGCATGTTTTGTACTTATAATTTATTTTTGATTTAACAATCAAACCCTTCTGCGTTGATACTGAGATTAATTCTTAAAACACGTGCAACACTACACTGTCCGATGCGTAAGTACGGGTGGTTAAACCACACGTCAACTTTTTCCCCGCCTACCCGCACTACACAATATAAGAAGAAGAATTGACAACGTCAAGCCAGAACAATTTTTCTGCCTCTTTTTATCGCCATGCCATCTTTAACTTTACACCAATATCGACACGAACTTTTTAATGTGTAGATAATATTCTGATCTGCAAGTGTCCATCGTAACATTTACACGCCGAAAAACAACACAACAGTGAGTCGAGAGTGTCGTTATGATAAAAACTATTCTCAATAACATTCCACGTCTAAAAAAAAATCCACCGGCCGGTGTCCGTGTGCCTTAGCTGATACGGTCTACGTCTGCGAGTGCTTGTGAGGGCTCAGTCACAGTGGCGTGCAGTTCATAGGAGCTTAAAAGCACTGCTTACCAATTGGAAATACATCGATACCCATTTTTGATCAAGACAATCAGTAAATATGCCATTCTAACTAACCAATGCCTACCCTTGTGCACGCCACTATGTGAGGCGAAGGAATCCAGGCGTAGGTGGTTCAGTCATCCAGTTACGTACGCGTTGTACTGTTTTAGGGAGATATCTCTCTATCACACAACACTTATATCGGGTGATTGTACATTATTATGATGATAGTCGGTATATTATGGTATTTATGTTACACTGCAGGTACCTGAAATTAAAATATCAAGGTAAAAAAACAAGGCGAGTTGCTGGGGGCTTACACTATAACATACTAGCTGATGCCCACGACTTCGTCCACGTGGATTGAGGTTTGTTGGTTCCCGCGGGGACTCTTTAATTTTCCGGAATAAAAAGTAGCTAATGTGTTCCATACTTTAATCTATCTCTGAGCCAAATTTCATCCTCCTTAGGTTAGGTTAGGTTGCTTTTCTGTTGCGCTTGAATGGCGGTCGTCTGCGCAGGTACATTGTACTACAGAGCCGAGCGGAGCAAGCGCGGAGAGCAAGGGGTATATGGCCTCGCGGCGCACCTCATACCGCACTTCTTTTGACACCGGAAATGCGTTTCTGCGCAGAGTTCAACTTACGCCGCGGCTATTATACTTGTACCACAGAACACTTAACAGTACCTTACCTAGATTTGTTCGTAGTCATTTCGTTCTCTGCAATACATTTTGGTACAGTACGACATGCTATCGGCTCCACATACACACGTGTTGCAGTCTAACCTGAAAACTGAGAACGGGCTGCACTTCGAGGCACTTCCAGCTGAAATGTTAAGTAATTGTTTTAGTCTTACTCGCTCAATACTCTACTCTTATTTCGGAAATTGCTTTATTATTTAAATAAAACGATATATACGTACATGGATTATCTTTTTTCAGGTCGCTAGTGCTTAAATATTCCTATTATCAGATAATTTTTATATCACTCAAGGTTTTAGCGTGAGCTAAGGTAAGTCAACGCCATCTATCGGATAATTTTCCAAAAACGAATAGGAGGAGTTAGTAGTATAGAAAACTCTTACCAATATAGAGTCAGTAATAGGTATTATTAAAAGATTTACGGCCGGTTTCGGAATTGAGAATTTCATGTTGAGTCTGTCTCAAAGACTACTTAAGGACTAATTAAGCTAATTTTTGTTTCTGAATTGATATTTTGTAAGGTTTGAGAGTTGGAGCTTGCTGTTTTTGCTTGAATGCTTAATTCAGAAACCGGCGCAATATCAATTCAGAAACAAAAATTTGCTTAACTAGTCCTTAAGTAGTCTTTGAGACAGACTCAACATGAAATTCTCAATTTAGAAACCGACCGATAATGTTGTCCGAGTCACTTACATCTTCTCCAAAGCAGCGTATCGTCATATAAGTATTTAGCACTAACTAAAATAAATAGCTGAAACAATAATTATTACCAGAACAAAAGTCAAACAAAATATATCATTAGATAAGAGAGGCTTCCATCATCATCATCATATCCCGTAGAAAATTCGTTCCTTGATCATATCAGAGCCTGCCAACCCGCATTGGAGCAGCGTGGTGGGTCTAAGCTCTAATTTCCTCTCTCCTATGAGAGTGGAGGCCTGTGCCCAGCAGTGGGACGTTAATGGGCTGTAGTGGTGGTGGTGGTTAGTGGTGGATCATATCAGCCTGCGGACGTCCACTGCTGGAAATGGGCTTTCTCTAATAAGCGCCATGACACCCTGTCCTCTTTTTTAGGGTTCCGTACCTCAAGAGGAAAAAAGGAACTTATAGGATCACTTTATTGTTCATCTGTCTGTCTGTCAACGCCCTTTTTCTTCTCCTCTCCTCTTTGCCTCTCCCCGGCTATACCAGGTCCTCTGTCTCTCTCCATTTATGCTTGAGGGGAGGAGACATAATTACCTACGCTTTTTTGTCACGTGCTACTTTTTCAGCCCAGGAACCCGCGTTTTATCCTGCCAATAAGAACATTCTAAAATACCGTGTAAGCACTCACCGCGACGAACGAAATGATTATTGCCCTGTACATTTCGATAAGGTGAAATTGGAAATAAATGGAATCATGTTTTTTTTATTATCGGTAGGTAGAGTAGTAAACGAATAGGTAAGTTAAGTAATTGCCCCGTGGGTCTAGTGGTTATCAAGTAAGACTGCGGACGACGAAGTCTCGAGCAATTAAAAGCAAAAGAAAAGAGAATCGTACAGAAACGCTAGGCCGCATGCTAGTTCATTTATGTGCATTTATATCACTTATTGGTGGAAATACCAAATGGCTGTTAATTAACATTTAAAGCAGGGATTCCCAAACTATTCTGGGCAAGAGACCCCGTTTTCCAAAATGAACTGACACCTCAGACCCATAGCCAAATTACTTTAAAAATCCTATCTCTAGTTTTTTCCTATTGATACAAAATACTTATCAATTTAAAAACTTTGTGGTTGGTTTGACAACTTGACAACATTTCATAGATAAAATTCAGAAAATATCAAGTGTAGGTAATAATAATAATTATTAATACAAATGACGTAAAAATACCAAAGTAGGTAATTATTAAAAAAAAAATATAATAGGGGTCGATTTTTAGACCTCGTCGAACCCCCAAAATCAGTTTTCCTTTATGGCGACCCCTGGGAATCCCTGATTTAAAGGTTTAAACTTTAAACAGAGGAATTAAACAAATATTTTAATATTCTTTTATCTATTTCATTTACTTACTTAAATAAGTAAAGATTTTTAGTGGTTTCTTAAGAATTTTGTATTATCTTTCTTTGATATGAAAGAAAATATAAATGATGTCTATTGTCTATACAATCGGTGGTTATTTTATGTAAATATTTAAAGGTTTAAACAGAGGAATTAAACGAATGAAATGTTTTATTTATTTATTGTAGCTACTTATAGGTTATAACTTTACTCAATTATAATTGAGAAAAAAATTTTAGTGGTTGCTAAGAATTGGGTATTATCCATCTTTGTTATGAAAGAAAATATAAATAATGTCCATACAATTGGTGTTACAGTTGGATGCATAAATGAATAACTTGGCTTAACGCAATTGTGATTGTATATCAATCGGTCGGTTCCTTTAACTTTCCTGCGTGTGGACCTGTAAAAGAAAATAATATTATTCTCTTAATTATATCTTCTCTTCTGTATAATGAATACATTTTTTTTCGATATCCGCGTATCAAATCAGGATAAATACGCTATCTCTATTCCAAATTTCATCCAAATTGGTTCAGTCATTGCGGTGTGAAGGAGTAACAAACATCTAAACTTGCATATTTAGGTACAATATTAATAAGTAGTATTGTCTTCTATCGTCTTATATATACTCGTACTAGATGATGCCCGCGATTTCGTCCGCGTGGATTAAGGTTTTTTGATTCCCGCGGGAACTCTTCAATTTTCCGGGATAAAAAGTAGCTTATGTTCTTCCCCGGGTATCAAACTATCCCTATACCAAATTGTATCAAAATTGGTTGAAGAGATAATCTTTTTTGATTCCCGCGGGAACTCTTGAAATTTCCGGGATAAAAAGTAGCCTATGTCCTTTCCCGGGTATCAAACTATCCCTGTACCAAATATCATCAAAATTGGTTGAACAGATGGGCCGTGGACCCAATTCAAAATTCAAATGATTTTTATTCAAAAGGACTTTTACAAGTACTTTTGAATCGTCGAGTGAATCTACCACTGGTTCGGAATGTCATTCCTACCGAGAAGAACCAGCAAGAAACTCGGCAATAATATTAGTATGGAAGTATGGATAATGGATATTGAAGTAGAATCTTGAAGAGTAATCTTCAATATATTATTGAAGGTTACGTAAATGATAAAATCCATGCTGAATTTGACTTGCTCCAGCAATGCTAAGGACAGCGGTTATCTATGTTTCTACACAGTGATGAAATTGTAAATTTTATTTTTAAAAGAGCAACCACTGAGTTTCTTGCTGGTTCTTCTCGGTACGAATGGCATTCCGAACGAGTGGTAGATTCACTCGACGAATCAAAAGCACTTGTAAAAGTTTATTAGAATAAAAAAACATTTGAATTTTCAATTTTAATGTAAAGTAAGTAAGTAAAATACTTAAGAAATAATTTCTTACTGTCAAAACAAGCCATTTTAGTGCAAATACTGATGTGGTGTCGTGTACAATAACAAGTGTTGCATCCATCTTTGTATAGCGTCAATGGTTTACATTTTACAGCTGAAAAAAAATTATTACATGTAAGCATCGATATATATGTATGAACTATATGAGCCCTAGGAATAACAAATTATCTACACGACGAGCGACCGTGACAGCGCTACGATGGGGACAAAGACAGGTTAGGAACGCGTTCTCATAGTCGGTCGCCAGACCTTTTTCTATGAAAGGGCCCATCTAGTACCTACATATATATCGATGTCTGTACATTAGTATTAATTCCAATAATAGAGATATCTATATCTAAAAAAAAACTCTTAATAATAAATGTATGGCTACTTACGTTCATCTTCAAATTTTTCAAGTTTACTTCTTGAATGAACTGAAGAAATTATCTGAAAAAAAATTTGAAGAATAGGTATTTTGTATATTATATTAACAGTTAATTGGCAAGATTTAGGATTGGATTATTCAAAATAAAAACCAAATTCAAAAATCAAAAGCAATAATCACTGTTAAACTCACCACGATCAATAAAACAATGATATGTTTGTACATTTCGTACAGTAGGTATTAAACTTTTATTGTCAATCGGTATTGTGAATTAATACGTTGTTTTTCTGTTCTGGTTAATTGCATACTGCAATGGTTTTCATTAGGTAGGTACATAGGCTGCACTAAAAGAATCGGGAATGGAATATTTCCACTGTTCCTGTCATATTAAAATCTTTTTAATATAAAATTATCCTTGGTTTTATAAATCGAATACCGTTTATTTATTTAAAAAAAGATTCTCGGTCTTCTCACAAGGTCTTGTCAAACTTGTTTAGTTGTTGAGAAAAAGGAATTGACTCGAGAAAATTCTAGAGCGAGATTCTAATTTCAACGTGGACGTGTCAAGCTCAGTGATGATCCCCGTCAAGGTCGTCCAAAAACTGCAGTCACCCAAGAAAACGTTGATGCTGTGCGTAAGCTGATTGAGGAAGATCGACATGTGACATACCGCGAAATTCAGGCAACTTTAGACATTGGCATGAGTCAAATACAAATAATCTTGCATGAACAATTATGTGTAAAAAAGTTGTTTTTCCGATGGATACCGCATTTGCTCTGTGAAGAGCAAAAAGCGGCTCGCGTTACTTGGTGCGTCAGAACTCTCGAAAGATTCCACGCAGGATCCTCAAATGCTGTATACAACATCGTATCAGATGATGAATCCTGGATATACGCGTACGAACCCGAAACTAAAAACCAGTCACGAGTTTGGGTGTTCGAAAATGAGTTAAAGCCAATAAAAATTGTTCGTTCACGGAGTGTTGCAAAAAAAATGGTGGCCACGTTTGTCTCCAAAACCGGCCATGTTGCGACTATTCCTCTTGAGGGACAAAGAACGGTTAATGCAGAATGGTATGCTAACATTTGTTTGCCAAAGGTCGTTTCTGAACTCCGTAAAGAGAACTGCAAACGCCGCATCATCCTCCATCACGACAATGCGAGTTCTCACCCGCGCACAGAACAAAAGAGTTTTTAGAGCAAGAAATCATAGAATTATTAGACCATCCGCCGTACAGCCCCGACCTAAGCCCTAATGATTTCTATACTTTCCCTAAAATAAAGAATAAATTGCGTGGTCAGAGATTTTCATCACCTGAAGAAGCTGTGGACGCCTACAAAACGGCCATTTTGGAGACCCCAACTTCCGAATGGAATGGTTGCTTCAATGATTGGTTCCATCGTATGGAAAAATGTGTTAAATTTCGCGGAGAATACTTCGAAAAGCAATAAATACATTTTTAAATAGTAATGTTGTGTCACTTCCTTGATTCCCGAAATTTTCAGTGCCGCCTCGTATTAGTTTCTTCAGCTTTTTTTATCCACTACAAGTTAGCCCTTGACTGCGATCTCACCTAATGGTAAGTGATGATGCAGTCTAAGATGGTAGCGGGCTAACCTGTTAGGGGCATGGCAAATATATTAAACCCATACTTACCCCTAATCGGTTTCTATACGGCATCGTACCGGTACGCTAAATCGCTTGGCGGCACGTCTTTGCCGGTAGGGTGGTAACTAGCCACGGCCGAAGCCTCCCACCAGGCCAGACCAGGGAAAATTCAGAAATTATAAATTCCCAACCCTGCCGGTGCTCGAACTCGGGACCTCCACACGTTAAGACAACAGCGCTCAAAGTGTTGAGCGCTGTGGCGCCAAGGAGGTCGTCAAAGATAAAATTTATATTTGCTTATAGGTAAATAATATAAAATAAAAATAAAACATCTGCGCGAAGCATCCTCATCTGAGGAAAACGACGTTTTGCCCGGTCGTTTAGAGTGCACGCTGCATGTAAAAGCGAATAGCGCGAATCTTTCTTTCGATTTACTTCATAGTTTTTAGGAGACGTGCATCGTATTTTCATGCCGCTAAATAAATAAATATTCTATTCTATTCTAAGCTAATTATCAAAATAATTAGTTAGTTACAACGTAGTTGCCAATCTGTCAGTTTTCCTTTCCATAGACGGATGATTATGACTTGTTATATTTAGGAGATAAAAGGGAACATAACTTACCAACAACATGCACACAAACTGTTCTTACAATTACTGGTAGGTGTGTACGTCTATCGGTGTGTAAAACTCTTAAGGCAGCCTGCCATAACTTAATACTAACTTTTCCCAAGTGAAACCTCTTACTATAGAAAATTCGCTTAGAGACCTTAGTTTCAAATTCCATTAGTCAGTTTGAATAGAAAGTTTTTCAACTGGAATTTATTTTGGGAGAATGGTTTTAAATGTTATTTGCGTGATTATAGCTAAGTAGGTACGTACCTACCTGTTGTTTTTATTCCAAATGAAAAATAAATCTATTGGTCTAAGAGCCGTATATACTATGACCTTCACCCATCTGCTTACCGGACGAAACCTAATTTTTATTTTTATTTAATATTATATAATAGATAAATACGCCTAAAATAGGTTGTCTATCAAAATCCGGTCCAGGCTATTTTTAAATTAATTAATTTTAATAATTTTTTTTGGACAAGTTTGTTATAGCCAAAGTTATACCACATATACCACATATACATGGTAACTTACCAACTTACCGTAGTTCATAGGTAACTTAACGGATCTGTTAACCGCTTGAGTTATATTATATCTACCAAAATTTAGGTAATTTTGTAACAAACGCAATGGTGTCATCCGGTAAGCAGATGGGTGAAGGTCATTGTATATCCGGATCTCTGACTATATGAAGTTATCTAAGGTTAGCTAGTTAATGTACAAGTCACATCCGCGTAGAATGTACTGGCTCTATAATAATGTCTGCGCTAGCCGCTAAACGCAGCTAGCTCGTGCAGCTCGGCTGATTTTTTACGCAAATATTAACTGTTTACCGGTATGTAATTCTTAAGGGAACACTTTGATTTTCTTGGAAAAAAGTAGCAATTATGTCCTTCCCCGGGACACAACTTATCTCTGTATCAAATTTCATAAAAATCGGCTGTAGATAGATCAGTCACGATGGATGCACACACACAGACAGACAGGTTGCATTTAATATATATTAGTATGGATTCAAACTAGATGATTTTAGTTGGGTTCTTAAAATCCCATGGAATTCTAATTTTCCTGGGTAAAAGTCTCTGGAATGTCAGCTTTAGAGCTGTTTCGTCGAGCCTTTTCAGACAGAAATATCATAATGCCCTCCCGACCGAATTTCGGCCACGGCGGCCTTACTCCAGAGAGATCAGCCATCTGCGCGGGAGATAATATTTTAGTGCAGAAGTGTGAGCGCATACACAGGTGCACTCTCTGTTTCTTTACTCTCATAGTCTGATGGGACGGAAAATCCGACACGACCGATGAGAGGTCAGGCGCAGGAACGACGGCATATAACGTGTTTTCCGAGGCACGGGGGTGAAACTCCGCCGGAGTCAGGACTCCGGGCTAGTGCTGAGAATTTCTTGCCAGAAAAATCCAGTACTTGTTATAGCCCGACCCTGGACCTCGTCGGCCGCAGTCGAACACGCTAACCACTAGACCAACGAGGCAGTCAAATATGTACCTATATACATAAGTACATAGAATGCTAAAATAATAACCCTCCTTTTGGCTGTACGGTAGTCGGGTAAAAAATGATAGCATCACAAAATTAAACTAAGTGTTGTGCAATCCAGTGTGCGGCCATCTATAATTTAGTTGAGTTTAAACTCAGAACAATAGCTAATAAATCGATTTCGATTGCTGAACAATAATTGCAACGGTGTTCAATATCGCTTCTCACAGTGTTCCGAGGTGCAGGAACACGGACAACTCGCGAACAATGCCTGAAAGCCAATTACAGCGCGTAGATACCTCCCGAGAACTTCAGTAATGGCGCTGCCTAATTGGGAGTTATATGGAGAGGCTACAACGAAGCTTTTGCTTGTATACAAATTTCAAATTAACGGTTGCTTATATCATAAAAGCTATGTATGTGCCACAGCCCGATCCGTCAAGTTGTTTGAACTGTGCGTTGATAGATCAGCCAGTCAGTCACATTCTTTACTTTTATATAATTAAAGACAACTAAGCCCTTAAATATAATCATTACATATATTTTTACCCTCGACGAAGCGGAGACGGTATATGTATTTGCCCTAAGAGGTTGTGTGTTTGTTTGTTTGTTTGTTTGTTTGTATGTTTGTTTGTATGTTTGTTTGTTTGTTTGTGCACTTTTTTGTTACCATTTTTCTCAAAAAGTACTGGGCCGATTGAGATGCGGTTTTTTGCATTAGATACGTATAGCTTGTGAGAAGGTTTTTAGATATATTTTAGGACCATAGACAACCAAGCTGAGCTGTAGTCTATGATTTTAATATTTCAACATGTTACCATTTTTCACAAAAACTACTGAGCCGATTGAGATGCGGTTTTTTGCATTAGATGTGTTTAGCTTGTGAGAAGGTTCTTAGATATATTTTAGGACCATAGACAACAAAGCTGAGCTGTAGTCTATGATCTTAATTTTTCAACCACTGTTACCATTTTTCACAAAAAGTACTGGGCCGATTGAGATGCGGTTTATAGCATTTGATATATATAGCTTGAGAGAAGGTTCTTAGACATATTTTAGGACCATAGACAACTAAGCTGAGCTGTAGTCTATGATTTTAATTTTTCTATGTGTTAAAATTTTTCACAAAAAGTACTGGGCCGATTGAGATGCGGTTTTTTGCATTAGATATGTTTAGCTTGTGAGAAGGTTCTTAGATATATTTTAGGACCATAGACAACAAAGCTGAGTTGTAGTCTATGATTTTATTTTTTCAATATGTTACCATTTTTCACAAAAAGTACTGGGACGATTGAGATGCGGTTTTTTGCATTAGATGTGTATAGCTAGTGAGAAGGTTCTTAAATATATTTTAGGACCATAGACAACAAAGCTGAGCTGTAGTCTATGATCTTAATTTTTCAACCACTGTTACCATTTTTCACAAAAAGTACTGGGCCGATTGAGATGCGGTTTATTGCATTTAGGACTTCGTGCGATTACAAAACAGGAAACTGGTACCAAAATTTTAAAAAGTTAGCGCTATTTTGAAATTCTTTGTTAATTGACTGATTTCGTTTAAAATCTATATTTAGGGCTCCCTGGGGTCACAAAACAGGAAACTGGTACCAAAATTTAAAAAAGTCAGCGCCATTTTGAAATTCTTCGTTAATTGATCGATTTCGTTCAAAATCGATATTTAGGACTCCCTGGGGTTACAAAACAGGAAACTGTTACCAAAATTTTAGAAAATCAGAGCCATTTTTATTTATTTTGTTATCACCATAATAAATGAATTCAGTTTAGTACAGTAAAATCTGTACTACTTGTAAGTCTAACCACAACCCGTGAGCTGCTTTAGCAGCTCGCGCACAGTGCGAGATACTAGTTAGATATATAAAGCTTGAGAGAAGGTTCTTAGATATAAATCTATATTTAGGGCTCCCTGGGGTCACAAAACAGGAAACTGGTACCAAAATTTTAAAAAATCAGCGCCATTTTGAATTTCTTTGTTAATTGATCGATTTCGTTCAAAATCTATATTTAGGGCTCCCTGGGGTCACAAAACAGGGAACTGGTACCAAAATTTAAAAAAATCAGCGCCATTTTGAAATTCTTTGTTAATTGACCGATTTCGTTCAAAATCTATATTTAGGGCTCCCTGGGGTCACAAAACAGGAAACTGGTACCAAAATTTTAAAAAATCAGCGCCATTTTGAAATTCTTTGTTAATTGACCGATTTCGTTTAAAATCTATATTTAGGGCTCCCTGGGGTCCCAAAACAGGAAACTGGTACCAATATTTAAAAAAATCAGCGCCATTTTGAAATTCCTTGTTAATTGACCGATTTCGTTTAAAATCTATATTTAGGGCTCCCTGGGGTCACCAAACAGGAAACTGGTACCAAAATTTAAAAAAATCAGCGCCATTTTGAATTTCTTAGTTAATTGATCGATTTCGTTCAAAATCGATATTTAGGACTCCCTGGGGTTATAAAACAGGAAACTGTTACCAAACTTTATAAAATCAGCGCCATTTTGAAATTCTTTGTTAATTGACCGATTTCGTTCAAAATCTATATTTAGGGCTCCCTGGGGTCACAAAACAGGAAACTGGTACCAAAATTTAAAAAAATCAGCGCCATTTTGAAATTCTTTGTTAATTGATCGATTTCGTTCAAAATCGATATTTAGGACTCCCTGGGGTTACAAAACAGGAAACTGTTACCAAACTTTAAAAAATCAGCGCCATTTTGAAATTCTTTGTTAATTGACCGATTTCGTTCAAAATCTATATTTAGGGCTCCCTGGGGTCACAAAACAGGAAACTGGTACCAAAATTTTAAAAAATCAGCGCCATTTTGAAATTCTGTGTTAATTGACCGATTTCGTTCAAAATCGATATTAAGGGCTCCTTGGGGTCACAAAACAGGAAACTGTTACCAAAATTTTAGAAAATCAGAGCCATTTTTATTTATTTTGTTATCACCATAATAAATGAATTCAGTTTAGTACAGTAAAATCTGTACTACTTGTAAGTCTAACCACAACCCGTGAGCTGCTTTAGCAGCTCGCGCACAGGGCGAGATACTAGTTAGATATATAAAGCTTGAGAGAAGGTTCTTAGATATATATTTAGGACCATAGACAACCAAGCTGAGCTGTAGTCTATGATTTTAATATTTCGATATGTTACAATTTTTTACAAAAAGTACTGGGCCGATTGAAATGCGGTTTATTTCATTAGATGTGTATAGCTTGTGAGAAGGTTCTTAGATATATTTTAGGACCATAGACAACAAAGCTGAGCTGTAGTCTATGATTTTATTTTTTCAATATGTTACCATTCTTCTCAAAAACGACTGTGCTGATTTAGATGCGGGCTTTTTGTTTTAGATATATTTAGCTTGTACCTAGATGGTGCCCAGGGTATCATGATGGAGTCAGGAGGCGATCATGGGAACTCCTTAAATTCTCATCGTATACCTGTCGCGTTTGGACTCTTTTGATTTGTCGTGACAAGCGCGCCTCGGAAAGAAAAGGGTTTGGCCATAGTCCACCACACTGGTCAAAAAAACTACTGAGCTGTCAAAGATGCATTTCTGTGTTTTAGATATTATGTAATATATACGTTTGCTAAATTCTTATTGTTGTTTCAAAGTTATAAAGGTCAAAGGTATAATGGAGCTTTGCAGTTCGTCGTGGGTTTTTTAAATTTTTTAATTTTATTACTTGTTTATCCATTGAGTGATTGCCATTAAAAATGTTATTTTTATTCCTTAGCCAACCTTCAACGGACAAAATATATATATGTCAGTGACTTTCATTTTTTTGATAGCCACGGAGTTAGAGAATAGGGGGGCTGGTGGTAATTAGTGATGATGCAGACGAAGCAAAAACATTATATTCAAATTCCATCCAAATCTGTTTTTACACAGCATAGTACCGGAACGCTAGCCTCGGTCGAAGCCTCTCACAAGACCGGACCAGAGTAAATTCAGCAATTAGAAATTATTTAATTTCTGAGATGGACTTACCACTTCCATCTGGTTTCACGTTTTAAGTACGGGGTATTTATTTCCTTACAAATCACTCTTGTAAGAACTTTGACCACAACTTTTTCGCATAATGAGGGGTATATATAGCAGCTCTATGTCATATACCTGCCAGCCTTCAGTATCGAGGCTGTGTATAATTTTTCAAGAATTTCAAACTAATTACGACTTGCCGAAGCGGTTGGCAGCCCTCACTTAGTTTAAATCAACGGCTATCACTCGCAGAACACTTTTTGTTTGCCCACAGTTAATTGGAAATGGTGGAATGGAAATATGAATAAAATTGGTTAGTCTTACGGAAAGAAAAAGTTTAATTAATATTGTTCATAAATTAATATTAAGCTGAATGTCTCTTGGCTGTTTTCGTAGAATTTTACGGTTATAGAAATGGTATCTATTGTGCTTAGCGTGGCAGTATGGCGTTAATTTTTTGTAACTTATGTAGGTTGGGTAGGTAGGTTTTTATGATTATATTAATTCTGTTTAATTTGTAATTAGTTTAAAAAAATACTTATGTCTAATATCTTTATCAGTGTTGTCTTGTAATAAAATAATTGCCTATTTCATTATTCAGGAGGGAATTATGTAGTGTCACTATCTTTTTTTTTTGTATCATTTTCAATTTTTTTTTCCTTGTAATTTTCTAATTTATTAACAGTGTTAGATTAAGCTTAAGCGTGTCGGGCGGCGCACTTAATTTTTTTAATACTTTCGTCAGGAGCAAACTGAAAATCATCGCTGGGTATTGGTAGACAACACAGACCATACAACTACTCGGTGGTAGACAATGCCCAGCACTAGGCTGAGTTTGCGACCTATTGTGTTGTTGCTAGGCCTTTTCGTAGTTTTTATTTATTTTCTTTTTAAGTCTGCAACAGTGTAACACAATAAAGGATTTATTTATTATTTATTAGGTTTGAGTTGAAAGCCAAGGTATAGCTAATTTCCTGGAAGTATCGATAGATCACTATATTTGTCATTGTAGTGAGCTTTTACATATTAGTTTGCCGTAAATGTTCGATGATTATTTGGTATGTAATATATTAAAACCAGTTTAAAACGCACTGGTGCTTCACTAGGTATTTGCGCATTTTTTTTCTCCTATGCAATTTCTAGATAACTAGCTAAATCAGCCCGGATTTCCAATAATACCCATAGAGGAGATCGCAAAAGCTCATAAGACCAACGAGAAAATACTAATACTTATGTTATTTTTATTTAAATGTAACACAAAAATAACTTATTGTTCGGAGAAAACTCTGGGTACCTACTTGTAGGGGAGGTCAGCTCAAAACGGCCACCTTAACTTTGAGTAAAGAAAAAACCTATCAAACGATTGATTTTCCACAAGATTTATGAAATTTAAGGTCTCGAAAATTGAAATAATAAGCATATTATGACTTAATTACGGCAACTTGTAAAAAAACCGCTTTGCCCGAGCGGCCGCCTAAAGCGGCCAGGGGGCCAAGGGCAACGTGGCCAGCTCCAACGTTACTGCGTATAATTGTTTTTTTTTTTAATTTAACATGCTTGACGAAATAAAAATGACCAAAAAATATAAAAGAACATTATTTATTAAAGAAACATTTGATATTAATTTTACCCGTCTTATACTCAATTTCTATAGTTCAGTTCAGTTTCTAGTTCGCAGTTTCTAAATAATTTTAAATTTAATCAGATACAGTTTATTGAGTTGTCGTCGTCGTCGTCGTCGTCAACCGATGGACGTCCCACTACTGGACATAGGTCTCTTGTAGGGTCCTCCACAAGCCACGGTCTTGCGCCGCCTGGATCCAGCGACTCCCTGCGACTCTCTTGATGTCGTCCGTCCACCGTGTGGGGGGGGGGGGGGGGTCTGCCGACGCTACGCCTTCCAGTGCGGGGTCGCCATTCCAGCACTTTGGGACCCCAACGCCCATCGGTTCTCCGAACTATGTGCCCCGCCCATTGCCACTTCAGCTTCGCAACTCTTCGGGCTATATCGGTGACTCTGGTTCTCCTACGGATCTCTTCCGTTCTGATTTGATAACGTAGGGACATTCCCAACATAGCCCTGACCCTGAGCCTTCTTATCAGGCCCATAGTCAGCGACCATGTCTCGGATCCGTAAGTTATCACTGGCAACACGCACTGTTCGAAGACTTTGGTCTTCAGACACTGAGGGATTTTGGACGAGAAGATATCTCGAAGCTTCCCAAACGCAGCCTAGCCGAGTTGAATTCGGCGGTTGACCTCCTTCTCGAAATTGGACCTACTCAGCTGCACTGTGTGCCCCAGGTACACGTACTCGTCTACAATCTCGAGTGCAGAGCTCTCAACGATCACTGGGTGAAGCGGAACATGAGCGTTAGACATAACTTTCGTCTTACTCATATTCATTTTTAGGCCCACCTGTTGAGAAACTCTGCTGAGGTCATTGAGCATTGCATTGAGGTCTTCCAGAGTCTCTGCCATGATGACTATGTCATCGGCAAACCGAAGGTGAGTGATGTACTCGCCGTTTATGTTGATGCCAAGTCCGTTCCAATTCAGAAGCTTAAAGACGTCCTCCAATGCAGCGGTAAACAGCTTCGGGGAGATAACATCCCCCTGTCGCACTCCCCGCTGCAGTCGGATCGGCCTCGTAGTCTGGTCCTGTATACGGACTGACATGGTGGCGCTTTCGTACAAACACTTCAGCACTTGGACATACCGATAATCAATCCGGCATCTCTGCAGAGACCTCAATACCGCCCAAGTTTCCACCGAATCAAAGGCTTTCTCATAGTCCACAAACGCTAAGCAAAGTGGCCGGTTATACTCCTCAGTCTTCTGTATAACCTGCCGCAGCGTGTGGATGTGGTCTATGGTGCTAAAGCCTTTTCGGAATCCTGCTTGTTCCGGAGGCTGGAAGTCGTCAAACCTACGGGCGAGACGATTCCTTATGACTCTTGAAAACAACTTATAGACATGACTCAACAGCGAGATGGGTCTATAATTCTTCAGCAGGGTATTATCACCCTTTTTGAAGAACAGAACCACCACGCTCCTGTGCCATGCCTCAGGCGTTGTGCCTTGGTGAATGATGGAATTGAACAATCGCTGAAAGACTTTAAGTAACGGTTTTCCACCTGCTTCCAGGAGTTCTGCCGTGATTCCGTCCTCACCTGGCGCCTTGTTGTTCTTAAGCTGTTTAAGAGCCATACTAATCTCGTAAAGGCTGACGTCCGGGATATCTTCGGTATAGCGTCGGGTCAGTTTGGCTCTGGGATCTCTCGCCAAATCTTCAACAGGCTTGCGTTGAGGTGTATAACTGTGCATAGAACTTCTCTACCTCCCCCAAGATCTCAGGTTTCGAAGAAATGAGACTACCATCATCAGTTTTAAGACGCGTCAGCTGGCTCTGTCCGATAGCCAGATCTCTTGCGAACACTTTGGAGCCCTTATTTTGCTCAATAGTATCTTTAATATACTCTGTATTCGCATTTCGCAAGTCGCGCGTTTGCGCTTTAGAGATCTGTTTATTAATCTGCCGGTAGGCAGAAACGTCTGCTGAAGATTGTAGTCTCATCTCTTGTCTCTCCTCCATAAGCTTGAGAGTTTGGTTTGAGCACTTTTTGTTTCTATGCGTACGGTGGGTCTTAAAGAACTTAGACCCCACCGTCTGGACAGTTTCCACCAGCCTGTTGTTTAGATCATCCACAGATTCGCAATCTGCTAGGCAATCGAAACGGTTCTGCAGTTCGAGTTGAAAGCTTTCAGGGTTTTGGACATGAGCACAAGAAGGTCGGAGAGTTGACTTCACCATTCTGACCCGCTCCAGCTTAATGTTGATATTCAATGTGCCTCTTACCATACGGTGATCGCTACCGGGTTTCACCCTATTGATCACAGAGACATCATTGAATATTTGCCGCCTGGTTGACATGATGAAGTCAATCTCATTTCTCGTGGAACCATCAGGGCTCAGCCAAGTCCATTTTCTATGTGGCGGCTTCCTGAAGAAGGAGTTCATCATAAAGAGGCCCTCCTTCTCCATAAAGTCAGCCAGCATTTGGCCCCTGTGGTTCCTACGCCCATATCCAAATTGCCCCACTCTCAACTCTGCACCGCTTCCCATCACAACACTGTAGTAGGATTTAGAGGCGTGTATGGCTTTTGAGATATCCTCATACAGAACCTCAACCTCGTCGTCGGGTTGTGCCGATGTCGGTGCGTAAACCTGTATGACCTTCAACGAATACCGTTTGGTAATTCTGAGTATAAGGTACGCTACCGGTAAGGTATTGAGTAATTATCATTATTTTACTAAAAGAGTTATAAAAATATCCTCGAACTCAATGTTATTAAAATATCAATGTTTTTTTATACTATTATAAAGAAAATCAAATTATTTCTATTTTCTCCGTCCGAGTTGAGATTTAACTAGAACATTAGCATTATTTTAATCATAATAATTCTTAAAAGTAATTTAAATTAACTTATTTAGTTTGAAAACTTCAGTCATCAAACTTTTATTAAGCTTAAATTTTTAGACACAGGTTTAGTTTTTATTAACATTTGAATATTTTTAACAATCAACAAATACTGCTCTTACATTAACAATAACATTTTATTCTTAGTCTGAGTTTCTACTAATTAAAAACTAGGTAGTATCACAGTTTAACGAAATACTACCAGTTGTTCGACGCCTTTGAAGTCGAGCGATGCTGCCGCTCGTGTAGGTATATACGTGTTCCTACGCAAATATGCAAGGGTTGTCACAAAATTGGTATTAAAATAATTTTCATTATTATTCTCATATTATTTTTATCATAATATCATGTACATACTCATAGGTTAAAAAAATATATTGAACAAGGACATTTTTTTGAGTTCCACACCCAAAATCAATTATTATTCTGAATTATTTACTAAATATAACTTCATATAATTATAAGGACAATTATGTTTCTTTCAACAAACCAAATACTTACTTACGATCAGGTAGGTAGGTAGGTAGGTACATAATAATATCACTTAATATTTTGTAGTTACACTCTATTCAGTCTGGTAAATTATTCTTTGCGTTTCTACAAAATATTAAAACTTATACCTACTTAGTTTGGCAATGGCTTTAATCAGACTAGTAGGTATAGGGTCCCCATCAACGATTTATGTAATGTAGTGTAATGTAGTAATGCACCATTTTATGATAGAACTTACTGAACGACACTTAAAATATTTAAAACCATGCTCACGTAAACCCTCGTCCATCAATCACGCAGACTACGCGAGTCTGCGTGCAGCGGGCCGCGCCGCCCGCTCTCCGCAACCCACCCCATCGTTGCTCTGTACAAGTACATTCGTAATTGGACTGTATATTTCAAGGCTGTGGTAGTATTCTCATTATTTTAATTACAATTTCTTCAACCTTAGCTAAGTAGGTAGTATGGTATATTTTAAACATAATATGGAAGTTAAACAGCCTTTTGTTATTTTTTCTTTTTGATCGTCCGTGCCATAAGATTTTCATCCCATGATCCCTGGTTGGTTTTTCTCTTATAATTGTTCACCAGCTAAACAAAATAATTAAGCATTATCTATCTTATCATAATATTTTTTAATAAGGGCAAAACGGTCAGTTGGCCGCTTTGCCCGGGCCGCTTTACCTTATTCGGCCATATTGTTTAAAAATTCGGCTTTTCACACTTTTATACATTTACTTTTGAACAAATTTTGCACAAATCAAGCCAAATAGATAAGAAACAATACACATACTATAAAAGGATTTAAATATAAAGAGGTATGATCAAAACAGGATGAATTTTTTTAACAAAACATGCAAAAATAATATTTTCGACACTGTAGCCACGCGATCGTTCCTATCGCTACCGAATGACTGCCCGGCGCGGGGCGGGAGGTTTCTTATGCGACAAAACTGCAACGTCGCATTATCATTTCAAACAACCGAAAAATTAAGAGTGGCCGCTTTGGCCTCCTATGGCCGCTTTGGGCTGACCTCCATAATCGAGAGAAAATGAAGAGTTCATAAGTAATTTTTCTAAAACGAAGACGCGATTAAAAGCAGTATTTCTGGTAAGATAAATCTGTCCATATTACAAAGAAACCTAAACCGAGAAAAACTACTTTTCAAAAATATATTTCTCCATCTATTTCCAATATGGCGCCGAATGGAGCGGGTACTTTTACGGCGTATAAAATTTTTACTATCGAGATAATGTCGCCGCAGATATCAAAAGGTTCTTGATGTGGGGCCGAATGCAATAGACATCTAAAAAGCAGAGCGGCTTTTAGAAGACTACAATATACCCGCGACTTCGTCCGCGTGTTTATGTTTTTTGAAATCCCGCGGGAACTCTTCGTTTGTCCTTGGAATTCAAGTTATCTACGCCAAAATCGATTTAATAGACTTATCGAATGTGCCTAATTAGCATGTAGTACCTACTTACCCAAATAAGTATAGTGATTTCTAATGAATTCGAAGGATGAAATGAAAATGTTTGTATGGATTCAGTCATATACTTGTATTATAAATGCAATAGTTAATGCAATAGTGTGTCCGTCGGTTTGCTGCGTTTTTATGGTGCATAATATGTTTAAAGCGCATTTGACGTTTGTTACAGAGAAAATACCCAGGGACATACTCCACTTTTGTCCCGAAAAAATCAGAGAGTTCACACGGGCATCATAAAAAAAACTAAATTCCAGTTGCAGGCATCATCTAGTTCATGATAGTTTGATACTCAATACTCCTATCTATCTCAATGATTTCTTACATATCTCTCGACCAAATGGTGCTCACTATGTATGAAAAGTAATAGGACAATAAAATGTGACTGGCTTAGCCTTTGTCGGTGACGTATTTGTCGTTATTCATGACCTCTCTTACAAGTTAGGGGTCTCAGATTCGATTTCCAGTTTAACCTACCGTGTAAAAAACCGAGCAGTTCGTGGTATTCCAGCCAGTACCTATCCTAGGCTACTTTTTGTCTCGGAAAATTAAAGAGTTCCCTCGGTTCCCTCCTTCGCAGAAGAAGTCGAAAATAAACTCAAATAATAAAATATGGTATCATAAATTTAATAAAATAGCGAAGAGCAAGACTCGTTGGCTTCATTGTCTCTCAAGAGACTCAGGTACCTGTTGAAACCCGGCTAATGCAGTTCACGACGTCTTCCAGCAATATAGCCTTCGGTAGTTTTGCTTAGCGCTCACAGAGTAACGTATAAATACAGAACTAGGCATCTTCTTGGCACGCGCTCCACCTTAGGCTGCATCACTACTTGCCAGTCAGTCTGCAACCAAGCATTTAGTCTATCAATTAAAAAAAAACCTCTTTTATAAGAACACTATAGCAGATACCCGCGACTTCGTCCACATGGATTGAGGTTTTTTGGTTCCCGCGGAAACTCTTTAATTTTCCGGAATAAAAAGTAGCTTATGAGTTATTCCAGAGTATAATCTGTGCCAAATTTCATCTAGATCCATTGAGCCGTTTCCCTCGTGATTGAGTGACAAACGTCCATCCATCCATCCAAATTTTCGCAGTTATAATATATGTATAGATATAATTTAATATAAAAAATTCTTTTTAAACAACCGACTTCAAACTCCCGCGCCAACTTTACAACAACAAGCACACGCTATACAAAGTACTTATTTTATTGTTGATATTTTAAAAACCGCTCGACCGATTTCGATAAAATTTATATGGGACCACATGGGAAGTATGCCCTTTCAAATAAAAAAAGAATCATCCAAATCGGTCCATCCAGTCAAAAGTTCTGAGGTAACAAACATTAAAAAAAAATACAGTCGAATTGAGAACCTCCTCCTTTTTTTGAAGTCGGTTGAATAGAACGTATATTGGACGATCAAATATCAAGCAACCTCACGTCAACATTACTATAATATTACAATAATATTACGACACGACACCTAATCCAGTTTTTTTTTAAATTCTTCTACAAGTTAGCCCATGACTGCGATCTCACCTGACGGTAAGTGATGATGCTAAGATGGTGGCGGACTAACCTGTTGGGGGTATATGGCAGTTATATTAAACCCATACCCCTAGTCGGTTTCTACAAGGCATCGTACCGGAACGCTAAATCGCTTGGCGGTACGTTTTTGCCGGTAGGGTGGTAATCTTACTATACTATACTATAATATTATATGCGAAAGTTTGGATGGATGTATGGATGTTTGTTACTCAATCACGCCCCAACGGCTGAACGGATCTGGCTGAAATTTGGCACAGAGATAGATTATAGTCTGGAATAGCACATACCTACGCTTTTTATCCCGGAAAATGAAAGAATCCCCACGGGAACCAAAAAACCTCAATCTACGTGGACTAAGTCGCGGGCATTCGCTAGTAAATAAAATAAAAGGCAATATTCAACTAACTAGAAATTGAACAGAATATTAAGTTACCTAATGCTGATGCAATAGGATGCTTCGCTGTATTCGATGAACTGGCATCGATATCTCGTTCGCTAGAAATAACTCGATTCAATTGTACGACTATACGAAATAAGCTTAGAATTTCCGAGCCATCCGAATATAGCTCTCTACTTTCCCTCAGTCAGAGATAGGCTATTAGGTATATTTTTGCTTTATTTGTGACTATTTCTGAACAAGTTTCGTATTTTTGAACTGGCATTTCGTTTTCTATGACGCTTTCACTCTGACCTATCTAACATTTTACTTGCGAGAACTACATATTTGAAAAATTCGTTTGTTTGATAATACTGACAAAGCAATAGAAATCAATAAATAGCTATTTTGGATTAAAAGCCATGATAGTATCCACACTCTACTGAGATTAACTGTCGGGGCCGAAACTACCATTCCTGCTATTACTTTGTTTTGAGAAGCTTCAGCGATAAAACTACTCTGTACAATGAATTTTTTTATGCAAATAAATTTATTATAACAAATTTTTAAGCTATTGCTCTTCTATCGCGGGCCTTGAGCGTGGAGACCGAATCCAGAAATTCCGTAACGAAAAAAAACCTCGTCTACCAACTGCCTCGTTGGTCTAGTGGTTAGCAGGTTCGCCTGCGGCCGACGAGGTCCTGGGTTCGAGTCCCGGGTCGGGCCATAATTAAGTATTGAGTTTTTCTGACTAGAAATTCTCAGTACTAGCCCAGAGTTAGGAAGTTGGAGGTGTTTCACCCCCGTGCCTCGGAGAGCACGTTAAGTCGTCGGTCCCGGTTATTATCACTAACATGATAATAGTCGTTAAACCCCGCCAACCCGCATTGGAGCAGCGTGGTGGGTCTAAGCTCTAATTCCCGCTCTGGAGACCTGTGCCCATCAGTGGGACGTTAATGGGCTGTAGTGGTGGATGCCCGCGACTACGTCCGCGTGGATTGAGGTTTTTTGGAACTCCTTAGTTTTCCGGGATAAAAAGAAGCCTATGTGTTATTCCAGACTATAATCTATCTCTGTGCCAAATTTCATCTAGATCCGTTCAGAAGTTCGGGCGTGATTGAGTAACAAACGTCCATCCATCCATACATCCATACATCCATCCATCCAAACTTTCGCATTTATAATATTTATATTTGATTTGATTTTATTTTATTGATATGATAAACGTTCATACTATTTACAATTTTTAAAACATTTTTGACATGAGATTATCAAATGCAAGTACACAGGTATAGCGTACTTGCATAAGATAATCTTTTTTTTTACAATTAATCATTTTTGTGGCCGAAATGTTGTAATTAAAACCTATATGATTCCTGCTTTTTTTTTTTAATCCACTACAAGTTAGCCCTTGACTGCAATCTCACCTGATGGTAAGTGATGATGCAGTCTAAGATGGTAGCGGGCTAACCTGTTAGGGGCATGTTAGTTATACTAAACCCATACCCCTATTCGGTTTCTACACGGCATCGTACCGGAACGCTAAATCGCTTGGCGGTACGTCTTTGCCGGTAGGGTGGTAACTAGCCACGGCCGAAGCCTCCCACCAGGCCAGACCAGGGAAAATTCAGAAATTGTAAATTCCCAAATTGACCCTGCCGGGGATCGAACCCGGGACCTCCGCACGTTAGGACAACAGCGCTACACACTGCGCCACGGAGGTCGTCAAAACTAAAACTTAAAATAAACTTCTGTGATAAAACTACTCTGTACAAGTATAGTGTACCTACTTGCATTTTTATGAATGCGACGCATGGTCTCCATGGAGTTGTGCTGTGTCCGATACTCCAGGCTTTATAGAAAAAATTTACACAGACCTTACTATTGTATGTAACCCTTTAATACGCGTACAACCAATAGGTAGACTGTACATTGATATCTAAGGTCGATTTCGGGAGCTTCTGGATCTTTGACTCCGGGAAGTAAAAGAATTTAGCAAGGAAAGAATACAATTATTTTGCTATAATCCGCCAACAGAAAAAATTCTGTATGGTCAAGCATGCAGTTACAAGCGAAGCACCGTTTACCTTCCCAACCAAGCAAGAAAGCTAAGTTCCCAAGCAAGCAATGCCACCACCACTCACATGCACCACCCCACAAGACTTTTATACTATTCTCGAAGCACGTTTCGCCCCGACACCGGAGCATCTTCAGGAGATGTCGACCTTACAATGCAAGATTGTCTAGTGACGTTCGTGTCAAATGCGCGGTGTTATATACGGTGTTTTAAACCCCCACCACTTAATTACTTGTTAAGTAATTTAAATTTTATTTAAATTACTTAATGAACAAGTTAATGTTTCAAATTCACCACTGCTTCGATTTTTTGGAGGGGGTAGGTTTCCCGGGGGTAATGGGCGGGGCAATAGTGGTGGGGGTTTAAAACACCGTATATAATACCGCGCATTTGACACGAACGTCACTAGACAATCTTGCATTGTAAGGTCGACATCTCCTGAAGATGCTCCGGTGTCAGGGCGAAACGTGCGTCGAGAATGGTATAAAAGTCTTGTGTGGTGGTGCATGTGAGTGGTGGTGGCATTGCTTGCTTGGGAACTTAGCTTTCTTGCTTGGTTGGGAAGGTAAACGGTGCTTCGCTTGTAACTGCATGCTTGACCATACAGATTTTTTTCTGTTGGCGGATTATAGCAAAATAATTGTATTCTTTCATTGCTAAATCATGAACTTCCGCAAAGTAACGCCTGATTCTATCCAATAAGTAAAATAATTAAAAAATCAATTTTTTCCAAAGTTAAAAGAATTAGAATAGAAATAAAAATTTGCTCTAGACGTAGTTGTGGTAAATAGAGAGTAAATAAGATAAATGACATAACGAACGCAAAACAAACAGACAAATAAAGACAGTATTAAACTTGATGTAATTAGAAGGAATGTTTATATTACCGACCGTTTCCGAAATTCAAAGATAAGTTGGAGTGCGGTGATCAACCCCAAACTTAATAATTAGTTTGAGATAGTACGCCAGATATGATGCCCGAATCGGGTACCTAGGGGTTAACCTTGGAATATATAATTTAGGTTTTTGTGAGGAGGGCTACATTAATTATGCCTTCGATTAGATGCTCCCGAAATTTATTTAGAAATACTAGATGATGCCCGCGACTTTGTCCGCGTATTTTCAGTATTTGATCCCCGCGGAATCTCCCTGATTTTGGGACAAAAAGAATCTCCTTTCCGGAATCTCCTTGATTTTGGGGTAATAGGTTGAATAGATGGGCCGTTAAAAAGCGTAGAGACCGACAGGCAGACACACTTTCGTTTAATATGGAATAAGTATGGATTTACATTAATTTGCAAGATGATCTCGCTAAATTTACTGATGAAAACTTGCCTCAAAGTGAATAGAGAAAAAGAGATGATGGTCCACTTTGGAGGAAGCCTGCACCCACTACTAGAAGAGTTCTCTTGCTATATAAATCGACCATCCCACGCATAAGGTCGTTAACCACTTTTTGGGAAAAATAAGAAAAAGATATTTTTTTTATTAGATTTTTAGTTTTTAGCTTATTAAAGTAAAATAAAAAAATAGTATATAATAGTATATTTTTTATTTTAATAGGCTAAAAATCACATTTTCACATCTTTCAATCACACAAAAAATGGGTTCCAAGTCCCAAGTCCATATGCGTGGGATGGTCGATTTATATAGCAAGAGAACTCTTCTAGTAGTGGGTGCAGGCTTCCTCCAAAGTGGACCATCATCTCTTTTTCTCTATTCACTTTGAGGCAAGTTTTCATCAGTAAATTTAGCGAGATCATCTTGCAAATTAATGTAAATCCATACTTATTCCATATTAAACGAAAGTGTGTCTGCCTGTCGGTCTCTACGCTTTTTAACGGCCCATCTATTCAACCTATTACCCCAAAATCAAGGAGATTCCGGAAAGGAGATTCTTTTTGTCCCAAAATCAGGGAGATTCCGCGGGGATCAAATACTGAAAATACGCGGACAAAGTCGCGGGCATCATCTAGTATTTCTAAATAAATTTCGGGAGCATCTAATCGAAGGCATAATTAATGTAGCTCTCCTCACAAAAACCTAAATTATATATTCCAAGGTTAACCCCTATAGGTACCCGATTCGGGCATCATATCTGGCGTACTATCTCAAACTAATTATTAAGTTTGGGGTTGATCACCGCACTCCAACTTATCTTTGAATTTCGGAAACGGTCGGTAATATAAACATTCCTTCTAATTACATCAAGTTTAATACTGTCTTTATTTGTCTGTTTGTTTTGCGTTCGTTATGTCATTTATCTTATTTACTCTCTATTTACCACAACTACGTCTAGAGCAAATTTTTATTTCTATTCTAATTCTTTTAACTTTGGAAAAAATTGATTTTTTAATTATTTTACTTATTGGATAGAATCAGGCGTTACTTTGCGGAAGTTCATGATTTAGCAATGAAAGAATACAATTATTTTGCTATAATCCGCCAACAGAAAAAAATCTGTATGGTCAAGCATGCAGTTACAAGCGAAGCACCGTTTACCTTCCCAACCAAGCAAGAAAGCTAAGTTCCCAAGCAAGCAATGCCACCACCACTCACATGCACCACCACACAAAACTTTTATACCATTCTCGACGCACGTTTCGCCCTGACACCGGAGCATCTTCAGGAGATGTCGACCTTACAATGCAAGATTGTCTAGTGACGTTCGTGTCAAATGCGCGGTATTATATACGGTGTTTTAAACCCCCACATTTTCACATCTTTCAATCACACAAAAAATGGGTTCCAAGTCCCAAGTCCATAAGCGTGGGAGGGATCGAAACTATGTATTAAGTTTTTATCTCGGCAATTAACTTTAAAATTATGTGACGAGGAATAAAAGGCTTATTAATTTAAAAAATTATTGGCACCAAAGATGGCAATTTCGTGGCCGCGTTCACTTTGTGTGCTCGTAACAAAAGTTATTCTATCAAAAAGCAATAATAATATGAGTGCCTTGTGTTGACTGCCTTGTAGGTCTAGCGGTTAGCATAGTCGACTACGGATCACGAGGTCCTGGGTTCGATTCCCGGTCGGGCATTTAGGTATTGGGTTTTTCAATTAAGAAATTCTCAGTGCTAGCCCGGAATTGGAAGTTGGTGGTGTTTCACCCCCGTGCCTCGGAGAGCACGTTAAGCCGTCGGTCCCGGTTATTATCACTGACATGATAATAGTCGTTGAAGCCCGCCAACCCGCATTGGAGCAGCGTGGTGGGTCTAAGCTCTAATTCCCTCTCTCTCATGAGAGTGGAGGCCTGTGCCCAGCAGTGGGACGTTAATGGGCTGTAGTGGTGGTGGGTGGTGGTGGACAATATGTTCG
This sequence comes from Erebia epiphron, assembly GCA_963932025.1. NCBI lineage: Eukaryota > Metazoa > Arthropoda > Insecta > Lepidoptera > Nymphalidae > Erebia > Erebia epiphron. Next base: position 29,818,340 of record OZ009946.1, read on the forward strand.
TATCTATGTAAACGCTGAGCTGTACCTACACCCATTCTGGGTGGTGTCACAGACAAGCATAGTTTTAGGTACAATAGTACAATAATTGACTGTTTGTTTGTGACACCATCGATGAATAAATATATTTTCTTTCTTCTTCTTTCTTTCTTCTATTTTCACCATAACTATTAATATTCAACATCAATGATTTTCACTTCATATATAATAATGTCCACCTGACCGAATTTCGGCCACGGCGGCCAATCTATGAAGAGATAAGATTAGCCATCTGCGCGGAAGATATTATAGTGCACATATTATTGTGTGCGCAAATACAGGTGCACTCTCAGTTCCTTTACTCTCATAGCCAAATGGGACAGAAAATCTGACACGACCGGACAGAAATCAGGCGCAGGGCCAGCCTTGCTCGGCATGGGGGTCAAACACCGCCAACTTCCTAACTCCGGGCTAGTACTGAGAATTTGAGAAAAAAACAATTATATTTGTTACTAGCTGATGCCCGCGACTTCGTCCGCGTGGTTTAAGTTTTTTGTTATTCCCGCGGGAACTCCTCAATTTTCCGGGATAAAAAGTAGCCTATGTCACTCTCCAGGTCCTCAACTATACCCATTCCAAACATCACGTCAATCCGTTGCTCCGTTGCGGCGTGATTGAAGGACAAACCAACAAACAAACACACTATCGCATTTAAAATATAGATGTGATCACTAGACGATGCCCGCGACTTCTTAGGGTGTATCCCGGGGAAGAACATAGGCTAGAGACAAGTCGCGGGCATCATCTAGTATAAAATATTTTTAACAAGGTAACTAAAGTAAGCAAGCTCACGGGGCGCGTTGGAACTACAAATCAAAGTTTTACAGTTCACCGAGTGCAGGAACGACGGGGCGGAAGTAATCCGGTGCCGTCGAAGCCTCCTTTGGGGCCTGCATCCGTTTGTTTGAGGATTTTTGCATTTCTCAATTCAATGCAGCTGCGGGATTTTTCGCTGGGGACCTGGGAGTAGTTTCTGTTATTAAGTACATTTCAATGGAAATACGTTAGGTCAGAAGTTTGTAGCCTAGCGGTCAAGACGCTCGGACTCCGGGGGTTACTATTATTTTAACACTAGCTGATGCCCGCGACTTTGTCCGCGTGGTTTAAGTTTTTTTTATTCCCGCGGGAACTCCTTAATTTTTAGGAATAAAGCCTATGTCACTCTCCAGGTCCTCAACTATATCCATGCCAAAAATCTCGTCAATCCGTTGCTTCGTTGCGGCGTAATTGAAGGACAAACCAACAAACAAACACACTATCGCATTTAAAATATAGATGTGATCACTAGACGATGCCCGCGACTTCTTTCGCGTGGATTCTGTTTATGGATATTATAAGTAAAGTAATCAATATATTATAGCAATTAGCTGTTTTTACAGAGAAACACTGGAAAATTCATTGAGAAAAGTTAACCCCACGCAACTTTGTATCTAAGAAATTCAGTTAGTAATAACCTTGACATATAGAATAAGCTGTTTAACAAGCTTTATACGCTTTAATCCACGAAAACAGACTTTTTATCCCGGAAAATTATGGAGTTCTCAAAAAACATTCCACGCTGACGAAGTCGCGGGCATCAGCTAGTACCTAATTGAAATTGATTTAATTTTCATTAAGAACATTCAATGAAATTTCTGTGAATGAAATCATTATCACAATAAGTTGTAAGTAGATTATGTCCATATAAAACTTTGCATGGCCCGCCCCAAATACAAGACATCGCTCCAGAGGAATTGCTTGTATAAATTAAAACTTTTAAATGGCTATATCATTCATTTTACATAACAATGAGTTGGAACACTATTATTTTGTGTTAAAATTTGTCTTCCCCTTTTGTGTTCTATTTTAAGAGGATTTCGAAAACTTCACCCGCCGGTCTTGGCTCGGTGCAGTCGTTTTAAGTATTGTTATTTTAGTGTTATTTTATGACTTCCCTGGCTCAGTGGTAAGGTTATTTCCCAAATTTCCGGGGTATTTTCCAAATTGTCTGGAGGTCTATTTGGAGGCTTGGGCCGTGGCTAGTTACTTCACCTGGATGTTAAGTGATAATACAGTTGGGTATGGCAGTTATATTAAATCCATATTTAATCAATTCAATTCAAATATTATTTATTTAAATTAACTTTAATATTAGCTTTTGAATCGTCGAGTGAATCTACCGCTGGTTCGAATTGGCATTCCTACTAAGACGAGCCAGCGAGAGTCAAAGTGGTTGTTTTTTTTATAAAAAAACAGAGTTTAGAAATCGGTTTGTACGCGGCAGCGTATATACCGGATGACCATCTCTTGGCGGTACGTCTTTGACGGTCGGTTGGTTATTAGCCACCAGACCAGACCAGAGATAATTCAGAAATTATAAAATCGTACATTCTCCTTGCTGGACCTCTATCCCGGGACCTTACACTTATAAGGCGACAGCGCCATTGCGCCAGGGAGGTCGTCACTCCCATTGAAACTTTCCCCCAGGTTAGACGTGAATATTGAACGTCGCACGTTCCACGGCTGGTTGGCATTGGTCAGTAACTGTGTCTAACAAACTCTATAAAATGTATGAAGCATTGTAAACAAAGCAATTCCAGGGTTGTGGTCAAGAGCATGAATTATAAAACAGCGAATTCTAAAATGTAAAGGAGTATGCTCATTGCTCGATTTCTTAAACACGGCGTTTCTATTAAATAAACCTCGGTTAAAAAAGCAAAGCTTGAGATACCTGTGCAAACATTGAATGCAATTTGTATTCAAGTTATTCGTATTTAGATTAGTTATTCCAAGCTCCAAGCTTTGATATGATTTGTAATGAACAAATAGTCCACTAACATTATAAATGCAAAATTGTGTATGTCTATATAGCTACATGTCTGCAACATTATCAGGCCTATATTTTGTTCAATTGGTTTTGACAAAGTATTGTATAAAGATAGGTTGCATCCCAGGAAAGGTCATGGGCCACTTGTTATCCCGATAAATCAAAGCTTTAAATATGTGATAGAAGCAGGCGTTACTTTGCGGAATTCCATGATAATACTCGATTGTAAATGGTCGATTGTTGTGTCTTTACAATCGAGCATTGACGAGTCAACATCTCCTGAAGATGCTCCGGTGTCGGAGTGAAACGTACGTTGAGAATAATAATTTGGAAGACTTGTGTGGTGTGGTGAATATCGCAAGATACATACTGTACCACATAGATTTATTTATTGTGGCGGATTATAACGAATTAAAGTTCTACTTCTTTCAAAGTCATAAATAGTCTCCGAATAAAAACGTCGCGTTTTAACGCCGCGTTTAGCATCGTGTGTACAAGCTCCACACTCTGAAAGTATCACGCCTCCGTGCAGTCATTATGGATGAATTGGAAACTATTTCGAGCTTTATGTTCCGACAATACCATCAATATTATAGCGTGTAAACTAATGTCGGTCCGCCACAATGGCGGACACGTGTGGACATGTGATGGCATAATAAAGGGGCGTTTTGCAAAGTTTATATTGGATATACTATGTATAACATAATATGTAGTATGTACTGTTTTTTTAAAAATTCAAAAATTCAAGATTCAAATGGTTTTTATTCAAATAACTTTTACAAATGCTTTTGAATCGTCGAGTGAATCTACCACTGATTCAGAATGCCATTAAATTCCTATCTTAATTTAATCTAAACTAATATTATAAAGAGGAAAGATATGTTTGTTTGTAATGGATAAACTAAAAAACTACTCGACCGATTTTAAAAATTCTTTCATCTATAGAAAGCTACTTTATCAGCGAGTAATATAGGTATAGCCCATGACTGTGATTTCACCTGAAGGTAAGTGATGATACAGTCTAACCAGATAGGGGTACGGCAGTTATGGGTACCTATACTCCTAATCGGTTTCTACGCTGCATCGTACCGGAACGCTGAATCGCTTAGCGGCACGTCACAGTCACGTCGGCTAGCACAATAAAGGTTTCTCTTCTTGTTTAAGTATGTCTGATTATGTTTCTATGATTTTTTGTCTTGTGGAATTCTAATTTCCGGCCTCGCCCAAGCGCAGGACATGCTGATGCTCGGCTCTGAGCTGGACGCAAATCACCCCGGCTTCAAGGGCCCGATCTACGGCATATAAATTGTATTTAGATTTTTACCTAGACCCACCCACCTTTTCAGCCACCCTGGTATATAGGCATACGATGGTATATTATAGGCAAACGATAGTTTAAACATTTTAATTTCATGGCTTTACGATGAGCAGTAGGTACACTAATTATTCTGGATGGTGTCACAGACGAAATTATTACATCTGTAATCTATGTTTTGTCTGTGAGACCGGCAAATATCAAATAAATAATAAATAAATATTATAAACGCGAAAGTTTGGATTTATGGATGTTTGTTACTCAATCACGCCCAAACGGCTGAACGGATCTGGATGAAATTTGGCACAGAGATAGATTATAGTCTGGAATAGCACATAGGCTACTTTTTATCCCGGAAAATGAAAGAGTTCCCGCTAGAACCAAAAAACCTCAATCCACGCGTACGAAGTCGCGGGCATCAGCTATGTTGTCGAATAAATTGTTTTTCTTTCTTTCTTTTCTTAATTTAGTTTTATGCTAAATACTACTTAATACTTTTCATGTTATAATCTTGCCCTGTCCCATAACCTTCTGTAAAGTCAAAGATATGTCACCGTAAGATTGTAATCTAACGCTTTTTTTTCGATAAATTATAAACAGTCGAAAGATTGTGAACCGTTCAATGTTGTAAGAGTCAATTTTTGAAATATTCATTGTATTTACGTTTTCTTGTCTCTCTCTTGTAGGTTAGGTTAGGGTTCCACATAAATAATCAAGAAAAGGGCACTTAGGTTCAATCGGGTTAATAAACCTAACAGATTAAAATCTACCGAAAAATAATCCGTTATATTGTAATCATTCGACAGTTTACAATTTCGCGAGTTAGATTTTAATTTATGGTTTTTACAATCTTACGGTGACAGATACATTAAAGAACTCGTTTCGTACCTACGTTTCGTACCTTAAATTCGTTTTGTACCTACTTATTTGAAGAATCTAGTATCTACTAGTACTATCTAGTTTTACCGGGAAAGCCATTCGAAATGCCGTTACCATTTCAAAAGCCTTAGTTGCACGGAAATGCAAAACATAAAGTGATCTCCACTGAATCCCACCGAACCGGAAGTTGCTATTTCGCCATCTATATCCGTTTGTTTGTTGGTAAACCGGATTTGGAGCATCGAATTTCATGTTCCGGCGATAGTTTTTGGGTTTACCTGCTAGAGGGAATTAAATGGTGAATTTTTGGGAGATTAAAGCGAAATGTTTGCAAAACACCCTTGTTCGTGAATGTGATTTCTTTTTAACTATGCAGATACTAGATGATGCCCGCGACTTCGTCCGCATGGATAAATTTTTTTTGATTCCCGTGGAAATCCTTAAAGTTTCCGGGATTAAAAGTAGTCTATGTCCTTCCTCGGGATACAGATTATCCCCATACCAAACTTCATCAAAATCGGTAGAATGATGCGCCGTGAAAGCGTAGCAGACAGACAGACCGATAGACTTATAATATTAGTATGGATGTATAATATTAGACTTATAGTAGGTATTAGTTTCTACGGGTCCATTTTTACAAAAAAAAAGCGTAATAAAGTAAATTTTCATTCTACCTAGTACATTGAATTTGTAAGTAAATTCGCACTCAATAAAAATGTAAATCCCGTAACGGTATTATGCTGTGTTTATACGAAACGGTTAGCGGAATGGCGTTTTAGTGAAAATCGCTAGTGATGTCTATGCCGTTTGTATCAGTGACTGAAAAACAAACAAAAACCGGAATAAGTATCGAATTATTAAAATCATTTCTTAAAACAAGCTTTTATCGTCCGCCATATTAAAGTGTGACGTAATTTTTTTCTCAGCTAACCCTTTTATAATCCATCAAACATATCTGACTCGGTCTCAGCGTCGCTAGTATATGAAAAATAAAATAAAAACAAAAATTAAACAGACATACAAATTAGTTCTAATTTTGGTCACCAGGTCAGATAAGCTTGTGGGATTGTAATTGGGTACTTATTTGATAACTAGTCAAATTAGTTACTTTTTTCAAACGTCTAAACGCGCGATTAGTATAGGATTTTGTATGAAATATTGAATTGTGACGTCATCAAAGTTCGACGCACTTTTTTACTTTAATTGATATTTTAAAATGGTTCAATCAAGCTAGCAACGTACGTAGCAACTGGATACGTCGCTTACTTACGTAGACGCGCTACGATTGACAGCCTCTCGAGACCGCTACATGCATATGCACTTCAGTCTGATAGTGCTTTTATTCTTCTATCTATATAAATAAAAATAAAAATTCTTTCCAAAAAACCGACTTCCAAAGCCACTGTAAAGTAAAAAATAATTTTGATTTCTACACACTATGTTGAAGTCGTGCGAGCCTGACGCGTCAACTTTGCCTATCTTTGTTATACTCGCCCGACTTCAACATAGTGTGTAGAAATAAAAATTATTTTTTACTTTACAGTGGCTTTGGAAGTCGGTTTTTTGGTAAGAATTTTTATTTTTAACTTTTTAGTGTAGTCTTAATCCCCACGGCTTATGAGTGCAGTACCCTGCAGCATCAGAGTTGAGGAGTTGGGATTTGGGCTTAAGTATGAAGTCGTTGCTTGACACCTATAATATGAATTTCCCATAAAAAAGTTTTAAATCGCTATTTTTAAGGAGTTCTGTACCCTGCAGCATCAGGGTTGAGGAGTTGGGACTTGGGTTTAAGTATGAAGTCGTTGCTTGACACCCACAATATGAATTCCCCATAAAAAAATCCTAAATCGCTATTTTTAAGGAGTTCTGTACCCTGCAGCATCAGGGTTGAGGAGTCGGGACTGGAGTTGAATCGTATACACGTGACTTGATACCTACTATATGAATTCACCATCAAAACTGTCTAACTCCCTAGTTTTGAGTCGTAAGTATACCTACAGCATCAGGATTGAGGATTTGGAGTCAAATTTTTTTATGGGACCATCTCGCGAGCTTCCTCTAACCACTTTAAAAAAAAAATTTCAATTCGGTTTGGGAACCACGGAGATATGCGGTAACATACATTAAAAAAAAAAAAAAAAAATATAGGCGCCGAATTGAGAACCTCCTCCTTTTTTGGAAGTCGGTTAGTAATAAAAAACCGGCCAAGTGCGAGTCGGACTCGCGCACCGAGGGTTCCGTACTCAAGAAGTAGGTACTGAAGCAAAACAATCAGGCAAAAACCAATATGTTTATTTGACGACGAGTACGAGGTTTACTGTTAATATCAAAAAACTATGCTAGTTAGAGCATTGGCTATAGTTTTCCTGTAAAATATACATAAATTCCTATTGACCATAATTATTTCAGATTTTTCGATTGGTAAACTCCGGAGATAAGGGGGGGGGAACGGTATTTTTTTAGACTTTTTCCCCGATAAATCAAATACTGTCATGCCAAAAAATAATTAAAAATCTGTTTTAGAATGTACAAAGTAAACCCTTTCATATGATACCCCACACAGTACAGTTATCTCACTTTTAAATTTCAACCCTCCGATCTTCCCCCCTTTTTAAATAAGAACAAAAATAATTTCCAATTTTTTTTAATTCCAGTGTCTTTGGGCCACTAATATACACAACTATTCCAAATTTCATGTCGATAGCTTCGGTAGTTACTGAAATAATCGAGTGTGACGGACGGACAGACGGACAGACAGACGGAGAAAGTCGCACCATAAGGGTTCCATTTTACCATTTTGGTACGGAACCCTAAAAATGAAATTTGCTAAGCGCAAAACTCGAGGACGGCTCGACCAATTCGGCTAATTTTTTTGTCGTATGTTCCATAACTTCTACGGAATGTTTTTATATTGAAAAAAATTAAAAAAAACGTTGCGTTTAATTTTTAATTCGGTACAGAGATAGTTTACATGCCGGGGAATGGCATACTTTTTATCCCGGAAAATTAAAGAGTTCTCGTGGGAACAAAAAATCCTCAATCCACGCGGACGAAGTCGCGGGCATCAGCTAGTAATAAATAGTTTAGGGACTAGATTTTTGTAAATAGTAGACTAAAACTTATTTTAATATTAAAAATGTGAAAGTTTGTGTGTTTTGTTACTTTGGATGTTTGTTCACGCCACAATGAACCAATTTGGCTTAATTTTGGAATGGAGATAGTTTATTAGCTTGATTAACAAATAGGATACATATTATCACGGAAAATTAAAGAGTTCAATCTCTTAATCCCGGGAATCATAAAACGGGAGGTAGCAGGCATCATCTAATAGTACCTAGGTAAGTAGGTACAGTAAATCAGTGCAAGGTATTTCTAAACGAACGAAAACACGCTTGGCACCAAACAAGACAAAACTTTTGTGCGAAAAATCCGCATCGCGTAACGTTGAACGTTACGTCTTGTCGGCAAGTGTGTGCAGCCCCATATGAAAGTGAGTTACGTGAAACCAAAGACATAAACACACGCCAAAGATGCAATCAAAAAAATCTATTACATCTTTTTAAATGTAACTCAATTCGAATTTTTTAACTGCTTTGTTGAAGTTTGAAAATCACCAAAAATTGTCGATACTATAGGGCGTTTTAATCGCCACAGTCCGCCCCTACGCCACTGTTTTCTTGTTACGAACAATAATTCGTTTTCCCTAATTTATATTAGGCTCTTAAACTTCTAGCGCGGCAGCTTTGTTTCAATGTTTAATTAATATCACGACGCCATTTGGGTGGGGAATGCTAATCAGAAGTAATTTATACGCGAGCCACCATATTAGACCTCTTTACGTTTAAAATGTTTAAAATGGTAGTTTTGTCTGGTGGGAGGCTTCGGCCTTGGCTAGTTACCACCCTACCGGCAAAGACGTACCGCCAAACGATTTAGCGTTCCGGTACGATGCCGTGTAGAAACCGACTAGGGGTATGGGTTTAATATAACTGCCATACCCCCTTTTTTTTGTTGACGGGGGGAAATTTCCTTAAGATACCCGACTTCCTGGGGGGGAAAATCGGGTTATGTAGGATTTCTACCTACTAAAACCCCCCCGGCCGACCTTAGCGCATGTTGGGAGGCTCCGAGATCTCTTAAAAACGCATCGGTGCCTCCCTTGTGCGATGCCCATAGGGCTCATCCCGGACTCCTGGAGAAGTCCAACTGCCATACCCCTAACCCACAGGTTAGCCCTCTACCATCTTAGACTACATCATCACTTATCATCAGGTGAGATCGTAGTCAAGGGCAAATTGTAGTGGAATAAAAAAAAATTATTGAAAAAGGCGTTACTTTAAGAAGTCCATAATAATCAAGGAACAATTGTGTAAAGATCTTTTCTTCAGAAGTGTGTTGAAAAACGTCGTATGATACACGTGTGTATTGATGATTACCGTCCTCGGCTATCTTCGGCTCGGGTCTCAATGGCGCCTCAGCGGTAATCACCAACATTACTCACTTGTACCATAATGTACTATTATAATCGTGCATTGTCGAGTCAACATATCTTGAAGATGCTCCGGTGTCGGAGTGAAACGTACGTTGAGAGTCATTTGGAAGATTTGTGTGGTGGCGGTGCATATCACAAGCTGCAGTTGTGACACATAGATAGATAGATAGATAGATAAATTCTTTATTGCCACACGTAACATAGAAACTTAATTATAAACAAATACAGACATAGATTTGTCTGTTTTGGTGGATTATAGCGAATTTAGCTTTTTGTTAATTAAAATGATAGTTGTGATCAAATTGCTATAATTTCGATTGTTGTTAGGTGAAATTATGGTTTCTCGCTGCAATAATAACTGCATTTGTGCATTGTAGCCAATAGTGTAGAGTGTACATAATTGATGTCAATGTAGGTTACTCTCAATATGGCAACAGACCTGATTTTATTTTATTTTAAAGCCTTTATCCATGCTAATATTAGTCTGTCTATCTACTACGCTTCCACGGCTCATCGTATGAACCGATTTTGATGAAAAGTACCAAGGTTGGTTTCATCCCAGTGGCTTATATAATCCCGGAAAATAAAAGGTTTCTTTAAAAAAAACAGATTCCACGCGAATGAAGTCGCGGGCATCGTCTAGTAATCATACTAATATTATAAATGCGAAAGTGTGTTTGTTTGCTCTTCAATCACACCGCAACAGAGCAACAGATTGTCGTGAATTTTTGCATGGGTAAAGTTGAGGACCTGGAGAGTGACTTAGGCTTTTCACATTTCAGTCCGGAATATTGAGGAGTGGCCGTGGCAATTTTTCAATTCAATTCAATTTATTTATTTGTGAATAGCGTAGTTACATTTGAGGTGGAAATCAGTATAAAAGTGCTACTATTCTACCACAGTGTGGTGTACAAATATTTTAAAATTAAAATTACTACATAAATTGTCCTAATTAGATCATATTAAATAATAATTATTAAACTTGATGATTACACTATTATACTATCAGACACAATTTTATAACAACCTTATTAATTAATTATAACACACCGTATTATACCTTTTTAAAAGCCGCTTTGGAGTCTGACGGGAGTGCCTAACTTATATTAAGTAAAATCATAGAATTTAAGTAAGTAATATGTCTTGATTATTACAGATAAGAAAAGTCTTAATGAGGCCTTTACGTCGAATTCAGCAAAAATACTATGAAAATTAAAATATTATTAATATCTAGGTACTTTTTTAATATTATATCAAATAAAAGATAAAAAGTAGCAATCATGTCAAAGAGAAAAAAAATTTTTTTGCAGCTAAACTGTACTGAATGTGGTCCGTATGTTAGTACCTTTAATATATTCACTCTGAACAGAAGCTCGTCGGGACATGTAATTGAATTGTTCTGTGAATATTTATGAATTTCGGCTCCGACAAAGTTTCATCAGGAATTTGCGAAGGGAATGGGCGCACGCAATCAGCGGTTAAGTTTATTATGGTCGCCATTGTTTTGATACAGTTACCTAAGTAGTATAAAATTGGGCTAACTGACTCAACACTGTTTGAATAGATCACTACAGCAGCTGCATTGTTGCATTGCATGCAATGTTGCAATCCATGCAACATTGCATGCAATGCATTGCAGCAGCTGTAGTGATCTATTCAAACAGTGTTTAGTCAGTTAGCCCATTTTTTATGTGACTTATTCAAACGGTATTGATTCAAACACCCCATTTTTATAAATAGGGCAGTTCAATACTAAACACTGCTTGCTTGCTGCGATGCATTGCATGCAATGTTGCAAATGTTGCATTCCATGCAACATAGCATGCAATGCATCGCAGCAGCTGCTCTATATGAATGTGATCTATTCAAACACCCCATTTTTAGAAATAGAGCAGTTCAATACTGAACACTGCTCTGCGTCATTAGTCTATTAGATCATTAGATGTGATCGCAAAAGCGTAAGCCTTGTATCATTAGCATTACATTATAACAGTTTCATTTTGAAAACTGCCTTCGAATAGTTGTCTTATTCTAAAGCAGAAACTTGAACCTAATACTGGAGCTCCTATTCTGTTCAAAAACTGTTATTGATAATTTTTTCAAAGGAGGTTATTAATGAAACAAAATATTCTGTATAATTATGTGTTTATTTTATTTGTCATTTACTTAAACATTGTTCTCATGATAAATAAATTCGGATAACATTATCGATTGCTCTTCTGCAAATTGGACATATCAATTTATTAAGTGATAGAGCGCACTTGGTACACGTTATAGCATGGCCGCATGGTCTATAACAAACACAAACTTCTTCCATTAGACAAATTTTACAAAGCAGTGTCTTTGTTTCTTTAGCATATTCAACGTCAACTTTGTCAGTCTTGAAACAATCATTTTTTTCACAATTTCTTAATATTTTGCTTGCCTCGTTATTGACGTTTTTAATATAATTTTCACCTTTCATAAGTAAAACATAGGGACAAGACTGACACCAACGAGCATGTTCCACCCATGGAATATCTTCACTATCCCAGTCTCTAATCTTAACACCGCAGAAGTAACAAATAACTTCATCACTTTTTCCTGTGTAAAAAAAACCAGCAGTCGACATTTCTTCAGGTTTTTGAATTAAACCCCGAGGCCAGGTGTCAAAACTTCGCAATCGTACGCTTTGAGCAGCATAACTAGAATATTTAGGGTGTAGTCCCTTTTTGTACATTCTGAATAAAAAGGTAATTTTAGTAAGAACCAAAAGTAAAAAAAAAACATATACTTAGTAATGTAGTAGTTTGTAAGCGCTTAAGCGTTACACTAATAAATACAGGCATATTTTCACATTATATAAGCGAAACCAGAGTTACGTGTTGTATTGTATAGATAAAGTGGGTAAGTATACGACTCAAAGTAATTATTTATTTAAAAATTATCAGAATGTAAAAATTATGGAATAAATTAATGAAAATGATTCAATGAATATCTAAACATAATTAATAATACCTAGAAACTTAAATTTAATTTTTAGACCATTTCTACTAAATCTTTAAACTGTTTGTCAATTCGTAAGACTTGTGCTCTTAACTGTTGTCCTTGTCGATACAAATAGCTTTTTTTTTTGAAAAAGGAAGTACTGTTTCGCAGCAAAATAGCTTGGTACTTTTCATGACCAATTATTGACACAGACCAACCTAATAGGCTTTTTCTTATAAGAATAACCTCAACCACATCATCAGGTTTTAAATTAATGCTGAATTTAACCAAGCTAATTTGAATGAAAATTTGTCAAGTTCAGTATCAATTATGTAACTTTTTTTTTTAATATTATTATTGCTTAGGAACTATTTTGAAAACAAGAAATATTGGTATTTGTTAAATATGTTTCCGTAAGACAACAAACATTAGATAAATAAAAACCATCACAAAGGTACAATTAATTTATTTAAAATATTTTTTAATATATTGGACTATACCCATTATTATCTTTTACAATATTTTCTTCAATTTTTTTTAACAGTTCTTTTGCAAGAAAATATACATCGTCTAACATTGTATTCACTATAATTTTTTGCGCACACACTTCAGCACAGCATTTGCACTCACTCAAATTATTTTTCATTTCATTGTAATCGTATATTTCAAGCTTTATGACCTTGGTACCACTCCACTTCGGTTTCTTTATGTATGTATAAACAACGTTTTCATTTTTTGATCTCTTGGATGGAGCAGCTCTACTGTTGAAACAAAGTAAGTCTTCTGAATCCTGAAATAAAAAAAGTTGTATTATAATCTAAGTAAGAAAAGATGACGTCTGTCTATGTATTTGCCTACTTTGATTTTTTTAGATTAATTACTTTAAGCATAGAGTTGAATCAGACATGTCACATGAGGGTCAATAATAAAAATCATGAAATTCGTAATGCTGTTCTGATACTCCATATTTATAGGCTTGGTACTTTTTATCCAGAAAAAAATTCTTAAAAATTGAAATCCATGCGAACGATTCTGAGTTTAAATAAATAAATAATTATAATAAATTAAAAACAACGGTGATAAATAATTTCTATACCTAAATTAATTAAAAAATTAATTAAAACAGACTTACCGACATTGTGGTGCGCGCGTTTATAATGGAATGATGGAAATACAATTATAATTTATAATCCTGTTGTAACATGTTTTAAACCACAGATCTTGGTATTGATAGAGTTGGTAAAGGATTAACTATGTATCTTTTGGTAAAACAGACGTATTTGTATTATAGTTACGGTTAATTTTCCATTGTTGCTGTCTAATTTATAAGACATATCTAGTTTATTATTCACTCTATGGTATTATTTGAGATGCACTCACTCTAAAAATGGTAAAAGCGGTGTCAATTCGCGACATTCAGACGCTTGATGCCCGTCTGTTATGATGAAAATGTGGGTGACTATGATTTAGGCAGTACTTATTTGTACTAATCAGAACTTATAAACTGATGAAAAAGCCGAACTATAAACTAACTCTGAAAACTATATCACATACATAGGTATAAAGTTTCAGAGTTTATCAATTACAAACAAACAGACAAATCTTTCTTCATCGGAATATTAGCAGAGATGGTGAATTTCATGAATCAATACAGACTATTTTCTTCATTCGCCAACGTTTGTAGTTGGTTAAAATTTCAATAGCAAGCAGTATTAAATAATACTTTGCTTGAAGTATCCGATAAATCCACAACAACTGGCTACTTGAGTGCTTATTATGATATCGATAAAATGCATACGTTAACAAAAGTACTATTAGTGATCCTCGAAAGTAGAACCATGTCCGCATTCTTATTTGACTATCAAGTGATAAATAAGTGATAAATAATTAGACGGAACCCACTTCGATTATGAAAAAACCGCTTAACACTTTAATGGATAGGCTTTTGCTATTGATTGAAGTTAAGATTAGTTTATGGGGTGACTTCAAATACGTGACACATATAATTGAATTAATTAATCATGTAAGTAATAATATATTAAAAAAACAATTATTATTATTATATGAATAATATACTAAATAGTAATTTTTATTAATCATTATAATAATGTATTACTTGTTTAATAAATTGATAATTTGGAATTGTTTATAAATGATAACTTTACAAGAATAAAACATAATATGGCTATTTTAAAAAGATTTATTATATTTTTATGTAATCATTATAATATTTATTTATGTTTATTTATAACAAAATTATAAAATAAGAATTCATAATATTATTTCAAATTTTCAGGTCTCAAGAAGATCATGAATATTCTTGTGATGAAGAATTTGTAGAAGTTCATGAAAAAAAACCCAGAAAGTTCAAAAAACGTGCGACAGTTGAAGAAATGTCACCAGAAAGGTTGTTATATAACTACTATAGTAAAATAATAAATTATTATATATTATAAAACGTAACTATATTATATAGTTTATGATAACTCTTTTTGTATTTTCAGATCCAAGCAAATATTGTATTCTTCAGAGGAAGAATATCCTCCCAAGGCTGCAAAAAGGTTGAAGAAAATTGCGACCATGAGCACAACCCCCCGAATGAGCAGACCATCGTCAAAAAAAAGGTTACTAAGTATAATTTTTATTACTATATAATATATTATGTTATTATATGAGTAATATTAAATATAACATGTTAATTTTATATATGTAATATATTATTGTATTATATTAATAATGTATAATCATAAAATTAATATAATATCATAAAAATTATATATAGGATTTAAAAAAATATAGGGTTGTAATATTTATGTACTATTTCAGGTCTAAGCAAGAATCATCATCAGAGGACGAAATGCACATTACGAAAAAGAAGTCGAAGACAAAGAAAACGTCGGTCAAGCAATTGCAAAAGCAGAACACCGCAGAAGAACTTTTTGGGACTGATTTTGGGGCAAATTCTGGTAAATACTCGCTTCCATCGTGTATGATAAAGAGACTGCCGGATGGAATTTCAAAACAAATGTTTAATAACAAAACGGGTAGTCATTACATAGATTTAAAAATATATAAGGCAGATGAAATAGAAAAGGTACCTGTTCGCGCCACCTATGTATTAGTTGTCTGTGGTCGTTGTGACAGATGGAATACTTTGTGAACGAAGCTAGCTTGCCGCGCTTTTTGATAAAAACCTTTGGTTTGACAGTTCGACACAGTTCAAGATTGGTTTTTGGCTAGGCGGGCCGGCGCCTCGAATTGTTGGTTGTAAAAATAAGCTTTTCTTTGTAATCCGTATTGTTAGAACCTCGCTATAGCTTAAGGTTCCCGCGAGAAATTAGCTTCTAGTTTTCGGTACTAAATAAAGACTTACTTGCGGTACTGAGTGGCATTGATAGTTGTGTGACCACGTTGACACCTGCCGGCTGCAAACTGTGTATAATTCCGTAAATAGTTAACCTAAGCAGCTTTTGGACGAACTTTGAGTGCGGTGCTGTGTGAGTTGTGATTGACGGTTTTGAAGCCAGAAGCCACAGGCCGAAAAGCAATACCTTCTCATTCCTGACCTTTCCTAACCTTTAACCTACATTCTTCCTTATCGAAGATTCAGTAGGCATTTGGACTCCGTAAGTACGTAGTATAGTTTTCATTATTGTCTTACCACCTAAGTTTACCCCTAATACAGATCTGTTCGACTGGCACAGATTTCAGTGATAGGTCGCTGTTTTGCAGATGGGCCCCAAAATTAGCCAGACCTAAATTGCTTCACTGAGCTGGCTTGAAGCCCCAACATTTGGTAGCAAAGAGCGTGGTTGTACTAAACGCTGCGGACAGGTCTGTACCGGTTTAATAGTGTAAGCTAGTGGGGAATTTATTGTGGGATATAGCTAGGTAAATTAAAACAAGCTTAACTTTTACTTTGGATTACTTAGCTATAGTTCCTACTTGCTGCGTTAAATGTATTGAAGCGGCATAAGAGAATTTTATACATTAGGTTTGATTCTTGCCGCACAAACTATACTTTTGTGGTGTCAAAGCTTGTACTTGGTGTCTGTTTAATTAAATAACATGCTTTGTTTATGAAAGTACTTATTTATCTATAAATTGAAAGTTTGTAGTTGAGATTGAGAAAAGGTTGCAAACTGTAATTAGTTTGTTAAATACATACTAGCTTGTTAGCAGCTTATTGATTTGTTGGCAAACTTCTAAATTAATTGGTCAACAGCTGTTCAACACTTTAACTGAATTGTGTACAGATAATAACTTGTAATAAAGGGTATTATGTATACATTATTTACCCTTTATATGTTGATATTGCTAATTACAAGGTTTGATATTGTTTGTCTGCATTGCGATTGTGACTGTATATGAATTTGTTGTCTTGAATTAATTGCTCATTATTAATTGGATTTGTAAATTTAACCACTACCTTTGGTTTTGTCCCCTACTAGTTGCAAATTAAAAACTTGTTTTTAATTATTGAGCGGTAATCATTGATTACACAGTGTTTTCAGTCACATATATAGTTGCTCACTTATCTTTGCCTGTCTTTGCAATTGTTTAAAAACTTGAATTTGTAACTTCTAACTTATGCTTAAGATTATACTACAATTGCTATAATTACATATTATTGTTGTTTGTCTCGGGTTAACTATACACATAACTTGTTTTTTGTTTTTACATGTATGTCTGTCTGTATTTGAAGGTTAACCCCTGATAATTTGATAATTTTCATGTAGGTAAGTTTAACTTGCTTTTAATTGTAGTTCTTATTCTTGTTTATTTTTAATTCTTTACTTTGATTATTGTAGCAATCAACAGTGTAACAACCTAACATATAAATTCATTGTTTACAATAGAATTTGAACATTGTTTATTTGCTGTTATTTGGTTGTTGTTTGTTGCTGTTTTGTGTGTTGTTATACTGTTGTTGTTTTGTTGTGAATTCACACAGCTGGCTAATTGTTAGTTAGGGTTGCCACCTCAATCCAGCCTAAATTGTAAGTGTGAATCATAAAGTAATTTATTTAATTGCAAATTGCAATACCTATTGCGTACAAGATGTCAGCTCATAAAAGGCTCGTTGGCTCGATACAAGCTGAACTCCGATGGGCGGCTACAGCTCGTACCTTGATAGGCCGTGAGGACAGAGCATCCGCACTGCTCAAGCGATGTGAACAGGTGCCGACCAGACAGGCAATTGTCGAGGAAGCGCTTAGGGACCTAGTTAGGGTTTTGGAACCGCCCGAGGAACTGCTCCAGTCCGCTCAGCGAGACTATGAGCAGTTCTTTGAACTAACGGACGGCCTTGTGGAGGAAAGCTCTAAGCTTAAGAAGGAGGCGAGACTAAGCTCTCTTCTCGAGTCTCCTTTGAGACCTCCGACTCAACCTGCGCTATTAGGTAGGTTACCCACTATAGACCTACCTAAATTTTCTGGCAATTTGAGTGAGTGGTTAGGTTTCCTCGGCCTCTTTGATAGTCTGGTGCATGCTAGGAAGGATCTGTCTCCCTGCCAGAAACTGAGCTACCTACTGTCCTCCTTGCAGGGAGAGGCTTTGAGTGTGGTCTGCCACCTGGACCTCTCCGAGGAGAGCTATACTACCGCCCGGGAACTACTCACCCGGCGGTATGCCAACGTGCGCCGATTAGCGGACACGCACGTGGCGCAAATTTTGTCTCTGCCACGTGTCTCAGGGGTTGCTCGTTTGAGGGAATCTTTGTTAAACCCGTTGATTGTAGCATGTAATGCACTTAGGCGACTAGAGCTCCCGGTGGACCAGTGGTCTTTTCTGTTGCTGCATATAGTGTTGTCCCGCCTACCTCCCGAATTAAAATTGCGGTTTGAACAGAGGTATGGTGGGGACGGTGCCAGCTATCTGCCCCCCTTTTCAGATTTGCTAAAGTTCCTCGAGGAGGAGTGCCGGCAGGCTGACAACTCTGGTGTTGCTGGTCCTTCAAGGACCTCAGAGCAACCTGCCCAGCCGAGGAAGGGAAGGGGTCAGATTGGCAGCCCTGGTAAGGGGGCCTCTGAGCGAAGGCCAATGCCAGTCTACAGGGGGCTTGCTGCCACTGAGGCCACCCCCTGTAAATATTGCAAGCGTCTGGGCCACAGGGTACCTTCTTGTCCCCAGTTCCTGGACAAGACGATTAACCACCGGAGGGGCATCGCCAGGGACCGCCACTGGTGCTATAGTTGCCTGGAAGCTCACCTGCAGCGAGACTGCCCACATCAGCAGCCATGCCCTATTTGTAAGGGCAACCACCTGGCGATCTTGTGTGCCAACCAAAATGGCGTTGGCCGCCAGGTGGGGGAGAGCACCCCCCGCACGGGCGGGGGTGCTTATGTTAATCGCTCCCCTGCTAGTCTGCGTCGCTCTCCTGCACCGTGTCAGGTGCCCCGGTGTGTCCGGACTTCGCCCCCACCCGGGGGGGCTTCACCCCCCCGCGGGGGGATTTCGACCCCCCTGCGCCAATTTGATGCGGGATTTGCTGCCGCCACGGCGACGGGCCGGCCTACTCGCTACTCACCCCCGCTTCACGAGTGGCCGCGACTAGAGCGCCGCCCACCTCGTATGGGTCGCCAACCTCACTACGGTGTGCCGGCCTCTGCCCGCTTGACTAGGCCTGTGCTTCCGCCGCGGGATGGCGCGTGGATTTACCCAAATGGAGGTCCGTCTCCTCCGCCTCTGGAGGTTCCGCATGAATCTCGATTCGAGATTCCCCGGTTCGAGGACCGGTTTGATGAAGGTGACCAATGCTAGGTAGTCGCCGCCCTAGCCCCCACCACAGCCACATCTCCTGAGAATCTTAATCTTCAGCAGTCCGTCTGTCAGACCGTTCTTTTGCCGACTGTCTCAGTGAAGGTGTACAACCCGAAAGGTGAATGTTTGATAGTTCGTGCCCTCTTGGATTCGGGTTCACAGCGCTGTATTGCTTCTTCTTATTTGGTGGGTAAGCTAGGGCTCCCTTGGAGTCCTCATGCGGTTCGGATGATAGGTATCGGTGGTGCCGAGCCCTCGACTCCTAAGGGTGAAGCGGAGTTGATGTTTGGCCCAATTAAGGGCGATCTCCGCGTCTTGGTCAAGGTGTCAGTCCTTGACGATATCTTGGGTCCTCTACCACAGGAAAGAATCGCTGATGTTGCGGTTTCCTGTACGGCAGGTCTGACCCCTGCCGACCCTCACTGGACTGAACCTGGTCCCATGGATCTTTTGTTGGGTTCTGATGTCCTAGGCCTGATCTTGTCAGGAGGAATTAGGGTCCTGCAGAAAGATGGACTTTGCGCCATCTCCACTATATTTGGTCATAGCTTTCTTGGACCCGTTTTGTGGTCTTCAGACCCACCGGTGCTAGACCAATTGCAGGCAGCCGGCTTAACGTTGTCGGATGTAGTCCAGCGTTTTTGGGAAGTCGAGGAGCCGCCACACGCTGCACCGGTTAATCCTCTTGACCTTGAATGCGAGTTGTTCTATCAAAATAACACAGGCCGCCGTACTGACGGGCGCTTCGTAACTCGCTTGCCCTTCCTCGCCTCTCGCCCCCCTCTTGGTCATTCACGGGCCTTAGCTGAGAAAAGGCTCTTGTCTATGGAACGGCGCATGCGGCGCGACCCTACCTTCCGCACCAAGTATATTGAATTTATGCGCGAGTACGAAGACCTTGGACACATGTCACCATCCAATTTTGATTGGCGTTCGCACGAGCACTACTTCCTACCCCACCATGCTGTCTTGAAGACCCCTGGGGGTAAGATTCGAGTGGTATTTGACGGCTCCGCGGCTACGTCTAACGGGGTGACTTTGAACCAGTGTCTGCACGCTGGCCCTAAGTTGATCAAGGATATCTCCGACATCCTCACGCATTTCCGCCGTCACCAAATTGTCTTTGTTGCTGACATCAAGATGATGTTCAGACAGTCGGTGGTGCATCGCCATGATCGGAGGTATCAGCTGATTTTGTGGCGCGAGAGTCCTAATGAGCCGATACGGGTCTTTGAATTGAACACAACGACCTATGGACTCCGGTCAAGCCCCTATATTGCTATTAGGACCTTGTTGGAATTGGCTAACCGCGAGCGGCTGAATTATCCTCGTGCATCAGCCATCTTGGAATCGTCAGTCTATATGGACGACATCTGCACAGGAGCTTCTAGTGTTGAAGAAGCTTTGACCCTGCGTGACGAATTGATCGCAATACTGAAGTCCGGAGGTTATGAATTGCGAAAGTGGCTATCCAACTCCCCTCACGTTTTGAAGGATCTCCCGGGAGAGGATCAGCAGGACCCTCATATTTTTGAAAACCTTGAAAATCCTAATTTGTTGACGGTCCTTGGAATACAGTACCAGCCCGTCCAGGATGTTTTCACCTACCGGGTCAAATTGAACCCACCTCCTAAGGTCTGGACTAAGCGCTCCGTCTTGTCTACGGTTGCCCGCACTTTTGATCCAAACGGGTGGATCACTCCCGTAATATTTTTGGCCAAATGCTTCCTTCAGAAGCTTTGGATTGCTGAAGTCGGTTGGGACGAGCCTCTCCAAGGGAAATTATTGAAGGAGTGGCACTCCCTTGTGTCTGCACTTCCGGACGTCGATCGAATTTCGATGCCTCGACGCTTCCTACCACCAGGAAGGTGCCACGCCAGTCTCCATGGGTTTTGTGACGCCTCCGAACGAGGCTATGCTGCCGTGGTATATATGCGGACTGTCGATGCCACCGGTGAGGTCGCGACACATCTTGTCTTGGCAAAGAGCAAGGTGGCCCCTATTCGGTCACGCTTGACGATCCCTAAATTAGAATTGTCTGGCGCTGCTCTTTTGGTGCGCCTTCTTAACCACGTCCGTTCATCTTTGGCATCCGTGGTCGAACTGACCGACGTGTACGCTTGGACGGACAGTGAAATTGTCCTATGTTGGCTCCGAGCCGCCCCTCACAACTTAGAGGTCTTTATCGCGAATCGGGTGTCCCAAATTCAGTGCTCTGAAACTCCGTTGATTTGGAGACACGTACCCGGAGAATTGAACCCGGCCGATTGCGCCTCTCGCGGTCTCGAGGCCTCTTCACTTGTCAACCATCCCCTTTGGTGGGGCCCAAGTTGGTTAACGCAACCTGAGTCGACTTGGCCTCAGAATCGGTTCTCCGTTCCGGAAGTTTTGCCTGGCTTAAGAGTCGGAGTCGTGGAGGATAGACCGATCCCAGACTCCAACTTCCTCTTGGAACGATACAGTTCCCTTGATAAACTCATTGGTGTTACCGGTTGGCTTAGACGTTTCATCCATAATGGAAGGAACCCAGGTAATAAAAATTTGAATCCTGTCTTATCGCCTCTTGAACGTCGAGAAGCCCGGACACATTGGGTGCGTGTGGTTCAGGCAGAACATTTTGCGTCCGTGATTGACACCATAAAAGGAGGCTTAGCTTTGAAAGGCCCGCTTGCTCGCTTAAGCCCCTTTTTGGACGATGACGGATTGTTACGCGTTGGCGGACGCCTTAGGAATTCTGAGTTGCCCTATGGTGCTCGTCACCCTTTGCTGCTCCCTTAAGACGGCACCTTTGTTAAATTACTGGTGACCTCTTATCACCTGAAAAATGCCCATGCTGGTTGCAATGCCCTCTCGGCTATTTTACAGCGTGAGTTTTGGATTTTGGCAGGGAGACGCAATATCCGGAGCGTCATTTTCAAATGCATCCCGTGCTACCGTTTGAAGGCCCCTACTGCGCAGCCGATGATGGGTGACTTGCCCCCCGACCGCGTCATGGCCACTCGACCTTTTGCCGGAGTTGGCACTGATTTTGCAGGCCCTTTCGCCATCAAGAGCTCTAACCTCCGCAACGCCCGGTCACTCAAGGCCTATCTGTGCGTTTTTGTTTGTCTCTCTACTAAAGCGGTCCATTTGGAACTGGTGAGTGCCTTAAGCACTGAGGCCTTTGTGGCCACACTAAGTAGATTTGTCTCTCGTCGAGGATTGCCTGACCTGGTTCGCACCGATTGCGGTACTAATTATAAGGGTACCGATAGATATTTAAGAGAAATTGTTGAATTTTTGTCTAGTAATAAGATTAGTATAAGTACTGCAATGTCCAAGATGGGGATAACCTGGAAGTTTGACCCTCCAGCTTGCCCCCACTGGGGTGGGATCTTCGAAGCTGTCGTCAAAGTCGCCAAGACACATCTCCGACGCGTTATAGGAGAAACTATCTTGACCTTCGAAGAACTCGCCACTGTGTTTTGTAAAATTGAGGCCATACTCAATTCTCGGCCACTCTGCCCCCTCTCGTCTGACCCAAACGACCTGGAGGTCTTAACTCCCGGCCACTTCTTGATTGGTCAGCCCCTTAACGCCTTGCCCGAATACCCCTTCAGGGACGCGAGAACCTCACGTTTGTCTCGGTTTGAACTGTTGCAGCAAATGACTCAGAGCTTTTGGCATCGTTGGTCACTCGAGTATTTGCACCATTTGCAGCAACGTATTAAGTGGGCTGACAAATCCGATCCCCCTAAGGTTGGTGATCTTGTATTGGTAAAGGAATCTAATTTGCTACCTTTGTATTGGCGTCGTGGACGCATTGTTAAGTTAATGTACGGGTCTGATGGGGTTCCCAGAGTCGCCGAGGTAATGGTCGGAGATTCGGTCTTGCACCGAGCCGTTTGCACCTTGTCACGTCTCCCCATCTGTTAGTGAGTGGACGTAAATCCTTGCGTCCACGGGCGGGGGATTGTTCGCGCCACCTATGTATTAGTTGTCTGTGGTCGTTGCGACAGATGGAATACTTTGTGAACGAAGCTAGCTTGCCGCGCTTTTTGATAAAAACCTTTGGTTTGACAGTTCGACACAGTTCAAGATTGGTTTTTGGCTAGGCGGGCCGGCGCCTCGAATTGTTGGTTGTAAAAATAAGCTTTTCTTTGTAATCCGTATTGTTAGAACCTCGCTATAGCTTAAGGTTCCCGCGAGAAATTAGCTTCTAGTTTTCGGTACTAAATAAAGACTTACTTGCGGTACTGAGTGGCATTGATAGTTGTGTGACCACGTTGACACCTGCCGGCTGCAAACTGTGTATAATTCCGTAAATAGTTAACCTAAGCAGCTTTTGGACGAACTTTGAGTGCGGTGCTGTGTGAGTTGTGATTGACGGTTTTGAAGCCAGAAGCCACAGGCCGAAAAGCAATACCTTCTCATTCCTGACCTTTCCTAACCTTTAACCTACATTCTTCCTTATCGAAGATTCAGTAGGCATTTGGACTCCGTAAGTACGTAGTATAGTTTTCATTATTGTCTTACCACCTAAGTTTACCCCTAATACAGATCTGTTCGACTGGCACAGATTTCAGTGATAGGTCGCTGTTTTGCAGATGGGCCCCAAAATTAGCCAGACCTAAATTGCTTCACTGAGCTGGCTTGAAGCCCCAACAGTACCTAACATAAATAGGTGGCGTCATGCTGTGTTATCGCTAAAGAGTCGCACTGATTCTGATACAGTGGTATGGCAGCGCTTATCAGAATTTTTAAGTGCTGCCTGGAAGGAATTCAGTGACTGTCCACCTGTTATTATGAATTCCTATAGTTATAATAATTAATAATATGAATAATTTATTATAAGGAATGAATAATTATAAATAATCATAAATCATTATTAATAATTATAATATGAAATGTATTTAATTTTTCTATATTGGATTACAAGATTTCATGCTATTATTTTTGTAATTCACTTTTATAATAAAGTGTTTATAAAGTATAATCATTTTCTTTACAGCGCCACCACCGCTGCGAGTTATTAAAAATACATTAGACATGCAGACTATAGAATGTGATAAATGTAAAAACTAGCAAAATCTGACTTTCCATTTCATAAAAGAACAAATTTACATAAAACAAATACTTTAATCAATACAAAGTTTGAAAATATAAAAATTATTGCCGCTGCCTTTAAAAACAGAATAATTACTTATGGATTAAATCCTTCACATGAAAATGAGCACCTTCTACCAGAGGCCTTCCTATGTAGTTGTGAAAAAGACATTATATTTTAATAAAGGATTCAATAACAAAACATAAATGTATAAAAGTGAATTTTGAATTTTATGCAAATTTTATTTTACCGCATACAAATAAAGAACAATTAAAATTATTCAGTACAAAATACAGGACAATATGTAGTAATACTGATTTGAGTGAAATGTTCTGCACAGCAGTCAATGCTTTAAAACAGAAGATTTCAGAATTTGAACATTGTGAGTCTGGTTGGTCATTTCTCGCTGTGAGTCATTTAGAAGTAAATATAAATAAGTATTCACCAATGAAAGGAGGTAGTTATATAGATCTACCGCCGGCGATACAAAAGACGAAAAGTTGTTTAAACATTAAAAATAATGACAGTCATTGTTTTTTGTGGAGTATAGTCGCTGCGCTATATCCTCAGAAAAAAAATGTAAGCCGACTTAGTAATTACCCACACTATAAAAATGTTCTTGACGTAAAAGGAATGAGCTTTCCACCAAGTTGTCATGACATAAAAATTTTTGAAAAGAGAAACCCCAATATTAGCGTTAATATTTACGGTCTTGATAGAAAATGTAATATTACTGGTCCATTATATTTAACAAACGCGAAAAAAGTTAATCATGTGAATTTATTATATTTCGAGAAAAACGAAATTGGTCACTATTGTTTGATAAAAGATCTTCCTAGATTAGTAAGGCGACAAATTACTAAACATCATGATAAACTATGGTTTTGCGATTCATGTTTACAGTTTTTTAGCAGTAAACCTAAATATTTTTCTCACAAATGCTCTGAAATATTATCTATCTTACCGAAAGAGAATAGCAAGTTAAAGTTTGAACATTTTGAAAGAAAATTAAAAATAAACTTTGTGATATACGCAGATTTTGAAAGCATTTTATTTAAATGCGATCAACAAAAATCTAGCAATAACACGAGTAATATAAATGTACATATACCATCTAGTTTTGGCTATTATATATGTTGCGATCATGATTCTACATTAAATAAGTATAGAACTTACAGAGGTCCTGATTGTATAAAAGTTTTTATAGAGCAATTGATTACTGATGTACAAAATATCGATAAAAAGTTGTGCGAAAAAAAGACTATGCGTTTATTAACAAAAGAGCAAAGAAAAGCTTATAAAAATGCAATTGTTTGTCATATCTGTAATCAACCTTTGCTTGGAGACAAAGTTCGCGATCATGATCATATGACATCTGAATTTCGAGGTGCAGCACATTCTCACTGTAACAAAACTGTACAAACTCCTCAATTTGTTCCCGTTATATTTCATAACTTATCTGGGTATGATAGTCACCTTTTTATAAAAGAATTATCAAAATATGATGGAATATTAAAAGTCATACCCAAAACAAAAGAAAAATATATATCAGTTACTAAAACGATACAAAATAAAGGTACTGCTCGTAACGTTCAAATTAAATTTATATATTCATTTCAGTTTTTAAGTTCTAGTTTAGATATACTAAGCAAAAATTTAACCGAAGAAGAAAGTATTCATCTATGTAAAGAATTCGATAATAATGAGTTTATATTACTAAAAAATAAAGGAATCTTTCCATATGAATACGTTGACAGCTGGTCTAAGTACGATGATAAGGAACTTCCATCAAAGGAATGTTTTTATAACAGTTTGAATTCTGAACATATAACTAATAGCGACTACCAAAGAGTGCAAAAAATTTGGAATTCTTTTAATATTCAAACACTCGGTGATTATTCAGATTTATATTTAAAAATTGACGTGTTATTGCTTTGCGACGTTTTCGAACATTTTAGACGTACATGTTTACAGTACTATAAACTTGACCCTGCTCACTATGTACCGTCACCCAGCTTAAGTTGGGATGCTATGCTGTTATACACTGGTGTCGAATTAGATTTAGTAAGTGATTTAGAAATGTACCAAATGATAGAACAAGGAATTAGAGGCGGTCTTGCGCAATGTTCTCTTAGACATGCTAAAGCAAATAATATATATTTACCAGATTACGATGATACGAAACCACCTACGTATCTGATATACCTCGATGCTAACAATTTATATGGTCATGCCATGACAAGAAAGTTACCTATTTCAGAATTTCGTTTCTTGTCACAATATGAAATTGAAAACTTTGATATATTGAATAACATATCATATATTGAATAAAGACAATAAGTCAGAATATGGTTATATTTTAGAAGTTGATTTAGGTTACCCTGATTACCTTCATACCCTTCATTCTGATTTACCCTTTGCACCAGAAAAAATTATTCCCCCAGGAGGAAAATCTTCCAAATTACTAGCTAATTTAAATGATAAATACAATTATGTTATTCATTACATGCATTTAAAACAATGCTTAGAACATGGTTTAACTTTGAAAAAAATTCATAGAATTATTTCCTTTAGACAAGATTATTTCTTAAGAGGGTATATTGATTTAAATACTCAACTGCGTCAAGCATCTACATCAAATTTTGAAAAAGATTTATTCAAATTGATGAATAATGCAATTTTTGGGAAAACAATTGAAAACCGTCGCAAGCAATTAGATGTCAGGGGGGTTACTATCATCATTTAGAAAACCATTATGATACAGGCACATCTTGTTTCAATCTCTTTCTAATCTTACTGAGAAAGCTACCATGACCCTACAAAACTATTATGGTTTTACTCTTGCCAAAGAACGAATGATACTCTTATCATTGTCTATTCCTTACTTTCAGAGTAAGCGAGATGTAGCTATATTTTTTCTATAGCGCTATCTCGTCTCATCGTGTTTCATTTCATGCATGAAATAACACAGAGCCGACACCTTTTTAATTAAATAGTATAACTTTACAAAGTTATTTTACCTTTATAAAGTGCAATAAATAACAAAAAGTTTCTTAGTATTATTATTAATTATTTTAAACCAAATAATAGTTGTTTGGTTGCACTTTTTTAAAGGATAAAAATTAACTCGACAATGTTTATGTTTCTTTTACGTTGTGTAAAACGAAACGGATGTCAAATGTCAAACAAGGCACGTAAATAAATAATAGTTGAAATTTGAGGTTATAAAATCTAATATTTTATAACTTTTATAATTAAATAATATGTCGGGCCTCGAGTAAGTCTAATTATTGTGAGTTTATTGCTTTCTTGGATAAAACAAAAAATATTAATAAAATTGTGGCGCTACGCGTGAAGATCGGACTGGATTTGTGATGCAGAAGTGCACATAGTGCATTTCAAGTGGTTTGTGTGCTTTTTGCAGCAGATGTCGAAGAAAAACAATAATTTATACATTACAATAATTCAAAATACAAACGTTTTCATTCAAATAAACTTTTACAAGTGCTTTTGAATCATTGATTGAATCTACCACTGGCTTGTAATGCCATTTTTTACAAGAGCCAGCAAGAAACTCGGTGATTGCTCCTTTGAAGAATAATAAATTAAAAGTTCTAAGCATAGCTGGAGCAAGTCAAATGCAAGCGCTTTTATCATTTACATAACCTTCAACACTATCCTTATTAATATTATTAACTAGATGATGCCCGTGACTTCGTCCGCGTCGACTAAGTTTTTTCGAGTCCCGCAGGAACTCCTTAATTTTCCGGGAAGGCGTAGCAGACAGACAGATTGACAGACAGACAGAAATAAGTTCTCATTTATAACAATGTAAGTATGGATGCGAAAGTGTGCCTGTCTGTCTGCTATGCTTTCACGGCTCATCCCTTCAACCGATTTTGATGAAATTTCGTACAGGGGTAGGTTGTATCCCAGGGAAGGACATAGGCGTAGGACAAAAGGACATAATTTTATTCCCGTGGGTATCAAATATCTTAATCCACGCGGACAAATCCGCGGGCATCTTCTAGTTAATAATAATATAAAATAATAAGTTTTTTATTTTTATGAAAACAAGTTTGATATGAATTTAACAATCTATCAAGTATCAAATAAATATTATAAATGCAAAAGTTTGGATGGATGGATGTATGGATGGATGTTTGTTACTCAATCACGCCCCGACGGCTAAACGGATCTGGCTGAAATTTGGCACAGAGATAGATTATAATCTAGAATAGCACTTAGGCACTTTTTATCCCGGAAAACTAAGGAGTTCCAGCGGGAACCAAAAAACCTCAATCCATGCGGATGTAGTTGCGGGCATCAGCTAGTAATAAATAAATGTTTATGTTATTAAATTGAATTGAGTATTATGTTTATTTCCAGAACTATAAATGCTGCCGTCTTGCACAGAGTTGTTGAATAAGGGCATTCCGCTAAGGGCATATTTCGAGTGCAAACATACAAATTCGTATAATGTGCCTCAGGCGAGTCAAGCGAGTCTGGAGCCTGGCATCCAATAAAATCATCATTGCTTTTCTCAATGGATATCCTCAGTCACGTGAAACTTTTAACTGAAAATTATAGTTTAAATCAGTTTATGTTTAGTCAAATGTGACTGGATTAGTTATTGTAAATTTAAAGTTAACTGCTATGTATACATATATAATAAATATATCGATTTTTACATATACTTTTTCATTTGAATTATTTTAATCATCATCATCATCACTACAGCCTATTAACGTCCCACTGCTGGGCACAGGCCTCCACTCTCATAGGAGAGCGGGAATTAGAGCTTAGACCCACCACGCTGCTCCAATGCGGGTTGGCGGGCTTTAACGACTATTATCATGTTAGTGATAATAACCGGGACCGACGGCTTAACGTGCTCTCCGAGGCACGGGGGTGAAACACCGCCAACTTCCAACTCCGGGCTGGCACTGAGAATTTCTTAATTGAAAAACCCAATACCTAACTTTTTATGCCCGTCCGGGAATCGAACCCAGGACCTCGTGATCCGCAGTCGACTATGCTAACCACTAGACCAACGAGGCAGTATTATTTTAAAACATACCTAATATTATAAAATGGATGGATGGGTGGATGCTTGTTACTCAATTGCGCCAGAACGGCTAAACGGATCTTGATGAAATTTGAAACAGAGGTAGATTATAGTCTGGAATAACACAAAGGCTACTTTTTATCCTGGAAAATTAAATAGTTCCTGCAGGAGCCAAAAAACCTTCATCCATGCGGGCAAAGTTGTGGGCTTTAGCTAGTTACTGTTGAAGTTAGGTTTGTTTGTTAATGAAATTAAATCATTATACTTGAAATAGCTATTTATTTTAATAAGGTGAGCACAGAACGACATGTTAATTCAAACTTGAAGTTACTACAATGATATTACAATAGGTACATGTATGAAATGTTAAATCAAGCAAGTATATAAATCAATTCTGTATAAAATATAATATGAGTTACAGTATATTAAAATTACATCAAAAAGACCTTTTTTTACTTGATGAGACACTGTATTTTAAAAAACAATAATATAATAAGTCATAGTGGCTAATTCAATAGAAAAATAAACGGCTACATAAATTGTGAAAGTTAGTTCACACAAGCAATCAATGGATACATAAGCAGTTGTAGAAGTTAGTAAACTTAACATGACAAAAGAAAGTAAATAACCTTAGTAAATTAACTAAAGGTAACAAAATAACATTACTTCATGATATATTACTACATATATTTTATGCTTAAGACTTTAATCTAACCTAAACCTTAGCTTAATATTTTAACAAGAATATAGTGGCTCTTTTGGCATTGTAGACCAGTGAAGCTGGACCTACACACTTCAGAAGTCCTACAAGAAGCTAACTACATTGTATAAGGTAGTGTCATCATCCACTAGCAGCACTACCACCTTGGATATAGCCCTGTCATGGAGCTTACAATTACAGGCTAATGAGTCTTACTATAAAGGTAATATTATAGGAAACTTCTTTTCAAAGGAAAGTGAAGAATTTTGCAAGCGGGACCTACTCTTATCAAACCAACTTTATCTAAAAAAGGATGTAAGGGCTATAAGTGGGATGTTACATTTTGTCCTTTCTGCAAGCATCTTATTTCATCACTGAAGTAAATATACTGCAGTCCTTTTATAACTGTAGGTATGTACCTAATGAATTCATCATTTCCATTGCAGAGATGAAACCTGTATTGAAGGAATTTCCTTTACATTTGTTAACACATCTCAACATGTAACAGACTTGCTGCAATTTATAATAAACTTGAATATTTTGTATAGATAGGTAAAAGATCAAGACTATCAATATTACTCGGGCAAACATTTAAATCTGCACTATCACAGTTTTGTTGTAATGGAATTTCAATTATAAACAAATATAAATTACTTATAAGTACCTACTCTTATTTTGTAAATAATCTGGGCCATGCCACCATAATTAAATAAGCTGATGTTTTTAATATCTGGAAATATATTATAAGAAACTTTAGTCAAATTACTGAGTACTAGAGCACCATTTAACTGATGTCTTGGGATTGTCAACTTCGAACTCAATGGTGCTATTATATACCTATATCCTGTCCCCACTGCACAACGGGTTGTGTCAAGTTTTCTAAAGCTGATGTATGCTGCTTAATACGGCTTACAATATAATTCAAACTGTGAGCTTTTTAACAGTAGATAAATCCAACAAGATAGATAAACAGATAAATTATCTTTGTCGATCACTGTACTGAACAAATCTATAAACTGCTTGTATCCACTTATGTCCTTCCCATCATAGGGCTTGATGATAATGGGAGGAAGATGAACCCGCTGCTTGACACACGTAGAACTGGCGCAATGTCCCTCCTGCTCCGCTGTACGTTTAAGCTTCCTGAGCTTAGAGCAGAGTCCTAGGTACCGCTCTTCGATGATGCATGCCTCGTCATCTCCCCCGCCTTGGCAGAGAATGTCTAGTTGTAT
This sequence comes from Erebia epiphron, assembly GCA_963932025.1. Classification (NCBI taxonomy): domain Eukaryota; kingdom Metazoa; phylum Arthropoda; class Insecta; order Lepidoptera; family Nymphalidae; genus Erebia; species Erebia epiphron. The sequence continues at coordinate 29,849,683 of OZ009946.1, forward strand.
CTGTAGAAACTTCTGGTAATTACTTGTGAGGTTGGCTTCAACTAGGTAGGTATTAACTGTTGTAACCCCTACCCTGGATCTCCACAGGGCACGGTCTTGTAATGCTTGCTTCCAGCGGCTGCCAGCTACATACTTGAGATCGTCTGCGTTGGGTTAGCTGAGCTTTCCAGTAAGGCCGAAATTCAAGCACCGTGCGACCCAAACGTCTGTCGGTGTCGGTTCTTCGAAGTATTAAATCCGTAGGTAATCTACGGATCTCCTCATTTCTGATTTGAGCACTTAGGAATACTCCAAGCATAGCCCCCTTCACTGCCCTGGGTGCCTGATTCTTTAATTTAATACCTTTTGGAAAATTCTATAACTCACTTTTATAAAGTTATATCTCATTATCTTAGTTTAATGCAGTAGAATATTCACTTGGAACACCTCACAATTTCCTATTTCTTTGTTTACAAAGTCAATCCGTCGTTGATCCGTCGCAAGAAAGTAACTTTTTTATGATTGCTAAATGTGACGTAAATCCTACGTAAAACAAGAATGTTAGCTCTCAAAAAACACTTGGTGGTACGAATTGAATGAATGATTTGCATCGCGACGTCACAAAACTGCTCAGGAAAACATTGTGTTAATAAGCTTATTTTTGGGACGTGATGGTAGGATTTGTCGCAACAATAACATAATAATATTGCTTTAAGCAGTGGCAGTAACCCCCCAGATTAGTTTCACATTGGAAAGATAATAATAATATTACAAATAAAAAAATTGGTGCTGAAAAATTGTTATCAAAACCGAATTTAAAAAGTGTCTGTATCTTTGACGAAGATTTTGTAGGTATTCAATTAAAAAAAGAAAAAGTTTTACTGGATCGGCCTATATATATTGGTTTTACTGTATTAGAGCATGCTAAACAACACATGTACCAGTTTCACTATAATTTTATTAAAGATAAGTATTCTAATAATGCAAAACTTTGTTACACAGATACTGACAGTTTACTTTATTTAGTAGAAACTAATGACATTTATCAAGATATCATTCAGAATATTGAAAAGTTTGATACAAGTAATTACCATGATGAAAATGCTTATAATATTCCTAAAGTTAATGCTAGAGTACCAGGACTGTTTAAAGATGAAATGGGTGGTGATGTGATTAGTGAATTTATTGGTCTCAGAGCAAAACTTTATTGTATAAACAGCGTTAAGGTGCAGATAAAAAAGCTAAAGGAGTTACTCGACCTGTAACTAAAAGCTTGAGTTCTGCTGACTATATAAAAGCTTTATATAATACCAAAAGTTATAAATCTAAGATGAACATAATTAAGTCCATTAAACATGTTCTATATACACAAGAAATTAATAAAATTGTTTTAAATAGTAATGATGATAAAAGAAAAATACTTCCGAATCGTATTAATACATTACCCTGGGGACATTGTGATTGTGAATTTTATTAAGATTTGTATTAGTATAAAACTAACGATCACTTTAATTGACATTTAATATGTTTTAAAATATACTTAATTCAATTATAACCTGTCACGTAATAGAGGTCACTCGAAAATTTTAATGTAACACATCTTAATAATTAATTTGTACTTAACTTGTAATTTTAAATAATCATAATTATAATCGTAATCATGTATCTTATGTATGTCTAATTTAATTACTACTGTAATATTAATAATTGTAATAAAAGACTATTTCAAGTTTTGTTTTATTTATTTTTTATTACCCTACCATACCTATATGTGAAAATGAAGCTATAAAAGCATACTGACTAATTAAAAGCAGACATTGCTAAAAATGAAGTTAATATGGCATCCACTATCACTAGAGATATCAGATGTACAAATATCCGAAAGAAATGATATCGTTAAACATAGTGTATTACTTCCTAATTCTATACGATGTTTAATATGCGGACCATCTAACTGCGGTAAAACGAATGTGATGCTAAGTTTATTGCTGCATGAAAACGGTCTCAAATTCAAAAATGTATACTTATACTCTAAAACTGCATTTCAGCCGAAGTATCGCTTTCTGAATCATGTTTTAAAAATGATTCCTGAAGTAAATTTTTTTATATTCAATGACCAAAAGGAAGTTATAGATCCTTGTGATGCTTTTAATAATTCTATTATTATTTTCGACGACATAGTCTGCGAGAATCAAAGCAATATTCGCAATTTTTTCGCTATGGGTAGGCACAAACAATTAGATTGCTTTTATCTGTCTCAAACATATTCGAAAATTCCAAAACAGCTTGTTCGGGATAATGCTAATTTATTGATTATATTTAAACAAGATTACGTAAATTTAAAACACATATATGATGAGCATGTGAATACTGATATTACTTGGTTGCAATTCAAAAATCTTTGCTCAAGTGTATGGGCACAACCTTATGATTTTGTTATTATTAATAAGGACTGTGCAATAGACAAAGGAAGGTACAGAAAGGGATTTGACATATTTTTTTATTTTTAAAGATATGGTTTGTACCTAATTAATTGTTATAAAAATATTAATTATAGTTCCCCAACATTAGTATAGTTTTCAAATTTGCATACAGTAGTCGTCCAATATTGAAATTTCGTTAGTTCTTTCTGTTTATAAAATGGAAAAAGATCTCAAAGCACGTTTGGTTGAATCAGTATGCTCGATAAAAAAGAAAATTAAAAACATGAAAAAAAATGAAGAAGAAAATAATGTAACAATTAATAAAATATTAAGACCGGTTGTTGATCCATTGAATTCATTACTTAATGTTAATATTGATAAAAATATTCATAAATTGATACCGCAAAGAAAAGACGATAAAATATATTTAAGTTCAAGTTCAGATCATGAAGTAGAAGATTTATATGATAGTTCAAATAATTTGAATGAAATTAACGCATTAAGTGCTCCTGAATTTTCTAATCAGGATGAAGATAACAAAAGTCCGTTTAAGATAGAAAAAGTTTTAGAAAGGTCGTTAAAAAAGGATGACATTACCGATATTTATGACAGCTTAAATGTGCCATTTGGAATTCGCAGCGTAGGTAGAGATTTATTCATGGGAAATTCAATTGTTACATTATCCACATTGGATAATCCTACAAATAATGATAAAACAATTTTGATTAATATAGATGGCAAGCAATATGAACTGACATCAGGTTTGAGAAAATTATTGTTTTGCAAGAAACCTAATCTAACATTAGTCACAGACAAAGATCAATTAATATATAAGGATATGTTGTACCATACTAATGCGCATAAACGGGACTACAATCCGAAAGGGCAAATAAGAGGTGACAAAAGTGTAAAATATCGTGACATTATAAAACCGTTATTTTCTGAATATATAACAAACGCAAATAATCAAAAATTTTGTAATGGTATACCAAATTTAAAAAAATATGTTCCTAATACTGATTTTATTTATTGGGACGATCCAAATGAGTTGATTGAAAGACTTCAATTATTAATAGCGTCTAAAGACGCTGGAAATACTAGCCATGATAATGAAATAATTTCTATAATCGAAGAGTTGAAAGAAGCAGGTATAATCAAGGAATAAAAAGACAAGTATCTTGAATATAAAATCAGTATAAAGTATCAGTTCCAACATGAATGTAGATAAATTTGGACATCACATTTTTAAGAAAAAAAGAGTAAGTAATAATCTGGTTCCATTGCAGTTTATTTTAAAATGTACTGACGAAGATAATTTTAATGCGCAAAATAAATTAATAAAACATCTGAAAAATCCGGTAGATGCTACCGATGCTGCTTCAAAAGAGTACGTTGATAAATCAATATCTGAGTTGTTAAAAATTGCTAAAAATGAAAACGAGCAGTTGATTGCTGAAATTAATAGTAAGATCAGAAGCTTAGAAACAAAAATTGATTTAAAATACTGTGAAAATGAGCAAAAGAGATATAGTAAACGAAATACATAAAAATGCGCGGAAAAATTTTCCACGGAGAAGTGTTATTACTAAAGGTATAGATGATTTATGGCAAGCTGATTTGATTGATATGCAGTCAATGTGTAAAGAAAATCGTGGTTTTCGGTATATTGTGGTTGTGATTGACACATTTTCAAAGTTTGCTTGGGCCTATCCTCTTAAAACTAAAAGTAAAAATGAGGTGTGTGATGTTTTTAAACAATTATTAGACAACGGTCGTATTCCCAAAAACCTGCAAACTGATTTAGGAACAGAGTTTTATAATAAAAACTTTCAAAAATTGATGACAACTTATGCAATAAACCATTATTCTACCTACTCTTCAAAGAAAGCTTCAATCGCGGAAAGATTTATTAGAACTTTAAAATCTAAAATGTACAAAGAATTTAGTTTTAAAGGAGATTACAAATGGATAGACGGCACCCTAGACAAATTAATTCATACATATAATCATACCAAACACAGAACAATTGGGTTAAAGCCTATAGAAGTCAACAAAAACAATATGAACGATGTTAAACAGAGATACTTAAGAAATAATCACCAAAAACAGAATATTAGGACTCAACGAATGGACATTGGAGATTTTGTACGTGTAAGCAAATATAAAGGAATATTTGAAAAAGGATATACTCCAAATTGGTCAACAGAAATATTTAAGATTGTTAAAATACAACGCACAAACCCGGTGACATACTTGATTGAAGATGTGAAAGGTCACCCGATTATGGGTGCATTTTATAGTTACGAGCTACAAAAATCCAAACACCCAAACATATATCTGGTAGAAAAAGTCTTAAAAAGAAACCGCAGTAATATTTTTGTAAAATGGTTAGGACTACCATCAACAGAAAACAGCTGGATACACCAATCAAATGTATTGTGAGGACTGTAAAAAGAACTCAACACGTATCTGGATATTATTCCAAATATACTACTTAAAGTAATGTTTCGTTTGTAAAATTTAGTATAGCTCTTAGAATGTGTAAAAGTAGTCTTCTAAATTGGTTAATCGATCACTTACCATTCGAAATTCATTTACCTGGATATAATTATTGTGGTCCTGGAACAAGATTAATTCAAAGGCTTAATAGAGGAGATAAAGGTGTTAATCAGTTGGACGAATATTGCAAAGAACACGATATTGCTTACAATAACTCTGCCAATCTAAGCGATCGTCGAAAAGCAGATATTAAACTAATGAGAATGGCGGAAAAACGTGCTTCCGCCTCAGATGCATCTCTCAGTGAAAAATTTGCAGCTAACTTAGTCAAAAATGCTATGTTAGCAAAGGTTCGCATCGGAGCGGGCTTAAAGGCAAAAAAAAGTAAAAAGGCATTAAAAATAAAACAAAGCTCTGGTTTAAAAAAGAAGTTTCACCATATCGTCTCTCATACTAAAAAATACTTACAAAAATTCAAACCTAAAAATGAAAAAAGAGCAATCAATCTCGCCATGGCAGCTGCAAAGAACTTTGTTACAAATTCTGTTATAAAACATCCTCGCATTATACCTATACCAAAAACTGGTGGTGTACTTCCATTAATACCTATTTTTGCAGGGCTGTCAGCAACAGGAAGCTTGGCAGGTGGAGCTGCCGCAATAGCTAAAGTTATAAATGAATATAAAATGGCTAAGAAACGTTTAACTGAACTAAAAAGACATAATGAAAAAATGGAATCTCTTTCAATTGGGAATGGATTACAAATTAAACCTCACAAAGGAGGTCTTGGGATATACACTGCGGATAAAAAAAAAAAAAAAACTAGCTCGGCTACCCAATAGAGCTCTTACTAACCTCGATATTTTAAAGTATACAGCAAACATCCCGCATTTTCGAGGAGTTTTTATGAGAAATGAATTACCAATTCATCCTCTTAAAAAAGAATGTGGTATTGTTAATTTAGATCATTCGGAAAATTCTGGAACTCATTGGGTAGCTTACGTCAAATATAATGATTATATAGAATACTTTGACAGTTATGGAAATCTTAAACCACCAAAAGAAGTAATCAAATATTTAGGAAAAGAAGTGCAATATAATTATGAAAACATTCAAAAAGATCATCCTTATAATTGCGGACATTTATGTATAAAATTTCTTAAAAATTTTTGGTTTACTAAAAAAATGGATAAATAGTGCTCGAATGGCAACTTATCTTTAGTTTGTAATCATGTCTATCACTTTAACCATCAGTGGTAATGAGTCGTTGCTACAAACATATTTTCAGCCATCGTTAAGTATAGATGATAGATATGAGTGTGGTTTATTATACTTTTCTGTGCTTAATGCTGCAAGAAATGTAAACGAGAACAATAATGTATTTTCTTATGGTGATGATGGTAAATTACTATTCATACCAGGTGGTAATTACGATTTGTATGACATATTAAGTTATTTAGAAAAAATTTTAAAAGATTGTGAAATAAAAATTCAGCCTAATAATAACACCTTAAAATGTTCAATATTTTGCTCCGAAACCGTAAATTTTAATGTAAAAAATAGTGTAGGATCTCTTCTCGGATTTAAAAATATAAAATTAGAACCAAATAAATGGCATGAATCTGAATATCCGGTCAGTATTCTTTCACCGTCTCTTATAAGAATAGAGTGTGATCTTGTTAAGGATTCATTCATTAACGGCTTACCATCGCATGTACTATACGAATTTGTGCCTAATATTCCTCCCGGTTATCGTTACATAGAGGTACCCCAAAATATAATTTATTTACCAATTAACATTAGCAACATAACTTCTATAACTATAAAAGTTGTGGACGAAAACGGTAAATATATTGACTTTAGAGGAGAAACTATTCAACTGCGTCTTCATTTAAGAAAAATAAAATGATTGTTTATTATAAGCCTCCTAATAATAATGTTAGAAGCATTAAATCTTGTATTTCTAAACAGAATAGACGTATTAAAGGTGCTACCAGTAAATTAATATCTAAGAAGAATAAAGCCTTTCTTCGAGCTCTCGGATTAAAAATATGAACATACTTCAAATAACAGATTTACCTCAGTTTGATAATTCCATTGAAAGTTATGAAATACACACCTATAACCCCTATAACAACAGTTTCGCAGAAAATGATGAAATTCGAATCCCCATCCATCAGCAAGACTTGTACCTATTGCCATCAGGAAGTTCCATTTATATCGAGGGATACGCAACCTACATTGGAAAAGACCACAAGCCCATTAAGAAAAATGTGGAATTCACTAATAACCCTATTATGTTCCTGTTTCAAGATATTAGATACGAAATTAATGGTATCGAAATAGATCGTATAAAAAATGCGGGTATAACGACTACCATGAAATCTTATGCGTCTATGAGTGCTGGTGATTGTAAAGTAGCAGCATTATGGGGATGGAATTTAAACGGATTGACAAGCGATGGCCATTTCAACGTTGTTATACCCTTAAACAAAATATTAGGTTTTGCAGAAGACTATAACAAAATAATTTTGAACTGTAAACATGAGCTTATACTGAATAGGAGTAATACTAATTTAAACAGCGTTAAAATTTCGGATGATATTTCTTATGCAAAAATAGACATACAAAGAGTCCAATGGCGAATGCCTCATATAAAAGTATCAGATTGTGACAAACTTTTATTACTTAAATATTTAGAAAAAGATAGATCTATTCAAATAGCTTTTAGAAATTGGGATTTATATGAATACCCATTATTACCTAAAACAACAAAACATTCATGGTCAATAAAAACTACTTCACAGATTGAAAAACCACGATATGTTATCTTCGGCTTGCAAACCGATAGAAAAAATAATAAAGCTAAAGACTGCTCTATATTTGATCACTGCAAGTTAAGTAACATTACATTATTTCTAAACTCTATGTACTATCCATATGAATCATTGAATTTGAAATTTGATCAAGATAAATACGGCATATTATATGAGATGTATGCAAAATTTCAACAGTCTTATTATGGCGCTCGTCGAGCTGACCCGTTATTAGATCTCTACAAATTTAAAGAAAAAGCTCCATTGTTCATTATTGATTGTTCAAGACAGAACGAAGCATTAAAAACAGGACCAGTTGACGTGAGATTAGAAATTGAAAGTGCTGAAGATATTCCAGCCAACACATCCGCATATTGTCTCATCATAAACGACCGTCTTATTGAATATAAACCCCTAAGCAATATTGTCCGCAAAATATCATGAATGCAATAGTCGACGTTCAAGGATTTAAAACCGACGACAATAAGTTCATTTTGAAGGAATTTGCTGTTGCATATGGTAGTACGATTCAAGTTTTCTTATTTAAGCAACCCTACCCATTTTATGAATTGACAACAACAGAAAGAAGACAAGTAAGCTGGATAGAAAGGAATCGAGGAATTTTCTGGAAAGAAGGCATTATACCTTATTCAAATCATGAAAACCATATTGCACAGATCTTAGATAATAAAATAATTTTTACTAAAGGTCTCGAAAAAGTTTCTTCGATTAACGATATATGTAAAAGTAACCAAGTTTTTAATTTAGAAGACCAAGGTTGTCCTAATTTATTAAATTTATATAATAAGTATAGTAAGTTGGATAGTGTATACAGTTGTATTTATCATTCAAATGTGTGTGCTTTAAAAAATGTTTTATGTTTAAATGAATGGTGTAAAGAAAATAAACTAATTTAATTTCATGTTTTTTTATTGCTTAACATCCTAAATTATCTAACTGAATCACTACTATCAGAAATCAATTTTCAATATAAAACTGGTATACGTAATGTTGCAGTTGCATGCAATGTAATTTCAGTACTAGAACTGCATGGGCTTACTGACTCGCCAGTATTTGTATAGATCACTTTCATATAGAGCAGTTGCTGTGATTCATTGTCTGCAATGCTGCAAGACTACTATTAACAAATAGTGAGTCAAATAGCCCATGGGCTAACTGAATCACCACTATTTGTAAGCATTTTTTCAATATGGAACTGCAATGGGCTAACTGACTAAACACTGTCTGAATAGATCACTACAGCTGCTGCGATGCATTGCGTGCAGTGTTGCATGGATTGCAACATTTGCAACATTGCATGCAATGCATTGTAGCAAGCAAGCAGCGTTCAGTATTGAACTGCTCTATTTCTAAAAATCGGGTGTTTGAATCACCACTGTTGAATAGATCACTTTCATATAGAGCAGCTGCTGCGATGCATTGCATACAATGTTGCATGGATTGCAATATTTACAACATTGCATGCAATGCATCGCGGCAAGCAAGCAGTGTTCAGTATTGAACTTACATACTAAGTAAGTATGCGTACTTACTACTATTTATACTACTACGTATATACTACTACGTACTTACTACTACTTTTAGTATAAAATTGGGCTAACTGACTAAACACTGTTTGAATAGATCACTACAGCTGCTGCGATGCATTGCATGCAATGTTGCATGGATTGCAACATTGCATGCAATGCAACAATGCAGCTGCTGTAGTGATCTATTCAAACAGTGTTGAGTCAGTTAGCCCAATTTTATACTACTTACCTAAATTCTTAAACAGCTGGTGGTCAACAGGGATGTGTGAGAACATTGATAGAAGTTCTAGATAGATTAAACTGCCATATCTCGGCTAAATTAACCCGCGTTTTTTTTTTATCCACTACAAGTTAGCCCTTGACTGCGATCTCACCTGATAGCAAGTGAAGATGCAGTCTAAGATGGTAGCGGCTAACCTGTTAGGGGCATGGGAGTTATATTAAACCCATACCCCTATTCGGTTTTTACACGGCATCGTACCGGAACGATAAATCTCTTGGCGGCACGTCTTTGCCGGTAGGGTGGTAACTAGCCACGGCCGAGGCCTTCCACCAGGCCAGACCAGGGAAAATTCTGAAATTATAAATTCCCAAATTGACCCTGCCGGGAATCGAACCCGGGACCTCCCGCACGTTAAGACAACAGCGCTACACACTGCGCCACGGAGGTTAGCATTGTCATTTTATCAGCAGAGATTGGTCTCTAATAAAGGTTCATTTAAATGGTTTAATGGTTCTTTTTAAAATATTTAAACTTGACTAGATGATGCCCGCGACTTCGTCCGCGTGGATTAAGTTTATTGATTCCCGCGGGAGCTCTTTAATTTTCCGGGATAAGTAGCCTATGTCCTTCCCGGAATACAACCTACACCCCATCTATTCATCCGATTTTGATGTACTTACCAAATTTCATCAAAATCGGTTGAATAGATGGGCCGTGAAAGGGTAGCAGAAAGACAGATGGACAGACAGATAGACAGACACACTTTCGCATGTACCTATGATATTATATTTATAATATTAGTATGGATTAGGAATGACAGGTGTAACTTTTTTTCTCAGGTAGTTGCATCAGTTTGTCGGCGTCATTCTAATCCATCCATAAACTAGCTGATATTCGCGACTTCGTCTGCCTGAAATAAGTTTTTTGTAATTCCCTCGGGAATTACTTGGTAACCTGTTCTTAGCTGATGCGCTTCATTAACATGAGTCAAGGAATCGCTCCCTGAGCGCCAACCAAGGTTCATTCACTAGCGATGAAATTTTCGTTATGCATTTAATGAGGCCAATTCTGTATATAACGAAATCTCTAAACTAAGCATCTATAGTTTTGTCCCTTTCCGCAGGGAATACTATGAAAGAGTTAGCAATATTTTAATACTGTCATTTTAGTTTAAAGATTGTGTAAAACAGAGTTGGCCACATTGTCGAATTAAATTATTCTAACCACTAGACATCATTCATTGTGTACAAGTTGTTAACAAAACGAAAAGGCAGATAATTTTTTTAGTCAGCAGATCAAATAAGATTTCGTTCTTTGTCTCCTCATTTGGTAAATTAATTTTGTCGTAGAATTTTTTATACTTGTTTCCTTATTGAGTTTTGGATAATTCATATTATCATTTATCATAAAGTACTTTGACATGGACCTAAAATAGAACGAAATATAAGTTGCTGGCGTTCTTTATATTATTTCGGTTTTTTTTAAAATGAAATATTACGTTACGGTTTTAGTAGGTCTTTGCTTATATTGTTTTTCAAACAAAAAAGTACAAATTAGTTTTGTAGGTATTACTTTAGTTATCCCAGGTCGGGTCATAATCTTCATAATTAAGTAAATTGGGTTTTACTGACGAAAATCCTTAGTACTAAGCCGGAGTCAGAAAGTTGTTTCACCCCATGCCTCGGAGAGCACGTAAAGCCGCCGGATCTGCACCCGATCTCTCTCTGGCCGTGTCGGATTTTCCATCCTATCGGACTATGAGAGTAAAAGAACAGAGAATGCACCTGCGTTGGCGTACACGCATATGCAAGTATAATGTCGGCGTCTAGATGGCTAATTTCTCTCTGGAGATTGGCCGTCGTGGTCGAAATTCGGTGCGGAGGACATTACTTTAGTTTTTTAGGTATTTTTAACACTTTCAAGTAAGTAGCTCTCAAGCAAAATTTCGCAGGATCGAATCTCACTCACGAATTTCTCACATTTGTATATTTTTAGGGTTCTGGCGTCAACAAGGAACCCTTATAGTTTTACCATGTCCATCCGTCCGCGGCTTAGCTCAAGACTATTAGTACTAGAAAGCTGTGATTTGGCATGACATTTAAAAAGAAACTTAATCCACGCGGTCGAAGTCGCGGGCATCATCTAGTTCATTTTATTAGTATGATTGGAATACAATTGAGATTGTAACAATGATTGATACAAATTTTACGGAATAGGGCCTCTTGGCAACTGGCCAGCAACTTACACACCGATACAAGTGACTTGCTTGTTGAGCCCTGGATCGTATCAACATATTAAATATTTAAAAACGCTCGTATGAATATAAACCGAGACATGTGAACTAAGAGCTAGTGACACATTTGTTGAAGGTTTTTCTACGTGTTTAATTTTTTTTAATCCATTACAAGTTAGCCCTTGACTGCGATCTCACCTGATGGTAAGTGATGATGCAGTCTAAGATGTTAGCGGGCTAACCTGAAAGTGACATGGCAGTTAAAATCAAACCATCCCTCTTATCGGTTTCTAAACGGCATCGTACCGAAACGCTAAATCACTTGGCGGCACTTTGCCGGTAGGGTGGTAACTAGCAACGGCCGAAGCCTCGCACCAGGCCAGACCAGGGAAAATTCTGAAATTACAAATTCCCAAATTGACCATGCCAAGGATCGAACCCGGGACCTCCGCGATTCAAGACAACAGCGTTCAAAACTGCGCCAGGGATGTCGTCGAAAAAAGTAGTTTTCTTATGCAGTGATAATTTTCACACGGAATTCAAAATTCTAATATTTCCGGATTTTCACTTGTGCACTACGGAAAGTTGACCATAGCTTTTGGACACGATGACTTTTGTATGAAAATATGATTTCAAATATATCTTTTAATTCATTATTGAATTAAACTAGAAACTTGAAATCAGCAATCATTTCACAGCAATTACACACTACAAATCCTGATGCCTCAAGTCGTTTCTGAAAAAAGGGGCTGAGACAAACAGACATTCATATAGTCAACAACAAAGTGATTCTACAAGAGTTCCATTTGTTGCATTGTGACGTGCGGAGTCCCAAAAGACTAAATAATTATATTAACTGGAATTTAAAAAAAGATTATAGTTAGTAATTTTTGGACTAATCTTCATATTATGTACCTACATACCCAATAAATTTTACCGGTATATAAGCACTCAAATTTTCGTCTACCCTCTCTTACCCTATTGGCGGTGAGCCAGAAATATTGTACGCCGTGTCGTCATGTTACTGATACGACCAAATAACATTTTTTTTCATTAACCCCTTATTAACGTATTATAGGTACCAAGGTACGATAAAAGCAGGCGTTACTTTGCGGAAGTCATCATCAAGTTTCATGATAGTGAAAGAACTTAACTTAAGAACTTAGAAGTTAGAAGAATTTAATAGAACTAGAATCTTAGAAGCTTAGATCTTAGAACTTAGAAGTGATAGCGAATTAATTTTCAAGTTCTTTGAAAAAACATATGGCTATTTGGTGTACCTTGCCTCAATGAAAAATGAATTCTCTATTCGTTACTCAAACGGTCAAAATTGATGGCGTATTCCGTTCTGTCATTTACGTGGACGTCTATCGGTTGACAACAACCAAATTAAAATCGAAACTGCTTAAAGTATGGGAAGCTCTTCAAAAATCAATATATATCATTATTCATCACCAATTCCATAGAATTTCATCCCAAACAACTCTATAAATAAGTGAAAGCGGCGAAAAATAAAAAATAAACTACGTGACTCACGTTCTTATTCGTAACACTGAGTGTTTCAGAGGGGAAAACCGCTGAGTCACCGTTTTTCCGATGATTAGGCCTGTCAGGGGAAAAAACTATGTCTGAGCGGCCTGAGCCGACGCAAATTGAATGACGGAATTACCGTCAAAATGTGGTTTGTAGAAATGTTATTGCTTTTACCGTAAATAGGATGTCTTTCAATCAAATAGACGCCAAGAGAGTTACATGGGCTGTTTATTTCTTAAGCTGCAGTTTTGGTGGTCACGGAGCGGCGGCGGATCAGCACCACACATTTTTAGCCGACTTCTAAAAAGAGATTCTGTATTCGACCCGTATGTTCTCGGAATCCAATGGACCGGTTTTAATGATTTTTTCACTATCCTAATCTATGTTATTTCAGGAAGGTTTTAGTATTTAATACAATACAATACAATGTCTTAATTTTGCAGAAACATAAATTTACATTAGATGTTACAAAGTTATAGTCACATGTTTCGCCTAGCAGAAGGCATACAAAATTGGTATATTAAATTTTAAACCCACAGTTACAATAAGCATAGTCAGAATTTACAATTTACATTACAAAATTAATTATATAAGCATTCAGTCAAATTAAATACCAACAGTCAACTAAGTCTAACTAAGTAATCAGTTAATTATTTATCATCAAAGTACTCATTTATAGAATAATAGCATTTTGTTACAAGAAATTCCTTAAGTTTATGTTTCAACATATGTATACTGAGAGATCTGTCTGCAAGCTCTCCTGGTAACTTATTATAAATTCTTGGTGCCATATTTATAATACTTTTCCCGAATTTCGCGGATGAGTGCTGAGTGAAGCAAATTTTGTTTTTTCTTCTTTCATTCTCAGAAAATTTAAACAGATTTTCATTCATCCTAATGAATACAACAACCTCATAGATGTAAAGACATGGACAAGGAAGTATTTTTAATTTTTGGAAATACGGCCTGCATGAATCAGTGGGTTGAAGGTGACAAATAGACCTAATACATCTTTTTTGGGATTTTTAATACACCTAGTTATCTTTCTTATGTTATAAACATAAATGTACAGTCATGTCATCTATATTTTTTGTTTGCACGCCGATTTCTCCGAGATTACTTGGCTGTTTTTCTCGGTTCTTTTTGAATAAATAATAATGTTAAATATAATTTTTACGTCAATTTATTTCAAAGATTAATTTTACTATGTAACATCAATGTCCTAATAAACGCTTGTTTTTCGTTCCATTGAAAAATTTATTAAATGGACTTTCAAAGCTTGTTGCTGGCTTTTTAAGTATCTAAGTGGAATAAAATAAATTGTGTTACACACATTATAGATTTCCAAGAAAACTTTAGCGCCTTTTGGAGTTGGTTCTGAGAAACAGCCTAGAAATGGGGCGTGAAACCTTATTACAGAAGACTTATGGACCTATTTCAGCGTCTGCGAATTTAAAATGTAAGAAAAAGACGAAACAATTTGTCTCTACAAAGGGAATTTCCACAATTTCCCAGAATAATATAAAACAGTATACATAATATAATATAAGTCTTTCAAATGATCTGTTCCGACTTATATACCTATAAGATGAAACGAGTGATTTTGATGTGAAATGACTTTAACGTTCAAACCCGGGTTCGCTTACATCACTTAAAACTTTCAAGAAGTATGTAATGTACAGGAATCGTCCAGTTACAGTTATATCCATACATATAAAATTCAAAGTCCTGACTGACTTATATATCAACGCACAGCCTAAACCGCTGGTTCTAGAGACATGAAATTTAAAGTTTGTGTTCTTTGTGAAGAGAGGTTGTGACCTGGTAGGCCGTCACAGAATAAATAGGTACCTAGTCTAAGTAGATAAAGGAAACCCGGGCGTAGGTTCGAAGCCGTTTATTTAACCTTGTCCACCTATTCACACTGTAGTTTTAAAGATAAGAGGAACGGGCACTGGCCTGAACGAAAGGCGTAAACTCCAGGGTCCAGCTCCAGGGTCCAGCTCCCGTAGCAGCAGGCGCCGTAGATTGCAGCCGGACGCAGTAGGGCGTCGCTGACTGAGGATATGAAACCACACGTTTGTAGCTTTCCTCCGTAGGAAGGCTCACGAATATGCGATCCAGGCTCGATGTAGGTAGCCCGTCCTTAAAACCTGGAACCCCAGAGCGGAAGGCGTTAAGGACGCGGGATAGAACCCCGTCCGCCGTAGAAGCCCTTGTCCAAGCCCAGCGACCGTGACAAGGCACTACAGCGGCACAGGACAGCCTACTCCTAAGATAAGCTACTTAACACTAGCTGTTACAATAAAATAACCATGGCAACTCACCCCAGCGGGTTTAGCAGGCAGCCAAATAGGAGTTAGGACCACGCAGTATGTCCACGTAGTTAGAAAAAAAGAAACACTATTAACCAACAGTCTTACACCGTCCACTAGCAGCGAAGGCACCGAAATGATGTAGGCGGCGGCGCATAGAAACTTCGCGGCTTGAGCGAACGGCCGAACGCGCTAACCGGTTCCGTAGGTAAGTATATATAACAATAGCTAGGCTTGCATGCGAATTGCACTGGTCACGTAGAACGACTTGGCCGCGCGGTTTGAAATTAATTATTTTAGTAAGTAGTTATTTTTAAGTTTTAGGAGTTCTAACTAGTATTTTTATAGGTATGTAGTATATTATAGGTTTTATCTCCAACTTAAGATACAATGTTACAAGGTCTAAGAAAGGATTTTTCGAAATTCTACCCCAAAGGGGTAAAATAGGGGTTGATAGTTCGTATGAAATTCTATCGTTTTTCAAGTTACAGCCGTGAAACTTGGTATTTGGGCTTCCGTTTTAAAATTATGAAATACGTATTTCACAATTTTTATAATTTCTATCCCCAAGGACGTTAAATAGAGGGTTTTTCCTTCACTCACGCCGCAACAGAGCAATGGACTAACGTGATTTTTGCATGCGTATAGATGATGGAGAGAGACATAGGCTTTTTATTATCCCGGAAAATTATGAAGTGCCGGTGGGAATTAAAAACTTATGCCACGCGTACGAAGTCGCGGGCGTCCGCTAGTTATAACTATAGATTAAACGATAATTTACACCGCAATACAATAATGTGCAATAATTAATTAGGGTTGTTAATTTGTCTGCATCCGAAATCGGCGCAAACCGCAACGTTCGCCCTGCTCTGCGGTCTGTGGGGCGGGTGTTTGTGCTTGCCTGACAGTTGCAGGCAATTGGTGTATAGCTAGTTCCTACTTTTATCTATTACAAGTTAGCCCTTGATTGCGATCTCACCTGATGGTAAGTGATGAAGCAGTCTAAGATGGTAGCGGGCTAAACTGTTAGGGGCATGGCAGTTATATTAAACCCACACCCCAATTCGGTTTCTACACAGCATCCGTATATCGAAACGCTAAACAGCTTGGCGGCACGTCTTTGCCGGTAGGGTGGTAACTACCGGCAAAGACGTGCCGCCAAGCTAATTTAGAAATCATAAATTCCCTAATTGACACAGCCGGGGATCGAACCCGGGACCTCCGCACGTTAAGGCATTCAACACTGCGCCACGGAGGTCGTCAAAAGAACCTGCGAGAACCTACTAAATATCTATACGTGGCATAAGTCTTAAATCCGAGTGGCTGAAGTCGCAAAAATACGCTACTTAAACAAGCAAGCTGTATACAGGTAGAAAAGTTCCTGAGTAAAATGCGTCCGATACGCAAGGGTCAGAAATCCTTCGTGGGGTCGTTTTAGCTTTTATAATATGATTCTAAAAGAACTTTTGGATGTGACGTTACACAAATTAAAAAAAAGCCGTAAAGGTACACTTGTTGAGTCGAAGCTATTATAAACAATTGACGAATTTCTTAATGACAAAGTTGTATGGAACCAATCGACTTTGGGTCCAGCTCCCCACAGGATAGTACAAATTTACACTTCTGATTAATATACATATTATATGTATACATTATACATACTTAACTTAACTGCCTCGTTTGTCTAGTGGTTAGCATGTTTGACTGCGGCTGACGAGGTCCCGGGTTCGATTCCCGAGTCGGGCCATAGTTAAGTATGTATTGGGGTTTTCTGACTAGAAATTCTCAGTACTAGCCCGGAGTTAGGAAGTTGGCGGTGTTTCACCCCCGTGCTTCGGAGAGCACGTTAAGCCGTCGGTCCCGGTTATTATCACTAACATGATAATAGTCGTTAAAGCCCGCCAACCCGCATTGGAGCAGCGTGGTGGGTCTAAGCTCTAATTCCCTCGAGGAGGCCCGTGCCCAGCAGTGGGACGTTAATGGGCTGTAGTGGTGGATACATACTTAATGTATTTTTTTTTTTTTTTAAAAGAGTAACTGCTGAGTTTTTTGCCGGTTCTTCTCAGTAGAACCTGTTTTCCGAACCAACGGTAGAGTTTAACCATGACGTAACATGAGAGACTCTTGTATGTACTACATGTTTTAAATAAATTGAGTACTTAACAATATTACATGGCGTTCTACTCTCATCTGAGTCATTACGTATCCATACATCCCATAAAACATAACACTAAGCTTCAAATTCTCGAACTTTGTCAATATTTTAACATTTACGTACGCAACGCGGTTAAAAGGCTTTGAGGCTTTATGAAAAGCCTGTCAGGCGGCACAGTATACATGTAAATGTCACAATAATTAAGAGGGCAACACGCTTGTTATTCACGGCCAGGCGTTACGAGGCAATTTTCGGAAAATTAACTGTAATGGACGCCTATTGGTCATTTCACACACAAATTGAAACATGGCTGACTCGACGTTGAGCGATCCTTTTTTTAATCCTTTTATGTTTATCAAAACACGTGTAGTTCAAGAATGTGGACTTAATTTCAACTCTCATGCTCACTACTGAGCAGGAGTTTCCTCTGAGAAGAAGGGTTTGGCCATAGTCCACCACGCTGCCCAGGTGTTTTTTTTTTAAATCCCTATTTTATTTATAGCTGGGCCGTGAAAGCGTAGCACACAGATAGATTGACAGACAGACAGACAGACACACATATATTTCGCATTAATAATATTAGATGGATTTCTTCCACGTACATGGCTGATCAGTCACAAATTCATTCAAATTCAATCAATTCGGGAGGACATTATTATCATACTAATATTATAAATGCGAAAGTTTGTTTGTTTGTTGGTTTATTGGTTTGTTGGTTTGTCCTACAATCACGCTGCAACGGAGCAACGGATCGAAGTGATTTAATTTCGAGATGACGCTACATTTTATGCCGGAAAACTGAGGAATTCCCGTAGGACTTTAAAAAAATTATTCCACGCCTACGAAGTCGCGGGCATCAGCTATTTAATTTAATATAAACATTGAAATCAACGAAAACTGGATACCTACATTGTGGCGGCCATTCCCACGTGTCAGGTGCATTGTAACCGGACGTGACGTCACTAACCACAGTGGGCAGCGCGGAAACACGAGGAAAATTCAACAATAAAAATGTCTGAACAATTTTCAGATCTCACGTCAATGATAAGAGATGCCGCTTTTATTAAAAACCACTATATTTCTACCTTTTGAAAACTCGAAAATATCTGTTTCATTTGAATTCAAATATTTCAATTTAACATTATTTTTCATGTTCGTAAACTACTGAACATTACGTCAATGTTATGACACTATAATTTCTGCGGATAAATATGACAGATGTGTTAATGAAATTCATATCCATACTAATATTACCAATAAACTTTTAATGTCTATCAGTCTGTTTGTCTATCTGGTACGCTTTCACGGTCCATCTGTTCAATTTGTCTTGAAGTAAGGTACTGAGATAGGTTGCATCCCATGGGGGGACATAGGCCATTTTAGGCCAGGCCAAAGCAACGACTACCTACATTTTCAAAACCTAAATCCTTGCAGCGGATCTTGACGACCTCCCTAGTGCAGTCTTATCGTGGGAGGCCCTGGGTTCGATTCCCAGAAAGTCAATGCAGGAGTTTATAATTGAATTTGGTCTGGTCTGGTAGGAGGCTTCGGCCGTGGCTATTTATCAACCTGCCGGCAAATACGTACCGTCGAGCGATTTAGCGTTCCAGTACGATACCGTGTAGATACCGATTAGGGGTATGGGTTGACCGTAAATGCCGCAACTAGGGTTAGCCCGCTACCATCTTAGACTGCATCATCACTTGCTATCCGGTGAAATCGCAGTCAAGGGCTAACTTCTAAAGAATTTAAAAAAAACTAAATCGCAGGCATCATCTACATCTAGTTACAAAATAATTCCACATCTGGACCTTCTGCCAGTATAGCCAGGCGCTATTTTTCATATTTTCACGACACTATAATTTCAGCGGAAATCCCGAAGTGGCGCGGTAATGAAAAGAATACTAAGGACGGTCCCATAGAATGGAATTACAACGTAAATTAAGTACATTATTCAGAGAAAATTTACACATTTACGTTGTGGAGACAAATCGCGTCGTTCTTTTTCTTACATTTAAATTCGCAGACGCTGGGATAGCTTCATATGTCTCCTGAAATCAGTTTCCACATACTGCTGGCTTGACTACGAAAAATTCTGCCGAGTTTTGTGCTGTTACTTCTCGAAATGAAACATTCCGAACTAATGGTAGATTCATTTGACAAACCGAAATCGCTGACAGAAGTAGGTATGATTAAATCCAATATGTCCAATATTAAAACGGCTTAGGCCATAGTCCACCATACTTGTCAAATACTTTAGATTGGCAGACGTCAGACACCTATGACCTATATCTATACCTTCATGCATGTGGCATGCGCGTTTCCTCACGATGGAAGATTCACTCGAAGATTCAAAAGCCTTAAGTTTAATTGAATTAAAAAAAAATATGAGTGTGAGTTTGATATTTTCCTTCACACTGTCCTTATTAAAATGCATAATACAACTCCAAATATATTTTTGGAAATTTTATGGGTAATTGCAGTAAGCAATATTATTTACCACAATAATAATCGTCATGGCTACACCACTGAATATTTTATCTATTCAGTTGGCTATACAAATACTCACTAATCAGCAAAATTGTACATAGTAAAAGGATCATCATCCGAAAGCCGCAGAAATTAATTAGGCATGAAACAATCACGGTGGCAGTACGAAACGGTCTAAACAGCCATTTCGCTTCTAATCCCGGCGCGATTTGCGAAATTGCGACAACCACAGTTTTCAATCTGTCCCAGCAAAGCCGATATTAGGTTTGTTCTACATGCTATAGCTAATCTATTATTAAAAGGGAATTAAACTTTATATACTCGTAAATGACAATAAAGCTTGGGAATGTATGGCTCTAACAGCTCTGATAGTTCTATTTGAAGTGTAAATGATGGTATTATAAAATACCCGGCTGAGTTAGTTGTTATTTATTTATTTATTTATCATACATTTGTTTCAGGCAACAAGGCCCATATTATAAAATAAAATAATATTAAAAAATAAAAACAATACAAAATAAAATACAATCTTAAAATAAATACTAAAAGTGGGTAACAATTTATTATATAACAAAGAAAAAAGACGAATCCATATAATATACTTATACTAATATTATAAATGCGAAAGTGTGTCTGTCTGTCTGTCTGTCTGCTACGCTTTCACGGCTCATTTATTCAACCGATTTTGATGAAATTTGGTACAGGGATAGGTTATATACCGGGGAAGGACATAGGCTACTTTTTATCCCGGAAAATTCAAAGGTTCCCGCGGGAATCAAAAAAATTATCTGTTCAACTGATTTTAATGAAATTTCGTACAGGGGTAGGTTGTATCCCGGGGAAAGACATAGGCTACTTTTTATACCGGAAAATTCAAGAGTTCCCGCGGGAATCGAAAAAACTTGGTCCACGCGGACGAAGTCGCGGGAATCATCTAGTACTAAATACTTCGGTAAGGATTTTTCTCTCGCTTCCCTATAGCGACGGTACACTATGCCTGTGGGTAAGTTGTGGGCTTCTTCACAGACTGGGGCTCGTTTGCAACCCTAGTAGCTTAAGTTTAAGATACTTAACGAAGATACCGTAATTAATTATCACCATCAGTTTGTTTTACGTCCAATCGCCAATGGTATAGCGCCACCTGGATCCAGCGACTCACTGCGATTCGATGTCGCCCGTCCACCGAGTGTGGGGTCTGCCAGCGCTACGCTTTCCAGTACGGGGTTTATTTCCAGCACATTTGGACCCCAACGTCTATCGGTTCTTCGAACCATATCATTTTTCCCATAATTACTTAAAATTCTTAGTTTCTCTTTTTATGTACAGACTAGCTGATGCCCGCGACTGCGTCCGCGTGGATTAAAGTTTTCTGGGGAACTCTTTAATTTTCTGGGATAAAAATAGCCTACCTCTGTGCCAAGTTTCATCCACATCCCTTCAGCCGTTCTGGCGTAATTGAGTAACTTCCATCCATCCATACACCCTTCCATCCATCCAACCATCCATCCAAACTTTCGCATTTGTAATATTAGTATAGACAGTAAGGGCCTATAGACGCTGCTGCCTTGATAGAAAAGCACTATCAGATTCCAACGACCCTTATCACCGTCTTCCAAGCTGTCTATGCTCAATGACATTTCTTGTTCACGACTCGTGATTTGGAAATACTTACTATAAATCCATATCCATACTTCCATATCCATCCATATCCATACTAATATGTATAAATGCGAAAGTGTCTGTCTGTCCGTCTGTCTGTCTGTCTGTCTGTCTGTCTGTCTGCTACGCTTTCACGGCCCATCTGTTCAACCGATTTTAATGAAATTTGGTACAGGGGTAGTTTGTATCCCGGGGAAGGACATAGGCTACATTTTATCCCGGAAAATTCAAGAGTTCCCGCGGGAATCGAAAAAACTTGGTCCACGCGGACGAAGTCGCGGGAATCATCTAGTATATTATTATTTTCCAAGTGGGTAGTAGTAAGTTAGTTGAACTACAGTGGAAGAGAAGTAGTGGGTAATGTAACATAATTATAATATTTCATACTGGAAGGGATAGAACAAAATCCTTTCTTATCTCGGTTGTAAAAATACACGGGCATAATAGTGTATTGCTCGTAAAACTTTAATGCGAGGCGAAAGGATGATTCTGCAGCGTAAAAAATTGGATGCTGCGAAAATATACGCCCTCATAATGCAGACGGAATAGCTCGTTGATATTTAAAAACGTTTTGGCTGTTACTAAAGTTACGAGTATAAATAAAAGTTCTATAGGTTTAATGTGAAATTATGTAATCAGTCCACGCCAAAGTTCTTTATTTGAATTATCTTTAGCAAGAAAAGAATACAATTATTATGCTATAATCCGCCAACAGAAAAAAATTCTGTATGGTCAAGCATGCAGTAAAAAATTGTATTCTTTTCTTGCTAAATCATGAACTTCCGCAAAGTAACGCCTGATTCCATCCAATATTGAATTATCTTTGTTAACAATTTATTTATATGAATAGTTTGTTTTTTAAATATAGAGTTAAGTTGGGTAATTGCGAACTTTCAGTATTTAGGGTTTAATTAGTGACTAACTTTATGATATCGGAAATTAAGCAATTTGGCTTCTAGCATAAAAAAACGTAACGAGGTCCAGGTATGTTATGTAATGTTTAGACACGAAATACCTGACGTATTTCGTGTCTAAACATTGGAAACTTTACTTAAACTAGCTGACGTTTATGATAAAGTCTGAAAAGATTTAGGTTTTTAAAAATGCTGTGGAAAATTTTATACTTATACCGGGATAAAAAGTACTTACCTAGCCTATGCCACTCTCCAAGTCTTTACATGCAATAAATGCATCAATCCTTTCGCATTTAAAATAAAAATAAAATAGGATTATCGAAGCTCTGTTAGTGTCAAATCGCTTTGATTTTAAATGACAAGATCTACAGCGGTTCGTCACGATTAGTAACGCATTATGGTCCCGTGTATTTCCGCTGATACCTTTCAGCGGGCTCGTAAAAAGAGACCTCATATAATTGAGGAACCAGGATGTGGATTACCATGGCATGAATACAAACGTAAACCATGCGTCATCATCATCAAATTCATTCAGCAGAAACTTTTTAACTGTTTCTCATAAAAAATATTACGTTATTAGGTTTAAGACCGGCCTTAGATCACGAGATCTGATAATTCCTTATCCTCAACAAGTATAAACTTCCACGAAAACATTCAAATTTTGATAAATTATGCATCGCAAGTGTCATAAATGTTGAGATTTTGTTAGTTACTTAATATGAAAGCGCCTTAAATATTTTCTATAGCAATAATGTTACTAAACGGATTAAGGCGAGATATTGCTTGCGATACAAATCCTAGCAAGACAAATTATGCAGAAAATATATTTATAAAAAGATGTTGCAAGCAGTATAATGAATTGTTTTTCAATAACGACTTATTTCAACTCTCTCTCCCCAAGTATAAATTGGCTATTAAAGATTGTTTGGCACAAACCAACTAGCTCATCATTTTTTTTTTGATCATTATATCTTAGTACTTATGCATTTTTTTTTTCTTTGTTCTAATTTAATGTAAGTATAAAAAATAATTTTGTTTTGTCTAGCGGCTATACCCAACTATTCTTTTGGAAATGTTTAGAATGTGCTAAGAATCTTTGAAAACTGTTTTGGTTTAAGTGCAATGTTATATTTGGTTTACCTATTGTATATCAATCATGTAACTGTATGTTTTTCAAAATAATAAAAAA
Source organism: Erebia epiphron (assembly GCA_963932025.1). Lineage (NCBI taxonomy): Eukaryota > Metazoa > Arthropoda > Insecta > Lepidoptera > Nymphalidae > Erebia > Erebia epiphron. The sequence goes on from OZ009946.1 coordinate 29,873,661, forward strand.
AAAATTCTTGTATTGTACTACTAAGTAATTTATATTGGTTATTTAATTATATTAATTAATAATAATCAATATTTGGACGTCGGTAACGATAAATTAATATGCATGTGCTTTAAAATTAATTTCATTCATTGAAATAATAATATTGTCTGTACCTACCATATATTTCCAAATAAATATTTGTTTTTCTTTAATATACCTACAGTTTTTATTATATACTTAGTCTCATTGCATCATATCTTAGTGACCGTATTCAGACGGTATGTGTAAACAATGTGAAATCATCCGGATCAGCCTCGTTAATGGGTGTCCCACAAGGCTCCATTCTGGGTCCCTTCATGTTCTTGGTATATATAAATGATTTACCATATTTTGTCCAGGATACTTGCGATATTGTGCTATTTGCCGATGATACGTCTTTAATTTTTAAAGTCGATAGAAATAAGGATGATTTTGACGACGTAAATGGTGCCATTTCCCAGGTCACTCACTGGTTTACTGTAAATAACTTACTTTTAAATGCAAAAAAAACTAAGTGTGTTGAGTTCGCACTGCCCAATACCAAGAATACACGTAACATTAATCTAGTGGTAAATAATGATATGTTAAAAATAGAAGAGGCTACCGTGTTCTTGGGGGTGACCTTAGATGCTAAGCTTCAATGGGGCACCCATATATCAAATCTAGCTGGTAAACTCAGTTCTGCTGCTTACGCTGTCAGAAAGATTCGGCAGTTAACAGACGTTGAAACTGCAAAGATTGTATATTTTGCTTATTTTCATAGTATTATGTCTTACGGAATCTTGCTGTGGGGTAAAGCGGCAGATATTCAAAAAATATTTGTATTACAAAAAAGGGCAATACGTGCAATTTATAATTTAAAACCACGTTAATCCCTTAGGGAGAGATTCAAGGAAATAGGTATTCTTACAGTAGCCTCGCAGTATATTTACAGTAATCTAATCTTTGTAAAACAACACATTCATAATTACAAAAGAATATGTGATCTGCATGATAGGCCGACTAGAAACCGCCATAGGCTCGTGACTCCATCGCTCCGCCTCAAGAAAGTCCGAAGGTCGTTCGTGGGAATGAGCATACTATTCTTTAACAAAATTCCTCAACCTATTATAAACTTGCCTTTACACAAGTTTAAGAAGTCCATTAAAAGTATGCTCCTGAAAAAAGCTTATTATACTGTCGAAGATTATATTAATGATAAAGGCGCGTGGAATTGACTCGCTCCAGCAATGCTCTGGACTGCGGTTTCTTATGTATCTGTATATGTTGTATGTATGTGTATGTAGATTATTGCAATTATTGTAAACATATCATATACTTTTTCAAAAGAGCAACCACCGAGTTTCTTGCTGGTTCTTCTCGGTAGGAACGGCATTCCGAACCAGTGGTAGATTCATTTGACTATTCATAAGCACTTGTAAAAAGTCTATTTGAATAAAAAACATTTGAATTTTTTTTTTTTTTTATAGTTCAATGTTTCATTAATTTTTTATCGCATTTAAAATGTGCTGGGTATCCAATTTAATTTTAAAAAATTGACTGAAACGCCCATAAATTAAAAATAGCAATGTCTCATAGAATATAACTCGTTAAATTTTTTATGCTACCATTATCTTCCGTGACCGTTCTATACCGTGACTTCGTCCTTGATTTAATTTTTTAATCTATGTAGTAGAGAATCAAATAAATATCATAAATGCGAGGGTTTGGTTGGATGGATGTATGGATGGATGGATGTATGGATGGATGTTTGTTGCTCAATCACGCGCCAACGACTGAACGGATCTGGCTGAAATTAGGCACAGAGCTAGATTAGTCTGGAATAGCACATAGGCAAATTAGGCCCGGAAAATTAAAGAGTTCCCGCGGGAACCAAAAAACCTCAATCCACGCGGACGTAGTCGCGGGCATCAGCTAGTAGATTCTTTTAAATCTTTTTTATTGCTAAATAGCCTTGCGCTTGACGACAATCATGCTTAGCGCAAAGCAATGGTGAGGTCTAGGTTGGAACGCGCCTAGAAGATGCTTATTCACTCTTGCCGTGAAGGTTCATAAGTTCCACGTGGTAGGAAAGTGGAAACACAATATATATATGCGCCTTCATGGGCCTTGTTAGTTATACCTACAATGAGCGCTCCCTCAGAATTATCATCGAAATTACAAGGACCTCAAAATTAATAAACTTGTGAGCTCAGTTAATCCAAGTTGATTGTAAACCTAAACTTACGCTTATCAGCACAACTGGGCGGATCGTAATTGGATTCTGAGAGTAGTTTGAGTCGGCTATTCAATGTAGATGTGATAGCCTAGTAGAAGACCTACCGACTTCTATTCGGATGTTCGGAACTCGGAGCCACGTAATTTCTGAGTAAAAATTTAAGAAATAAAATCCATACTAATACTATAAATGTGAAAGTTTGGGTGGATGGATGTTTGTTACTCAATCAGGCCACAGCGGCTGAATGGATCTCGATGAAGTTTGGCACAGAGGTCATAGTCTGGAATTACACATAGGCTACTTTTTATCCCGGAAAATTAAAGAGTTCACGGGGGAACCAAAAAACCTCAATCCACGAGGACGAAGTCACGGGCATCAGCTATCACTATAATTAAAGTTGAAGGATAACATAGTAAGAGAACCTGCAGGAAACCTTCGTCCAGCAACGGCCTTCCATTGATTGAAACGACGACGCCAAGTCATCACACTAACTTAATAATTTTTTTTTTTTAATTTATCCACTACAAGTTAGCCTTTGACTGCGTTCTCACTTGATTGTAAGTGATTATGCATTCTAAGATGGTAGCGGGCTAACCTGTTAGTGGCATGGAAGTTATATTAAACCCATACCCCTATCCGGTTTCTAATACGCGAGGAGAAAATTCAGAAATTATAAATTCCCAAATTAACCCTGCCCGGGTTCGATCCCGGGTAAGACAACAGCACTCAACACTGCGCCACAGAGGTCGATTGTGTTTACAAAAGATTTGGATTAATAAAGTAATAAATTCCAAAGCTCGCTTTGCCGTGGCATGGCTGGCTTTTTCTGCGATGGCTCAACTTTTGCAATTCATTGGCAAATTGTGTTCGTGTGTCGGTAAGGTCAGTGAGCGGCAGAACCTTACCGCAGTGTGATTACCGTAATCTTTCTATTAGTGCACGTTTCCATTATCCTTTAACACGATTTGCCTCATTTTGACTAGAAATATCTTTACTATAAGTAGTAAATCTAGATGATGCCCGCGACTTCGTCTGCGTTGATTAAGTTATTCTGATACCCGTAGGAACTCCTTAATTTTGCGGGTTGCAACCTTTATCTTTAATAAATTTAATAAAAATCGGTTGAAAAGATGAGCCGTATAGATCTTGCCTGGACGTTTTCTGTGCCTGTACCTACTTCCGGAAGTAGGTATCAGCTTAACACTTTTTTATGATTCAAGTAAATTGTTACAACCTGTAGACGCCCGACTAAATAATAATTGATATAATAAATTAAAGTTGTTAAGGTGTAAAGACTTATCACTGTAAGTCATTTCTTTCAGGCAACCTGGAAGTAAATAGTTTGCATGTGGACTGGCTGGTGTACTCGTTCATAATTTATGAAAATAATTATTATTTTGGTATCTCTAGAGTCTAGATTATCCGTGTATAGTCCGTCAAACTTATCTGACCTGGTGATAGCGTCGTTAGTATATAAGAAAAAAAAGCCTTAACAGGCATGAAAATGAGTTCCGATTTTGATCCCCTGGTCAGATAACTTTGTGTAACTGTACACCAAAACAACAACTTAATAGTGTATTGACGGCTTCAGACAATGGAAGCAAAGCCCACGAGCAATTTTAAATACATTTTGATATTCGAAATATCCAAGGTCTGTCTGCAGCTGCATTTAACTGCATAGCAAACTATTAGAATGTGCAATAACTTTGTAGTGAATTATTTTTTTAATTCAAAGTATTGTTCCAGCGTTCTTGTACTTTGTGTTGTTTATTGCAACTTCAGCTGATATTAAGCAACTGATAATAATCTAAAGGTCCAGTGCATCTCTGTGCCGCTTAATTCAATTCAATTCTTCAATTTGATAGATAGATAGATAGATAATTAGGTAGATAGTTTTGCTATTAAACTATAGTTTTTATACGACTGCCTGAAAAAAGGAGTATATTGTTTTCAGGGTTCATGTATGTATGTATGTATGGTACTCTACTCTTTAGGTATGCTTGTTATGTATGACACAATTAGGAAATAAATGTTTTTTTCTTTCTTTTTTAAACTTCACCTTTAATGGCAACAGCACACCACTGCGCCAGCGGGGTCATTTAATGTGCTTCAGGGTAAGTTTGTCGCCTTATTTTAACGACCTCCCTGGCGCAGTGTTGAGCGCTGTTGTCTTAACGTGGGAGGTCCCGGGTTCGACCCCGGCGGTGAATTTGAGAATTTATAATTTCTGAATTTTCTGGTTTCTAGTCTGGTTGGCCTAGGAGACTTCGGTCGTGGCTAGTTACCACCCTACGGACAAAGACGTGCAGCCTAGCGATTTAGCGTCCTGGGGTTTAATAAACCTGTAACAGGTTAGCCCGCTACCATCTTAGACTGCATCATCACTTACCATCAGGTGAGATCGCAGTCATGTAACTTGTATTTGATAAAAAAACAGTACAACTGTAATTTCAGTAGAGAGAGATTTCACAAACAAAGCTAAAATATATCTATAATTATGTAAAAATACAATCACGTCTGGTTCAGATAGAAATTCATGAACGTCGGAGGTCGAAAGTGAAAGACGAAACCACAGACAGCTTTAGTTATTTCTTCTATTGTTGTTCTAAGGGTATATCCACATACTTAAACGTGGTCGAGTTTTGACATCATATCATACTAATACTATAAACTAGCTGATGCCCGCGACTTCGTCCGCGTGGAATATGTTTTTTTGATTCCCACGGGAACTCCTTAAATTTCCGTGATAAAAAGCACTCTCCAGGTCCTCAAATGTACCCATGCCAAAAATCACGTCAATCCGTTGCTCCGTTGCGGCGTGATTGAAGGACAAACCAACAAACAAACTAACTTTCGCATTTATAATATTAGTATGATGCGAAAGTGTGTTTGTTATTATATATATTAACAAACACACTTTTTTTTGTGTTTGTTATATCTTGTGGGTGGGTTGATGGTTTATGATGGATCCTTCACCATAATTTAAAATTTTATTTTCATACAATTGATAAGAAATCAACCAACAATTGTGCAAACGCAGACACTGTTTGTGTCTAGTTGCCAATCAAAATGTGTGCAAACCACGTTTTTCTGTCACGGTGTACCATCCACTACAGCCCATTAACGTCCCACTGCTGGGCATGGGCCTCTACGCATAAGAGAGAGGGAATTAGATCTTAGACCCACCACGCTGCTCCAATGCGGGTTGGCGGGCTAAACGTGTCTACGCTTATCAATAAAACGTTTGAAAGCATGGTCGGATCGAAGTTTACGAAGTTTTGATGCCAAAAGCTGGTTAGAGATTATTTCTGATCGCTGTGGGACCTAAACAAGATTTTGTTATCATTCAGAGTAGACACATCGGGGAATACCCTTCTCTGTTATGCGAAACTAAATGCCAACTTTAATTCACGAAATGACATCAATCATTTCGAGCTGACCTCGTGTCCCGCAAATGTCACGCCCGTCGCGTCTATGTTGTGTCTCTGGGGGGACATTTTGTGGACAGAAATGTACATTGTGCACATTTGTGTACATTTAGTGAATAATATATATATTCGAACTATAAACATGGTTCGAATTCAAATTCATTCAGATAATAATTTATAGGAATTTAAATGAAAATGTTTATTTAGTGTTAGTGATGTATAGGGGAATCCTTCATTTTCCGGGATCAAAAGTAGCCTATCTCCTTCCCCGGAATACAAACTATCCCTGTACAAAATTTCATCAAAATCGATTGAACAGATGGGCCATGAAAGCGTAGCAGACACACTTTTGCATTTATAATATTAGTATGGATTAGTACGCAGGAGGTATAGATGCCATAGTTAAATGTGTAAGTAAACACAGATGCACTCTGGGATATCAGTGCAACATGATCAGGAGCAGAAATAAGGAATTCAAGTACGTCAGGAAAAACTAAAGTAAAGCAAGTAGAGATTATTTATGATTGTTTTGGGATTCTGAACAACATTTATTAAGAGCAGATACATCGGGGAATAACATTTTGTGTGCAAAATTAAATGTCAACCCTAATTCACTAAATGATATTATCAATTATTTTGAGCTATATTTGACATCGATCATTTCGAGCTGACCTCGCGTCCCGAATATGTCACGCCCGTGGCGTCTGTGTTGTGCCTCTGGGGGAACATTTGTGACCGAAATGTATTTTGTGCACATTTGGGTACATTCATTAAACATATTCCTTACTATAATCCATTTAATTAATTAAAAATGAAATGCTATTCGTTGGTAAGAGCATCGCTTGAAAACGGCTGGAATAATGGCAACTGGTTTAAAAAAAAATCTCGATAGTCCGAATAAAGGTTTTCGGGAGAGAAAAATTGGAAAATTCAGGAAAAACTGAAATTACGTTTTTTGTTACGGAGTTATTGTAAGAGCTCAATTTATTGCGATAGCACAAAGTCTGTTGGGTTAACTATTATCAAACAGTTAGTATTGCTAGTGCTAATATAATTAATTTGATAATGTGAATATCTTCTTCTTCTCGGTCGCATTCTTCATTGCTAAAGGTCGTGTCCGCATTGAAGTGAATATCTATCCCATCATTATCATTTTAACCCAAACCTTAAACACCTTGGAGGACATTTTGAAGAACTCTCGGCCATGCAGGTTTCCTCACAATCTTTTCCTACGCCGTTACAGCAAGTGATTTTTACTTTATAAGCACACATAACTCAAAAAATTTAGTAGCTTGTGTCCCAGGTCCGAACCACGACCACCTTAATAGGATTAACAACTGGGCTATCACCGCACATTATGGCTTATGCCTGAATTTCATAAATTCCATTCGAGTGAAGCCAGGCATAGTTGCATGTATGAGTCCGTGATACAGTTGTATTTCTCAAAAAAAGTTATGTTATCAATTAATTTTCTTATGAAGCAAAATTCCACAGTTTCATGAAAAAATAAAATATTACTTTCACAGACTTCAAAGAAGGTTTTATAGGGCGGAAACCAATACGAAACTTTCAGTTTCAATTTTAATTAGTTATGTAACTCCCCGCTAAGACTAAGGGTGCTTTTCCATTGGATTGGTAAAGAACGGAGTAGAGTCGAGTCTGCTTTGACCAATCAGAGGCCAATCGTATAATCATTTGACAGCTAATAAAACGTGTTACTCGAACTGTTTAAAGAATTTATATAAAATGATCAAAATATCACGTATTTTTTTTCAAATTCATTCAAAAACGTGTACAAGTTCTAGAGGCTCGTGCGCAGTAGTGTCAGTAATGAGTTGAAATATTGATAATGAAGCCTTAAACGGTTCGATTTGACATCAATAAACTCCTTAAACTTTTCAAATTATTCGTTCGTAAAACGAAAATGGATGATAGAGTTTGTAACACAATCGCACTTTTAATTGCTGACCTGCTGAATGCATCTCAACTCCGCCTTGCTTCAGTGGACAAGCAGCTTTAAGATACACAGTACGAAATCGTATTGTGCCAGGGAAGTGGTGGAGTCGTGATCTTTACAAAATACTGGCCGATCTTGTGAGATATTCCACTATTTTTGGTAATTATATTTTTTTGTATAGTCTTGGGCAGACGATGTAAGTACTTCCTAGTCCTACTAAACTAGACCTGGTCTAAATATCAGATAGTATATCGTACCAGCTTTGTATAAAACCCCGACCTTCCAGATATAAACCCAATCACCACTGCACGTGAGAAATTCGATTGTTTAGACTTTAGCCAAATCACGTCCCGAACACATCCCTGGCACTGCGCGATTCTGTGTAAACACTCCTTAAGTCACTCACTAGTTCAAGTCGAGTGCGATTCAAAGCGTGAAAAGGAAAACTCATCACATTTCAGCCCTAACGTATCAGAGGAAGATGGCTACAGTTTTCCGCTTGCGTTTTCCACACCGAGCGATAGATGGGCTCTCTGTAATTTTTTACCCGCTGGCCGCTGCGTCTTTAGTATAGCCCGCACCACCGAGGCGTGTGTTGTGGACCGCGTAAACAGTGGAGGAAAACCCTGGTTTACGCTGCAAATGTCCCGAAAATAACAATTCACACGTGTTAAAACAACTCGAAAGCGTTAAGTGACCGCTTAGATTAAAACGGACGCTTAAAAACTCATTTGTTGCAGTTATTTTCTTACGTTTCAGTTTTTGTTTTCTTTATTTTCGCCGGGAAAACACCGGTGTGCGAAAATTTGTGTTATAACATACCCAATACGCAATTCAGTGGAATCCTTTATTCAGTGACGGTTAAGGGTTGTTATAAACAGCTGTGGTTCTGGTTTTGGTTGTTTTTCTGTTTTGGTTTTTCTTCCCGCTCGCGAGGTGTGGTTGTCAACACCACGTGTCATATCGATCGGCTGTCGGTGTCGGCTGATTAGAGGTGAGCTATGAGATGTTTAGAAAACACTATATAACTACAATTTTAGCTGGCTCATTATTTTGTGCAGATTTTTTTTTACGCCACTACAAGTTAGCTCTTGATGACTATCTCACCTGATGGTAAGTGAAGATGCAGTCTAATATGGTAGCGGGCTAACCTGTTGGGGTGTTAAAAACCCATAGATCGGTTTATAGATCGGTTTCTACACGGTATCGTACTGGAACGCTCAAACTTTTGGCAGTACGTCTTTGCCGGTAGGGTGGTAACTAGCCCGGGCAGAAGCCTTCCAGCAGGCCAGACATTATACATTTCCAAATTGACCCTGCCGGGGAGCGAACCCGAGACCTCCCATGTAAAGACAATTGAACTCAACACTGCGTCAGGGAGGTCGTCAAAATCGCGATACTTCGCAATAGGCATGATGACAGTAACCAAAAATCAATGAAATTATGAATTTATCTAATGAAATAGGATTCATGGATTATAATCCAAATTAAAACGTAATTATTTTTCAATTTCGAGTGAGATTGCTATTTATATTGATAAAATAAAACTATAAAATACAGCAATCCGCCATATTGCATAAAACACAAAGAAGCGAATGACGTCACAATTGTTTGTTTTCGAGCTTTTAAAATCACACTATTGCTTACTGCACACTGCACAGAGTACATTGGTAAAAACAATAGTGACGTCACAACGACGCCATGACACCGCCGAACGTTTTGGCGTGAATTTTAAAATTTAAATTTCAAATGCCAATTTTAGCTACCAAACCTTATTTTTCTGCTGAAATAAGATATTTTCTCGAAATAGTAGATACTTCCGATCATAATCTGACCATTTTTCAAAATCATATTGTAGTTTTGTTTGTATCAGTATTGGTGTTTTATTGTTGACGTTTTACGTTTTTTATTGTTAGGAATAAAGCCTAGTGAGTCGAGGGTGTAAAGTCTAATGGGTTGCACCCTGGTGAAGGACATACCGTGTACAAGTAATAAAATTAAAAAATTTAAAAAAAACCCACGACGAACTGCAGAGCTCCATTATACCTTTGACCTTTATAACTTTGAAACAACAATTAGAACGTAGCAAACGTATATATTACATAATATCTAAAACACAAAACTGCATCTTTGACAGCTCAGTAGTTTTTTTGACCAGTGTGGTGGACTATGGCCAAACCCTTTTCAAATGGACAAATCAAAAGAGTCCAAACGCGACGGGTATACGATGAGAATTTAAGGAGTTCCCATGATCGCCTCCTGACTCCATCATGATACCCTCGGCAGCATCTAGGTACAAGCTAAATATATCTGATGGCGCTGATTTTTTTAAATTTTGGTACCAGTTTCCTGTTTTGTGACCCCAAGGAGCCCTAAATATAGATTTTGAACGAAATCGGTCAATTAACAAAGAATTTCAAAATGGCGCTGATTTTCTAAAATTTTGGTAACAGTTTCCTGTTTTGTGACCCCGGGAGCCCTAAATATCGATTTTGAACGAAATCGGTCAATTAACACAGAATTTCAAAATGGCGCTGATTTTTTAAAATTTTGGTACCAGTTTCCTGTTTTGTGACCCCAGGGAGCCCTAAATATCGATTTTGAACGAAATCGGTCAATTAACAAAGAATTTCAAAATGGCGCTGATTTTTTTAAAATTTTGGTACCAGTTTCCTGTTTTGTAATCCCACGAAGCCCTAAATATCGATTTTGAACAAAATCGGTTAATTAACAAAGAATTTCAAAATGGCGCTGTTTATTTAAAGTTTGGTAACAGTTTACTGTTCTGTAACCCCAGGGAGTCCTAAATATCGATTTTGAACGAAATCTATCAATTAACAAAGAATTTCAAAATGGCGCTGATTTTTTAAATTTTGGTACCAGTTTCCTGTTTTGTGACCTCAAGGAGCCCTAAATATAGATTTTGAACGAAATCGGTCAATTAACAAAGAATTTCAAAATGGCGCTGAATTTCTAAAATTTTGGTAACAGTTTCCTGTTTTGTGACCCCAGGGGAGCCCTAAATATCGATTTTGAACGAAATCGGTCAATTAACACAGAATTTCAAAATGGCGCTGATTTTTTAAAATTTTGGTACCAGTTTCCTGTTTTGTGACCCCAGGGAGCCCTAAATATCGATTTTGAACGAAATCGGTCAATTAACAAAGAATTTCAAAATGGCGCTGATTTTTTTTAAATTTTGGTACCAGTTTCCTGTTTTGTAACCGCAGGGAGTCCTAAATATCGATTTTGAACGAAATCGATCAATTAACAAAGAATTTCAAAATGGCGCTGATTTTTTTAAATTTTGGTACCAGTTTCCTGTTTTGTGACCCCAGGGAGCCCTAAATATAGATTTTGAACGAAATCGGTCAATTAACAAAGAATTTCAAAATGGCGCTGATTTTTAAAATTTTGGTACCAGTTTCCTGTTTTGTAATCGCACGAAGTCCTAAATGCAATAAACCGCATCTCAATCAGCCCAGTACTTTTTGTGAAAAATGGTAACAGTGGTTGAAAAATTAAGATCATAGACTACAGCTCAGCTTTGTTGTCTATGGTCCTAAAATATATTTAAGAACCTTCTCACAAGCTATACACATCTAATGCAAAAAACCGCATCTCAATCGGCCCAGTACTTTTTGTGAAAAATGGTAACATATTGAAAAAATAAAATCATAGACTACAGCTCAGCTTTGTTGTCTATGGTCCTAAAATATAACTAAGAATCTTCTCACAAGCTAAACATATCTAATGCAAAAAACCGCATCTCAATCGGCCCAGTACTTTTTGTGAAAATTTTTAACACATAGAAAAATTAAGATCATAGACTACAGCTCAGCTTTGTTGTCTATGGTCCTAAAATATATCTAAGAACCTTCTCACAAGCTATACACATCTAATGCAAAAAACCGCATCTCAATCGGCCCAGTAGTTTTTGTGAAAAATGGTAACATGTTGAAATATTAAAATCATAGACTACAGCTCAGCTTGGTTGTCTATGGTCCTAAAATATATCTAAAAACCTTCTCACAAGCTATACGTATCTAATGCAAAAAACCGCATCTCAATCGGCCCAGTACTTTTTGAGAAAAATGGTGACAAAAAAGTGCACAAACAAACAAACAAACACACAACCTCTTAGGGCAAACACATATACCGTCTCCGCTTCGTCGAGGGTAATAAGTCACTCTGGCGATTTTGATGTCATTCATAATAGTATTGAGAGATACTTGCTTTCAGGCTATCAGAAACAAGAAAACATCAAATAGAACTTTTAAAGGAATAAAAATATATAACAAAGCAGTATCCATCAAAAAATCTAACCCTTTGAAACAACTATCACTGACCAAGTTCTTTTGCTCTTCTGTAAAGTGAAAAAGAATATCAAAAAGTTAATCTACTGTAAGTAGATATAATATTTAACACATAGATTTAGGATTCTTAAATCTATGTGTTACAATCTTAAATCTTTTGATTTTGATGATTGAAAAGGCCAAATTTGAGTCTCCAATTACGGTCACCCATCCAGTTACCGACTTAGGTCAACGTTGCTTTACATTCGCAATCGACTGATATGCGTTGTCACATCTAGGCCACTCGCGTCTCTCAAATTAATAATGTTTCCGAGATTGACTCTACGAGAAATTGAACCTGCGACTGCATTTAATCGTACCATTGCTTCAAAACGGTTATCGGGTTATTTGCCCGGCCCGATAAGACATTAACCTTGTTTATTTCACAGGAAAAAAAGTCCGATAGTCACTTGACTTCCGCTATAGATAACAACTTTGTACCCAATAGACTTTGGTTCAGTCGGTTGAATACTCGTGTGACGTCACATCAAATATCAATCAAATAAATATTATAAATGCGAAAGTTTGGATGCATGGATGTATGGATGGATGTTTGTTACAGAGAAATTTGGCACAGAGATAGATTATAGTCTGGAATAACAGATAGGCTACTTTACTAACTTACTTATCCCGGAAGAGTTCCCGCGGGAACCGAAAACTTCAATCCACGCGGACGAAGTCGCGGGACTAGCTAGTTTTATCAATATATGTAAAGGATAAACTGACTGACTAACTGACGTATTAAAGTTAAGCTTAAACACAAATCCAAAGTTGAATTCATATAGGCTTCACAGGTATCTGTGTCTCAACTCAACCATCAATTCGGAAAACAAATTCAACTGTGAAGAGCCGGCAAAAAACAGAGTAAGTAGTTGCTTTCATCTTAACTTTTCAACCTAATACTTTATAATATACCTAGGTTATTATTATTATCATTACCATATCAACCTATAGGCCGCACACAATCTAATCATGAATTTCCTCCGAGAATGAGAAGGATTTAGGACAATTATTGTCTTATAGAAAAATCTTATAACTACGTGGACAAAGTCGAAGGGATCATCTAGTAATTCCTACCTAATTGTCGACACTTCTAGCTGATGCCCTCGACTTCGTCCGCGTGCTTTAAATTTTTTTTATTTCCGCGGGAACATCTTAATTTTCCGGGATAAAAAGCCTAGTCACTCTCCAGGTCCTCCGCTATACCCATACCAAAAAGTATGCCCATGTTCCGGCGTGATTGACAAACAAACAAACAGACTTTCGCATTCATAATATTAGTATGATTATATGATTATAAGGTTAGTACATGTTTATGGCTCATTACAAGTGATTACAGATTACAGCTGTAATCCCAAGTTCAAGGTCAGCGGCTAGTCTAGTTCTATTCTAAGCTGATTAGTGGGAAAACGAATGATTACATAATGTCATTATACACTTTGTTGGTATGTGCTAAGAATAGTAGGTATACTATGTATTAGTATCTACTATCTAGTACCTACTAAATTATTAGTACCTATTTTAAATGCGAGAAGAGAGATAATTTTATGTCTGCTACGCTTTCGTGGCCCACCGATTTTCATGAAGTTTGATACATAGATTGGTTGCAACTCGGACATAGGATCGACTACTTTTAATCCCGGGAAATCAAAACATTTCTTCAGGATTTTACGAGTCCACGTGGATAAAATCGCGGGTATTAAATACAGTAAAAAACCGGTCAAGTGCGAGTCAGAATCGCACACAAAGGGTTCCGTAATACCACACAATTATATAAGTAAATAACAAGAAAGATTACTTATCATATGATATATACGGAACCTAAATAAGTATTTGATATTAATTTAAAATATAAAAAAGGGTGTTAAGGGGCTCCAAGCTGCCAATGGCCTTGAGCGTTCGACTTCCCTTCCCCCCCCTCGCTTCATGTCCAATAATTTTTACCGCCGCCTGTGGCAATGACCGAATGCTATTTTCACATAACTGAGGTCATCTACGCGCCATCTCGCGTCGCTGCATCGAGTCTCTACGTAGGTAAAGGTTTCTCGTCACAGGGTTTGGATCACAGAGGGGTTCAAGTCGGAGGTTCTCAAGTACGGACTCGAGTGTTTTTGAATAGTCATTACTTATTTTTAGAGTTCTCTAATTAGCGCCAGTTTGAAATTCTTTGTTATCGTACCGATTTCGTTCAAAATCCATATTTGGGGTTCTCTGGTATCACAAAAGACGAAACTGTTACTAAAATTTTAAAGAAGTCAGCGCCATTTGGTATTTGTTATCGTAGGTACTGATTTTTGAAATTGGTACTTATCTGGGGTATTATTTGTTTACTTTTAAGCTTTCATTTTATGAGTCTGAATGAGTGCTAAGATAAATAATGTAGTTTTTGTGTTTTAGCCATGTTTATCTATTCCTTGATGCGATCTCTTATAAAAATTCTTTCCAAAAAACGACTTCCAAAGCCACTGTAAAGTAAAAAATAATTTTGCTTTCTACACACTATGTTGAAGTCGAGCGAGCCTGACGCGTCAGCTTTGCCTATCTTTGTTATACTCGCCCAAATTCAACATCATCATCATCATCATCACTACAGCCTATTAACGTCCCACTGCTGGGCACAGGCCTCCACTCTCATAGGAGAGCTGGAATTAGAGCTTAGACCCACCACGCTGCTCCAATGCGGATCGGCGGGCTTTAACGATTATTATGATGTTAGTGATAATAACTGGGACCGACGGCTTAACGTGCTCTCCGAGGCACGGGGGTGCAACACCGCCAAATTCCAACTCCGGGCTGGCACTGATAATTTCTTAATTGAAAAACCCAATACCTAACTTTTATGCCCGACCGGGAATCGAACCCAGGACCTCGATGATCCGCAGTCGACTATGCTAACCACTAGACCAACGAGGCAGTCGAAATTCAACATAGTGTGTAGAAATCAAAATTATTTTTTACTAAACAGTGGCTTTGGAAGTCGGTTTTTTGGAAAGAATTTTTATTTTTAACTTTTTAGTGTACTCTTAATCCCCACGGCTTAGGAGTGCAGTACCCTGCAGCATCAGAATTGAGGAGTTGGGACTTGGGTTTAATTATGAAGTCGTTGCTTGACACCTACAATATTAATTCACCATAAAAGATCCTAAATCGCTATTTTTAAGGAGTTCTGTACCCTGCAGCATCAGGGTTGAGGAGTTGGGACTCAGAGTTGAATCGTATACCTACACGTCACTTGATACCTACTATATGAATTCACCGTCAAAACTTCCTAACTCCCTAGTTTTGAGTCGTAGGTATACCTAAAGCATCAGGGTTAAGGATTTGGAGTCAGCATCAGGGTTAAGAATTTTTTACGGACCACCTCGCAAGCTTCCTCTAACCACTGAAAAAATTTCAAATCGGTTTGGAAACCACGGAGATATGCGGTAACATGCATTAAAAAAATACGCGCCGAATTGAGCACCTCCTCCTTTTTTGGAAGTCGGTTAAAAATACTAAAAAACAGCTAGCTGAAGCGCAGCCGTAATAATGGAGCAGTAATGAAATCGTAACTGTTGACACATTTACCTTGTGTCACAAATTATGCATTTTTTATGCTTAATAGCCGTTAAATCGTTTAGCGTTCTTTTAAAACAGTAAAGCTTGGAAAATCGACGTCTGGCACTTAAAAAACACAGTTGTTAGACAAAAACTGTTTATTTCATTGTTTAGAGCTACTAATAATACAACTATACTATACTAATATAAACAGATTTCTTATCAAAATATGTTTTTTTAATAAACCATGCACAATAGCTGTCTTTTAGTCAATAATATATTATAGTGGTACAGTGGTTTGAAGCTAATAACCTACTCCTCAATGGGAAAAAGACAAAGTGTATCAAATTTAAATTACCTAATGTCAAACAGGTAAAAACCACTGTACAACTTGATCATGAGGAATTAGATTTAGTGGATACCGCTGTTTTTCTGGGAATAACGTTAGATGCTAAACTCCAATGGGGCAATCACATAAATGACTTATCGCCAAGAATTAAGTGAACGATTCGCCAGTTGACAGACATAGAAACGACGAGATTAGTTTATTTTGCTTACTTTCACTACATTATGTCGTATGGTATATTATTATGGGGTAATGCTGCTGATATTAATTATGTTTTTGTGCTGCAGAAGAGGGCTGTTCGAGCCATATAATATGGGACCAAGAGAGCCAAATAAGTCATCAGAGATAAATTTAAAGAAATCAATATTATGACAGCGCACAACCTACGCTACTTGAAAATTTAGTATACGTGCAAAAACATTAATAGATACAAATACATTGATAAATTCAAGAAGAAAAGTGATTGTCATAATGTCAATACTAGCAATAAAAATAAATTTGTAATGCCTGCTTCTAGGCTTAGTAAAACTAGCAATTCATTTGTTGGAAATAGTGTCCGCTTCTACAATAAGCTCCCAGAATACATGTTGAAAATGTCTCTGAATAAGTTCAAAGTTAATGTAAGACGTAAACTGATTAAAAAATCGTATTACCATGTAAAGGATTACTTAAATGACAAGGAAGCTTGGCAATGATTTGATCTAGTGGCTCAGATAGTTCCTTAGTTAAGATGATTTGTGAAATGGTGATAATGAAAAAAAAACCAACTGAGTTTGTTGTGGGCTCTTCTCAGACCAGGGTGCGTTTGGAACCCTCGTAGCTTTAGTTTTAAGATACCGTTACTGATTATCACCATTATATTATATTTATAAACAACTGGAAGTCAACAGGTGTAGTATACCTACCTAAATTGAATAAAAATTATTTGACTTGACTTGACTTCACTTGACTAACTGGTACTATCATATAGCTCTAAATTAAAATGAACAACTGAGTGCCAAATCTAAATATAGTTGCCAAACTTTTAATGCTTTTTAATTTATTTACCATTTATATTCAAATGCAACAATCACAAAAAAGTAGTCAATAGACCTTTGTGGCCCATAACTTAATTAGATAGCTACTCTCGCGATACAGGTCTGTGGTGTTTTGTAACTGCATGTGCGCTGACGCATTTCGCGAATAAACTTTGAATACATTAAAGGCTGGTTTTAGAGTCACGCCGACCGTCGGCGCTGAGGACTACGCGCGTAGCTCTCAGCGCGTAGCTGTTTGCGGCAACTCGTTTTAGTATCGTGCTGAACGTCATGGAGTACAGACATGCCCAATCAAATGAGTGTTCGAATTGCTGCCGTGTATTTTTTATGGAAAAAGAAAAGACTTCAACAACAACGAAGAAAAAGACTTCAAGTTCATCCACTTATTTCTGAAAGATTGCTAGTGGGGGCCTTTGTTACATTGTTCAATCAGTTAAGAGATGACGAAATCAAATTCTTTAACTACTTTCGCATGTCATCACGAACTTTCGACGAGTTACTGGCAAAGCTACATGATAAGTTACTACGTTGCAGTTACAGGCGTTTACCTATATCACCAGCTGAACGTTTGATGGTTACTTTAAGGTAAGAAAAAAACCAAGTTGTTTGTTTTATTTTAATTAAATTGACACTTTTATTTAGTACCTTGACATTTATTATTATTATTCAGACACATATTATTTGCCATCATTATTAGTGTTGCGGGTTTGTGTTTCGTATCTTGATACAGACTGTGGCACATATTCTTCATATGTTGGCTGAGTGCGATAAGTCTCATTATCCATTCTTTCATTCGTCGATGAATTATTTTGTCTGAGGTACATCCGTGGCACATATTCTTCATATGTTGACTGAGTGCTTGACTGAGTGCGATAGCTACTCTGAGCCTCATTGTTTGGTCTGTGGTACATTCGTGGCACATATTCTTCATCATATGTTGGCTGAGTGCCATAGTTACCTTGAGCCTCATTATCCGTTGTGTCATTTGTCGATGAACTGTTAGGTCTTGGGTACATATTTTGAATATCCATTGCCACTGCTAACACTCTAGAACGAAACTGCAACTTTTGTACAAGATCAAAGCTTTTTAGAACTGGGCCCAAAGAAGAAAAAAAGGCCAGGTCATCACTGTTAATATCTGGCGTTTGATTGCTTAGCAAAGTTAACAGTTCTTTTTCAAAATTGTTATTTTCTTGGAGGGGTTGGCGTTTCTTTCTTTTTGGTATGCGAGGCATTTGCGTCGATCCCTGCTCTTGTTCTTGTTCTGATTGCGTGTTTTCAGCATTCTCCAATGTAGACATATTAGAGGTGTCTTCCGTATTATTAATGGTAGATGAATTGTCGGAGTGATCTAGCATTGATTCCGTAACTATATTAACATCGGTTGGATTCAAAAAGGATAGTTCATCATAATACACATATTTTTTTATCTTCTTTGCAGCGCTCCCTGAAGGAGTTTTTTTCATAGAAGCTTTACATCTAAAGAATGCATCCCTAGCAGTCTTCCACCTTTGCTGGATTAGTTTTTCTGTAACAATATAAAAGCAAATACTTAGTAATACTGTTTCTTTTTTTTCAGATTTTTGGCTACGGGAAATACATTTACAGATCTGCAATATTCATTCAGGCTTGGAGTAACTACTATTAGTTGTATTGTAAATGAAGTATGTTCACTAATCTGGGATACACTTCACGACGAATGTCTGCCAACCAGAAGCTCAGAGATGTGGCAAGAAATAGCCAATGGATTTCTTCACAATGCCAACTTTCCTAATTGTGTCGGAGCAATCGACGGGAAGCATATAAGAATTATAAATCCAGAGGGAGGTGGATCGATGTACTACAATTATAAGAATTTTTATTCCATAGTTCTCCTGGCTATGTGTGATTCAGATTATTGCTTTACATATGTTAACATTGGTGCACATGGGAAAAACTCGGATTCATCTATTTTTAAGAACAGCGCCTTATTTCTAAATCTAGAAAATAACACTTTGAATTTGCCAGGTCCCAAGCCTTTACCAGGTACAAATGATCCAGTAAACCATTTCATTATTGGCGATGGGGCGTTTGGTATATCGAAGCACGTAATGAAACCATATGTACGAAGCAACATGACTCATAAAAAAAAAGTTTTCAACTACCGATTAAGTCGTGCAAGAAGATACATTGAATCCACGTTTGGCATAATGTCTAACAAATTCAGAGTGTTCCATACTCCTTTGGCCGTTAGTGCTAAAGTTTCCACAAATATTGTAAAGGCATGCTGCATATTGCATAACTTTATACGAGTTCGAGATGGCTACAGGGTGGAAGATTCTTTGACAATAGAGGGCATGATTGATATAGATAATAATGAGCCCATAAATAGGTCGGGAAATGTAACACGGGAATTGTTTGCTCAATATTTTATGACACCCATCGGAAGAGTTCCCTGGCAAGATGCATGTATATTTTAACATAACCCTGACATAACCTCACTTTTTGATCGTTTAAAATTTCTTGTGTTTTTATGAAACTATAAGTTATAAGAGTATTGTTATTCATAACTACGAATGCAAAAATATATTAAACGCACTTACTTACCCAAATCGTTTTTTTCATTTTCCTGCACATCCTCAAACAGTGCGATTACGATGTCGTTCCAGGCCTTCAATCGTGCGTCTTTATTTTTATACAATATGTCACTGGCGTCCCATAAACATTTTCGCAGCCGAACTTCTTCAATCACACGCCCAGTATTAATATCGCGATTCATTGTTGCGCCCGTCTGTCCCCGTTGGCACGTGCGTTTTATGTAACACTGTAACGATAAGTGAGGTCCGAAGCGCGTCGGCACCGCGTGCTCAGCGGCGCCGACGCGTGGCGCGTAGGCGCGCGTGTGGCTCAGCGCTGACAGTGCTCAGCGCTGAGTCGTCGGTGTTATTTTAAAACGCTTCATAAGTAATCATACATATTGGCCTGTCAGCGCCGACGGTCGGCGTGACTCTAAAACCAGCCAAAGTGTAATATCGTAATAGCGAACTACTAGTGTACGTTCAAAATAAAGTATCGGTAATGTAGATCAAGAAACACTTAAAAGAATATGTATATCAGCGTTCACGAGTACCTAGTGAAATCAGCAAGTAAAATTTCCACTATTTGGTTCTCTGCCAACGGGGCAGTGGAATATTTTAAGAAAAGGTAGTAGAAAAGATGAAAGGTGTCTTTAAAACAATGGATCCCGATGTAGCTCCAGTGATTCTAGCACGGGTTTTTGAAAAACTGACTCCTATTTTGTTTGATCATTTTGACTACACAAAACTGCTAAAACATTTCACAAAATTAAGTTCAAAAGGTGCAGCAATTACAATCTTATATGTGAAAATACAACTGTTTGATAAATGGCGATCTGATATACGTAATCTGAAGTACGCTTTCTCCATTTTAAAATCCAACCATCGGCTATGAAAACACGAAATGGGGAGTTTCAAATATGACAAGTGGTTCTGTCAGGCTAACATTGGACCACAATAGTTCAACGGCCAAGCAAGATGACCTGTAACAGCGTACTTCAGATTACGTATATCAGATCGCCATTCATCAAACATCTGTATTGTCACTCTTGAGATTGTAATTGCTACAACTTCTGAACTTATTTTTGTAAAATCTTTTAGCATTTTTGTGCGGTAAGATGATCAAACAAAATAAGAGATAGTTTTTCAAGAACCCGTGCTACAAACACTGGAATTATATTAGGATCCATTGTTTTGAAGACACCTTTCATATCTTCTACTACCCTTCCTCAAATTTTTCCGCTGCCCCGATGGCAGAGAATCAAATAGTGGAAATTGGACTTGCTAATTTTACTGCTCGTGAACGCTGATGTACATATTCTTTTTAGATTTCTTCATCTACATTTCCGATATTTTATTTTGAACGTACACTAGTGGTTCTCTATCACGATATTACATTTTAATGTATTCATAGTTTATTCACGAAATTCGTCAGTGGACAGTGCACACCAACGTAGCGCAGATACGAAACTTCACCAACCTTTACCGTGGCGAGAGTGTCTAAATATTATGTAATGGGCCACAAAGGTATATTTACTACATTTTTAATGATTATTGCAAATTACTTATTTGAATATAAATGAAAATAATTGTTTTATTTTAATTCCCTAACTATCAATCGATTTAAAAGCATTAAAAGTTTGACAAATATATCTAAATTTGGCATTTAGTTGTTAATTTTAATTTAGAGCTTTATGAAAGTACCACTTATTGCCTAGCTAAAAGACAGCTAGTGTGCGTGGTTTATTCAAAGACCTTATTTTTGATAAGAAATCTGTTTTGTATTAGCAGCCCTACACAATGAAATAAACAGTTTTCGTCACATAACGGTTTTTTTAAAATACCAGCCGTCGATTTTCACATGTTTTAAAAGACGACTAAGCGATTTAACGGCTTTTAAGCTAAAAAATTTGCATAAAACTGTGACACAAGGTATATGTATCAACAATTACGATTCCATTACCACTCTATAATACGATTGCGCTTCAGTCAGTTGTTTTTTAGTATTTTAAGAGGTCGCATCAAGGGATAGATAAACATGGCTTAAACACAAAAACGTTATTTAAAACTATATTATTTACCTTAGCACTCATTCAGACTCATAAAATGAAAGCTTAAAAAAAAACAAATAATTTGGTATATAAAATATAGCTGTACGTCTAATAAAACTCTAGAAACTTTAATTTTCATGTTTTTTGGCCATAACTCGAAATTTGGTTTTTCACTTAACGGCCTTTAAGTAAACGGACGGCAGTATAGTATATTTTAAACACTTATTAACAAAAAATATGACAACTAAAAAACGCTCACTGCCTTTTAGACACGTACAATTTTCAATGTCACATTAGCTTTCCGATAATAAGTCAGCTTAGTGTGCCTTACTGTGTTGTAGATAAGTATTTGAAGAAAACTGTCACTTAGTTTTCGTAAATGCCATTACAACTTTTTTAGTACAAATCACTAAATTACGTACTTATAAACTTATTTATCGGCCTTATACTGTCGTAATTTGATGTAACCGTTTTTTAGAAATTCAAAGTACCTGAAATATAAACTTGAAATAGACGGTTACAAACGCAAAGCCGTATTCTACTGTCGAAAAGTCACATAAACGTATTTAAGTATCGGAAAATCGCGAAAATGATGTAGTTAGCCGTGTTTCCAGATCTCAAATACTATCAAAGATACTATAAAAAAATGTGACCCAGACTGTTCGATAGAGAAAAATTTGCTCTTTCACATAGTATATATAACTCAAAATTGGCAAAATGTATAAGTCGACTGACGGCAGAACTATACCCATGCAAAAAATCACGTTTATCTGTTGCGGCGTGATTGAAGGACAAACTATCTATTTATCGTCCTTGGGGATAAAACGATAGAGAAAAATTTGCTCTTTCACATAGTATATATAACTCAAAATTGGCAAAATGTATAAGTCGACTGACGGCAGAACTATACCCATGCAAAAAATCACGTTTATCTGTTGCGGCGTGATTGAAGGACAAACTATCTATTTATCGTCCTTGGGGATAAAATTTTCAAAAACTGTGAACCACGTATTTCTTCAATACGTAATCACCAAAATTCCGAATACTTATTTTCATGGCTTTAACTTGAAAAATGACAGACTGTCATACAAAGTTTCAACCCCTATTTTACCCCTTTGGGGATGAAATTTTGTAGGTATAACTGTGACACACGTACTTCTTTATTTTTTATTGAAGACCAAAATAAGTAACTTAAAAAATATCTTGAGACTCATACAAACTTTCATCCCTTATTTCACCCGTTTGGGGGTCGAATTTTCAAAAGTGATGAAACATGTAGGTACTTCTCCATATTTAGGTAGCCGTTAGTAAGTAAGTAGTAGGTAAGTAAGTGATTGTTGAACGATTTTATTTATAAGATACTATCTGATGCCCGCGACTTCGTCCGCGTGGTCTAAGTATTTTTTTATTTACGCAGGAAATACCTACTTAATTTTCCGGGATAAAAAGCCTATGTCACTCTCCAGGTCTTCAACTAGGTACCTATAACCATGCCAAAAATCACGTCGATCCGTTGCTCCGTTGCGCCGTGATTGAAGGTCAAACGAACAAACCAATAAACCAACAAACAAACACACATTAGTATGATATATATAGATTGGATAAGTAAAATAAATAAAAAAACAAAAATGTTTCTTTAGTAGGTAAGTATGTACATTATCTAGGTAGCTAGGTAATAGCAAAGAATGGCTAATAGGTAGCTGACCCCACCCAGCCCTTGCTTATGCTTTGCGTTGATAGGTAGATCAGTCACTCAGTTCAAGATTTTTACACGTAGGTATACCTATTACTACCTTACTATGATTTATCAGACTGCCTACCTACCTTACTATGATTTGACTGCCTCGTTGGTCTAGTGGTTAGCATGTTCGACTGCGGCCGACGAGGTCCCGGGTTCGATTCCCGGGTCGGGCCGTAGCAAGTATTGGGGTTTTCTGACAAGAAATTCTCAGTACTAGCCCGGAGTATAGAAGTTGGCGGTGTTTCACCCCCGTGCCTCGGAGAGCACGTAAAGCCGTCGGTCCTGCGCCTGATCTCTCTCCGGTCGTGTCGGATTTTCCGTCCCATCGGGCTATGAGAGTAAAGGAACAGAGAGTGCACCTGTGTATGCGCACACACTTGTGCACTATAATATCTCCCGCGCAGATGGCTTATCTCTCTGGAGATAGGCCGCCGTGGCCGAAATTCGGTCGGGAGGACATTTTTCATTATTATGATTTATCAGCTCGTAAATGAAAGATGTTTCTAAAGTATGTTATAAAATATGTCTGAACACAAACTAGGTACGTACTTACCTACCTAGATCGGTTGATTTTCGTTGGTGTATTAGTTAGCATGTTGGACTGAGGATGGCGTAGTTCTGGGTTCAATTCCTGGTTCGGGCTTAAAAACTGATTTGGTTACCTTTATTTGCCTTTTTTACCCTTTTTTTCCTTTTTTTTGACAAGAAAGTTTCATTAGGTACTTACTTAGGTAATACTGGCCAGACTTTTAGCCTACGTGTTCCCGTGTATAGAATTATGTATTGATATGAACTTGGGTATATTCATAATTTAGCTAGTAAAAAAATTATGGGTACTTACTAGATACTTACGCGATATTCATATTTTTAATTACCTTGTTTGTGTGTTGTTTTATTTTAGGCATTGTTAAAAATAGTTCTGCTGCAGGAATAAACCCATATGGTTCCCCATCTCACAATAGATGGCGTTGTTTGATTTAGCACAATTTAAAAAAAGAAACGAAAAATACACAAGGAAAATAAAATATGTACCAGTTTTAATATAATGTCCAGCAGTGCTAAGATATGGAAAAAATCTTCCATTATCATTCATTCAGTAATTATTAGAATTCACTACTTTTTCAATATTTCATTTACGTCTGCCGTGTTGGCGCGAGAGCGTTTTGGCGGGAAAAATGGATACGTCCTCCCCGTCTGAAAGGCATCTGCCATCTACCGCCCGTCGCCCGCGCAACACCCGCTAGCATTATTTGGCCGAAATATGTGAATTTTCGTGGAAAATCGCCAAAAGTTAAAAAAATCACTGCTGAGTTTTTACCTTATAAATATTCTCTTAATTTTATGTAAGTTTCACTTTCGTGGGTCCTCAGGTAATAAAGTTAATAGACAATCATGTGCGAAGTTATTTATTTTATAATTGCTTGTATTAATCTAAATAATCAAAAAATTATAAAAAGGCCTCCACACAATTGAAGAGCATGAATCTAAGTATTGCATTACATTTTTTTTTCAAAATTATGTGATGTCATTTGAAGAAGAAAATAGATGTTCAATATCACGGAAATACGCTTGTAAAGCGTCATGAGCGTCTTAACAGACAGACGGACAACGATGTGATCCAATAAGGGTTCCCTTTTTCCTTTTGAGGAACAGAACCCCAAACCAATAAATCATGTCTTAGAAACGTAATATGCCATGAAAAGCATGTTAGTGGAGTTATTTCAGTCAAGTCTTAGTTTGCAGAAATAGCATACCTACTCGTAGTTCACAATAAGATGACAAGTGTTCGCACGACTGGAAGTAGGTAAAAGCGACCGTCAACCTTTTGATCTTGCCACCTTTCATCTTACGTAACCTAACCTTAATTTGGTTAGGGCATAGAGGTATAATAGGTATATTACCTCTATGGGTTTGGGTATGAGCCGCATAATATGGATTTATTGGATTAGCTGGGTTTATTTATTCACCTCAAAAATCCTTGAGGCATTGCCTATGAAATTATTTAAAAAAAAGTTAAGAAATCATACTGTTTGTCTACCGAAGCTAACATGGTTACACATATTACATATAACATGGTTACATAGCGCCGGGGTAACATACCTTTTTCTTTCTTTCTTTATATATTATGACTTATCTCGTTACGTCAAAAGTAGAGATAAAAGTAATATTTCTTATCTGTGGTATTTCTTTCTGTGAACCCTTGTATTTTTTTCTCATAATATGCCGGATTTTGTGCATGTCAGGGTAAACGAAAAATTAGCCGGCACCGACAACATCTCTTTCTCTCTCTGTGCGCATGCTAAGCCAGCAGATACCCGCGTTTTGTCTTGCCAAAAAGAAATATGCTCTAATAACAATATTGGGTATTCAGTCATTGATGAATAATTTTAGTAGGTACCTATTTCTATTTCGATGGTTACTTGTAGTTAAGTTCAATTATTTGGATGTTAAATTTAGTTGTGGTTCAGTATCTGTCAAGTATACAGTCCGAGTATATGGTATATAATCGGAAAGCAACAGTTGCTGTCAGCCTTGTGGCCTTCCGGAACCTCTCACTTGTACGACCTATAAGGTTTAGCAACCATTGTCTTTTACCTCATTTGGTTGACCCCAATTTGTTAGACACAATAAATCTTTATTTTATCTACTAAGTAAATGATGCCGCGCGGATTTAGGTTTTTGAAAAGCCCCAAGGGGACTGTTTTTCTCCCTTTCTCTCTTTTTCCCAGGGGGGAAAATAAAAAGAGTCCTACCTACTCTTACCACACTTCTATTGCCACTAGGGTGTACTTACTGTTTACAGTAGCCTACATCCTTCCCCGGGATGCAACCTATTTCTGTACCTTTAGTCAAAATCGGTTAGATAGAGAAATACCTACATAAATTCTTTATAGCCACACAAACATAAATATATTTCTGTACTTTTTAAGTGTTTACTCTAAAACACTTAAAAAGTACAGAAAACTAAGTGCGCAAGGGCGGTCTTATCACTAAAAGTGATCTCCTCCAGACAAGCCATTTCTTACGGATCAACCCACAGACACACTTTCGGATATAAACCTACCTAACAGGAGAGATCGACTGGCTGTTATATGAATGTGCACCTCAAACCACTGGTTCTAGTTTGAGATTTTGCATAATTAAAGAAACAGCTAGTTTTCCGACCTTTAATTCATCAAACACACACGCGTGCGCGTGCGTGAAGACACCCACACGTGATAGTAAATCAGCATAATATTACCATAATAATAATTAAGAATGAAAGGGCGAAAATTTACAAGAAATTCAACGGCGGTACAAATGGTTGTAGATAAAAAGCTAATGCTAAGTAATACCTAGACTCGAGAGCCCAACTATCGGTCTTATATTAAGACTCTCAAGCATATAGATGGCGCGAAACTTGAGAATGAATTCTTAACTGATGTCGGCTTATTAATACGGGCCTAATACTCGTAGCTCAGGCTACATAGGCAAGCTTTGTATGGGGACCCTAAAATAAAAAATGTAAAGCTGATTTTTGGCTGTTTTTTTTAGGGTCAATGTTTATTAGCCCCGTACTATAAAATCAAAACCGGCCAAGTGCGAGTCGGACTCGCGCATCGAGGGTTCCGTACAAACCTGTAGTAAGTTTTAAATTAAATGTTTTTTTAAAATATTTGAGTTGATTGAATGAAAGGTAAATTGCGGTTTACGATTTATGACGTATTAAAAAAAAACTACTTACTAGATCTCGTTCAAACCAATTTTCGGTGGAAGTTTGCATGGTAATGTACAACATATATTTTTTTTAGTTTTATCATTCTCTTATTTTAGAAGTTACGGGGGGGGGGACACACATTTTACCACTTTGGAAGTGTCTCTTGCGCAAACTATTCAGTTTAGAAAAAAATGATATTAGAAACCTCAATATCATTTTTGAAGACCTATCCATAGATACCCCACACCTATGGGTTAGATGAAAAAAAATTTTTTGAGTTTCAGTTCTAAGTATGGGGAACCCCAAAATATTTATAATTTTTTTTCTATTTTTGTAAGAAAATCTTAATGCGGTTTACAGAATACATCTACTTACCAAGTTTCAACAGTATAGCTCTTATAGTTTCGGAAAAAAGTGGCTGTGACATACAGACGGACAGACAGACAGACAGACAGACAGACAGACAGACAGACAGACAGACAGACAGACAGACAGACATGACGAATCTATAAGGGTTCCGTTTTTGCCAAATTTGGCTACGGAACCCTAAAAATCAAAATCAAAATGCTTTTTATTCAAATAAACTTTTACAAGTGCTTTTGAATCGTTAAGTGACTCTACCACTGGTTCGGAATGACATTCCTACCGAGAAAAACCAGCAAGAAACTCGGCGGTTGCTATTTTGAAAAAAAAAAATTTAAATTTTATTTCCTTTATAGCATTGCTGGAGCGAGTCAAATCCACGCTCTTTTGTCGTTTATGTAATCTTCAACGGTATAATAAGCTTTTTTCAGAAGCATACTTTTAATAGATTTCTTAAACTTGTGTAAAGGCAAAGTGTAAGGTCCAAGTGTACGTCTGCATGTTTTAAGAAATTTGCAGTTTCCCATCTCCCATCCTTTAATAAAAGGCATGCATCGTACGCCGTTCGACCAGTTCAAACTAACCCGAAATTTGCGGCCAGACTTCAAAGGATATCCCGACTCCAGACCAGTGCATACTGAATTAAAGCGGTTTGAACCGGATTTACTTCCTAGAATGTGGGGTGATAAAGTTTGTAATAGCAATTACGTACTGTACTAAGTACAGTTGAGCATCGCTAAACACAATTTTGCTGGGATATAGGAAAGATATAGAAGTAAGTACAATTAATTACTATCCACACTCTATGTATCTCTCTGCCCGTCTGCTACCATTTAACGACCCATCTTTTCAACCGATTTTGATGAAATTTGGTATAGAGATACGTTACATCCCGTGGAAGACATTTACATCCTGGATTATAAAGGAGTTCCCGCGGGAATCAAAAAACTTAATCCACGCGGACGAAGTCGCGGGTATCATCTAGTAAAACGTAATTTAAACGGTCAAGATTATCAAAGCCTGCGTTTTGTGTCAGGGTTTTCAAAATAAACTTCAAGGAAATAATGCTTCAAATTTTATTAGGGTTGGTAATGGATATGCAAGGGCTTACAAGACCCTGAAGTGGATCCGTGGCGTGTCTCACAAAGGTAAAGGGTCTAATCATCTAATGAATATTCATTTAACTACTTGTAGATAAGATACTAGTGGAAGTAACAAAGGCCGATGGTAAGAAAAAGTAAAAACGATAGAATAGGATTTAAACTACAGGAATAAATTACACAAAGGTTACTAAGGTCAGTAATAGTAATTCCCTGCTGAGGTTAAGGTGGCAACTGACTCTACAAACAATTAATTGATTTATAATTTGTACAATATGTGAAGGAAAAAATAATTAGTTCAGCCAAAGCAGACAAAATATCTATGTAGTAGGTACAGCGTGTAGCTTGCACGACACAGCTTGCGATATTCACGCCCGTGATGCAGTAATTCGCACCGACACAACACAACACCAACGCCGGCTGGGTTTTTTGCATTACCCTCTTGAAATATTACAAGTGGGTACTCTTGTAATTAATTATCTCACGATGTTTTCCTTCAGGGTTAGAGCAAGTGATGCTATTTTGATTAAAACGCATATAAATCCGAAACGTATATAAAATAAGAGGTGCGTGACCTGTTCTTTCCCTTGCTCCTCCCTCTCAAAGATTGTCTCTGTGAAATCACTCATATAAGAGACTGACTTTGCATGCAAAAGCATTAACTATGTTTTTAGGGTTCCGTACCAAAATGGTAAAATGGAACCCTTATGGTACCCTTTTGTTCTTATTTAAAAAGGGGGGAAAATCTGAGGGTTGAAATTTAAAAGTGAGATAACTGTACTGTGTGGAGTATCATAATATGAAAGGGTTTACTTTGTACATTCTAAAACAGATTTTCAATTATTTTTAGTTATAATAGTTTTTGATTTATCGGGGAAAATGTCTAAAAAAATACCGTTCCCCCCCCCCTTATCTCCGGAGTTTACCAATCGAAAAATTTTAAATAATTATGGTCAATAGGAATTTACGTATATTTTACAGGAAAACTCTAGCCAATGCTCTAACTAGCATAGTTTTTTTGATATTAACAATAAACCTCTACAAACAAAGTAAGTCTTGCGGTTCATTAACAAAGGTAATTATTTATTAATAATGGTACGGAACCCTTCGTGCGCGAGTCCGACTAGCACTTGCCCGGTTTTTTTTTCATGAAACCCATTTCCTGTTTTTGTGTGCAAATTAATAAATAAAAAGTATTTCACAACTAGGTGATGCCCGCGATTTCGTCCGCGTGGATAGAGGTTTTTTGGTTTCCGCGGGAACTTTTAATTTTACGGGATAAAAAGTAGCCTATGTGTTATTCCAGATAATAATCTATCTATGTGCCAAATTTCCTCTAGATCCGTTCATCCGTTCTGGCGTGATTGAGTAACAAACATCTATCCATCCCTACATTCATCCATCCAAACTTTCGCATTTATAATATTAGTATAGAAGTATAGATATAGATTCTGCTTCCAGTATTTAACCAACTAGTATTTCTTTAATAAATAAAATAAAGTTCGGAAATCGAAGCCCTATAATGTTTCGTACCACTATGCTAGAGGTCATAATTGCCACGACAAGTTTATTGATGTGATTCGTGAGAGAAACTGCGGGTCTTAACGTGTCGTATTATATAAATAGGTAATCAAGAGAGGTCGAGGTAAAGGAGGCCCGCAAAAGGCTTAGTAGTTAATTGGTGATCGTGACCGAAATTACAAGCCCAGTTTGGTAACAACTACTAAGTTTGATGCTCGCCCTAATAGAGCCTAGTTTACATTTATCGAGTGTTAGGGAGAGTCAACTCGCTCAAATACTAACCCATTTTATTAATTAGGTACTAGCTGATAGCTGATGCCCCCGACTACGTCCGCGTGGATGGAGGTTTCTTGGTTCCCGTGGGAATTCCTTAATTTTGTGTGTTCCAGATTGTGTGTATTTTGTTATTCCAGACTATAATCTATCTGTGTGCTAAATTTCATCCAAATGCGTTCAGCCGTTCGGGCGTGATTGAGTAACAAACATCCATACATCCATACATCCATCCATCCAAACTTTCGTATTTATAATATTATGTATAAATGGTTGTCTAATGTTGGACATAGTCCTTTTGTAGTAAACGCCACCACACACGGTCCTCAGCCTTTCTCAGCCAATTACTTTCCGCTACTTTCTTTA
This sequence comes from Erebia epiphron, assembly GCA_963932025.1. Taxonomy (NCBI): domain Eukaryota; kingdom Metazoa; phylum Arthropoda; class Insecta; order Lepidoptera; family Nymphalidae; genus Erebia; species Erebia epiphron. Next base: position 29,904,224 of record OZ009946.1, read on the forward strand.
TATCGTCACTCTATCTAGCTGGTTGGTGTCGCATCAAATCTTACTTGTACCTGATCTCCACTCTAGTAATTTTCAACTTCAACGGCAATTGACAAGCATAGCCCATTGCTACTTCAACTTGCAGATTAATCAAAATCAAAATCAAAATCAAAATCAAATATTTTATTCAAAATAGGTACCGTAGTACTCTTTTTGAAGGTCATAATACTAAACATTAAATTCATCAAAAAATAACTTATTGGTAATGACGTAGGTACATATACAAATTAAATCTTACCAAATATTTTCTTACATTATTCTAGTAGTACACATCTATGTCATAAAATTATAAAAATAATACAAAAAAATCAAAATCAAAATAGCAACGCAAAAATAAAATGACTATTAATATAACATACTGAATATAATTCTAATTATAATTCTATTGGAGTGTCCAAGCGTCTTTGTCCGTTAGGTAGTCGTCAAGACTATAATAGCCTTTTTTACTTAGGCCTTTTTTAATGTATTGTTTAAATCTCCCCTCCGGTAAACTTTGGACTTCTGTTGGAATTTTATTATAGTAACGGACACCACTGCCCAAAAACGATGCGCTGACTTTCTTTAATCTAAATCTATTGGTTTCTAATTTATTTTTGTAACGAGTGTTAATGTTATGCCGTTCAAAATTAGTTCTAAAGTTTTCTCTATTTTTGCGTACATACATAATGTTTTCGTATATATATTGACTCGCCACTGTCATAATATTACTGTCTTTAAATAGATTTCTTAGTGATTCACGTGGACCCAAGTTGTAAATAGCGCGAACTGCTCGTTTTTGTAATAAAAATATAGTCTTGATATCGGCTGCTCGACCCCAAAGCAAGATACCATACGACATCAGACTATGGAAGTAGCTAAAATAAACAATTTTAGCAGTGGATACATCCGTTAGCTGTCTAATTTTTCTAATAGCATACGCAGCTGAACTTAGTTTTTTAGAAAGCTTTCGGATATGACTTCCCCACTGAAGTTTACAGTCAATACCTATACCTAGAAATACTGTTTCGTCCACTAAAGCTAACTTGTCATGGCCTAAAATAATTTCAGTGTCCACCTGCCGAACGTTCGGGAGGGTAAATTTAATGCATTTAGTTTTTTTAGAATTTAGAAGCAAATTATTTGATGTGAACCAGCTCAGAACCTGAGACAGAGCAATGTTTACTTCGTGCATGTTATTTGTCTGTCTTTTAATTTTAAAAATAAGCGAAGTATCATCGGCAAACATTACAATATCTGAGAGTTTTTGAACCATATGGGGCAAATCATTAACTTATACTAAGAATATAAAAGGGCCTAATATAGATCCCTGAGGTACACCCATCCTAACCAGGGATCCTTCAGATATTACACCACCTATGTCTACCTTTTGCTGTCTATTGAGGAGATATGATTGTATTAGATCTCGTGCCTGATTTCTGATTCCGTAATACTGAAGTTTACGCATGAGAATTTGATGATCAACACAATCAAATGCTTTAGAGAGGTCACAAAATACGCCGATTGCGTCTTGAGACCTCTCCCATGCTTCAAATATACATTTGATAAGAGCAATGCCGGCATCCGTAGTGGATTTGCCTTTGGTAAAACCAAATTGTCGATTGTGTAAAATATTGTTAGCGTTAAAATATGAAAGTAACTGATTTAGCATAATCTTTTCAAACACTTTACTGAGCACTGGCAAGACAGACACTGGCCTAAAACACGCGGGATCTTCACTATCACCTGACTTAAATAACGGTACTAAGCGACTGATCTTCATCCAATCAGGAAAAACACCTTCGTCAACACACTTATTAAATAATTTTGTGAGATGAGGGGCCAAAACATGTATTACAGAATTAATGACATGCACAGACATGCCTGATATATCTTGTGTTTTTTTAATATTTAATGATTTAAAGGTTTTAACTAGAGTATGAGCATCTATGTGCACAAATTTAAAATTATCTTGGCATGCAGTAACATTTGAACTCAACAGCTCGAAAGCCATATCTGGGGAGGATTGTAATTGAGAAGTTATTTCTAGGGGTATATTAGTGAAATATTTCTCAAATATGTTAGCTATTTCATTCTTATTGTGAATTAAACTATCATCTATTTTTAAAACAAAATCCTTTTTTATACGCTTGGTCTTACCAGTTTCAGTGTTTACAATGTCCCAAACTGTTTTGGATTTATTTGATGATTTTTTTATCTTATTGCGAATCATATTCGATTTTGCATCTTGACAATCCTTTTTGAACTTTTTTGAGAAAGTTCTTACATGTTCTAAAAACTCGTCCGAAAAATTCCAAGCTTTTTCATCGTAGAGACTATAAAGAATGTCCCTATTATTACGGATTTCACAAGTTGCCCATTCATTGAATCCATTTTTTCTATTGCCAGTAACAGTTTTAATTGGAAATGCTATTTTAAATTCATCTTGTATAATATCGAAAAGTTTATAGCACCAGACGCTGTGGTCATTTGACAGGTCCATGGTGAGACGAGCTGCGAGATTTTGTTTAAATTTTTCAACTTGTTTTTGTGTTATGGGTCTGCAAACTATATTTTCTTTTACTTTTTTTTCTTCTATTACGAAAGTTATAAATTGACCACAGTGGTCCGACTTAAGACAATTAACTATAGCCTCATTATTATATTCACAATCACAGTAAATATTATCGAGGCAAGTGGCCGAATACGAAGTTATTCGTGTGGGTTCATTAAAAACATTGGTTAAATTAAAACAACTGAATAAATTAAATAATCTATCTTTAAGTGGAATAATCACGCAATTAATTTGCATGCTTAGGCATACGATAGGAGGCAGCAGCCAAACGAAGCCGGATGTGTTTCTTGGTATGCACGTTTCATGCGAATATGGACTTTAATACGTGTGTATAGACATTTTAATTTCCTTCACCACATGTAAAATAAAATGCGCTGCGGTGCGATTCGATGTGGCTGGCGCGTTTGATGCTAAAGTGCTATTGTGAAAGGATCCTTAACGAGTAAACTGCTAATAAATAAACTATTGTTTAACTTGCTTAGTGTAAAGAAGGCTTAATGATTGTTCTCGCTATTCTTTGCCGAAGTAACTTTTCTAATGGAGGTTAAGCTGCGATGCCCTTCGTGTTCTCAGCGAGAATTATGGGGTCAAAATATTCTGGACGGGCACTGGCATTAGGCTTTATAAAGGCTTAAGTGAACTTTTACCTAAAAATACGCGCTGAATTGAGAACCTCCTCCTTTTTTGGAAGTCAGTTAAAAATTATAGCAGACACAGGAAAAATAATTGAAGAAAATCTTCCTAATGGATGTGGTGAAACGAACGAACAGCTGATGTGATTAAATAAAATCATTGTTTTTTTATAAATATGGTAAACTACATAATATATCAATGTAAACTTTCTGAAAGTCAAAGTTTGATAGGTAATTTAACATCAACTTAATAAACACTAAAACTACTAGTTTGCCAAACGCTCCCTACTCTGAGAAAATAAAAAAAAACAATAAAGAAAGCAGTAGAAATCCATACTAATATTATAAATGCGAAAGTCTGTCTGTCTGTCTTTCTACTACGCTTTCACAACCCATCTTTTCAACCGATTTTGATAAAATTTGGTAAAGAAATAGGCTTTTTATCCCGGAAAATTTAGGAGTTTCCGCAGGAGTATAAAACTTAAGGAGTAATCCACGCGGACGAACTTCTACATCATCTATGTAGTAAATATAATATAATTATTTACTTATTTGTACCAAAAGAATGCAGTTTACTCCTTAGTCCTTACGAACGAAATGTACCATGGAAACATAAAGTAAATAACTTGACGGAAATAGTTTTATTTTTCCCCATAAATTTTCATACCCCGGGCTTTTATATGAAAATCGAATCTTATAGAGGTAAACTCCAAAAATCTCTGCATTGTGTCCCATAACACGTCATACTTTAGCCATTGACTGAGATCTCACCTGATGGTAACTTGACCAAGTTCAAAGGTCACCTAGGTACAAAGAATTTAATTTGTCCCTATAAATAAGTCCAGAAATGTCCAAGTTAAGTGTGGGTACGGTAGATAAGGTCGAGTAAAGCTCTTGGGAGATGTAGGCTTGATGTCAGATCAAAATGTCACTAGGGGATTGATACCTATAAGCTGACAATGAAGTGTAATTTATAATAATGAGAAAAGGTTTTCTTGGCAAAAAAGGTGTCTCTTTTATATTTTTTTATGGAATCTCTTGTAAACCATATATTTTTAAGTAAGGTAAATAGAAATAGCAATGTTGTATTTTGTCTAATGTTAATGTTCTTTGTCTGCAATCTCGCTCGGTGGTAAATTGACCAAGTTAAACTCGGGTTACTTAGGTAGGTTCATAGATTTAGGATTGGTCTCGCACCAATCCTAAATCTATGGGAAGGTTTGGTCACTTAGATACATAGAATTGAACTTTTCTCTATAATTATGTCCAGAAATGTCTAATATGAGTTTGGGATGGAAGATAAGGTCGAGTAGAGCTCTTGGGAGATGTAGGCTTGATGTGAAATCAAAATGTCACTAGGGGATTGATACCTATAAGCTGACAATGAAATGTAATTTATAAAAATGAGAAAAGGTTTTTTGGTAAAAAACTAGTGAAACCAAATTATATTTCAAAATACGGCACACAGAAATAACAATATTGTATTTTATCCAATCCATTCTAATATTATAAATGCCGAAGTCTGTCTGTCTGTCTGCTACGCTTTAACGGCCCATCTCGATGACCTTGGATTGATATGTACTGTTTTATACCTACTAGCTGGTGTTCGTCGACTAACTGAACCTTTTTTGTGTGGATTAGACGCAACGGAATTATTTTTAAGTTGTGAAATAGGCTTGCGTTTGACGACAATCATGCTTAGTATAAAGCAATGATGAGGTCTAGGTTGGAAGGCGCTTGCCTAGAAGATGCTTATTCACTCTTGCCTTGAAGGTACCTAAGTTATACGTGGCAGGAAACATGCCAATTTTTTTGGCTAAATCCAAGCGGAAAAAGACGTGGGCACTATCTACTAGATAAATATTAATTCAAGCAACATTTTCACGTTGTATTTTACTATTTGCATTGCTCTTTCTATGCTGTGAGCCCACAATGTTTTTCCAATTGCCAAAATAATAATTATTCTTTTGTCATTCGAAACTAAAACCAAACAACGAACAATAACACACTATACTTTGAGTAAATATCGATAAATTGGTTAAACAGCGTCCAAATAAATATCAAAGAGGTGTGCGCAGGGTTGTCACACTGTAAAAATATTTTGAATAATAATAAAAAAATATAAACAACAATATTTTTTCAGGAGTAAGAACCAGAGGTGGAATCATGTAAGGATTGTCGATCGAATCGTTAAAGTTCTGCTTCAAAGTAAAATAAACCATAACAGCATTAGATTAGAGCTCAATTTCGTATATCCATTCTCATACGATTAGGTATGTACGATACCATAAACGTATGAGAATGGATACACGAAATTGAGCTCTAATTCAATGCTGTTATGGTTTATTTTACTTTGAAGCCGAACTTTAACGATTTGATCGACAATCCTTACATGATTCTACCTCAGGAAGGTCACATTGGCCTTTTATCGCGATTGGAGTTCCCACGTGATTTTTATAAAACGCGCACAAAGTCATGGACGTCGCCGCGCGTATAGACGCTGTGCCTTCGTTGTTAACCGGCATAAAACAATATTTTATCACGTCATATTATAGTATGTAGGATTTTAAACAAATATGTTTTTGCAGTTTTGCATTTAAACCGAATTGTTTTGTTTTCCTATGCATGCCAGCTGCGTCAATACACACCGTATCGCATCGAATGGAGATTGTTTTTAGTTTTATCTGATTAATAATTGCCCATAATGTTATATTGGCTATAAATAAATTATTCTATCAATAATAAAACTTTGTATTGAGCTATTATGTAATTTCCATAAAATAATATCAATAGCCTGCAATTGACTGCCTCGTTGGTCTAGTGGTTAGCATGTTTGACTGCGGCTGACGAGGTCCCGGGTTCGAGTCCCGGGTCGGGCCATATTAAGTGTTGGGTTTTTCTGTCTAGAAATTCTCAGTACTAGCCCGGAGTTAGGAACTTGGCGGTGTTTCACCCCCGTGCCTCGGAGAGCACGTTAAGCCGTCGGTCCCGGTTATTATCACTAACATGATAATAGTCGTTAAAGCCCGCCAACCCGCAATGGAGCAGCGTGGTGGGTCTAAGCTCTAATTCCCTCTCTTCTATGAGAGTGGAGGCCTGTGCCCAGCAGTAGGACGTTAATGGGCTGTAGTGGTGGTGGTGGAATATCAATCCACCACCACCACTACAGCCTATTAACGTCCCAATCTATATCAATAGATAGATATAATGTGAACTTTTCAAAGTTGTTGTGAAGGAAAACATCTTCAGCAAACCTGCATGCCTTAGAGTTCTCCATAAGTCCGTTAATGTCCACAATCAACAGTCCACCATAAATGAAAATATTGTTTGGCAAAGGTCGAATATTGGGGCATTGCTTAAGGGTTAATTAAACAGATACTTAGATGTAAAAAACGAAAACTAAAATTCTAATTGTTTAAGGAACAAGTTATTAAAGCCTGTGCTTTTAAAGCTTCTAACAGACAAGACAAATCAAATAAAACCAAACTCGATGGGGTTGCGTCGTTTTATTACAATGTTCCCATAGCCGCCTCCATCATCAGGTCAGTTCCATATCATAAGAATATTGTATTCTTATCCGATTTACAGTTCGCGCGCGAGTTGAATGCAGAGCTAATGTATGGTGACATATACAAAAATTCTGCATTCAACTCGCTCGCGTACTATACCTACTTATACATGCAAATTTTCTGCTCAACCTGAAACCGGCGAGTGAGTCAAACTGTAACTTGAAAGATTTTATTTCAGACACCGGGACAGATGACATTCGCTTGTTTATTATTTTCACAGTCTGTGAAAATAATAAACAAGCGAAGCCGCAGTATAAGACTAAATAAAGATAAAAATAGCTTTTAACTGAAAACAAAACTCAAATACAAAGTTTACACAAAACTTTGCCCACCGTTACCCAACCGTTACACATAAGTTACCTGACTCACGTAAGGGTGCGTTCACACTTGTACGGAGCGGCAAAAATTAAAATTCTGTATTCAATAGATGTAGATAACTTCAGCTTATCGAAATCAAAACATTAAACATTGGAACTCAACAATGGTAACATACCTGATTAGCATCGTAGGACGAATAGAAATAGTTTTTTAGCGAAAAAAGTTCTACTAAATTAAATAATTAGCTACGGTTTATTGGGATTGATGATTTAAGTAGTAAGTACCCTTCAGAGATCTGTATCATTATTGAGTTTAAATTAATCTCAATAATATTATGAGAAGCGATTAACAATGTATCTACTGCTTAAATCAAATCTAATACTCCATGATTATATTTATACTGTGACATACCAATGTATTTTGGATAAGTTAACTTTTAATTAAACTTATTAAAATCTGTAGGGCAAGCTTAATAATTTGAGAGCTTATTAACTCTAACGATTTGCATTGTAATAAACATACGTACGTTGTACTGTAACCAACCTGACGGGGTCCCTAAGCATCTACACCTCTCTCTACTTATAAAATTCAATATTTCTTTAAAATGGCACGTGATACATCTAGCAGTAAGACCCTCACAACATTGCTGTGTCCATAATAAACCAAGATCTTTTAGAGTTTCGGAAGCCTCGAATTCAATCAACCCAACGACTAAGTTATACACAGATTTAAATGTAATTCAGCTTACTTAAAACAGGCATTAAGTAACGTGATCGCGAAGAGATAAATCTCTTCGGGATATTTACGAACTAACCCAAGTGGTAGCACCTTCCTTTTATAACATTTTACAAAGAAAAGGAAGATGCTTTGTATGGCATCATTTATATTTCTAAAAAATAAATGATGGCTGGCTAGCTCCTCCCCGCCACCAGCTTCTTCATAGTTTTTTCCCTCCTTCATTACCCCAAGAGGCACATTAATACATGGACTAATACATCTCTAAGAATACCAAAAGTCAACAGCCCCCCCCTTTAACCACTTGGACATCTATCGCGAAGGCCAGCGTAATGTATGTACGAGCATATTTTAGAGTGGTGCGTTCCACTTATGTCAGCGTATAGCTGGATAATTGCATTTTTAGAGTGGTGCACCCCCACATATACCTGTAATAGGTTTCAAGGATACACCGGACGCACTGTAGGGTCGTTCGTCGCAACGTAACAGAGCCACAGGCGTGATGCACCCTTCAGTAATAGTATGTTATACCAAATACAGCGCGGAAACACCATGGGTGATAGAATGTCGTTTGTGCGTAACATGGTTTTTAGCCAATGTGCCGCAGCATACTAGGTCGTAAAGCTATGCTTTTACAAGTAACATGGGTTGTGAATCCATGAAACTATGAAGTGTCGAGTCTGAACAAGCGTAGTGCAAAATGTAGTAAGATATCAGGCGCAACGTACGCATAATCCAGCCTTCGGCAATAATAAGCAGCGTCCTTCCAACCATGGTCAGTTATCGTTCGAGTATTGCGAACGACGTACGTAATTTAGATAAGTAGATCGCAAGGTAAAGTCAGACGTACTGCGGAACGTAGAAGTATACTCGAACTGCACTGCGCTCAGAAAGCAAGCTCTCTGATTCAACAACAAACCAATCCTACCTGAACGTCCAACTAGGTAGACATCCAGACAGAACCAGCCGTGCTGAGACATCGTCAAAACGAGACACTGTACGCCCCACAGGACTGCCCCGACCTGCGATAATAATTGGTTTAGTAAATATGTTGTAGTTATGGTATGTATATAAATCCACCAAAGGTAGATACGATTTCATCGGATGCTCTCAAGCTAGGTCCGCTAAGGGTCCTCACATTAGACAGCATCCAATAACACAGTGCGTTCAAACGATCTATTGCAAATATACCTGCTCAATATATTAATTTTATGTATCGCCCAACTTCTCTTACCAGAACGAAACAACATGTTACCAACGACGCGACAGCGAACGCAAGAGCTCCATACACCACCGCCATACCCACCCTTGGCGAGCGGTCGGACCGACGGGAAACTTCTCCGTAAGCTTCTAGTCGCGCCTCATTAGATTATTACACACTACCATACTATACTACCATTCTATTATCGTTTTAATATTATTTTACTATTATTTTATTATTATTTTATTATATATATATTTATATTATATATGTGTATATATATTATATAAATATATATAACCAATTTTCCACTGAATAGTAAGAAGGTACGTAATAGTTACAGTACGTACTTATAATTTTGTCAAACAGCCATTTCGAATTGTTTAGAGAGTTAAGATAATATTTAATGCTTTTCAATTTGCAAGCATCTATTAACTGACTCCTTAAACAGTTTGAATTGGCCCTTTGACGAACGTAAGAAATAGGTAGGTAGGTAAGCTCTAAAATGGACTTCCTTGTACAACTGTGCTACGGATTACATGACAATAATTGCCACACTGTACCGAATATTGAATCGAATATACTCGACCGAACATGTGTGGATGCACCTCAAGTCACCCCGTTACCCGCAGGGCTAGCGGGTGTAAATATCGGATGAGGTTGAGTTCTGATGTTACCTCTCGAATACCTACTTGTTTTGTTAACCGCAATGTTTCGGGTGTTCAAATAAATACCTTAACAATTTTACCTACCTTTTCTGTCGCATTCCATATAATCAAGGATACTTTGGGAATATTCCGTCAACTCTGATTATATACAATTTATAAATGTATGCTCATACTATAGAATTATTTAGAATATATTATTAAGGCCCTGTTTCATTATCGCCAAGTAAACCTTATCTGACGAATAATTTTGATGTCTTAATTAACAGATATAAGGGAATTCTGTCTAAATTTCATAATTTTATTTTGGTCAGTTAAAGTTTACTTGACAATCGTAAAATAGACCGTTAGTATATTATATTCATACAACTAGCTGATACCCGCGACTTCGTCCACATGAGTTGACGTATTTTGGTTTCCGCGGGAACTCCATGTGTTATTCCAGACTATACCAAATCTTTCTCTGTGCCAAATTTCATCAGTATCTGTTCAGCCGTTCTGGCGTGATTGTGTAACAAACATCCATCCATCCATACTTTGTCTCTCTCTCTCTCTCCGCCCCGCGCTAGGCGCTAAGTCGAAGTCGGGCGAGAAAAGCTCTAGATTGGATTCTAGAAAATTCATAGGTCTATAAAACATTTACAAAGGTTAAGTGCCTCTTAAACTAGATAATGTAAGATGACTTGCCAAATCTTTCGCAAGAGATGAACCCAGCATCTGGCCGGAAGCCAAATTCCTTCGTCACCTATCTCTGAACTTTACGACTCTTTATTTCCGGCTGCCGTAAAAGCCTTATGCCTTCATAAAGTTAGTTGAAAAATAATCGCCATAACGATTTGTGTAATGTGCTTTTCGCTTGGGAATTTGGTTCAGTACCTCATAATGTAAACACGGAATTTTTATAGGATCACTTTGCTGTCCACATTTCTGTCTTTGTGTCAATGCCCTTTTAGAACAAGGTTCTCTTTGGCACAATAAAACGCGGGGATCTAGGTTGGAAAAATCGTACGTTACAACAAACGTAAAATTCATCTCTCCCTCTTTACCTAACCTGTTCCTTGTTAGAATGTTCTTGGGTTATTGAACAGAGGTTCCTTTTATAATGTAGACAAAAATAAGGCTGTCGAATCGGGCTCTCGCTATATAGTGCCCCTAAGATGACTTGAGAGTTTAAATACTCTTAATCGAGTCGTATGCGGCAGGACGTGGGAACCCACCGCATTATTATCCCGACAAAATTCCTACCATTAAGTGATTAATGGAAAGAGGACACGACTCTCAGTAATGAGGAATACGACGCAGAGAGAGAGAGAAAAGAGATATTCGTAAAGCTGCACTCTCAAGCAAAGCCTATCCTTAGATTTGAAATAACTGAAAATTTAACGTGAATGTCATTTCCATTCAGTCCTGTACCTACTGAGCTCAACCAAGTTACGTAATCTATTGTAACTAAAGCACTAACTTACTGATCCGTCCCTAATGGAAAATGCCACATAAATTTGCTTCACATTTTACGCTTGTCAAATCGGGTAAAAATTAAAAATACGTAAATCCATTAAAGAAAAATTTTGTTTTGGTTTTTGGGGGAGGTTAAAATACCTTAAGACTTCTCCCTTAAATGGATGTAAGTATTAAAACAACCTCCCCTTTGCCTCTAGATTAGTAGTGCGATTCTGTAAGAATAAATAAATCTATACGAATATTATATAAATTAGTGTCTGTAGATACAGACAGACAGGAAGACGGACAGGCAGACGGACACACACTTTCGCATGTTTAATTAATTATGGATTATATGATTTTGCGGCTCAACTATAGTACACTACTCGTGGAGTTGGATGTTCATATTTTTTTTACAGAAAGACCTTGATGTGGTAACCCTTGCACTAAAATATTTTACTTCGATTTCTAATACTTTTCGAGAATTTTTTTTTTGGAAATCGCAAAATTTCACCTGTTAGCTAATCATACACACTGTTAGAAAATCATATTCCTAACAGTACACTACACTATAAATTTCATACCACAATATGTAGATCAGTAAATTGCGTAGTACGCAACTACAAGGTCAGAAGTGTTCTCACGTCTAACGAACGATAACTCCAAAATTCATTTCTGAGGAATAAGAAATAACTGAGTAAAGAAAAGGGAATATACTGAGGACTCAATAGCGAATGGAACAAAAAGGTTGAACGAAGGATAAATTAAATTCCGTATTCAGTGACAACTATTGCCTTTTATATTTTCACGTACAAAGTGCTTTGATTTTATATATTTCTGTAGACTAGATATACAAGCTTTTACCCGTGAATGTAATACGTAGGTAGATAGAGATCACTTTAGTGATAAGCTCGATTTTATTGTTTGTTATTTTGTAATTATTTCCTTTGTTCATTATGTCCTTTTTATCGCAATAAAATAGTTCATAATAATTATTGACGTAGCGCCTAAACATGTAGACTTTCTCTAAAGCTTTTTGGCAGCTGTTTTGACGGTGGACTCTACATTTTCCGAAAATGAGGTTGGGGACCTTTTTCAGAAAAACAGGTCAAGTGCGAGTTAGATTCGCTCACAAAGGGTTTCATACCACCACTCAATAATTATAAATTATTTTAGTAAATAAGAATATGTCATAAGGACACGTTATCAGCTGTGAAATAACTGGCTTACATATTATGGCGTTAAACTGGTAGCGCCTGACAAACAATTAGACACCTTATGATTACGGAACCGTAATTATCGATTCTCGGAATTTTTCCTATACTTGTGCTGTGACACGTTGCTCCTTGCCAAATTTCATCATTCTACGTCAACGGGAAGTACCTAGTTAGGTATAGGTTTCGATTTATTGGCGAGTGTCAAAATATGCGGCACCCACAACACAGTGAAACCGTAAAAACTGACGTACCATACCGTGAATAGGTATAATTCGGTCGAGTACTTACAGTGCAGAGTAGGAAAATGAGTAGGTAAAACACTCGTTGAGTCGGCTTTGTATAACAATATACTCGTATAAGCACTCCACACTACTTAGCATTCTCGTGAACATGATACAAACACGGTAACACAATTAACAATTAGATTTCTCTCTCAGAGCGTAATTATTTCGCGAGCAGATTACCAAATACGGGGCGTTTCTGTATATAGTTTCCTGTTTTGTTCGTTATTATATAAATAATAATATCTAGCTAAATTAATAAGGTTTCGCATTTAATTGCTCATTTATCACTATAAAAACAGTATATTCAATACATTCCAAAGGCGAAAGATTTATGCTTTTCAGCCTTCAGGGTTCAAAAGGGAAAAAGGGACCAATGAAAGAACTAGAACTTTAATTCGATATAATCCGCCACAGTAAGTAAATCTAAGTAGGTATGTGGTAATGTGTGTATCTTGAACTTGCAGCCTGCGACACTCACGGCACTACACAAATCTTCCAAATAAATTATTCTCAATGTACGTTTGTACACCGGAGCATCTTCAGGAGATGTTGACTCGACAATGCACGATTGCTGTAAATCAAGCAGTAATGGTGGTGTCAGCATCGGGTAGATAGGTATAACGGTAACAAACATGGAGGTAATATATAACTCTATGGTAACAAAGTTGTTAAATTGTAGGTATCTCGGAAGATTTTGTCTCATGTAATACTTGCTTGTAATGACAGCTATTGATTAATACCTACAGGTGATGGGTGTTAAAGTGGCTGCCATAGAGGTAATATAACGCTATGTTGGCTGCTATTTCGAAAAAATAAAAATGGCGGTACGGTGGGTATAGGCCAAAATATTCAAACCACTTTAAATAATTTTGATAAATTAGGTAAAATATAATATATATCTTAAAAAATAATATTATTATCTTAATTACATGTGCAGTAAATGGTTATTCAACAGATTATAATAATAGTAATATAGTATTACTATTATTATATATAAGTAATACTAGTATATATTTAATTTTAACATACAACTTAATGGAAGCACGCAATTACTATTAGAATTTGTTATTCGCACATTTACACGTGAATACAATGGATGTTACAATTTGCATAACGTTACATAGTTTTACCGATTTTCTTGTGTTCGTTTTATATCGATGTATTATTAATACATCATTTTTTCTTGTACTAAGTCTTGTATTATATAATTGCCTGAAAAGCTAATAATGTTCTTGTATTTAATACAAAACTTTGTTCTGATTGATACAATATATATTTATAAAAAGATTTGTCTCCCAAGTCTTATGAAAAATCAGTAACTGAAAAATCAACGCATAGCCTAAATCTCTCAGTTCAGAAAATTGAAATTCTTGATAAGCTTATATTTTTATAACGTAAAAATAATAATAATAATAATTTTTATTTATTTCAAGTGAGAGGACTCATAAATTTTAACAAATTTTTAACAATTAATTATTAAGCTCACAGAGAAAGGATTTCCGGAACCATACACAGATATTACCTAAGTAGGGGTTTTAGGGCGTAATTTTTTAAGTTATAGCTACGGAATGTAGTGTGCCAGTAGTGTGGCTTCTGAAAAGTCCCGTTTCCTTCGCCGGGATGCAATCTACTTCTGGAACTTTCGTCAAAATCGGTTGAGCAGATTGGCCGTGTAAACGTAACAGACAGACATATAGACGGACGGACAGACAGACAGACACTCTTTAGCATTTAAAACGATGCTTCTTAATAGTGCTGGCATAACTTTGCAAGACAAACGATAGTTTACTTCCTGTAAATGTGTCGATACAGTATTGATGTTTGAGAAGAAAGTGATTTACACATTGCCGTCTCCCAGGTACCACCGCGCCAATTTGTTGCGTCACCTTTTATGGTTAGGGATGTGACTTTTTAGATATTTATCGATATTTTTATGGAATCAATTAAAAAAACGACTGTTCTATAACGAAGTTAAAAGGAAAACTATCACAGCTAAGTAGACTTTACAAGTTAACGAGTAATAGTAGAGCAACTTATAAAAATGTTTGCATATTTAAACGGGTAACTACGGTTTTACTTAGTCTTCTCGGCACTCTGAGCATCATAAATACCTACTTCTGGATTGTCTCTTACAAAAAAATATATATTTATTTATTTATTTAGGCGTTATTAGCGACTTAACGAATGTATTTTTCCTATCAGATAGAATTCGATTAAGCCAAAACGCCTTAAACGACTAAGTATTCCAGAAACTCGATGTTAAAATAGTCATTATGTCAAAATTACTAAAAATTATCGATAGCACAATATTCCTCCATCCCTATTCAATCGATTGTCAAGCCAAGTAGCGGGTGTTCGGTAGGCTTTCATTTATATAACGCATTTCTTATCTCCTCTCAAGAGCTGTCGGCTTCAGTCGCCGAACGGGACGATCTGAATTCACGCTCCAAATGAGAGGGTGAAGCCGATTGTACACCTATTGTGTGCAACCCTTTTGTTAGATTGAGACTGGAAATTGTTATTTGAGCGATTTGTTCTGACAACGCGGCAGGCTGTCACCGTAATGGGACGCGATTACGTGACCATCTTGTTATCGTCGTTTTAGAAGTAGATACCCCTACCCTTACGCAGTCGAAATTCCTCGGATTCGTACGAAACGATTTGCTTCCTCCTTATTAATCCGAAACGCTAGGATATGGAATGCCCTTCCGGCTTCCGTTTTCCCCTCCTCTTATAATATAGGTTCCTCCAAATCAAGAGTGAAGCTTCTTCTAGGCAAGCGCGCTCCACCTTAGGCTGCATCACCACTTGCAAGCGAGCTTGATTGCAGCCAAGCGCTAGCCTATATATTTAAACGAGGCAGTTGGCAACTGCCTCGTTGGTCTAGTGGTTAGCATCTTCGACTGCGGCCGACGAGGTCCCGGGTTTGAGTCCCGGGTCGGGCCATAACAAGTGTTGGGTTTTTCTGGCAAAAAATTCTCAGTACAAGCCCGGAGTTAGGAAGTTGGCGGTGTTTCACCCCCGTGCCTCGGAGAGCACTTTAAGCCGTCGGTCCTGCGCCTGACCTCTCACCGGTCGTGTCGGATTTTCCGTCCCAACGGGCTTTGAGAGTAAAGGAACAGAGAGTGCACCTGTGTGTGTATGCACTATAATATCTCCCGGGAGATATAATAGTGCATACACACGTACATACATACTCTCTGGACATAGGCCGCCGTGGCCGAAATTCGGTCGGGAGGACATTATATATTTTAAAAAAAACATTGAATACATTACATTTGAAGGATTTAATAATATTACCCGTACCACGTGTACCAAAGTGCTGGAATGGCGACCTCTTTAGATTGTTGTGATTTGAAAATTCGGTGAAACGAAAAAGCGACACCAAAAAGAGACAAACATAATCTTAATAGGATTTAGCCTGCGGGAGAATGAGATAGAATACAAGTTATATTTATCTCATTCTCTCGTAGGCTAGTTTGAAGTTTCACTTCTGCCGTGTGTGAATATTGCACACACATACTATTTTCAAAATCAATATTAAATTTGTTTTCCGCAGCGTAGCAGGAATTTTGGACTAATTGTACTTTTTAGTTCACAGTCTAGTTAACAGCTAGACCCTTTTGTATTTCGCAGCGAGAATCCCGTGAGAATTTAAAAGTACATTAGAGTAAATTCCTTTTAGTTAATTAATTCAGGTCTCTGTGACTCGATGTTTTTGCTCTTTTGGTACAAATAATGCAACGGAATGGACTTTGCTGTGGGGCTAAACTGTTTTAGCTGTAGTAATTATTTTGCTGCTAACTACTTTTTAGTGTGACTTTTATCGCATAGTGGGTTAGTAATTCAATGTATTTTTTATTACTTGTGACACTTATGGTATGTCACGAACTCACGACTCTAGCACATATCCCTTCCCCATCCTCCCTTGCAACCCTATTTATAAGGGACACAAGGAATATCAGTGAAGCCTCGGCCTCGGCCCGCCGACCCGCATTGGAGCAGCGTGGTGGGTCTAAGCTCTAATACCCTCTCTCCTATGAAAGTGGAGGCCTGTACCCAGCAGTGGGACGATGATGCACTGTAGTGGTGATATCCTATTGCCCTAGTGGTTAAGACACCCAACCTCCTGTCCTGGTCGCGGGTTTGATCCCCGGGCACGCACGTCCAACTTTTCGAAGCTATGTACGTTGTAAGAAATTAAATAAAAAATGAAAGGGGATAAATAATTTGTGTAAATCTAGCAACAAGAAACAGTAAAGCTTTCATTTATTTATTTAAATATCACTTAAACTGCTCGTCGCCCGAGAGTTCTTCATAATGTTTTCGAAGGTGTATGAAGTCTGCCAATCCGCACTTGGCCAGCATAGTGGAGTAAGGCCAAACCCTTCTCATTCCGAGAGGCGACTCGTGCTCAGTAGTGAGCTGGCAATCCTATAAAAAAAATAAAAAAAAAATATTATAAAATTAAAAAGTAAGTAATTTGAATACAAGTATAAACTACAAATTTAAAACAACCCCCGACATAACACGGAAGTAACAGATTAAGAAAAAAGTTAATGACCTTCAGATGCTAATAAGCAGATTTTCATGAAACATGGCTAAGAACACTCGGGATAAAATTAATTATCTATGCCACAAAAAAAACTAAACGAAAATCGGTCCATCCGTTTGGGCGCTACGATACCACAGACAGATACACAAACAGACACGTTAAACTTATAACACCCCTCTCTTTTGGCGTTGGGGGTTAAAAACATAACTGAATTTGAATGTAAGGTGCGTGAGAACCTGTTGCACTTTTTTCTTGAGCTTGACTTTAGAAAGATTCCTTATCAGGTCTTGTCTATACCCATATAGAATTTGAACTACAACATTATTTTCTAATTTCATCAGTTGCAACGGATTTATATCAAAAAAACAATAACTCGCAAACAATTTCGCCTATTATGAGGATGCCTTCCAGACAATACATCACAGGCACAACAATTCCTATAATATAATCGTAGCAAAACATCTGACTCGTGACCTTATTTCTAAAATAATAAAGTTCATTTCAGCAAATCACACAGTAATAAGAGGAATTGCGTAACAAAACAAACGGATGCGAGGAACGTAATTTTTCAGGCACCCGCAGACAATTTATACAGCAAAAGGAAAGTCAAAATACCAGACCTTTAAGGATTATTTTCAGGGATAGAGTAATTTCGTTCCGCGCTGTTGGATTTGTTGAGAATAAGGGGTTTTGTGGCACAATAGGATCGCAAATCAGATAGATAAAATTTCGATGGCTAATGAAAGATACGATACGGCGGTAAACTGTTTCTATAACTAAAAATAAACTCTAGGAAAAACTAAGGAACCTGGGTTCTGTCTTGCGTTGTGCTGCGCTTTCTAGTTCTTTTGGTAACTCATAGCGAAGTAGTCATTCAAAAATAATTGGAATGTATATCTAACAATTGAATCGTCCAAAACATCAATATCATACTGCAATGCAATGCAAATATTTGCGCAATGATTATTATTGCGAAACAGGGCGGCAGTGCTGAGCCCGTCAACCCGCATTGGAGCAGCGTGGTCTTGGTGGGTCTAAGCTCTAATTCCCACTCTCCTATGAGACTGGAGGCCTGTGCCCAGCTGTGGGACGTTAATGGGCTGTAGTGGGAGGGCGGCAGTAAGGCTTGGAGCGCATTTGGGTATTCAATTAATATAAAAAATTCTTTTTAAACAACCGACTTCAAACTCCCGCGCCAACTTTACAACAACAAGCACACGCTATACAAAGTACTTATTTTATTGTTGATATTTTAAAAACCGCTCGACCGATTTCGATAAAATTTATATGGAACCACATAGGAAGTATGCCCTTTCAAATAAAAAAAGAATCATCCAAATCGGTTTACCCAGTCAAAAGATCTGAGGTAAAAAACAAATAAAAAAAAAGAACAAATACAGTCGAATTGAGAACCTCCTCCTTTTTTAATATATTCGAAAATAAAGAATAATTATCCCCGCTAATCTTTATAGATTATCCCAGAAATAAGAGTTAGTCTAAGATGGTAGCGGGCTAATCTGTTAAATTAAATCCATACCCCTAGTCAGTTTCTACACGGCGTCGTACCGGAATTCTGAATTGCTTGGCGGTACGTCTTTACCACTAGGAGGAAACGACACATACTGGACAGAAACTACCAGATAAACCCAGAGATAAACAAGGATCCGAAACAGAACAGAGATGCAATAGAAATATACACTGATGGATCCAAAACCAAAACAGGCACCGGGGCTGGAACCTACTGCCAGGAACTAAAAATAAGAATAAGCCAGGCACTCGGTAAGGACAACTCCGTTTTCCAGGCTGAATGTGTGGGCATCACAACCGCGGCCATGGCAATGGTCAACAGACAGGTAACGAACTTCAAAATTAACATTAACTCAGACAGCCAGGCCGTCCTCAAGGCCCTGGCCAGCTCCTCGACTACCTCCCAACTCATACAGGACTGTCACAAAGCCCTGGAAACACTCGCCGCTTCCAATGAAATCACCGTTCGGTGGATCAAAGGACACGACGGGGATCCAGGTAACGAAGTAGCTGACGCATTGGCACGTAAGGCCACGACACTCAAGGTAACAGGGCCCGAACCAATCGTGCCTATACCTTTTAGTGAGTATGAAACCTGGTTGCATGAACTAACACTCAAAGAGCATTCCCGACTATGGATGAATGCCACGGACTGCAGACAAACCAAGGAGGCATTCCCTAACATCGACAAACGCTTAACACACAAACTAACCCGCCTGGATAGAGGAAAACTCAGGAAGGTGGTGGGACTTATAACAGAGCACAGCCCATTAAACAAACACCTCTTTGTTATAGGCGTCACCGAAACCAGTGAAAATTTAGATATTATAAATTCCCAAATTGACACTCGAATCCGGGACCTCCCATGTTAAGACAAAAGCGCTCAACACTGCGCGAAAGTAGGTGGTACATAAACTAGTATTTATTAAGTTTATTTCAGTCGTAGATTTGCATAGAGGCCTAATAATATCCCTCGCGAAGTTTTATTGATGTGACATTGGGTTAAGCCGGGGTGATACCAACTTGACAAGTTTCCAGCCAAGTCGGCCACTTGAGGCAATATTAAATGTTGGAACTTCGTCGTACTTACAGTTCCTAACTTGCGTACTTGGCAAGGAGTTATGGAGTGATAAATAATATGATTTTATCCTACGAATATGGTAAATTCCCTTCCATAAACGCCCTTCCGGCTTCCGTTTTTCCCTTCGTATAATACCTAATATTGGTATCTTCAATCAAGAATAGGTATTTTCTAAGTAATTTTCTAAGAAAGTTTTTTTCGCGTCCACCTTAGGCTGCATCACTGCTTGCCAACAAGTCTGATTGCAGATAAGCGCTTTAGTCTATAATTAAAAAAAAAAGAAAAAAATGTGTGTGTCTTTTGGTTCGTAATGATCATTACGAACGAAAAGAGTTACCTTGGAAACATTAGCAAGTGTTGCCATGGAAACATGTACATAAGGTAACGTAACGGTCGAGAAAGTTTGATATTACTCCCCATAAATTTTCATACCCCGGGCTTTTAATACGAGATGAAAATCGATTCTAAAGGAGGTAAACTCCAAAAATATGTGATCACTTTTTTTATGACGCTTGACGACAATCAATCTAAGTACAAAGCAATGATGAGGTCTAGGGAACGACTTTGGGGTCTAGGTTGGAACGCGCTTGCCTAGAAGATGCCTATTCACTCTTGCCTGGAAGATATTTACGTTACACGTGGTATATTGTTATGAGTAAGTAAGGAGTTCATGCTATAATATGCGCACAGGTGTTTGAAGTCTGCCAATCCGCACTTGGCCAACGTGGTGAATTCTGGCCAGGCCTTCTCATTCTGAGAACAGACTCGTGTTCAGTACAGTGAATCGGGTTAAAATGATGATGAAATGAAATGAATTTTTGAATATAGTCAACACTAGAGACTCGCCCCCGCTTCGCGCGGGTCGCACCAATAAAATACAGCCTATGTTACTGTTACTTAAAATCGGTTGAGTAGTTTTTGAGTTTATCCATTACAAACAAACTTATTTTTGATCTCGTTGATTTCTCGTTGATTGAATATTTATATATTATATAAAGTTGAGAAACGACTGGCCTAGTTGCGACAATGCATATTAAGTCGATTGCGATTGTTAAGCAACGTTGACCCAAGTCGGTAACTGGATGGGTGACCGAATTTGGTGGTCCGAATTTGAGTTTCGTTCTTTCGTGCCTCGGAGAGCACGATAAGCCGTCGGTCCCGGTCATTATCACTAACATCTGCACCACAATCGTCAGAAATCAAGAGTTGAAATGTGTAGTACCTACCTACTCTTAGTCGAGTCGTATGCAGAAGGACCTGGATTATGTGATTAATGGAAAGGGGTCACGACCCTCAAGGTCACGAAAAAAACGTTAAGCTTCATTCAATTCTTAAATTATCACGGTGATAGTTTTGAAAGTTCGAGCAATCGACCAAGCTAAACAAAACCCGGAGAGAGTTTGTAAGAGATCTTAATAAAGTTCACCAGTTTTTAATTACACTACTCTATAGTACAAGTTTTTCATCAAAAGTTGAGGCGACTTCCATTATGCAAGCCAACCTCCATTCCAGAGTAAATCTAGTTTTAATCCCGGAACAAAAGAGCGCTCTTGAAAGAGATGTAGTAACATACTAAGTATTCTATAGACTAAATTTAGTTTCGTTCGACATTTTACGGGAGTATGTTGTAAAACAGTAAGTTGCAAAGTTGTTGTTTCTTCTTTTGTATTTTCCTTTGTTTTCCCTAATAGTTTCATCCCAGCTGATTTACCCGTACATAATGGTATCCATTGATTTAAACCTTCTTTTACCTTCTTCAGTACTTTCATTAGTTCAAGTTTTCTACTAATATCCTTAAAATGCGAAAGTGTGTGTTTTTTTTAAGATTTTTATTTATTTATTTATTTATTTATTTATCCACTTCTTATATGCGTGTTCTTACGTGTTGGTTTATTCTTCAATCATGCTGTAGCCGAGCAACGAATTGTAGTTTTTATTACATATTTGCAAATTGTTTCATTTAATCATGTTTAATCACGGAACACAGTAATGTAGGTATGTCTGTCTTGCGTCTTTAATAAAATATATCTAGGTTGTCTAATACGCTATTTATCCTTGAAATTTAAATTTTTAATTGAACTCTTACGGATGCAGTCACAAAAAAAAAAAAAGACAGACACGAAAGTTTTTGCATTTCTAATTTTTGTTGATATTATTAGTATTACGTTTTCGAAACGGGATACAGACCAGCCCACCGATTGTGTAAGCCAATCGTAATGGTAATCGTTTGTCAAACGTATAATGCGACCTGTTTCAGTAGTTCATAGATGCCTGCACGTCAAAAAGCATGTATGAACTCCTTAAACAGTTCGAGTAATATGTTTTAAGCTGTAAAATGATTACGATTGGCTTTGAAAATTGGGACTAAAATCATTTGTAACTCACTTAGGTATAAGGATTCAAATCAAAAGGTGACAAGAAAAAGTAAGGGCGATTTTTTAAACCCCAGTACTGTCGCTAATTCACTGAGAGCCTTTGAGATCTGACTGGGGAGGACAAATGCTCTTCATAAATCACTACTATCATTCGGAAGACATTTCTTGCTCCTGTTTCTTCATAAGATAGTAATCCTTTTATCAGGACCTTCTTGGCGCAGTCGTGAACGGTGTGATTTGTAATGTCGGAGGTTCGGATTTATAATGTATTCGATCCCCGGCAGCCGCCAGGGTCAATTTGGAATTTATAATTTTTTTAATTTTCTCTGGTCACGTGACCGAAGAAACTCCGGTAGTCCTAAGCCACAGAAGCGACGCAATGCGACGCGACGGGTTACGACGCTATAGAAAATGACAGACGTATCTACGCGACAACGTAAGCCACGTGAAGGGTTAGTAAAGATGAAGGTGTACTGTTTGATATTATCGCGTCGCGTCGCATTCGCATCGCAGTGCCGTTGACGGCACTGCGATAAGTAGAAATCAGTAGTGATCTGAGAACAGTAGAGTGTTACGCACGCACTATAAAATAGTACAACACTGAAGTACAAACAATACAAAAGTGCTAAAAGTAATACTGTACTGTGTAAGTAATACTGTGGCAAAAGTAGATAGATATTAAGTAAAGATAATTCAGATCAATTTACTTACGTACTCAATACGTACTCAATGAGCATAAAAATGCCAAATCTAAAGCTTTTTGTAACAATCTTTCGACCGACGACACTTAGCTAAGAATACTAACTATTACTTGGCGAAAGGGTCTTCAAAAGATTACAAAAAATAGGCTCTAGATAATAAATCAAGTGGAAAGTAACAGCCTTTCAATTTGCCGGCTCGCGTCTTTGTGCCAGTGAATAGAGAAAATTCATAATCCTGTACAAAACTGTTGGAAAAATTCCCCGCTCCGCGACAGCCAATGTAGATTCGCTCCTTCGTAAATTACCACCGGAGTGTACATCCATCTTTTTGTAGATACCTACTCACGGCTTTACTGTTCCGCCAACTGTAGCACGAGCATTTAAGTTATAGCACAGAATAGGTAATTATAGTTAGGTAAAACTAGATGATGCCCGCGACTTCGTCCGCGTGGGTTGATAGTTTTTTTATTCCCGCGAGAAATCTTATATTTTCCGGGATAAAAAGTACTTACGGTACTTACTTAAGTATTTACGGTGCATAGTAAAACACCGACTTCTTTCTTTCTGTCATCAGTTGTCTCACTTTTTTTATTCCTTTGTTACATAATGTGGTGTTATTCATAACTACATGATGCCCGCGACTTCGTTCGCGTGGACTGAGGTTTTTTGATTCCTGCGGGAACTTTTGACTTTTCCGGTATAAAAGGTAGCCTAAGTCCTTCCCCGGGATGTAATCTATTTCTGTACCAAATTTCATCAAAATTGATTCAGTAGTTGGGCCGTGAAAGCGTAGCAGACATACTGACACACTTTCGCATTTATAATATTAGTATGGATAGGTCTTAAATCATTAAATAACATTTATATAACAAGCTTTTATTTTCCTTCATATGAAATTTAGTTTGACATAATTTTTTGTTATTCTTCTCAGCAAACCCTTTTAATTGATAAATAAACATAAATGGCCATATTTTTATATTGTGGTGAATTAGAAACTTGATTTTTATTACAGCTCCAAGGGCCCATAAACCGTAGTATTTGATATTAATTTCAACTACAGACGGACTACGAGGTGATCTTATAAAGGTTCCATTTTTATTTTGAGGTACGGAACCCTAATAAATACTGTCACTGGACGATTTACAGTTTTTTTTAAATCTATAATTATTAAGGAGGGTTTGTTCAATATTTAGCATGACACCCTCATAGGAACAAAACTATTGCTTCAGTGTCTACGCTTCACATATGTTTTATATATCTCGTACAGCGCCCTGGCCTCCTCTGATAAGGGGTAAGCCAGGACACTATTACATACAGACAAATCCCGCAAATCAATACAGAAATCTACCAGTGATAGTTTCATTATAATATAGGTAGTTATCCACTCGCAGGTATAAAAGAAAATGGCTAAAATTAAATCAAAGATCCTTAAACCTGTGATTCCATTGATTTCAAGTAATCTATCTAAGTAAGTAAGTCTAGTGGTTAGCATAGTCGACTGCGGATCATCGAGGTCCTGGGTTCGATTCCCGGTCGGGCATAAAAGTTAGGTATTGGAGTTTTCAATTAAGAAATTTTCAGTGCCAGCCCGGAGTTGGAAGTTGGCGGTGTTTCACCCCCGTGCCTCGGAGAGCACGATAAGCCGTCGGTCCCGGTTATTATCACTAACATGATAATAGTCGTTAAAGCCCGCCAACCCGCATTGGAGCAGCGTGGTGGGTCTAAACTCTAATTCCCGCTCTCCTATGAGAGTGGAGGCAGTAGTGGGACTTTAATAGGCTGTAGTGATGATGATGATGATGGAAGGTGTATTTCTGGTGGAAGGCTTCGGCCGTGGCTAGTTACCACCCTAACGGCATAGACGTGCCGCCAAGTTATTCAGCTGTGAAGAAACTTACTAGGGGTATGGATTTACTATAACTGCCATACCCCTAACAGGTTAGCCGGCTACCACCTTTAGACTGTATCATCACTTACCATTTGGTGTGATCGCAGTCAAAGGCTAACTTGTAGTGGATAAAAATAAAATCTCTAAGCGTAGCAACCAAACTTGCAGTGTGTCTCGGTTTTCGGGAACTGGATCCACCCTGACTGATTGACGCGCCATCTTAGACGCAATTCAGTTCGACTTAGCCGCTGATTGGCAATTTGTCTACGTAACACTGGAGTTTCTTGCCTTATATTATATTCTTCTGCCGAAAAGGCGTAGGGGTAAAACTAGGTTGATCATCCATTTTGCTGCGAAACCTCCTTTCTGAACCGCGCGTAGAGTCAATCCATACTAATATTATAAAATAGATTACTAGATGATTACCGCGACTTCGTCCGCGTGGATTATTTTTTTTTTGTTTCCCGCGGGAACTGTTGAATTTTCTGGGGTAAAAAGTAGCCTATGTCCTTCCCCGGTATACAACCTATCCCTATACCAAATTTCATCAAAATCGATTGAAGAGATATTTTTTTTATTCCCGCAGGAACTCTTGGATTTTCCGGAATAAAAAATACAGTGGCTTAAAAGAAATTCAGCACTAATAATATTAATTAATCTCTCAAAATGATATAATATGAAAAATTAAATGAATGATAATCTAGCTAGCGAGCACTAAACAAAATATCTAAAAAACACTCAAAAATCCGTTGCTGTTCTACAACACGGAATCCTTGAAAAAAAAAACAAATCTAGAGAAAAAGTTTGAAAACAAGTTGCACTCGGGGTCGGGTTGGAAATTCCAAATGTCAACTTTACATTCACACCAACCTCTCACGCTCAAAAACACGCTACCTATGTTTTTGGAAATTACTTTTTTTTCACTACAAGTTAGTCCTTGACTGCGATCTCACCTGATGGTAAGTGATGATGCAGTTTAAGATGGTAGCGGGCTAACCTGTTAGGGGCATGGCAGTTATATTAAACCCATACCCCTATTCGGTTTCTACACGGCATCGTACCGGAACGCTAAATCGCTTGGCGGCACGTCTTTGCCGGTAGGGTGGTAACTAGCCACGGCCGAAGCCCCCCACCAGGCCAGACTAGGGAAAATTCAGAAATTATAAATTCCCAAATTGACCCTGCCGGGGATCGAACCCGGAACCTCCGCACGTTAAGGCAACAGCGCTACACACTGAGCCAAGGAGGTCGTCAAAACAGGAGAAAATTCTTAATTCTTCTCATAAATTCTTCATTGGACCGGACGTCATTAAGTTATGCATTTTTTAGAACGTCGAAATTCGGGACATACGGCATTTTAAATATGAACGCCACTCGACCCAAATCGACCTGGATTCGAAAAAATTTAAATCAATTTTAACCCACATTTCGGCAGCTTGGATATACAAAATAAGGTTTCACGCTAACTTAAATGTTTATGTATTGAATTGAATTAAGTTTTAATTCCACGATAATTTCGTGAACTCATTTCTTTAACGGAACAAAATATTAGGTCAGTAGCTGGAGATTTTAAGGATTGACCTACTTACTTATTTTGAAAGATAATTTTGAAATGCATATTATACTTATTATTATAAATGCGAAAGTGTGTTTGTTTGTTGGTTTATTGGTTTGTTGGTTTGTCCTACAATCACGGCGCAACCTGTAGCATCACCGTTGCTCCATGGGTAAACCTGAGGACCTGTAGAGTGACATAGGCTACATTTATCCCGGAAAAGTAAGGAATTCTCGAGGGAATTAAAATACCTCCCCTCTTCCACGATGAAGTCGCGGTCATCAGCTAGTTATCCATATCCATACTTTGTATTATAAACATACTAATATTATAAATGCGAAAGTGTGTCTGTCTGTCTGTCCGTCTGTCTGTCTGTCTGTCTGTCTGTCTGCTACGCTTTCACGGCCCAACTACTCAACCGATTTTGATGAAATTTGGTACAGAGATAGGTTACATCCCGGGGAAGGACATAGGCTACTTTTTATCCCGGAAAATTGAAGAGTTCCCGCGGGAATCAAAAAAATGTATCTGTTCAACCGATTTTGATGAAATTTGGTACAGGGAGAGGTTGTACCCCGGGGAAGGACATACTGTGGCTTTTTATCCCGGAAAATTGAAGAGTTCCGGCGGGAAATAAAAAAAAACAATCCACGCGGACGAAGTCGCGGGTATCATCTAGTTATAAGTAAATGCGAAAGTGTGTGTCTGTCTGTCAGTCTGCTACGCTTTCACGGCCCAACTACTTAACCGATTTTGATGAAATTTGGTACAGAGATAGTGTACATCCCGGGGAAGGACATAGGCTACTTTTTAACCCGGAAAATTGAAGAGTCTCGCGGAAATCAAAAAACATCAATCTACGCGGACGAAGTCGCGGGCATCATCTAGTTGTATTATAAATGCGAAAGTGTGCCTGTCTGTCTGCTACGCTTTCATGGCCCACCTATTCAATCGATTTTGATGAAATTTGGTACAGGGATAGGTTATATCTCGGGAAAGGACATAGGCTACTTTTTATCCTGGAAATCAAGGAGTTCTTGCGGGATTCGAAATAACTTAGTCCACGCGGACGAGGTCGTGGGAATCATCTAGTATTATAGAAATATGTATAGTATAGCGTTAAGAGAGAATTAATTAACTTCAAGAGAATTTCGCAAATCATTTTGAGATAATAATAACTCTTACTAATCACTGACTACTGATCATGCTCGAAAATACACTTTTTTTTAGAGAATCCATCCATACTAATATTATAAATGCGAAAGTGTGTCTGTCTGTCTGTCTGTCTATCTGTCTGTCTGTCTGTCTGTCTGTCTGTCTGTCTGTCTGCTACGCTTTCACGGCCCATCTGTTCAACCGATTTTGATGAAATTTGGTACAGGGATAGGTTGTATCCCGGGGAAGGACATAGGCTTCTTTTTATCCCGGAAAATTCAAAGGTTCCCGCGGGAATCAAAAAATTTATCTGTTCAACCGATTTAAATGAAATTTGGTACAGGGGTAAGTTGTATTCCGGGGAAGGACATAGGCTACTTTTTATCCCGGAAAATTCAAGAGTTCCCGCGGGAATCGAAAAAACTTGGTCCTGCGGACGAAGTCGCAGGAATCATCTAGTAGTATCATAAAATCTAAGTCTTAAGATTATTAAGACCTCCCTCAAACTCCTCTACAAATCTGTATTTCTACCTTATATAATAATAGAAGTTTAGCAAGAAAAGATTACAATTATTTTGCTATAATCCGCCAACAGAAAAAATTCTGTATGGTCAAGCATGCAGTTACAAGCGAAGCACCGTTTACCTTCCCAACCAAGCAAGAAAGCTAAGTTCCCAAGCAAGCAATGCCACCACCGTCCACCACCCACATGCACCACCACACAAGACTTTTATACTATTCTCGACGCACGTTTCGCCCCGACACCGGAGCATCTTCAGGAGATGTCGACTTTACAATGCGAGATTGTCTAGTCAATCTCGAGATTGTCTAGACTAGACAATCCTCCTGGTGGTGCATGTGAGTGGTGGTGGCATTGCTTGCTTGGGAACTTAGCTTTCTTGCTTGGTTGGGAAGGTAATCGGTGCTTTGCTTGTAACTGCATGCTTGATCATAGAGATTTTTTTCTGTTGGCGGATTATAGCAAAATAGTTGTAATCTTTTCTTGCTAAATCATTAACTTCCGCAAAGTAACGCCTGATTCTATCCAAAAATAGAAGTACTTACAAATTTCTGAGATTATAATAATATAATTATTGTCATTGTTATACTCGTCAAAGATACCAATAAACATTATAACGTCGTATAATTTCATCAAGATCATAGATAACACGCGTTCATTTCTTCCGGATATCAATAACGCTTCATTAATTCCTAACATTACCCTCCTGAAACAGGATTCCGCAAAAAAGGTTCAGCGATGAGAATTAGAGAAAGATTTACGAGGAAAATGTTATTCGAAATGTGATCCGGGGTAATATCAAAATGTCGCCCAGCCTCCTGAGAATTAATTCGCTATAAGCCCTCGTGACATAAGAGATATGATGATTTGTAATACATTGCTTAGATCACGCGTGTGAGAGGTTGGTCTTGGATATTTTTCAAGATGGCTGTCATATTAAACAAATCCATATTTCTAATCGGTTTCTGCACGGCATCGTCACAGCATCGTGTCGGAACGCTAAATCGGTACCCCCTACCAAGAAGTGCTCCACTACAGTAAAACTAAACTGGCATAAAAATTTGTTCCAATTTTGCCCACCGGACCAGATTTATGAATGTGGGACTGACAATCCACACTTCCATACTAATATTATAAATGCGAAAGTGTGTCTATCTGCTTTTCTGTCTGTCTGCTACGCTTTCACGGCCCAACTACTCAACCGATTTTGATGAAATTTGGTACACAGATAGGGTACATCCCGGGGAAGGACATAGGCATACTTTTTATCCCGGAAAATTGAAGATTTCCCGCAGGACTCAAAAAAAATTATCTGTTCAACCGATTTTGATGAAATTTGGTATGGGGATAGTTTGGTACCCGGGGAAGGACATATGCTATTATAGAGTTCCCGCGGGAGTCAGAAAACCTTAATCCACGCGGACGAAGTCGCGGGCATCATCTAGTATAACATAAAGAGCTCCTTCTTAGACGTCCAACGAGAAGTTTTAGTACGGAAACAGTAGTAAGAAAGTAAGGCCGTCATTCATGAAATAACGTTGATATGGGGTGTCGAACGATACTACCCGCCTTTTTAAGTTTGTGAGATCATCGCTGGATCTCCTCGAAGGATTACGACATCTAACATCCTAGTCATAAATATTGTATGTAAACTTGCAAAATGTGCTATTGTGACTCAAAAGGAAATGGTATTGTCAGAGGCTTTTCGCATTGTTGTTGCTATGAGATACAATCTCTCGAACCTGCCCGAGCTCCTTGTTGTTATAAAATGAGGAGTGATAAGTACATTCACTTGAAAATATAAATACGTCTCGAATCGTTTTCCGTAGAATAGAGAAGTTATTAAGGCCATTGGACATGTATAAAGCCACAGAAATTATTTAGCAAAATACATAATAACATCTAAGAAATACATTAATTCCTAAAAAGCGTATTAGATGTATGATATTAAATATCCTAAATCTGTTCCTCAGGTATCTGTGGTAAGAAGTAGGTATCTCTTTAGCCTGAGTTAAAAGGGTAACTGTAAGAATTCGTATAATTTTGTCATTTACGTATTTATTTTCTTGTAAATTACAAGACTTGGCTACAACCATGCCTCACAGGCAGGCATAACTGCCTCATTGGTCTAGTGGTTAGCATGTTTGACTGCGGCCGACGAGGCCCCGGGTTCGATTCCCGGGTCGGGCCATAGTTAAGTGTTGGGTTTTTCTGACTAGAAATTCTCAGTACTAGCCCGGAGTTAGGAAGTTGGGGTGTTACACCCCCGTGCCTCGGAGAGCACGTTAAGCCGTCGGTCCCGGTTATTATCACTAACAAGATAATAGTCGTTATAGCCCGCCAATCCGCATTGGAGCAGCGTGGTGGGTCTAAGCTCTAATTCCCTCTCTCCTATGAAATGAGAGTGGAGGCCCGTGCCCAGCAGTGGGACGTTAATGGGCTGTAGTGGTGGTGGTGGTGGTGGTGGGCTACAACCATGCTTATGAAAAGCAACGATGAAGTCTATAATAGGTTTCTAGGTATTACTCATTAGATACTAGATAGTGACTTATCACTTATCACACAAAATTATAAAAACGTCCTCAAACGAAAAAAAGGGAGACATAACTCAGAATAAAGAACAAAGAACGCAAAAAAACACTTGCTAACGCAATAGACGTCAACTATTGCGAGTTGAATTTTAAAAAATGCGGCAGAAATGAACACATTTAAAATTGCTGTTAGGATAAACTAGACAAAAACTAGGAAAGTGCACAAAAACTATACAGTTTTCAGAGTCGACACGAGAGGGCTCCCATAAAAGGACGAAACATAGCCAGAATAGCGAAAAAACCACTCTGTGAACATATTACGCGCCTGAGACAAAAGACGCCGTAAATAAAATAAAACTTGAGCCGGGACCGTTGGTATAGGCAACGCCAAGATATACAGGTTTGAGGGAAAAGTGTGCATAAGTTTAACTGGTCTATATAATATGCTTGTTTAGTCTACTTGTTTTCCTCTTAACTTCTCAGTTTAAGCTATTGCAGCATAGTGCAGCCCAGGTCAGTGTACACTGAGTCAGTTTAAACACTTTATTAATAACTAGATGATGCCCGCGACTTAATCCGCGTGGATTAGGGTTTTTTATTTGAGGGAACTCTCGAATTTTCCGTGATAAAAAGAGTCTTCTTCTACGTATCCGGGATACAACCTATCCCTCTACCAAATTTCCTCAAAATCAGTTCAACAGATGGGCCGTGAAAGCGTAGCAGACAGACACACTTTCGCATTTATAATATTAGTATGGATTGTGAGGCGAATGGCGATTGAGTAGGTACAATTTGCATCATAAACAATATGATTTATATTTTAGTAGTCTATGTAGTAGTAGTAGTAGTAGTAGTAGTAAATGGATAGCTTCTGCGACGGTTTTATATACAAATACAAATACAAAAAATGCTATCGAAAGAAACATTATATATATTTAACTAGATGATGCCCGCGACTTCGTCCGCGTGGATTGATGTTTTAGCCTATGTGCTTCCCCGGGATACAACCTTTTCTTGTACCAAATTTCATCAAAATCGGTTGAACAGATACATTTTTTGATTCCCACGGGAACTCTTCAATTTTCGGGATAAAAAGTAGCCTATTATTATTATTATTCATTTTATTTCAGGCAACAAGGCCCATATTATAAAATACATAAAATAAGTACATTATTACTTAAAAAATAAAAACAATATTGAGTATAAGATAAAATAAAATTCAATCTTAAAATACTATAGGTAGGCAAATACAGTATTAAATAAAAAACAATAATAAAAAAGACTAATACTACGGTAGGGATTTTTCTCTCGCTTCCCTATAGCGACGGTACACTATGCCCTCAGGCCAAAAGTCCGCACTGAGAAACACATTTATGCACCAAACTGAAATTGTAAGTACATAGGAGTTAAAATAGGTCGTTCTACTCGACTTCAGGTCTTCCAACTTCATCTGCACTTCTTCAGTTGGTCTTCCATCTGCAGATGTACCATAGCGATCTTGATACGTATCCGCGATGTACTGCATGACGTCCCCCTTAGATGTTTTGGGGTTCATGCGCGAGATGTAAATTTTCACGTTCGGCATCGCCGCTTTCAACGTTGCATCAGCTGTATTCGCTGTAACACGTTTATTTCGGCTCTGCTTCAGTCTACGCTTTATAATCATGGTATGGATTTCTTAAATAGGGTAAAAACTGTGAATATATTACTCATCTTTTAGTAATCTCCAAAATACAACTTTTATAAGTTGAAAGCCTATAAATCAGGCTGAGTATCTTTGAGTTATGTAATGTAATATCAATGGAATAGAGGCGAGAAATTGAAACCGAATTTCCCGTGAAGATTGCAAAAGCGCGAAAATGAAGTAAAAAATGGGACTTCAAAGCGCCTGGGTGTAAAAGGGCCTTTGGATGCCTGCGAGTGACGTTTTTCGGGAAACGAGGAGAAATAAAGAAATAAGGAAAGCCTGGTACAGGTACCATAAAATGATACAACTATAAAGGTACAAAGACTTGAGTATTGTAAAGCCAAAGTGAAGAGCTCTTTGTAAAATGGAGTTACCTTTTTGGGAATATTTTACCGATCTTTCGTTGACGTCATTCGTCTTTCTTAACTCATGGCAAAATACATTACATTATTATCTTTTTTGAATATTTTATTTATTCCCAAAATAATTTGGAAACCCGACGGGTACACTCTCATTTATAAGACCATAGCACTCAGCACTGGACCAGCGAGGTCTTCTCATACTTAAAACACAGCTTAAAAGTAACTGAAATGAAAACTCAAAAAACACTACTAACTACTAATTAATTCCTATAAAACGTGGTCGCCTGGAAGAGATCGCTTCAAAGCGGTAAGGCCGCCATTTGTACAGATTTTTGAAGTGAAACTTCTTTAGCCGCGTTGAGCACTTTTTGGTAGGGGGTAGGTAAGCCTGTGAAAACGCGTGACCGACACCGTCACCGACATCTCGCGTTGTTACGAAGACAAAAGCTCTTAAATATAAATATATAGTACAATCGTAATTAAATTTTAATGCCTTAGTTTTAAGGTTTATATTTTAAGTTTTTTTTAATATTTTAAATATTCGTTTTCACTTCTATCGACTGGCAATTTTTTTTTTCTTATTTTTATTGTTATTGTTTAAATAAATTTCTCCTGTATTTTGGTGTACAATAAAGAAAATTTCATTCATTCATTTCATTCATTCGTTCAAAAATATTACTCCAATTTGTATCTAAATTCACAATAGCGTGTTCGAATCAGTCCGGTTGGGTGATTCTAAATCCGCTCGGCACGTGACCGTTGTTGCGTAGATGCGCTGTTTGCAGTAAATAACGCGGCTCCAACAGAACCCGCGCGCGTTCGGGTCACTTGTCCCTTTCATTAGCTTTTGAAGCCTTTTTTTCTGTTAATTGCTCAGTGGATCGGGGTGAAATTTGTTTTTTTTTCAATGACACGATATCTGTGATCTCAATTTTTTAATTTTTAGACATTTGCCTTTATGCCACTAGTCCAGTCCAAAGCCAATTTTGAAATTTTATTTACCAAATTGCTCCTGCCTGGAATAAAATACTGTGCTTTCCATCTATGAGACCACAACTCTCACAACCATGCCAGAGAGAACCCGCGCGCGTTCAGGTCACTTCTCCTTTTTATTAGCTTTTGAAGCCTTTTTTACTGTTAATTGCTCTGCGGATCGGGGTAGAATTTGTTTTTATTCCTTTTTTTAATACAATTACACTTTACACTTTGACTGTGATCTCATTTTGTTAATAAATACCCATGCCTTGAACCCACCAGTTACTAGTGTGAAATGGGCTTACTTCAAATTCAATTGCAAATTTACCACCTAACGCTACGCAACGCTAGATGGCTTAGCGGCTTGGCATATCTAGAAGTCTGGCAAATCTATATTCGTAGATTCAAATACCTCAGAACGGGGTTAGTAACTAGTCGTAGATAGAGCCTCCCATCAGACTGAATCAAATTAAGAATAAAGTAAGAAATCATTGCTTACTATACTAATAATACCTGAAAAATAATATAGCATGTAATTTCTTTTACAGGTAAATTTATTTAACTTTCTCTTCAGGACTGAAATGTGCACGTAATACTGGGTAATTCTAAGTAGTTGTTACTTTTAAAAGTGTCAGACTAATGTTAAAACTAAACTCAACTTACAATAAATAACTTTTTCTTTTAATCTTAATTTTTTTCTGGCACTTGTGACCATTTCCTAGGGGACGCCCAATTCTAGGAAATTTAAAAATCTGTAGACAAACCCAGTCAGTTAATAGAACTCACGTATAAATTAAAATTATTCATAAAACTTCCCAGCCAATCTTTAAAAAGGCATCGAAAAGTGTAAGGTGCACATCAGTACACCGGCAGTACATCTGTTTTCCTTCTTCGATTATACTTTATTGGTTTCGCTCTCGCTCCGCCACTAGTTCTTTTTGCACCCATACCCTCATTTCCCGCCTTCTATTCGCTTTCCTTTATAGCCTTCAATTGGCCTTCTTAACGCCCTGAATTGTTTTGTTTTTAAATTTAGTTCTTTCATTAGTTTTTTTTTAATTTGTGGTGATTGACTTCAAACTTCAATCTTTTTTATTCAAATAAACTTTTATATGGTATGCCCACTAATTTATTATTTTAGAATTTTACATACTTACTTACAATGATCCTACTACCTCTTTATCATATCAAACAAAAACTAATAATTTGGATAATATTTAAACATGAAATGCACCATACATCGGAAAAATAAACCCCGGATTGGAACTCCAGACCGCCCTATAGTCTGGCTGAAGTCTTAGCCGCTAGGCTATCGCCTCTTCTAAGAAGCTAATAAATGAAAATCTCAGTAAATAAATTTTTCTAGAAGATAGTAAATGAACAATCGCAAGTTGCCTAAGTGCTGGCCTGGGGATGCGCTAATTTATTGTGTGAGCTGCCACAAGTCAATAGATGTAGCGATGCAATAATTAAAAAAAGTGTGTGTGTGCAATTCACACACGGCAGAAGTGAAACTTCAGAAAAGTAACTTCAGAAAACTTCGCCTGGTGGGATGCTTCGGCCGTGGCTAGTTACCACCCCACCAGCATAGACGTGCCGCCAAGCGATTTAGCGTTCCGGTACGATGCCGTGTAGAAACCGAATAGGGGTATGGGTTTAATATAACTGCCATGCTCATAGCAGGTTAGCCCGCTACAATCTTATCATCACTTACCATCAGGTGAGATCGCAGTCAAGGGCTAACTTGTAGTGGATAAAAAAAAAACGTAACCTACGAGATAATGAATTAAACATAACTTGTAGGTATTATGTTTTACAAGTTATATTTATATTAATCTCATTCAGTCACAGGCTTTCGGATGCGAGAGAATGAGATAAATATAACTTGTCTTGTATTCTATCTCATTCTCTCGCAGGTTAAATCCTATTATGAATATGCTTGTCTCTTTTGGTGTCGCTTTTTCGTTTCATCGAATTTTCGAATCACAACGATTGTAAAGAAGTTTCACTTTAAAAATCGCCTTTTACTTGAGCCACACGTAATCCCCACTCCATCCTTCTTAAGTGGGCTCCCGCATTATTGGCAATAAACTGACCAGTAACGAGACCACATACACACGGTTCGGGTTATGTGAGGCATCCCTGGAATCCGGGAGCCAAATACTGCGCTCACATTACGTGATCTTAGTACATAGCTTGCACATTATAACTATGCACGAAACCTACGGTACTTATAGGTATAATCATGAACTATTTCAGATTGAATAATAATAATATTACCCTATGTCCTCCCGAATTTCGGCCACGGCGGCCTATCAACAGAGAGATTAGCCATCTGTGCGGGAGATACGTGCACAAGTGTGTGCGCATACACAGGTGCACTCTCTGTTCCTTTACTCGCATAGCCCCATCGGACAGAAAATCCGACACGACCGGAGAGAGATCGGGCACAGGACCGACGGCTCTTCGAGGCACGGGGTTAAGCACTGCCAACTTTCAAACTCCGGGTTAGTACTGAACTCTTGTCAGAAAAACCCAATACTTGTTATGGCCCGACCCGGGACTCGAACTCAGAACCTCGTCGTCCGCCATGTTAACCATTTAGGTTTCAAATGCGAGGTGCGAGTGCTTTTTAGACATACATAGAGTCAATTTTCGCATTTAAAATAAGTACATCGTCCGAGTGGAATAAGTTTTTTTGATGCCCACGGGAACTCCTTAATTTTCCGGGATAAAAGCTAGCCATATGTCACCCTCCAGGGCCTCAATTATACCTATGCAAAATATCATGTGGATTCGTTGCTCTGTTGCGTCGTGATTTTGAAGGAAAAACCAACAAACCATTAAATCAACAAAAAATATTAATATTATAAATTATGCGAAAGTGTATAAATCTGTCTGGCTGCTACGCTTTCCCGGCCCATTTTTTCAAAGGATTTTGACGAACTTTGGTATAGAGGTAGGTTGTATCCTTGGAAAGGACACGGTCTACTTTTTATCCGGAAAAATTACGGTGTTACCGCGGGAATCAAAAAACCTTAATCCACGTGGACGAAGTCAATTGTATCAATTAGTTTATAATATTAGTATGATGCTGTTGTGCTTATTAAATCAGCTGATTGAGTATATTACCATTTCTATGCCTTCTAAATTCTGTGGGGTTAGCCTTATCAAATGAACACCACAATGTTTCAAAACACTGGGATCAGATCTTTCCATAATCGGATTCGGCTAACAAAAACAAATGGGTCCATAAACCGCAAATCATGTCTAACCACGCTCAAATCAACACAAGGAATGTTTTGACTCGCTAGGCGCTATGCAATAAATTATTCCGTAGCATGTTGACCTCTACAGCTACGCTGGGCGGGGTATCATCATACTTCGTACTTAATAATATTTATTAATGCGAAAGTGTGTTTGTTTGTTGGTTTGTTGATTTGTTGGTTTGTCCTTCAATCACGCCTCAACAAAGCAACGGATCAACGCGATTTTTTGCACGGGTATAATTGAGGACCTAGAGGTGACATAGGCTACTTTTTATCCCGGAAAATTAAGGTGTTCCCGTGGGAATTAAAAAAAATTTTTCCACGCGGACGAAGTCGCGGGCATCAGCTAGTACAAAATGAGTGTGCTTTTTTATGCCGATTCGAATAACCAGCCACGACCAAAGCCTCCCACCTTCTAACTCACTGCGTCGTATTCCTCATTGCTGAGGGTCGAGACCCCTTTCCATTATTCACGTACCACGACCAACACCACTACAGCCCCTCAACGTCTCACAGCTGGGTACAAGCCTCCGCTCTCATAGAAGAGAAGGAATTAGAGCTTAGACGCACCACGCTGCTCCAATGCGGGTTGGCGGCCTTTGACGGC
Source organism: Erebia epiphron (assembly GCA_963932025.1). Lineage (NCBI taxonomy): Eukaryota > Metazoa > Arthropoda > Insecta > Lepidoptera > Nymphalidae > Erebia > Erebia epiphron. The sequence goes on from OZ009946.1 coordinate 29,941,663, forward strand.
TATTATCATGTTAGTGATAATAACCGGGACCGACAGCTTAACGTGCTCTCCGAGGCACGGGGGTGAAACACCGCCAACTTCCTAATTTAGGGTTAGTACTGAGAATTTCTAGTCATAAAAATCCAATACTTAACTATGGCCCGACCCGGGACTCGAACCCGGGACCTCGTCGGCCGCAGTCGAACATGCTTACCATTAGACCAACGAGACAATTAATTGCATAAGAGCAGAGGTTTTCTTGGGATAATAATACGGTGGGTTCCCTGGTCCTTCCGCATACGACTCGACTAAGAGTAGGTACTATTTCAACTCTTAGGTTTCAAACGATTATTATCAGATGTTAGTGATAATTACCGGGACTGAGGGCTTAACGTGCTCTGCGAGGCACGGAAGAAACGAATAGGCCAAATTTGGACTTCCAAATTCGGTCACCCATCCAGTTACCGACTTGGGTCAACGTTGCTTCACAATCGCAATCAGTCGATATGCGTTTTTACAGCTAGGCCACTCGTCCCTCGATTATGGGTGTAGCTGTTTGCAATTAATGTAATATAACTTACCTACGTCTACTTCACGAATAAATGGTAGAGTTATTCTATTGTTAGTTTGTATCTTAAAACCCTATACAATATACTTGTACATCAATGGTGTCAAGGGGATCTACAACACTCCATATAATTCGACAATATTATATGTCACCGTAAGATTGTAAAAACCGTAAGATTGTAACCTAATGCTTTTTTTTCGATAGATTTTAAACAGTCGAAAGATTGTGAACCGTTCAATGTTTTAAGTGTAAATTTTTGAAATATTCATTGTATTTACGTTTTCTTGTCTCTTTCTTCTAGGTTAGGTTAGGGTTCGACATAAATAATCAAGTAGTGCCCGGCCTGCGGCCGGGCACTTAGATTCTATCGGGTTCATAAACCTAACAGATTACAATCGACCGAAAAATAATGCGTTATATTGTAATCATTCGACAGTTTACGATTTCGCGAGTTAGATTATAATCTAACGGTTTTTTCAATCTTACAGTGACATATAGGCAATATTAGAGTCAGTCCAACGTATTTATATGAATTGAGGCCTGTAGTAAGCTGGTAACGCGTCATGCGTCAGTCATATTGTAATTAGTCGCCATTTTTGCCGCCACAGATTTGAGATAACAAAATTAGAGCTTCCGGCTGTCATTGGTTTGTTTATAGGTACTCTGTATAGTTGATGATGTAATTATGTAATTAACATCTGTACATTGAAGCGGTGATAGCTTAGTAGTTTACAAGCCCGACTTCCTGTTCGGCTGGTCGGGGATTCGATCCCCGGGCACGCTTCTCAAACTTTTTGGAATAATGAGCGTTTTTAAGAAATTAAATATCATTGCCTTAATAAACCCGAGAGATTTTCATAATGCTCTTAAAGGCGTGTGAGGTCTGCCATTCCGCGCTTGGCCAGCATGATGGACTATGGCGAGATCCTTCTCATTGTGAGAGGATATTCGTGCTATACTGCACGAATATCCGCCAGCCGGCAATGGGTCATAATGACATGAGGTAAATTTAATGTTGTTACTATAAATTATGTTAACTAAACTAAAACCTACTACTACTAGCTTTGAGTTCTAGTTGCGACTGTGGTAATGATTTAGGCCATCTATTTGGCAGGCCCTAGCTTCGAATCCACGCCGAATGTGTTTAATTCAGTCAGACTGGATAGAAAGAAAAGCAAAGCTGCCTATGCATACTATTCCTACACTTAAAAGTCGTCCCGTCTGTCGGGAAATAAACAAAACATTGGTTGTTGGCTGCGGTCACCCGTATGCCCTTCATATGACCCACGTTAAGCCTAGCACACATCTGATAAGATCACTTAAAAAACGTCATTTAATTTCTGGCGTGATTGAGTAATAAGAATCCATCCATCCAAACTTTCGCATATTATAATACTAGATGATTCCCGCGACTTCGTCCGCGTGGACCAAATTTTTTCGATTCCCGCGGGAACTCTTAAATTTTCCGGGATAAAAAGTAGCCTATGTCCTTCCCCGGGATACAACCTACCCCTGTACCAAATTTCATTAAAATCGGTTGAACAGATAAATTTTTTGATTCCCACGGGAACCTTTGAATTTTGCCAAGATAAAAAGTAGCCTATGTCCTTCCCCGGGATACAACCTATCCCTGTACCAAATTTCATCAAAATCGGTTTAACAGATGGGCCGTGAAAGCGTAACAGACAGACAGACAGACACACTTTCGCATTTATAATATTAGTATGGATATGGATTATTAAGTAAATTAAGTAAAATATAGAAGTTTATATAACAAGAACATGGTTGTTTTCAACGTCGACATTTGAACCTACAGCATAGGTCGCTTACAAGGGTTGCCACACACGCGATTTGCCACTTTTCTCCTCTAAGAATGACCTATGACCGGTTGATGAGCAATCTCATTATGAAGTTTCAAGAATACTTAAATTAATATAGGTCATAAATACTTATTCACTGTATGATGATTGATGATTCATGATACAATACTCGAACGGCCAGTGTAATAAATTGCGTTAGGCAGAAATGTGTAATGGCGGACAGGAAGGCACAATTAACCCGCGATAACCCACAAAACTCGCAATTTGCTGACAGCTGCTACGTGACCCAGGGTTTCCATTAAAATAATAAAGAAAACATCCTCTAAATTAGGCGTCATCTCATCTAAACTAGTTGTAAGTTAATTTAATTTAAATATTATTTTTGTTTTCCATTTTAATAGTTGGTACCAGTGATGGTCCGTGACGTTTCGGCCCTTGGGCCCCTCCTGAAAATCAGTGTTGCAGTATGTCAGGTAAGTACATGCCTACCTTTCATGGTTTGGCACAAGCTGAGGAGGTGGCCCATTGACCACACTTAGGTTGCATTCTAGTAGGTACATAGGTACGATAAGTAATTAATTTGTAAAGAGTGGTCAATAAACTTTTATTTATTTATTTATTTATTTAAACGAGGACGACCTCCCTGGCGCAGCGTTGAGCGCTGTTGTCTTTACGTGGGAGGTCCTGGGTTCGATCCCCGGCAGGTTCAATTTGGGAATTTATAAAAAAGCATGAACTGTTCCAGCGACCAATTAATTATAGTTCTATTAAATATACGATGTTTGTGAGATAGTGATAATAAAAAAACCGGCTGAGTTTGTTGTGGGCTCTTCTCAGACCAGGCGCGTTTACAAACCTCGTCGTACGTAATTGATTATCACCACCATGTTTTTTATAATGTTTCGGACGTCAATAAGTGTACAGTGTACCTACCTGAATTGAATAAATGAATATTGGATATTGAATATAACTTCTAAAGTTTCTCTGGTCTGACCTGATGGGAGGCTTCGGCCGTGGCTAGTTACCACCCTACCGGCAAATACGTGCCGCCAAGCGATTTAGCGTTCCGGTACAATGCTGTGTAGAAACCGATTAGATTAGGCTTTATTTAACTGCCATACCCCTAATAGCATTCCATCAGATCAGAAATCATAAAAGACAGTCCAAATTCGCCTAAGAATCAACGTACTTTTGAAATATACAGTAATTCTTAGCTTATTTTTTAACCTTTATTCCAAATATTAGAATAGGCATGATGACTGATTTTGAAAAATGGTCAGATTATGTTCGGAAGTATCTACTATTTCGAAAAAATATCTTATTTCAGCAGAAAAATAAAGTTTGGTAGATAAAATTAGCATTTGAAATTTAAATTTTAAAATTCACGCCAAAACGTTCGGCGGTGTCATGGCGTCGTTGTGACGTCACTATTGTTATTACCAATGTACTCTGTGCAGTGTGCAGTAAGCAATAGTGTGATTTTCAAAGCTCGAAAACAAACAATTGTGACGTCATTCGCTTCTTTGTGTTTTATGCAACATGGCGGATTGCTGTATTTTATAGTTTTATTTTATCAAAATAAATAGTAATCTCACTCGAAATAAAAAAATAAACACGTTTTTTATAATCCATGAATCCTATTTCATTAGATAAATTCATAATTTCATTGATTCTTGGTTACTGTTATCATGCCTATTCAACGGACACTTCAAATTAATTGAAAAATAAATAAATGGGTATTAAATTGATTACCATACTTTTCCGTCTCTCGATTATTATCCACAGATGACTAGCTTACCGCTTAAAATAATAAATAATACCATCGCTTATGCGCTGGTTCCGTAACTTCAAAAATAAGATAAAAGCAGCTTGAAGCGCTGAGTGCGCTAGTATTCTGAATCTTGCAACGCCATCTGTAATGTTTTTGGTGAACTCGCCGGGGCCGAAATTTGTTCGGGAGGACATTATTTATTATTACTCAAAATTCAAAATTCAAAATTCAAATTATTTTTATTCAAATAGACTTTTACAAGTACTTTTGAATCGTCGAGTGAATCTACCACTGGTTCGGAATGACATTCCTACCGAGAAGAACCAGCAAGAAACTCGGCGGTTGCTCTTTTGAAAAAAATAATATAGGTACAATTTCATTAATTTGTAGAATACATTAAGTAACAGCTGTCCTTAGCATTGCTGGAGCGAGTCAAATCCATGCTCCTTTGTCATTTACGTAATCTTCAACAGTATATTAAGCTTTTTTCAGGAGCATACTTTTAATGGACTTCTTAAACTTGTGTAAAGGCAAGTTCAAGATAGGTTGTGAAATTTTGTTATAAAATAGAATGCTCATTCCCACGAACGACCTTCGGTGGTGGACCACTAGTGGTAGTGGTGGTGGTGGTAGCCCGCCAACCCGCATTGGAGCAGCGTGGTGGGTATAAGCTCTAATTCCCGCTCTCCTATGAGAGTGGAGGCCTGTGCCCAGCAGTGGGACGTTAATAGGCTTTAGTGATGTGTGTGACTAGTGGTTCGCCCCGAACTGAGACCTCGCGGTATCGCCATAAAAGAGCGCCATCTATTGACATCATTGTGAAGTTCTGAAAAAAAATACTGAAGCTCATTAAAAATTTCGTTTCCATATAATATATATCTAATTTTAGTATTTATTGTTCAAGTACAGGATATAATTCAAATAATTGATCAAGTTTCAGGCTCAGCCTTTCAGAAAATTGAGAGTTCTGAGGTCAATTTTGGACGTTAGAAAATCTCCACTTTGAAAGCCCCCATTTCGTCAATTTTAGGGGAAAAATTAAAAAAATATATATTTATGGACTCTATTCCTAATTATTTTTAAAAGTATATACCGTAACCCTATGTAACCCTATAATAGCTATTTATGCAACTGTATCGTAATGAGGGTCATTTTAATTCGAGTGCTGTTTTTTGATACGAGGCTTGCCGAGTATCAAAATAGGATAGTACGAGAATTAAAATGACTAATTACGTACAGTTGCATACAAGATTTTATCTACGACAAGGACGTCTTTATAATTTTTTACTTTATAAATTAATAAAAACCAAAAGTGCCAGAACCCAGAGCCGCTAAGCTATAGGTATCCTATTTATGAAGATAACCATATCGATACAGCTACGACTCATAACGATACAGCTCCCATACAACGAACTGTATCGTTACGAGAAGCAAACACGAAAGAGGGTTCAATTCGATATAGTTGTCAAATTCGAAATTGGAACTTTTCGCTGTAGTAGATAAACAATATTTTACGTCGCATTCGGTTCTATGAGAGCCCCCCTGAAATAAAGATTTTTATAACTTTTTAAGCATTATTCGGCTGGAGGCCATCGGTTTACATATTATATTTAAATTTGAAGTAATTACGTTCAGTAATTCAGTAGTTTTAAGGATCTGACAGACAGACGGAAGGACGGACCGAAGGACGGACGGAAAAGTGCAAATTCACTAAAGTAGATTCAGAGAACTTCGCTTCGCTCGGTCAATTATTTATTGATTATGTATATATTTATTTTCCAAACTGAGATAAAACTTTATTAATAAACTGATATAATATATTTTTTACCTGGGCTTACATCCCCAGCATTTACATCCAAAGGGGTAATGCTGCCAGCATCTTGGGTACAATGCCTCGCTGCGGTGGTCTCGATGACGTTTTAGATTTAATTTAATTTAATTTAATTTAATTAATTTTAATCCAGGTAAAAAATATATTATATCAGTTTATTAATAAAGTTTTATATATATATTATATATATGTCACCGTAGACATTTCGCTAGTTAGATTACAATCTAATGGTTTTTGCAATCTAACGGTGACATATCCATTGAAGGTTTGCTATGAAATAAAAATAACATTTCGATTCATTCATTTAGAGAGTTCTGCAATTCGTAATGCTCAATCCTATGACGCAAATAGAGAAAAACAATTTAGGATTTAATTACTAAACATGCTTGAAAACATTGTCGAACAATGGCCATACAATTATAATTGTTATAACAAATTGGTAATGCAATCAAACATGATACGATTAGATAAACAACCAATTAATTTTACCTTTACTTATGATTCATTCGAATAATAGTTTTTTTTAAGAATGAGATTTCAATATTTTGCCGTCTTGTTATTTTTTTCTTTTTCGAAATAACGGCCCCTCATCAATCCTGTATTAATTAAGAGCAGCAAGTTTTATATAAGCAGCAGAGAGTAAAAATATAATTAGGAAAAGTTTTATCTTAATTTATCTTTTCTTTATTTTATTTTTTGTGTCCTAATTATATAATGTGGGGTTCGTTTGGATATTATAATTTCTGAATTTACTCTGATCTGGTCTGATGGGAAGCTTCGGCCGTGGGAAGTTACCATCCCACCAGCAAAAATGTACCGCTAAGCGATTCAGCGTTTCAGTACGACGCCGCGCCGTGTAGAAACCGATGACAGGTTAGCCCGCTACCATCTTAGACTGCATCGTCACTTACCATAATATGTGAGATCACAAAGGGCACCTTGTAAAAACACAACTTGTTGGCATGTCAATAAATCTAAACTAATATTATAAAGAGGAAAAATTTGTTAGTTTGTTTGTAATGGATAAACTCAAAAACTACTGAACCGATTTTAAGAATTCTTTCACCTATAGAAAGCTACTTATCAGCGAGTAACATAGGCTACGTTTTATTTTAAAATAAATTAGAGATCCCTTCGAAAATTGCAATAATGTGAATTAAGTCGGAAAAATTCACCTAAGTTAACTTTTTACGTTAAACCTCTATTCGTCTATTAATTCAGTCTTTTATTTCATATTTGTCAAGACACTTTTATTTCATATTTTTCAAGTTACATAATAAATACAAGAAAACTTACCTACATTTTCTTGAAATATTTTAATATCTAACTGCTGTAGACGGACTGCGAAAAGCCTAAAAGATCAAGGTCTCAACTTTCTAAACATAGTTCCCAGGCGAGGGCAGTGAAAATACGTCGTATTGGAGAATCTTCATTTGAAAATGAAAATCGTCTTGCAAGTCAGAGAGAATAGTGAATACCTACCAGTAGTACCTACGTGTCGCAATCGCGTGCCACCTGGGAATTACAAACGGAATACCGACGCGACGGGTGCTTATAATATAATAGAAATTATGTAACCATTACCAATGTAAACACCTCATCTGTAAATTGTTACTTTGTTTTTTTTTCACGATAAAATTACAAATCTGAATTGCAACCGTGCGAAGCCGGGGCGGACCGCTAGTAAATAAATAAACTTGTAGTGGGCTAGAAAAATAAGATCCCATTAACATAGAATGATAGAACCACAGTTTTTATCGTAAAACTGTGGTACAACTATACGCAAAGTAGAGCAGTGGAGTGATAAGGTCAAACGAGGTCATCACGCGGTAGGACGCTCTTATCACTTAGTGTATCCTACGCCCTTGCCGACGTCGTTCACATATCTTTAGCAGTTCCAAACATAAATAGGAAGCTTTGAACGTAGATTCAGTTTCATCACATAAGCATAAGTTACTGTCCATCAGGTCTTGCAATAGTCTCCGTGCAAAAAAACTCTGTTGCTCATACAAGAACAATGCATACACGTTTATAATTTACTAGCGAATGCCCGCGACTTCGTCTGCGTGGTATGAGGTTTTTGTTCCCGCGGGAATTCTTTAATTTTCCGGCCTGCTTTAGCCTGTGTGCTATTCCAGACTACATCTATCTCTGTGCCATATTTCAGCCAGATCCGTTCAGCCGTTCGGGCGTGATTGAGTAACAAACATCCATACATCCATACATCCATCCATCCTAACTTTCGCATTTATTAATATATTAGTAAGATAGTAGACTAGATGATGCCTGCAACTTCGTCCGCGTGGATTAAGGTTTTTGGATTCCCACGGGATCTTAAATTTTCCGGGATAAAAGTAGCCTATGTCCTTCCCCAGGATATAACCTACCTCTATACCAAATTAAACTAAATCTGTTGAAAATATGGGCCGGGAAAGCGTAGTAGACAGACAGACAGACAGACACACTTTCGCATTTATAATATTAGTATGGATTATGCCCGCGACTTCATCCGCGTAGGTTAAGAACATTTCGGTGTGATTAGTACAAAAAAAGTAGTATATACCCTTGCCCGGGATGGTAACTAGCTATCTTTGTACAAAATTTCGTCCAAAAATGAAAAATCGCGCGAAAAAATGGCCCGCGAAAGGGACAGACAGATATATGCAATCACAGACAGACAGACACACATTAGAATATTTAATGATATGCGTATGGAAGTATGGCTTTTGACCTTTACATTAATACTGTTAAATCTTCTCTAACCAGTATACAACTAAACAAAGTAAAAAGTTGTAACTAAACATAACCGTACAGTGCCAAAGAGTTTAAAGCTTGCATATACAATGGAACATTGACCCCACATGACCCTCAGTCATCACACAACTAAAAATAACCTCTTAAATCACGTTACATTCAATATCATTTACAAATCCAATATGAAATCATCAGCGTCAATCTTAATAATACGGCTGGAACGTATGACACAATTTCATTAAGCGAAGTGCAATGAACTCCTTGCTGACTACGAGTACCGTGAACATTATAAAGAGTAACCATCATACTAATCTATACTTCTACTAGCTGATGCCCGCGACTGCGTCCGCGTGGAGGTATGAAAAATAGATAGTAGCCGATTCTCAGACCTACTGGATATGCATATTAAATTTCATAAAAATCGGTCAAGCCGTTTCGGAGGAGTATGGTAACTAACATTATATTATATATACAGAGAAGATACTAATATTATAAATGCAAAAGTTAGGATGGGTGAATCTTTTTATCTCGGAAAATTGAAGAGATCCCGCGGTTACCAAAAACCTCAATCCATGCGTACGAAATCGCGGGCATCAGCTAGTCTATATTATACTATATATTATAAATGCGATAGTTTGAATGGATGGATGTTTGTTACTCAATCACGCCAGAACGGCTGAACGGATCTGGATGTAATTTGGCACAGAGATGGATTACAGTCTGGTATATAGGTAACACATAGGCTACTTTTTATCTCGGAAAATTTAAGAGATCCCGCGGTTACCAGAAAACCTCAATCCACGCGGACGAATTCGCGAGCATCTGCTAATTAGATAATAATTATCTTTTACTCTTCAACAGTATAATAAACTTTTTCTTTCCATCCGTAGAACACGATGCGATAATTTTTAGGTCGAACCGTGTTTTGTATCATATAGCTCATCGATGAAACAATTTAATGGAAACTATTATGAATTTTCCCACACAAAATACAACGATGAAACAAATTATGAAACCGAATAAAAAAGAAGCAAGAATATTGATTGCAAAACGTTTTTAAAAAGTTTATTGGCAACGGCCGACCTTATAATTAAAGCACTTAGCGGGAAAGCGCTGGTCTTGATACATTCTTTTGTGAAATTTTGCAAAGAATTTTCAATTATTTATTCAATAGGGGGAAATTGAAAATGTTTCGCGAGATAATCTCTCAGCGCTGTATTCTGAAGGCAACCCTTTTATTTCTATTTATCCTTACAAAACTTCGATGTTTTTTGGTTCACATTCACATTCACTCTTAGTAGCCTAAGTGTTATTCCAGACCTCTATCACTGTGCCAAATTTCATCCAGATCCGTTAAGCCGTTCTGGCGTGATTGAGTAACAAACATCCATCCATCCAAACTTTCGCATCTATATATAAATAAAAATGAATGTTGCCAAGCGCAAAACTCGAGAACGGCTCGACCAATTCGGCAAAAATTTTTTTTGGATGTTCCATATCTTCCACGGAATGTTTTTATTTAAAAAAAAAATTAAAGTTCCCGCGGGAATTAAAAAACCTCAAATGGATGTTTTTTACTCAATAACGCCAGAACGGCTGAACGGATCTGAATGAAATTTGGCACAGAGATAGATTACAATCTGGAAAAACAGATAAATATTTAAAAATGTAAACAATATGGACCTAAATGAAATAAATGATAATAATAATAATGCAAAAGGGTGTCTGTCTGTATATCTGTTTGCATATGTTCTAAACCTAAACGGGTCGTCTGTTAAACCGATTTTGTTGACATTTGGTACAAAGATAAGTTATCTCTGTACCAAATATCAACACGGAATAACGGTTAAGGACATAGTTTTTATCCTAAATCCTCGCGGACGAAGTCGCGGGCATCATCTTCACTCTATCGCTGGCATCATTCATTCATTATTATACAATTCATACCTAAATATTGCACGTAAAGGCAAGAAAAATACTAAATAAATCAACTTGCAAGTAGGTGTAAAACGAAAAAAACTCCGCATAACGGCAACTGCGGTCACTCGTAATTCACAATTAGGGCCTGCAGTGCCTCCCGGTATCGTTACTTATTCAGGGCACGCGGCAGCCCTTGAGATATGACTTATTGTCGAAAATGTGAAAGAAAGAAGCCACGTATTATTCTTGCGTAGGTGTATCATTATTTTAGTAATTTTGGCAGTAGAATCTGCTTTTCGAACCGTTGGTAGAGCATTGACTTATCGTAAGTTAACCTTTTTACTCCTTGAAATACTACTATGGACGTCGTCATCATCATCAGAAAATATGCATCCACTATTGGACATATTTTATGCCTCTTTAAGATTCGACGACCTCCGTGGCGCATTGTGTAGCGCTGTCGTCTTAACGTGCGGAGGTCCCGGGTTCGATCCCCGGCAGGGTCAATTTGGGAATTTATAATTTCTGAATTTTCCCTGGTCTGGCCTGGTGGGAGGCTTCGGCCGTGGCTACTTACCACCCTAAAGACAAAGACGGTGCCACCAAGCGATTTAGCGTTCCGGTACGATGCCGTGTAGAAACCGAATACGGGGAATAGGTTTAATATAACTGCCATGCCCCTAACAGGTTAGCCCGCTACCATCTTAGACTGCATCTTCACTTACCATCAGGTGAGATCGTAGTCAAGGGCTAATTTGTAGTGGTTAAAAAAAAAAAAAATTGCGCCAACGTTGCCTATCCTTGGCTGTTAGCATCCATTTAATGCCAGCCACTCCCCGGATGTCGTCGCTCCACCTAGGCCGGGAGCACCCCACACCCTGTTTGCCGAGACGCGGTCTCCACTCTAGGACCTTACGACTCCAGCGGCCGTCGGTCCTACGGCCAACGTGACCAGCACACTGCCACTTCTACGTGCTAGCCTTTAGAGCTATGTCGATTACTTTGGTTCTTTGGCGAATTACTTCGTTTCGGATTTTATCCCTCAAAGAAATTCCGAGCATAGCTCTTTCCATAGCGCGTTGAGCGACTTGAAGTTTGTGGACTAGCCTCGATGTCAGTGTCCACGTTTCGACACTGTAAGTCATAACCAGCAGGACGCACTGATTGAAGACTTCGGACGTGAATCACTTCATTTTATTAATAACTCGACGACCTCCCGTGCTCATTGCTGGGTCCATTGCCATCTTATGTGAGTTTAAAGCAATTATTATAAATCATCAAATATCGTGTCGAATTCTACATCCTCGAGAGTTTTTCAAAATGTTCACGAAGGTGTGAAGTATGCCAATTTGCCAGCGTGGTGGACTACGGCCGAAGCATTTTAGTACTGAGACCAGCCTCTTGCTCAGTAATGAGCCGGCAATGGGTTACATTGATAATGATGATGAAATTTACAATAAGTGACAGTAACAGTTACAAATTATAAGTGACAGTAAAAGTAACAGTTACATAATTAATTGCGTATTCAGGTTAAGAAGAGTTACCGCCGGGATTATTACAATGGCGTTTGGTTTCCTTTTCGACACAGGTCGCCTGCTAGAGCCGCTTTTACTTTCTACTTTATTGCTATAATAACTATCTTCTTTGAACTGGCATTTCTCTTTCCAACTGTACTTAATTAAATAACAGTCTGCTTCGTTGTTCTAGTGGTTAGCACGTTTGACTGCGACTGTACTAGCAGTCCTTAATTGAGTAAATATACACACTAAAAAATAAATATCAACTTTTTTATTCCACTACAAGTTAGCCCTAGACTGAAATCTCACCTGGTGGTAAGTCATGGTGCAGTCTAAGATGGTAGCGGGCTAACCTGTTAGGGGTAGCCTTACCCCTATTTTTATATAAAACTCATTTCCCTAATCAGTCTCTACACAGCATCGTACCGCAATGCTAAATTGTTTGGCGTGCCGCTATGCCATTTGTTGTCTTTGCAAATTCAGAACTCATTAATTTCCAAATTTACGCTGCCGGGGATCAAATCCGGGATCTCCTATTATAAGACCACAGCGCTCACCGCTGCACCAAAGAGGTCGTCAATTTGTTTGCGATCTGGTGATTGCAATACGGTAATAATACTAGTGGTTCGCCCCGAACTGAGACCTCGCGGTATCCATAAAACGAATCAACTTTTACAGAGCGCCATCTATTGACATCATTGTGAAGTTCTGTTAAAAATACTGAAGCTCATTAAAAATTAAATAATTTTGTATCCTCATCATAATGATCTAATTGTAGTATTTGTTGTTCAAGTACAGGATATCATTCAAATAATTGATCAAGTTTCAGGCTCAGCCTTTCAGAAAATTGAGAGTTCTGAGGTCAACTTTGGACGTTAGAAAATCTCCACTTTAAAAGCCCCCCATGTCGTCAATTTTAGGGGAAAATTAAAAAAAAAAAAATTTTTGGACTCTATTCCTAATTATCTCTAAAGTGATATACCGCAACCCTGTGTAATGCTATAAAAAATATTTTACTTTGTATTCGCTTCTATGAGAGCCCCCCTGATATAGAGAATCTTATAAGTTTTCAAGCCATATTCGGCTGGAGGCCATCGGTTTACATATCATTATATTTAAATTTGAAGTAATTACGTTCAGTAATTCAGAAGTTATAAGGCTCTGACAGACGGACGGACGGACGGACAAGTGCAAATTCACTCAAGTAGACTCAGAGACCTTCGCTTCGCTCGGTCAATAATGTAACATTTCCCCTTACTTAGCAATAACATTGCACTAAAGATAATCAGTAATACACGTAACACAAATGTTACACTTATCAACACAAGCCGCAATGTTCTATTTACTTTACTTATGTCATCGTATTCACCACACGTTGCCGTAGAAACAAAGAAAGTGAACTCTACGTCACGTGTGTGCAATGCACAAGACTTTTGAGACACACGGCCTGCATGGTCAGCGATATTATCCATACTATTACTATATCCATCCATACTAATATTATAAATGCGAAAGTGTGTCTGTCTGTCTGTCTGTCTGCTACGCTTTCACGGCCCATCTGTTCAACCGATTTTGATGAAATTTGGTACAGGGATAGGTTGTATCCCGGGTAAGGACATAGACTACTTTTTATCCCGGAAAATTCAAGAGTTTCCGCAGGAATCGAAAAAACTTGGTCCACGTGGACGAAGTCGCGGGCATAATCTAGTTTTATAATAAAGATAAGAAAGTTAGATTAAAATAGGTATTATTTATCAGGGCTTGGATTACGTACATTGCATTAGTTTATTACCAAAGTTTTGACTGCACAAAGTTTTTACCCTATGCTTAATTTTCGAATTTGTGAGCGCTTATTTCTGACGTCACAATAGATAGTTAATTTTTACCCACGGAGACAGCAAAAAACTTGAAACTACTAGGCCGATTTTGAGGCAGATTCTTCGTTAAACGATACGCGCTTGCTGAAAAAAAAACACATTTAAATTGGCCTAGTATTGTATTTCCATTTGGTATTTTTGTTTATTATAAGTCATGAGGTAAAAATAACTCGTTTCCATAACTAGCCAGTTCTGTGTATGGTGCAAATCAGTTTTCATTAAGTGTCAGTTAACATAATATGATAGACAGAGAAGATAAGACGTTGTTCATTTCAAATTAATTGAAGATACAGTTCATTCAGACGTTCAGCAATTTATCATTTTAGATTTAGCAATTGCGTCCGCTTTTATCATTGTTCTGTCAATCAAAACTATAAATATACACTTGCAAACATATTAAGCATTTGCATGTCCCCATTAATTATACTTCTGTCAATCGCAACTATAAATGGAATGGTCAATAGAGTTGTAGAAACCATCGAGCTTTGTCTGAGTGTACTATGCTCTTGTGATTATTGAGACTCTCCGTAAATGACCTTTGCATTTAAGATATCTATAAAATTTGTATGTTTTATATTATGTCGACCTAAAAAACATTTTTCTAAAATTTGTATTTTATTCTCATTAATTATTTTTGAGTTATTAAGTTCCAAGATAGTAACGGTTTTTACAGAGATATTATGTATGCATGTGCGTCTTTAGTGTCACATTGTAATAATGCGTCTTACTCGTAACTGCATTATTTATTTGTCTATCATAATCAGTGAATTTTTTCATGCGAAATAATATATCTCTCTACTATTTTAAGTATTTTGTTTTTCTGTTTATGTGTTTTGCGCGCGTTATTTGAAAGTTTCTGAGCCAAGTAATATTTTTTTTAATAATCGAAAGCATATACCTACCTATTAATTTTACTAAAATGGTCCAACCCAATTTTTATCATTATTCAGTGTACTGGTATTATAAAGTCGAAGACAATCAAAAGCACATTACTTCTATACAAGTCATTCATCATTAATTCCTCATTACTGATTCGATCGTATTTCGGGAATTATATGTATTTAGTTGCCCAATACAACAGGTCGTGTGTCTCAAACCAGTGTGACCGGCGCAAACGGGCTGTTACGCAAGCGACGCAGAATCGCGAACCGGTCGCGAAATGGAACGTGCTAGTCGTCATGTATATGGAACTGGAATAGGGCTGTCACTGACTAATTTACAAGTCTATGTGTTTTTTTATATTAAACGTTTGCTTGACAAAAACTATAATTTGCATGTGAATAAGTTTAATTTTTTTGAGTCCAACTAGCTCTATAAGTTAGCGCTGCAAGTTCGCTCTCATACTTACGTATGTATAGTCCCACAAACTTATCTGAGCCGGTGGGGAAAATTGGAACTAATTTTAATGTCTGTTTATTTATTGTTTTATTTTCATTATTATTAGATAGTTCATTGTTAGATAGTTATTATTATTAGGCTATTTAGACGGTTTCTTAGCTACATGTTCTCATATATTATTCTGGTGAAAGAGTTGAGCCGCAGTTTAAATTGTTGATATTTCGAAAAAAATAAGATAATATATGCAATAAGTTTAAATGATTAAAATAGTTGTTAAGTTCGCTCTGGACTTCTAGGTCCATCCAACTTAGCAATTATTCTAGACTATAATATTCACAAAACAATCTTAATTAAATATCCTAGCATGATGCAATATGAAACATTTCTCATTCATAGTCTAGACAGACCTTAAGGGATTAATTTGAATAATAGAAAATCTTCGGTCAAATTGTTAGCTGAAATATCAACAAAGCTATTTAATAATCGAACTGTTTCATGTAATCGACAACCCTAAATGCCGTTTAAGCCGCCGCTTCTAATTGATTTGATCGACTCTATAAATAACTAAGAGTTCTGTGCATTTTCCGATAAGGTTTTTTATCAAATTATTGTTTTCACACGGGACTTTACACACTTTATTAACACTGAGCTATATTTCAATCACAGTTTTTAGGGTTCCGTACCCAAAGGGTAAAAACGGGACCCTATTACTAAGACTCCGCTGTCTGTCTGTCTGTCTGTCTGTCTGTCTGTCTGTCTGTCTGTCTGTCTGTCTGTCTGTCTGTCTGTCTGTCTGTCTGTCTGTCTGTCTGTCTCCAGGCTGTATCTCATAGACCGTGATAGCTAGAAAGCTGAAATTTTCACAAATGATGTATTTCCGTTGCCGCTATAACAACAAATACTAAAAATTAAAAAAAATATATATTAAGGGGGGTCCCCATACAATAAACGTGTTTTTTTCGTATTTTTTTGCTCAATATTAAAAACGGTAACAGGTAGACGGTTCAAATTTTCACAGAATATTAACTTGTATATTACCTTTCAAAATAAATAATTAAATATCAATAAAGTAAATATTAAAGGGGGGCTCCCATACAACAAACGTAATTTTTTGATATTAACAGTAAACCTCTGCAAACAAAGTTAGTTTTGCGGTTCATTAACAAAGGTAATTATACCTACTTCTTGAGTACGGAACCCTCGGTGCGCGAGTCCAACTCGCACTTGGCCGATTTTTTATTCCACTACAAGTTAGCCCTTGACTGCGATCTCACCTGATGGTAAGTGATGATGCAGTCTAAGATGGTAACGGGCTAACCTGTTAGGGATATGGCAATTACATGTCTTAAACTCATACCCATAGTCGGTTTCTTCACGGCATCGTAACGGAACACTAAATCGCTTGGCGGTACGTCTTTGACGGTATGGCGGTAACTAGCCACGGCCGGAGCCTCCCACCAGACCAACCAAGACAACAATCAGAAATTACAAATTCCCAAAATGACCCTGCCGGCAATCGAACCCGGGACCTCCCACGTTAATGCAACAGCGTTCAACACTGCGCCAGGGATGTCGTCGCGCATTTTTTGGTTAAGATGTCTTTTTACTCAGAAATATTGCTCTTTTAATCTAAATCGATTGTAAATGTAAAGTTAACATCATCCATCCATCCATCAGCCTGCATCCGTCCACTGCTGGACATAGGCCTTTTGGAGAGCGCGCCACCACACACAATCCTCCACCACCTCCACGGTTCTCTGGGCTATGTCAGTTACCTTGGTACTCTAACGGATTTCCTCGTCACAGATTCTATCCCACAGAGCACACAATATATCACAGTTCACATACTAAAAAAAAATGAACAGTCTACTATAATTATAATTAAGGAGAATAAGAGCGGGATCCCCGTTAAATGATGATGATGAATAATGAGAAATCATTTTTCCAGAATAATAGAGGTTTAACTTATCAAACTTTGTTAATGATAAATGGACCAGTGATCGAATTTTGTCCTTAATCGGTTTTCGATTAAATTTCAATCCATCGCTAATACAGTGGCGGACTAAGCCCGTCGGAGGCCCAAATGAGGCCCCCGTTCTATATTGAGTTTTTAAGGTTTTTATGCACTGCCAGGGTCGCATAGCCGAAGCGAGTTCCTAAGTTTTGCAGCATGCGTAACTGAATTCTAAAACGGACACAAAAATATAGTAACTAAAAAAAAGCACAAAAACTATACGTAACTATAACGTATTACTTACGATGGGCCTCTCATTCTGAAATGGCTCGTATTTATCGAACATTATTTGGAATTCCTCTAAAGGATTTCTCAAGGTTTGGAGGCCCCCTTAGACCTATGGGCCAGGTCTAAGGGGGCCTCCAAACCATCCAACCGACACTGGATTAAATTAAAAGCTATCTTAAATAAGCTGAAACAAAAACAGTTTTCTTGACGAAAGGTTAACTACCCACTTGAGGAATGGAATTCACGCAAAGACAATATATTTTACTTAACTTTTCTAGAGACTAACCCGGGGTTATTAATGATGTGGCTTGCCAGTTGAGTAATGTGCTTTTATAGTTTTTTAGGGTTCCGTATCTCAGAAAGGAAAAAACAGTGTGTACAGGGTTTTTTCTGTTGACGGTTTCAACAAACAACATTTAATAGAACATAGTTATTTTCGTACAACGAAACGCGAAGACCTTTCCTGGAAAAATCGTATACGTGACAAAAAAACGTCAAATCTTTGACACGATAGAATTTTCCAGACCTTCTCTTTCATCTTCATATAAAGAACTACCTATGCTCCAAAAATATGCAAAAAGTATCAACGGAGCTCTCTCAGGGAGCAGTTCCTACTCCCTCTTGACCGTCTATTTTTTTTATAAATATGACGAATGACTTATCTTTTAGGGAACCATTAATTCCGAGAATGGGGGAATAAATGTCATCCATTTGCCAGAAAAATGACGCGAGGCTAACATTAACTCACACAGTACATTTCTTATGATTTCTTTAGATAGCTATAATATATCGTTAGGTGGAGTCATCTGTCTACTCTTTTTTATGAGATTGGATTTATAAAATGATTTGTAATAATGTATTTTTGTATCATAAAAATGTATAACATATTTTTCTTTTTTTTATGATTTCTACGTGGCTAGGCACAATTTTATTACTCCAAGAGAATATTCCAGCTGAGCCTAAAATTCACGCAAAAGTGCCTTATCTATACTTATGTTACAAATGTGAAAGTCTCTCTTTGTGTCAGTCTGTCAGTTTCTTTTCATAGTGAGTCTTTCAGGTGAGATCTTGGAGAGCTCAGAGAAGAAATAAGCTAATTGTACATCCTAAAAGACTGCAGATGTTTGGAAAGAGTACACACTACATGGCAATAACTATGTACAATAAACTTCCTGACAGCTACAGAAGCAGTACTTTTGATGTTTTCAAAAGGAAGGCTCATGAGCTGCTTATAAATGATTGCTATTACAAAATTTCTGAATTCCTTAGTGATAATCTCAAGTAACTTATCTTAAATAATATAGTATATAAATTAGATGATGACGTCGTGAAGTACTAAATGGTTTTATAGTGCAATAATTGAGTATCCCCTCATATTATAAGGAATTTGACATATGTAATTGTAATTACATATATCAAATTCCATATAATATGAGGAGTAATATAAGTACTATTGTCATATTATCATGATTATTTAAATTATTTTCGTTCGTTTTTAATAATTGTAATTCTGTTTGAGTTTATATTAATTTAATTGACCAATTTTTTAAATTGTAATACAACTTTGACGATTTATACCAAATATTCATACACCATAAATTGGTAGAATGTATAAGGCTCTCATACTCTAATTATGTCAACTTTATATCACCTACATTATCATGAATAAATTATTATTTATTTATTTTATAGCCTTAGTACTGGGGAGTATAGTAGCTTACATACTGGAGAATGACACGGGATACTTTTTATCCCGGTAAATAAATGCCATCCCACTGAATCTGAAGTCAGTCAGTAGTAGTAGTAGTAGTCAGTAGTGTACGAGTTGGTCAACGCTCGTGAGAGTTGCGTGTGCGTCAAAAGATGCGCCTTCCTACACGTGCTTCTAAAAATGAGTTTATTATACGCACCAAAAAGAGGCTGCTAATCTGAATCCGCTCTAAGTAGTCGGTCTGAAAACTGCAGGTAAAAGCCAATAATCTGAATATTCATAGAACAATATCGGCCTGTTTCTGAATTGAGAATTTCATGTTGAGTCTGTCTCAAAGACTACTTAAGGACTAAATGAGCAAATATTTGTTTCTGAATTGATATTGGGCTGGTTTCTGAATTAAGCATTCAAGCAAAAACAGCAAGTTCCAACTCTCAAACACAATATCAATTCAGAAACAAAAATTTGCTTAATTAGTCCTTAAGTAGTCTTTGAGACAGACTCAACATGAAATTCTCAATTCAGAAACCGGCCGTATATCTCATTTTATTATAGAATCATGCATAGAATAAGGCAAAGATACCTACTCGTATACATCGCAGTGAATTGAATCTATAGTGCGCGCTCGGCTTAAGTATGAAATATTGAATCTTTCCCAGGAATAGCCCGGGGGAAAATCTATTAGACTGTGTCAATAGAGACGCGTACGCGGTTTCAAAGATAAACACTACAGAGAGGAACTGAGTATATTGGCTCCGCAGTATAATTTGTATGTTAATTTTTAGGGTTCCGTACCCAAAGGGTAAAAACGGGACCCTATTTCTAAGACTCCGCTGTCTGTCTGTCTGTCTGTCTGTCTCCAGGCTGTATCTCATAGACCGTGATAGCTAGAAAGCTGAAATTTTCACAAATGATGTATTTCCGTTGCCGCTATAACAACAAATACTAAAAATTAAAAAAATATATATATTAAGGGGGGTCCCCATACAATAAACGTGTTTTTTTCGTATTTTTTTGCTCAATATTAAAAACGGTAACAGGTAGACGGTTCAAATTTTCACAGAATATTAACTTGTACATTACCTTTCAAAATAAATAATTAAATATCAATAAAGTAAATATTAAAGGGGGGCTCCCATACAACAAACGTAATTTTTTGATATTAACAGTAAACCTCTACAAACAAAGTTAGTTTTGCGGTTCATTAACAAAGGTAATTATACCTACTTCTTGAGTACGGAACCCTCGGTGCGCGAGTCCGACTCGCACTTGGCCGGTTTTTCATTCCAGCTAGCCACCTTGACTTGATCTATTGGAGTAATATCAGAATCTACTTACGTGAGATATTGATTATTGGTATACTAACATATCCTGTTAGTTATTTTTAAAACTAACGAGTATTTAAAAAATGTAATCAGCTATGCTTTACGTTTGATGTTTTGAAGATCTCCCTAGCGCAGTGGTGAGCGCTGTGATCTTATTTGTGGGACGTCTCGGGATCGATCCCCGGCAGGTTCTTGTTTGGTGGGAAGCTTCGGCTGTGGCTACTTACCATCTACCACCCTACCGGCAAGAACATACCGCTAAGCGATTTAACGTTCCGGTTCGATGCCGTATAGAAACTTATCATACTGATATATTTTATCCCGAAAAAATAAGTGGTTCAATAATCAAGAACTTTAATCCCCGCGGCTGAAGTCGCGGTCATCATCTAGTTATCCAATAAATTATCACTAGTCAGAATAAAATATTGGATCAGTGATTTTTTTATTTGCCCTCGTAAATCGAACCAGCTTACAGATTGTAGTCGGATCAATGCAGACTGCGGCCCTAGAGGATTGAGATGAAATTGGATCGTGACGTCAGCGCTCTCCGGTATCGAAGCTCGCATCTGTATAGCTTCTTTTTTAACCAACGTAAATAGCGGTAACTTAAGCCTGATTAAAATGTGGCTAAATAACAAGAAAGATGTCATAAAAACAAGTTATCAGCTGGGAAATACCTAACTGGCTTACGCATGGAGCTAAACGATATTTTTTTTCAAAAGAGCAAACACCGAGTTTCTTGCTGGTTCTTCTCGGTAGGAACGGCATTCCGACCTAGTGATAGATTCACTCGACTATGCAAAAGCACTTGTTAAAATTCTACTTCAGTAAAAAATGTTTGATTTGAATGAGGAATACGACTTCAGACAGTCAATCTCTTTACAAATTATACTGCGGTTCGTCTCAATTCGACCTCAATGCACGGCGATATCCCTAGAGAGTAGAGATGAAATTGAGTTGTCACGCGACTGACGTTTGGCTATGGAAATGGATATCCGACGATAATGTTTACCATTGGCAAGGAGATATAGTCACGCCAGCTCGCATTGATTTGTTGTTCGTACAACGAAAATGTTGTTAGTAAAACGAAACGTTCGAACAAATAATAATTAATTTTTGGTAGTACTTGATGAATTTGTAATACATTAATTTAGATTCGATTTATAATTATACTAGCTGATGCCCGCGATATCGTCGTGGATTGAGGTTCTTTGGGCCCCGCGGGAACTTTTAATTTTCCGGGATAAAAAGGAGCCTATGTGTTATTCCAGACTATAATCTATTTCTGTGCCAAATTTTATACAGATCCGTTCAGCCGTATGGCGTGAATGAGATACAAACATTCATCCATCCATCCATCCATCCATCTATCCATCCATCCCTCCATTAAAATTTTCGCATTTATAATATTAGTATACATAGATTGCATGCCAAAATTAGCAAACTGTAGGTGCCTTAGCTAGACCTTTACTGTAACACAGTTTAAGCAATAAATGAAATGAAATGTAAACAAAAAACTTCGGCGTGTTCCTTTTGATAAGCCGGCCTTTAAGGAATTTTTATCCTTCCCTTGAATAAATTTTTATCCGCCTCTTAAATAATATCCTCATGTTGTACATTGTAGTTTGAAAGGAACATAACAGATGGAAGCTGGTTCCATAATTCACAGGTACGGGGCAGAAAATACCTAACTAAAATAACAATTGTTATTAAACTGTTGATTTCAAATGAACGTATGAAAATGAAAAATGAAAAATTCAACTGAAGGACAAAATACAAAATACGTTCGGTATTAACTACTAATCCTCTTTTCTTTCCCGACTCTTTTGTAATCAAAATCTCTCGTCCGTTCCGTTCGCTTCTAATAAATCTAATCCGGCCCGATCCGGCGCGAGCCGGTATTAGCCGGTACAATCTAGCTAGTGGTGGAGTGTCCCTCTGGTATTGCAATATTGCATGTTGCGTTGTGACTTGTGAATGCATCTTTATTAAGGTCTAGTCGCACTAAAGAGGCGCGGCGCGACGCGGCACGAAGCCACATCCCCGTGCAAATGATTTTCCGCTACGTGCCACGCCGCTCCGTGCATTCTCAAGTGGGGCTAGACTTTTAGGCTTCTAAAGCGACTCTTTAATTTGTTTGTAAATTATTTTAATGTTTTACTAAGTATTATTATCCTATTAGGAGTTCCGATAGCTCTGAACTATTCATCAAATCTTCACAAAATGCACGTTAGACTAACCTGATAGTACTATGTAAAGAAAAAAAACAGTTGTTTCAGATTAAACGGAATTATTGAATACTAGCTGATGCCCGCGACTTCGTACGCGTGGATCGAGGTTTTGTGGCTCCCGCGGGAACTCTTTAATTTTCCGGGATTAAAAGTTGCTGTGTTTCCGGGATTAAATGAGACTATAATCTATCTCTGTGCCAAATTTCATCCAGATCCGTTCAGCCGTTGGGGCGTGATTGAGTAACAAACATCCATCCATACATCCATCCAAACTTTCGCATTTATAATATTAGTAAGACTAGCTAATGCCCGCGACTTCGTCCGCGTGGATTGAGGTTTTTAGGTTCCCGCGGAATCTCTTTAATTTTCCGAGATAAAAAGTAGCCTTTGTGTTATTCCAGACTATAATCTATCTCTGTGCCAAATTTCATCCACATCCGTTCAACCATTGGGGCGTGATTGAGTAACAAACATCTATCCATACATCCATCCATGCAAACTTTCGAATTTATAATATTAGTACAGAAAATATTACTAAAATCATTCAAAACTTTCACCCCATATCCCGTGGAACTCATTTGATATTCAAATGGCATATAAGTTAAATGTATCAAGTACTTATTCAAATCCGTTCAGTAGGTAGTCTGATGCCGTCACAGTAAGATTAAAAAAATAATAATTTGGCCTCTGTTCTAAAAATATTAATACTGTACAGGACTACTTAGTCCACCACTACCACCACTACAGCCTATTCACGTCCCACTGCTGGGCACAGGCCTCCACTCTCATAGGAGAGCGGGAATTAGAGCTTAGACCCACCACGCTGCTCCAATGCGGGTTGGCGGGCTTTAACGACTATTATCATGTTAGTGATAATAACCGGGACCGACGGCTTAACGTGCTCTCCAAGGCACGGGGGTGAAACACCGCCAACTTCCAACTCCGGGCTGGCACTGAGAATTTCTTAATTGAAAAACCCAATACCTAACTTTTATGCCCGACCGGGAATCGAACCCAGGACCTCGTGATCCGCAGTCGATATATATCGCATAGCCGCAATAAATTGTCCTCGGTTGAGACCGCCAAAGGCCATGTGATAAAAGAAAAAGCTTTATTATTATGTAGCACGTAAGTATACCTAATTATGTGAAGAAAAGTTCAAGGACCATACTTCCAGCACTTAAAGCAATACTTAAGCAATATTACTCAAAAATCAAAATTACAGTTTGATGTCACGTACCTTCCACTACAGCCCATTAACGTCCCACTGCTGGGCACAGGTCTCCACTCTCATGAGAGAGGGAATTAGAGCTTAGACCCACCACGCTGCTCCAATGCGGGTGGCGGGCTTTAACGACTATTATCATGTTAGTGATAATAACCGGGACCGACGGCTTAACGTGCTCTCCGAGGCACGGGGGTGAAACACCGCCAACTTCCTAACTCCGGGCTAGTACTGAGAATTTCTAGTCAGAAAAACCCAATACTTAATTATGACCCGACCCGGGACTCGAACCCAGGACCTCGTCGGCCGCAGTCGGACATGCTAACCACTAGACCAACGAGGCAGTTTCACGTACCTTGACGTTCCTAAATTAAGGATTATAATTCAAACACGAAAGTCAACACTCAACAATAATGAAACAACATGGCTTGGCAGTATGGCCCGTACTAGAATAAAATAGTAGATTATTAACCAAGGGGATAAAGCAGTGTCTTCTGTCGCGGGTGACAATTTAAATCGCGAGCGTAACGAAGGACTCGAGGTTTACTCCCGAGCGTAGCGAGGGTGTTAAAAACTTAAATCACGAGCGAAGCGAGGGATTTAAGACGAGTCCTGAGTGTAGCGAGGGATTTAAGTTCACCCAAGACTAAGACAGCTTTATCACCGAGGAAAATACTCTACTTTTCGTACCATTTGCGAAAAAATTAACACAATAATAATATGAGGCATTTATTAAAAATAATGACCATTGGTCCAATTATTGATAGAGAGAGTTACATTTTTGTTTCGTACATTTATTGTTGATGAGTTGATTTGAGTATTTCTCTGTTCTTGCCAACGACCTCAATTTACATAGACGGGCCCTGTCAAACAAAGAATGTGGGCGTATTTTTAGCAACGCCATCAACGCCATCTAGTCCGAAAAGAAGGAACTTGCTTCCAACATCTTGAATGAAAGCTTGAAAACGTATGACTCGGTCATAGATAATATAGGTCATAGCCATAGAAGCCGTAAGGCCAGTTAGTAAAAAAAAAAATATCATACAGTTTGCCGCGGAAATTAAATGATTGCATAATGGATAAAAATATTAAATCGGAAGATTAAATAACGTTTTTTTGGAAATGTATAATTGTGAATTGAAACACTTACCTTAAAATAAAAATTATACAGTGTCAAACTAATTAAATTTTAGATGTTAACTTTAGAATAACAAATTATCTACAGGACCAGCGACCGTGACTACGCTACGATGCGGACAAAGACACTAGACAGGTTAGGAACGCGCTCTCAAAGTCGGATGCCAGACGCTTTTCTATGAAAGGGCCCTTCTAGTACCTACATATATATCGATGGTTCTTGCGTCTGAGGAACTGTTTAGAACATTAACTTATTTATAAAAATAAATTAAAATAAACTTAACGTTTATGTATTTGAAGAAAACAAAAACGCGGCCAATTCCTAGACTAATATTTTTTGTCGGAAAAGCAAAGGCATCAAGCTCATACGGCCTCGTCGGTTTTCGTAGTTTTATTTAAATAATCATAACTGCATAATAAATGCGTATTCCTTTTTCAAAAAGATGTTTAATGCTTATATATTGGTATATAGGTATAGGTACAAACTCAATGGTGTAAACACAGATGTACGAGTAGTTCAGTATTTTCGGTAAGTACCTATTCCAAATTTAAATCACATTCTCCCCCTAGAGGATGAATGAAATTCAGTACAATTTTCTTTCCCTGTTTTTAACAGATTAAAAATGACTATTGTTATGTTCGCTTTTTGTGGCATAGAATGTCACTTTTTTGAGGAAGTGGTACGAAAAAATCTTTTAGTCTTCCTCGTTCTAGGTAAAAAGTAAAATAAATAAAATTATGAGTGGCATTTAAGTACGTCCCCAGGATGCGTCTTCTTTGTGCTATATCTAGACGAAATATCGTAAAAATCCGTCGGACAGACTGACACAATATCGCATTAATTCTATGTATAATTAAGTGTGGATGAAAAGGTCTATCAACTCATAGTTCTACTATTGAACAGATCGAGCTTAAAGGTATGCAATGCTGCTATATGACGTGGGCATTCGCTAAGAAAATATTTTTTTAATTTTTGAACATTCAACCCCATAAGCGAGTGAAATAAAGTTTTGAAATTGGTATGAAAGAAAATAGAACTTAATGTAAGCGAAGCCGCGAGCAAAAGCTAGTAATCATGTAAATATTAAAGAACCTACATTTAAAGAGTCTCTTACACTAAAATCTAGAACATGTTAGTTTGGCTCCAGCAGTATCTAGGCATCCCCACTCGGGTATCAAAGTGCTTCAGAAATCAGCATATTGCTTGGAAATTCCTGTCCATTGTAGCTACGTACTGCTGAGTGTGCTTACCGTCCTTTAGGAGTTTACGGGCTAGACTTGATTTGTAAGAAGCTACGTACATTCTAAGTTTGTACCTATGTGCTGAATTTCGAAATTGGAGCGTGCTCAGACAGTTTTAGTAATTGGAAGCTATAGTGGATATGAATTACTTTGGGACGTTGTCAGACAGTTTTAATATTAGGAAGCTATATTGTTCCCAATTCTGTTTAAGACTATACACTTGAGCTGCAAGGGTAAACCCTTATATTTAGCTTTTTTGCCCCCTGATATTTTATTATTCACTGCATTAACTCAAAACTTATTCATACCGAATTGTAGGGAATTCTCTGATCTACCATTATGACTGACAACATTTTGAAATTAATTAATAGATTTTTCCTTATTACAAAAATACCAAGAGACCATTATTCAATCTTGATTTTTGTGTAAAGTTTGACGTTAGCGAACGTTCAAAATTACTCGTTGTGGTCACACAAAGAGATACTTTTATTGAGTATAAGGTCCTGAACTACCATAGTTAAAGATAAAAATTATTAATTTGCTATTCTTTGTGTTATAAAATTCAAAACAAGGAAGATTTAATTTGACGAAATTAAGGACACATATAACCGTCATTTTAGGAGGTTATTTGGCTTAATTTGTAAAAATAAATTAGTACTCCTAAAAGTAAGACATATTTTCAATTATATAAAGCAAAAAAATATATATAATTAACAATAATTTACATCTAAAAATAAGTTTGTAACACCCTACAAAACTGCGTGATCAAGCGCTAGTAAAACTAGTCGTAGCTGAGGCTTCCCAGAGGGTGGACGTAACGCATTTTGTCTCCGCAACCCAAAATGAGATACGTAGCATACACCTGAGATTGTAGTGTGATTGCCACTTCTCGATAGTAGGCATTTTTAATACTGGCTGCTTTTTCTTATTGATGGATGATTTTTTTTAATAGTTTAAGGTTTATATACTTTATACAGAACGTATATGATATTTATGGTAATATTACTTAAATAATAATTTGAATATTCCATTCAGACAAGGTCGTGTGTATCAGATAGTTATTTACTTTACTAAACTTGCATTTTAGGCTTGTGGTTAGATTAACTATTATTTAAAGGCTGACCAACAATCTCTACCTAGACTGGCAACTCCCTCCCTTATAAATATTAATCCGACTGTCACATATTGAAATGATAATCACTCTTTTATTGTCTTTCATGGCATATTAGCGCGGTATCTTGTGTTCGGTTGTGAAATTGTCTTTCTTTATGACTATTGGTGTGATTAGCATTATGATAGATATAATTTATGACCATAAAAATACAGTCTTCACGGTAGCAAAAGCAGGTAGCTATGCAAACAATTGGGTAGTTATTATTATTAGCCGCGCTTACGGACCTTTTTGATGAATAGGTTTTGTTTTATGTTTCATGACTTGGGGAATGCTTATTCCTTAGCAATCATGTATGTACAAGTGATTTTGTTTGTTGGTTCCCTCTTCATTGCAAAACTACATATTTTGAACAGTGAGATATTATATTATGACCATAGTATGACGTCATGGCAAATCCAAACTGAGATATTTCACTGAAACTCAAAATACTTCCTCAGTGCACACCTAGACTACTCAAGGAATAAAATATTTAGGTTCATCGGATTTGTCTGTGCGTTGTCGGTCAATCGGTCAATCACGTTTTGTATGTATTATAAAAGTTTTTTTATGGTCTCATTTCACTATTCACATTATTTTACTGTCAGGCAAAGTTACTTATTCCAAACAATGCACTCATGATGACTAACTGTATTTATATATTTTTTACCTTTTGCAAGTGGATTTCGTTTACAGAGCGTCATTAGATGATAGTGCTTTATGTTTATCGAACCGGACTTTTATTTTTGTTATTGTACCCGTGATCGCAATTGTTATTATACTAAACAAAACCCTACATTAGTGCAATACCTGCAATTTGCAAGTGCCTTCTCAAATTCCAAATCAGTTTTATTGCCTGGTTTGGAATTTGAGAAGACATTGTCTGATGTGAATCAGTAATTCTAATAATTTTATGTTGTAAATAATATTATGTAAAAGTCAAAATAACTTTTTTATGTTGCATATTTGATAAAGCTTATCGGCCTTTTCCTACTTCCTCAGTTCACACCTAGACTACTCAATGAGTCAAATATTTAGGTTCATCGATTTTCATCACGAAAAAGTTGAATTCGATTTTCATGGTATGCGCTTTTTTGGCATCGCGTTTTTATTTTACTGTCAAGTAAAATTATTTATTTCTAACAAATAACAATACACTCATTAGCACGGCAAAAAGTTATTTGAAGAATTGGTAGCAAAGCTGTTTTTTATTACTACTACGCGCGCAGTAAATTTCTATTGTTTTTTGGTATACTGAGTACACTAGCGCAACACCTGCAGGGTTATATAGTTTTATTACCTTTTGCAAGTGGTTATCGTTTACAGAGTGCCACTTGACGAATGTGTTTTATATTTTTCAAACCGGACCTTTCTTTTATTATTGTATCACTATTGACCAGTGATCGCTATTGTTATCATGATAAACAAAAACCTACGTTAGTGAAACACCTGCATCTGAACGTGCTTATCTCTTTTGTTTTGTCTTTACGATTCATTGAGTGCGAATGAAAATGAGTTATTTTTTTCAGAAATGGATTCTAAAACTCCGATTTTCAAACTAATGACAAAAATATCTACGACCTTGTCAAATTGTGAAATTGAAAATTGGATTAATCGTAATCGAGCGTTCTATCACATTGCCGTCAGAGTAAAATGGATCAAAATCAAAAAAATCAAAATCAAATTATTTTTATTCAAATAGACTTTTTACAAGTTCTTATGAATAGTCAAATGAATCTACCACTGGTTCGGAATGCCGTTCCTACCGAGAAGAACCAGCAAGAAACTCGGTGGTTGCTCTTTTGAAAAAAAATAAATAGTATATGGTATGTTTACAATAATCTACATACAACATATACAGATACATAAGTAACCAATGTCCTGAGCATTGCTGGAGCGAGTCAAATCCATGCGCCTTTATCATTAATATAATCTTCGACAGTATAATAAGCTTTTTTAGGAGCATTTTTTTAATGGTTATCTTAAACTTGTGTAAAGGCAAGTTTATAATAGGTTGAGGAATTTTGTTAAAGAATAGTATGCTCATTCCCACGAACGACCTTCGGACTTTAGTGAGGCGGAGCGATGGAGTCACGAGCCTATGACGGTTTCTAGTTGGCCTATCGTGCAGATCGCATATTCTTTTGTAATTCTGAATGTGCTGTTTTACAAAGATTAGATTACTGTAAATATACTGCGAGGCTACTGTAAGAATACCTATTTCCTTGAATTTCTCCCTAAGGGATTCACGTGGTTTTAAATTATAAATTGCACGTATTGCCCTTTTTTGTAATACAAATATTTTTTGAATATCTGCCGCTTTACCCCACAGCAAGATTCCGTAAGACATAATACTATGAAAATAAGCAAAATATACAATCTATGCGGTTTCAACGTCTGTTAACTACCGAATCTTTCTGACAGCGTAAGCAGCAGAACTGAGTTTACCAGCTAGATTTGATATATGGGTGCCCCATTGAAGCTTAGCATCTAAGGTCACCCCCAAGAACACGGTGGCCTCTTCTATTTTTAACATATCATTATTTACCACTAGATTAATGTTACGTGTATTCTTGGTATTGGGCAGTGCGAACTCAACACACTTAGTTTTTTTTGCATTTAAAAGTAAGTTATTAACAGTAAACTATTGAGTGACCTGAGAAATGGCACTATTTACGTCGTCAGAATCATCCTTATTTCTATCGACTTTAAAAATTAAAGACGTATCATCAGCAAATAGCACAATATCGCAAGTATCCTGGACAAAATATGGTAAATCATTTATATATACCAAGAACATGAAGGGACCCAGAATAGAGCCTTGAGGGACACCCATTAATGAGGCTGATCCGGATGATTTCACATTGTTTACACATACCGTCTGAATACGGTCACTAAGATATGATGCAATGAGACTAAGTGCAGTGTCTTTGATTCCATAGTGGCTCAATTTGGTCAACAGTGTCTCGTGCTCTACACAGTCGAATGCCTTAGACAAATCACAGAAAATACCAATAGCATTCTGTGAGTTCTCCCAAGCATCAAATATATGTTTTAACAGCGCCGCGCCCGCATCGACTGTTGACCGACCTTTCGTAAAACCATACTGCTCGGAGTGAAGTAATTTATTTAAATTAAAATGCCGGAGCAGTTGGTTAAGCATAATTTTTTCAAATATCTTGCTTAGGGTTGGCAAAATTGAAATTGGTCTGTAATTATTTGGATCACTTTTGCTACCTGATTTAAAAAGAGGAATCAATTTACTACATTTCATGAGGTCAGGAAAAGATCCCAAATCCACAGACTCATTAAAAACTTGAGCAAGATATGGCGCAATAACATCAATGACATTGCAGATAATTTTCACCGATATCCCCCATAGATCTCCCGTTTTTTTGCATTGTAAAGATTTGAATGTTTTTATAATATCATAGGGGGTCACGTACTCAAACTTAAACTTAACACTGCACTCAGAGACATTACTACTGAGAATTTTATAGGCTTCTGTTGGCGAGGAATTAAGGGAACTGGTAGTAGAGATTGGAATATTTTTGAAGAAATTCTCAAATGTATTTGCAATTTCTAAATCGGAGTCAATTATACGGTCATTAATTTTAAGCTCCAGTTTATTGTCGTCCTCTTTATGTCTACCAGTTTCCTCAGAGATGACATCCCAAGCTGCTTTTATCTTATTTTCTGAGTTAATAATTTTCCGCTTTATGTGAAGGGACTTTGCTTGAATGCAAACATTCCTAAATAATTTTGAATAATTTCTCACGTATTCCAAAAATGTGGGGTGTAATTATATTGCTTTTCAGCATACAAATCAAACAACTTATTCCTACTTTTATAAATTCCAACAGTAGCCCAGTCACTGAATTTAAGATTTTTAAACAGTCTTTTTTCTATAATTTTAAATATTGAATTAAATTGGTTATTTAATAAATCAAAAAATGCTTTATAATGTTCATCCGGACCACCCTGTGTAAAGTCAAGTTTAGGCAACATGTTTGATAAATTTTGCTTGAATTGCCTTACTTTTTTAGTGGTGACTGGTCTATACTTTATTATCTTTGTTGTCTTTTGTTGAGAACTAGGGATAGATACCATCTGTCCGCAATGATCGGATCTTAGATTGGTTATAACTGATTTTTTGACAACTTTACAGTCACAGAAAATGTTGTCAATACAAGTAGCCGAATTTTCGGTTATTCGGGTAGGTTCAATAAAAATGTTTTCCAAATTAAAGCTTTTAAATAAATGAAGTAATCTATCACTCATAGTTGTTCGAATCAAAATATCAATATTAAAGTCTCCACAGATTAATATTTTTTTAGATGACCTACATATTCGCCTTAGGATCTCCTCCATCACTTCCTCAAATAACACAAAGTCACCTGAAGGAGGTCGGTACACGCAAACTATAATATACTGCTCCAGCTCAACACAGGACAGCTCAATAGTGCGTTCAACAGAAAGATTAACAATGTCTTTTCTTTCTTTGCAATTAATGTTGCTGCGGGTCAATATCATAGATCCTCCACGTATAGCCTTCTTTCTGGAGAACGCGCTTAACAGAGAGTAATTCTTGAGATTGATCATTAACTGATGACTATTGAGCCAATGCTCGGTTAGACATAAAATATCAATATCAGAGTTTCTAATAAAAAGATCAATCTCATGTTCCTTGCCAGATAAGCCCTGTATATTCTGGTGTACAAGATTAATTTTTAAAAAGCTTATCTGTTGTCTCACTAATCAGTTTAAATTTTTATTATAACTAACAAATGAACTACAATTATTTGTATTTAAGGATAAAGTACCTGGATGAATACAACTTGTATCCTTCAAAAGACTGGAATAAGTACTTTTACTCATTAAGTTAATATTTTTTGTGCAACATGTACAGTTTCCAACAATATTACAGCTAAAAATAGCTGGGTCATGTATATTACAAGCTACCAATGTAGCTAGTTGTTTCCTATATCTAGGGAGCAGATACATAGTATCTTTTGTCAGAGTAAATTTACTTATGAACTTGTTAGTATTAAAAATATGAAAGTAGTCCCTATGACTACAAGTAAGGTTATGTAATAGCCTGTTTAGTTTGTAAATACGCTCATTTTGTGCAGCGGTCAGGGAGTGTGAATATGGTAAAGCACAAATTATAAACTTACAACCTGACTTTTTTTGTATACTTAGCAGGTATTCAAAACTCAGTAAAATTTCCTTTTTGGTAATTTGCAGGCTGTCACCTATCAA
This sequence comes from Erebia epiphron, assembly GCA_963932025.1. Classification (NCBI taxonomy): domain Eukaryota; kingdom Metazoa; phylum Arthropoda; class Insecta; order Lepidoptera; family Nymphalidae; genus Erebia; species Erebia epiphron. The sequence goes on from OZ009946.1 coordinate 29,974,563, forward strand.
CAAAACAACTGTACTATAACTGTCTAAGCAATCATCTTTGATATTTTGAATTATATGTTGACATGGGGCCCTAGGATAAGAATTATTAAAGACTTTTTGGTGCAATTTATTACTAAGCAAGTGTCCAAAGTCCTTTCCCAGCCCGTCTGAGATTACAAAAGTCTTCCTCTGTGTGGGATGTAGTAAAAAGTCACTAGTTTCACTGATTTTACTATGATCAGTATATTGTGCCTCTTCCGCTGAGACAACTAAGGAGTCCTTATTCAAACACTGAACTTCCTTTGGCAGAATCATGGGATCCTTAATGGAACACTGGGCTTCCGCTGAGGCAACTAAGGAGTCCTTATTTACACACTCACACTTATTCACAAGAGAGTCAAAACGGTCTAAATTATAATTACTTAAGGCTAACAATTCATCGGCAGCCAGTATTTGTTCACCGATCTGTTTCTGTGACAACTCGTATTGTGATGTAACCGCCCTTAAGGAGTCTTCCAACTTCACTACTTGATTATTTAGGATTTTTACATCATTTTCATATTGTTTTCTAATTTCCTGCATAGAAGAACAACATGTATCCAGTTTTATTAATAATTCTGACCGTTCCTTCCTTAATGTAATGGTTTTAGCATATGTTTTCTTAGATTTTATCCATATCCATAGGATCCATAGGCTCTTGATTTAAAGTCCCAAATTCCAACCGTATTAATTTCAAAACGTTTCCATTTGGTGCGGTAGCTGTGAATGCATAGTGTATACACGAAATTGAGCTCTAAATCAATACTGTTAAGATTCATTTTACATTTTTTTTCATAAAAATAATAAATAATATGATCAGTAGGTAACCATCAATCGAATTTGCAATGTGAAAACTAAGACCAGTAGGGCTAGCATGCGTACAACGAGTAAAATTATGTCTACTCGTTATCTCTTTTTGTCTACCGAAGCTAATATGGTTACTTGTCTCGTTACGTCAAAAGTAGAGACAAAAGTAATATTTCTTATCTGTGCTATTATTCTCTACGAATCTTTACATGGCGTCTATTTTTTTCTTGTAATATACCGCATTTTGTGCATATTGCGGTAAACGAAAAATTAGCCACTAAACCCACAGGATAGTATAATAACTTACACTAGTGTATTTATTTTTATACTTACCTACGAATTGTAATATCTTGTTTCAAATAAAAAAAAGAGCAACTGCTGAGTTTCTTGCCGGCTCTTCTCAGCAGAATCTGCTTTCCGAACCGGTGATGGAGTCAAAACATTACGTAACATAAGAGACACCTGTATGTCCTACAATATGTTTAAAATAAATTGAATTGAATCGCCGGCAACGACAACGTTTGTCTCTCTCCTCGCGAGATAATCTCGTTGTGCGCATGCTAAGCCTGCAAGCGTAATGATATGTATATAAATGAATTATCTAGTATAGTATGGACTATATAAATTCTAATAATTTTTGATTGTGAATAATTTTACGTACAAATCGAAATAATACTAATATAAAATATTTATTTACTTTTATTTTATTTATTTTTGTACAAAATTAGTCTTATAAATAACTAACAGAAAATAAGTAAACAAAGATGTATGGATGAAGGTACCTACTTAAAAACATCTATACTTACAATCATGCAACCTTCTTTTTATACGAATGCACTTTATATTAAAAAAGTTTACATGAAACGTATATGTAAAGTGAATTAAAAACAATTTTTCTAAATATTGAAAAAATAATTGTAATGGGATTAGGATCAAAACGGTTCGCCAAACTACTTTGCACCCGACGCCTTCTGTTCACTCGCTTTAACAAAGGACTATCCGAGACAAAGGATTTACCCGAGATAAATACCTAAACTTGCTTAGCGGCTCAAGTTATGAACGCTCTTAACACAATCTCTTAACTAAACTAAAATTTCAGACGTAAATCTAGTGCTGCCCCTTTACGCAGGGAGTATTAAGAAAGGGATAGCAATAAAAATAACAATAAACTGTAACAGTATTCTGTGTGGGTGAAATCTAGTGCTGCCCCATTGTACGCCCTTTGACATATTAAAAGTGCTACAAAAATCTAGTACCCTTACTCTAAGTTTTAATTCGATTGTATAAGCATTCGATGTCATTAGGAAAAATAAACCTTAATATCATTGATTTAGAGCTCCATTTCGTGTATGCATTCATAGGTGAGTGTGTGGTGAACCGCTTTTTCGGTATCGCGGATCAATTTTACATTGTCATCGAATTCTCACACGATCAATCGAATTAAAACTGAGACTAAGCGTACAGGACCCGGAATTCATTGCTGCATTTTATTTTAACGCGTTTTTTAATTAGTTTTTAAGTTATAATATTTTTTTAAGGGCCCGAAAGCTGCATGAGGATATTTTTTTAAACTGTCGATTGAATTGGGCCTAGTATAACCTAGTTCTATATGTGCATTTTATGGAGAATCACACTGCATGATTTTACTAAGCATTGTTTGACTGAAATACCTTGGAGTATTCTAATTTGATTCTTAAGAGGTAGCATGAAATCCTAAGATTTGATATGTGCAGAATTTGGTGTTTGAACAATTTCAGTGCCCGTTCGAGCGGCCATAACGTGGATGTTTAATCTAGAATCTTAAGTGCTCTACCTGGGTATTATTCGGGTATTCTTAGCACGTTCTAACTTTGATTGGAATTCTCGCTGTTTACTCAAGATAACTTATGAGTCTTATTTGCTTAGCGAGAATTTATCGCATGCAAAGAGCGAGTACAAAGTTGCGTTATTTGATCCGTATGTGTATATCTTTGTGTGTTTCAGCAAGAAAAGAATACAATTATTTTGCTATAATCCGCCAACAGAAAAAAAAAAAAAATTCTGTATGGTCAAGCATGCAGTTACAAGAGAAGCACCGTTTACCTTCCCAACCAAGCAAGAAAGCTAAGTTCCCAAGCAAGCAATGCCACCACCACTCACATGCACCACCACACAAGACTTTTATACTATTCTCGACGCACGTTTCGCCCCGACACCGGAGCATCTTCAGGAGATGTCGACCTTACAATGCAAGATTGTCTAGTGACGTTCGTGTCAAATGCGCGGTGTTATATACCGTGTTTTAAACCCCCACCACTATTGCCCCGCCCATTACCCCCGGGAAACCTACCCCCTCCAAAAAATCGAACCAGTGGTGAATTTGAAACATTAACTTGTTCATTAAGTAATTTAAATTGATTATTATTATTATGTTTTATTATTTCTAATTGTTCCAACATGCTCACCGCGCATTTGACACGAACGTCACTAGACAATCTTGCATTGTAAGGTCGACATCTCCTGAAGATGCTCCGGTGTCGGGGCGAAACGTGCGTCGAGAATAGTATAAAAGTCTTGTGTGGTGGTGCATGTGAGTGGTGGTGGCATTGCTTGCTTGGGAACTTAGCTTTCTTGCTTGGTTGGGAAGGTAAACGGTGCTTCTCTTGTAACTGCATGCTTGACCATACAGAATTTTTTTTTTCTGTTGGCGGATTATAGCAAAATAATTGTATTCTTTTCTTGCTGAATCATGAACTTCCGCAAAGTAACGCCTGATTCTATCCAATACTTTGTGTGTTTGTTGGTTCGCGATTTTATCGAAAACCAATGCACCGATTTTGATGATATTTTGCGCTCTTGATTGGAGTCGACATCAAACTCTGTCTACAATGATATATTTTCGTAGTTTGTTACTCTATAGTCTACCAAGCTCATTGGTCACTTATTTAAAGTTTTGTTTAGTTTGAAGACGATACCTGCGACTTCGTCTGACTTCAATTTAGAATTTTCAAAGTCCTCTTTGATTTACCATAGATAAAAATCTTTTTTGCGACGTGATTGAAACCTAAACCAACAAACAAACACAATTACGCATTACTCGTATCGTATCGTATTATTTTAGGCTAAAAGATATAAGGACTAGCTGATGCCCGCGACTTCGTCCGCGTGTTTAAGTTTTTTTTTAATTCCCGTTAGCCTCACTCTCCAGATCCTCAACTACTCGTATTCCTATGCCGACAATCACATCGATCCGTAGCTCCATTGCGGCGTGATTGCAGGACAAACCAAAAAACAAACACACTTTCGCATATATAATATTAGTATGATTACTCAGCGATTTATAAATCGCTTGCATTACTGGTATTAAATCGAACATCATGATTTGCCAGACGGTAAAAAAAATTATTTTTACACATCCGTTTCTCGTAACACGTATTACACTTTTTTTACAATACGACCATAATAATATGATATCTACGTATTGTGTGCACGTCTGTCTATCAGGTCATCACACCCGATGGCGGTATAATTTAAATTATTATCACATAAACGTGATTGTGTACGAAGTCATTTCCTTTTATGGTTCCTATTATGACGTAACCTCCATCATTTGTTGAATAGGAAATGGGTATGACTTATAATACGAGCAAAATAGAATATTTTTATTTTAGAAATAACTTAGGTGTATGACCGCGGTTAATTGCCGTAGACAGAAGGGCTGACTCATTTTTTGCGTAAAGGATCAGCTTGGCTGTCCAACGCGATAATTCAGCCAGCATTCTTGCCACCATTCCACGTGGGCTGCATCATCATCATACTTATATAATATTATAAATGCGAAAGTCACTTTGTTTGTTGGTTTGTTGGTTTGTTGGTTTGTCCTTCAATCACGCCGCAACGGAGCAACGGATTGACGTGATTTTTGGCATGCGTATAGTTGAGGACCTGGAGAGTGACATAGGCTACTTTTTATCCCGGAAAATTAAGGAGTTCCCGCGGGAATAACAAAAAACTTAAACCACGCGGACGAAGTCGCGGGCATCAGCTAGTAATTTATAATATAGTAATTAGGTTAGGCTAGCTAGCTATAAGTTCTATTCAATATGTGTATATAAAACCAATTTACCCGGAACACCTATATTGTGCTTATCTTTGACATCCTCCCTGGTGCAGTGTTTAGCACTGTTGTCTTAACGTGGGAGGTCCCGGGGGCGATCCCCGGCAGTGTAAATTGGCCAATAAATTGGGATTTTATTATGAATTTTCTCTGGTCTGCATGGTGGTTAGTTAACTACCACCCTGCCGGCAAAGACGCACCGCCAAGCGATTTAGCGTTCCGGTACGGTGCCGCGTAGAAACTGTTAAGGGGTATGGATTTAATATAACTGCCAAATCCAGGTTAGCCCGCTAACAACAAATAAATCAATAACATATCTTAGACTGAATCACTCACTTATCACTTATGTAACTTATAATCTGGTGGATACGAGCTTTGTCCGCGTAGATGTATATTGTATAAACAGTATGTGTCACCATACATTTACTTTGCATTCAACTCGCGCGCGAACTATAGGTTGTTTAACGACTTCGCCAGCGTGGGTTTAGGTTCCTTAAAAAATCAATGGAAAATTTGATTTTCCAGAAGCTTCCTACCATAAAGAGAAGCCAACGCTGGAGCTAAGCTGGCTATAACATTTTCATCGGACTATAAATTGGGACATTAGGAATTCCACGCCAAACGAACCGACTCGGAATCCAATATCACTCGAGATGCATAAAACGGTTTACGACCACGTTAACGTTGCGACCGGATACGTTTTAAACGTAAACATTACGTAGACGTTTATTTTCATGCAACCTACGCTGATAACGTCGTGCACCGGAATAGAATTTCAGATAACGTTTTTAGCACTACTTAACGGAAAATACCAGAAAACACGGGAAGATCAATTATTGAAACACTAGCTGATGCCCGCGACTACGTCCGCGTCGATTTAGGTTTATTGTTTCCCGCGGGAACTCCTTAATTTTCCGGGATAAAAAGTAGCCTATGTGCTATTCCAGACTATAATCTATCTCTGTGCCAAATTTAAGCCAGATCCGTTCAGTCGTTGGCGCGTGATTGAGTAACAAACATCCATACATCCATCCATCCAAATTTTCGCATTTATAATACTAGTAAGAAGTAAGATCATGTTTACAATCGAGCAGCAGGGGTCTTCTCCGGTTGGCCCGTGAGGGCCAAGCGGGGGTACGGGCTTCGAGGCCTGGCTTACCCGGGCGGGGCGCGGGGTAACGTTAATGTACCCCGGTGATTTTCTTGTAGCCAGTTCCGTCGGCTAGGGCCTGCCTTGAAGGCTATGGGCCCCTAGGCCTGATGTCGTTTCCGTGGTTGGGTCCGCACTGCGGGTTCGATCCCCGGCAGGGTAAATTTGGGAATTTATAATTTCTGAATTTTCCCTGGTCTGGCCTGGTGGGAGGCTTCGGCTGTGGCTAGTTACCACCCTACCGGCAAAGACGTGCCGCCAAGCGATTTAGCGTTCCGGTACGATGCCGTGTAGAAACCGAATAGGGGTATGGGTTTAATATAACTGCCATGCCCCTAACAGGCTAGCCCGCTACTATCTTAGACTGCATCATCACTTACCATTAGGTGAGATCGCAGTCAAGGGCTGACATGACCTATCAATAACTTGACAAATACCATGACTCTCATGCAATTCGGTTTGTTTTACGGACGCCATGTTGAAATAGTTTCCATCAATAAGCAGTCTCTCTCGTGGAGACTCAGCGACTATTGAGTAGATATTTTGAAGTTTAGGTCGTGACATTTTGATTTAGACATTGCAATAGCACCAAACGAATATTGCCTATTGCCTGGCTAAAGCGTGTGTGATTACATAATTCAATAATAAACTTATTTAATTATCTCGTGAGCAATCTACACATTGTACAATTTAATCGTGCAAGTTAATTCGAATACATACTGAAATTGAATGAAATCAATATTGAAAAGTGTTAAATTATTACCATATTCTGGAGTGACGTTAACAATACCATAAAATAGGTGAAAATAGACAATGTGGATTGGAGGACGAGTTCCTTATATTGAACACGAGTTTGAAAAGAGAGTTAGCACACCAAACCCGTGCGAGGTTCAGGGCAATGCTGCCTTCTATTGAACACGCAAACGGAAATACGCAGCCCGGAAGTGTATGGCCAACTGGGACGAATATTTTACTGTAACCAGTCGCTAAAAGTCACCGTTACAATAACTAAGAACAACAATAAAACATATTGATAACAAACAATCATTGGCAGCACAAAGTTAAACTCTTGCGCAAGTCGACTGCTAGGCAAAACAGCAGTCGCGTTCGAAACGATCATAAATCAAAACAAGTTAGCAAAGTTCGGTATGGCAATTACGTTTTCAGAATGAGTTAGTTACTATTTAGAATTGTAATAATGTTGGAATACTTCAGAAATTAGTGGTATTAATTATTAAGAGCAGCTATGCACACTAATATGCATACTTTTAAGTGAACTGGCTGATAAACTAAAAGTAAATTTAATAGATAGTTAACTGAAAGTAAATTAAATAAATAATTATCACCATCATATTTAATAAGTAACTGGACGTCAATAAGTGAACAGTGTACCTACCTAAATTTAATAAATATGCTTTGACTTTGACTTTGACTTTGATGCCCGCGACTTTGGCCGCGTATAATAAGTTTGTTTATTCCCACGGGAACTTCTCAATTTTCCCAGATAAAACGTAGCCTATGTCACACGTCGATCCGTTGCTCTGTTGCGGCGTGATTGAAGAATAAACAAACACACTTTCGCATGTATAACAGCTATAGAACAGATGATTGGCCAACCATTAAATTAGCTCTATACGTATTATCTATCAATATTTCTTCCATGGGTATGTATGTTAAACCCTAATCGGTTTATTCGCGACATCGTACCGTAACGCTAAATCGTTAGGATGTATGTTGCTGCCTGCCAGGAGGGTTGTGATTTGTGAAGGTTTAGCCCCACTACAAAGGCGGCACGTAGCGAGTATTCTTTGTACAATCATTTCGCAGTGTTTCTCCGTGCCGCGTGGCTTAAGTGGGCCCAGCCCCGTACAAACACATACAAATAAATATTTGCCGCTACGTGAAGCGCCGCACCGTGCATCTGTAGTGGGGCTAACCCTTGACAGCCGAAGCCAGACAAAAGTTTTAGTAGTTAAAAGCACGATTTAATACCTAGTTTTTATATAATACGGTAGAACTTGTAAAGAAATACTTATTATTCTCTATAACCTGCAGTCAAGTTTAAAAACAAAACACGAGTACCTTCTATTATTTCATTATTAATTTCCATTCTTTCACTGAAAATATAAGCTCGATTCCTCTTAATAGCAATATTTCATTCAATGCAATCTGCCAATAATATACCTTTTGTTTGGTTCTCCCCATTAAAATACAATTCTTTAGTCATAAACCTTTCAAATGAGCTCGAGAAAAACGATTTTCACTTAAGGAAATAAAAAGCTGGAGAAAAGTATTAAAACTGGAGTAATATTGTTTCATAAGATCTTTTAGGAATCTAGCTGAAGGTTTTGCATGCGTCTATAATTCCGTCAATCATGAGTAAGTACCTACAAATGCCGACCTACCTCCCTCCGGTTTGACGACCTCCCTGGTGCAGTGTTGAGCGATGTTGTCGTAACGTGGGAGGTCCGAGGTTCGATTCCCGGCAATTGACCCAATTTGGAAATTTATCATTTCTGAATTTTCTCTGGTCTGGTCCATCCACCCATCCACCCAAACCTTCGCATTTATAATATTAGTATAGACTATAGATAGTAGGTATAGAGTGCAAAACTTTCGTTTCGAAGGGAACGAATTTTATCTTGCCGACTATAGTGTGCGCACTCCAATTAAAAGTGAATGACAAGAACTTCTTGATTGTCAGACAATTTTTTTTCTGTAGTGTATTTTCGCCCTTACCTGATTTATGTAAGCTATGACTAAGCATATAAATAAGCTAAGTAAGTAGGTCCAATAGGCTCGCAAACAGCTCTTGTTTGGCTAAATTTGTCACACCGGCACAGGGGGTCTACTACGATCGCTTACAGCAGTGTTATTTCAAAACGAAAGTTATATAACGAACCTTGACGTCCTTAAAATCCATACTTCATGTCATACTTAATATTATAAATGCGAAAGTATGTTTGTTTGTTGGTTTGTCCCTCTATAACGCCGCAACGGAGCAACGGTTCGACTTTATTTTTGGTATGGGTATAGTTGTATGGGAAACAAGGTTCATCTTATATTAGCGAAAGTGTGTCTGTCTGTCTGCTACGCTTTACGGCCATCGATATATATGTAGGTACTAGATGGGCCCTTTCATAGAAAAAACTCGGGCGACCGACTTTGAGAGCGCGTATTTAACCTGTCTTTGTCCCCATCGTAGCGCTGTCACGGTCGCTCGTCGTGTAGATAATTTGTTATTCTTAGGTTAACATCTAAAGTCTTATTAGTTTGGCACTGTACAATTTTTATTTTAAGGTAAGTGTTTCAAGTCACAATTATACATTTCCAAAAAAACGTTGTTTAATCTTCCTATTTAATATTTTTATCCATTACGCAATCATTTAATTTCCGCGGCAAACTGTGTTTTTTTTTTACTAACTGGCCTTAAGGCTTATATGGTTATGGCCTATATTATCTATGACCGAGTTATACGTTTTCAAGCTTTCACTCAAAATGTTGCAAGCAAGTTCCCGCTTTTCAGACTAGATGGCGTTGATGGCGTTGCTAAAAATACGCCCACATTCTTTGTTTTACAGGGCCCGTCTATGTAAATTGAGGTCGTTGTTTCGACCCGTCCGTTCAATCGATTTTGATGAAATTTGGTACAGGGGTAGGTATATAATAGGTATCCCAGGGAAGGACATATACTACTTTTTATCCCGGAAAATTAAGGTGTTCCCACGGAAATCAATAAAACTAAAACCATGCGGACGAAGTCGCGGGCATCAGCTAGTAAATACGAAAGTTTGTCTGTCTGTGTCTGTCTGCTACGCTTTCGTGGCCCATCTGTTTTACCGATTTTGATAAAATTTGTTACAGGGATAGCATACTTTTTATCCCGGAAAATTCAAGAGTTCTCGCGGGAATCAAAAACCTTAATCCACGCGGACGAAGTTGCGGGCATCGTTGTGTAAGGATTATAATTCTTAAACACGAACGTCAACAATATTAAAACAATACGGCTTCAAACGATGGTAGTACGCCCCCAGGGCAAGCCCTGATGTTACAATACAGATAGATCTTGCGAAACATCGGCTATCCGACGGTAAATCTTTGCCCTCGTGCGCTATTCGTTTCCTGGACAAGCCTTGACGAAGCCTGGGGCATGGTAAGACAAATAGCGTAAAACTTTGTTTGTCGTGTAGCGTAACAAACGACAAACGCGACAATGCGACTTGATGCGACAGTATCATACAGTAGCTGACCCTTAACGTGGCCTACGTTGTCGCGTAGATACTTTGTCATTTACGCGTCGCGACGCTTTCGTTGCTCACCTAGAACAACGGGTGACATTTATTCGTAACAATTATTCCTTTTTTTAAGGCGTGATGTATAAAAAATATGGTTAAAATTGATTGTATTTCCTTAAGGCTGCATCGAAAACGCGCAATAAGAAAAATCATTTTTCTAAAAATGATATGAAAGGTGCACATTTCATACCCTGTAAATGACTTCGAAAGTTAAACTTCCCGGCCTAGGCCAGTAAAGAATGTATGTATTTTCATGACATATCATAAGTTTGAATTTGGAATCTTTCTTCCTGAATATCTTGTAACTTGTTATAATGTTCTTTGGCCTAAATAGTTTAAATTTGGAACTCTACCGTATTACGCGTCCAGCACTCACAGCGCAAAAAAAAACGTATAATATTTATTTTTTATCTTTATAATATTGCAAGGCGGGAATTAACTACATACCTAATCGTTATAATTTATTATTTAAAAGTGACGAAAAAATGCGTTTGAGTGAGGATATTATGGATTTAGATTGTACGCCTCCTTTTCTGAGAGCGGAGGCCGAATTAGCTAAAAATAATTTGCTTAAGCCAAAATCCAAAGAAAAGTCACTTGTTTCATTTTTTAGAAAAGCACTATACACACCTCGACCGAGAGAGCATTTCTGGTCTCGTATATAGCCTAACTAACTAACACTCGACCAGAAAACGCGTACTTCCCGGTCTCGCGATGTAATGTACTATTGTTTTGTGACGATGTATGTACCTACTTTTCTGGTACCTATGTAAACCAGTGATACGCATGCTTGATTTATTTTGATTATATTTCTACATGACTACTTTCAGCTCATGTTAAATTATTCATTAGGAATAACATGTAGCGATTCTGATTATTTCTCTGGTGCATCAGAAAACGTATATCAGACGGGCAGAGAGACAGACAACCTAAAATAGTAAACGCTATGACTATGTCAGCACCTTTACCGGAATATTGCACAACTGGTTCACAACAAGTTTGTAGTTATTATCATGGTTTCTACGTAATTGCGTAACAGAAGAATGTAAATCTAGGAAAACCTTTTCAGGAACTAAACTAAAAGTTATTACCGTTACTACAAAGTAGAGCATTGCTATTTTAACGTTGAAACTATCAAAAAATCAAAATCAATTTATTTGTTGAAATAAGTAAGGTAAGTTGGTAATTTTTTTCTAGAAACACTATTTCATGCGTACAAATATCGTGAGTGATATTATTCGTTATAACTCTAGATATGACACCGGTTCTAACTCCTTTGTGTTGTCGGAATATGCCCGACTAGTTTCGAACCCGTGCGGGGCCTTCTATTCCACTACAAGTTAACTCTTGGCTGCAATCTCACCGGATGGTTAGTTGTGATACAGTCTAAGATGGTAGCGGGCTGACCTGTTAGGTTACTACACGGCATCATTCCAGAACGCTAAATCGCTTGGCGGTACGTCTTTGCCGGTAGGGTAGCCACGGCCAAAGCCTCCCTGCAGAACAGACCAGAGAAAATTCAGAAAATATAAATTCCCAAATTGATCCTGCTGGGAATCGAACCTGAAATCTCCCACTTATAAGACAACAGCGCTTACTACTGTCCCAAATGACCCTTGCTGGGGTGAAACCAGGGACCTTCCACTTTATGAGACCACACTACGCCATGGGAGGTCGTCAAATAGGTTCAGTAGTTAAATAAATGATGCTATTAAGGATAGTCGTTATACTCCGCAGTTAATTACAGCTATATCTCCAGCCACGCCATTAATATGGTCCATACAAAGGATCCTGCAGTGTTACGTCACGGTATCATTACAACACTGGCATATTCTATGCGGTATACCAACCGTGTTGGCATAGCTAGAATAGTAATGACTATGTACACAGCGTCAATACTTGTGCATTAAAAAAAAACTTTATTTCTACTACCACTTATTATTACATTTTTCCTATATTACATTACATTTTTATTACATTATTTTATATTTTCTATTACATTAAATTATATTATATTTCTATTACATTACATTTTCTTTTTGTGTGATCATTGTGTGGCAGAAGTCGCCTCCTCGGCGTAGGCCTCCCCCATTTGTCTCCACGCGTCCCTTGCCATTGTCATCCAGTTTGCACCGACTATTTGTTTGAAGATATCTCTCCATCTTTTCTTTGTCGTCCCTTCTTTCTGTTTCTGTTTCTCGGGATCCATTCTGTGAGACATTTAGCCCATCTTGTATTGACCATCCTGCATAATGTATTCCATCCGACCTTCCATTTTATCAGTTTTGTTCTTTTTGTTATGTCATATAATTTTGTCCTTTCTCTTATGTCGCAGCTTCTGACTCTATCTTTCATTTTTATTCCTAATATACTTCTTTCCATTTTCCTTTGGCATATTGCTATTTTCGCTTCATCTTCTTTTCTTATTACCCATGTCTGACAAACGTTTGTTAGCGATGGCATAATTACTGTTTCATAGACTTTTTTCTTAATGTTAAGGCTGACCTCTGGAGTCTCAAGGAAATCATGAAGAGCGAGGTCAGCCTTAACATTAAGTACTTGTACGTACAGTGAGACAACTCCTTTGCTGTTTGCAGACATGTCGGTTTTACGGTCGAAGGACTTATATACCAGTACGCTTACTCTGAGTTTTAACATTTCAAATATTATTGATCGACGTGAGAGCTCACCACGCCAAGTGTAAGCGAACGTCAAAGTAAAATGAACCTTAATTGCATTGGTTTAGAGCTCATTTCGTGTATTTATTCACAGCCAGCGCTACAAACGCTGAATTTGTGACTTTAAAGGAATGGCTTTTGGGTCCATTTTACTTTGACGTTCGCTTACACTTGGCGTGGTGAGCTCTCACGTCGATCAATCGTATTTGCAATGTTAAAACTCAGATTAAGCGTAGTGGACGATATACTTAATTAAAATTAAGAATTGTAAGAACTCCGACACATTATGCCTAACTCTTTTTCTAGCCGGCGGCGGTGTCTTCATCTGGCTAGGCAAAGTTGTTTATCCTTAAACCGCTGCATAGATTTTCTTGAAACATAGTTTGAGCCTTACGATGACAGACGCACACATAGTATGGACACATTCGATTATTATCAATGGTCAAACTTATATCACCCCCCTTTTTTTCGCCGGGTGTTAAAAATATCTAATTAAAATATGTTATTTTGGCTAAGTTGGCTAACATACCACCACTATATTCCTCCGTTTTCCTTATTCATACATTTCTCGCCACCTTCTTAAGTTTGTTCCAGTGGGATGCAAGTCATCCCACTACTACTAGTTGCGATATTTAACTAAGGCTGAAAACATACTACGGACAAAAAAAATATTGTCTGGCGGCTAAAAACCCCCGCAATTTTCATAATATATTAAGCTACACAGATCTGGGACCATACTGCCAACGCTTAAATCAATACTTGAGCAATATTACTCAAAATGACAGTTTGATGTCATGTACCTTGACGTTCCTAAAATATGGATTATAATTCTAAAACACGAAAGTCAACAATAATGAAACAATAATATGGCTTTAATCGCTGGCGTAATGGCCCCTGTGCGAATGATGAAACTTGATTCCCATACAACTCACTTTGCGCACTGATTGTCCGTAGTTTGTTTTTGTACTAACACATAGAGATTTGTGTTAAACCAAATAGCATCATTGCCCATGCGGAGGATCGTGCAACATTACGTCATAGTGTCATTATTACACATACTGTAATGCAGTATAACACAAAGTGCGCTAGTATGTGTAGCCAATTGAGCTCAGTGGCAATGATCGCAGACCGGCCACGTTGCGGGGTCAATACACGCATAGACTAACATCGTAGATGCGACACCTATTTATATTGTAACGAATTACTCAAATGATAAGGAAGCTTGGCAAACAACCATAATGAGCAAAACTGTCAAAAATTTAAAAAAATAAAAAAGGATTCGGAAATATTATTAACTTGCGCTTCTTTTGGTGGATCTGATCCCCTAATAGGTTTCATTTTATGAGCAGCGAAAGTATCTAGACTGTAAAACTATTATTCTACGCTAATTACTTCTTTTTTGAGTGCGTCTTATGCTTAAAAGAATTGGTGTAGTAAACAAGTTTGTCGTGCCAGGCATATCTATAAGTCAAAGATCTAGGACGCCAATACAGTCACGCGGAGCCCGCTTCTCCTATCTACTCGATGTTGATGCAGGAGACGTTCCGATTTATGCATTTTAACACCCATACTTTTTGACTTACCATTCTGAGGTAACACCCACACTTTTATTCCAGTAGGTAGTAATGTTTTTAGTGGTGGCGTGTCTGTTAGTCTATGGTCTGTAACGACACTGCACTCACGCCTAGCGTCCGATGCCCTTGTACTATCTTCTCGATGTTAATGCAGGCCACGTTCCGTTTCATGCATTTTAACTTACCATTCTGAGGTAACACCCACACTTTTATTCCAGTAGGTAGTAATATTTTTACAGGTGGCGTGTCTGTTAGTCTATGATCTGTGACGACACTGCACTCACGCCTAGGGTCCGATGCCCTTGTCCTATCTACTCGATGTTGAGGCAGGCCACGTTCCGTTTTATGCATTGTAACTTACCATTCTGAGGTAACACCCACACTTTTATTCCAGTAGGTAGTAATATTTTTACAGGTGGAGGGTCTGTTAGTCTATGATCTGTGACGACACTGCACTCACGCCCAGCGTCCGATGCCCTTGTCCTATCTACTCTATGTTGATGGAGGCCACGTTCCCTTTTATGCATTTTAACTTACCATTCTGAGGTAGATAACACCCACACTTTTATTCCAGTAGGTAGTAATATTTTTAGTGGTGGCGTGTCTGTTAGTCTATGATCTGTGACGACACTGCACTCACGCCTAGCGTCCGATGCCCTTGTCCTATCTACTCGATGTTGAGGCAGGCCACGTTCCGTTTTATGCATTTTATTTGCCCATTCTGCTATAACACCTACCATTCTATTGTATTCGTTGGTTTCAATGGAACTTGGTATTTTTTTTGCCTTTGTTTGGCCGTTAGTACACTTAATATAGACAGTCTATGCTTGTACAAATAATGCATGGTACACAAGGAGAATGAAGCTTAATGTGTACATAATGAAGACGACTAACGAGGTATTGTTATGGCATGAATTACTTCAAACAATGTGGATGCTTCTGTAGACACAAATTTAGTCCTCCAGTCGAAACCAGAAGATACAGATAAAATTACGGTAAAAAGCAAGCGGCAAAAGTACGTCTCCCCATCGATATTTTAGTAATACTCATCCGTTCGCTGTGAAGACCATACAGATCCGATCAAGTTGAGTTATATGACGAGTCAGAATTCGACTAGGACATTAATTTATCTATAAGTAAAGTCTGAACAAAGTCAAAGTACGTTCTATAGAACTAGCCTCTTAAAAATCATAATTCCTCTGAAACCCCTTTTGAAGGGTGACTTTTGGCACGTGTACAAAAGATTAAAGGTGTCAGAAATGCAGGTCAGTTATGTATATTTGAGTCGTGCTCCGTACAGCGCTCATTACGTAGAAGCACGAGCACTCTCGACTATGCTGCTAATAAACGGGGTAATTCTGGAAATCTCGGATAGCAGAGTTGCTTAGGGGACTCTATAATATGCACGGAGTTAAGAGCTTTTGTTGTTTTATACTGTGAGTGTATTTCTTTTAAATCTAAATTGCTCTCTAAGAATTCATGATTTTGCGAGGAAAATTTAAATTATAATTTTTTTTATTATAAAAATAGCTGAATACTTAAATTATTCGGTTTGTAATAACAAAATTGCAATATTTTTCTTTTCTGGTTAGCGGTTGTTTAGGTATGCCTACACCATAAATATGTGAATAGGCCGAAATTAATAATCAATGTAACCATTTAATAATCTGTCGATATGTTACAGCAACGTTGCTATATGTCAAAAGTCATATTGCCCTTTTTTCTAAATAAATAAAAGGAAAAGGCGATTAAGTGACTTTCAAATTCAAATGATTTTTATTCAAATAGACTTTTTACAAGTGCTTATGAATAGTCAAATGAATTTACCACTGGTTCGGAATGCCGCTCCTACCGAGAAGAACCAGCAAGAAACTGATCTTTCTACACATGGCTATGCAGATATCTATTATGACGTAGACAACCGCTAAAAAAAGAGTTTTTCAAAATTCACCCCTATGGGGGTGATATAGGGTTTTGAAAGAGTAGTCCACGCGGACGACGTCCAAAGATTTTGTATTTTTCTTTCAAATAACAAATCACTGATGACAGAAAGATTGAAATCGGTGCTTGCCTACTCACCCATAAACTTAACCAACGAGGAAATAAAATTAAAAAAATTGCACAGTTATAAATTTTACTGGCAGGTAGTAAAGATTGCGACTAGGTACCGCAAAACATTTACTAATCGAACACGTAATAGCGCAGGAATTTATTGCAGTCCTTGGAAATTACGTGTACCTAAGTACTATAATTTTTACTATGTCATAATTCCTTGTTCTACATTTTTTGAGCTTAACAAAATCTTTTTACCACACTACCCTTTCTCATTTTCCATTTACACCCTTATTTCCCTACGGTTTAACTTCATCCGAGCATAACATTTTAGATGCAAGATTATGTGGGAAAAAAAAGCGATTCACTGGCACCAGAATAAGGCCGTGGGAAGGCAGATACTTGACAGTTTGCATATCATTACATCGCGATCCGAGCTTCTTTGTAACTTTCCTATTATTACACGGTTTGTATTTACTTTCACGTGAGTAAATTGACTGCCTCGATGGTCTAGCGGTTAGCATGTTCGACTCCGACGAGGTCCTGGGTTCGAGTACCGGGTTGGACCATGATTAATTGGGATTTTATGGCTAGAAATTCTCAGTAGGTACTAGCCCGAAGTTAGGGCAGTACTTCACCCCCGTGCCTCGGAGAGCACATTAAGCCGTCGGTCCCGGTTATTGTCACTATGCTAGTGACAATAACCGGGTGATAAGTCGTCAAAGCCCGCCATCCCGCATTGGAGCAGCGTGGTGAGTCTAAGCTCTAATTCCCTCTCTTCTATGAGAGTGTAGGCCTGTGCCTAGCAATAGGACGTTAATGGGCTGTGGTGGTGGAGTAAATTCAAGAGAAAATCTTTACCTTAGGGCCAAGGTCACTAAAGTTTACTAATATTATAAACAAGATGATGCCCTCGACTTCGTCCGCGTGGATTAAGTTTTCTGATTCCCGCGGGAACTCCTTGATTTTCCGGGATAAAAAGAAATTGAAAAACATTTTCTTTCTCTTTATCTTTATTTCTTTCTTAAAAAGGCACCTTAGCATATCATTACATAATATCTCTTTGTGACGTTCTATTATTATTCCTTTCATCTTGATTTCCTTACAAAGACATTTTGCAACGTGATTCCGCCTTTATTCGCTTTATTCTACGCTATCATGTTACAAGGCAGTGTTATGCGTTAGTATGACAAGCTAGACTGAAAATGTATAAAGAAAAATCTTTGTAGTTTGTACATTATTTATCGCTTACCCGTTGTGCCAGGGAGCGACGAAAGCGTCGCGATATGACTCCATAGAAAATGAAAAACCATATACGCGACGGCGCAGGCCACGTGGAGGGTCAGCCACCTTTTATTTCTGTCGTAACTGCCTCGTTGGTCTAGCGGTTAGCATGTTCGACTGCGGCCAACGAGGTCCCGGGTTCGAGTCCCGGGTCGGGTCACAACAAGTACCTATTGGGTTTTTCTGACAAGAAATTCTCAGTACTAGCCCGGAGTTAGGAAGTTGGTGGTGTTTCACCCCCGTGCCTCGGAGAGCACGTTAAGCCGTCGGTCCTGCGCCTGATCTCTCTCCGGTCGTGTCGGATTTTCCGTCCCATCGGGCTATGAGAGTAAGGGAACAGAGAGTGCACCTGTGTTTGCGAACACACTTGTGCACTATAATATCTCCCGCGCAGATGGCTAATCTCTCTGGAGATTTGGCCGCCGTGGCCGAAATTCGGTCGGGAGGACATTATTATTATTATTTCTGTCGCGTCACGTCGCATTACCACGTTTGTCGTTCACCTAGTTACTATAAACGCACTAGACAAAACGTCGTCTCATTCCGACGCGTATCTTAAGCGCAGTTTCTCTGGTCCCGAGTGTGTTGTCGCCTTTATTTTGGTCACAGTTAGATTTCACAATATCTGAAATATCACGCCAAACTAAAAATTTATTAAAGCGAATTTTCTGTTTAGTTTCTACGAGGCATCGCAACTACAAGAAACAAAGAATCGGAAATCAAACTTAGGACCTCTAAATAAAATAACCTATGGCATTCATCTCGTTATCAAGCCACGCTAATTTATAACCTTCTTTACGGAGGTCCCGTAGTGTGTTTGAATTTACTAAAATAATATTGCAGGCAATCATATATATATAACCAATATATATATCGTATAGCGTTCAATATAACCTTTCTTTCTTGGGAGATAATATCGTGACTGGACGCACGACCTTTGTCTTAGTCATGATGTCCTAGTACCGTCAGCAGCGTGAAGACAAAGATGTGGAGTAAAATCATCTGAGAGTTTTAAGGTTCATTTTTTTTGATCCACTACAAGTTAGCCCTTGACTGCGATCTCACCTGATTTGAAGTGAAGATGTAGTCTTACATGGTAGCGGACTCACCTATTAGGGGCATGGCAGGTGTATTTAACCCCTAATCGGTTTCTACACGGCATCATGTTGGAACGCTTAATCGCTTGGCAGTACGTCTTTGCCTGTAGGCTGGTAACTAGCCCCGGCCGAAGCCTCCCACCAGGCTAGACCAGGGAAGATCGAACCTGCCGGGGATCGAACCCGGGACCTCCGCGCGTTAAAACAACATTGCTCAACACTGCGCCAGGAAGGTCGTCAAAAACCACGTTCCCTTGGATGTAAGCTATCTCTGTAAAACAGTTCGTCTAAATTGGTTGAACAGATGGGACATGAAAGCGCAGCAGATGGACAGATGAACAGGCAGGCACACTTTCGCATGGTTATGATTTTGGTTATGATTTTTGTATGGTATACTTACGAGGCTAGGGGCTACACTGCCAACTCTTAAAGTCATATTGTTTCATTATTGTTGACTTTTGTGCTTTAGAATTATAATTCTTACTTAAACATTTTAAGAAAAATTGCTTACAAGCGTTGGGAGTATGGCCCCTGTAAATAAAGAATACAACTTACATTGTATTTTAAAATCACCAATGTTCCAAGCGATTGTAATCTAGATTATAACATAGGTATCGTATGGGAATAAACGGCTTTTTATTTTCATTTTTGTTTTTAAATTAAATAGTGCCAATTTATCTTTTAAAATTTAAAATAAATATGATAAATGATGATAAATTTTGCTTGCTAACCGTACACAACACTTCCGTATCCCCATTAAAAGTAAAGATCCCATATTTGAATTCAATTTGGCTTCACAACTATTGCGGACAGTTATCGTTCCCTCTACGATAATATCTGGAAAGGATAGATAGATATTGTGATATTAGTATACAGCCCAAGCACAAATATAAAAAAAAAAAAGTGAGACGACCTTCTTTGCGCAGTGGAGAGCGCTGGGCTCTTATAAGCGGGAGGACCCGAGTTCGATTCACTGGCAGGGTCAATAGAGGACTTAATATTCAGAATTTTCTTGGTCTGGTCTGGTGGAGAACTTCGGCCGTGGCTTGTTACAACCATACTGACAAATATACTTATACCGCTAAGCGATTTTGTGTTCCGGTACGATACTGCTTAGAAATCGATTACCTATCTACCGCTTAGTCTGCACTACCATCTTAGACTGTATGGTCACTTCTCATCAGGTGAGATCATGGTCAAGGGCTAACTTGTAGTAGAATAATAAAAAAGTAATTTAGTAGCTTAAGCGGGGCTTCCACCATAAAAGGGTAATGAGCGAGAAATGGCTAAGCGGAACGGAATCCGACAAACTTGGTTTACACTTCCAGTAACAAACAGTTGTGAAAGAAGGAATGGGAGCTCATTGTGACTCTTTTTGCACTTTCTTTTTCACTCAGTCCTTTCCGCTAGTTTTTTGCTAGAGAAAGTGCTTGCACCTATGCAGTTTTTCCTCTTCACCGCACCTAACTCACTCCACTTGCGAAAAAACCTGCTTGAGACAAAAATTGTTTCTAAATTTTGACACGAAATTCCACTCTTTATAAGCCATTGACAAAACCGCCTCCCTAATCTTGATGAGATCTTTTCACTGCGGTTAAACCAGAAGAAAACGGCAAGATACCTATAGGAATAATAATTCACCGATCAAAACTAAGTCGCATTCAACAGCAGTTAGTATTTAGACTGGAACACTTTCTAAAGAATAAATTAATGTCTAAGCCCTATCTCTATTGAGGCACATAAATCTAGGGTATCTAACAAAGACATTTAGGAGAGACTGAGATGAATACTAGTTTATATCCTTTTTATACTAAGCTTGCCCTGGCTTGAAGGGAGTCGTTGTACCTATGCAACGTCTTCTGCCAAAGTACCGGACCAGTAAGTCACATAAGTTCAAAGGATCTCGTATGTACTTTTTGTATGCGTGGGATAAGTTTTTTTTTAATAAGAATAGGAAGAAAGTTAGCTGGTGGGTCACCTAATGTTATGCGATTATTGACGCCCACATTTACAGTACCAAAAGTAAGGCCAATGCATTGCTGGCTTTAAAACTTACTTACTTAGTAAAATGTTATAAAAATATTTGTTGTACATCTGGAGCCACATACTTAGCTTTAAAAATTCAAAATATATGGGTACATGAGATAAGAGTAGTGCGACTTTATTGCTTAAACCTCAATCGCTTCCATGTAATCGTTGATCAGTGGTTCCGAGGCCGCCTGAAGTAATATCTGATCTAAAACATCGTATAAGCAGATGCCAACTAAATTTGTTAGGGCATTTCTACCGGGACCGTGAAACGTTAGCAATTTATCAATAAATTTTATCCTGACCTAAGCCAGGACAAAAACGCTAGAATTGAATGCTATACAATACACATATATGGCTAACCAATGATATTTAAGTTTTTTTAATAGGTACATAACGCAGATCTTTGTTAAAGAAAGTAAGAGGTTTGTCTTCTTTCATACGTGTTGCTCGAAGCGTTTTAGTCAACGTAGCTTTGGGGGCTTATAAAGATGACTATTTAGATGTTATATTCCAGAGTATTTGCTAACAGAAGTACTTACTTAGTGCTGAATCTAAATACTTAGTGTACAGACTTTGGTCCTTATTTTACTTTCAAATTCATGTTTATTTTAGACTACATTAAAACACATCTAGATGCTCAGAACTATACTTATGCAAAATCTAATCTTTCTAGACCAAGCTGCATAAGTTACATAGATAGTGATTTGTCAGTCAGTTCATAAAATCATTGTGTATACGTATTAACACATTTATAGTCAATTTTATATATATACTAGATGATTCCCGCGACTTCGTCCGCGTGGATTTATGTTTTTTGATTCCCGCGGGAACTCTTCAATTTTCCGGGATAAAAAGTAGCCTATGTCCTTCCCTGGTATGTAACCTATCTCTGTACCAAATTTCATCCAAATCGGTTGAGTAGTTGGGCCGTAAAGCGTAGCAGACAGACAGACAGACACACTTTCGCATTTATAATATTAAGTATGGATGGATATAGTCAATAGTCAATATCATTTATTCAATATAGGTACACTGTAGGTATACACTTATTGACGTTAAAAATTACTTACTTAAATTAAAAAAAAAAAACATGATGGTGATAATCGGTTACGGTATCTTAAAACTAAAGCTACGAGGGTTCCAAACGCGCCCTGGTCTGAGAAGAGCCCACAACAAACTCAGTCGGATTTTTTTTTCATTATCACCATCTTACAAATAGGTACATAATCTTAACTAAGGAACTATCAGAGCCATCAGAGCAAATTATTGCCAAGCTTCCTTGTCATTTAAGTAATCCTTTACATGGTAATAAGATTTTTCTATGAGTTTACGTTTTACATTAACTTTAAACTTATTCAGAGACATCTTCAACATGTCTTCTGGGAGCTTATTGTAGAAGCGGATACTGCTTCCAACAAATTTATTAAAAAAAGTTTATTTTTATTTCTAGTATTGACATTATGACAAATTACGGTAGTGTGTTGAGGTGATAATGATCCAGTTTCTTCGTCATTTAACTCACCCTGAGAATATTATCGAGAACTAGATGATGCTCGCGACTTCGTCCGCGTTGATTAAGTTTTTTTTAATTCCCACGGGAACTCTTTAATTTTCCGGGATAAGAAGAATGTCCTTTTCCGGGATGCAACCTACCACTACACAAAATTTCATCATAATCGCTTGAAAGGATGGGCCGTAAAGCGTAGCAAACAGACAGACACACTTTCGCTTTTATAATATTATTTTACTTTTATTATATTTATATCAGGGATGCAGCCTTCCTCACGATCTTTCCCTTTACCATCAAAGCACGTTATATTTAATCGGTTACAATTTAAAGTATAACATAATATCACTAGAAACATAACCACGAAAGCATAGTGAGTCATATTAATACAATATTTTTATGACCTCGTAAATATGGGTAGTGTCAAGCACTAAAATATATAGCTTCAGGCCATTTCATATCTAGGTTAGTTAAACACAAAAAAATCAATACAAAAATCGTAAAAGATAGATAGAGTCATATCCTATCTACATATAATATAGTATCAATATTTATAACTAGCTGATGCCCGCGACTTCGTCCGCGTGGATTGTGATTTTTTAATTCCCGCGGGAACTCTTCAATTTTCCGGGATAGAAGTAGCCTATCTGTTTTTCCAGACTGTAATCTATCTCTGTGCCAAATTTCATTCTGATCCGTTCAGCCGTTCTGGCGTGATTGAGTACCAAACATCCATTTGAGGTTTTTTAATTCCCGCGGGAACTTTAAATTTTTATTAAAAACATTCCGGAACATCCAAAAAAAAATTGCCGAATTGTTCGAGCCGTTCTCGAGTTATGCGCTTAGCAACATTCATTTTTATTCACATAGAA
This sequence comes from Erebia epiphron, assembly GCA_963932025.1. NCBI lineage: Eukaryota > Metazoa > Arthropoda > Insecta > Lepidoptera > Nymphalidae > Erebia > Erebia epiphron. The sequence goes on from OZ009946.1 coordinate 29,998,024, forward strand.
GATATTAGGTATGTGGGTGATAAGTACTTTGGATTTTCAGGTCAAGGCAGAAAAGTAACTTTGCATAGTACCAACTTGGTAGATAATGCATTATGGATAAAGGTTTAGCCCTACAGAGGTACGGCCCGGCGCGGCATTTATTCTTTGTATGAGGTTGTATGGAGCTGGGCCCACTTAAGCGACGCGACACAAAGATGCACTGCGCGAAGTGGCCCCATAAAAACTCATACAAATAATATTTGCCACTACGTGTATTATTTTTATTACGTTCATGCATCTCTAGTGGGGCTTGACCTTTAGACCTTTCGTGTAGAAACTTGTAAGGGTTATAGATTTAATATAACTACCATAATATCCCTAACAGGTTACCCCGCTTCCAGACTGCATTACCCCTTACCACCAGATGAGATCGCAGTCAAGGGATAACTTGAACTTGATAAAAAAAATCTAAGGGCCTACGCCTACGTCAGACTTTCTGTACTCGTAGGTGCGATAATAGGGCCGACTTTATTACAGACTTCCTTACATTTTCCACAGACAATAGAATTGGCTGATTTTGTTTTTTACCTATTTTTTTTAACCGACTTTTTTTACCGACGCGTGCGTTTCGATATTGCAATCTGTATGTTTAATTTTCTGCCAACTAAAAATCAGCCGCTGATTGTCTGACGTGGACAACTTCTTCTCTTCTCTTCTCGGTAGGAACGACATTCCGAACCAGTTCGGATTCGTTCATTCCAACCGTTCGTTCAGTTCGGAACCAGGTCGGATAGATTTATTCGACTATTCAAAAGCACTTGTAAAAAGTCTACTTGAATAAAAAATTTTTGATTTTGATTTTTGATTTTGGACTGAGTTCATTAGTATGCAGCTAGTATTCATGCAAAAACAATGACTATAGTGATTTAGTTGATAGTATAGAACTCTGCAAAGAAATCCTCACTTCGAACATCAACTGATAGGTATAATATCATATAGATTTAAATTGACATGATTTTCTTCGATCCTTTTGTACTCCAACTCGTCAAAAGGTACCAGACTCTGAACAAAAGGTGCGGATATCTATTCAGGGAGTTCATTGACATGTGATGACATGTTCATTAGTGCAATTACGCTCCACAAAAGCGTATCAGTTCGTTGCGTTCATTCGTTCACCTTTGTTGTATCGTTCATCAATTATTGTTTGTTGCGAGGGTCTTTTCTTGCGGGGTTAAGGACATCGAGGTCTTGCCTCCTTACCCGGGTGAGGCGAGGGGCAACATTGTGCCCCAGTGAATTTTTTGAAGCCCTAAGGAGTCGGCTAGGGCCTGCCTTGAAAGCTACGGGCCCCTGGGCGCTGGGGACTCCGCGCTGCGGGTGATATGATCGCCGTCGCGCGCGGAGTCGGTGTCAAATCCGGTGTGTGTCACTGTCGCGTGATCGTCGTCAAATTATTACCACTGTGTTAACTAGATGACGCAAATCGCATCTATGACACGGTAGGTATATGGATTTACAAGTGCACCTATTAGCCAGCATCGCGGTTTCAAAGTTTTCTGAGACTATTCCGCGAGGTGTAAGCGCAGCTTAGCTCAAAAAACGCAGGTCGCGCAAGTCGCAGGAATAAAATATATTCAGTGAAAAACATGTCGCATTTCGTATCAATCAAGAGCCAATTTCACTGAAAAACCTATCGTAATGCGTGTGCTATTATAATAATAATTATTCATAATTTAATTTCAATTACGCAAAAGCCGTTGAGAGACGTTCTTCCCAGAGGGAATATTTACTGAAATAATTTCCACGCTTGAAATTAATTAAAAATACATGTTACATTCGGAAAAGCTCCGGATTCCTGGTTATTTTCCCTCTACGAATTTTGTCGATGAAATCTTTATTAGGACATAGACCCATCAGAGACGATGAAACGCAAGAACCTGGCCAAGAAAAATGGTTAGTGACAGAAAAGCGTTAAGCTTCTCTTTCCCCCTAGTTTACATGGAGTGAAAAAGAGTACCTGTATTTATTTTAGTTAATGTTGAACAATTTAGGATGCGTTTTCTCCCTAACTCTTTATCTTCGATGTAATTTCTAGATTCTCCTTCTTTAGGGTTCATAATTAACTATGATTTCGTCCGATCCGTCCGTCCATCAATCTGTCTGTCTGCCAATGGGCTGTATCTCGTGAACTGTAATAGCTAGACAGTTGAAATTATTACAGGAAAAAAATAAGGGAGGCCCAAGCTAGCAACGCGATGTTGGAGCGCGTCTCTCGTTTCTTTTAATAAAGCATATAAAAAATACACATTGTTCTATTAAATCTTGTAGGATGACACGGAACCCTTAGTATACGAGTCTGACTTGCAATAGGCCTGTCTTTTTTCAACCGACTTCAAAAAAAAGGAGGAGGTTCTCAATTCGACTGTATATTTTTTTTTTTATGTTTTATACCTCAGAACTTTTGACTGGGTGGACCGATTTGGATGATTCTTTTTTTATTTGAAAGGGCATACTTTCCATGTGGTCCCATATAAATTTTATCGAAATCGGTCGAGCGGTTTTTAAAATATCAACAATAAAATAAGTACTTTGTATAGCGTGTGCTTGTTGTTGTAAAGTAGGCGCGGGAGTTTGAAGTCGGTTGTTTAAAAAGAATTTTTTTTTATTATAGATTCACGAGACTAGTATTTAAACATTACTTCTTTTGAAAGATATAACCTAGGCACTAGGCAGTATTCAGGAGACCTATCCAAAAAGGAATGAGACTACAGAACCCGTGGCCGCTGAAGCGTGTGGTCAAAGCTAGTAACATTACTGCCACTCCGGTTACCGCAAAGTCAATACTTGCAGGCGTATTTGGGACGTATACTTTTCTCTCTATCTCTTTACATCCTTAGTTCCCGATATACGACGACCTTCACCGAGCTGGTTAATGGATGAAACCTACTTTTTATTTTTATTTAATAACTAGCTTATGCCCGCGACTACGTCCGCGTGGATTGAGGTTTTTTGGTTCCCGCGGGAACTCCTTAATTTTCCGGGATTATTATTATTTAGCCTATGTGCTATTCCAGACTATATTCTATCTCTGTGCCAAATTTCAGCCAGATCCGTTCAGCTGTTGGCGCGTGATTGAGTAACAAACAAACATCCATACATCCATACATCCATACATCCATACATCCATACATCCATACATCCATCCATCCAAACTTTCGGATTTATAATATTTATTTGATAATTAATACGCCTAAAATAGGTTGCCTATAAAAATCAGGTCCAGACTATATTTAAATTAATTAATTTTTTGAAAAGTTTATTGTAGCCAATATAATATATCATCACGTTTGTTATAAAATTACCAATATTTTGATATATAACTCAAGCGGTTAACAGATCCGTGAAGTTACCTATGGACTTTGGTAACTTACCAACTTACCATAGTCCTTAGACTGCTAACTTCGATGTCATTTCTAGATTTTCTTTTTTTGGGTTCGTACCCAAAGTTCATAACTATGTCATATACCTTTCCTGTATGACATAGTTAAAGTAATCCGCATATAAGTTCCGAGATTTCCAAGGCTGACATTATTCGGTACTGAACACGTATGAATCGTCATGAAGCATCTACAGAAGTAAAGCTGCAGGGCGATTGTGTAAAACCTGCATCCATCATTGTTACAGTCTTAATTGTTTTGATTGGCTGAATTTATGGTATTTTTTTGCGTCAATGCATTTTGGCCAATACTGGAAGAATGTTATGCTTATTGAGACTAATAATTATATATATTTTTTAAAGAGCAACCACCGATTTTCTTGCTGGCTCTGGTAGGTATAGTAGGTATTCAGAACCAGCGGTAGATTCACTCAACGATTCAAAAGCACTTGTAAAAGTTTATTTCAAAAAAAACTTTTGAATTCAAATTCATAAAATCTATGAAGCTGGAAAGGCACGGTTGTTTTATCTATATTATTTTGTCCCTATCCATCTGATGAATAGAGAAACGTATAGATAAAACTTTTCATCATTAATTCACAAAGACATACAGAGTTCCACAAAACGTGTTTTAATAGTGAAATGTACAAATCCAAAGGAACAAAAATGTCCAGCGATTCTCTGGAGCGTGTCATCAAAGGACACATTAGTACCGGTCGGATCCTACACACAGTCTATACCTACTCTATAGTTTGAAGGAACTTTTGAAGCATTTATCTGTTTATTACCTCATAGCAGTCGAGGGACGAGTGACCTAGTTGCGACAACGCATATCAGTCGATGGTGATTTTTAAGCAACGTTTACCCAAGTCAGCGAATTTGGAAGTCTTGGCCTTTTCGTTTCCTTCGTGCCTCGGAGAGCATGTTAAGCCGTCGATCCCGTTTATTTATTATCACTAATTAATTTGACGACCTCGGTGGCACATTGTGTAGCGCTGTTGTCTTAACGTGCGGAGGTCCCGGGTTCGATCCCCGGCAGGGTCAATTTGGGAATTTATAATTTCTGAATTTTCTCTGGTCTGGCCTGGTGGGAGGCTTCGGCCGTGGCTAGTTACCACCCTACCGGCAAAGACGTGCCGCCAAGCGATTTAGCGTTCCGGTACGATGCCGTGTAGAAACCGAATAGGGGTATGGGTTTAATATTACTGCCATGCCCCTAACAAGTTAGCCCGCTACCATCTGAGACTGCATATTCACTTACCATCAGGTGAGATTGCAGTCAATGGCTAATTTGTAGTGGTTAAAAAAAAAACTAACATCTGCTATTAATCGTTATTAACCTGAGAGTTGAAATAGTACTTAGTCGAGTTGTATGCGGTTGGACCTGCCATTATTATCCCAAGCAAACCCCTGTTATTATGTGATTAATTTAATAGGGTCGCGACTCTCAGCAATGAGAATTCCTTCCGTTACATATTTTTTCTTTTAATTCAGGTAATTTTACTTACATCCAAGAATTTATACATTTTGCCAACACTTAAACCTCAGAGAAGCTTACGAGAATCAAAATACCTACTTGACGTGAACAAAAACCATCTTGAGCGCAACAATCCAAATGGCTTATATCCGTAATGAGATGAACCAGAAGATGAACGGATCCAAGCGGATTACGCCGAGAGATAGCACGGAAGTATCCAACGAAATTAGTAGGTATTATTTATCTGGTTTGTACAAAATTCACGACAACTGCTCCTTTAACGACTCTGGCTCAGTGTTGAGCGATGTTGTCTTAACGTGGGTGGTCCCGGTCCCGGGTTCAATCCCCGACAAAGCAAATTTGGGAATTTTTAATTTCTGAATTTTCTCTGGTCTGGCCTGGTAGGAGGCTTCGGCAGTGGCTAGTTACCACCCTACCGGCAAAGACGTGTATGTCTTTTTCAATAAAAAATCATTAATAGTGTAGTAACATTTTTCAATTAGTGAATTTTCTTAATGCTTTTTCAAACTATTTTTCTTTTTCTTTGACTCCCTTGATTACAACTGAAATAAAGCGATAGCATGTGTCTTCCGTGTTGTCAGATCTTTCAATTTCAACGCTATATCATAATGCATGAAGCATAAGTTACCAACAAGCTGTAAGTATTAATTAAAAAACTGTAACCCGACTAGGGAAATAATTATAGAGAGATCCCTTTTTTGGATGTAATATCTGTCATTAATTTTGTTGGTTGTCATATTAATTTTGTTGTCAGTAAAATCTGAACCCGAACTATCAAAACAAATCGATTGACACCTCATTCATCAAAATCGGTTCAGAATTTTAGGCGCTACGCTGGAACATACGAGTACGTAGGTACAAACATACATATTACATACGAGTATATACTGCTAAAATCATAACCCTTCCTTTTTGCATAGTCGGATAAAATACTCGCACTAGATCTGATGGTAAGCTCCGAGACTACAAGAAGAACATTAAATTTGGGAAAGCAATCTAATAAAAAAAAGTTGCACAAAGGCAAATTGTGTTTGCTCGGAATTGCCAACAAAAACGTTCTTCGTAATAGGACGATGATGGGGCCGTGAAGGGGAATGAGATTGGACTTATACTTCTATCACACTTGTACTAACTCCTGGAGTTACTTCGATGGTGTGGTCAGGCAAATCAGAGAGATCAGAGAATTGTCTAAGCAAATCGTAATCATTTGACAGCTTAAAACGTATTACTTGAACTGTTTAAGGAGTTCATAGATGCTTTGTGACGTGCAGGCATCTATGAACTCCTTAAGATTTATTTTTTTACAAATGACTTCATGCATTTTTTGCGACATACGCTTGCTCGATTTTACGCCCCCCCTCCCCCCCCCCCTCCCCCCTCCCCCCCCCCGCGCCTGTGTTTTTCATCTCGTGAGCTCACAGTGCCTTAAACAGGTCGAATCAGCCCCCCGATTGTGCAAGGAAATCGTACTCGTAATCGTTTGTCAAACGGATAATCCGACCTGTATAAGGAGTTCATAAATGCCTGCACGTCATAAAGCGTGTACGAACTCCTTAAACAGTTCGAGTAATACGTTTTAAGCTGTCAAATGATTACAATTTTCTTAGTTCCTCAGAACTTCGGATTACTGCGGTAAAGTACACAGAGTCTGTTTCACGTAAAATTACCAACTATAAGCATCCTCCCTGGCGTAGAACGCTGTGGATGTGGGAGGTTCCAGGTTCAATCCCCGGCGGCGTCAATTTAGAAATAATTTAAAAAAAAACATTGACCAAATGAAAGTTCAAATCGGTATAAAATTTGGTCTGTTAAAGCGTAGCAGGCAGACAGACACACTTTCGCATTTATAATATTAGTATAGATATTTATTACTAATTGCATGCAGTTGGAAAAACTGAGCGCTAAGGACACCAGACCACGCTTCAAATCTTTCCAAACGCTCAAGGGGAGATCCCCTCCATTTTTTAAGTCGATTAAACTCGACAAAGGCACGCTTTTGTGTTTTCCTCCGAAATTAATGAACTCACTCGGATGCGATACAAAAAACGAAGCCGCCCGAGTTGCGTGAAAAAATCACTTGACTCGACTTAACTCTCCGTTTAATCTCGTTCTGTTATTATTCTTTACGAATGACGACTTTATTTCAATTTTCTTTATTTATTAAATTTTTTTAAATTTTACTTACAATGTACAAAAGTCTGCCTTCTGTATAATATGTCTGCCTGTCATAGAGTTACAATAGGTACCTCCATGCTGCCTGTCTACAGTCCGTCAACTTACCTGACCTGGTGGGCAAAATTGGAACGAATTTTCTATTTTTCGCGTTTTTTGGAACGCTAGTGTAAATAAAATATATATATATATATATATATATATATATATATATATATATATATGTATACAATATACAATATATAATATATAGTATCAATCGCTGTTCGTTTGTCTCGCTAAAACTCGAGAACGGCTGGGCCGATTTAGCAGATTTTGGTTTTTAATGTTTGTCGTAGTCCGGGGAAGGTTTAAACTGTGAGAAAATATGGAAAAATAGTAGAAAGTAAAAAAATATCAATAGATAGATAAAAAAATCAATAAATAAAAGATAGTGCAGGACAACGTCACCCGGGCCCACTAGTGAAAAATGAAATTAAAAACAAAAACTAAACAGGCATAAAAAATTGTTCTAATTTTGGCCTCCGGGTCAGATTTGTGACTGAAGTTTGAGTTGTCCCAGAAGTTTGTGGGACTGTAAGTACTTACCGGCTGAGTCGTGGACAATAACGACTCACACCAGTTCAGTAATCACGAATTCCCAACACATATGAGGAAAGAATGCAGTCGCAAGAACGCTGTCCACAGAGAATTTCGCCATCTCGCGAAATTGTTTCTTTTCTTTTCTTTTGTTCGCGACCTTTTTCTTGAGAAAGTCATAAAAGCTTTTGTTGGACGGAATGTTTGCGGGCCATTTAATGAGATGACAGTATTAATATATGTCAAGACTGTCAACTTTAGTTTGACCCAGAATTTTGTCGCTATTGAACCAGCTCCTATAGATTGTAAAGGTTATGGGACCAGAAGTATTAGGTTTCTACTTAAGTTTTAATAATATTATTACAATGCTATTGTAAAAATAAATTTTTAGGATACTGATTATATTCAATTGATTGATCTCGTCTATCCCATAGTGTGGGGTACTACACCATCTGTTGGTACAAAATCGAAGGACCGGTAAAATAAAAATGAAATATGACGAGATGTGTCCAGTTTGTCCAGAGTTGCTCCAAATCCACAATCTACAATACAAAAAACCACTTACCGTTCCTGGAACGCCCAGTTTCCCCAATGACAGAGATGAGCACGGCACATACAGATGACCACCGATGGGATGAGGCTTGGTTTTTATGTAGTTTAGGATATTTTACACGCACGGTGCGGGAGCACTCCTTTTTTCGATGGACACACGACGTTACGAACGCTGATGTCTCAATAATGTCCGTTTTTCATACGTCGCGCGTGGCGCTAGTGACGCAGTACGTCGGGCGGACTGGCCAATCAGGTACCGCCGGACGTAGTCACGGAAGTGGCTAGTATTGCCAATTGAAAATTTTTAGCAACAACTGGCTTGATTGAACACCATCTATACTAATATGATAGATGCGAACGTTTGGATGAATGCATTGATGTATGGATGTTTGTTACTCAATCACGCCCGAACGGCTGAACGGATTTGGATGAAATTTGGCTCAAAGATAGATTATAGTCTGAAATAACACACAGGCTACTTTTCATCCCGGAAAATTAAGGAGTTCCCGCGGGAACCAATAAACCTCAATCACCGCGGACGTAATTGCGGGCATCAGCTAGTGGGATATAAAATAGTCCCCACTTTACATGTAGGGGAGGTACCCTAAACAATTTTTTTCTCAAATTTGATTTTACCACTTTATCGGCGTGGTTACTATAGTATACCTGTCACCGTAAGATTGTTAAAACCGTTAGATTATAATCTAACTCGCGAAATTGGTAACTGTCGAATGATTACAATATAACGGATTATTTTTCGGTAGATTGTAATCTGTTAGGTTTATTAACCCGATAGAACCTGATAGATAGTTATTTATGTCGAACCCTAACCTAACCTACAAGAAAGAGACAAGAAAACGTAAATATAATGAATATTTCAAAAATTGACACTTAAAACATTGAACGGTTCACAATCTTTCGGCTGTTTACAAAAAGCGTTAGATTACAATCTTACGGTTTTTACAATCTTACGGTGACATACCCATGTAAAATTACAGCTTTCTGTATACTAATTAATAAGTACATATCAATTAGTCATCGCTTCAAGCAGTATTATTTCGAAATGTCAGTTTTATGTCACGTACCATAACATCCCTTAAATAAGGATTATATTTCTAAAACACGAACGTGAACAATATTAAAACAATACTACTTTAAGCGATGGTACATCAGAGCATTAACCTAGGTAACTAGTAGGTACCTAGTATAACAGTCTCACAACTCTACCCTTGGGCCGTTCACCGATAGTGTTGCGACAACTGGGCCAAGTACGCTTCCTTTCCTGTTCTATTCTATTCAGCCTCAAATTGTTATCATTTACAAGTTTTGCTGAGCCGTAGCTAATAGAAAATCAATGCTTTGCTTGGTATTGTGATATATAATGCATATTTAACCATACCGACCCGAGGGTAAGTCGTAGATGTTTTAAGATACCTTATTTAATTCTCACCGTCTCTATTGTATCCCACTACCTACTATCTACTATAGGTACGTTTCGCTCACGTTAGGTTCGATTTTCATACAAATTTCGAAGCCGTATTTTATCCCCTTAGGCCCTAGAGGTTGAATTTTAAAAAATCCTTAGCGAAGGCCTACGTCATAAAAGCAATTGGTATGTAAATTTTCAGCCCGGTCAATACCGTGGTTAGAGCTGTGCGTTGATAGATCAGTCAGTCCGACACTTTTTTTTTGTATATTTGGATTTGTAGGTCTTCCTATAACTCTACACATAAGCTACGCGGGTTGGCTATAGACATCCGGTACTCGCTTTCAGGGGTGGGGAGGGGTGGGGAGGGTGGGGAGGGGGGAGAGGGTGCCCCCCCTCTTTGTTCCCCCCACCGGAAAGGCAAAGTTTTTTTTTATGAATTTTTAAAAATCTCATTTTGAGGTTATGTTTTCATACATTTACAACACGTGCAGGGGTGGGGAGGGGTGGGGAGGGTGGGGAGGGGGAAGGTGCCCCCCATCTTTTTTCCCCCCACCGGAAATGCATATTTTTTACGGCCTGCCGGGCACCAATTGTATTTGTGTTCTAACCTAACCTTCGATTGAGGTCGTTGCTTTTCACCGTCATTTTCAACGTCGATCTTAGACGTCCACAGCTGGTCTGCTGTAGGGACTTCCAAAGAGAGCGGTCTTGCATCTCCAGTATCCAGCAGCTCCCTGCTCGCTTGATGTCGTTCATCCACCTCGTGAGGGTTTGATTCCTATAAGTAAAATATGCAATATCAAGCTAATGAAACTCTAGAAAACAAAAAGTAGCCCAACAACTTTTGAGTTCCATACTAAATAGTAAATACTGATATTATAAATGCGAAAATTTGTCTCTCTGTCGTCTATGGCCCATCTTTTTAACTAATTTATATGAAATTATGTATAGAGGTAGGCACCGGAGGTAGGTCACATCCCTTGCGACGACATAGGCCCTACTTTTTATCGCGAAAAATTTAGAAGTTCCGGCGGGAATAAAATAACTTAATCCACGCGGACAAAGTCGCGGGTATCTTCTCTTTAGATATAAAGGCGAAAGCGTGTCTGTCTGTCTGTCTGCTATGACAACTGTGACACAGCCAAAATTGGGTACAGAGATAGGTTGCATCCGGAAGAAGACACAGGATACTTTTCATCCCAACACAGTCCTAATAAAATACTAACTTTTAAAGTAACAGTAACAAGTATTTACCAACACAAATACAAATTAATTGCAATAAGGTAACTTCTAACTGCATACAAATGTCCATATTCTCTCTGTCTATTCCAAAGTGAACGAATTCAAAATGCGGGGTGCCATTAGAATTTCAAAGGCGCAATCCCGGTTCCAGAGTTCCAGAATTTGAATAAAGCATGATAGGTACTCAGTTTATGTTACAATTTCAATTTGGTACATTTTAACAAGGTACCCTAAGCGGTACACGCGAAGCTATCAAGGTACTGCGAAACTTCTAAACTCTAAAGTAAATCTTTAATAAAAGTCATACATTAAAACTAAAATAGACAAATCCCACCACTACCACCTGCACTACAGCCAATTAAAGTCCCACTGCTGGGCACACTCTCACAGGAGAGAGCGAATTAGAGCTTAGACCCACCACGCTGCTCCAATGCAGGTTGGCGGGCTTTAACGACTATTATCATGTTAGTGATAATAACTGGGACCGACAGCTTAACGTGCACTCGTAGGCACGGTGTGAAACACCGCCAATTTCCTAACTCCGGGCTAGTACTGAGAATTTCTAATGAGAAAAATCCAACACTTAATTATGGCCCGACCCGGGACTCGAACCCGGGACCGCGTCAGCCGCAGTCGAACATAATAACCACTAAACCAACGAGGCAGTCAGTACAATAATTAATTGAAAATGGAGCTTTATTGTGCATATTATTTTACTAGATGATGACCGCGGAACTCCTTAATTTTTCTGGACAAACAGTTTCACATTTATAACATTACCTATGGATCGTCCTGGTGTTACATTAAAATCTTATAATTAAAATTTATTTTTAGTGATAGTTAGAGACACGGTGGAAACGAAAGGCGAAATTCGGACCTACAAATTCGTTCACCCATCCAATTACCAACTTGGGTCAACGTTGCTTACCAATCGCAATCGACTGATACGCGTTCTCGCAAATAGGCCACTCGTCCCTGAGGTTCTTTATAATACGTTTAAATGAATTTAGTTTGGTGGCGGTTTTTACCTGCCCACAACATTTGTCATTGCTAAGATCGGCCATGATCTGTCTGCTTGATAAATGGTATCCGCTAAATACGAGCTCTTTCACGTGGTCGCCCTTTCCTCTAAATTGTATTTAATGCCTGATGTTATCAACTGTACTTGGGGTTAACCTTGGAAGAAGAAGCATTGGAGTTACGTTATTAACTGTACCTACTTTTTTTGCTGTATTTCATTTTTAACTAGATGATACCCGCGACTCCGTCCACATGGATTTAGGTTTTTGAACATTGTCGAGGCTTCCCTCTATGTTAGGACCTAAAAGCCTATGTCCTTCCCCGAGATATAACCCGTACTAAATACTACTAATCTCTGTACTAAATTTCTTCAAAATTGGTTAAACAGTTGGGCCGTGAAAGCGTAGCAGACAGGCAGACACACCTTTGCATTTATAGTATGAAGTATGTTGAATCCGTAGGTAAACAGTCTTTACTGCTGGGTGTTAGTTTTTCATCAAAGAATTTTCAATTTTCATATAGGTACACAGCGTTTTTTGTTACTCGCCGAAATAACAATGGCCACCGCAGGTGATTTTTGACGCTCTAACAGTCATTTATGGCATTATTATAAGTAACTGACTACTCAGTTTTCTTTGGATAACATTAATTTTCAAACATATTTCTTTTGTTGCAGGATATTTTAAGAACAAACGGACTTTGGGACTTTCAAAGGTAATTAGTAAAAGTAAAGTACTCATTCATTCTTTAAATATCTCGACTCTATCTAATATTTATATTTTATTTCATAATAATAATAAATTCCTCCTATCTGTTCCATCATTACTCTCCCAATCCGTTGGATCAGCAATTATATATATGTCACCGTAAGATTGCAAAGGCCGTTGGATTGTAATCTAACTCGCGATATTGTAAACTGTCGACAGATTACAATTTTACGCATTATTTTTCGGTAGATTGTAATCTGTTAGGTATATTACCACAATAAAACCTAAGTGCTCGGCCTCATTTATGTCGAACCCTAACCTAACCTACAAGAAAGAGACAAGAAAACGTATATACAATGAATATTTAAAAAATTGACACTCGGAACATTGAACGGTTCACAATCCGTCGACAGTTTACAATATCGCTAGTTGGATTATAATCTAACGGTTTTCTTACGGTGACATTATATAACCGTAGAGAGAGACGAAGTACTCAGATGCTCTCGAAACACGGGAATATAATATGTTCAAACACTACTTTAAAAGCAAACCCGCGTTTAAAAGAAAAAAAATTATACCTCAAACAAGCTTCATGTAAGTATACAGATACAAAAAGCCTTATAAAATTAACATCAATAAAGTAGCGTACGATCTATTTGATTTCCCGCCGCCCATACAATAGATGAGGGATCTACCTTTTACCCTTATATCGTCCCTTCTCCCCTATATTATCGCATTACTGTCCCCAAGACCTCCATGTCACTCAGTATTTCCGTTCGATCACCCCTGAGAATAGTTCTTAAGGGTTGATTCATATTGACTGGACAGCGCAGGATTGTGAGTATGTTTGGCCTCATAAATCGGTAATTGAGATCAGCCCCCTGATTGTGTAAGGAAATCGAAATCGTAATCGTTTGCCAAACGGATAATTCGACCTGTATAAGGAATTCATAGATGTCTGCTCGTCAAAAAACATGTATGAACTACGTTTTAAACTGTCAAATGATTACGATATGCTCAGACAATGTAAAAAAATACCAAAATTAAGTTAAGACAGACCTTAATTTCAAAAAGTACTTCGATACTTTATGTATAGGCAATTTTTTTTTACTAAACATGATTTAATTGGTATTAATAATAATTATACTTCTCATCTTAAAAACTAAAGTTACTAAGAAAGTATTACCTACTACTTGTTTTTCCACTGATACACATACGTAAAGAAAGTTAATATTTCTTTACTAGATGATGCCCGCGAGACGTCCCGTGGATTAAGTTTTTGTATTCTCGAGGGAACTCCTTAATTTTCCGGATTAAAAAGTAGCCTATGTCCTTTCCCGGGATACAATCTATCTCTCATCAAAATCGGTTAAAAAGATAAGCCGGCAAAGCGTAGCAGACAGACACTTTCGCAGTAATAATATTAGTATGGAAATGGATGGATTTTGAATCGGTGATTCTATAAAGAAACTTAGTTACATTACCGACAATAGCATATTATTAAAAGTTACCCACATATTATGTACTTTGGCACCATGAATTGTAGAATGAAATGTAGCGTGTAACACTATATCAGGTAACTATGAAATGGAAAAAGAAAATATTTCTAGTATTAAACGATAGCGATATTTAGTTATTGCTGTCACCCCATAATATCTTCAAAGACGGTCTCATTTCCCATCAATGTGATAAGAGTACCAACATAATTTAAGTAAGATTGGGGTCATTCGTGTAAAGGTCTGCGTAGTGAGAATTTCAAATTGAAAATGAACCAAACAATAAGTTGACCCCCCGTTCTATGGGAATACCTGGATTGTTCTGAAAGTTTGTAGCCAGATAGTTTTAACAAGGTTTGTTTATATTGCAATGTTTGTAATATTGTTTAGGTCAAATCTTGCAAGTGAATTTTAAATCAGTTATCCCCAACCTATTGACCATTGGAATTTGCATCGATATAATATATACGGGTATATGTGTAGGTACTAGATGCGCCCTTTCATAGAAAAAAGTTGGGCGTCAGACTTGTGGTGCATGCCCCTCACCTGTATAAGCCTAGATTTTCAGACTAGATGGCGTTAGTCCACATTTTTTGGCCCGTCTATCTAAATTGAGCGCGTTGGAAATTTTTATGAGAATCGAACCTAACGTGAGCGAAGCGAGCGAGCGAAAGCTAGTAGGTACCTACTTATGTTCATTATATTTAAAAAACTCTCAAAGTATCATCATCATCATCATTATTATCAGCCTACAGACGTCCACTGCTGGACATAGGCCTCTTGCAAGGATTTCCACATGCCGCGGTCTTGCGCCGCCTGGATTCAGCGACCGAGTAGGGGGTCTGCCAACGCTGCGCTTCCCAGTGCGAGGTCGCCATTCCAGCACTTTGGGAACCCAACGTCTGTCGGTTCTTCGAACTATGTGCCCCGCCCATTGCCACTTCAGCTTCGCAACGCGTCGAGCAATGTCGGTCACTTTCGTTCTTTTGCGAATCTCCTCATTCCTGATTTGATCGCGCAAAGAAACCCCGAGCATTGCTCTCTTCATCGCCCGCTGAGTGACCCTGAGCTTCCTTATGAGGCCCATAGTTAGCGACCAAGTCTCGCATCCATAGGTCATCATAGTGATGAACTCAAAGTATATTTATTCAAAATAGGTACCTACAGACTGTTGTATAGGTATCTGTTTACTGTGGTACACCTTCTGAACGTCAAATTTACAAAGTATAAGAAAAAAAGTCTTCCTTTTAACAAGAAAAACTCGTCCCTAGAATTAACCAGCACTCCAAAGGTTTCTTATAACTGCAGGCGATCGTATTCCCGTAATTTCCGGAAACTCCCTAACATGTCATACGAATGTTTACGGAATTTTCCGTATTTTTCGAAAGGAAATTGTAATCCCTGTTCCCTTTGTCCTTCGATTGTGTAATTTTTATACGCATGTTGACATGGGGCCCGACTGTTTGTGGGATTTGGCAATGACGCAATTTTCTTTTGGAGAAACGACTTTTCATATACTTACCTACTTAAATTAAATAATATAATATACGAGATTGTTTTATTTTGCGTTATGGTATACTAGGTTGTATAGAAATGCGAAAATGTTGGTCTGACACTTTTTCACGGCTCTTGAATTTACTGACTAACTTAAAATCAGGGCCCTGGAGACGCTAATAGGATTCTATCCTGGAAAATGAAAAAGTTACATTGGGCCCAGATCCACGTCTACACTAATGCTAAAACTTCTGACTGCCTCATTGGTCTAATGGTTAGCATGTTCGACTGCGGCTGACGAGGTCCCGGGTTCGAGTCCCGGGTCGGGCATAGCAAGTTGGGTTTTTCTGGCAAGTAATTCTCAGTACTTGGTACTAGCCCGGAGTTAGGAAGTTGGCGGTGTTGCACCCCCGTGCCTCGGAGAGCACGTAAAGTCGTCGGTCCAACGCATGATCTCTCTCCGTACGTGTCAAATTTTCCGTCCCATCGGGCTGTGAGAGTAAAGAAACAGAGAGTGCACTTGTGTTGGTTTTCCTGGTTTCCCTTGAAGTTTATATTGAATTTTTAAATAACCTGAATTCACTCATACGAAGTAGCGGGCATCGGCTAGTTTCTTCACTTTGAAGAAGTTCTAACAGTTGAGGAGCTATGTTATTGAATTCAGAGCTAGTGGGGGCGCCATTAGTGCATGTTGCGTGATGTAAATATCAGCTTCGGAACACGCCCGTAATGCGTCCAAGACACGTGCGCTTGCTTACTTAGAACTACGAGGCGATAGTGATGTTCCACTTTATTTTATTTAAATATCGATTATCGATAATAATACCGTCCAATTTTTGCAATAACTTTTAACAATTTTCAATACGATAAAAATATAGGAATTGGCGTATGTCTAACAAACGGTGTTTTAACGATGTAATGAAAATTTTACTATAGTAGGTAATAACATATTATTCAAGTCATATATTTAAGCAAACTAAGTAAAATACATAGTTCATTTGTTGGTACGTTTAGTCTATCAGTTAAGGCATTATGTAATTGCTAAGTGAGTTAAAGCCGTGCGGACAAAGTCGCAGGCATCGGCTAGTTTCTTAACTTTAAAGGAGTTCTAACTATTTATTAGGTATATTATTGAAAACAGAGCTAGTGGGGGCGCTATTAGTGCATGTTGTCTGATGTTAAGCTCGGCTTCGGAACACGCCCGTAATGCCTCCAAGGCACGCGCGCTTGCTTACTTGAAACTACTTGGCGCTAGTGATGTTACACTTTTTTGTATCGATTATCGACAATAATATCGTCCAATTTTTGCAATAACTTTTAACAATGTCCAATTTTTGCAATAAATTTTAACAAATTTCAATACGATGAAAAGATAGGAATTGGCGTCTGTCTAACAAACTGTGTTTTAACGATGTAATGAAAATTTTATTATAGTAGGTAATAACATATTATTCAAGTCATATATTTAAGCAAACTAAGTAAAATACAAAGTTTATTTGTTAGTGCGTTTAGTCTATCAGTTAAGGCCTTATGTAATTGCTAAGTGAGTTAAAGTCGTGCGGACAAAGTCGCAGGCATCGGCTAGTTTCTTAACTTTAAAGGAGTTCTAACTGTTGAGGAGCTATATTATTGAATACAGAGCTAGTGGGGCGCCATTAGTGCATGTTGTCTGATGTTAAGCTCGGCTTCGGAACACGCCCGTAATGCCTTCAAGGCACGCGCGCTTACTTGGAACTACTTGGCGCTAGTGATGTTACACTTTTTTATATCGATTATCGACAATAATATCGTCCAATTGACATTTAGCCATGGCTTAAACAATACGATGGAAAGATAGGAAATTGCGTATGGCTAACAAACTGTGTTTTTTTAACGATGTAGCGAAAATTTTATTATAGTAGGTAATAACAAATTAGCCAAGTATTATTTAAGCGAACAATGTAAAATAATTAGTTTATCTGTTAGTCTATTAGTTAAGGCAATAGGTAATTGCTAAATGAGTTAAAACCATGCGAACAAATTCACAGGCATCGACTAGTTTCTTCTCTAACTGTTCAGGAACTATGTAATTGAATACGGAGCTAGCGGGAGCACCATTAGTGAATGTTGTGTCGGATCACGCCCCTTATGCCTTCAAGACACGCGCGTTAACTACAGCGATAGTGATGTAAGAACTATATACGTAAACACATCGATAAAATATTTAATAGTAGATGGTGCCCGCGACTTCGAACCTGTGATTTTTTTTTTCCGGGATAAAAAGTAGCCCATATCCTTCCCCGCGTTGCACCCTATCTCTATACCAAATTTCATCAAAATCAGTTGAAAAGCTGAGCCGATAAAGCGTAGCATATAGACACAGTGTAGCATTTATAATATTAGTATGGATTTTTCCATCAAGATTTCGATTTTATTTAATTTTGTTAGGAAACTGATGTTATTGTAAAATCTATACCAATATTATAAAGAGGTAAAGTTTGTGAGTTTGTGACCTGGATCTACTGAACCGATTTTGAAAATTCTGGTACCAATAGAAAGATACATTACAAATACATATTCAAAAGTATTAAGGTTGGAGCATCGGGTACAAAACTCTTTGCTACCAGCCTACTTGAGGATATTCTTTTTTATGAAAAAAAAAAGAAGAGTTCTATTTTTTGATTATTGAAAATTATTATGTCAATGTGATGTCTGGTGAAAAACTCTCGTAAATAAATAAACATTAAAGTATTCTATTCGTTAAATAACTAATTCTACATATATTAGTGAAATAAATATACGTGTACATGCTTAGGCAAATAACAATTAAAATCTTAGTGACTATTGTGATTCAGTGCGTCTTTTTACTTTCTCATTCTTAAAATCGTTTTCACAAGGTTAGTAAACCACCAACTCTAAGAGGTTATTGGGCTCCAGAAAGAAGAGAAGAAAGCTTTAGGCAATGGACTATACTACCAAGATCGACATTGGAAAATTGCTAGGCAAAGAGAATTGGGCGACATGGAAGTATAAAATCTCCATCATGCTTGAGGGTACGGAAGGTGCCACAGAAGCTGTGGAAGGTAAACTTCAAAAGCCAGCCCTTGTCGAGGGAGCAGGTGACGCCGAAATAAGTACCTATAACAATGCTATGGCTAGGTATAGGAAAGCTGAAACTGGTGCTTTGCTCATGCTCACTACCAATATGGCGGAGAATACTTTAAAGAAAGTTATGAGATATAGAACTGCACATGAAGTCTGGCAGGAGTTACATAGACTATTTGATGGACAGACGGAGGATAGAGCGTATAATTTGTGTTTAGAATTCTTTGCGCATAAATATGAAAGGGCAGAGGATATTCCCACGCATATCTCAAAGCTAAAGAATTTGTGGACTGACCTCAAGGTTGAAGTCGCAAAAATTGACACGAATGCTAAGCTTCCAGAGCTGTTCCTAATATGTAAGGTCTTAGACACGCTAGATGATAGGTACTTCAACTTTAAGTCAAGCTGGCTGATGCTAAAGCAGACTGAAAGGACTATTGATAGTTTGACGAGTCACCTATGCACGTTCGAACGAGATCTGGGCAGTCAAGAGAGCTCTAAGCAGGAGGCACTAGTGACTACACCCAACCGGCAGGATGTTGTAGCGCAAGATAAGGAGCGACCAAAGCTGATTTGTAACTATTGTTCCAAGGTTGGACACAGGGTTAGAAAGTGCAAGAAATGGATAAAGGATGGGAGGCCATCTAAGGATCCATCTCAAGGCAAGGCAGCAGCTCAAACTGCAAAACCAAACCAGGTACAACATATTTCATTGATGGTAAGCGCATGCTCTAGTGAACAAGCTAAGAATGTGGAGAGAGATAGCTGGTTTGTCGATAATGGAGCGACAACACACATTGCTGTAAGAAGTGACTACTTTAGTAAGCTTCACAGATTTGAGTCAGACCACACGGTAACAACGGCAGATGGGACTACTATTCCAGCGTTGGGTAAAGGCACCGTAGAAGTAAGCTCAAATGTCAGCGATAAGGACCAGACTATGATAACACTTAATGATGTTTGGCTCGTACCATCACTTACGAAAAACTTGTTTTCGCCACTAGCTGCGCAAGATGCGATACAAGATAGCGTCTTCACGTCAACAACTAGAGAGTGCAAACTTATAGTTAAAGGGACGACTAGAGTTGTTGGCAAGAGAGATCGATTTGGAGGGCTCTACAAGTTGGCAATGAAGACGGTAATGCAAAAAATTAAAAGACCTTTTGAAGTCAACGCGATTACCGGCACGAATCTGCTACAGCTCTACCATGAACGTTTCGCACATCAAGACAAGAGACATGTCCGCGATATCGTTAAGAGGGAGTTTGGAATAGATTTGAAGCCAGATAATGTGAAATGCGAAGGCTGTATTTATGGCAAATCCCACAGGAAGAAGTTCGGAACAAGGGAAAGAGCTTCACAGCCTGGAGAACTAATTCACACCGATGTGTGCGGACCCTTCGACGACAGTATCTCGAAATTTAAGTACTTTGTATTATTTAAAGATGACTTTTCAAGTTACCGGTTTGTCTATTTCATAAAGCATAAGTCTGAAGTAAAGGATAAGCTTTTACAAATGCTGCAAGAAGCTAAGACAACTGGCCACGTCGTGAAAACACTACTCAGCGACAATGGAGGTGAATTTGACAATGACATCGTTCGAAAGATTTTACAAGAGCACGGAATTCAGCATCGGCTGACAATGCCTTACACGCCAGAGCAAAATGGCTGTAGCGAGCGAGAAAACCGGACACTTGTAGAAGCTGCGAGATCAATGTTGCACACAAGAGGAGAGATGCCGCAAGTGCTTTGGGCAGAACTTATTAACACCGCTGCATATGTGCTTAATAGGACAGGTCCTACTAGAGTGGCTACTAAAGTACCATTTGAGTTATGGCATGGGAAGAAACCTAAAATAAGTCACCTTAAGATCATCGGAAGTGAATGCTATGCTCATGTACCAAAGCAGAAACGCAAAAAGATGGGCAAGAAAGCCATCAAAGGAATGCTAATAGGATATGAGAACGACGATGGTTATCGTATCTGGGATGGACACAAGACACAGAGGTCTCGAGATGTAACATTTCAGTCTGATGTCGAATTTAAGATTTCCACCAGTATCCCTATACCGTCAGAGGGAGCTATAGAGAGCGACGATAGCGGACGAAATCTCACCGAAGAGCAAGATTCCTTCAATGTTAGAGGAGAACTAGAACATGGTCTAGAGGGAGAAACCAGTGAAGACCAAGTTCAAGAGTATACTCCTGTGCTAGAAGAGCACGACCCAGAGGAAACTCCTTTGTCTATCGAGCAAGAACAAGAGAGAGTACCTCTAGCTACCGAAGAAGACGACGTTTTTACTGACGCTCAAGAAAACTTCGAAGTCGTTGAACCCTTGCCACAATATAATCTGAGGGATCGAGCAACGCTACAGCGTCCAAAACGGTTTGATGACTACGTGTGTTTCGTTGGGACCGATAATTTTCCCGGAACATATAAGGAAGCGACGCACAGAGAGGACCATGCCGAATGGCAGAAAGCCATGGCGAGCGAGATGAAGTCCCTTGCTGAGAACAATGTTTGGACACTATGCGATCTACCACTTAATAGAAAGGCGCTACCTACAAAGTGGGTCTATAGAATAAAAAGAAACCCAGATGGATCTATCGACAAATACAAGGCAAGACTAGTTGTTAAAGGGTTCAAACAACGCAAAGGCATCGATTTTGAGCAGACATTTAGCCCGGTTGCCCGCATGTCTACAATTCGAGCTTTGCTAAGTGTTAGTGCCAAAGAGAAGTTGCATTTAACTCAATTTGACGTTGCGACAGCCTTCTTGAACGGCAAGCTAAAAGAAGAGATCTATATAGAGCAGCCTAAAGGATTTAGCGACGGCACTTCTAGAGTCTGCAGATTACAGAGGAGCCTGTACGGCCTGAAACAAGCACCTCGGTGCTGGAACTCGTGTTTCGACGAAATCCTTATTGAGAAAGGCTTCCAACAAAATGCAGCTGACTGTTGTCTCTACATAAAGACCGTAGGCGACAAGAAAATAATAATAGCTCTGTACGTGGATGACGGGCTTGTAGCCACTACAGATAAAGCTTTGGCGGACCAATTCCTGAAGGAGTTAGGTGCTACGCTCAAAATTACCGTCAAGCCAGCATCATACTACCTAGGATTAGAGATTGCTCGGTCGACAGATGGATCTATTACCATATCACAGCAATCTTACACCAGAAAAATCCTTGAACGATTTGGAATGTCAGCCTGCAATCCCGTTTCGACACCGATCGAGAAGACTTCTGAAACAGGGAAAGTTGCAGAGAAGCATCCTGGTGAAAAATATCCGTATAGAGAGGCTGTAGGTGCGTTGGCGTACCTTATGACTGGTACACGCCCAGATATAGCTTATGCTGTTGGGGTGGTATCAAGGAAGTTGGAGAATCAAACCTACGCTGATTGGTTAAGAGTCAAGCGAATATTCCGTTATTTGAAAGGAACAACTGATTACGGCATCAAGTACACCGCAAATGCTACAAGGGCAGTTATTGAAGGCTACAGTGATGCTGACCATGCTGGTGACGAAGAAACTGGACGTTCTACTTCAGGAGTAGCTTGCCTGTTTTCTGGAGGAATTGTTTCGTGGCTAAGCCAAAGACAAGCATCAGTTGCGATCTCGACAACTGAAGCTGAAATTGTTGCAGCGAGCGAAGGCGCACGTGAACTAGTGTGGCTACAAAGACTATTTGGCCAACTTACAAAGCTGGAAGGTATACCCACATTGAAAGTTGATAATGAAGCCGCCATACGCCTTGCACACAATCCAGAATTTCACAAACGGACTAAGCACATTAGAGTGAGACATTTCTTTGTTCGTGAGACTGTACAAGAGAGTCTTGTGGATGTACAGAAGACCAGTACCACAGATCAACTAGCTGACCTTTTGACGAAGGCAGTTCCAAGACCGACGCTCAATAGTTTGAGATCTCGATTGGGGCTGCAGAGTCTTTCCGATGAGGGAAAGTATTAAGGTTGGAGCATCGGGTACAAAACTCTTTGCTACCAGCCTACTTGAGGATATTCTTTTTTATGAAAAAAAAAAGAAGAATTCTATTTTTTGATTATTGAAAATTATTATGTCAATGTGATGTCTGGTGAAAAACTCTCGTAAATAAATAAACATTAAAGTATTCTATTCGTTAAATAACTAATTCTACATATATTAGTGAAATAAATATACGTGTACATGCTTAGGCAAATAACAATTAAAATCTTAGTGACTATTGTGATTCAGTGCGTCTTTTTACTTTCTCATTCTTAAAATCGTTTTCACAAGGTTAGTAAACCACCAACTCTAAGAAAAAGTACCCAAAAAATTTAAAAAACTTATTTCACGCGGGCGAAGTCGCGGGCATCTGCTAGTCTGACATATTAGCACAGAATAGGTAATAGTACTAAATATTAGTTACTTGATAATGCTACTTAAAAAAGAAAAGACCACATACAACATAAAGTAAGTCGATAGTTTATATTTCCAATATCGATAAGAACATCACTATAAACTGACGAGTCTTAGGGATGCCCCGAGGATCTTGCACGATGCATTTGTATCCGCGTTCATATCATAGATGCTCGTTCGCCAGTTGCAGAGTAAGCTGAATAAATATGCACTTCTAAGCAGATATTGAATTTTTGCTGACCGTACTCTCTGTCTGTACAAATAAGCAGAGCTTTGCTTATTTTTATGCTTCGTCTGAGGTTCAACTTATTGACCGAGCGAAGCGAAATCTCGGAGTTTAGGATAAAACGTACGCGTGGTTAGTCATTTATTTAGGCTGCAAACCCTTAAAAGAATAATTATCACCTACGAGTATTATATAATAGCCGATGCCCGCGACTTCGTCCGCGTTGTTTAAGTTTTTTGTTATTCCCGCGGGAACTCCTTAATTTTCCGGGATAAAAAGTAGCCTATGTCACTCTCCAGGTCCTCACCTATACAACAAAAAAAGAATTAGCGAAATTGGTCCAGCCGTTCACGCTTGATGCCGTGACCAAGGGAAATAGAGGTTCATTTTTATATACTCGTATAAATATAAGATTAATGGTTGATGCCCGCGATTGTTGTGGTTATTTTTTTTTTGTGGATTTAAACTTAATTTTCCAGAATTAAAAGTAACCTATGTCACTCTCCAGGTCCTCAACTATACCCATGCCAAAAATCATGTCGATCCGTTGCTTCGTAGCGGAGTGATTGAAGGACAATCCAACAAACGAACACACTTTTGCATTTATAATATTAGTATGATATAGCTGTGATAGTCTTCTGAATATATCAAATATTACCACTTTATGAAATACTACAATAGTTTAATTTTATTTTTATAAGTCAATTGCTACCAGATTGCTCTCTGATACCAAAATGAAAAATAACTTTTCGAATGTTACTAAGGTAAGCGATCAAAACGGTACGAGGGTAGAGTGATAATATCCTGTCATTACGACAGATGCGTCGAAATTCAAAATGGCCGAATTATCCTATTCCCACCTTTGCTAATGACCATCGTTTGACTAAAGGAACAATTTGAGTTGGCCTTTTACTTAACTGACGACTCCGACACGACAAGTCGTATTGGACTCCAACACGACAGGTCGTATTGAGCATTATTACCCCTCTCTTTAATTCTAAAGCGGGGCTTTCACTGCAAATTTAGCCATTTTCCGCTCATTAACCTATGAGCGGAAAATGGCTAATCGAAATGGACTCTGTGTAAAATAGGTTTAGGTACACTTCTTCTTTCAACCTCGCTCCGCTCGCGCTGGAATTCCCGCTTAAGCCTACGTTGGACCTATGAGTATGTTATACACATACAATTTAAAAAAACTTGACTGAATAATTCCTCGGGCAATTTTTGTTAAATAAGAAACTGTGTCTGTCTAAATATAACTTTTTACAGCTCTTTAGTTTAAAACCAAATTTAAGAAAATTTGGTAGGTACTGTGATAACTTGCATAGACAACTTTTTATCCCGAAAAATCAAAGAGTTCTTCAAGAGATCCTTAAAAACTGAAATCCAAGCGGATGAAGTTGCGGGCTTCATCTGAGAAGTACATCCATACTAATATTATAAATGCGAAAGTGTCTGTCTATCTGTCTACTACGCTTTCACGGCCCTACCGTTCAACCGATTTTGATGAAATTCGGAACAGGGATAGTTTGTTTCCCGGGAAAGGACATATGCTAATTTTTATTCCAGAAAATTAAGGAGGTCCCGCGGGAATTAAAAAACTTAATCCACGTGGACGAATTCGCGAGCAGCATCTAATTATAAAAAAACCCCTACCTTCGTTATCCATCAAAATAATATCACTAATTGCTTTTCAATCACAACTGAATAAACACCATTCATCATGATATAAAAATTTTCATCAGCGAATTTGTTGATTGAAACATAATCGATGTCGTGCCGGCGACAAAGCGATTCTGTCGTTGAGTGTGAAAAGGCTATTAGCGTTTATTTGGATTTCAAATTAAGAACACCTGTTGAACACGGTCCTGTATTTTAGGGAAGTTCCCGATAATTTGTTTATTTAATGTTAATTTTACGCACGGGTCTCTATGGTTATGTAATGAAGTTCCACGCTGAAATTCCATTGAAATTGATTCTATTGTTCGTTGTTTTTCTTCGTGGAATTCGTTGTATCATATTTTTTCAGTAAGATACACGATAAAAAAGTAATAAGACTGATTCAATATCTTGACAATATGATTAAAATTAATGAAGAAAGTAATATGAAGTACCTAGTGAACAAGCAGTAGGCAAGTATTACAAAACTTGTTAGTCCGTCTTTGTTACCCGCACCCTAATAAGTGATAACGAATCGATAGATACCTCATTCATCAAAATCGGCTCAGTAGCCTAGGCGCTAAAGTGGAACACACATAAATACAAACATACATACATATAGACTGCTAAAATCATAACCCTTCCTTTTGGCATAATCATCATCATCATCTCTTCCCATTGCCGGCTTACTAGTGAGCACGAGTGTCCTCTAGGAATGAGAAGGCTTTGGCCATAGCCCACCACGCTGGCCAAGCGTGGATTGACAGGCGTCAAACACCATCTAGAACATTATATAGAACTCTAAGGCGTGAGGAAACCTCACGATGTTTTTCTTCACCGTTGAACAAGTTATGTTTAATTTCCTATAACGCGCATAATTATAGTTAGAGGTGCGTGTCCGGGGTTCGCACCCGCGTAACCATATTCGCAGTACTACAGGGCATCGTACTGGAATGCTAAATCACTTGGCGGTACACGTCTTGCCGGCAGGGTGATAACTAGCCACGGCCGAAGCCTTCCAGCAGACAAAATTTATATATTACTAGATAATGCCCGCGACTTCGTCCGCGTGGATTAAGGTTTTTTATTCCCGCGGGAACTCCTTAATTTGTCGGGATAAAAAGTAGCCTTTGTCCTTCCCCGGGTATCAAACTATCCCTATACCAAATTTCATCAAAATTGGTTGAAGAGATGGGCCGTGAAAGCGTAGCAGACAGACAGACAGACACACTTTCGTATTTATAATATTAAGTATCTATGGATTGATTTATTTTGACATGCTTAAGCAATGTCCCAATATTCACGTAGGTTCTATTTACAAATATAATATGTAGCTCGCTTCATGTAAAATTTATTCTAAGGAGTTAATTAAAAACTGTAAAAAAAATTGTTTGGAAAAAAAGGTTTTTAAAACTAATCCTTTTCGGTGTAGCAGCTTATCGTTGCGAAGGTAAACAAAGGTTGAACATTGAGGGGGAATTAAGAAAGTTTAATGAAAACATCGCCCCCCCGTCTTAGGAGGAGAATAGACAAATGGAGGGCATTTTACACGGAATATTACTTTCGCTTCTTACATTAATTAGGGGACGAACATTCAGATTTTACATTCAAATTGCCTGACTCGCCCCGTTTTATTTTAAATCCATACAGTTTAAAACTTACCTACTTGATGATGCAAGCGTTTTCATTAGCGTGTTTTTTTTTTAATTCCTGGGAGACACTTTGATTTTCCGGGATAAAAGTAGCCGGTATGTTTTCTAATATATAGTCCACTTGGTTCGTCCGCGTGGATAAGTAGCGGGCATCATCTAGTTTGTAATATTAGCGTGCATAATATTTAGCTGTCATTTAATATCGATGTTCCATAATATAAGCGACACTATCGGCCGGTCTCTGAATTGAGAATTTCATGTTGAGTCTGTCTCAAAGACTACTTAAAGACTAATTAAGCAAATTTTTGTTTCTGAATTGATATTGTGTAAGGTTTGAGAGTTGGAACTTGCTGTTTTTGCTTGAATGCTTAATTCAGAAACCGGCCCAATATCAATTCAGAAACAAAAATTTGCTTAATTAGTCCTGTAGTCTTTGAGACAGACTCAACATGAAATTTTCAATTCAGAAACCGGCCGTATAGCTATTTAAATTAATTTTAACTTATTCAATCACTTCCCTATGTGATGAGCATTTATTTTGCTTTACTTAAGCATATTATTATCAAATAATTGAACCATACGAAAGTTTAATCTTTTAAGTGCACTTCCGGGCTTCGTGTTTTCATTTTATAAAGTGAAAGCCGGATTACAGGGTTCGTTCATTGAATTAAAATGAAATCGTCATCATGGCTGACGGCATTTTGTGAATATAACAAAATAGGCTGTGGAATTTCGTTATATGTAGTTAATATAACAAAACTCCACAAACTATTTTAAACTTGCTTTTACAAATATTTAGGAAATCCATTTAACTTTTATAATGCTCCTGAAAAAAGCTTAAAACCAAAAAAAAAAAGTGGTTAAAGGAATTGGGTCTTGGGAATTGGGAATTGGAATACGACGCAGAGCGAGATCACAGACAGACATCAGGACAAGTGAAACTAAATAAAAGCTTGTAAAAAGATCCACACATGGATCGGACAAAGCCGATTATAGGGGATTCTGTGAAATTTCCATGCAAATCGCGTTATATGAACTGTCGGATGGAAATGGAATGAGGACTTTAATGTAATTGCAGTGAACGGAAATTGCTTTGCAGAAAGCACATTCTAGAACTGTCATCAATTATATTATCTAAAGGTACTATACATAATATTTCTTTTTAATAAAATTATATTATAGTGTTTTCAAGATCTTTGAGCAGCCATTGACACATCTCAAGACACAAATTCAAAAAGTTCTCTGCATAGAATAAATCATTAAACATACCCCTCAGTTTACCTGTTAAAGCAATTTGAAACTAATATACTTATCTTATTTGCTCTAAAAATATTACATACTTATAATTTCAATTTCTGAATCAATTAGGTACATTGTCGGATTAATTTTTACTAAACAAGAAATTTTTACTTTTTTTACTAATTATTTATTCCATTTTTTACGACTTGCGTTTGCTTGAATTCACCCACGCGCACCTGTATTTTGATCTCATGAACTGAGAGCGCCTTAACGTAATTAGGTTTACCTAATCAAGCTATATTATTAGGCATCTCATACATAATTAGCGCTCAAATTACGTGACATATCAAACCACTTACTATAAGTTACACACTATATTATTCATGAACGCGTGTTAAATTGTACCCTATTTCAAATCAAAGAAGACCGATAGTTCCTTAACAAATAATTAATATTGCATGGATAGATAATGTTAATCAGGAGAATTATCGATGAACTCTGTCGTTAAGTAAATAGGGTATAAAATTGTATACCCGTAGACACATAGTGACACGTAGATTCGTTTAGGGTTGCCAGTCGACTTGATTTTTCTGGCCTCATAGGCTTAAAAAAGCTTCTGTGTTATTAAAGTCTCCAGAGTATAGTGTAGCTTTACAATTAACGTTAACGTATGGAAGCGAAATTGTTGTGATTTGTTGCAAAAATACTAGTCTATAATACAAAAGTCTGTAATGACATAATATAATAGTTGTATATGGACGTAGTTCATACTTCATTCCTTCACTCTCATACATTCTTCTCACTCACTTAAACAATCATTCACTATTCATTTGCTCTTTGCGGTAGCCTGTACAATATTTTATTCATTATTAAACAGGCAGTCGTACAGTGCAGACGTCTTTCCTTTTCCCTGCGAGCTCATATACCAACATGATTTAATATCTCTAACGTATGATCAGCTGTTTTATAAAATCAGCAGTAGTAGTTTTACAAAAAACTACGGTTAAAGTTCAGAAACAAATATAAATTACTAGATGATGCGTGGATTATGTTTTATATGATTCACGCGGGAATTCATTAATTTTCCGGGATAAAAAACATAGCCTATGTCCTTCCCCGGGATACAACCTATCCTTGTACCAAATTTCATCAAAATGGGTTTTAAAATATGGGCCGGGAAGGCGTAGCAGACAGACAGATACACAATGATATTTCAAACAATTCAGTTATTATTCCGAACCAGTGGTGGATTCACTTTACGATTAAATACAATTTTGTAAAAGTATATTTGACTACAAAAATGTCGAACAAAGTTAATTTTAAGTTAAATTGGTATTGATGGTCACCCTAGCACAAATGCAACGCGTGGGAAGTTTCATGCAATATTACACAATTCCATGTCATAATATTGCTATGTCGGAAATGGCACAACACTGCGCGACGCGGTTTTTATAGTAACCAGGTAGGTAATAACACGCATTCTACAGTTCGCGCGCGAGTTGAATGCAGATTAAATGTATGTGTCTGCCTCGTTGGTCTAGTGGTTAGCATGTTCGACTGCAGCCGACGCGGTCCCGGGTTCGAATCCCGGGTCAAGCCATAACAAGTA
This sequence comes from Erebia epiphron, assembly GCA_963932025.1. Taxonomy (NCBI): domain Eukaryota; kingdom Metazoa; phylum Arthropoda; class Insecta; order Lepidoptera; family Nymphalidae; genus Erebia; species Erebia epiphron. Next base: position 30,027,499 of record OZ009946.1, read on the forward strand.
TTGGGTTTTTCTAACAAAAGATTCTCACTACAAGCCCGGAGTTAGGGAATTGGCGGCGTTGCACCCCCGTGCCTCGGAGAGCACGTTAAGCCGTCGGTCCTGCACCTGATCTCTCTCTGGTCGTGTCGGATTTTACGTCCCGTCAGGCTATGAGAGTAAAGGAACAGAGAGTGCACCTGTGTACGTGCACACACTAATTGTGCACCATAATATCTCCCGCGCAGATGGCTAATCTCTCTGGAGATTGGCCGCCGTGGTCGAAATTCGGTCGCGAGGACATTTTTATTTTATTGATTAAATGTATGTGTCACCATACATTTACTCTGTATTCAACTCCCGCGCGAACTGTACTAACTAAGCAAATGAAGTATTTACATCGCGTTTGATTGACTTTGAAGTAAAGTGAATAATGAAATATCTGGAGCTATGCCTGGCATCGACATATTTCACAAGTCTTATACTGTGTATAGATTAACACTCACCGATCACCTATCGGCAAATCCTCCCATAGCTAAACAGTAATTTTATATATTAATTTAACTTTATAAAGGCTATCGGCCGGTTTCTGAATTGAGAATTTCATGTTGAGTCTGTCTCAAAGACTACTTAAGGACTAATTAAGCAAATTTTTGTTTCCGAATTATTGTGTAAGGTTTGAGAGTTGGAACTTGCTGTTTTTGCTTGAATGCTTAATTAAGAAACCAGCCCAATATCAATTCAGAAACAAAAATTTGCTTAATTAGTCCTTAAGTAGTCTTTGAGACAGACTCAACATGAAATTCTCAATTCAGAAACTGGCCGTAAGTATACAATATTTTCTTGATATTTTGCATGCGTTATTTTTGTCAATGTTGTGTACACTTTTATTCGATGTACCTATGTACATATCAGTGAATGTACCTATAACATTTTAAATATTATGTTAATAATAATTATTTGTGTGTTTAATATTTATGTTGTTAAAGTAACTATGAAAATAAAATTAAATAAAAAAGTGAACAGACTTTTAAGTAAAGTGAAAGAGTGAGTTTGTATTGAACAATAGTTGTTTCAATAACAATATTTTCTTTGTCCAACTCAAATACTAAGTTTTAATAACGAAAAGAAAACCTAAGAATTTTACTTATTGAAAATTTCAATAGAGCATTTGTAATTATAGTCAGTGCATTAACTCCACAATAGCCCAGCTGAGTCTTTATCCATTGTTGTCTAGAATACCTAGGTCTTTTAGCTTTTAGGTGCGCTGACTCGTTTATTTAACTTTGAGGCATAGCTTTTCACTCAAATATCAGCGGGTATTCGGTTTTGTTAGCATTTTCTGCCTAATTACTTTTTGTGTACAAAACTTTTTGACGCGCCCTGAATTTTTTATTTACAGTTTACACAGCTAGTTTTTATACTTACTTATAACCGGCCGTTACTTTTAACCGACTTCCAAAAAAGGAGGAGGATCTTAATACTTACCTAATAATCAATTTATTTATTACACGTTGGAGTTAGGATACCGAGTAGTAAACCTATGTATGGTCTGTGAGTTAGGACATACAGGTATCTCTTATGTTACGTCATGTTCGACTCACCGGTTCAAAAATTAGATTCTACCGAGAAGATTTTTTTTATTTTTTTATTGCTGCAATACATAGGTACTACTAATATTATAAATGCGAAAGTGTGTCTGTCTGTCCGCTACGCTTTAATGGTCTCTCTTTCCAACCCACTTTGATCAAATTTGGTAGAGAGGTTGCATTTCTGGGAAGGACATAGGCATACATACACAATAAATAACAAGACATACTTTTTATCCCGGAAAATTAAGAAGTTCCCGCGGGAATTACAAAAACTAAATCCACGCGGACGAACTCGCGTAGTCCATACTAATATTGTAAATGCGAAAGTGTGTCTGTCTGTCTGTCTGCTACGCCTTCACGGCCCAACTACTCAACCGATTTTGATGAAATTTGGTACAGGGATAGGTTGTATCTCGGGGAAGGACATAGGCTACTTTTAATCCCAGAAAATTAAAAGTTGCCGCGGGAATCAAAAAATCTTAATCCACACGGACGAAGTCGCGGGCATCATCTTGTTCTTTATAAATAGGTGAGAATATTCCGCAAATTACCAGCTTTATGTGACTAAAACCTATTGCAAATCGTGATTGATTACTGACCATTCGCATCCATTTTCAGTTGTCACCTGCTAAATGCATGCACGCTGAAATATACTCTAATTTCATCTGAATTACGGTTGCATATTGCTTGTTTCATATCTGGGTTCTATCACCTGGCAAATTTATCACGCTGAAATGTATCCTATTTATATTTTGAGTAAAGTTGGATATTGCTTGTAGTTTGGGCTGGACCAACTAGAGTTATCAAAGTTGATATGACAATAGTCGTGTTTATTTGATGAATAGCTTGAATGAAGATAATATTATCAATGAAATGAAATGTTTTTTTTTTATTTCGTAGGACAACTTGTGTTCTCTTATGATGACTAAGTAGGGAGTCCAACTCAATTCAATTCATTTAAAACATGTAGGATATTACAGGTGTCTCTTATATCTTTTACTTAAAAAATTGCCCAGCCTTATGCGTAAAAATTTATAAGCTGCCAAAAGATATTAAGGCATTAGGTACCAATTAAATTATTTAAAAACTAGATGATTCCCGCGACTTCGTCCGCGTGGACCAACTTTTTTCGATTCCCGCGGGAACTCTTGAATTTTCCGGGATAAAAAGTAGCCTGTGTCCTTCCCCGGGATGCAACCTACCCCTGTACCAAATATAATTAAAATCGGTTGAACAGATGGGCCGTGAAAGCGTAGCAGACAGACAGACAGACAGACAGACACACTTTCGCATTTATAATATTAGTATGGATAAGTTGTTTAAATGGCTAGTAGCCCAAAACTTCTATACTTTAAAAGAATTCTTGAACTTTAAAACTCACCCGATTTACGCGTTCATTTGTGTATTTATTTTAAGTTTAATTTAATTTTACAAATATTTTGAAGCTTGCAACTTGTTTAGAAACCTATGTTCGTTTTAAGTATTTTGCACGCCATTGCATGGCTGATTGTAACATGCTCACCTTATTACATAATAACACCGTACTAAGTACCTACTTACAATCATGCAAATAAATAAATATTCTATTCTATTCTATTCTTACGCTACGTCATGTTTTGACTCTACCACCGGTTCGGAAAGGGGATTCTGCCGAGAAGAGCCAGCAAGAAACGCAGCAGTTGCTCTTTTTTTTAAACAATATACTTATTACAATACTTAGGTAAGTAAGTAGGTATGTAAATTAAATTAATTACAATAGTGTAAGTTATTATGCTATCCTGTGGGGAGCTGGACCCAAAGTAGGTTGCTTCCATGCAACTTTGTCATTAAGAAATTCGTCAATTGTATAATAGCCCCGACTCGGTTTGGAAAGAAAATTCTACTGAAGGAGCTGGCAAGAACTATAAGATTACAGACAGAAAAACTAGCAAATAAATTGATGATAATAATAATTTAAATTAGAGAGTTTGGATGAATGGATGGATGGATGGATGTTTGTTACTCAATCACGCCAGAACGGCTGAACGGATCTAGATAAAATTTGGCACAGAGATAGATCATAGTTTTTTTTATAAATGTTTTCCTCCCTTTTTTCCTTCGACATGGGGGTCGAAGACTGTTCTAGGTCAGTACTTAGTTCACCTACCTAAGTTGCTTTTCTATTTACTCTTTAGTAAATAGTAAGTTATAGTCTGGAATAACACATATTATGTATGTTACTTTTTAAGCCGGAAAATTAAAGAGTTCCCTCGGGAACCATGAAACCTCAATCCACGTGGACGAAGCCGCGGGCATCAGCTAGTAAATTGATAAGTTCTTGGTTCAACACAGCAGCTATCACCGTATCAATAATTTAATATAAAAAATTCTTTTTTCACACCACTCGCTCAACAACGCCCAATTACATGGCCTGTTATCTAAGGTTAAAGTAAGACATTAAATCCCTAGGGTTATAATGTTGTACTGAAATCCATTATTCCCTAGGGTTATAATGTGATTTGAATTTAGAATCATCGCGCATCTGAAGCAAGATCTGAAGGAAATTCTATTCATTCCAAAGAGGTTTTATTCATAATTCTTATTGCTATATTCATAAAGTCTAATTTCGGTAAACAGAATGTGTTCTCAGCAGGCGCGGCCAACTCGATTTTCGAAAACCGAAGCCGTGGCCCACTAGATTCGCACTGACGACATTTGTTTGTCAAATCGAGTAGGCCACGCCAGCTGAAAGAAGTGGTTGTATCGCGAGGTGTGAAAAGTAGAGTATTCACCGTAGGGGTAATGCTGTATTAATCTTGGGCGCCCCTAATTCCCGCGCTACTCTCAGGATTCTAGATGCAACACCCTCGCTACGCTCGGGAGTTACTCTAAAATCCCTCGTTCCGCTTGGGATTTATCCCGGCGCCCGTGACATAATACATCGCATTACCCCCGTGGTGAATAATCTACTATTAAACAACCGACTACAAACTCCCGCGCCAACTTTACAACAAGCACACGCTATACAAAGTAAATAAATAAATAAATAAATAAAATCTTTATTTGGAATTACCAGATACATTGAAGAAACAAACAAACAAAAACTTAAGTACTAGTAGAAAAGAAAAAAAAAAATAACTTATGAACTAGACTGTGACAGGATAATTCCAAAAAGGGAATCGGCTCAGCATAATGCTGTTATGGTGTAGATACACCATAACAGCGCTGATTTTCAGCCGATCCCTAAAAATAGTTTTCGACGCCCCGGACCGGCCCGGGTGGTCCGCTAACCCGACATCGCTAAACATCGAACAGAACATTGTAATTGTTAACTACTTACTTAGATTTAAAACTATAACACTATCCTTTAATATACATTAACTAAACTACTATACCACTTAACACATTTAAAATAAGTATAACTGTAAATAAAGTAGGCGCCACTATGTAGTATGTTTTAACTTATCTATGTTTTAAATCATTAAATCTATGTTACTGACTCCAACTGATTATTCGTCTGTGACCTAATCTTGGCAGTGTCAAATTACTTTTCTCTGTTTAATTGTCTCTGGTATCAAAGAGAATATAATCACTACTCTGGTATATAATATAATCTGTGCACTTGACCACTGGTCTGTGTTCCTGATTTTCCTTTAATTATGTCTGTGTTTTGTTCACATGAAAAATAGAAAGTAAAACTAAGCTACACATATTTTAAGTAATTTTGCTAATTGAAATCATATTTTACTTATTCAAGTACTTATTTTATTGTTGATATTTTAAAAACCGCTCGACCGATTTCGATAAAATTTATATGGGACCACTTGGGAAGTATGCCCTTTTAAATTAAAAAAGAATCATCCAAATCGGTCCATCCAGTCAAAAGTTCTGAGGTGACAAACATTTAAAAAAAATACAGTCGAATTGAGAACCTCCTCCTTTTTTTGAAGTCGGTTGAAAATAATATTATTCTCAACCGTGTTCTTGACCTATCTCAAAGCTAAAGTAAACGATAATTATGTTGTTATCAGTGTCAACTGTGACAAGTTTAATTTATTAGACGCCTGATAAAACATTGTGTTTTGTAAACAATAAATATAAATATAACTCATAGTTCTGCAGGTCGAGTGGAAGCTTTCTTACGTATTCGATTGCGACAGCGTTAATTAGGTACCATTTATATGGGACGGGACGGGAATCATCTAGATTCCCGCGGGAAATTTTATGTCCTTAAAAGTAATTTATGTCCGTAATTCCGGAATAAAAGTCCTTAAGTCCGGAATAAAAAGTAGCTTATGTCCTTCCCCGGGATACGATCTACCCTTGTACCAAATTTCATTAAAATCGGTTGAGTAGTTTGGCCGTGAAAGCGTAGCTGACAGACAGACAAACAGACTGACAGACACAATTTCTCATTTATAATATTAGTATGGATTGTTCGAGCGCCAGCTGTCAAGCGCTTGACAATTCCATACAAATCGTACCTATTTAGTTAACGTTGTCCCGATCGAATGGGAAGAAAATCTCCCACTAGGCACTCTGAGCCTCAAGAGTAAACGAAACGTGAGTTTTGACGTCCCCCTGGTGCAGTGGTGAGCACTGTCTTACAAGTGGGAAGTCCCAAGTTCGATACCCATAAGGGTCAATTTGGCAATTTACGAATTCTGAATTTTCTCTGACCTCCTTTTCTGCCATCAGACGGTGGGAGGCTTCGGCCATGCCTAGTTGCACAAAAAGTAGCCTCTGCCCTTCCCAGAGATGCAACCTCTCTATCTACTTCTGTAACAAATTTCATCAAGGTTGAAAAGATGGGCCGCGTAGCAGACAGACAGTTACACTTTTGCATTTATAATACTTACTAGATGATGCCTACGACTTCGTCCAAGTGGATAAAGGTTTTTTGTTTCCCGCGGGAACTTTTGTATTTTCTGGGATAAAAATCTCCTTCCACGGGATGCAACCCATACCTGTACCAAATTTCATCAAAATCGTTTGAACAGATGGGCCGTAAAAGCGTAACAGACAGACATATAGACAAACAGACAGACACACTTTTGCATTTATAATATTAGTATGGATTAGTACTAAAATGTTACATCACATTCATAAACAGAAATGGTCAAATTAAAGATGATTTATTAATATTTTATTCGTCTAGACTCTAGGTCATTCACCTTATTATCATAACGTAAATATACAAAGTCGAGACGTTGTATAAAAATTAAAATGAGTTCATTATCATCTACACAGCTGACCGAACGATTCGTGAAAATAGTGAAAGATAATGCGCCAATTTACATAATGTATCGATAAAATATTTTGGGGGCATGAATATTCATATTTTCCTTTCGAACAAACTTTTATGTTTTAAGCGAATTTTGGTCGAATTTTAATTGTTCTAGTAAGTAAGTAAAATTATAGGGGATACCGTAGAATTATTTCTTCTAGTATAAAATCATTCGATGTTACTCGTAGTTGAGTGAAAGTGAAGTAGATATTATGTAAAAATTTTAAAAAGACTACATTTTATTAATCTTACTTTTCACATAATATTACATGTCATAAAAAAGATGTTACTGAAATGCGTGTCTATATAAAGTCGAAAAACATTAGATTTTCTTATTTCATCCTCTATTTTCGCTAATTAAAATGAAAATAGACGTTCAGTAGGTGAGAAACACTGTACCGTGTTCCGAGGGAGTTGTTCGAACTAGAAATGCAGAAATACGCTACATCGCTACTAGTCCCGCTTGTATTCAAAACCACACCTTGAATCTGTCTGCACCACTTAGTTGTTAGGTATTGTTCTGCTTTGTTTTAGGATTTTAATGTAAAATTATTTACCTCTTTCTTATTTACTGACTATGGACAAATTCTTCCGATAGGAGACTGGTGCTCAGTAGTGAGTCAGAAACTCGTTGAAATGATAATGATGATTTAATATTTATTCACCCCTAAAACCCATTTATTTATTTTAATTCATGCCAATATTACAAATGGGAAAGTGTGTCTGTCTGTTACTACGCTTTCACAGCCCATCAGTTCAACCGATTTTGAGGTAATTCGGTACGTAGGTTTAATTTAGGTAGGTTATTTTAATCCCAAAAAATTCTCACGGGAATTCACAAAAACCTCAGTCCACGCAGACGAAGTCGTAGGCTTCACCATCACCTTTCGAGTTCTAGTGAAAGTAAATTTAAGTACTTACTTAATAGTTTTATAGATAAAATCGTGTAGATAGGAATGCTACCTTGTTATGTTAAAGACCCTTCTGTACTTTTAGTAATGCTTTTTATCGAACAGAAAAAAATTAAACTTATTTCATTCTCGTGATAGAAAACAATGTATATCTATTTCAAAATATGGGGTCAATGTCAAAATATTGCATACATAAAATATTATATATTATCAAGTGCATGACAACTGTCAGCTCCTAATCATCAGTAGGTAACATACAAAATTACTACCACCACGTGTAAGCTAACGTATCACATAACGAAAAACTGCAAGCATTAATTATCCGACATTTCACGGTAGCCTAATCAAATTACATAACATTATCGTCTATCGACATCGAATCACGTCACTCGCGCGTCACTATACATAATCGGGCGGTTATCGTACGCCGCGATTCAATGCAGGCGAACGTACGGTCCGCTCTATGACGATTTCCCGCCATTTTCGAATTTCGAACATAAACTTTTTTATTTCCTTTTAATTCAGTGCCAGTGAGCAATACTCTTTATTTTATTTATGAAGTGAAGTTTTATGTTGTCGGTGATATTTTGTATGAAAACAATTTCATAATTTTTGTACGTTTTATTTATAACGTGTTATTTTGGATTTTGATTTGACCACGGATCTAATTATAAAGGTAAGAGCACATAATTATACTGTTGTATAAATAAATCTAGACAACAAATAGGCATCTAATATTTAAAGTTATTTATGAAGTTACTCTAATGTTGAGTTGTTCGGGGCAACTGATAAGGCGTAGGCGTTAACTAATTAACTTTCTAGTGCTGAAACATAATATTACCTAGGTAAATGTATAATGTATATCGTTACGTGAAAAGTTAATATTATTCATAATACCTACCTACCTACATCTACCTACCAGCTGATCCGCTCTTTGCTCGGGTGGTATTTCTAAAACTCCTTTCTTAGGAAGGGCTACATTAAAGCGAGAATCCTATCATACTAATATTATAAATGCGAAAGTGTGTTTGTTTGTTGGTTTGTTGGTCTGTTGGTTTGTCCTTCAATCACGCCGCAACGGAGCAACGGATCGACGTGATTTTTGTGGCGACGGCATAGGTATAGTTGAGGACCTGGAGACTGACATAGGCTACTTTTTATCCCGGAAAATTAGGGAGTTCCCGCGGGAATCAAAAATACTTAAACCACGGTGACGAAGTCGCGGGCATCAGCTAGTCATCGATATATACGAGTAGGATGAGGTCGTCGGCGAGAAACTTTAGGTAGATTCCTCACACCCTCAAGTTTCTAGATCCAACATTGGAATGCACGTGGCACTTGTTTAATTATAAATGTCTCAGGGAAAAATATTTATTTTTGTATGGAGCCGCGCACATTAGCATAACCGGACAAAACGTTGTTCTATCCCGGTGCTAACACCACAGTTCCTATAGTTCACGTGTAAGATTTTTTACAAATTCCGAATCAAGCGAAACCGGGCAGTTAAGCCTGTTGCACGTCATAAGAGCCGCTCAAAAACACCGCTAATAAAAAACTGAAAGGCATTTTTATCCGCAATTTTAACAATGGCGCGGAAAAATTCGCACTCGTTGCAATATCGTGCGGATTTGCATGCGGGATTGCCGCCTATGCGGATTGAATACGTATAGAAAATTGCCAAATGCCGTGATCGGGCCCAATTATTGGCATGTTACAACTTTTCTGGAGCGGAAATTACAGGTTTGGTGTTTTTTTTTTTTTGAATCTTTAATGTTATTATGAAGGTTTGAGCGGAATCTATAATTTTTCGCATACTTTAAAATCACCGACTCAAGAGATATTCTACCCTACCAATATTAAGATTTTCCGAACAAAGATAAGTTGAAAAATATTTCGACTTTACTATTACTTGCTTTACTATATTAAACTACTATATTATTGCATACTATACTATAGAAAATGGATTCAATACTGACTAATAATAGGTAATACTTTATTAATCTACTAGCTGATGCCCGCGACTTCATACGCGTGGATCTAGGTTTTGTTGTTCCCGCGGGAACTCTTGAACTTTCCGGGATGAAAAGTAGCCTATGTGCTATTCCAGACTATATTCTATCTCTGTGCCAAATTTCAGCCAGATCCGTTCAGCCGTTGGCGCGTGATTGAGTAACAAACATCCATACATCCATACATCCATACATCCATACATCCATACATCCATACATCCATACATCCATCCAAACTTTCGTATTTATAATATTTGATAAGTAACGATTTATCTTTCAGTAAATGACGTTTTTAGGGTTCCGTACCAAAATGGTAAAATGGAACCCTTAGGTGCGACTTTCTCCGTCTGTCTGTCCGTCTGTCCGTCTGTCCGTCCGTCACACTCGATTATTTCAGTAACTACAGAAGCTATCGACATGAAATTTGGAATAGTTGTGTATATTAGTGGCCCAAAGACACTGGAATAAAAAAAAATTGGAAATTATTTTTGTTCTTATTTAAAAAGGGGGGAAAATCTGAGGGTTGAAATTTAAAAGTGAGATAACTGTACTGTGTAGGGTATCATAAGAAAGGGTTTACTTTTTACATTCTAAAACAAATTTTTAATTATTTTTAGTTATGATAGTTTTGGATTTATCGGGGAAAATGTCAAAAAAAATACCGTTCCCCCCCCCCCTTATCTCCGGAGTTTACCAATCAAAAAATTTGAAATAATTATGGTCAATAGGAATTTACGTATACTTTACAGGAAAACTATAGCCAATGCTCTAACTAGCATAGTTTCTTTGATATTAACAATAAACCTCTACAAACAAAGTTAGTCTTGCGGTTCATTAACAAAGGTAATTATTTATTAATAATGGAACGGAACCCTTCGTGCGCGAGTCCGACTCGCACTTGCCCGGTTTTTTTTAATAATTGCAACTCATTGATGTATATAATTTTAGCACCTATTGCAACTTGTACATAGCAAATTTCTATGTAGGTAGTTATATTGAACATCTGCAAATCGGATAACCACATAAAATCCGGAAACTCGGAACAAATATACGAATGACGTTATATATTTATATATATCCGTGGAAAATTAAAATGTCGGTCGTGAATCAGGCTGCGACATAAATTAAAAGCCAACAAGCATTCCCGAGTACTAAAGCTCACTAGCTTTGGCTCGCCGCTTCGCTCACGTTAAGTTTGATTTTTATACGAATTTAATACCCCTATTTTACCCCCTTAGGGGTTCAATTTCCGTTCTTAGTGGATGCCTACATCATGCGCTACCTCTGTTCTAAATTTCAGCCTGATTCGTCCAGGTTATAGAGCGGTGGGGTGAAGGTGACTGACTTACTGATTGTTTGATCTACTCAGTAAGTTAGTCACCTTTTCCTTTTATATGTTTAGATTTATGGCTTACTAGCTGATGCCCGCGACTTCGTCCGCGTGGTTTAAGTTTTTTGTTATTCCCGCGGGAACTCCTTAATTTTCCGGGATAAAAAGTAGCCTATGTCACTCTCCAGGTCCTCAACTATACCCATGCCAAAAATCACGTCAATCCGTTGCTCCGTTGCGGCGTGATTGAAGGACAAACCAACAAACCAACAAACCAACAAACAAAGTGACTTTCGCATTTATAATATTAAAGTATTATGTTATATTATGAATTATGATATGATATTATGATATGATATTATGATATGATTATCATATTATGATTCCATTACGTAATTATTTTTTACAAGGGGGTGTAAAAGCTAAGGTAAATGCGAGATAAAAGGATTTTTCTTGATTTGAATATAAATTATTTAAAACACTCAATACTCGATTTCGAAGTCTTGATTACCTTGGCTTAGCAGATTTTGTGGGGTATATTAGTGAGGGGATTCTTTTGATGTCCTAAAAAAAGTAAATAATATTTAATCGTACAAATATTGGAAATTATATTTCTTCAGTACGAGTTTTATTTATTTCGTCGTAATAAAGAAACGTATTTAAATTACTTTTTACTTCGATTTGGTTTTTTTTTAATCCCACGATCAGTTAATTAACCACAGAACATAAAGCAGATTATTTTTTCCTTGTAATCAATAACAATCAATTCTAATACTGTGACAGTATTTCTCATCCATCAATAAAATTTAGATGTATAATCCGATGGGAGGACTCACAATGGTATTTCTTATATACGAGCAGGTATGTCATCGTAAAATTGCAAAAACCGTCAGATTCCAATCTAACGCTTTTTATCTCGTTAGATTGTAAACTGTCGACAGATTGTGAACCGTTCTATGTTCTAAGTGTCAATTTTTGAAATATTCATTGTATTTACGTTTTCTTGTCTCTTTCTTGTAGGTTAGGTTAGGGTTCGACATAAATAACCTAAATAATAAAAAAAATAAAGTATTGCACTTAGGTTATATCGGGTTAATATACTTACCTAACAGATTACAATCTACCCAAAAATAGTGCGTTAAATTGTAATCTTTCGACAGTTTACAATCTCGCTAGATAGATTACAATCTAACGGTTTTCACAATCTTACGGTGACATATACAACACAGCTGGCGCATAAAAATCAGAATCGTGTCGCCAAGCGATTCAGCGTTCCGGTACGATCCTGTGTAGTAACCGGATATGGGTTTTAAATATAAGGAAGTACCACCAGGTGAGATTTCAGTCAAGAGCTAACTTGCAGTGGAATAAAAAAAACATTCAAATTGACTTTAATCCATACTAATATTATAAATGGGAAAGTGTGTCTGTCTGTCTGTCTGTCTGCTACGCTTTCCCGGCCCATCTTTTCAACCGATTTTGCTGAAATTTGGTATAGAGGTAGGTTATATCCCGGGGAAGGACATAGGCTACCCGGAAATAGTTATCCCGGAAAAATAAGGAGTTCCCGCGGGAATCGAAAAAACTTGGTCCACGCGGACGAAGTCGCGGGAATCGTCTAGTTTTAAATAAAACGCACTAAAAGCCCTAGCATTAAAAATGCTTTCCAAAAAACCGACTTCCAAAGCCACTGTAAAGTAAAAAATAATTTTTGATTTCTACACACTAGGTATGTTGAAGTCGAGCGGGTATAACAAGCATAAGCAAAGTTGACGCATCAGTTTTTTGGAAAGAATTTTTATTTTTAACTTTTTAGTATCAGGATTGAGGATTTAGAAAAAAAATTCAAATCGTTTCAGAAACCATGAAGATATGCACCGACAATCGACATACATTAAAAAAAACGCGAAGAATTGAGAAACTTTTCCTTTTTTGGGTTTCTTTTAAAAATTATATCTCTAAATTGGAACGCAACAGTAGTCGAGGATCCGGCGAAATAAATTAAAAGCCAACAAGCGCTTTCAAGTTAAATAGCTTATTCCATTACGACCCGCGGCCCGGGGCGGTCGTGAATTCATTAATACTGTGATTTATTCGCCTATTTTACACGTTTGATAGACTAGCTTCTTATCATAATCTCACCTTTTGAAAAAAAAAATAGATAAAACAAAAATAAATCGCACAATGAAACAAACTGATTTAATTAAATTTTGTAATCCTGTCACTTTTCTGGCAAATGAATATTGCTGTTGCCAAAAAGTGAAGACAGCATTACTTTAGCTAAATCAATATTGTGTAAGTGGTAAGACTCTGCAGCAGATTACTAATATTTTAAATGAGTAAGTTTGGATGGGTGGATGTTTGTTACTCAATCACGCCAGAACGCTTGAACGGATCTGGATGAAATTTGGTACAGAGATAGATTATAGTCTGGAATAACACATTTTATCCCGGAAAATTAAAGCGTTCCCGCGGGAACTAAGAAACCTCAATCCACGCGGACGAAACAGATTATAAGAGATCCTTTTAACCCTTTTGGTCTTAACCCTGTTCACGCTATCAGTAAATTGAAAGAATGGAAGGCCTCGCAGCAAATTTCGCATAGTAAAATAACACAGATTTATTTCATAAACAATAATAATAATGTAATGAAAATTCGAGTTCTTATATTTATGAGAGACGTCGGTCTCTTATCCCGGTAATCGGTGTTTTAATCCTCGGGTTTTTACTTCTGGCTCTAACGGTGCAGGAAAACCTCGTAAGAAAATCTAGCATGACCTGGAGCTATATAGCCACTTTGCTTCATTGTTGTTGACTTTCGTGTTTTAGAATTATAATCCTTACTAGATGATACCCGCGACTTCGTCCGCGTGGACCAAGTTTTTTCGATTCCCGCGGGAATTCTTGAATTTTCCGGGGTAAAAATTGCCTATGTCCTTCCCCGGGATACATCCTACCCCTGTACCAAATTTCATCAAAATCGGTTGAACAGATGGGCCGTGAGAGCGTAGCAGACAGACAGACAGACAGACACACTTTCGCATTTATAATATTAGTATGGATTCTAAGAACGTCAAGGTACCTACGTGACATCCAACTGTCAATTTGAGTGATATTGCTTAGTTATTGCTTTAAGCGTTGGCAGTATGGTCCTTGTATGTCATCCAGAGTACAGACCACCACCACCACCACTACAGCCCATTAACGTCCCACTGCTGGGCACAGACCTCCACTCTCGTAGGAGAGAGGGAATTAGAGCTTGGACCAACCACGCTGCTCCAATGCTGGTTGGCGGGTTGGAGTACCTGGACCAAATCTTCATAGTGCTCTCTCGTCAACTGGTCCAATATAGATCTGATTTGTTGGTCAAATATAGATCTCATCTTAGCAATTTCTTAATACCAATCAAGAAAAGTATGGTTAGCAACAACTCCATTAATACTGCTCGTCGAAATGGAAGGAATAAAAACTTATCATTTAACTTAAGACCTTATTGCAAAGTTAATAAGTGGCTAAGCACCGTTCTCATCAAATTATAGGTATTCAAGTAGGTACTTGTCTTGAAATATTGCAAACCCACTTTGGCTCGATTCCACTTTGAATGGAATCGTAATAATACAATCCATTTTAAATCAAAACAATAAAGCGTTTTCATTTTTATGACTTGTATTGTACCTACTGATGTTTGAATCCTTGATAAATTTATACTATCTATACTAATATTATAATTATACGAAAGTTTGGGTGGATGGATGGATATTGGTTGCTCAATCACGCCAGAACGGCTGAACGGGTCTGGATAAAATTTGGCATAGAGTTAGATTATAACACATAGTCTACTTTTTTTATAATTACCGGAAAATCAAATTGTTCCCGCGGGAACCAAAAAACTTCAATACACGCGGATGAAGTCGCGGGCCTCGGCTAGTCTTTAATAACTTATCGATAAATTAAATTAAATCAACATTGATGGAAGGTTTACAGGAAACTGTCTAATATGCCCAAAAAATATTTATGTAAGAATCTATCATGGGCGGACGGATATGGCAAAACTATAAGGGTTCCATGTAGACTAAGGAACCCTAAAAAAGAGACATGTGTTTTTAAAAATGTAATAAAAAATCTGACGTTTAATTTCACAAACTGTTTGAAATTCTAAATGTCGAATTTTAATAGAAGACCACATAACAAAAAAAGGGAAAGACTGAAACGCACTTGCCTTTCCAAGGTCTTAAAAAGGGACCTTCAAGGAAATGTTATGATGAATTTTGATAGCCTAATAAAATTCAATCTTAATCAAATTTCTCACTAGAGAATAAATGTTTATTTTTAATTCCCAGAACTGAAGCGAATATCTTTTATTAAAGGAAGGCCTTTGGAAAAATCAGGAGAATTCGCGAAAATACCCCAAGGGGACATTGTCCTATGGTTTTTGAATGGTGCCGTGAATCTTAAGAATTAGTGCCACAAATTATAAAGCTCCGCAAAACGGGATCAAAGGGACTATTTTATATTCAAGGGACAATTTTTTCTTTTGATATAATTACTTTGGTGTTAAAATATGTCGCAATTATAATAATTCAAGAAATCTTACAAGTCATAAAACCTATGAGAGTGGAGGCCTGTGCCCAGCAGTAGGACGTTAATGGGTTGTAGTGGTGGATATGTTTAGTCTTACCAAACTTACTTCAAAGTTTAAATAAATAATCTTTTTGGTGTTATGAGTAGTTTCAGATCCATACTAATTTGGTACAGAGATAGGTTGCATCCCGGAAAAGGACAAATGCTACTTTTTATCCCGGAAAATCTAAGAGCTCCTACACGATTTTGAAAAACCTAATCGACGAAACGAGGTTGAATTCGCAGTCATACTCTAGTACATAATAAATAGATAGATATTATAATATATACTTGTCGGTATTTTTGTTTGTTAGTTATATCTGCTTTATTGAATTTGACATGACGTCACACAGGATAATAAAGAAAGAAACACACATGCACAAACATAAACTTACACACTCAGACACAAACACACACTCGATGACTCGTTCATAGCACCATGAAATCTCCCATACTCGGTAATTATCGTCATTTAATAAGATTTACGGCAAAATGAACTGCACTTCGAAACAAGAGCTGTATGAAAAAAAAGAAAACTTCATTCGAGAAAACTATTGGAAAACTAATAAATTTTTCTCCGATGGAGTTGTAATTTTTAATTAAACCCCCGAAGCCTCTGAATAATCACCATTTTGCGGCGTTGGAAACCGCCACTGAACTTTCATTAGCTTTTAACTAATTAAACTTTATATTCAACTCGTAAAATGCTGTAAAAACTGTAGGTATTATCGGTTTCTCATACTAAGTGCGATGTTACACAGACCCACTGCGACTTCGTTTCTAAAGAAAAGCTTTTCTGTATAATGTCTTCCTCTACACCATAGATATGTCTGGTGGGAGGCTTCGGCCGTGTCTAGTTATCACCCTGCCGGCAAAGACGTACCGATGCCAAGATGCCATGTATACTGCCGTAGGTACCCCTAACAGGTTAGCCCGCTACCTTCTTAGACTGCATCATTACTTACCCGGTGAGATTGCAATCAAGGGCTAACTTGTAGTGGAATAAAAAAATCACTACCTTAAATCCCATCACAGAGTTGTTTGTCTGTACGCCCTTATCTCGGAATCTAGTATGTTTTCAACGAGACATAAACAGATTCTTAGAAAAGCTTTAGGTAACTTTTTATCAAACGTCAAGAACGCGCACTTAGTAAAGAAGCTAGTATGAAATTACTTTAGTTGTCGTAGTCAAAATTCGACGCGCTATTATTTTATACTAGCTAATGCCCGTGACTTCGTCTGCGTGGTTTGAGGTTTTTAGGTTCCCGCGGGAACTCTTTAAAATTCCGGGATAAATAGCCTATGTGCTATTCCAGACTATTATCTATCTCTGTGCCAAATTTCAGCCGGATCCGTTCAGCCGTTGGGTCATGATTGAGTAACAAACATCCATACATCCATCCATCCATACATCCATCCATACATCCATCCAAACTTTCGCATTTATAATATTAGTAAGAAGACGATGGTTTAAAATGGTTTTTAAACTTAAAAATGACAAATGACACATAACAGATGACTATTCTCACATTCTGGGGCATCTAGAAGAAATTTCTTCAAGAGATAAGTAGTCCTTGTGCTAGTAGTATGTGTCCTAGTAGTATGTCCTTTCAATCCATCCATCCATCCATCCATCAGCCTGTATGCATCCACTGCTGGACATAGGCCTTTTCGAGAGCGCGCCACCAAACACGGTGCTCTGCCTTCCTCATCCACCCGCTTCCCGCCACCTTCTTTAGGTCATCGGACCAGCGAGCTGGAGGTCGTCCTACACTGCGCTTGCCGGTACGCGGTCTCCACTCCAGAACACGTCTGCCCCAACGGCCATCGGTTCTGCGACAAATATGACCCGCCCACTGCCACTTCAGCCTGCTGTCCTTTCAATGTTTATGTTTTATTTTTAAGTTACTAGTAACGAATATATAATTAAATGACTCGTTCTCTCTTTATTCACTAAAAATTAAAATTGGTTTTGACATAAGCAACATCCTTTGTAGTCACCTTTATAAATTTCAGCGCCTTCTATATTAATTTTTACATTACACGATTGTTAAAAGCGATAACAATAAATTGAAAGTTTGGAATTATGAGTAGGCATAACGTTTCATCATCTCGACTCATAATTGCCACTCCGTCAATGATCCTCTGTTGATAAATTGAGAATTTCAATTTAACTGAATTGATTTCACTCTTAATTTGTGTTTTATTATTCCCCTGCATTTTACTGAAAATGTAGGGTATAATTTTATCAATTAATCAACAATTTTCTGTGCGTAGGTATGGCAAATTACGGAACTTTCAGATTCTACTACGTGTTGATTTTGAAGTTTTTTTTAACGATTTGGTTACCTGATTTAAGATTTTTGCAAATTTTTCCCCTGAAAGGGTTCAACAGGGGATAATATAGATATTGCTGCACAAAACATAAAAATACATAGAAAAAGACAACAGAACAAAATAAAGAGTCTTTTCACTAAAAGTGATCTCCTCCAGACAACCCATTATTAAGCACCTACGAGTAAAATATAAGAAAGGTAGTATGACGATCCACAATTTTTCAAGCTGTTTGAATGAAAATATGCGATACTTGTGTATTCGAAAATATCACCCCCATTAGGGTCAAACCGGGAATAAAAGTTTGTATGAAAGTCCGTCATTTTTCAAGTTATACCCACGAAAATTTGTATTTGGGTCTTCGGTTAACAATGGAAAAATAATTACTTGTTTCAGGATTATTGGAAATATTACCACTCAAAACAAAGGTTGTAAGTTTGTATAAAATACCGTCAAGTTATATTCATAAAAATTGATATTTCGGCTCCAGATTAAAATGTTTCAAGATTTTTATAAATTCCATCCCCGAGGATTTTTCAGAAATCCCACCCGAGTGAAGTATGGTCGGGTCAGCAAGTCTACATACAGATCACTTCAGTCACTTGCAACTTGTATAAACGGCCTTTATTGGAATTTCGGAATAACAAGAGGTTCGTTAGCGTAATTGGTGTCATAAGGAATTTCCGGATTCGTATTCGTGCGAACCCCTTCCAATTACAACGTCCGGATTTGCTTCCTTTCATTTTAAATTTAAAAAAAGCTTTGTTCAATCTTTTTTCTTATTTCCGATTGTCTATAATTTTTTCTCTTTTTTATTTCAAATATGTACGAAAATACGAAAGTATTTTTTTAAAAATACTCTGGATGTCTATAAATCACTACCGCTGAGAAGTTTTCGTCATTATACAACCATAATCTATATATATAACAAGTGAATATAATTAAAATTATTAAAAAATACGACTGCTCTGCCCTAGACACACATACATACACGAACCCTGAAAACATAACACTCCTTTTTTAATCACGGCAGTCGTGTAATAAAAAAAACCCTTCGAATGGAAATACGGCTACCACTGCTACTACGTAACGATACCACAGTCATTAATTACCTTTAGAATCTTATTCACGTTTTTATTGAATGATATTTTTTTGTGAATCACTGGATATTAAACTATAGTGTTATATATTTTTGGAATCTAATCAATATTTTCTAGATGATGATTATATAGTTAATCTTATTTTCGAATTTTTTTTTTCAACTTTAGTTTTTAATGCGGAACCATGGTCACCCTATCAATTTTTTTTTAAATTTTGTCTAGCCTATGTTACCCGGAATAAGCTAGGGATTCTAACGATACCTCATTTATCAAAATCGGTTCAGGTGTATAGAAGTTATGGTGGAATATAAAAACTCACATACATACATATATACATACATACATACACACATACATACATACATACATACATACATACATACATACATACATACATACATACATACATACATACATACATACATTCATACATACATACATACATACATACATACATACATGAACCCTGAAAACAATATACTCCTTTTTTCAGGCAGTCGTGATTGAAGGACAAACCAACAAACAAACACACTTTCGCTTTTATAATATAAGTATGATTGGACCCTGTAGGGGGCGCTGCAATCTGTTTCGAACATCAAGGTGTGGGCCCGGCAGACTTTGTCCTGCAAAGTCTGCCGGGCCCACTAGTATACAAATAATTTTGAAAAATTTATTCATTATTACTAAAACTAAAGGCTTTCGCAATCTGCACCTTTATAATGAAGTTAATAAAACTTATAACAATTGTTATTTGAGTTGTTATCATGAAATACGCTGCTATACGTTGCACCTTAAGCTATAGTTTTCATAGTAAACGGTAAGACTGTACCTTTTCGCGTATAATGATACATTAGGTAGGTTTTTAAAGTGCTAAATCGCTGGAAAAAGAAAAAAAAGCACAGGTTAATAAAAGCCTCACATTTCGGCGAACGGGGGGTAATGGCACTCGAAAAGCAATCTTGTAGGTCCAAGAGCGCCACTCTAACCTATTGCTGTGGAACAATTCAAAAGCTTAAGCGATAATATAAGTGCTCTAATTTTTTTTGAACTTTATTGCAAAACCAGAACAAGCTGCTATGTACAATAGCTGGGCTTAAAGCTCGACAGCCTTATGTCCCAGTCGACCTTTGGAAGGTCTGAAAAAGGCGTCTTGTGGGTATGCTAGAAAGTAAGTGAGAGAAAAAAAAATTGAAAAAATATGTAAATAATAATTTTCAGTTAAAAACAAGGAACACAGAAGCCTTATTTGATGTTATCGGTTAAACTGTTTAGCAACTTCCGAGAAGTGACACCTGCTTTTATACATTTCAATTTAAAAGTTACAGGATACCCAAAAAATTGCTTGAATTATTTTATAGATTTAATATAAAATAAAGAAAACAGAAAAATATGGCAAATACTACTAAATACCAATTGGTTTAAAGTACAAGTTTAACATTCGATTTTAAAATATTTGCTCACCTATTCTTAATTTCTTTAAAATTTTAGGTAACTTTGTATGATAAGTTACTACTAAATACCGTAATATTTTATAGGATATCTGAGAGAAGCAAAGCAACTGATGGATTATATTATGTACCTTTTAAATATAAAAGCCAATGATGTGCATTTCATTGGCGCATAATGTTTTCGTTTGTTTTGTCTTTTATTATTAAAGTTCCCCAGTCTAGCGTCCATTAAGAAATTTGACAATGGGTTATCGCCACCACTTGTTAGTTATGCCTCACTTCCGGGACTGCATACTTATTCTGATCGTTTTTGGTTTCGGACATTACTTTTTAGGGTTCCGTAGGCAAATTTGGCAAAAACGGAACCCTTATAGATTCGTAATGTCTGTCTGTCTCACTGTCTGTCTGTCTGTCCGTCCGTATGTCACAGCCACTTTTTTCCGAAACTATAAGAACTATTCTGTTGAAACTTGGTAAGTAGATGTATTCTGTGAACCACATTAAGATTTTCTTACAAAAATAGAAAAAAAACAATAAATTTTGGGGTTCCCCATACTTAGAACTGAAACTCAAAATTTTTTTTTTCATCTAACCCATACGTGTGGGGTATCTATGGATAGGTCTTCAAAAATGATATTGAGGTTTGTAATATCATTTTTTTCTAAACTGAATAGTTTGCGCGAGAGACACTTCCAAAGTGGTAAAATGTGTGTCCCCCCCCCCTGTAACTTCTAAAATAAGAGAATGATAAAAAAAAAATATATGATGTACATTACCATGCAAACTTCCACCGAAAATTGGTTTGAACGAGATCTAGTAAGTAGTTTTATAATAATTTAAAATTTACTACATGTTTGTACGGAACCCTAGGTGCGCGAGTCCGACTCGCACTTGGCCGGTTTTTTATTTAACCCTTAGCCCTTTTATTTCAAAATTAATGTTTGTTGTTTACTTGCCAATGCTGCACCGGCTGAATTTATAGTTTGACATTCCAGAAGCTTCCATTAAAAGCCTCCATATCTCAATGGTTTAATTCTGAAATAAATCCTGAAAATGGCGCACTCGAATTTCACTTGTTAACGTATTTTATGTACTACTAACAGGTTTTGAAATCCCGCGGGAACTCTTAGATTTTCCGGGATAAAAAGTAGCCCGTACCACTCTCTAGGTCCTCAACTATATCTATGCAAAAAATTACGCTAATTCATTGCTGCGGCGCGATTGATGGACAGATCAACAAATAATATTAGTATGGCGCATAAAAACTCTTATATTTTTTACAATTTTTTCAGTAGGTATAGGTAGGTACTGTTGTTTTTAAAATTATCAGTCATACTGTTACAGTTAATGGAATGCTGGAAGGTTTTGCTAGTACTTATTTTATGTAGGTATTCGACAAAAGCTGTTAGGTACATGTTTCTTCAAAATGGACGGAAACATCGTGAGGGAACATAAATGCCTAAGAGTTCTCCATTATAATTCTTCAAAGTCTGCCATTAAGCTCTTGATCAGCGTGGTAGACTCCATCCTGAGGCCTTCTAATTCGGAGCTCACTGCTCAGTACTTTATTATATCAATGCATACCCACATATGCATTGATATAATGATGTTGGGTCATCGTCTTTATCTATAAAAGTGCTTGAATCTCTACAAAACACGCCGTGCCGTGTCTTGCGTCGCTTGCTTCCAGCAGCTCCCAGCAAGTCGCTTGAGATCGTCCATCCACCTAGTGGGGGGTCATCAAACGCTGCGCTTTCCGGTGCGAGGTCGAAATTCGAGCGCCTTGGGACCCCAACGCCTATTTTATCTTCGAACTATATGCCCCGCCCATTGCCCATCGCCCATTGCTTGAGCTTAGCAACTCTTCGAGCTATGTCGGTGGCTCTAGTTCTCCTGCGGATCCCCTCATTTCAAAGTTTAGTAATTTTGATATCATACTTAATATTATAAATGCGAGTGTTTGTTTGTTGGTTTATTGGAAGTGTGTTTGTTTGTTGATTAATACTTTGTTGGTTTGTCCTTCAATCATGTCGCAACAGGGCAACGGATTGTCGTGACTTTTGCATGGGTATAGTTGGGGACTTGGAGAGTGACATAGGGTACTTTTTATCGAGCAAAATTGAGGAATTCCCATGGTAATCAGAAAACTTATTCAAGCATCAGCTAGTTTTGATATAATTTTGCACAAGAGCACTGACGTGGTGATTCATGACGAGTAGGTACATAATACATAGCATGTATCTAGTTCTCACATCGAGTCAATGACCTCCGTGACCCGTGATTAGCGCGGCTTTAACAAACATTATATGCACAATCAATTAGAGCTCAGCACGCGGCTACTGTAGTCTGTACTCCATTCATGTGTAGAGTCCATATAAGCTGGAATAAACTGAGACAAGCCCTAGTTGGTTTTTTATAACTGAAACGAGATGATGCCCGCGACTTTGTCCGCGTGGATTGATGTTTTTTGATTCCCGCGAGAACTCTTCAATTTTCCGGGATAAAAAGTAGCCTATGTCCTTCTCCGGTATACAACCTATCCCTGTACCAAATTTCATCAAAATCGGTTGAACGGTTGGGCCGTGAAAGCGTAGCAGGCATACAGACAGACAGACACTTTCGCATTTATAATATTAGTATGGATTTTTAGTCTGCCTTTGTTCCTTTGGAGTTAAAATGATAGCTTGGAATTCTGAGTTTGTGTATTCATATAAGAATTTGCATTATCTACCCCACTGTTGAGAAGTACCTAAAATTACATTCGGTTAGCTAATCGCGACAATACAATAAATTTTCTCCAGTAAAGAGAAAATTTAATGATAAACCAACCCCCGCACAGCGTGAATTTCTGCGCCCCCGTGCGCTTCCTTCCCAGAAGCGAGCCAATATGGCGGACCAAGATGGCGGACTGGTGACAGCTGAGACGGTTTTAATCTTTTAATATTTTTTCATGTAAGATTCCTTCTGTTGCGTACTTATTTGTGAGGATTATTTACTTTAAAAAAAAAAAACTTGTGTAATTTAAAGGCATATTTGGATAGAGGACAAAAGGTTTACTTTGCTTGATCGAACCTGATTATACTTGATTCCTGTACAATGAAAACAAAACTAAATTTTCCGGGATAAGAAGTGCCCTATGTCACTCTCCGGCAGGGCGACCACGTATCTTTTCCATCAATCATTGATACATCGCAATCACCTCTGATTGGCTGACACTCTTTTACTATTGGAGGAAATCCATTGACGCAGCAAGAATACCAAAAATTCAGCCAATCAGAGGTGATTGCGATGTATCAATGATGGATGCAAAAGATACGCGGTCGCCCTGCAGGTCCTCAACTATAACCATGTAAAAAATCGCGTCGATCCATTGTTCTGTCGCGGCGTTATTGAAGAACAAACCAACAACCAAAAAGACACTTTCACATTAATAATATTAGTATGATTCTGGCCTCCAAATCACACCCAAAAGGGAATCAAACCCGAAACTTACACTTTAAGGTCAACGCTTAGTGCCACGTCATCAGACGTCACCTTTACATAAATGCGTGCTGTAACAATACGTGTTCACATAACCATATAGACACTGAATAGAACTGCAGACAATCACGGCCGAGATCTCAGATTGCAGCTATTAATATGCGAAATGCACGCTAGAGTGAGCAATTCGCGACAATGATGGTAGGTTACATTTGTTACATGCTGGTTGGTCACAATTATATGTTTTTCTGTTTTATTTTGAAGTACTTACTTACTGAGTAGGTACTAATATTTTCAACCGACTTCAAAAAATGGAGGAGGTTCTCAATTGGACTGGTTTTTTTTATGTTTGTTACCTCAGAACTTTTGACTGGGTGGGGACCGATTTGGATGATTCTTTTTTTATTTGAAAGGGCATACTTCCCAAGTGGTCCCATATAAATTTTATCGAAATCGGTTTTTAAAATATCAACAATAAAATAAGTACTTTGTGTAGCGTGTTCTTGTTGTTGTAAAGTTGGCGCGGGAGTTTGAAGTCGGTTGTTTAAAAAGAATTTTTTATTTTAAATTTTTGTATGTAGATTATTGTAAACAAACCATATATTTTTTCAAAAGAGCAACCACCGAGTTTCTTGCTGGTTCTTCTCGGTAGGAACGGCATTCCGAACCAGTGGTAGATTCATTTGACTACTCATAAGAATTTGTAAAAAGTCTATTTGAATAAAAATCATTTGAGTTTGAATTTGAGTTTGAGTTTTGTTTAGTTCTAAAAACGCATATTTATAAAGCCATTTGAAGTTGAACCAATTCCTTAACTGGATAGGTGACTGAAATAAAGATTGTTCGTGCCCTCCGTGCCTCGGAGAGCATAATATTTACGCTGATTATAACTAAAAAAAACTGGGTAATAAGGAACTAAGACGTTCACGGGTCTTTATTACAGGAATTGTTCATTGGGCTAGGTATAAAAGAAGAAAAATCGCAGAATGCTATTAAATGAGAGGGTGGAAATTGAAGATAGGGGTGAAAAAGTACCCCTTTTGGTTTTTTCAATATATACCAACAAGTAAACAAAGCAAAATTTCGATATATTGTAGGTACATACAACTTTTCGTAGATAAATCAAATTTCATCATCGGAATAGCATTTTAGCAAAAAAAAACATGCCAGAACAGACACGAGGAATTTTTTTGATTAAAAATTGACCGAGATATGGCCATTGAAACCTGGAATAACACATAGGCTAGTTTTTATTCCGTAAAATTAAAGAGAACGGGCAAAAAACCTCAAATCCACGCGGACGAAATCGCGGGCATCAGCTAGTAATATAGTATACCACCCACCCTCATCGTCATATATTAGAAGAGTGTAGCCAATATTTCCAATTTGTGTCTTTAAAAACTGGAATATCTCACTTCATACCAGTTGAAGCTAACTGAAGCCGATGTTGGCGCCGTTCCATCCACGAGTGAATCCTCAACGAGCCATCGCCGGAAACTGAGCGCTAGAATACTAATCGAGATGGTTATTGAATACAACATCACTACACTTCTATACCTACACATTAGGTATACTACTAAGAAGGTTTATAAATGAGAAACAGAAAATTTTATTTATAACCTAATGATGCGTGCGACTTCGTCCGCGTGAATTTAGTTTTTTTGATTCCCGCGGGAACTCTTTAATTTTCTTGGATAAAAAGTAGCCTATGTCCTTCCCCAGGATAGGTACAACCTACCCCTGTACTAAATTTTATCAAAATCGGTTGAACAGATGAGCCATGAAAGCGTATCAGACAGACAGACACACTTTCGCATTTATAATATTTATGCAACAGAGATCAGGCGCAGGACCGCCAACTTCCTAACTCCGGGCTAGTACCTACTGAGAATTTGTGTTCAGAAAAACCCAATACTTAATTATGGCCCGACCCGGGACTCGAACCCGGGACCTCGTCGGCCGCTGTCGAACATGCTTACCACTAGACCAACGAGGCATGCTGCACATAATAAGTAAGTAAAAGAAGTATTTTTATGTGATGCATCATTTAAGTCAAATAATAATCAATCAATCCTAAATTAGTCTATAATAAACAAAGATCTAAGTATAAAGATCTCAGTGGATTTCTCGGTTCATCGCACTCAGAGTAAAGATGCCGAGATAATTCTATATCAAGTCGTGAACAAAATCCAATTACTATTCCGACCCAAGCTTCTAAATTCCACTAATTGTATAAATACACGCACACATCTACATTATCGTACGTATACATGAACGTGTGTACGCACACAAGCAAGCCGATACGTGCCTGCATGAGCAAGTGTTGCCCTTGTCTGGGCGTTGTCATCGAAGAGTCATTCGCACTGCCTGGAATGCAATGTCATGACACCAACATGACATTTCCAGTAAACACTTCAAAGAAATTTACACCTTGTAACTTTGTAACACGGTTTGATTTCAAATGTACTTGTTTAAGTTGGTTAAGATATTTTGATTGTAGGTCAAGATAGAGCTGTGAACGAATTTGAACGATATCTCCATCTTCAATGGGGCGAAATTCGAAAAATTAACACGATCAACAAAGGGCATTATCCAGGTTGTACACTTTGTACTTTTGCATTCTACAACCTGCGCACAAAATTAAACTGTATTGCTAAGGATCTAAAGTAGAAATTAGCTTGGAAGTATAAATTTTTTTGGATTCATCAGCGTTGAATGGCGTGCCTAGTTAGTATGGAAAAGGACTTTGTAGATGCGGTATCCTTATTGGAAATTGTCCTTTAAGATTGAGTGGATTAGGTTGGTTTTCGTTCGTGTTTTTATGTCCGTCGTGCCTGTAAGTACGTCGACACTATAATTTTAGCCCGGATGGTTTCAAGCAGTTTTTATTGTGGTAGGGTCAGAGCGTTCACTTTCTTTGCTTTTTTTTCGTGAAGCGATTCCTAGTTGTTGTTAGGTCTCAATTAAGTGGATTGGGGGCGACATCAGTGACTGTTTTGTTTTTCTATTTGCTAGACTAAACATACTTTGGACACCTACTATCTAGTTAGACAGATAATTAATTATTGCTTATCTAACTAAGGCATGATGTTCAGCGTCTACAATCGACCTGAGCGATTGCTTCGTTATTTTAATACCCCAATGAGCTCTTTAGTCCATATATATTATGTATAAAACACCAAAAATGTTTCTATGTCCGATACAAACTTTGAAACCATCCGAAGCAATGAAGATAGTCTTAGACCACAATTTTTTTAGCGTAGTTATCACACGCCGGTTATCCGCTAGTATTCTTAAAACTCGGAGGACCTTGGAATGTGAAGGGTTTGGCCATAGTCCACTACGCTGGCCAAGTGCGGATTGGCAGACTTCACACACCTTCGAGAACAAGAAGAACTCTCGGGTATGCAGGTTACATCACGATGTTTTCTTTCACCGTTTCACATAAATTAGAAAAGTTGGAGGTGCGTGCACGGGTATCGAACCCGCGACCCAGTATAGGGGGTCGATCGTTTATCATATATAATAAAATAAAATTATAACCTTCCATCGAGACTCCGACACGCATGGTGTCATCTCTGGGTTCCGAACTAAATTTAATATTTCAAAGCGAAATGAGGCGTTAATGGTTTCTAAATCAAGCAATATATTTTATTTATTTATTTATTTTTATTTTTATTGATAGGACATACCCGATAAGACTTAACAGTTTCCCAATACGTCTTATCAGGCTACAATATTAATATATATATAGCTGATCGTGCTGATTCATTGATTGATCACCTCTCCTGAACAATTTTGTATGAAAAAATTTTTTTTCACTGACCATTTCGTATAGAGGGGAAAAATTCATGAAGAGGAAAAATACGGAGAAAGCTGATGATTGAGGATTTCGAAGACGGGTGAACAGCACAGCCAGGGCATTGAAGAAAGATGGGGGGTGCTCGACCAAATGTCATTCGAAACATCATCCGATTGACAATGAGCCGAAAAAAAATCCAAAATGGCGGATTCAACATGGCCGCCATACAAACTTCGTCGGCGTCTATCACGGAGAGTATAAAAGGTGGAAGAGTGGTTTCTTAGCAAAAGATGATCAAGACATGAAGGTCTACTTGATGAACAGGAAAAAAATTCAAGATGGCGGAATTTATTTTTCCATAGAAAATGTATGGCGAATGTTGACTAGGATTTGGAAATTATGCAAGACCTTTTCAAAGTTTGTATCTTCGTACTGTCATTCTGACAAATGATTCGGAGAAAACATATGGAGATCGAGTGTTTGCAAAATGGGTGAAGAGCTAGCTAGAGAGCAGGGTATTAAAGATAGGTGGTTGGGTTAGGGAATTAGGTTTTTAATAAATTCCACTACAAGTTAGCCCTTGACTGCGATCTCATCTGATGTTAAGTGATGATGCAGTCTAAGATGGTAGCGGGCTAACCTGTTAGGGGTCCTACGGCAGTTATATTAAACCCATACCCCTAATCAGTTTCTTCACGGCAAAGACGTACCGCCAAGTGATTTAGCGTTCCGGTACGATGCCGTACGCGGTCCGCTTCAGCGGGCCGCGCATCCACGCGCCATACTATTAATATATATATAGCTGCTCGTGCTGATTCATTGATTGATCACCTCTCCTGAACAATTTTGTATGACACACAAAAGCACAAAAAATACAAAAACGATAAAAAACACACTATTCATTAAAAAATTAAACAAACAAACAATAACAAAAATAAACAATATAAATTATATAAGCTAATATATAAGCAAAGGATCAGCCTAGCAGCCAGCATTCTTGCCACAATTCCACGTGGGCATGATTTGTATAGTAATTAGGTTAGGCTAGGTATCATTAAGTTCTATATTTATTTTATTTTACAATAATAAACAGTATATATATATTTTTTAAATATAAGCTAATGTGCGCTAGCCTTTACGTACACAGTTTGTATGATTTAAATTTAAATGTTTATCTTTCTTAGATAGACTTTTGGAATATCTTCAAAGTCAAAGTTTATTAGTATTTCACACAATATAATATGTTAGGTAAGGTGAATACACTTAGCTTTAACACTTAGAATAGATATATTATGAACAGGTGCAATTTTATTTTGTCTGTAATAAATATTATGAACTTTTCACAGTAATAATAAAAGCAATCTTTCATTATTTTTAACTTTTTTTTTATCCACTACAAGTTAACACTTGACTGCGATCTCACCTGGTGGTAAGTGATGTTGTAGTCTAAGATGGTAGCAGGTTAACCTGTTAGGGGCATGGCAGTTAAGTATATTAAACCCATACCCCTAATCGGTTTCTATACGGCATCGTACCGGAACGCTAATTCGCTTGGCGGCACATCTTTCCCGGTAGGGTGTTAACTAGCCACGGCCAAAATCTCTCACCATGCCAGACCAGGGAAGATTCAGAAATTATAAATTCCCAAATTTACCCTGCCGGAATCGAACCCGGGACCACTTGCATTTATAATATTAGTATAGACATAGTATTGAGGTAGATGTGTGTATACATATTACGTGTGATAATGGGTATGGATTTATGGAATATTGACATGAAAAGCACTCAAAAATAAATGGAGGTCAATGAAATCGGTCGCCCGGATACGTGTCTACAATAAATAATAATATGTACATAAAAAGGAAAAACATGTAAATTGAATATAAATAACACCGAATCGTTTATCTTCGGAATTGGAAACGCACGTCAAGATTTATGATAATGATATCGAAATATCAAAAAAACAATTTAAAACCAAAGTGACACCGACCGGTCGTAATGACCATGGCAATGACCTCATATTTTGTCATCGTCTTGTTAACTTAGCAAGCGACGCGATGCAACGCGACGTGATGATAACACTCCGTAGAATATGACAAACTTATCTACGCGACGAAGTCTAGCTACTATTTCATACCGTGGCGTCGCGTTGTATCGATCGCCTTGTCGCGTTTGTCGCTCACGTCTGGCACGTCCCAGCTTCACTCAGGTTGTGAAAACTGAGGTAAGTACTTGCAAAATCTCAAGGTATCAACTGTCTACGACCTCCCTGACGCAGTGTTGAGCTCTGTTGTCTTAACGTGCGGAGGTCCTGGGTTCGATCTCCGGCCGGGTCAATTTGGGAATTTATAATTTCTGAATTTTCCCTGGTCTGGCCTTGTGGGAGGCTTCGGCCGTGGCTAGTTACTACCCTATCGGCAAATTCGTGCCGCCAAGCGTTTAAGCGTTTCGATACGATGCCGTTTAGAAACCGATTAGGAATATGGGTTTAATGTAACTGTCATGTCCCTAACAGGTTAGCCCGCTATCATTTTAGACTCCATCATCACTTACCATCAGGTGAGATTGCAGCCAAGGGCTAACTTGTAGTGGATAAAAAAAACACCTATTACGGTTCATGATATACAGCCCGCTGAAAGACAGACGGATGAACTGACAGCGGAGGCTTAGTAATAGAAGCCCGTTGGCACCCTTTTGGGTACGGATCCTTAAAAATGACGGAGAGAAAGAAACAGTCGGGTTAGTTCTACTAACTCTCTCTCTAGCCAGCACTCTCGGACTAAACACTGTTTTGAGAAAATCTCAAGCCTCGAGAATTCACATTGAATCTATGAGCTTTCTTACTACTCGCTAGGACAATAGAACCTTGGGTCGCTGCAAAGTCATATTATGAAACCCTGAAGTTCATGTGAAGGTCGACGACCCCGCGACCCTGAATGGCACCCAGCTGCTCTTCTCAGAACGAACCCGATATAAACACAGGCCGACGCGCTGTTATGACTTTTTCTTTTTATTAATAGCCTGCGGTGTTTTGATGCGGAGGAATTTTATGGGTTAACAAGCGAATGCTTCGTCTGCGTGGTTTGAGGTTTTTTGGTTCCCGCGGGAACTCCTTAATTTTCCAGGATAAAAAGTAGCCTATGTGCTATTTCAGACTACAATCTATCTCTGTGCCAAATTTCAGCCAGATCCGTTGAGCCGTTGGGCGTGATTGAGTAACAAACATCCATCCATACATCCATCCATCCAAACTTTCGCATTTATAATACTTATTTGATATTTGATTCTGTATGAAAACATTGAAGAAGAAAAATTTATTTTTTACATTTTCATTATATCATCATATCAAACCATTGGGCGCGAGTCTCCTCTCAGAATTAGAAGGGGCCATAGTCCATCACGCTGGCCAAGTGCGTATTGACAGACTTCACACACCTTTGACAAAATGACGACGAACGCTCGGGAATAATTCTCAGGTTTCCTCGCGATGTTTTCCTTAACCGTTAAAACAAGCCATTTAATTTCTTAAAACGCACATTGCTCCAATTATGTTGATGTGATCGGAACCCTTTATGTACCACCCGAATAGGAAGCCGGGCGTCTAAAACACTAGGCTGGGGCAACGCTAAAAGCTATATACTAAAGCAGTATTACTCAAAATTACAGTTTGATGTCGTATCTTGACGTTTCTAAAATAGGGATTATAATTCAAAAACACGAAAGTCAACAACAATCAAACAATATGCGCTGCACACTTACAGGTTATTTTGTTTCGGCACTCTTAGCTAGTCGAAATAGGGTACAATATGATATCCTAAACTCCACCAAATGGGAACACGTGAATCTTGTTTTAAGGCTGCTGTCGTAAGAGAGTTCAATGAAACTCTCTTTCTTCTTGCGAAGTGAATTCTGCTGGAGCTTGTGCGTGGAAAGGATCGTGGATCTTTATTTTGTACCCTCGAATACCTAAATTTAGTTTTCGTCTCATTATCTCTACGGCATACACTCTGGCGCAGTACCAATACTGTGACTCTGAGAACCCCTGCACTAGGCTATCACCGCCATTTGATTTGATTTTTTTTTTGATAATTTATTTGATAATTTTTAGGATTCCCTTTTTCCTCTTGAGGTAAAGAGGAAAAAGGAACCCTTAAATAAGAATACTTCGTTGTTCTGATAACCCCTACCTACTTCTGACTAATCTGTATGGACTAAAGCAAAATTAAAACAGGCGTTATTTATTTTATCTGAGCTAGACTTTAATATAAAATTTAAACATTCCTAATAATGAATTGGAGGGATGGATGTATGGATGGATGGATGTATGGATGTTTGTTACTCAATCACGCCCCAACAGCTTAACGGATCTGGCTGAAATTTGGCACAGAGATAGATTATAGTCTGGAATAGCACATAGGCTACTTTTTTCCCCGGAAAATTAAGGAGTTCCCGCGGGAACCAAAAAACCTCGAACCACGCAGACGAAGTCGCGGGCATTCGCTAGTTAATATTATAAATGCGAAAGTTTGGATGGATGGATGTATGTATGTATGGATGTTTGTTACTCAATCACGCCACAACAGCTTAACGGATCTGGCTGAAATTTGGCACAGAGATAGATTATAGTCTGGAATAGCACATAGGGTTTCCGTGGGAACAACAAAACCTCGATCCATGCGTACGAAGTCGCGGGCATCAGCTAGTTAGTCTATAAACCTTTATTGTTTTACAAAAAATGCTAACTACTATGCTAGAAGACCGCTAATATAATTGCTAATTTTTGTTATCACCGAGTACCGGCCTTTCAATGCCGTCCCAATGTCAGCTGTACCCCGGTACCCGTAGGTATATGGTAATTTGCGATAAGCAAGTGTTTCGAGTCATTTTATGTACCTACTAAACTATTTAGTTTAGTAGTAGGTATATAAGATTACTATATAATTAAACTAGATGATGCTTCGTCCGAGTGGATTCGGATTTTTTATTCCCGTGGGAAGTCTTAATTTTCCGGGATACAAACTATCCCTAAATTTCATCAAAAACGGCAGAAAAGATGGGCCGAGAAAACGTATGAGATAGACTGATAGACGGACAGACAATTAGTATGGATCCGTGGAAGTATGGATTTAAAAAAGACCACTTTCAAGATATTCTCTCGAGTGTCTCTCCAGATTTAAAATACAATTTTAATTATTCTTTTGAGATAAGTACCTACTTCGATCAAAATCTACGAAAAGAAGACCCTGGGTTCGATTCCCATACAGGATCCAACAGGATAATCGCGTCAGTCTGCGATGTAGCTGGTCGTTTATTTCGATTACCCATATATTACTTACATCCATACTAATATGATAAATGGGAAAGAGTGTCTGTCTGTCTATCTATCTATCTGTCTGATTTTGATGAAATTTGGTACAGGGGAAGGTTTTATCCAGGGGAAGGACATAGGTTACTTTTTACTTACTTACTGAGTTCCCGCCGGAATCATAAAACCTTAATCCCGAACGAAGTCGCGGGCATCAGTTATGTTATTTACATAAGTATTAGCTAGCAAAAGCCTAGGTACTACACCCCTAGGTACTAGGTACGAGGTAGGCAGGTAGTAAGTAGATAGGTAGGTAGGTGCCTAGGTAGGTAAGTTGGTCATACTTTTGCCTCATTACTTTAATTGGCCAATATTTTTGGTAGGAAGTTGTCCATATCATTTCACATTAAGTAAATATAAAGTTTTTTCTGGGACCTAATAAAACTGTTGGAAGATTCTCACACATTAAAAATTGTACCTATTTTCAAAATTTTAACTGGTTTTTGTCCCCAATAACAATTTTTTGTCAATTTAACTCCATAACTGCGTCAAATATTAACCGGTTTAGTTAGGTAGCTAAATTAGGTTTTATAATATAAAAAAGTACTTATAAATGATGAACATAAAACACGTGTAACAAAAGCGGCCTTCAAGTCCAAAAAACGGTGTCAAACGGCAAAATACACCATGCAGAAAAAAAAACTTACAAAAATCTCAATCAAAATCAGACACTAACTCTACGAGATAGAATACAAAATACATTGTCCCATAATGGAGGAGTAATTAGCTGTGGTAGTCATAACTTTTACCATGCTAGTCAACTACTTCGCCCAAGGTGACTTGATGACGTCATAGTATCCTTCAATATTTCTAATTAGGTGTTTAGTCTAAAAGCTTTTTTTTTAAATAAAATATTGAATATCAGAATATTAATTTCGATTCGATCAAACGTGTAGAAGTTGCTCACATTCCATCATAAACTAGAAAAGAGCTGATGATCCTCAAACGGCCTAACCGATTGTCTAGAACCACAGATAAGAACACTCTCGATCAGGTCACCTTTCAAACAAAAAACTAAATCAAAATCGGTTCATCCGTTTGGGTGCCACGATGACACCGACAGACACACAGATACAAAATAACACCCCTCGGTCTCGATCGAAAACGAGTCGACCTTGTCCTTCGTCAGCGACCAACGCGACAACACGACTCAATACGACGCGACGCGACTGTATCAAACAGTCACATAAGTCGTTGTTGCGATAGATAAGTTTATCATTTTCTGTGGAGTCGTATCGCGCCGCATTGCATCGCGTCGCTTTCTTGTCCTACGTGAGCGACAAACGCGACAACACGACTCGGTACGACTCACTTAGGACAACGGGTAATCTTTGGCAAAGGCAATCCACTTTGTTGGTATCTACGCGTCGAAACTTACCCGAATTTTTATTGAATTTTCCGATGGAATTTTCCATAAATAATTTAATATAAATAATTCTTTTTAAACAACCGACTTCAAACTCCCGCGCCAACTTTAAAACAACAAGCACACGCTATACAAAGTACTTATTTTATTATTGATATTTTAAAACCCGCTCGACCGATTTCGATAAAATTTATATGGGACTACCTACTTGGGAAGTATTCCACCCAGTCAAAAGTTCTGAGGTAACAAACATAAAAAAAAAAAATACAGTCGAATTGAGAACCTCCTCCTTTTTTTGAAGTCGGTTGAAAATGGCAAACTTTTCTTGTTGCTCTAGGTGATCCGTTGTCCCAGGTGAGCGACAAACGCGGCAACGCGACGCGACAGTATCAAACAGTAGCTGACCCCTCCGTTGTCGCGTATACAAGTTTGTCATTTTCTACTGCGTCGTATTGCGTCGCGTCGCGTGGCGTAACTTCTGTCGCTCACCTAGAACAATATTCGGTAGCGTATATTGTTCTAGATAGCGTGAGGCGTGAGTTTTATAATATAGGTTAGCGAATCTTTGAGCTATGTCGGTTGAAAAGAAAAGAAGAAGAGTAATTTTAAAACTAAGCACTAACTAAACGATTAATAATAATTATAAATCTATGCTCAAAACCGAAAAAGCGTTGACTTGAAAAGGTCCCTAATGTGATAATGATAAATAATGGCTACGTTATAAATAACCTGCCCTCGTCAGTGTGCCGTATCTCGACGCGCCACGCGGCGGCTTATCACCAAATTACAACAGATATTTACGTTCCTCGCATAAAGAAATAATTTACGCAGCGAATCCCGTCCGAAATCCAAGTCAGGAGCGATGGCGGTAGCGATAAGGAATATTGAGAATAGTTTGGTAACAAGTCATAGGCGTAAGGCCTAACTGCGAAAATTTGTAATTAGCTTTATTTTTATTTCTAAGTATTTAACTATCCACTTTTTTTACCTAGCTGTAAGTATATACAACTCGACTGGAACTTTAAATAACAGATTTAAAAACACCTTGAAAAGTGTTACAACTTCGATTCTGTTATACATAATTCTGTAACCTTTATGAAACTGTTTTTCAGTCCCTGGTTATACAACTGCGGCTGACGAGGCCCCAGGATCGAATCCCGGGCCAGGCCATAATTAAGTATTGGGTTTTCTGACTAGAAATTCTCAGTACAAGCCGGGGTCAGGAAGTTGGTGGTTTTTCACCCCTGTGCCAACGGAGAGCACGTTAAACCCTTGGTCCCGGTTATTATCACTAACATGATAATAGCTGTTAAAGCCCGCCAATACGCATTGGAGCAGCGTGGTGGATCTAAGCTCTAATTCCCTCCTATGAGAGTGGAAGCCTGTGCCCAGCAGTGATACGTTAATAGGCTGTCGTGGTGTTATTATCGCTTTCTTTTGTGGCTCGGACTACACACGAAAGAGGGAGCTGAAGAAAAAATTACGCAGTTACCGCCGACAGCCTGTTAGGCGAGATGTGATCGAGTACCGTGACTGGCGACTTGCACCCACCATCACTCAATAAGGCGTGAGTGCATTATTGTGAACTTCATTTGCTTACTTAAGTGTTACATACCTATCTTATACAGCCTTGTTTTCCTTTGAGAATAGAAAAGGTCGGTCTAGCGGTTAGCATGTTCGACTGCGGAGGACGAGGTCCCGGGTTCGAATTCCGGGTCGGGCCATAATTGACTGTTGAGTTTTTCTGACTAAAAATTCTCAGTACTAGCCCGGAGTTAGAAAGTTGGCGGTGTTTTTAACCCCCTTGCCTCGGAGAGCACATTAAGCCGTTCGGTCCTTATTATTATTAATAACATGATAATAGTCGTTAAAGCCCGCCAACCCGCATTGGAGCAGCGTGGTGGGTCTAAGCTCTAATTTCCTATCTCCTATGAGAGTGGAGGCCTGTGCCCAGGAGTTGAGTCCTGCTTTTTACTGCTGATGTCCTTGTTTTTAACCCCCTTGCCTCGGAGAGCACATTGAGCACTTTCACTAACAGTTGAATCATATTCTAAGTTTATGGTTGAACCTGACCTTTTGGGCACACAAGGCGATCGTGTTACCATGTTGTTAGGGAAAAAAGAGAATAATGGGTTTAGAAATAACATACCTAAGTATTCACTTTATAAATAGTGACTACTGTAAAAACCTTATTTCTGCCTCAATGGGTACCTACTTTAAAAAATCTAGCAGCAAATTCTGCTGTTTTCTAATAATTCGATCACTGATGATGCAGGCGATTGTAGCGGGCTAACCTGTTAGGGATATGTCAGTTATATTGAACCGGTTTCTACACGGCATCGTACCGGAACGCTAAACCGCTTGGCGGTGGTAATAGGCATGATGACTGATTTTGAAAAATGGTCAGATTATGTTCGGAAGTATCTACTATTTCGAAAAAATATCTTATTTCAGCAGAAAAATAATGTTTGGTAGATAAAATTGTCATTTGAAATTTAAATTTTAAAATTCACGCCAAAACGTTCGGCGGTGTCATGGCGTCGTTTGTGACGTCACTATTGTTTTTACTAATGTACTCTGTGCAGTGTGCAGTAAGCAATAGAGTGATTGTCAAAGCTCGAAAACAAACAATTGTGACGTCATTCGCTTCTTGGTGTTTTATCCAATATGGCGGATTACTGTATTTTATAGTTTTATTTTATCAAAAAAAATAGCAATCTCACTCGAAATAGAAAAATAAATACGTTTTTTATAATCTATGAATCCTATTTCATTAGATAAATTCATAATTTCATTGATTCTTGGTTACTGTCATCATGCCTAATATAAGTGACGATGCTGTCCCACCTGGTAATAAAGTCTCGTGTGGTAACAAAGAGACTATGCTATGTAGTCTTACCCGATATTAAAGCCTTGTGGAGTTCTATCGCGATTAGAACCTAGAACCTACGTGCCATTCATTTATAAATGGAGTAAGTACGCACACTAAGCGACCCGACAAAACATCGTATCCCTTCATCGCGGACGTTTTGTTCTGTCTGTTACAGTAATGTTCTAATTGCCAACTTAGTCTTGCACAAGACCTTATTATCTAATGAAACATGAATCAATTTGCCGATATCAACGTAACAGATATTTTGCATATCATTAGGTTTATAACAGTATACTGACATTACCACAGCGTAAACATAATACACATACAGTGGTTCAACGCAGAGGTATTTGGTACAGATAGTTTACATCCCGGGGAAGGACATAGGCTTCATTTTATCCCGGATAATTGAAGAGTTCCCGCGGGAATCAAACAAATGTATCTGTTCAACCGATTTTGGCCTTCATTTCTCGAGATATTTTACATGTTATATCAACGAAACTTGGTATTTTGGCTAACGGTAAAAAATAAAGAAGTAGGTACGTGTGTCACAGTTTTTCAAAATTCCACTCCCGAAGGGGTAAAATAAGGGTTGGAAGTTTGTATGAAAGTCCTTCATTTCTCAAGTTATAGCCAAGAAACTTGGTATGTGAGCTACCGGTTAAAAACAAAGAAATATGTGTTTCATAGTTTTTAAAAATTCTACCCCCAAAGGAGTGAAATACAGAGTTGGTCCTTCAATCACGCTGCAACAGAGCAACGGGTATTTTGCACGGGTAGTTGAGGACATGGAGAGTGGTATAGGCTACGTTTTATCCCGGAAAATTAAGAAGTGCCTGTGGGTAGAACAAACTTATACCACGCGAACGAAGTCGCGAGCATCCGCTAGTAGGATTATATGAATCAATATTTGGACGTTGGATAAAATATCCTTGTACTTTAAAATTAATCTTTTAACATCTAGATAATATTGTCTGTACCATTTTTTCCAAATTAATATTTACTTTACCTGTGTTTGAGGGAAGAAAGAAATTGCATACAAAATTGACATTAGAGTGAAAAAAATTTGTATAAATGGTGTTTGTGTGTTTTCTATTGAAAAGTTTGCCATTTTCCTCTGTCACCTCACTATCACTCCGCAGCGTTATGTCTTGACGCCTCCGTTGAACGACTGATAGGAAAGAACGTATCTCAGACTGTGACATTAGGTACTGTGAAATGTTGTCTAACCAAAGTGTAAAGCGTGCCTGTCAATTAGGGTAACTAGGTTCAGATCTGGAATCCATCGCGATTGTGTGGTAATAAGGCCCTTCGGTATTATACTAATAAGGCCCTTCGGTATTATACTAATAAATAAGGACTGTCGTGTTACTAGTATACCACGATTATTTGAAAGGTCTATTAGTTCAAATTCAGAGTATGCTTCACTTGAATAAGGTTAACAGACACTTTTGAAAACTACTTTTCCGACAACAGAAAATTAACAGAAAAGAAAAACAAAGGAGAAATTTAAAAGTCCGAAAAGAACTGTTTTTTCCTGGAATAAAAAATATCTCAGTGGTTTGCCCTTCAAACGGATCGGCTCTGGAAAGTGTACAGGCTCCTTTTTTATTCCGGAAAATTGAAGATTTCTCACAGTGCTTTTAAAAACCTAAGTACACCCACGCGGAATCGTGGACCACATAGAGTAAAAAATAAAATAAAAATACCTAAGTACCACTTCCACGTAATCACATTACACGTAACTAAAAGAGCTGTGACCTGTTAACATTAAAGCTTTGAAATTAAATATAATTCATATAAAATGCGCACCGTGTAATGGAAACGCTCCATGCGGTAGGTACGAGTAGGTAATTGTAAGTAATTAGGTCGCCTGATATGAGTCAAACTCCAGCTTAGAGCTCTGCCACACTAGATTAAGAAACGCCGCGTTCATTACCAAAACTACGGCGTTCGCAACGTTTCATAATATAATTATAAAATGGGCACCGTATAATGGAAATGCTCGATGCGGTAGGTATGAATAGATAAGTTTTAAGCCTAAGTAATTAGGTCGCCTGATATGAGTCTTTTTGCCCGGTTTCGGCTTCGGCCGTGGCTAGTTACCACCCTACCGACAAAGACGTGCCGCCAAGCGTTTAAGCGTTCCGGTACGATGCCGTGTAGAAACCGAATAGGGTTGGGTTTAATATAACTGCCATGCCCCT
Source organism: Erebia epiphron (assembly GCA_963932025.1). NCBI lineage: Eukaryota > Metazoa > Arthropoda > Insecta > Lepidoptera > Nymphalidae > Erebia > Erebia epiphron. The sequence goes on from OZ009946.1 coordinate 30,067,177, forward strand.
AACAGGTTAGCCCGCTACCATCTTAGACTGCATCATCACTTACCATTAGGTGAGATCGCAGTCAAGGGCTTACTTGTAGTGGATTAAAAAAAAAAAAAAAAAAGAGTCAAACCCCAACTTGTGCTGGTGCTGGTTCAAGCGGTCACCAACTCAGTGGTGGGCGCGGCCTAAATATAGTCTGTCTCGTGTGGGAGCGTTTTGAACTTAGAGAGCGAGACAACCTCTTCTTTCAGAACAGTGCGGAACTATTGCACGCCCACAAATAATTAGAGCGAGAAAAACTGAGATTAAATGAGACAAGAACAAATTGTAAATACATGCTTTATTTTTGGTATATTGTAAAACATGATGCACCGCCATTGTCCTGACCGACTGATCTATATCAACACTCAACGCGCAGCCTAAACCGCTGACCACTAGGTTAGAAACTTCAAATTTTGTCAGTCAGTTCTTTTATGACGTAAGCACTCACAAAGATAGGATTTTTGAAAATTCCACAGCCAAGGGAGATGTAAGTTTGTGTGAAAGTACGTCCTTTTTCAAGTAATATCTATGAAAATAGGTAATTGAGGTTATGATCAAAAATGAAGATGTAAGTCTTTCACAATATTTGGAAATTTCATTCCTAAGGGGGTTAAAGGGGATGAATGTTTGTACAGCAGTCCGTCATTTTTCTAGTTCAACAGGGCGACCGCGTATCTTTTGCATCAATCATTGATACATCGCAATCACCTCTGATTGGTTAACACTCTTCCACTATTGGACGAAATCCATTGACGCAGCAAGAATACCATAAATTCAGCCAATCGGAGGTGATTGCGATGCATCAATGATTGATGCAAAAGATACGCGGTCGCCCTGCTGGATAATATTATCAGTACGGATTATCACTACTGATATCTACCTATAAAGGTTGAAATAATTGGTAAACTGAAAAAAAACGCGGAGGACACGCTATGTCAATGTACTTAAATAAAGTTCTAGTTACTTACCTATCAAAAAGATACCGCGCCTCGGTTCTGCTGGTGTGTGTTGCGTATTATACCTACCTATTAGTATTTTTGTAATTTGGTGGAAAACACAAAAAAAGAAATCGAAATTCCAGGTACACCTACCTATTATGAGTGTACAATCAAACCTCGAAAAATGCCGTAAGTTAGGGTGTGTCCAGATTATGTAACATAATATTATTTTCTTTGTTATCAAAACTTTTGTTGCTATATTTTATATACCTACTAGTATTTTATATATTCATGACCACATTGTACAATCTAAAATAGGTTACCTAAGATGGGTAAATAAAATAACTCATTTTTTTCAACTATGCACGTTGCACATTTATTTGTACCTATTTTGTTCAACAAGAGAGCAAAGATCGTTTTAGTTGCGATTGCTGAGGTTCTGAATTTGAAGCCTGAGCTACAGGTACGGCAGTACCTACTATAGACTATAATAATAAGTAAATAAACTAAAAGTACTACAAGTACTATAAGTAATAAATGACTTAAACTTGAATTTATACGTAGTATACACTAGGTGATGCCTGCGACTTCGATCGCGTTAGTGAAGTTTTTTTATTCCCGCGGAACTCGTTAGCTTTCCGGAATAAAAGGTGGCCTATGTCCTTTTATTGGTTAACAAACTTCAATCAATCCAAACTTTCGCATTTATAATATTAAATTTAAATATTGATTATGTACACATAAGCTATCATATTAAATATAAGTTACTCGATATCATGTTATGATTATTAGTTCTTCGCTCGTTCATATTATATTATCTGCTCCGGGCGCGGTGCAATATATGACAGGCAATGGATGGTATAGTAGTAGTGGACCAAACAATAATTAGTATGAATTACTGAAAGAATAAAATAAAGAAGAAGGCAGGAATGATTCTGTCAGGAGCGGAACGTGTGCTCGACCGAGACAATAGGAAGATCTTCCTCCGAGCCGGCGGTATGCTCGGGGACCCAGATATATATAGTGCATTTCTGATTAAATTTCGCTATCGTGACTCAGGCGGCGGGACTTGATTGGCTGAGGTATGTACTTTGTTCGAGCTCTGACATTACATCATACATACATTACATCATGGAATTAGAGAGCGCCATCTATTATCATGTGGTGACCCTACAATTCTATTAATGCTAATATGTAAATAGGTATTTAGTTTAAATTGAATTAGCAAACGAGCAGGCGGGTCACCTGATGGTAAGTGATTACCGCCGCCCATGAACATTTGCAGCACCAGAGGAACCGCCAATGCGTTGCTGGCTTTTGAGAAATTTGTTTATCCTCCCTTTGAAGAGCCCCATATTATAATCATGAGGGAACATAGACGATGGAAGCTGGTTCCACAATTTGCGGGTACGTGGCAGAAATGACCTGGAATAACGGGTGCTGGAAGAGGGCCAGGCATCCAGGTGGTGAGGATGGAATTTGTTTCTGCGACGTAGGGTACGACTGGAGAACACGGAAGGTGGTATTAGATTGAATAACTCCTCAGAACACTCCCCATTGTAGAGACGATAGAACACACAAAGAGAACTAACGTCTCTTCGGTGCTCTAGGGACTCCAGCATGCAAGTAATATTGGGATTATCTACGAGTCGAACTGCCCGCCTTTGAATCCGGTCAAATGGAAGGAGCTGGTACTGGGGTGCTCCGGCCCAGAGGTGAGAGCAGTACTCCATGTGGGGCCGAACTTGCGCTTTATACAGCAGAAGCCTATGCTTAGGCGCAAAGTATCTTTTTGTTGAGCACCCCGAGTTTTTTGGACGCTAGTTTGGCTTTACCTTCCAGATGTTCGCGGAACTGGACTTCGTTCGATATACTAACACCGAGGATCCCAATGCTGTTAGATGGGGTCAGGGGAGTGTTCTGGAAGAGTATAGAGGTGTTAAAGGGGGTCTTTTTTGCCGAAAACGCGCATACTTGTGTCTTGGTGGGGTTGAAGTGCACAATATTTTGTGAGCCCCACTGTGATACTTGGTCGAGACAAGACTCTATGTTCGACACAAGCGTATTTCTACACTCCTCCAGCTGAGCGCGAGAAAGCTGAGCACGACCTTTATATAAGGCATCGCCCGTACTGTCGTCCGCGTAGCAATGAACATTGTTATTTTGAACATTGTTATAAGTTTGAAATATGTTGCAATTTTGGTAATGATTGTATCTAATTTCAATTCGGTCTATAGTTATTCTATAGCTCTACGTTATTACTAAGGTATATATTGTTACACGAAGGCAGGAAACTCGTGTAAATAATACACACAGATGATGCTTAGTATAGTATAATTCCACGTTCGGTTATTTCATGTGTTATTAAATACATATAATGCGATTTAGTTAACCCGAAACACCAATCACAATTACTGATACAGATAAAGAATGACTCAAGTACCGCCAAGCGATCTTATTTATAGAAGACACATTTAGTTTATTGACGTTTTTGTCATGATATTATATTTCTTGATTCAATTTAAAGTCAAATGAGCTCTTATTATTCATAAACTCTAACAATATATATAACAATATATACTAGTATTTCGCCCTGTGCGCGAGCTGCTAAAGCAGCTCACGGGATGTGGTTAGACTTACAAGTAGTACAGACTTGCAGTCACTTCAATATTCGCCATATATTTTCTATGGGAAAATAAATTACGCCATCTTGAATTTTTTTCCTGTTCATCAAGTAGACCAGATCCTGATCATATTTTGCCAAGAAACCACTCTGCAATCTTTAACTTATACTTTCTGAGATAGACTCCAAATAAATTTGTATGGCAGCCATCTTATCTGTGCTACATGTAGTGACTCATATTTTGTATATGTCACCGTAAGATTGCAAGAATCGTTAGATTGTGATCCAACTAGCGATATTGTAAACTGTCGACAGATTGTGAACCGTTCAATGTTGCGAGTGTCAATTTTTGAAATATTCGTTGTATTTACGTTTTCTTGTCTCTTTCTTGTAGGTTAGGTTAGGGTTCGACATAAATAATCAGGTAGTTGGTACCTGATTATTAGGTTTAGGTTTAGGTTTTATCGGGTTCATATACCTAACAGATTACAATCTACCGAAAAATAATGCGTTAAATTGTAATCTGTCGACAGTTTACAATATCGCTAGTTAGATTACAATCCAACGGCCTTTGAAATCTTTCGGTGACATATATAAAAGCGAACTGTACCTACTACCGAGACAAAATCATTTGCCTGCGGGAAAACAACCACAAAAATTTTAGAGTGTACAGGTAGACCACCGAGTAGTAAAGGTCTGTGAGGTAGACTATCGGTATCGACTAAGCACTGAGTCACTGTGACAAAGCGACGTCACAATAGCGCAATCATTACACTACAGGCAATAAGAAAACCATAAGTAAAAAAAATAGTTCTTAATATTTAACGTTAATTTTTAATTCTATTTTATTAAAATAATTACCTCATTAAATTGAATCTTCGATAAATAAAAATAACCTTATTAAATTATCTCCGAAAAATAAAAAGTTACTTGTTATATAATTTTATAACATGTTGTTAAATCTGGTCTCACCCTTAGGTCACATTTTGTTTCGGATTAGGTATCGCAGACCGAGCGAAGCGTAAACTGATGTAGGTATCTACCTACTCCGAATAGAGTTGTAAACTTTTAACATGATACCTACTTATGGATAATTATATCTCTTCTATCAATTATTTTTAAATAGGTACCTAACCTACCTGCAAATAATTTTGTATTCTTTTGGTATAGATATCTACCTACTGATGCTGCTTTGCGACTTGCGGTAGAGTCGAGTCAAGAGCGGTTACGTTATTACGTTGCAAGTACCGCTCTTAGATAGGTAGGTATAATAGGTATTTACTTAGATGGTTTTTAGTAAAAACTACCGTTAGTTTAATTGCGACTGTCAAAATTTTCAGCTATTTGTATGACTGTGGAACCCTACCGTATGCGTGTTCTGACACACACTTGACCTCATTTTAACATTTTGGTACGGAACCCCTAAAAACACGAAATCACGCGCGTTGATTGGATTTCGTAGTAGGTAAAGTGTTACGAAGTATCTACTATCTAATGTACCAGGTAATAACCTAGGTAGGTACCTATAGTAGATACCTACTCCGTAACATTTTGTGCCAAAATAATTTTTATAATTTAACTAGCAAACCCGGCGAACTCCGTTTCGCCACCAGATGGCTTACCCGCTAAAAAGACTTTCCCGCTTTTCTGTTGAATTTTTTCCTGAATTTTCTTTGCTATAAACCTCACGGAGCCCGAGACCTTTCCAACGAATGCAAAACCGTGGAAATCGGTTCGTGCGTTCTGGAGTTATAGCGTCAGGAAGGAAAACCCGACTTATTTTTATATAGTAAATTAGGTTGCAACGTTACGTAACAAGGTAGGTAGGTATATACCTAAGTATAGGATTTTAATAGAATTGCAGTAGTAGGTAGGCTAGGCTTATGAAGTTGCTAGCTGATGCCCGCGACTTCGTCTGCATGAAATAAGTTTTTTTATTCCCACGGGAACTCCTTAATTTTCCGGGATAAAAAGTAGCCTCCAGGCACACGAGTATGTACACGTACTCTGTGCTTCAGGTCCTCAACTACCTATGCCTATGCAAAAAATCAAGTCGATCCGTTGCTTTGTTGCAGCGTGATTGAAAGACAAACCAACAAACAAACACACTTTCGTGTACAATTTATAATATTAGTAAGTATACTTAGTAGGTATAGTAAGTGAAACCGGGGAAGGTAAAAAAGGTACAATACGCATTATTATCATCAGCTGTTTCTTTATTCTTTTCGAGTATTCGTCGACCTTTACCTCGCTTTTTGCGTTTACGACTTGCAAACATTCGACTTTTATTTCCGTAACGTGGATCTCTAGCGGTCGGCTCTACAATGCAATAGAATGACACTATTTATTAAATTACATTATGCAAGGTAAGTAGGCAAGGTAGGCATGACGTACCTACGATTTATTTAAAAATGATATCTGATAGGTATAAACACTTAGGTACTCATTGTTGGTATTGATGAAAGATAAACACTTTACAAGTTCAATCCAATACACACACCTACACACATAAAAACTAATAAACTTAGATGCACAAAACAAAACAAAACAAAAACTCGCAGCACGAACAAATAGGATTTGAGATTCGCAATTGACCCACTGAAGTAATTATTATTATTGATTATTGATCCCGTCCGTCGTCGTCGATGCACTGGCCGCCGGCGGCCGCCCGCGCCGTCGTCGCGTCGCGTCGGCGGTATTCGGGAATCGTTCGCTTTCCCTCCCCGCACCACCACCCCGCGAAGGAGGCCGGGCGACGCAAATTCACTTGAGATACATGATTTTTTTACCAAAAGCGGCGAAGTAAAAAATCCCAAATCAGCGTTTGGAATTGTCCTATTTTTTTCACAAATATGCATTATTTTAAAACCAAACTAGACATTCGAAATTATTATGAAATAAAGTATGCTTCATGACAGTTTTTGTAGCAAATTTTTAGTTTCTAATATAGTTTATTTACGCACGAAGTTCCCTGAAAATTTGCCCTAAAATGGCGGTGTTTGAGGGGTCATAACTTTCAAAATATATACAATCTTACTTTCATTATTAGGTTCAGTCATAGATAATGAGGAGAAGAATCGATATCAGGCATAATTTTGAAATCTAGAACAACCACGAATAGAATAATAGGTACAATTCGTTTGTATGGAGAAATGTTCGTGAACCCTGCTCTTAAAGCTCTGTCTCAACTCACACTGTAATGTGAAAAGTCGCGTTTATCACCAAAACAAAAGGTCCAATAATTTATATTTTTAACGTAAATTAGGGTTTACTCGATTAAGAACTACATTTTAACTTTGAATTTTTAATCAAAATATTTCCGAATCGGTGGTAGAGACAAAACCAGACGTATCGATACACCTGTTTATCCTATATGGTAATAATCAAATTGAGTACTGAGTATCAGTTAGACCATAAAAACTTTTATGATAATAATATTTTTTATAAGCTAGAACTTCTTAATATTGTGTAAGGTTACTTAGCTTAATTTAAAAAGAAACGTTACCACAAAACATTTTTATTTCGTCTACAAATCAGGTTAATACAACCATAAGATAACTATTATAATATAAACTAGCGAATGCCCGCGACTTCGTCTGCGTGGTTTGAGGTTTTTTGGTTCCCGCGGGAACTTCTTAACTTTCCGGGATAAAAAGTAGCCTATGTGCTATTCCAGGCTATAATCTATCTCTGTGCCTCAGCCAGATCTGTTCAGCCGTTGGGGCGTGATTGAGTAACAAACATCCATCCATACATCCATCCAGACATCCATCCTAACTTTCGCATTTATAATATTTATTTGATTAGGTAGCCAGACGACGGGGTCTGGGTTAGGTAGGTTTTACGTCAGCGATCGAAATTAACGCGGCAGGCGTTCTTTAGTATTGTAAGGCCTTTATACAGCTAAGAGGGCCTTGCAAACACCGGAATAACAAACATTGTTGGCCTATATAACAGTGATGACATCTTCATGCACTGTAGGTACATTCAAGGAATAAATTGAAACTCAAAAATAGATACTTGACGTTTTTATTGCTACGATGAATGAGTTATTGGCTAAAGAAAAACAAGATATGAGTTCAATTACTTGATTAGCAAGTAGTAAAGTACTTATTGTACTTATTAATTGTAATCTGTTTCATAATTTAGTCCTCTTTCCGAGATTTCTATCGCGTGGAATTATGTTTTATAATTTCCCAAAATACTTTGGGGTGCTTTTATTTTGTTAAACAACTAAAAGTGACAAGTTTCTAGATCCATTATTATTATTATAAACTTACAGCTGAAATTACGTGTAGAGGTCAGTAACTCGATTTCTCTTAACTTTGTCCGCGTGGTTTAAGATTGTTTTATTCCCGCGGGAACTTTTTAATTTTCCAGGATTAAAAGTAGCCTATGTCACTCTCTAGGGTCTCAAATAAAGTCATGCCGAAAACGTGTCGATCCGTTGCTCCGTTGCGGCGTGACTGAACAAACCAATAGGCCAACAAACCAATAAACCAACAAACAAACACATTTTCGCATTTTATAATATCGGATTTAGAATCGCACCCCTTAACATTTTGAAATCTACATGATAAAAGATCTTCAAAGGAAAGGTATAGGTTTAATGATCTAGTGTAAGAATAAATGTTAGTAATGATTAATGATAAAAAAATATAATAGTTACTTTAGAATTATTACTGATGGTGGAACATCATGCCACCGCCCACACAAATCTTCAGTCAATGGTAATTCCGTTTATTACCATAATTCATTTTTTATCCTTTTTCTCCTTAACTGTACATAACAATCGGAAACAACCGGGTTATATTAACGCCCACCTTGCCGGGTTAATTATTATTTTCCATTGTTCTTAAATGTAAACAGTTTATCGTTTTAGGGCCCTTGCCGATCATAATTTTATTAAATATTCATAACCTAATTACATGTAAAATGAGACGTGACAATGTAAGGTTGACATCCTTTTAAAGAAGCGCCTTTGATCCTGATTTGTATTATTTAAATTTGTATTTGGTATGGTAGATTTTTAGCTGCAATATACTCGGAGTAAGGAAAAATAACCTAAATAGCACCTCGTATTTCGTAAATAATACTACAGTGTGGCAACTTATATCAAGCTGGAAGCTAGTAACATCGGTTTCATACAATTACTTGATAAAAAACATACATATGTTGTAACATAGTTCTTATTGGCAGTTTAAAATGCGGGGAGTGGGGTGCGATCGTACGTGACAAAAATCACAGATTTCGCAGTCCTAGCAAGAATCGGAGCATTAAAAATAAATACAAAAATTTAAGAAAAAAAAACGGAAATAAAAATGTCTTCTTCAAAATTTTTCAAAATTTTATTAACCTATTTTTTAAAATTCCATCTCGAATGCACTTCTCTTTCAAAGTTCCAAAAAAAGTTACTAGCCGATTTTCAAAATTCAAACGCTCACACGTGTCTCGATAAAATACTCAAATCATGGTACGGCAAAAATACTTCTCAGGCGAATTGCATCTGATAACCATTTTCAATGGTAAAAAGCTTTAACAACTGTCTTTCTCCTTCTAGTATTGATATATATAAGAGACTGAATCTTGGCCTCTTGGGACACCTACTGATCTGTCATATTCATAGAATATGTTACACCGTATAAATTTAACCAATAAGTGTGCGCAAAATACCTACTAGTGATAAAAACCAGTTTAGTCTCTCTCTAGCATCAATAAAAACCCAAATGGATCTAAACTGTTGACGAACATCAGTGTGCACTACAAATAAACGAAGACAAATTCCGTAGATACTGCGAAATACTGCCTTCAGCGCTGGCTGGCGTATATTTTCAACCGACTTCAAAAAAATGAGGAGGTTCTCAATTCGACTATTTTTTTTTTTATTCAACCGAATTCAAAAGAATGAGGAGGTTCTCAATTCGACTGTATTTTTTTTAAATGTTTGTTACCTCAGAACTTTTGACTGGTTGGACCGATTTGGATGATTCTTTTTTTATTTGAAAGGGCATACTTCCCAAGTGGTCCCATATAAATTTTATCGAAATCGGTCGAGCGGTTTTTAAAATATCAACAATAAAATAAGTACTTTGTATAGCGTGTTGTTGTAAAGTTGGCGCGGGAGTTTGAAGTCGGTTGTTTAAAAAGAATTTTTTATATTAGGCCGATTCATGTACCTTATCGAACTCAAAGGCGAATTATGGGAATAAAATTTACCTTATTCGATTGATATTTGAAAATAGTACAAAATTAAATCTGTTTTTGATGACGAAAAAGATTCTAATGCAAAGTTTAGAATCGACATATTATTATGGTTCCAACAGAACATAATAAATCATAATAGATATGAATTAATTTCTTTTGAATACTTGGAACATAAGTACTGAGAAAATTATGTTATATTAATAAAAACTACCTAATATTTTTTTAGAAGTACGTGTTTCACAGTTTCTCAAAATTCTACCCCTGAGGGGTAAAATAGGGGTTGGAAGTTTGTACGAAATTCCGTCATTTCTCAAGTTATAGCCATGAAACTTGGTATGTGAGCTACCGGTTAAAAACAAAGAAATATGTGTTTCACATTTTTGAAAATTCTACCCCCAAAGGGGTGAAATACAGATTTGGTCCTTCAATCACCCCATAAAGCCAAAATTGCTGAATCCCTTAGTAAGACTTACCAGATCTGAGCCAATTTGAAATAGATTGTTTTGCAAAAACAGTTAAATTTACTGCACCTCTAACAGCATCATCTGATCCGAGAGTGAAGTATATGCAAATCCTCGGCCAGCGTGGTGGACTATGGTGGCCAACCCCGTTCGAATTCTGAGATTAGACTTTAGGTGAAATGGTGTTTTTTTTTTTATAAAATCATGTTGTTCTATCACAGTGTCTGTGTGTAATGCGAATAGTACTATCCCACGAGTAATGTAAATAAAACATAAATAGCGTTGCGTGGTTGACAATTCGTAGTGAACGAATTCTTGGCACCGTCTCAAATAGCTCCCATTGAGGAGTGAGGACCTCGCGAGATGCCTTGGACGTATAACTACTTCTTATCAATGAGCATAGTACACTTTTGTTTTTGTTGACTCACTTTTGCGGGGCGAGGGGAGAGTGAGGAATGTCATCATAATACCTTGGACGTATAACCCACGGGACGCGTGATATCGGCCATATTATTCGCCTTACCCCTCTAGCCGCGACTGTGCAATTTCGCCATTAATTATAATATTGTGTTGTTATAGTGATTGACTGCCTCGTTGGTCTAGTGGTTAGCATAGTCGACTGCGGATCACGAGGTCCTGGGTTCGATTCCCGGTCGGGCATAAAAGTTAGGTATTGGGTTTTTCCAATTAAGAAATTCTCAGTGCCAGCCCGGAGTTGGAAGTTGGCGGTGTTTCACCCCCGTGCCTCGGAGAGCACGTTAAGCCGTCGGTCCCGGTTATTATCACTAACATGATAATAATCGGTAAAGCCCGCCAACCCGCATTGGAGCTCTCCTATGAGAGTGGAGGCCTGTGCCCAGCAGTGGGACGTTAATAGGCTGTAGTGATGATGATGATGATGATAGTGATCAACTTTTTCATGCACTAGTGTCAATAATTGGGCAGAAAATGTCAAGGCACTCTCCCCTCTCCCCGTAAAAGTTAATCGAACGCGATTTCATAAATTTTTCTTACGTTTCCTTATCCGTGTTTATATCATCCAAGACGGAAATGAATCAAATCATTGATTGGACCATTTATCAAGTGATAAAGATGACCACCAGGGTTTGTCAGCTTTACTCACCTGGTGGTCATCTTTAAGGCTCATCTAAATATTGAATAAAAAGAGAAACATACTCATTCATCATTGAAATCCATACTTAGTATTATAAATGCGAAAGTGTGTCTGTATGTCTGCTACGCATTCACGGCCCATCGCTTCAACCGATTTTGATGAAATTTGAAATAAAGGTAGGTGACATCCCGGGGAAGGGCATTTTTTATCCCGGAAAATTAAAGAGTTCCCGCAGGAATCAAAAAACGTTAATCCACGCGGACGAAGTCGCGGGCATCATCTAGTCTTTTTATAAATCTCCTCGTTTTAAAATAGCTTCAAAATATTTCGCCAACTTGCACTGTCCTTGAAGGTTCACGGTCACGGACATACCCCTCTACTCTGAAGGTTATTAGAGTAATTGTATCATAAAGTTAAAAATATGATTTAGAATTTTATTGCGCCTCCATTTTTCGCTGCGCAGTAACGAAATTAGTTTTTTCTAGCTGACTCTGGGAAGGTATCTTCTTCTTCTTCTTCGTCAACCGATAGACGTCCCGTACTGGACATAGGTCTCTTGGAAGTACTTCCACATGCCTTGCCCTGCCTGGATCCAGCGGCACCCTGCGAATCGTTTGATGCTGTCCGTCCACCTAGTGGAGATCTGCCAAAGCTGCACTTTCCAGCACTTTTGGACCCCAATGTCTATCGGTTCTTCGAACTATATACCGCGTATATTATAGCCTCTTCGCAACACGTTATAGACCCATATCTGCTCTCCTATTAAAGATTTGGTGAATAGCAGTTAAACGCCGATTTTTCTCTTTCTGTCATCAGTGAATAAAATTTAGGAGAAGAAGCATTATGTAACTAAATAACTGCTCATCAACGTTCACTAATAAGGCCGTAATTGGTCAGTTCTAGTAATTAATATTTTTCGGAAACATCTAAGGGCAAACTTATTGTGATTTAAGTGTTAGGTTTTATAATTTCCCGTCTAAAAATACGTTTTTACCTTGGTAAAAGAAAAACATGGATCATTATTATCAATCATAACAATTCAATAAAGAAAATACAAGCGATTTCATTTTTATTTAAATGTTTTAATGATAGACTTAATATTATGACATACAATGGACATACCTACATTGATCTATGAACTCAAAAAGGGTTAGAATTCAAAAATAAGAGGGAAATAAACATTCAAAACCTTAAAAAACCTTAAAGGCGTCCCGCAAAACCTTTCAACAATTTATCTGGAGCGAGTAACAAATTTCTTTAAACGGCAGAAAGTACGACAAAAGTAACAAAAAGTTCACAATCCGCATCTCGCCGGGAACATTACTTTATCTCACCTTCCTTCGACCTTTTTTCTTGAACATCAAAGATTGAGGCCTTTAGCTAGGGTGACATAGTTATAAGAAAATTCCGGACAACAATAAGAACTTATGTGTACTATTTTATTTTGTGTCCAAATATATAACTAGGTATTTCAAATACTTGTCTTTCCACATTAAGTATTAAGAGATATTCTGGAAACAAAACCATATTCAGATTAAAGATTTTTGTTTTTAAAGATAAAAGCCTGAGGATCAAGCCCCCGACCACACAAACAAGAAGGCCGAAGGTCTTATAACCACATGGACATCACAGCTTAACAATGATATTTTTTTTTAATTGCTGATGCTAGCGGCTTGGTCCGCGTGGAATTATTAATTTTGCCGGGATAAAAACCAGTGTCCTCAACTATGCCAATGCAAAAAAGCACTTCGATCCATTGCTCTGTTGCGGCGTAATTAAAGGACAAACCAACAAGCAAACACACTTGAATTTATAATATTAGTATGATTATTACACAACCCTGATCAGTTTCTGTACGGCATCGAACCTAAACGCTTAATCGCTCGGCGGTACTTCTTTCCCACCAGACTTAATTATAGGTAGGTACTTTAGTAATTTAAAATTAATAATTGTATTCTCTGTTCTTCTTTTGGTCACCCTACTCACAATAGAACATTATTTTATAACAGGAAGATAGAGAAAGCTTCTTTGACGCCTATCGGTAATATTTACTCGCTCTATACCTTGTCGAATTGTGATTGAATATAAATCAAAGTGTTCCGATTTTGGATACCCGTGAATATCAGTGAATATTACATATTAGTAACCTGATATAAGCTGGTGTCTTGGGAACTCGACGGATATTGCATTTTCTATTATTTTCGTGCAATTTTTGTTAGACGTTTTTTGCACCTGTCGACTACATGTTCAATAGCGTACAACGATTTGCTTCTTCGTTTCTTATTTGAACCGCTAGAATATGAAATGCCCTTCCGTTTTTCCATACGTTAATAATATTGGTATCTTCAAATAATAAAAGTAAATAGGCATCTTCTAGACAAGCGCGCTCCGCCTAAGGCTGCATCACTACTTACAGCAAGTCTGATAGCAGCCAAACGCTAGTCTATAAATTTAAAAAAATTAAGGCATGCAGGTTTCCTCACAATATTTTCCTTTTTTCCTTCATAGTTAAAGCTAGTATTTGATTGCTTAAATATCACCTGCTTTGTTCACAAATTGTGTTCCAGGAAAGGATGAAGGTTTTTTATAGCTGAAAATTAAGGAGTTCTCGCGAGAATCAAATTTTTTTTTCACCAGGATGTCATGGACGTTAGCTAGTTGATAATATTAAGAAGTGCATAGATACGGATAGCATATTACACCCGCTACAGTTTCAGCGTTCGAGTCTGCCGACATCTGTATGGATGATTAATGTGTTGCAAAGTTCCGGTTTTTGCTCTCTTTGCGAGCGTGGAGCACTTTGCGCCGCGTGCACAGCGAGTTTAGGAATACACACTGTGTGTTCACAACATTATAACAAAGATTAATCGCACCTACAATCACAGCGTAAGTATACATTCATACAGTGTGTTCGGCTCCCCCACAAATGACAAAACCGTATCGCGCTGCGTCGTTTCGCACTCTGGTTCTGTCACTTCACCTAGGACAACGGGCACGTAGGGCAACGGGATAACCTTTTGATTCCCCTTGGACACCCGGACTATTGAAAACATAATTCTTTAAAATTATTTCGCCTTTATATTTTCAACAACTTGAAGTCAACAACACAAGTAGTCATAGCAAGTTGATAAAAAATGCTATGCAATAGCTTTACCGCGGCAGTCTCCGAGTGCCACACGTCTTTTTTTTTTTATTGTAGTATGAATCTCCTTAAATTACGTCGAAAAGGAGCAGCGAATCTATGTGATTTTTGCATAGACATCGACATAAAAGGTCTGGGGAGTGATATTAGGCTTTTTATCTTTAAAAATCAAAGAATTTCCACGTGATTTTAAAAAATAACTAGAACCACGCAGACGAAGTCACGGGATCAATTAGTCTAACTTAATGGTAAACAAGGAAAGGGTGCGATACATAATGATGTACCTACATTTTACATGACTGGTATATTAATTTATTAGTACGAATAATCGTGAATTACTTACACGGCAACGACACCCGTGCGTCACGACAACTATTTGTATGCTACAGTTGATTGCTATTGTTAAAAATTAAAATCAGGCCTTTGAACTTCATTTGAATCACTGGAAAACTTGATATAATTATACAGTGGGTTCTTAATTAATTTGATTGTTTTTAATATACCACCACCACCACCACTACAGCCTAATAACGTCCCACTGCTGGGCACAGGCCTCCACTCTCATATGAGAGTGGGAATTAGAGCTTAGACCCACCACGCTGCTCCAATGCGGGTTGGCGGGCTATAATATAGAATACTGGTCAATTGCACCATCGAGGGTTATGGTTATCGTTTTTAGCCACCTAATACAAGCACTTTTCAAGCTAATACCTAATACAGGTTTCAACAGTCAAGGCTGTTCTACATTTTATCAAAACTGAACTTATCATAATGTTAATGGATGTAGGAATAGTGACTTGTTGAAATTGAGCCAGTTTCTTTGCTAGTTTTTTGTTTATCATACCTTTCGATGATTCAAAGGACCCCAGAGCGAAGTTCCAATTCAGAACCCTGGAAATCCAACGTCTGTCGGTTCACCACCCACAGGTAATATTATGGCCCGGCCCGGGACTGAAACACGGGACCTCGTCGGCCGCAGTCGAACACGCTAACCACTAGACCGGGGCAGTCGCAATCCATTGTTATTAATTACTGTCTGTATAATTTCACGTAACTATATGGGTATTTGCCCCATTTAAAGCGGTTCCAAATATAACACCTATAGCCGACCTTAGCCGAAAATAGTAAAGAAAACATCAGAAAATCAACTATTCCAGGCTATTACGAAACTCAACTCGTGTACACAGAAATAGCGATCGGAAATATTCCATCGATGATTGCGTATTACAAAATAAACTGGAAATAATGGGTTCTAGAATCGATGAATCGATCAGATGATGCTGTTTTTTTTTTAATATTCATTACTAGCTGATGACCGCGACTTGGTCCGCGTGGTTTAAGTTTTGTTGATTCCCGCGGGAACTCCTCAATTTTCCGGGATAAAAAGTAGCCTGTCACTCTCCAGGTCCTCAACTATACCCATGGCAAAAATCACGTCAATCCGTTGCTCCTTCACGGCGTGATTGAAGGACCAACAAACCAACAAAAAATGTATGATGTATATAGTACTAGCTGATGCCCGGACTTCGTCCGCGTGTTTTAAGTTTTTTTTATTCCCGTGGGAACTCCTCAATTTTCCGGGATAAAAAGTAGCCTATGTCACTCTCCAGGCCCTGAACTATACCCATGCCAAAAATCACGTCAATCCGTTGCTCCGTTGCGGCGTGATTAAAGGACAAACCAACAAACCAACAAACGAACTGACTTTCGCATTTATAATATTAGTATGAAGTATGATGATGGGTTTACGCTTGACCACATCACGCCTGATGGGAAGTGATGATGCAGCCTAAGATGGGACGCGCTAGCCTAGAAGATGCCTATTTAAGTTTAATTGTGTTACAAATTGTAAAAAAACCGCCTAAGAGTTAAAAATGTAACTCAAGAGAGTTTAATTTTGGAAGTACTTACTTACCTAAAAAAGTTAGGACTGAGTTTAATTCATCATCATATAGAGGCTAGAATCTTATTTTCTATCCCACCACCACCCACCACCACTACAGCCCATTAATGTCCCACTGCTGGGCACGGGCCTCCACTCTCATAGGAGAGAGGGAATTAGAGCTTAGACCCACCACGCTGCTGCAATTTTCTATCCCACTGTCCTACTAATATGATAAAATGCGAAAAAGTGGGTTTTGGTCTGTCCTTCAGGTATGCCAAAACGGAAAATGGTAAAACAAGTAACTAGGTAGCTATAACAGGCATCGTGTAGTACCTATATCTAGAGTTTGTACCTAGTGCAAACTCGAGCACTAGTATTAGCGTAATGTATCCAGGGATAATGGTTTGCGGACAGTGCTTTTAGTGGATTTGCTAATACCTGTGGTTTGCATTAGGTACTTCACTTATTAATTGCAAACGTATTAATTTATGTTTTATGACTGTGTTCTCAACCACATCATACTTATGTGATATGATAAAAATCATGTGAAATGTTCACATGATTTTTATCATATCTTATCATCATACTTCATACTTATATTATAAATGCAAAAGTGTGTTTGTTTGTCCTTCAATCACGCTGCAACGGATCGACGTGATTTTTGGCATGGGTATATATTTTGAGGACCTGGAGACCGACAAAGACTACTTTTTATCCCGGGAAATTAAGGAGTTCCCGCGGGAATAAAAAAACTTAAACCTCGCGGACGAAGTCGCGGGCATCAGCTAGTCTAACATATATGCATATTCATACTAATGTTATACTATAATTCGCCCCGAAGTTCTCGCGTCCAATGAGCTTACATGCACGGAAAAAAAAATTGTTTTAAACTAAGAATATTTCACTTGGTCAAGACATTGCGTGATTCATATATGGGGAAAACATTATATTCTTAAAATTAGTAAATATTTGTCTTGTTATTCATTTTTCTTCCAAGTATATATATTCACTAACCAAGGCAATATCTATTCTTGCAATGAGAAAGCAACGTTTTCTTTGCATAAGTAATTATTATTTTTTAAGTCTAGAATCTTAAACTCTCAAATTTAAGACAATTATGTCTTAAATCAAGAATGTACTCTTCGAATTTACGCTTGATTACTCCGATTACTCCTTCGAGTATGAAGAGTAATATCTATTATCAAGAATATATTTATTGGACAAGAAATGTCATTGTTTCTGATCAAGAATAATTCTATTGGTCAAGAATTTCCGTGATTCATATATGGGGAAAACAATAAATGGTTGTATCAAAACACAATTATTTTCAATGCTAGTAAATAAATAGTTAAGTTAAGATATGTGTCTTCTTTCTAGAATTTACATACTTGTGATTAAACAATATATTTGAAAATAGTGCTTTTCTCAGTTGAACACTTTGTAAAACGGATCCCGGAGTTTTCTTACAAGAAAATAAATTCTCAGTATGAAAAATAAATGACTTGTAAGAAGAATGTTATTTATTTATCTGTGTGCTACAGCATATTTCAGTGAAGCAGCTTTAACTCTTGCATCAATTAATTCTATTTTCACACTGAGAACAATTTATCTATAGTGAAGAATACCAACAATCTTAGTTACTAGTTGATGCTCTTGAGTGAAGAAGTTTTAGCTACTAGTTCAATAACTATAAGTTATTCTTTGGAGATCACGTTGTTTTAAAAAGATAGTCTCAATGTTCTTAGTTCAATAATCATGCGTTTTTAGTGAAGAAGTTTTATTTCTTAGTTTAATAATATTATCTAATTTAAACGGAGAGTTGCATTGTCTAGAAAGAATAATATCAACGTTCTTAGTTCAATATTTATGCGTATTTCAGTGAAGAAGCCCAGTTCTTAATTCAAAAACAATAAGCAATTGATACGGAGATCAGATTTTCTCCAACCAATAATGTTAATTTTGTTGATTTAAGAACGTGCAGGTACTTAACTGAAGAGGTTTTAGTTTTTGATCTAATCCATTGCATGTTTCATTCGGAGATCAGAAATCTCTTAGCTCAATAATAGTGTATTTCACTGCAAGAAATCGTTCTTGGTTCGATGCATGTCATGTTTCATACGAAGATCAGATTGTTTCCAACGTATAATGTCATTATTATTGATCTAGAAACCCTGTACTTCAGTAAAGAAGTTTTAGTTCTTGATCTAATTCATTGCATGTTTCATACGGAGATCAGAAATCTCTTGCCTCAATAATAAAAGTATTTTATTGTAAGAATATTCAGTTCTTGATTAAAATCATGGCATGTTTCATACGAAGGTCAGACTGTCTTATTTGAAGAATTACAATAGTCTTGGTTCAATGGTTAATATTCGTTTCAGTAAATATTTTTTAGTTCATCGTTCGATTTATTCAAGCTGAAGTTTAGTCAGTCAGATTCTGACTAAACTTTAGCTTGAATAAATCGAACGATGAACTGAAAAATATTTACTGAAAAGCATCTTATCCATTGAACCAAGACTATTGTAATTCAAATAAGACAATCTTAACTCCGTATATAACAAAGCTCTTAAATCCGCTGTACATAGAACTGAAACGGCTTCACTAAAATACCATGATTATTGAGTACCATTTGAAACATGAAATGAACAAAAAAAAGCACTAAAACTCACTTAAAGAATTTCGAGCCTGATACACCGTCACATCTTTCAATCTGATCTCCGCGTGCCATTTCATGCCTGAAAATAGAGGTAGGTAAATAAGTAAGTAATCAAATTAATAATAGATAAAATAATACAATAGATTCAATTCTATGAAATCATTTATTAAAAAATAAACTTCCTGAAACAACAGTATTGATCATTTTATTTAAATATATTCTAGGTATTAATAATATTACCTAATAATGTTATTACTGTGATATTACATAAGGGGGCATCGCAAACTATTGCTTACATTAGCTGCCTAGCTTCACTCGTGAGAAGTATAGATTAGCGCCGCCATTTAAGATTTTTCTTAATTGGACCTATACCATCAGATTTTTATACCCAGTAATACCTAGTAATTCAATAATTATCATCTTAAATACAATACTTAATATCTTTATAATATCGCTTTATCATGAACATTCTTAACTTAAACTTCACATAAAGTGATTTTATATCTTTCAAAATGTGCAAACGAGAAGGTCATCAATGGTATTAATTATAATTATATTATGAACGCCAATAAACATAGCTCACTCTTATGTGAGTTTTACTTTATTATAACCTGCCCCAATAAAGAAACGAAACTTAATTCATTCCTTTATTGGCGCAGGTTATTATTACCTATACCATCATTATAAGCACCGTTTGTATTGTTACTAATCATTAATAATGAATTAACTTCTCAAATCAACATACTGATTTATAACTATTTTATGAATTATATTCGGTGTTGTGCTATAGCATAAACGTGTAAGGAAATTTGAAAACTACTTGCTGCGTAGAGCCTTTACTTTTACTTCATCAATTTTCTTTTGTATAATATCTCCAGGATTCTGAAAACAATAGCAAACATATAAAAATTGCAAAATTGATAAACATACCTACCAAAGCACGCGTGTTTACTACTTAATATTATAAACTAGCAAACCCGGCGAACTCCGTTTCGCCACCAGATGGCTTTCCCGCTAAAAAGACTTTCCCGCTTTTCTGTTGAATTTTTTCCTGAATTTTCTTTGCTATAAACCTCACGGAGCCCGAGACCTTTCCAACGAATGCAAAACCGTGGAAATCGGTTCGTGCGTTCTGGAGTTATAGCGTCAGGAAGGAAAACCCGACTTATTTTTATATAGTAGATGAGAAAGCTTGGGATTTGAAGAATATGTTTGTTCCCACTTATCTCCGAAAAGGTACCGACTGTTAATCAGCTTATAGTTCATTAACACACTAAAATTGTGTTTATGACACTATGCTATTATTTACAACTTTGCACATTTTTTTTTGTAATAGTAATATTATTAGGTAAGTAGTACAGTAGAGTACTCATTTGATGGCCTTTTCCAGACAAAATGTTAATCTAAATATTCACCTACCGTTAAAATTTGTGATTATATCCTGTGGGATATTCCATTCCCTAAGAAGCAACTCCATTATTATTATAGATAGATAGTAGGTAGGATAGGTGCTGATACAGGTTTTGATTTAAATCTGCAAATAGACAGAACATAAATTAGTGAATATCTAGTAGGTAACTATGTAATAACAGCCGGGAAGAATAAGCATTCAGCAGGTTTAGCATTGTAGATAAGGTAGGTACCTATATTACAGTAACAAGAACCTCTAGCTCATTAAGGTAGGTAGTGATTACGTACATATATTTCCATCACCCAGAAACATAACGTTAAAGGCAGTCCAGCGAAGTACGAAGCTGCTTTTTACGTCCAGAATCTAGACAGACCCGACCGTTAGATGTAGGTATCTAGCTGGTGGAAATACCACCAGCCGCCTGACCGCCAAGTTTGGTGAAGTTCACCGAGCTTAGACACCTCTGATTCTGACCAGCTTGCCGCCTTGCCGCAAAGATTTGAAGCTGATTGATTGGAATCAGAAGTTGCCTGAGCTCGATGAACTTCACAAACTTGACGGTCAGGCGGCTGGTGGTATTTTCACCAGCTAGATAGATACCTACATCTACCGGCCGGGTCTGCCTAGATCCTGGACGTAAAAAGCAGCTACTACCAGCCTATCATTTCACAAGTGAAACCATAATCGAACCGAATAGGCAGGTATTTTTGCTCACAACATGGCGCCTAGCCGCCATGTCATTCATCGTGTGTCAGTACATCTTTAAAATACAATAACTTATTATCTATATTCCAATTAAACACTTACCTTATAAGTTATAACACACACAACACAACACAATCTAACAACAACGCAAAAGAATCACCACGACCTAACACTTGCAGAATGAGAAGACGTAATGCGGATGCCGTATACTGCGCCGGCACATCCAAGACAAAAAGGGTGTTGCCTGCTACGAAATGTTAATTACCAAAAATAAGGCCGAATCTTTTACGTCTCCACTATTTTTCCTGACATTGACTTACTACTTACGAAATTAATTATTATTAATAATCATCATGCATACATATCATTATGCATACATAATAGGACACTAGCGAATGCGCGCGACTTCGTCTACGTGGTTTGAGGTTTTTTGGTTCCCGCGGGAACACTTTAATTTACCGGGATAAAAAGTAGCCTATGTGCTATTCCAGACTATAATCTATCTCTGTGTCAAATTTCAGCAAGATCCGTTCACCTGTTGGGGCGTGATTGAGTAACAAACATCCATACACATCCATCCATCCATACATACATCCATTCAAACTTTCGCATTTATAATATTACTAGCTGATGCCCGCGGCTACGTCCGCATAAATTGAGGGTTTTTTTTTGTTTTCGCGGGAACTCCTTAATTTTCCGGATAAAAAGTAGCCTATGTGTTATTCCAGACTATAATTTATCTCTGTGCCAAATTTTATTGAGATCCGTTCAGCCGTTCGGGCGTGATTGAGTAACAAACATCCATCCATCCAAACTTTTGCATTTATAATATTACTAGCTGATGCCCGCGACTTCGTACGCGTGGATCGAGGTTTTGTTACAAGGTTTGAAACAATAAAACAATTTTTTATATTTATCTCTTGATTTAAGTGGTAAATAGGTTTGAAGAAATTTTTTTTTGCTACTTCCTTTAATTCTGGCGGCGTAAAATCTAATAACTCTTCTTCCGAACTATCCTTATTTAATTTTTATTTTGTCAATATTAATTATTAGGACTTACTCACAACAAATATGTAAAACGAACAGAATAGCTACTTAGTGATAATATACCGATTATGTGATACATAGGGCCTCCCATGTGTGGTATATATGTATTTTATAATATAATCACTACTAGCTGCAAACCTGACTTCACACGGTTATAGCCCAACGAAGTGAAGGGAGGAATGTTCAATTATTTTCCCTATACCTTGGGAGAAATACTGCATTTGCAACACCGAACACAAGTTTAACCTATAGCCTATAGGTAGTTTGTTTTGCATACTAATTCCAAGAAACGTGAATTTGGTTCAAAACACATATTTGAATCATAGTTTGAATTCAAGAATATTATTGTTTTAGACTCAAGAAATCTTTTCTTAAATATTTTTTCAAGATTTCAAAGCTACAACCAAGAAACGTGAATTTGGTTTAAAACGCTTATTTGTATCCTATGTTTGTATCATAGGTACTTAGTTTTCATACAAGAAAATTATTGTTTACATTCAAAACTGTTGTTCTTAAATATATTTTTCTTGATTTCCATTCAAAACCAAGAAACCTCAACTTATTCTGGCCCGGTTTCACGGTTTGCTTATCAAAGCAAATCTGTTGAATTTGTCTAACCAAGAAAAAGAGGTCTCAACTTTTGACTTGACTCAATGTTTGACTGCGGCCACCGAGTAGTTTGGTTGTGTGGTCTTTGACTGCGGCTGAAGAGGTACCGGTTCGAGTCTCGGGTCGGGCCACAATAAGTGTTGGGTTTTTCGGACTAGAAATTCACAGTAGGTACATACTAGCCCGGAGTTAGGAAGTTGGCGGTTTCACCCCCGTGCCTCGGAGAGCACGTTAAGCCGTCGGTCCCGGTTATTATCACTTACATGATAATAGTCGTTAAAGCCCGCCAACCCGCATTGGAGCAGCGTGGTGGGTCTAAGCTCTAATTCCCTCTCTACTATGAGAGTGGAGGCCAGTGCCTGAGCAGTGGGATGATAGTGGGCTTTAGTGGTAGAAGTATTCAAATCAATAGAGATCAATTTTTAATTGTCAAAGAAATTAATCTTCAATGAAGTTTTTTTTTGTAGGTTAAAACTAGGAAAACTCCTTAGACTTCACCCTCTCCTCTCACCCCCTCCAAGGTCCGGTCGACGGTCTTATTTATGGGTGGTATAAAAAGGAAATAACCGTACACCTACACTATCCGAGTCGGAGTGCCCCAGTTCCGAGCTCGCTTCGCTCGCCTAACATTATCCAGCCAGAGTTAGGTAGACCTAGGAGTATGGGTAAATTCCGAATTAAAATTTATTTTACTTATTATTCGAACTTTACCCAAAACGTTTGTGTAATACTAAGTAAACCCGTGTAAACCTAGGTTTACTACATCTTCTAGTATTACCCGTAAAATATAGG
Organism: Erebia epiphron; assembly: GCA_963932025.1. Classification (NCBI taxonomy): domain Eukaryota; kingdom Metazoa; phylum Arthropoda; class Insecta; order Lepidoptera; family Nymphalidae; genus Erebia; species Erebia epiphron. The sequence continues at coordinate 30,090,791 of OZ009946.1, forward strand.
TACATGAGTTTTTTAATGCAATTTTTTATCATTTTTGTTTGTCTGGACTTGTAAGCAAAAAAGTATTTTTTGTACAGTCAATAAATAAGTTATTCTTAGATAAAGAACTGTAGGTAATTCTTTATGAAAGAATAATGAAATATTTCAGTTAACACAGACATATAATTGATAATTGTTATCAATTACATAACAGATAACCATATTCACCGAAGAAGATATTTTCTTGACTTAAAATGTTGGTTCTTCATCAATTATATAAACGATATTCTTCAGTTAAGAGCCATTGTACTCACAGCAAAGCTGTTGAATTTGTCTAACCAAGAAAAAGAGGTCGCAATGGCAGACAGTTATAATTCTTAATTGAAGAACAGTAAGAATTCAAATCAATAGAGACCAATTTTTAATTGTCAAAGAAATCAATCTTCAATGAAGTAAATATTTTTTTACCTAAAATGTTTATTCTTAGCTGATGTTTGAATCCGTATTCTTAGGTGAAGAGACAATTTAGTTGTCATTTGAGAGCTATAAAAAATTTATATTCTTGTTATTAAATAATAGATTCTTAAAATATTTCTTTAACGTATTTTGAATCAAAAGTAAAGAAACTCTTGTCTAAACAATATTATTGTTGAAGTATGTATACATAAATTCTTAATGCAATTTTTTATCATTCTTGTCTGGACTTGTAAGCAAAAAAGTATTTTTTGTACAGTCATAAATAAGTTATTCTTAGATAAAGAACTTTAGGTAATTCTTCACGAAAGAATATTGAAGTATTCCAGTTAACACAGACATATAATTGATTGTAAAAGATAACCATATTCACCGAAGAAGATATTTTCTTGACTTAAAATGTTGGTTCTTCATCAATTTTAAAAACGATATTCTTCAGTTAAGAGCCATTGCACTCACAGCAAAGCTGTTGAATTTGTCTTGCCAAGAAAAAGAGATCTCAATGGCAGACAGTTATAATTCGTAATTGAAGAACAGTAAGTATTCAAATCAATATAGACAGATTTTTACTGTAAAATCAATCAATCTTCAATGAAAAAAAAAATTTCTTTACATAAAATCTATGTTCTTGGCTGATATTTAAATCCATATTCTTAGGTTAAGAAATTGAAGTATCTCTGAGAGCATTAATGAAACAATAATTTTCTTGTTTTTAAATAGTAGACTTTATTTAAAATGAGTATTTTACGTATTTTGAATCAAAAGTATAAAACTTTTGTCACAATAATATTATTGTTGAACGAATTTACACATTTTCTTAAACCAATAATTTCTTTTTATTCTTGGCCCTAATCTCTGAGCTTCTTAAGCTAAATTGTTTTATATTCAGAGTAAAAATTCTTAATTACTTGTTTCAAAATGCAAATGTTTTCTACTGTCAAGAGTAAATATCGTCTTGATCCAAAAAAATATTCTTGATGTAAATAAATAAATGAAGAATAATATTATATACCTAGAAGAATTCCATTTTAATTTATTCAAGATATTATTGTTACCTTGAGTAAAAATATGCTTGAGACTAAACAATATACTTGAGAATAATTTTATTCTTGAATGAAAACTTTGCCAGACCCCATTTTTTTCCGTGTGGATCTACCAATACATAAGATCTATAGATCTACCAATACAATACTATCTTCTAGGCAAGAGCGTTCCGATCTAGACCTCATCATTGCTTTGTAATGTCATGATTGTCATCAAGCGGAAACTTATTCTGAAAAAAAAGACGTACTAAATCGAATCTTGGGATACTTTACGATATTTTCGTATTGCGGCATCTGCTTAACCGACTGTGGTACTGAGATAGTTTACAATTTACATCCCGAAAACGGACATAGACTACGGGCTTTGTAGCGGGGGAATGTATCTTTTTGCACCTGTAATTTAGGCAAACTGCCTACACTTTCCAAACATGGGATGTGAAAAGAAATAAACACCATTATAATATTTACATATTTTTATTTTATTTTTACGCGGTGATAGACTAGTGGTTAAGATGTTCGTCCTCTGTTCAGGTCGAGGATTCGATCCTCGGTCACACTTTCTTATAATTCTGAGTTAGGTGTGTTTAAAGGAATTTAAAATATCATGAGGAAACCTGCATGTCTTCTTTCTTCGCGGAGGTGTGTGAAGTCTGCCAATCTGCACCTGGCCAGCGTGGTGGACTACGGCTCTTTCCGATAGAAAAATCGTGCTCAGAAGTAAGCCGGCAATGGGATGAAATGATGATTATAATGATCACTTTATTCTTCGCCTAAATTCTCAGCAACTTTATTCAATAGAGCATGTAACAAAATTGAATTCACTCGCGTCATTATTGTATGTAAAATTCTGTGAACAACGCGTGTAAATTTCATCACCCCAATTTGGCGTTTATAATAAATGTAGAAAGAATCATTTTCCTGTATTATTAGTATGCGGTTGTGTGCACGATGCGAGCTAACAAAGTTTTCCTCTCGTCTTTGGCGCTCCATCCAATTTATTATCACGTAATTGGATGTACAGGAAATTCTTAAAAATATGAGCGCTAAAATGAGAAGCGACCCGGGTCACCTGATTAGACGTTGTGGCCCCATTATTTCTAGAATCCGAAACAATGTAAAATAAACTTTAACGCTGGGCAAATACGTCTATTTTTACAATGGCACGCACTGATGGGCTGATAGGTCGCCTACACTAAAATATCAGTCTTCTTTAATACTTTTTATAATAATTATTTACCTTGTCTGATTTCTGTGATGATGCTGGCGGGAGGATATTTTTTTAAATCACGATTCACGATGTAATTTTTTTGATTTTACGTGATAAAAAGAAGCCGATGTGACTAATTCCACTGTATTAGTAGGTACATTATCTTACAGACAGAATTTTATAGTTGTATTATGAAAGAAACAACAAAATTTGTCCCGAGTGGGATTCGGACCTGTAACATCTTGTATACGACGCGGAATCTTATAGCTGCCGCCATTGATGTAGAATTTTAGTTACTCATTCTATTTCAATGGCTCAGAACTTAACGTAACTTTTCAATGTTCAAATAAAATACCAAATTGGTCAACTGTCTCTCTCCATCATACAATCACCATGCAAGAAGGAAAGAGACAGGGATTTTCCGTCACATTGGTACGATTTTTCCAGCACAGCGGCTTACTACCATCGCTTAAAGCAGTATGATCTTAATGTTGTTGAGGCTCGTCAGGCTCGTCGTTAGGGACGTCAAGGTACGCCATATAAAACTGATGTTTTAAAATAGTACTGCTTTAAGTGATGGTAATACGGCATCTTGTATACGACGCGGAATCTTATAGCTGCCGCCATTGATGTAGAATTTTAGTTACTCATTCTATTTCAATGGCTGCCGCACTCAGAACTTAACGTAACTTTTCAATGTTCAAATAAAATTCCAAATTGGTCATCTGTCTCTCTCCATCATACAATCACCATGCAAGAAGGAAAGAGACAGGGATTTTCCGTCACATTGGTACGATTTTTCCAGCACAGCGGCTTACTACCATCGCTTAAAGCAGTATGCATAGAGTAAAGTAATATAACCGATTTGAACATATTTTTTTTCATTGGTTAGAGGAAGCTCACAAGGTGGTCCCATAAAAAATTCTGACTCCAAATCCTCAATCCTGATGCTGTAGGTGTACCGTACTACATGAAATCATCAAAACTAGTGGGTTAGGAAATTTTGATGGTGAATTCATATAGTAGGTATCAATTCACGTGTATATGATACAACTCTGAGTCCCAAATCCTCAACCCTGATGCTGCAGGGCACAGAACTCCTTAAAAATTTATGGTGAATTCATATTGTAGGTGTCAAGCAACGACTTTATACCTACCTAAACCCAAGTCCCAACTCCTCAACTCTGATGCTGCAGGGTACTGGATTACTAGGTACACTAAAAAGTTAAAAATAAAAATTCTTTTCAAAAAACCGACTTCCAAAGCCACTGTAAAGTAAAAGATAATTTTGATTTCTACACACTATGTTGAAGTCGGGCGAGTCTGACGCGTCAACTTTGCCTTCCTTTGTTATACTCGCCCGACTTCAAAATAGTGTGTAGAAATCAAAATTATCTTTTACTTTACAGTGGCTTTGGTAGTCGGTTTTTTGAATAGAATTTTTTTAGTATTTATTTTATTTTCTTTGGATAACTCAATTTATTTAAAACATGTAGGACATACAGGTGTCTCTTAAGCTACGTCATGTTTCACTCTACCACCGGCTCGGAAAAATATTCTGCTGAGAAGAGCCGGCAAGAAACTCAGCAGTTGCTCTTTTTTTAAAAACAAGATATTACAATACCTAGGTAAGTATTTATGAATTAAATACAATGATGTAAGTAATTAATGGTGGTGGTGGTGGTGGTGGTGGTGTAATATACTATCCTGTGGGTGCTGGACCCAATGTCGATTGCTTCCTTACAACTTTGTCATCAAGAAACTCATCAATTGTATAATAGCCTCGACTCAACTAGTGTTCTTTTACGGCTTTTATAAATTAGTGTAACGGCTAATACAAAAGTCCTCTTGGAACCATACTATAAAAGCTAATACCTACTCGACCCCACAGAGAATTTCTGCACCTAGCGTAGACGACACATGCCGGTTTTTAGCCCAAATATCTATTTTATGGATACTTTGAAAAATGTCGAAGTTTCTTATATTATTGTAAACTTTCATCTTCTATTAACAACCTTGGAGATAAATAATTTCCAAGACTTCTGAAACACGCACTTCACTATCTAGACCGCAATAAATAATTAATTATTATCGGTTCGAAGTTGTACGAGCGCGAAGTTTACATTATTGCAACACAGTTGATAATAGATGGCGCTGTAAAAAGTTAAATCGCGCTAGTAGTTGACGCATCACAGATGGTATAAATACGAGGTACGTAGACACGATTCTCCTCTCCTAAAAATCCTCAATCATACATACTAATGTTTTGTATTTTTGAAACTCATGCCACGCATTTCACGTTTGGCAGAGTATTTTTAAATTGTTTAATCCACGTCTGCTAAGCTTTTATTAGGCTCAATTTACACCGCCGCGGAATGGAATGGAAGCGACTTTTTGCAACGAAATTGAACATAGCATAATGAACTTTGTGTCAATTATATAACATACTAGCTGATGCCCGCGACTTCGTACGCGTGGATCGAGGTTTTGTTGTTCCCGTAGGAACTCTTGAATTTTCCGGGATAAAAAGTAGCCTATGTGCTATTCCAGACTATAATCTATCTCTGTGCCAAATTTCAGCCAGATCCGTTCAGCTGTTGGGGCGTGATTGAGTAACAAACATCCATACATCCATACATCCATACATCCATACATCCATACATCCATACATCCATCCAAACTTTCGCATTTATAATATTTATTTGACAAACTAAATAGGAGCCAACAAAAGGTCGCGCGTCTTCCGGGGAATCCTCGCGCATTCTCGAGAAATCCCCTAGCTACTGTCGGCCCGTCTGTGGAATCCGCGGGAAGTGGCGCGAACTTGTAGTCGGTTGGGGTCCTTTTCACATCATTTTCTTCTTCTTCTGCCTCACAAATGAGCGATAAAAAAATAAGATCCAAGACAACTATTCTTGTCAAGTAAAAGATCTAGACTGAACGTCCCTCAAGGCGTTAGGCGCAGTCCCGCGAATTCGCTGGATTGCGAGAGAATACTCGAGCATTCCAGCGAATTCGCGCGCCTTCTCGCGTGATGTGGCGAAGTTGACGCTTCCATTCCATTCCATTCCGCGGCGGTGTAAATTGAGCCTTAATCTTGTATAATAACTTTTATTATAGTAGGTACTGCCATGCAACCGTAAGGATGCCAATTTCTTAAATTTTTTCACACGAAGGGACTCGCGTGATCCGAGTTTACATATTGATCGAATCGCCCTCTTTTGCAAAACAAAATTGTTTGTATAATATTATCAGCAGCTCTACCCCACAAAAGTGTACTTGTTATCTTTGTTTCGCGGAAGTGTAGATAGATGGATGGACGTTTATTAGGTACTCAATCACGTCAGAACGGCTGCACAGATCTGGGTGAAAACTGGCACAGAGACAAACTATAGTCTGGAATAATACATGGGCTACATTGTATCACGGAAAATTAAAGAGTTTCCACGGAAATCATGAAACCTCAATCGTCGCGGACGAAATTACGTACATCAGCTAGTAATAAAATGAATATTTCTCAAGGTTGTAATCTTTTGGCAGTATAATGAGTGAATATTACGTTTATACATATAACGCAAGGTTGTAATGTTTTGGTAATATAATGAATATTAACGAGTCATTTCGTTGTTTTCAGGTACGTCGCCGCGCGTTAAACGTATTCGCAAATGGTAATTGAAGTCGGGAGAGAATTATTGTTATAGGTAAAGCTTCTTACATCAACACAGAAGGATTAACTTTAAAAATCATTAGTAATGTAATAGTTACTAAGCAGCAGCAGTCATTTAGACACCTGCAGGGCGAACGCGTATCTTTTCAACCGACTTCAAAAAAAGGAGGAGGTTCTCAATTCGACTGTATTTTTTTTTTAAATGTTTGTTACCTCAGAACTTTTGACTGGGTGGACCAATTTGGATGATTCTTTTTTTTATTTGAAAGGGCATACTTCCCAAGTGGTCCCATATAAATTTTATAGAAATCGGTCGAGCGGTTTTTAAAATATCAACAATAAAATAAGTATTTTGTATAGCGTGCGCTTGTTGTTGTAAAGTTGGCGCGGGAGTTTGAAGTCGGTTGTTTTAAAAGAATTTTTTATATTAAATTATGCATCAATCATTGATACATCGTAATCACCTCTGATTGGTTAACAGTTAACACTCTTCCACTATTGGACGAAATCCATTGACGCAGCAAGAATACCATAAATTCAGCCAATCGGAGGTGGTTGCGATGTATCAATGATTGATGCAAAAGATACGCGGTCGCCCTGCTGTGTGTGTATTTGAGGGACGTGTGGCATAGAACTGCGACAAAACATATCAGTCGATTGTGATTGTTAAGCAACGTTGACCCAAGTTGGTAACTGGATGGGGGACCGAATTAGGAAGTCCGAATTTGACCTTTTCGTTTTCTCTTTCGAGGAAACGGATAACTAACAACTGATAATAATCGTTAGTAACCTGAGAGTTGAAATAGTACCCTCGGTCGAGTCGTATGCGGAAGGACCTAGGAACACACTGCATTACTATCCCAAGAAAACCCCTGCCATTATGTGATTAATGGAATGGGGTAATGACCCTCAGCAATGAGTAATACGTCGCAGAGAGAGATACACCTGTAAGTGTATTGACGACCTTCTCGACGCAGTGGTAAGCGCTGTGGTTTTATAACTAATTGGGAGTTCACACATTTGGTCTCCAGGAATTTGGATATATAATTTGTGAATTTTCTTTGGTCTGGTCTGCTGGAAGGCTTTGATCGTGGTTAATTAGACACTTTAGAATTCATATATCATACTAATATTATAAATGCGAAAGTGTGGTTGTTTGTCAGTTTGTCCTTCAATCACTCGACAACGGATCGACGTGATTTTTTGCATGGATATAATTAAGAACCTGGAGAGTGATATATCCCGGAGAATTAACGAATAAAAAAACTTAAATCACGCGGACGAAGTCGCGGGCATCAGCTAGTTGGGTATATATGAATTGCCTACGAATAATTATAAGTTAAGACGTCATGATTGTTACCAGTTTTATGGCCCAAATAAAAAAAAAAAAAAAAAAACCGGCCAAGTGCGAGTCGGACTCGCGCACCGAGGGTTCCGTACAAACCTGTAGGTATAGGTATAAGTAAAAGTTATAGGATTTTTATTCCACTTATCTATTTTAATTTCAATTAAATACCTCTACACGTTCATGCGGAAAGGGGTAGTAAGTTAAAAATTATTAATAAAAAATAAAAAAATACTTTTTAAACAACCGACTTCAAACTCCCGCGCCAACGTTACAACAACAAGCACACGCTATACAAAGTACTTATTTTATTGTTGATATTTTAAAAACCGCTCGACCGATTTCGATAAAATGTATATGGGACCACATGGGAAGTATGCTCTTTCAAATAAAAAAAGAATCATCCACATCGGTCTACCCAGTCAAAAGTTCTGAGGTAACAAACATAAAAAAAAATTAAAAAAAAATATTAAAAAAAATACAGTCGAATTGAGAACCTCCTCCTTTTTTTGAAGTCGGTTGAAAATATTTTTATTATATGATGTAACTAAAAATTTATTCTTTTCGCAATTTTTCCTTTATCTGTGCTATAAGACGTTGCTTTGTACCAAGTTTCAAGATTATGTGTTCACGGAAAGTACCCTTTAGGGTTTGATTCCCTTGCGAGTGCAAGAAAATCCGAAAGCAGCATTAACGGCTTTATCTTTTGATTGTGTTGGCTTTGAAGTTTGATTTTTTCACAACTCCAAGGGACAGTAGACCTGAGTATTTGATATGAATTTCAACTTGATACCTCCATGCGTTCCTGAGAAAAAGGGGTCTTGACACACAGACGGTCGGACAACGAAGTGATCCTATAAGGGTTCCGTTTTTTTCCTTTTGAGGTACGAAACCCTAAAAAAAGTGTATATTTGTGACATGTCTCTCAATTCCACGAACTAAACCACAGAAGTGACGAATCTCTACTTCAAACAACTTCGTTACAAGGCTAACGCCCGGTCAGGCCACGTGTTTACCCAAAAAAGGCATTGACTTCCATATCTTTGATCATCTCGGTTCAAGGATCAAGACTGTTTATTTCCACGCAACCTTAAATACACTAAATGCCAAGCCAATATAAGTTTTATATCCTGTTCCATAAAGCATGTTTAACAGTTACGCGACAGCACGTCGACTTCTTCGGAAATGCTTTAAAATTTTCGCGTAGGACGTTCACCTCTACTTGTTGTACGGAATTTTGATAATCGGAACTTACGTAAACATTTTTTTTGTTAGGATACGTTTCATGAACATTTTTATTGCTCTTTTTTGCCACAAGCACGAGTTTTATTAAACGATGAGAATATTTTTTCCCAAAAAACTAAAAAGCCATCTCAGCATCTCTATATTTTAATTTAAAAGGTTAGTAAATAATCCAGAAAGAGCCAAGTGGCGCAAGTATGAAAATTATTTTATTTTTATGCCTTTTGGTGTTGAAACCGGGGTCGTGGGGTGAAGATGCTGGATCCTTGTTTATGGATATGGATAGTCCACAGGTGAACGGAGGGCTGGCAATTACCTCGGCAAACATATAAGTTTGGTTATTCAGCGGGGTAACGCAGCCAGCGTCTGGGCACATTACCTCACTGCAGCGGCTTAGATGATATTTTTAATATTTTGTTTTTAATTTAGTTTTAATGTAAGTATTTCTTAATTTTAATTTGAAAAATATTGTTCTGTATCTTCAATAAAATATGTGGTTCAAAGATTGTTCTGTATTTGTTCAAATGTCTATCAACGCTTGTTCAACGTTTGTTAAACGCTTAATTCAACGCTTGTCCAGTGATTTTTCAATGTTTGTTCATACGCTCTTAAAACATTTTTTCGACGATTGTTCAAGGTTTGTTCAAGGTTTGTTCAACGTTTGTTCAACGCTTGTTCAACTTTCGTTTAACAAGCGTTGAAGTGAAGCCTCTTTAGGATCGTTGTGATTTGAAAATTCAATGAAACGAGAAAGCGACACTAAAAACAGACAAACATATTCATATTCAGGATGTAGCCTGCGAGAGAATGAGATAGAATAAAAGTTATATTTGTCTCATTCTCTCGTAGGCTACTTTTATGAAATTTCACTTCTGCCGTGTGTGAATTGCACACACGCACTTTTTTCAGTACCTAGTTAATAAACTGATAAACTCTAACAAAAAAAGATGAAAACAGTCTCATATTTTGTCCTCGAAAATAAAAGCAATAATTAGATTAATGAGAACAATGAGCACAATATTATCAGCTGTGGGACACATTGAGTATGTAATAACGTAGATAAAGGCTATCCCTCAAATAGGGGGGCGCGAGGGAGCTGACCTCCAATAATTATGTATGAAGATCGCGGACTGAGTGCATAGCCTTCCTTCAAACAAATGAACATAATTAAAAAATTCAAAAACACGACTGCCCTGCCATATGGCATTTTTAGGGTTCCGTACCTCAAAAGGAAAAAACGGAACCCTTATAGGATCACTTTGTTTTCCGTCCGTCTGTGTGTCAACACCCTTTTTCTCACGAAGCTTTTCAAGCTGAAATTCATATCAAATACTCAGGTCAGCGGTCCCTTGGAGCTGTGAAAAAATGAAGCTTCTAAGCCAACGCAATCAAAAGATACAGCCGTTTATGCTGCAAATTTTCGAATTTTCTTGCACTCGCAAGGGAATCAAAACCTACAGGATACTTCCCGTGAACTCAGAATCTTGAAATTTGGTACGAAGCAATGCCATAAAGCACAGATATAGGATTGCGAAAAGCATAATTTTTTTTGTTACATCATATAATCATTTTTTTTTAATAATTTTAAACCAAGTTTAAAGTTTTGATTCCCCTACGAGTGTCGAAAATTTGCAGCATAAACGGCTGTAGGTATCTTTTGATTGTGTAACCAACCTGACGGGGTCCCTAAGCATCTACACCTCTCTCTACTTATAAAATTCAATATTTCTTTAAAATGGCACGTGATACATCTAGCAGTAAGACCCTCACAACATTGCTGTGTCCATAACAAACCAAGATCTTTTAGAGTTTCGGAAGCCTCGAATTCAATCAACCCAACGACTAAGTTATATACAGATTTTAGATGTAATTCAGTTAACTTAAAACAGGCATTAAGTAACGTGATCGCGAAGAGATAAATCTCTTCGGGATATTTACGAACTAACCCAAGTGGTAGCACCTTCCTTTTATAACCTTTTATAAAGAAAAGGAAGATGCTTTGTATGGCATCATTTATATTTCTAAAAAATAAATGATGGCTGGCTGGCTCCTCCCCGCCACCAACGGTAGGCTTCTTCCCTCCTTCGGTACCCCAAGAGGCACATTAATACATGGACTAATACATCTCTAAGAATACCAAAAGTCAACAGCCCCCCCCCCTTTAACCACTTGGTCATCAATCGCGAAGGCCAGCGCAACGTATGAACGAGCATACTTTAGAGTGGTGCGTTCCACTTATGTCAGCGTATAGCTGGATAATTGCATTTTTAGAGTGGTGCACTCCCACATATACCTGTAATAGGTTTCAAGCATACACCGGACGCACTGCAGGGTCGTTCGTCGCAACGTAACAGAGCCACAGGCGTGATGCACCCTTCAGTAATAGTATGTTATACCAAATACAGCGCGGAACCACCATGGGTGATAGAATGGCGTTTGTGCGTAACATGGTTTTTAGCCAATGTGCCGCAGCATAGGTCGTGAAGCTATGCTTTTACAAGTAACATGGGTTGTGAATCCATGAAACTCTGAAGTGTCGAGGCTGAACAAGCGTAGTGCAAAACGTAGTAAGATATCAGGCGCAACGTACGCATAATCCAACCATCGGCAATAATAAACAGAGTCCTTCCAACCATGGTCAGTTATCGTTCGAGTATTGCGAACGACGTACGTAATTTAGATAAGAAGATCGCAAGGTAAAGTCAGACGTTTTGTGGAACGTAGAAGTATACTCGAACTGCACTGCGCTCAGAAAGCAAGCTCACTGATTCAACAACAAACCAATCCCATCTGAACGTCCAACCACGTAGACATCCAGACAGAACCAGCCGTGCTGAGGCATCGCTGAAGCGAGACACCGTTACGCCCCACAGCCTGACCCGACCTGCGATAATAATTGTTTTAGTAATATACGTGTAAATATGTTGTAGTTATGATATGTATATAAATCCACCAGAGGCAGATAAGATTTCGTCGGATGCTCTCAAGCTAGGTCCGCTAAGGGTCCTCACATTAGACAGCATCCAACAACACAGTGCGTTCAAACGATCTATTGCAAATATACCTGCTCAATATATTAATTTTATGTATCGCCCCACGCGCACAACAACAACGTTGCGATTGCGACTGCTTGATTCCTCCTACACCACCGCCATACCCACCCTTGGCGAGCGGTCGGAACGACGGGAAACTTCTCCGTAAGCTTGTAATCGCGTGATCATATACACCCATACTATACTACCATTCTATTATCGTTTTAATATTACTTTACTATTATTTTATTATTATAATATAATATAATTTTTTTTTTTTTTTTTTTAAATAATTACCTATTTTCCACTGAATAGTAAGATACGTATAGTTACAATTGCGTTGGCTTAGAAGCTTGATTTTTTCACAGCTTCAAGGGCCGGCCACCACATCGTAGACGGCCTACCACGTCACAGTTTGTACGGAACCCTCGATGCGCGAGTTCGACTCGCACTTGGCCGGTTTTTTTTTTTTAAATTAAATCCAATGTCACTCGGGAGGATGTAAGGATTCTAACGACACCATACATCCTAATCTTTTCAGGCATTTAGAAGTTACGGTGGAATATCGTTAGTTACATATGGACTCTGAAAGCATTTCACTGACCAAAGTCGGTAACTGAATTAGGTAAAAATCATAAATCATTTACTTTGCAAATAAATGATTTTTTGTTATTGTCAATGGACTTAGATAGTTAAGTATCTAAGTTTCGGACTATGAGTTTATTAAAAGCGGTTGTTGACTCCTCGACGTGTAGCTTGAAGATTCTTTTGTTCTCGTTTTTGCCTTATTTTGGTCGAATAATTGTTTTAGCAATCCGGTAACGTAACTTCTGATTATTGTTGAGTGGTTTATGACATTATGCTGAGTTCAGATAAAACGAATTGTAACGATCAATTGTTACTGATAATTGATAGAGAGCATTCGGTTTAATGGGAACGCTTTTGAAACTGGCACTGTGCCATTTCGAAGTTAGTTCCATAATATTCTACTGAAATAGGTAAATCACATGAAATATATTTTCAGCATATTTTATAATTTTGTCAATGAAATATTTAAGTGTATCGAGAATTTATTTCAGTTAAAATTTTATATAGAAAATATTTTCCTAGTATAACTACAATACTTATTTACAAGGATTAATTTTAAGATTTTAGTTTTTAATTTAGATTTTATTTCATTTTATTCACATATTATTATTAATTTTATTTAAGTCTTAGTAGCAAAATAATATGATTAACAATAATAGAATATCTAAAATTGTTTAAAACATTGTCGTACTTATATAATACAATATAGATAGATAGATAAATACTTCATTGCACACATGAAAGAAGAATACATACTACAGTTAACTATAATTAGGTATGCAAAGGCGGCCTTATTGCTTACTGAGTAATCTCTACCAGGCAATATAGTATATTTTACTTCCACTTATATCCAGCTATAAGTGATAATTATTATATTTTCTTGGATTTTTGACTGTATGCATTTTCATTTCTGTAGCAAAATTTTACAAAGGGAGTTTGTCCCACGTTTGTCTGTCAGTGTCATATTTCAGTTTAATCTATTTTCTATAGCGATATCTCTGACTGTCACTATCAATCTCTTGCTTGCAATTGAACTCGAAATTATCGAGTTTTCCTTAGAAGCAAGCTTCAAATTGGATGGTTAAGTACTATCAATTTATGCAGTTTTGTGGGTGTGCTAGTGCAATTAATAGAAACGGGCGTGATTTAAGGACAACAGGACAATATTACCTAAGTGCGATTACGGCAAAAAACCAAAGATGTCCTTCCCCTTTTCACATGACTTTTCTTTCAGTAGCATTATAATATAATAAAATATTATTATTATATTATATTCTGATAGGAAGAACCCAGGCTTTATATTTTGCAAAATATGTGCTAGTTTCAATTGAGTTCGGTTGCATTATAATTCCTATTTGATGTTCATTAAGGTAACAAAAGCGCTCGCTATCGGTTAATTTTCCCACGTTTAAATTAAAAGCATACTGCGCTGTACATTATCATAATCATTTGCAACCATGTATAATATCGCATCTAATACCAATTCGAATAGGCAATAGACACACACATTCCATTAGGCACGTACAAACCCAAGTAAATTACGTAGTTACCTAGCTCACATATGTGGTCCTACCATTACAATATTACATGAGTTCTGAATGCTGATTGGCAGATGATTAGGTACGTTATATTGATTCAAAATTGGAACATAATTGAATTCGAAATTTAAATTTACAACTCGTTAGCCGTAATTGCTCTCACGGAATCAAGATTTATCTAACGCTTGTAACGTATCTTTGATCGAAGGCCATTCGCTGTGATCATCAGAGTTGTTATCGGTATGAATGCTTAACACACTCTCTTTGCGTCGTATTTCTCATAACTGAGGGTCGTGACCCCTTTCCATTAATCACATAATGGTAGGAGTTTTCTTGGGATAGTAATGCGGTGGGTTCGATTACCGACTAAAAGTATTTTAGCAGACTATGTATGTATGTAAGTATGTAGGTATGTATGTATGTTTGTTGGTATTTATGTATATTCCACCGTAGCGCCTAAACTACTAAGCCGATTTTGATAAATGAGGCGTCAATCGATTCCTTAATATGGTCCGGGTAACATAGGCTTTTAAATGAAGAAAATCGATATGACGGATGTTACCTCCAAAAAAGTGAGGGTCTCTGAAATTTCTCCATAGTCGGGTTACAAGTTTTAACACTTTTTTTTATTTCACAACAAGTCAGCCCTTGATTGCAATCTCACCTGATGGTAAGTGATACCTACTTACTGCTTGTTTGTGCAATGTGTTTGGGTTAGATCTGTTGATTTAGTAGTTTCGGTCAACTAAACAAGCAATCCGCCATTAATGATAGGGATTGATGGAAAAACGTAATTCATCTGTCTATTAACGAAATAAAAAGTCCACATGAGACTTCAGAGCACAAAGTAACCTTAACCATGACTATTCCATACATTACTATCTACCGAAATACTTTTACATCCAACTTTACCTAAAACTTTTTCCGATAAAGTGAAATTCCAATAATACTTCTAGTTACAAAAGAACAAGTTGTTTGTTGACCCTTAGGCATTGTTTACATTAGGCGAGTTACTTGATAGTGTCTCATTCATAATGAAATCCTAAACACATTCACAAGTCTTATATATCCATACTAATATTATAAATGCGAAATTGTGTCTGTCTGTCTGTTTCACTTTCACGGCCCATATATTAAACCGATTTCAATGAAATTTAGTACAGCGATAGGTTGTATCCCGGGGAAGGACGTACAGGCTACTTTTAAGAGTTCCCGCGGGAATCGAAAAATCTTGGTCCACGCGGACGAAGTCGCGGGAATCATCTAGTAAAACAATAAAGATGAGTTCTTTCACTGTAAATACTAATAGGTTTTAGTTAACTGCGAGCAAAATATAGGCACGTAGCCAAATTCTTTCTTTCTAAATACAAAAATTGTGTTGTGGTTATGAAAGGCATTCGATTCCGATTGATATCCAATCCGATCCTAAAATCCCACTGGAAATTAGAAAACGACTGTTTAGTAGTTAAACGAGTTTAAGGAAACACTCAATATACTAATATTATAATTGCGAAAGTTTGGATGCATGAATTGATGGATGGATGGATGTATGGATGGATGTTTGTTACTCAATCACGCCAGAACGGCTGAACGGATCTGGGTGAAATTTGGCACAAAGATAGATTATAGTCTGGAATAACAGATAGATAAATTTTTATCCCGGAAAATTAAAGAGTTCCCGCGAGAACCGAAAAACCTCAATCCACGCGGACGAAGTCGCGGACATTAGCTAGTTTACAAATAATATGTTACCATTTAAACGAGTATTACATAAATAAAAATTGAGCATTCCTTAATTATCCAGTCGCCTCAATATTGTTAGCTCACGTTTAGTCGCTTGATCCAGTAGGTACATAATGCAAAGTAGACTCGTGAGGTGTAAACAAGGCTTTATGCTCTATGAGTCCCAGAACACGAATAGACAACTCCCTGACATAGACAGCAGTTTACCAAAGTCGCCTCTTTGTAGGAAAATCACGTAAGGGACGCATAAGTTCATAGTTCTTATCTGATCCCTTTTAACAGCTTCAATCAAATATATCACTACTAGCGAATGCCCGCGACTTCGTCTGCGTGGTTTGAGGTTTTTTTTGTTCCCACGGGAACTCCTTAATGTTCCGGGATAAAAAGTAAGCCTATGTGCTATTCCAGACTATAATCTATCTCTGTGCCAAAATTCAGCCAGATAAGTTCAGCCGTTGGGGCGTGATTGAGTAACAAACAACCATACATCCATACATCCATCCATACATCCATCCAAACTTTCGCATTTTTAATTTAATTAGTAAGATTATCTTTTGCCTGCGACTTTGTTCGTGTTGATTTAAGATTTTTGAAGTGAAATTAGGTTTATATTTAGAAGTAATGTGTTACCATGACTGACACCTCGCGTTGTTACAAAGTCAAAAGGTTTTAAATATAAATATAGTACATTCGTAATTGAACTTTAATCCCTTAATTTAAGTTTAATATTTTAATTATTTTAAAAGTGCTGTATTGTTATTTTAAATATTCGTATTCACTTCTATCGGCAGTCCCTGGCCTGCCAAGACTGGCAATTTTTTTTTTTTTTAAGACTAAGTTTGTATAAAGTATATAGACAAATTTCGTGCTCAGTGGCCCATAGAAGCATAGAATAGAGTGTCATGGAAAAATCGGAGGGAGGCCTTTGCCCAGTCGTGGGACAGCATAGGCTAGATGAGATTTAGATTTGTTTAGACTAAGTTAGTACTTCAAGTTAGTACTTTGCGAAATGTCCATGTGGCAGTAGGCTAGGGTGGTGGTATAAAACTTGTACTCTTAATTGGTTTCTGCACCGCATCTTACCGGAACACTACATTGCTTGGCCCGGCGATACGTCTTTTTTTATCCACTACAAGTTAACCCTTGACTGCGATCGCACATGATGGTAAGTGATGATAAAGTCTTAGATGATAGCAGGCTAACCTGTTAGGGCTTATGTTAAGCCCATATTATTAGTCGGTTTCTACATCGTACTGAAACGCTAAATCGCTTGGCGGTACGTCTTTGCCGGTAGGGTGGTAACTAGCCACGGCCGAAGCCTCCCACCAGGCGCACACGGTGCTATTCTGAACGAGTTAAAGAAACTAACCATTCCCGAAGGACCACTAGACAATCTATTATTTTGTTGCAGTCTATATATAATAGCTAGGTAATTAGGTATATAATTAAAAGTATCGACACCATAAAACCTAAGTTTTGAAGTCACGAAGCCAACAAAAAATAAAGTTATACTAAACTTAAATTAGAGCCCAAGCATATAATTTGGAAACCATGGAAGTGAAAACAACACCATCAAAAAGGCATCGCGTGACATTTTACCTCAATTATTATCACAATTTAGGCGTTTTTACACCATGACCATACCCGTGTCTATGGGGAATGAACATAAAAGCTTTAATTACTAACTTTACCTTTTACGACCTTGAAACCTTTTTGTTTTCGTTCTTTTAAACAATGCTTCCTAATAATTTAATTCGGGTGCGCGTCACGCGTCGCTTTCTTCCACAGACCATACAACTCGGTGCTTTCTTCTGTATTTTTCCGACCGACTTCGTTAAAATTTTTAGTGACTTTGGAAGTCGGTTTTTTTAAATAATTTCAGTACTTAACAGTAGGTATCTTCACATTATATATCACTGATTGTAAATAAATTCACAATCAGCATATTTTTAAGTCTTTTTCTCCACCCAAGCCCAGTCTGAGAAACGTTTTCATGTTAGCTTAGTCATAATGCGGTACCTAAATAACCTCTAGAGTTAATTTTTTTTAAACTGCATCAAAGCCAAATCTAAATCTAACATTCTAAACACAAAAGTAAAAAAAAACGCCATAACATTTATTAGGTTTGCAAATCTAAAATCGATTACACGTGTCGCGTAGAAGAAGACGATAAAAATCGAATAAAATTAATCGATTCGCGCATCGACTCCACGTGCCAGTCTATTGCGTAACGCTCGCATAACGAATTGTATAATGTTATAATGACGAAGAAAATACCAGCTGACATTGGCATTACTTTGTTGTGGAGAAAGTAGCCTACATTTGAGGCCAAATAAAAGTCAACTTTAATATGAAGTGCATAAGGTTTAATTTACGTTGATAGAAAAGTTCGCGTCACAGTATACGATTTTTATGCGTTGTAAACAGTCCTATTTTTTACGTACATAATAGAATACTGGATAATGTAAGGCAGTTAGGACGAAAACATATTAGAGACAAAGAAAATTGTTTGGCTGGCAAAAAGACCCACGCACTTTTAGGGTGAAAACACACTACGGACAGGACAGGACAAAACGTCAATATAAAACGTTAGAGCCGCGTCAGAGGACACACGTTTCGTTTGTGCGCTTGTCCGTGCAGTTCCATAATCCATGCGCGCGCGAACTCTAAGAGATTCTTAGTTGTGATATAATAGAAAATCCTAATCCTAACTAATGTTATAAAAACGAATGTTTGTAAATTTCTCTTTCAACCGATTTATATGGGTACAGACATAAGTTGCGTCCCGGGGAAGGAAAGACTTTCTATCCCGGAAAATAAAGGACTTCCTGCGGGAATAAACGAAAACTTACACGACACGGAAAATACCGCGAGCATGATTTTGTAATTCAATTCTCAATTTACTTATTCCATGAAGACATACAAATGTCTCTTATGTCAAGTTTTTACTCTACCACAGGTGCGGTAAATAGATTCTACTGAGAATAACCGGCTGGAAACTCAGAAGTTGCCCTTTTTAAAAAGCAAAATATTATTATATTGTAACTTATTATAATATCTTGTGGGGCGCTGTACCTCAAGTCGATTGCTTGCATACAACTTTGTCACTAAGAAATTCGTAAGAAATTCAATAAACTATTATCTAACTAGCTGATGCCCGCGACTACGTCCGCGTGGATTGAGGATTTTTGGTTCCCGCGGAAACTCCTTAGTTTTCCGGGATAAAAAGTAACCTATGTGTTATTCCAGACTATAATCTATCTCTGTGCCAAATTTCATCCAGATCCGTTCAGCCGTTCGGGCGTGATTGAGTAACAAACATTCATACATCCATACATCCATCCAAACTTTCGCATTTATAATATTTATTTGAAGAAAGCTGTTTCCCTCTGCAACTCTACTTTTCCCAACATAAACGTCCAGTAGAACAAAGTAGCGAAAAATTCAATCTAGAAATTTATTGTAGGGCGTTGAGCATAATGCCTGGAGTGTTATATAAATATTTGCTGCCATCTTTATCCGGGATGAAGCGGTCACGGCCCAGTTTGCTTAGTGCTTAACACCTAAGTATCCGCATTACGACAATAATTTTGGATGATGAGCTAATGTTATAACCGTTTACAAATATGTACACACTCATAAAATTATTACTTACTATATTACTGCCTCGTTGGTGTGGTTAGCGTGTTCGACTGCCGACGAGGTCCCGGATTCGAGTCCCGGGTCGGGCCATAACAAGTATCGGGTTTCTGACCAGAAATTCTCAGTACTAGCCCGGAGTTAGGAAGTTGGTGGTGTTTCACCCCCGTGCCTCGGAGAGCACGATAAGCCGTTGGTCCCGGATATTTTCACTAACATGATAATACTCGTCAAAGCCCGCCAACACGCATTGGAGCAGCGTGGTGGGACTAAGCTCTAACTCCCTCTCTCCTATGAGAGTGGAGGCCTGTCCAGCAGTGGGACGTTAATGGGCTGTAGTGGTAGTGGATACAAACCTACAGTTACTACTAGTACTATCTCTACAGTTCGTCGTCGTCGTCTCAACCTATAGACGTCCACAGCTGGACGAAGGTCTCCTGCATGGATCACCACAGAGCACGGTCTTGTGCCGCTTGTTTCCAGCGGCTCCCGGCTGCACGCTTGAGATCGTCCGTCCACCTAGTAGGAGGTCGTCCAACGCTGCGCTTCCCGGGGCGAGGCCGCCATTCGAGCACTTTGGGACCCCAACGCCTATGGGTTCCACGAACTATGTGCCCCGCCCATTGTCACTTGAGCTTGGCGACTCTTCGAGCTATGTCTATACAGTTACTCCTGTCTGTGTCGTCATCACCCACCTTACGCCATCACAATCTCTGGGGAGGCTCTTGTTTGACAACCTTGTTCCGTTAACCTTGACATGCCTAGCTGCTTAAAATTGTATGACCACAGAGCTACACAGCGTTTAGAAGTGGCATTTTCCTTTCATTTTTATAATCCATAGAATCATATAAAACTAGATGTCTGCGACTTCATCCGCTTTGTTTCAATTTTTCCTATTCCCTCGGGATCTCCTTAATGGTCCGGGATAAAAACTAGCCCATTTCATTTTTCGGGATACAACCTATATCTGTAGCAAATTTCATCAAATTTGTATTAAAATGATAAGCTGTTGTGTAGCAGACAGACAGACACAATTATAGCATAATTTATAGTATTAGTATCTTTGGTCAATATTTGGCTAAGACATAATATATTCTTCTTCTATTATCTTATTGGCTTCTTGTTGTATAGGTAAGTCACTTATTTAATGTTACTGTCTTTACTCACAAATTACAACAATCATCATTACCGTAAACTAAGTGCTACTATCCATCACTGTCTCAGTGTATTAAGTCACTCGCTCACGCAACTTGTCAGCGTCTGTGGCGATCTAATAACTTGCGTGTACAACTCAGTTATCTCAAATGAGATAATTACACTAACCCATCCTAAGTGTACAGTCGCGGTCTGAATATTTTTTCAGGTTATTTTAATGTAAATTATAATTAATTGGATTTTTTGTAACACTGCAGTAAAGTCCAAAATATCTCATCAAGGTATTTATTTCGCAACAAAAGTTTTCAAGCATGGATTTTAACAAAAAAATATACTAAGCGCTACTATCCATCACTGTCTCAGTGTGTGAAGTCACTCGTACACGCAACTTGTCAGCGTCTGTGGTGATCTAGTAACATGCTTGTACAACTCAGTTATCTCAAATGAGGTAATTACGTACACTAACCCTGAATGTACAGTCGCGGTCTGAAAATGTTTTCAGGAATCATACTAATATTATAAATAATAAAGTGTGTTGGTTTTTTGGTTTGTCCTTCAATCATGCCGCAACGGAGCAACGGTTCCACGTGATTTTTTGCATGTGTATAGTTGACGACCTGGAGAGTGACATAGGCTAAAAAAATCTCGGAAAATTGAAGAGTTCCCGTGGGAATTAAAAAGCCCTTATTCCACGCGCTCAGCTAGTTTTTAATATAAATTAGAATTAATTAGATTTTTTGTTACACTGCAGTAAAGTCCAAAATGTCTCATTAAGGTATTTATTTCGCAACAAAGGGTTTCAGTCATGGATTTTAACAAAAACAGTATTATCATATCGACCTTCAAACACAGATGAGTGCCATGTGCATGCATGCATGTTTTTTTGTACCCAGACCTATTATATACCACTTAATAACAATTTCACCTTACTCACCTTCGAGGGAAGCTAGAAGAAATTCCTATTTGAGAGATGAGCGGGCAAAGGTTTAACTTTGTCCACTTATTTCTGTGTCAGTTATATGACATATTTTGTAAAAACAGAATGAACATAAAAATAAAATAAAATAAACCTTACGGACGTACTAAACGTTTTCAGTCATCGACTGTACATTAGCTTTGGTCTTTGAATAATGAAGTCTTCCTAGCTCTCCATGGAACTAATCCTGTTGACATTTGAATTTACACTACTGAGTCAAAATGTAAATCAGAAACTATGATAAATATCTTAGTAATACATACAGATCACGGAACTTCTTTGTGTGATCTGTGGTACTATACTATTGAACTAGATGATACCCGTGAGTATGTCCGCGTGGATTTAGGTTTAAGAAAAATCCCGCGAGAATTCCTTGAGTTTTCAGGATAAATGTAGCCTATGGTTTTCCACGGGATGTTTTTTATTTGTTAACTTGATTAGTCGGATTCTGCCGATATAGCACCATATGCTTAGAACAGCAAAATTTCTGCCTGAAATTGTGGAACACGTTCTTTGGAACAGGAAGTTGTAAGCCTGCATTTGTCTCGGCGGCGCCGCAATTCATAAGTTTTAACATAAATACAATGACTAGCGAGATTACGTCATTGTTGAATAATTTTGTGAGGAGAGTAAGACCTGTAGACTTAGCATGCGCACAACGAGATATCTCGTGACGAGATAGAGCGAGAGATGTTGTCGTTGCCGGCAAGTTTTTCGTTTACCCTAACATGCACAAAATGCGTTATATTACAAGAAAAAAGGCATGTAAGGTTTCGTAGAGAAAAATACCACAGACTAGAAGTATTACTTTTATATCCCTATTTTTGAGGTAACGAGACAAGTAACCATGTTAGCTTCAGTAGACAAATAGAGATAACGGGTAGACATAATTTTCTACTGAGAAAGACGCATTTGACGACTTTGTGAGAATATTTTGACGAAAATTACTAGGGACCGGACAAAACAGAACGTCCGGAGCGGAAAACTTGCCTCGACATAGGTATGCTGAGAAGTTTCTACATTATGGAAATTATCAATTTACATATTGCCCTTGCCAGGAACTATCCCGGGACCTTGTATGTACTGCGGATGTAAGACCACAGTGATCACCACTCCACCGTCCGGGGTCGTCACCTCTGAATCAGCGTTGGGGCACCTGGTACCTCAGATGTGCGCCATATTAGTGTTTTCGTGTCTGAGAAGCCCGGAGTCCAAACACAAACTGAGTGGCTTACCTGTTTGTTGCACTTATAATACAATGCTGGTTTTGCATGTATGTGTTTAGATTAAGTTAATTTTATGTGCAAAAGTGCTCAAATAAAGATTTTTATTTATTTCTTTCTTTCACCAAATCGTCTTCTTTACAATCCGGGGCCGTCAGAAGTCGTTGTTAAAAACTTTGAAAGCAAATACTTAAATGGGGGAAAAAAAAGTGTGTAAAGAACTTGGCAAAAAAAAAATGTTCTATCTGATTATTTAACACACATTCATAGCCATAAATTAAAATAAATTAGCCCATAAACATTAAAACTAATCGCCATTAAAAGGGATTATCGAATTATTTAAAGGGAAACCAAATGAACCGTAAGAGCGAACTTCCGTAGCTGCCTAACTCGGTAATCTGTACCGAAAAGCAAATTAAATTCAACGGAGCACAAGTTTTGGAAACTCTTTATCTGTCGAAACAAACGCAACTTAAATTAACTGCTGTACACAAAGGAGGCGGGGGTAAAGGCTTGGGTAAACAGGAAGCGGTCAAAGCCTTGTTACATTCCAAGCCTTTTGAAAGCCTTGTATAGCCTTTTCGGGGAATCTGGGATACATATACCGGGCAGGCACTGCCATTTTTTGATGCGTTTGATGTGCACTTCAATAGGGAGCAGCATAAACTATCGCGACAAAAAGAAAAGTGTTTCCCACACGACCCTGATGACTCGCACCAGAGTTATTAATTATTGTGTCCGTAGTGTGTTTCGCCCTTGAACTGTCCTTCCCCAAATGGGCCTATTTAAATCAGATAATGAGCAGAGGCCCGAGAAGCCCCAGAGGTCTGTACGCTGACTCTGAGTTTTTACATTGCAAATTCGATCGAAGTAGTGAGCGTTCACTCTCATTAGCGTTAAAGTAAAATGAACCTCAACTGCATTGGTTTAGAGCTCATTTCATCATTTCGTGTATTTATTCACAGCCAGCGCTCCAAACGCTGAATTTGTGACTTTAAAGCAAGAGCTTTTGGGTCCATTTTACTTTGACGCTGATGTGGGTGAACGCGCACTACGTCAACCGAATTTGCAATGTAAAAACTCAGAGTAAACGTACTGAGAAAATCTTAACCATACTATTGTTACTCAAACTGTTTAAAACTTAAACAGTTCGAATTATTACGGTTGACAAACGTCTACGATTTCGTATTTCTTACTCAATCATGGGGCAGGTATCTAAAGCCTTTTTACGTGATCATGCTCCTGAAGACGCGTTTCGCTCCCGTCACGTTTTGTGTTTTTCCAAACCTTTGCCCTAAAGGAGGTGGTAATAAATTTTCAGTTGTTCTTAGATAAGGCTCAAGTCTTAACGCAAGTTCGCGTTCAAGTTGGCTCAGAGTTTAGGTATAGCTATAGGTACTTAGAAGATATGCAGCGGTGATAGCCTAGAGGTTAAGACTGACTCTTATTCGTGGAGTCCGGGGTTTGATTCCCACGCACCGCTAACTTTTCTAAGTTCGCTAAATTGCTTTGCGGTACGTCTTTGCCGGTAGCGTATCTAGCTACGACCGAAACCTCCCACCAGACCCGACCAGAGAAAATTCAGCAATTATTAATTCCCAAATTGACCCTGTGGAGGATCGAACCCGGGACCTCCCACGTTAAAACAAACAGCGCTCAACACTGCGCCAGGGAGGTCGTCAAACTTTCTTGACTGAAACACGCGTAGGTAGATTTTATTTGCCCGACCCGGGACTCAAAGCAAGCACTTTATGGTCTGGAGCTGAACAAGCTAGCCACTAAACCTCAGGTGGTTGAGTAAAGTGTATTCATCATCAGAGTGCAGTTTTATGTCTTTCTGTTTATTAGCTGAGACACTCCACTTTTTACTGGCGGAAGCGACGGACTGGAGAGACTGCAAAGTACTTATTTTGACTGTTTTCTCCATCGATATATATGTAGGTACTAGATGGGCCCTTTTATAGAAAAAAGTTGGGCGACCGACTATGAGAACGCGTTCCTATCCTGTCTTTGTCCCCATCGTAGCGCTGTCACGGTCGCTCGTCGTGTAGATAATTTTTTATTCTTAGGTTAACATCTAAAGTCTTATTAGTTTGGCACTGTACAATTTTTATTTTAAGGTAATTGTTTCAAGTCACAATTATACATTTCCAAAAAAACGTTATTTAATCTTCATATTTGATATTTTTATCCATTGCGCAATCATTTATTTTTACTAACTGGCCTTACGGCTTCTATGGCTATGGCCTATATTATCTATGACGGAGTCATACGTTTTCAAGCTTTCATTCAAATGTTGCAAGCAAGTTCCCGCTTTTCAGTCTAGATGACGTTGATGGCGTTGCTAAAAATACGCCCACATTCTTTGTTTGACAAGGCCCGTCTATGTAAATTGAGGTCGTTGGTTTTCTCTTTATCTCTCGTTAATTTCAACTAGCTATTCGTCTCTATATAACTGGTGTATCGTGTGAGACAGAGAGAGACATAAAAAAAGACGTGTGGCACTCGGAGACTGCCGCGGTAAAGCTATTGCATAGCATTTTTTATCAACTTGCTATGTCTAATCAAAAAACCTTTTTGATGCCCCTTGGACACCCGAACTATTGAAAACATAATTCTTTAAAATTATTTCGCCTTTATATTTTCAACAACTTGAAGTCAACAACACAAGTAGTCATAGCAACCAAAATCATCTTTTCATAAAAATAGTCTTTTTATATTCAACAACTTGAAGTCAACAACACAAGTAGTCATAGCAACCAAAGTTTTAGGTTTTTTTCGTTACGGAATTTCTGGATTCGGTCTCCACGCTCAAGGCCCGCGATAGAAGCTGGGCAATAGCTTAAAAAAATGCTTTTCGGGGGGTTCCTATCATCGCTTGAAGCAGTATTATTGAAGTGGAACTTCTTTAGAATCGTTGTGATTTGAAAATTCGATGAAACGAAAATGCGACATCAAAAAGAGACAAACATATTCATAATAGGATTGAAAGTGAGATAGAATACAACTTACATTTATCTTATTCTCTCGCAGGCTTTCTTTTCTGAAGTTTCACTTCTGCCGTGTGTGAATTGCACACTCACACTTTTAATTTTTTTTGAATTGATGTTTCATATGACTATACTTACCTTGTGATCCCCAAAGAAAGGATTATAATTCTGAAACGCTTGTTTCAGTCTACAAGATTAAAATAATACTGCTTTATGAGATGATGGTAAGCCCCCTGATCTGAGATTAAAATATGGAGTTCTGTTAGATTATTTTTGACCCCCGGTGCAAAAAGAGGGGTGTTATAAGTTTAACGTGTGTCTGTATATCTGTTTGTCGGTGTATCTATCTATGGCATTGTAGGTCCGAAAATGATAAACCTATTTTGATTTAGTTTTTTTGTTTGAATGGTGACTTCCTTGAGAGTGTTCTTAGCTACGAGTTGTGATTCAAAGAAAATCGGTTCGGCCGTTTAAAGATCATCAGCTCTTTTCCAGTTGATACAGGGATTGGAATTTTTATCCAATAACTTCAATAATATTATTTAGGGGGTAATTTTAATTTTTAATTACGTACTGGATGATGCCCGCGACTCTGTCCGCGTGGATAAATTTTTTTTTAATCCCGGGAATCTTAATTTTCCGGGATAAAACCTACCTCTATACTAAATTTCACCAAAATCAGTTGAATAGAAGGGCTAAAGCATAGCAGACAGACAGACAGACAAACACACTTTCGCATTTATAATATTAGTATGGATTCAAACTCAATCTCAAAACATATTTACCTACTAGATGATTCCCGCGACTTCGTTCGCGTGGACCAAGTTTTTTCGATTCCCGCCGGAACTCTTGAATTTTCCGGGAAAAAAGTAGCCTATGTCCTTCCCCGAGATGTAACCTACCTCTGTACCAAATTTCATCAAAATTGGTTGAGTAGTTGGGCCGTGAAAGCGTAGCAGACAGACAGAGAGACAGACAGACATACTTTCGCATTTATAACATTATATAGTATGGATTCAAAATAGGTATACCTACAAAGTACACCTTCTGAAGGTCATGCTTACAAAGTATAAGACGTGATGGTGATAAATAATTAACTACGGCATCGGTACGAGGGTTCCAAACGCACCCTAGTCTGAGTGGGCCCACAAAAACTCAGTCGGGGTTTTTTTTTATTGGTCCCTTTAAATGATAGAATTGATTGCTATGATACTAAATTATAATTATAATAATTATAATTAAACTAGCTGATGCCCGCGACTTCGTACGCGTGGATCGAGGTTTTGTTGTTCCCGCGGGAACTCTTCAATTTTCCGGGATAAAAAGTAGTCTATGTGCTATTCCAGACTTCTATCTCTGTGCCAAATTTCAGCCAGATCCGTTCAGCCGTTGGCGCGTGATTGAGTAACAAACATCCATACATCCATACATCCATACATCCATACATCCATACATCCATACATCCATACATCCATACATCCATCCAAACTTTCGCATTTATAATATTTATTTGATGATAAATGCTAAATGCTAATGATATTGAGTGGCACGCGTGCTGGTCGCGATGATGATTTGCGCACTGATTGATTGTTAGTTTGAACGTAATGAATAGTACGAAAAATAGGTTAATGCTGATGGAGCAAAATGTACGGTTGGACTGTGGACCGTACAATCACCATCTCACAAAATAATATATCGGAAATTCTTGTACTAACTCGATGTATACGAATACAAAGTTACCGGTGAAAAGCAGTCATTTGCTTTAACTTTCGGATATAATGAGTCAAATTGCCACATGGTATTGCAGCCGTGCTCACTTCCTGCCACCTGGCGGCAGTAAACCGTAGACTAGACTGTCGCAGCTCGTAAAGCGGCTGTCGTAAAACTGCACTCGAATCTAGACAACAATGTTAACATTATTACTTCAGACTAGATGACAATACAATGCATGCATAATCTTCTTCTTTCTTAATTAATATATAAAACTTACGGCCGGTTTCTGAATTGAGAGTTTCATGTTGAGTCTGTCTCAAATACTACTTCATCATCACATCATCATCACTACAGCCTATTAACGTCCCACTGTTGGGCACAGGCCTCCACTCTCATAGGAGAGCGGGAATTAGAGCTTAGACCCACCACGCTGCTCCAATGCGGGTTGGCGGGCTTTAACGACTATTATCATGTTAGTGATAATAACCGGGACCGACGGCTTAACGTGCTCTCCGAGGCACGGGGGTGAAACACCGCCAACTTCCAACTCCGGCATGGCACTGAGAATTTCTTAATTGAAAAACCCAATACCTAACTTTTATGCCCGACCGGGAACGAACCCAGGACCTCGTGATCCGCAGTCGACTATGCTAACCACTAGACCAACGAGGCAGTCTTAAATACTACTTAAGGATAAGGACTAATTAAGCAAATTTTTGTTACTGAATTGATATTGTGTAAGGTTTGAGAGTTGGAACTTGCTGTTTTTGTTGGAATGCATTCAGAAACCGGATGGATGGAAGGATATTTGTTACTCAATCACGCCAGAACGGCTGAACGGATCTGTATGAAATTCGGCACAGAAATAGATTATAGTCTGGAATAGTACTAGGCTTCTTTTCATCCCGGAAAATTAAAGAGTCCCGCGGGAACCAAAATACCTCAATCTTCGCGGACGAAGTCGCGGGCATCAGTTAGTGAACACACCAAGTATAAAAAAAACCGGGCAAGTGCGAGTCGGACTCGCGCACGAAGGGTTCCGTACCATTATTAATAAATAATTACCTTTGTTAATGAACCGCAAGACTAACTTTGTTTGTAGAGGTTTATTGTTAATATCAAGAAAACTATGCTAGTTAGAGCATTGGCTATAGTTTTCCTGTAAAATATACGTAAATTCCTATTAACCATAATTATTTCAAATTTTTCGATTGGTAAATTCCGGAGATAAGGGGGGGGGAACGGTATTTTTTTAGACATTTTCCCCGATAAATCAAAAACTATCATAACTAAAAATAATTAAAAATCTGTTTTAGAATGTACAAAGTAAACCCTTTCATATGATACCCCACACAGTACAGTTATCTCACTTTTAAATTTCAACCCTCAGATTTTCCCCCCTTTTTAAATAAGAACAAAAATAATTTCCAATTTTTTTTAATTCCAGTGTCTTTGGGCCACTAATATACACAACTGTTCCAAATTTCATGTCGATAGCTTCGGTAGTTACTGAAATAATCGAGTGTGACGGACGGACAGACGGACAGACGGACAGACGGACAGACGGACAGACAGACGGAGAAAGTCGCACCATAAGGGTTCCATTTTACCATTTTGGTACGGAACCCTAATTACCATTTTGGTACGGAACCCTAAAAAATGAGTAGAACATTAGGTACCTACAAGAAAAATCAATACAACGCTTCCTTTTACGAGCATCGTAAAACAAGTAGGTAATAAATTGTAGCAATACGCTCTTATTAGGACGATCATCAAACAAACATAATAAAAATATTATCTATACCTATATTTATGATTTATATATGTCACAGTAAGATTGTAAAAACCGTTAGATTATAATCTAACTCGCGAAGTTGTAAACTGTCGAATGATTACAATATAACGGATTATTTTTCGGTAGATTGTAATCTGTTAGGTTTATTAACCGGATAGAAGGAACCTAAGTTGATTATTTATGTCGAACCCTAACCTAACCTACAAGAAAAAGACAAGAAAACGTAAATACAATGAATATTTCAAAAATTGACACTTAAAACATTGAACGGTTCACAATCTTTCGACTGTTTACAATCTATCGAAAAAAAAAGCGTTAGATTACAATCTTACGGTTTTTACAATCTTACGGTGACATATACATCGCTTATTCTAGGTAGTTACTTTGGAATTTTCTATACATTATCATAAAATATAGCCTACTAGCTGATGCCCGCGACTTCGTTCGCGTGTTTAGAGGTTTTTTTTAGTTCGCGGGAACTCTTTAATTTTCCGGAATAAAAAGTAGCCTATGTCCTTCTCCGGGATGTAGCCTACCTCTATACAAGTTATTTAACCGATGGGCTTTGAAAGCGTAGCAGACAGACAGACAAATAGACAAACAGACACACTTTCGCATTTATAATATTAGCATGGATATGTTGAAACCCAGTGGGTTGGTTTATTCAATTTACAAGTAAATCAATAAGTGTGTCCTTTTATTAAATGCAGCTTTTACGCAATTCGTGGAAAACGGACGAAAGATCTCAAAATACGTGTATAAAATACATCCGAGGCTCCGAAGACCAAAACTCCATCCCGTCATCAAGTTTCCCGTCTTCGCACAATGGGGAGGTCAGTTGCTGCCAAATTGGCCGATTCATGGCCGTGAATGGCAAAATCAGGACACATACCCGTTTATTTACTACAATATACATATTTACTTTCTGTATTAAATAAGTTTGAAGCGACGAATTTTAGTTTCTTCCCTGGATTCAGTACAAGTGAAAATCAGCGTCTCTTTATTATTTAGTATACCTAGTAGGTATATTCACGGCATAATATGCTACATATTTCTGACGACCTCCCTGGCGCAGTGGTGAGCGCTGTGGTTTTACAGTGGGAGGCCTGGGGTTCGATTCCCGGCAGGGTCAATTTGGGAATTCATATTATTATCTGAACTTTCTCTGGGCTGGTCTGGTAGGCTTTGACCCTACCGGCAAAGACGTACCACCAAGCGATTTAACGATCCGGTACGATGCTGTGTAAAAACCTATTTGGGGTATATTAATATAACTGCCATACCCCTAACATGTTAGCCCACTACCATCTTAGACTGAATCTCCACTTAACATCTGGTGAGATTGCAGTCAAGGGCTAACTTATAGTGGATAAAAACAAAGGTTTTAAAATCACTGTACAATAATTATGATTTTCTTGGCCTATGTTATTCTCCAGGTCCTCAACTATGCCCATGTTAAATATATGTTGTGGCGTGATTGAAGGACACACTATAGGTATAATAAAAAAATATACTTGTGCTTTTATAATATTAGTAAGTATGATAGTATGGTTTGTTAAGATTTATTTTCTCACACCGCATCAAAAACTCTTAAATCAAACACAATACAGCACCATTCCGATCACGCACACCACTTCATCTAAGTGTGTAGTACTTTTATTGCAGTCGTAAACTTTTATCGCCTACCCTCTATGAGTGAGAACAGAAACGGCGGGTAGTTGCTAATAGTAAGAGCAACGCTTAACCTTTTAGGGTTATTTATCGGACCAATATCACTTTTATGAATTAAACATACATACCTGTTATATTTTATGTTTTCTAGCCGGGATAGTTTTTGAAAAATCAGCCATAAACCTACATAAAATACTTAGATTTGGGTTCCGAAATAAAAGGGTTTTTTTTCAGATATTTATGTGAACTTTACTGGAAAAATAGAAAGGATATCTTTAGATAACATAGATTTTTTTATAAATCAGCGGTAAACTACAACATACTGTAAAGTAAATAGTTTTCTCATTTCTTTAATTGTAAGTTCTTAGCACCGTCTTCATAATCTAGGTCAAAAATTTACCTATACCAAATCCTTTTTTGTATGGACTCCCATAAAATGGGTCAATTCTTTTAATTGACCCATTTTATTTTGTTTTGCTAAGAAAAATACAAAAAATAAAATGACTTCACACTAATCATACTAATATTATAAATGCGAAAGTCAGTTTGTTCGTTGGTTTGTCCTTCAATCACGCCGCAATGGAGCAACGGATCAATGTGAGTGCTCCGTTGCGACGTGATTGAAGGACAAACCAACAAACCAACAAGCCAACAAACAAACACACTTTGGCATTCATAATATTGTATGCCAAAGTGCCTTTTGGTGTGGAAACCCTGGGGTCGTGGGGCGAAGATGCTAGATCCTTTTTTAAGGATCTATCTTCTCGTCTCACAGAGTCCACAGGTGACCGGAGGGCTGGCAGTTACTTCGGCCAACATATAAGTTTGGCTATTCAGCGGGGTAACGCAGCCAGCGTTCTGGGCACATTGCCTCATTGCAGCGGGATTGATGATATTTTTAATGTATAGAGTTAGCAAAATTATTGTGAGTAGTGTAGGTACCCGACTAAAACCTATAAGAGCGGGCAGGAACGTGTATAAAAAGCGCTCTCTGTATTACCGCGTGGTCATTCTTTTGTCACCTTCCGAGCTGTAAACTGCGTTATTGTGAAACTCTTAATGAGTCATAATTGTGTTCAGATTTAAGTGTGTTCCTTTTTGATTATTTTAATTGTGATATGTTAAAATCATTTAGTAGAATAAATTGTGGTTTGTTATATTTGCTTAGTTTCACTTTACTCCACTTCTGTTTCCTAAATATAGTTTTTAGTTTTTAATTTAGTTTTTATTTTAGATTTAATTTAGATTTTAATGTGTATTAGTTTGAGTTTGTTTATAATTATAAAATAAATATTGGATGATTCCGAGTAAGTATTTTTAAAATGTAATCATCGTTTATAATAGAATGTTTCGCTCGGCTCCCGGTAATGCCGGATCAAAACAAAGCGCACTTATCTCCTAGGGCGGATTGGGCGGATTAGCTTAATCTTTACAGACGTCCGGAGAATCATCCCGAATTCACGAGATATTAATTTTCGAAATTCAAATTTCAATACACAGTAGGTACTTCAACAAGTTCAACGCAAGCGTGTCTATTCACCGCGAAACGGAGTTAATTCCCACTTACTCCTACTTTCCGAAATATATCCGTTCCAATAGGCATGATGACTGATTTTGAAAAATGGTCAGATTATGTTCGGAAGTATCCTACTATTTCGAAAAAATATCTTATTTCAGTAGAAAAATAAAGTTTGGTAGATAAAATTAGCATTTGAAATTTAAATTTTAAAATTCACGCCAAAACGTTCGGCGGTGTCATGGCGTCGTTGTGACGTCACTATTGTTTTTACCAATGTACTCTGTGCAGTGTGCAGTAAGCAATAGTGTGATTTTCAAAGCTCGAAAACAAACAATTGTGACGTCATTCGCTTCTTTGTGTTTTATGCAATATGGCGGATTGCTGTATTTTGTAGTTTTATTTTATCGATATAAATAGCAATCTCACTCGAAATTGAAAAATAAATACGTTTTTTATAATCCATGAATCCTATTTCATTAGATAAATTCATAATTTCATTGATTCTTGGTTACTGTCATCATGCCTATTACTGACAGTGTCGAGCTCCTCGGTATCAACATATCGTCCAACCTCAACTTTGGACAATGCATCGAATCCAAGGCAAAAACAGCTGGCAAGAAACTTCGGCATCCTCAACAAAGTCAAGCGGTACTTCACGCCGGAACAGCTTCTTATTCTGTACCATTTATGGGATGGCTCTGCCAAGTATCAGCTTGATGCATTGGATTCGGTGGATCGTCGCGCCAGGAGACTTATTGGTAACAAAGTGCTGGTCAGTTCGAAGCTGCAAAGCTTAGAACATCGGCGCAAAGTTGCTTGTCTGTCGGTATTTTACAGGATATATTTCGGAGAGTGTGCTCAAGAACTATTCGATCTGGTTCCTCCGTCACCTTTTTATTATCGAACCGCAAGGCATCGACAAGATATGCGCCCTTACGCAGTCGAAATTCCGCGGGCTCGTACGAAGCCGTTTGCTTCCTCGTTTCTGGTTCGGACCGCTAGGCTATGGGATGCCCTTCCGGCTTCCGTTTTCTCCTCCTCTTTTAATATGGGTACCTTCAAGTCAAGAGTGAATAGGCATCTTCTGGGCAAGCGGGCCTCCACCTTAGGCTGCATCACCACTTGCAAGCAAGTCTGATTGCAGCCCAGCGCTAGCCTATATATTTTTAAAAAAACTTGGATTTTTATTATCTTTCATAGTCCATATGCTTATACTATTTATATCACAATGTAAGTATCTATCCATACAGTGAGTCGGCCTATAATATACCTTGTCCAGAAGGGGCGAATTCGGAGCGAATCATTTCGCGCGTATTACCCGCGTTCGTTGCGTCCAGAAGAGCGTGCAACGCGCGAGTAATTTTTTTGCCGCCCTTCTGAACAAGGTCTATTCGACAGTCGCGGCTACCGTGACAATTGTAGCACCTAGAGCCACTAGAGGTACGGTATCTCTTTACATCTTTCGAGGTAGGAAACTGCATACAAAGATATTGTGACCGAATTTTGTATTTGAAATCCTGCCAGTTCCCTCCGTCACGTCCCAGTCGACTGTCACCCCGTAGCGTTGCTCTGTCTAGACATACACATAGACAGGACAGAACGTATCTCCTTACACTATGGTAATATTATAAATGCTACAGTGTGTCTTTTCTGGCTATTACCTTATGGCCCACTCATAACTGATTTTGAAGTAATTTGGTACTGATATATATATATATATGATATAGCTTGCATCCTCTGGAGACGGCACAGCATACATACTTTTGATTGCTGGTAATATTGCTCTTAGCAAGAAAAGAATACAATTATTTTGCTATAATTCGCCAACAGAAAAAATTCTGTATGGTCAAGCATGCAGTTACAAGCGAAGCACCGTTTACCTTCCCAACCAAGCAAGAAAGCTAAGTTCCCAAGCAAGCAATGCCACCACCGTCCACCACCCACATGCACCACCACACAAGACTTTTATACTATTCTCGACGCACGTTTCGCCCCGACACCGGTCAATGCAAGATTGTCTAGACGTGATTGTCTAGACAATCTTGCATTGTAAGGTCGACATCTCCTGAAGATGCTCCGGTGTCGGGGCGAAACGTGCGTCGAGAATAGTATAAAAGTCTTGTGTGGTGGTGCATGTGAGTGGTGGTGGCATTGCTTGCTTGGGAACTTAGCTTTCTTGCTTGGTTGGGAAGGTAAACGGTGCTTCGCTTGTAACTGCTTGCTTGACCATACAGAACTTTTTCTGTTGGCGGATTATAGCAAAATAATTGTATTCTGTTCTTGCTAAATCATGAACTTCCGCAAAGTAACGCCTGATTCTATCCAATATTGCTCTTACTTCATCGCTATACTATAAAGTAGACTTTCTCCACTCTTATAACAATGTAATTTGCATGGAAATCAAAGCGCTCTTCTGTATTTATTAAAACCTAATCAGACGAACGAAGCCACGGACAATATTTAGTAGTATAATAATATTATGTGCCTGCACGAACTCGGATATTGATTGAAATTGAAAGTGTTAAGAAAAGCAAGCTTGTAAGAGAATAGCGGTGTACTAAGTCACAAGCGTTTAGCGTTCCGGTACGATACCGTGGAGAAACTGATTAGGAGTATGGGTTTAATATAACTGCCATGCCCCTGACGGGTTAGCCCGCTACCATCTTAGACGGCATCATCACTTACCATCAGGTGAGATCGCAGTTAAGTGCATATAAAAACGTGCATAAATAAATATGTATATATATACATAAATATACATAAAAAATACATAAATAACTTGTAGTGGATATAAAAACGCGCTAGCAGTGTTCCTCTAATTTCTATTATTCAAAATACTCGTACTTCATTCCTTGAGTGTATGGCCTAGTATTAAAAGTGAAATAGTAGAGTCGCTCTTTAGAGCGCTGTTCTCAACTCATGTATATTTAATTCGCTGAAATTCACCTTTTTTACACATAATGACACGGAGACATGTACATAATATTGTATACCTACCTACTTATTTTTCTGAAAGTGCCTTTTTTTGATGAAAATTTTAGCAGTAAGCAAGTAATTACGCATTATAACTTCTAAACAGGTTATTCGAGGTTTTTAATTAGGACTTACAACCACAAAGGGTCTCCCCTAATTATGTTTCTTAATTTTAAGTTCAGCATTGTCTTGCCCTAAACCTCCTATAACTTGCACCAACCAACAAAATGCACAGGTTTATTAAACGCGATAGGTCACGTCGTCGCTATCGCGTCTGCCAAATTACGTTGAAGCACTTTGTTTGGCCCGCACTTGCTTTACACTTATTGTCACCCCGGCGATAACAAACTTTCATACCTTTTCATGGATTTTTATATAATTCAGCGTTCATTTTTGGAATATTTTCGACATTCTGTCATAGAAATAATGGATGAATGAAAACGTTTTATTGTACGCCTGGAATGAATGTATACGTTTATTAAGCAAATAGACTATGCGGACGGACGTGGAAACCCACCGCATTATTATCCCAAGAAAACTCCTACCATTATGTTATTAATGGAAAGGGGTCACGACCCTCAGGTAATGAGGAATACGATGCAAAGAGAGAGAGAGGATGCCCGCAATTTTTTTATACTTTTTGAATACATCTGGAAACCTGCAAGCTAAAAAATTGTCTAAAGTGAGTTTGCCAATTGTGTACTTGGCCAGCGTAGTGGACTATGGCTGTACCCTTCCCAATCTGAGATTAGTGAGCCGGTAATAGGTTGGGGTGATGAGGAAAGCAACCATTTCAGGTAAAATACCCATAGAGTACACCCATAACAAGAATGTTTTATAGCCAAAGCGACGTCCCATAACGTAACATAAAAGGGCATTTATTTTCTTTTATAAGCACTTACTACTCTTGATGGTTAATTTGTCCCAACCCCTTTCATGCATACTAATTCGCCCACCGCAGTATCTAGTAAAAGCCAAAATTAAATTTAAGATAAGGCGCTAAATTGTGATGTTTTACCATCAAAAGCAACATCCCAAATAATACAAGATATGGATCTTTTTTAATTCGCTCTTGCATGCAACGATGTTGTTACTCTGTGTTTTAATTAATCTGTATGTTTAGCAATGATTTTTTTTACTCTATGAAGCTATTAACTTGTTTGTTTTGTGAACGTAGTTTTAATTATTTTTCGTACGGTATCGTACGAGTATGTACATCATGATCATCTTAACTCACCACCGCTCCACTAAAGTCTGTTCCAATAGAGATGAGCTATTTTTTCAACTAAGCATCTGGGTGTGATGGGTGTTTTGAAGGCCGACAAGTTTGTAGATATTCCCATCATTATTGGTCTAGTGGCATATAAGATGACGTGATCAGACGTTGAAGAAGTTGAAAAAATTGCTCATCTCTATTGAAACAGACTACAAAGATCACGAGTCTTCTCAGAATGAAGAGTTTTTAGGCGATAGTCCATCACGCTGGCCAAGTACGGATTGGCAGACTTCACACACCTTGGAGAACATTAAAGAGAACTCTCAAGAAAGCAGGTTTCCTTAAGCTTCATGTAGGTACTATGAAGAGCTTAAAATATTATAAACAAATATTTGTTTTTATTTTATTGCTTAGAACTTCGAACCCCCAAACCTCTCACTTACAAGACTACACCGCTCACCACTGCGCCAGGGAGGTCGTCCAATGAATCTAAATTACACCATTATTTTCATCATTAGCAATCAATGATTTAAGGAAATCTCGAAAAATCTCATTTTGCCCCCAAAACGTTTAATTAAACGGGGACCAATTCACGGATCTCCAAATTCGATCTCAAAAGCCCTTTCAGCCCTCTCTCAAAGATCTCAAAACGAAGCCCTCACTTAGGTACTGAATTCGATTTACATTATGAGATTGACTTTTTTCTAAATTTAATATTGTAATAGACTTTTTTGTACTTTTCACCTTTATTTTTTACCCCAAACCCCAAAAGGAAGTATGAAAGTGTGTTATGTAGTTTATTGATCTGTCCTTCAATCACACCGCGACATAGCAACGGATCTACGTGATTTTTTGCATGGGTATAGTTGAGGTTTGCTGTGTATACCTACTTAATTCAAATAGATTTTTCTATTAATTTCAAATTAAAAACATGAAATTAAAATAAATGAACAGTGCATAGTAAACGTAGGAACTTTTTCTTAAAATCATTTGGACTGAATATCATAAGTAAATAGTTTTAAGGAAATAAAAGGCTATAATATGAATAGTTGAAGACCTGGAGAGTGACGTAGGCTAGGCATCGATATATATGTAGGTACTAGATGGGCTCTTTCATAGAAAAAAATTGAGCGCCCAAACTTTAGAGCACGCTCCTAACCTGTATAGCCCTGTCCTTCTCCCCGCCATAGCGCTGTCTCGCTTTTCAGACTAGATGGCGTTAGTAAAATAGGTCCCACATTCTTTGTTTGACAGGGTCCGTCTATGTAAATTGAGGTCGTTGAGGCTAGGCTTTTTATCTCGGAAACATAAGGAATTCCCGCGGAATTAAAAAAAACTTAAACCACTCGGACGAGGTCGCGGGCAGCAGTTTACCTAAATCTGTCTAAACTAATATCTAAAGAGGAAAAATTTGTTTGTTTGTTTGTTTGTAATGGATAAACTCAAAAACTACTCAACCTATTTTAAAAATTCTTTCACCTTTAGAAAGCTACTTAATCAGCGAGTAACATAGGCTACATTTTATTTTAAAATAAATTAGAGATCCTTTCGAAAATTGCAATAATGTGAATTAAGTCGGAAAAATTCACCTAATTTAACTTTTCACGCTAAACCTCTATTCGTCTATTAATTCAGACTGTCTTTTATGTCATAATATTTGTCAAGACACTTTTATTTCATATTTGTCAAGACAAACATAATAAATACAAGAAAACTTACCTACCAACATTATTTTAAAAATTTTAATATCTAACTGCTGTAGACAGACTGCGAAAAACCTAAAAGATCAAGGTCTCAACTTTCTAAACATAGTTCCCAGGCGAGGGCAGTAAAAATACGTCGTATTGGAGAATCTTCATTTGAAAATGAAAATCGTCTTGCAAGTCGGAGAGAATAGTGAATACCTACCAGTAGTACCTACGTGTCGCAATCGCGTGCCACCTGGGGATTACAAACGGATACCGACGGGTGCTTATAATATAATAGAAGTTATGTAACATTACCAATGTAAACACCTCATCTGTAAATTGTTTGCTTTGTTTTTTTTTTCACGATAAAATTACAAATCTGAATTGTACCCGTGCGAAGCCGGGGCGGACCGCTAGTATATAATACAGTACGGATAGCGTTGTATTATTGTGGTGTACAAACGCAAAGGCCTAACTTGTATAATGATCGTTCGTTAGGATTTATCTGGGTATATTAATCAAAGGGTATCAAAATAAACCGACAGACAAACAAACCGCAAAACCTCTCGATATTATCACAAAATGAAACATCAGAGACCTACAAATCCTATGATTATGTATACCCCATTTTGGTTAGGAAAGATCCTTTCGGTTTATCAGAAAGGGTCCAAGATATAGAATAGGGAAATGTGTTATTTCAGGCAATATCTACCCGTCCTTTCTTAAAGTTAGTCAAAGTTCACACTGAAGACTTTTTGTTTCACAATTTTTTGTCTGAGCATCATCCATACTAATTCTATAATATTGTGTGTCTAGCTGTCTGTCTGTTAAGCTTTGACGGCCCGTCTTAAACCAATTATCATGAAATTTGGTACAGAGGTAGGTTACACATCCCGGGGAAGGACATAGGCTACTTTATGAAAAGGTGGGTCATGAAAGCATAGCAGACAGACAAGTATACACACTTTCGCATTTAGTATAATATTAATATGGATATAATGATTTACTATATAATTAATTTTAATATATTGCATTTAAAATAGTTATTAAGTAACTACCTACTGGGTTTATTGCTGGGTCAAAAAATCAGCTTTTCGAACCTTAGATAGTCTTGACAAAATGTCTCTTCCATCTCGGGACCATGGGGTCCCGGACATTTGGAAAGCGTACGAGGGGCCAAAACCAACTCGCAGAGGCCCGTTAGGCAATTTTACTCTAAATGAAATGTGACACCAACCGGCGAATATCCCTAAATGCACTATGCGAGGGCATTTAGTAAGTGCAGGACTATTGCAAAACATGGAAACAAATGATAGGTATGGGGCTACGGGTTTGGGTTGCTATAATGGACTGGTGAAATGGTTGACATCATTATTATTATGGGCGCCATAATAGATTAAATAACTACATGTATTTGTCGTGTGACATGTCGTTAGTATGATCTAGCCCTCAAAAATGTAAAAGCTTAAACATTTAAGAGACCTCTATCGTTCAATGTTTTTGCTTCTCTAATGGTACGAGTGGTTATCATTGCGATAAGGGATCATGGAAAAATGTATTTTTCTCTAGAAATAAAATATTTTTTATATTATATCTTTGTCGGATTTTTTGTGAGTCCCAAAGGCAAACCTTAAAGTCTTAGAAATGCCCAGACTGTTTCATTGGAAAGACGTTCAAGATAAGAATAGATTACCGAGCAAGTGAATTTATCTTTTCTAAAGTTATTCATTTGAAGTAGTGAGGGAATATATACGAAAATACTGAAAATGAAGAAAGTTATAAAAAAATACTTTCGGTTACTTTTAGTCCATGATGATGATATTAAAACTGCGAAAGCAAAAATGTACCAGACAGACATATTAACAGACAATATATGTCTGTCTGCCATGTTTTTTTTTATGCACTACAAGTTAGCCCTTGACTACGATCTCGCCTGATGGTAAGTGATGATTCAGTCTAAGATGGTAGCGGGCTAACCTGTTAGGGGCATGGCAGTTATATTAAACCCATACCCCTATTCGGTTTCTGCACGGCATCGTACCGGAAAGCTAAATAGCTTGGCGGCACGTCTTTGCCGGTAGGGTGGTAACTAGCCACGGCCGAAGCCTCCCACCAGGCCAGACCAGGGAAAACTCAGAAATTACAAATTCCCAAATTGACCCTGCCGGGGATCGAACCCGGGACCTCCGCACGTTAAGACAACAGTGCTACACACTGCGCCACGGAGGTCGTCACGGAGGTGTTTTTATGACTCGTCTGTTCCACCGGACCATTCCAAAAAAACCTGAATCCACGCGGACGAAGTCTCGGGCTTCATCTAGTCATGAAATATAAAACTCTCGGATATGCAGGTTTTTTAACGTTTAACTTCTTGTAACAAGTGATATATAAATAATTTCTAAAAACTAAAAGTTAGAAGTGAACGTGGATCGAACCATCGTAGGTATACCTACCTGAATATATAGGAGGCATACACCTACAAAATATAATAAAATAATAATGTATTCTCTCGTATATTGGATAGAAGCAGATTCTTCCAAATTATTCTTAACGTACGTTTCACTCCGACACCGGAGCATCTTCAGAAGATGTTGACTCGACAATGCACAATTGTAAAGTATTTAATGTATTTTTTCTTTTTACAGGTACTTCAAAACTTTCTGTTCGGGATGAGCTTCCGGTAAATATAGATTGATATGTATTACTCTTGATGTCATGAATTGCATATCTAAAGGATTTTATGTCCAATATAATCACACTTCGATACTGTGTTACGTATGCTCAATAGTGTATATGCCACATTTATGAGGGAAAATCCACACTTGTCTGTGTTACTTTTTTTAATAATAAATATAGTATGCATGTTTTCGCACGACTTTTAGTATACATTTTTTTATCTTTAACGAGTGTTACCTGAGCGATCTTGGTTTACTCCCAATAGATTCAATTTCGTTTTACACAATGATTTGCCGATCGAGCCGTAACTAGAGAAGGCTGAACTCAGACTAGAGATGACTTAGAATTTACTCCCATTCGCAACTGCCAAGAATCTAGCTTAACGCCTCCTACTTAGATCCCATGGAATTTTCTAGGCGCAGACGATACAAATGCAATTCTAACGCGCACCATACACGCACGCCTCATTTACAGCCAGAGCCCAGAAACCCTTGCTCACGTCCACTAATTAAGACGCGCATTGGTATCAATAAAAATACAAAAATATCTCGATACATATTATAAACTGAACCTTCCGTGTTCTCCAGTCGCACCTTACGTCGCAGAAAAAGAATTTCATCCTCACCACCTGGATGCCTGGTCCTCTTCCACCACCTGTTATTCCAAGTCATTTCTGCCACGTACCCGCAAATTGTGGAACCAGCTTCCATCTTCTGTGTTCCCTCATGATTATAATATGGGGGCTCTTCAAAGGGCGGATAAACAAATATCTCAAAAGCCAGCAACGCTTTGGCGGTTCCTCTGGTGCTGCAAATGTTCATGGGCGGCGGTAATCACTTACCATCAGGTAAGCCAACTCGTTTGCTCATAAAATAAAATAATAAAAAAATATGAACCTGCGTTTGAACTATTTACCTATGATTTAAATAAAGCGTAAGAAGATCTTTTGCCCATTAAATCCAAACGTTTGTATTGCATTGTAGTTATAGTCTAAGATCCGTGTATAACCACGACCTTCACCGAGCTGTTTAATGGATGAAACCTACTTTTTATTTATATTTCGTAATAGATAAATACACCTAAAATAGGTTGCCTGTCAAAATCCGGTCCAGGCTATTTTTAAATTAATTCATTTTAATTTTTTTTTAAATTGTCAAGTTTATTGTAGCCAATGCTACACCATCGTGTTTGT
The DNA here is from genome assembly GCA_963932025.1 of Erebia epiphron. Classification (NCBI taxonomy): domain Eukaryota; kingdom Metazoa; phylum Arthropoda; class Insecta; order Lepidoptera; family Nymphalidae; genus Erebia; species Erebia epiphron. Next base: position 30,133,075 of record OZ009946.1, read on the forward strand.
TATAAAATTATCTATATTTTGATACTAGCAGATGCCCGCGACTACGTCCGCGTGGATTACGTTTTTTGTCTTAGCCTATGTTTTAATCCGGGTTATAAGCTATCTATGTTTCAAATTTCAGCCAAATCGGTTCAGTAGTTGCGGCGTGAAGGAGTAACAAACATACACGTACACACACACAAACTTTCGCCTTTATAGTGTGATATAATTCAAGCGGTTCCGATCCGTTAAGTTACCTATGGACAACGGTAATTGTTACCACTGCGCCACTGAGGTCTTTTAACATTTAAGCGTATACCATCACGCAAGGACGTCGTCAAGGAATGAACGCGAACAAGTGCGAATCGTACCCCGAACATAAATAGACTACGTACGTCCAACACAGCGTGTTTAATATCCGAGACATGACCCGCTCGGGTCACGTGAATTGAACACGTCATTGACATTTACAAGCGATCGGATCGACTTCCGCCGGATATGTGTATCGATTACCCCCCAAAATTGGAAAGTGGATAATTTGACAACTAGTACAATCAGCAACTTTTTTCAATCGTCAAACCGTGTGCTTAGTATGAGATTTTGTATGAAATACTGAATTGTGACGTCATCAAATAGTTATTCAACATAAAAATAACATGGGACCTGGGCATTACGACTTTTGGGAGATTCTCTATGTAATATCACCAAAAAATATAATTTATTTGACCAGAAATCAAATATGCAATTATGGAGCGGTAGCCTGGTGGTTAAGACTTCGGGGGGACCGGAGTTCGAATCTAACTTTTCGGTGTTATATGTGCTTTTAAGCATTTAGGTATAATATGATTTGCTTTATGAGTAAAGGAAAACGTGAGGAATCCTGCATACTTGAGAGTTCTCTACAATATTGATAAAGGTGTGTGCAATCCACACTTTATCAGCGTGGTGGATTATGGTCTGAACCCTAGTCATTTATACATTAAGTTGAGTGTAGAAACGAAGTCGCGGAGAAAATCTATCCTTACTTTATTACTGATGATTACTTTACATTAATTATGAGAATTTTAATTGGAAGGAGCTTGCTTTATTATCGAAACAGAGTCCTGATTAATTTTCAGGGTAAAGGTCAGGGTAAATCACTTGCGATAAGTGTATATAGCTTTATATATATATTTTTTTTTTTAACTCAAAATAGAGAACAGAAACACACAAGAAAGGTAGCGATCCACCAGCCGAAAAACCACACACGGTTTAAGTGTAGGTATGCCGGTGTTCTTACATTTAAATAAATACATAATTACATGAAATAAACATATAAATAAGTATATAGTTAAGAAGGTTACATAATCATTGCATTTGGTGATGTTTTAAGAACATGATGATGTTTGTATAAGGCGATATACAATAAGGTTTAATTTACCAGTTCTCAATACTGTAGCTGTAAAAAACCGGCCAAGTGCGAGTCGGACTCGCGCACCGAGGGTTCCGTACTCAAGAAGTAGGTATAATTACCTTTGTTAATGAACCGCAAAACTAACTTTGTTTGTAGAGGTTTACTGTTAATATCAAAAAATTACGTTTGTTGTATGGGAGCCTCCCTTTAATATTTACTTTATTGATATTTAATTATTTATTTTGAAAGGTAATATATAAGTTAATATTCTGTGAAAATTTTGCGTGCGCTTGCGTGTGCTTGTTGTTGTAAAGTTGGCGCGGGAGTTTGAAGTCGGTTGTTTAAAAAGATTTTTTTATATTAAATTATAGATATTTTTACATCGCATTTTTCTATTTCTACATGGAATGTTCGAACAATGCTCCAACCTGGTAAAATGGAAGAAATTAGCAGAGAAATGCATAAATATAAGCTGGATTTACTTGCGTTACAGGAAACTAGATGGGCGAACTCAGGGCTCATTAGAAAACAAAACTATGCATTCTACTATAGTGGAGGAGAGAAACAAGGCCACCAGGGAACAGGCTTTATGGTAAGCAAGAGGCTAAACAGATCTGTCCTAGGTTTTGAGCATGTTAACTCTAGAATTTGCAAGATAAGGATTAAAGGGAAAATGTATAACACAACTCTTATATGCACATATGCACCCACGGAAGATGCTCCAGATGAGTGTAAAGAAGCATTTTATAGTGACCTACAAAAGGCATGTGATACTACACCTAGATATGATGCCCATATATTACTGGGAGACTTTAATGCGAAAATAGGCAAAGAGACTATATATGCAGAAGTTGCTGGCAGACACTCATTACATGAAAAAACCAATGAAAATGGGGAGAAGCTCTGCAACTTTGCGGCAGCTAATAATCTGCACATTAGTAGTACTAACTTTCCACATAAAGCTATACACAGGGGAACATGGAAAATACCAGGGAAAGATCAAGTTAACCAAATTGACCATATTCTTATAGGTAAGCGCAGAATGTCTAACATGCTAGACGTAAGATCATATAGAGGAGCAAACTGTGATACTGATCATTTCTTGGTAATAGCTATACTGAAGCAAAGAACGTCACTTGTACAAAATACCCAAGGAGAAAAGAGACTCAAGTGGGACACAATTAGACTTAATGAAGTGGACACGCGAAATATTCAAAGTCAGAAACTCTAAGCACTAATGTTGACACAGATTGGGCACACATAAGAGACGTCATTAAAGAAGCTGCTACAGAAACGCTAGGAAAATATAGAGCAAATAAAAATTCAGAATGGTTTGATGAAGAATGTTATAGAGCATTAGACAGGAAAAATGAAGCTAGGCTAAAATATCTTAACACTGATAATGATGAAGACCGTGATGAGTATAAAAAACTTAGAGATCATGCCAGGAAAATAGCTAAAAGGAAAAAAAGAATGGCCAAAACAAATGAAATTAAGGAAATGGAAGAGTTAAGAGCAAAAAATTGTACCAGACCATTCTACAAAAGAGTAAACAACTTACGGAAAGGTTTTCAACCCAGATGCAACACCTGTCGTGACAAATTGGGAAATAGTATCATGGACAAAGCTGATACACTAAAGAGGTGGTGTGAATATTTCAGTGAATTGTTGAACGCGGAAGATGCAACTGATATAGAGTCTACTACATTTTATGATGTCGAACAAGAATTGGACCCACCGTCTCTCGAGGAAGTAAGGAAGTGTATAAAGTACCTTAAGAATAATAAAGCACCTGGTATAGACGCTATAACATCCGAGCTTATCAAGAGAGGAGGACCAGCTCTCGAAGATAGTATCTACAAGCTAATAAAAAGGGTTTGGGAAGAAGAAAAAATACCAGAACAGTGGAACCTCGGTGTGATTGTTCCCATATTAAAGAAAGGTGATAAAAGCATCTGTAGCAACTACAGAGGAATAACACTTCTCTGCACTGCCTACAAGATCTTCACAGGAATAATCTACCTAAGACTGAAACCATACTCTGAAGAAATCACAGGGGATTATCAGTGCGGCTTTAGACCAGATCGCTCTACATCTGACCAAATACATCTTATGAGACAAACCCTGGAAAAAGCCTACGAGTACGACATAAACCTTCATCACATATTTGTTGATTTCCAACGGGCCTTCGATAGTGTAAAAAGAAGCAAAATCTCCTACATCCTGAGAACACTGGGAGTACCAAGTAAGCTAGTACGACTTATCGAGATCACCCTAAAAGACACCAAAGCCGTGGTCGCTGTGCAGAACGATTGGTCGGAGCCCTTTGAGGTCTGTGCAGGAGTAAAACAAGGAGACGCCCTATCAGCCGTGGTCTTCAACCTGGTGATTGAAGCTGCAACACGTAAGATTAAAACAGATGGCTTAATTGACTACAATATGTCACAAATCGCAGCTTATGCCGACGACATTGTCATCACCAGTAGATCCAAGAACTGTGTCACTGAACTTTATAAAGACTTTGCTGCAGAGGCCATGGAATTTGGTTTACAAGTTAATGTAGCAAAAACAAAATACTTAGTTAGTTCACGAAGACCAACACCTACAGAAACTCTTAATATTGATGACAGTGAACTTGAACAAGTAAGCAGCTTCCGTTACCTTGGCTCCATCCTAGACTCACAAAACAACATTGATGAGGAAATAAAAGCTCGACTATTAGCTGGAAATAAGTGCTTTTACGCCTGTAACAAGTTGTTTGCCTCAAAACTCCTAAGCCATAAGACCAAGCTTCTTCTCTACAAAACACTCATACGACCAGTGGTTACCTACGCATGTGAAACCTGGACACTGACCGTGAAAGAAGAAAACAAGTTAGCAATTTTTGAAAGAAAAATACTGCGCAAAATCTTCGGTCCGGTCAGAGAAGATGGTGGAACTTATCGAAGCAGAATGAACTTCGAACTGGAACGTCTGATTGATGGGGAAACAATAGTAAGATATTGTAAATCTCAGCGTCTACGATGGGCAGGACATGTAGAGAGGATGTTACCAAGCAGGGGAGTAAAAGTGATGACACAATGGATACCTAAACTGAAACGACCCAAAGGAAGACCTCGAAAAAGATGGATCCATTGTGTAGAAGAAGATCTGCAAAAACTGGGTAAGCTTCCCTCATGGAAGAAGGAGGCCAAGGATAGAGCCAGGTGGAGAAAAACTGTGGAGGAGGCCAAGACCCACAAAGGGTTGTAGCGCCGAAGGAAGTAAGTAAGTAAGTATTTTTCTATTTCTTTCACTATCCACTTAAGATATATCCGTGCAAAACCGGGGCGGGTCGTCTAGTGTGAAATATAACCAAATTTATAAATGGCTAATTCAATTCGCAGAAAGTCAATTTTATCGAAAGAAAATCTGAACTGAAAATAAAATGAAATAAAAAAAGAACTGTAAATGAAAGGGAAACAATAAATGTCGAAGACAAAGAAAAGAACAGAGGACATAAGGAAAAATCCGACCTTTCAATAACGAATACCGTTTGAACTTTTAATGGGACGAAAAACTATTAACAATGAACAAGTTTCAGAGAACAAAACGCGAAACCTATCGATCACATTTAATTCAAAAAAATAAACTTCCAAGAAACTTAGGCTCAAAACAAAGACATGAAATCAAATTCAATTAGTGGTATGTTATTTTGGAAAGCTAAATTTCTAAGTTAATATTTTACTTGTAGATAATTTATTTTATTCTATACTAAAATTAGAAATGCGTAGGTCTTTCGGTTTGTTATTTTACTTAAATATTGCAATACTGTGAGTATGTTTCGACTCCCCTGTTGGTCACACACACGCAAGATCGCTACAAGGACAACAAGCCATGGTTAATGTCATAACATAAATGAAAAATTGCCCATTGTAGCTATTTCTTTATAAATTATTATAGAAGCACAGTCTAGGAGATAATAATATAATCCTACAAACTTATTTGACAGAGAAATGTGCAAAGGCGGTCTTATTGCTAAAGCAATCCTTTGGTGAAAGGATAAATAAACCGGAGCGTGGGATGGTGCTGCATTTAAAAATAAATAAATAAGTAATATATACACGATAAATTACATACATTTTACACTAATCATTACAAAGAGATAAATAATGATTATACAAACGACTTTTCAAAATTGAGAGCGATTTGGAATGTCGGATTTCAGGAGGCAGACTAGTCCACAGTATCACAGACTTGCACGTAAAGGAGTCGTCATAATACCGCGTGCGATGGGCGGGATATGTATATTTAAAAAAAAAACTAAACTAAACAGACATAAAAAATTGTTCCAATTTTGGCCACCGGGCCATATAAGTCGGTGGGACACGTTCGTTCTTTACTATAGGGGCCATACTGTCAACGCTTTAAGCTTTGTTTCATTATTGTTGACTTTCGTGTTTTAGAATTATAATCCTTATTTTAGGAACGTCAAGGTATCTGACATCACACTGTCATTTAGAGTAATATAGCTTAAGTATTGCTTTAAGCGTTGGCAGTATGGCCCCAGTCATCCGACTGTGACGTCAACGCTTCGGGGTAACAGGGGCAAGACGGGGAGAGCGTAGCGTAGGATTTGTAGTTTGTTAGCCTGTGTTCCGGCACCGGAACTGGCCTGTGTTATCGCGTACCGGTAAGCGCAGTGTAGGACGACCTCCAGCTCACTGGTCCGATGACCTAAAGAAGGTGGCGGGAAGCGGGTGGATGAGGAAGGCGGAGGACCGTGTTTGGTGGCGCGCTCCCGAAAAGGCCTATGTCCACTGTCCAGCAGTGGATGCATACAGGCTGATGGATGGATGAGCCTGTGTTCTGCAGTTTGTATGGGCGTCGAACCACTGTAAGGCCACACGTGGATACACATAAGTACGCTGTGTTAGAGCCTTTGCATAACTCCACTCAGAAGGTGGGCGTGGTAAAATCCAAGTTTATTGAGTAAATCGCAATTGTTTCCAAGAATTTAATATTAACAACTTGATTAAGCTGTAAAGTGTAAAACAAATGGGTAAACAAAATAATTAACGGTTCGCGGGAAGCGCAGGTTATATGTCAAGAAAGTTTGGATTTCCGCAAGCCGCCTGATTGTATGAATTATTTATCAGTTCCGTATTGCGGCTGTGACGCGTCTTTCAACTTACACGTACTTACTTAACGTCTACTTTCAACTTACTGCAGGGTAGGGTTGGTACTGTAGGTAGGGTTTGCGGAAAGATTTGTCGACCCACTGCAATATTCTTATAATATTATTATAAGTACTAGCTGATGCCCACGACTTCGTCCGCGTTGGTTAATTTTTTTTCAACCGACTTCAAAAAAAGGAGGAGGTTCTCAATTCGACTGTTTTTTTTTTAAGTTTGTTACCTCAGAACTTTTGACTGGGTGGACCGATTTGGATTATTTTTTTTATTTGAAAGGGCATACTTCCGAAGTAGTCCCATATAAATTTTATCGAAATCGGTCGAGCGGGTTTTAAAATATCAACAGTAAAATAAGTACTATGTATAGCGTGTGCTTGTTGTTGTAAAATTGGCGCGGAAGTTTGAAGTCGGTTGTTTAAAAAGAATTTTTTAAATTAAATTATATTGCTGCCGGAACTCCTTAATTTTCCGGGACAAAAGTAGCCTATGTCACTCTCCATGTCTGTCCGTTCGCGGCTTAGTTCAGCAGCCGATATTACTAGAAATCTGTAAAATGGCATAGATATAGGTAAGTAGTAGTTTGATCTGTTTTATCATGTGATAAAAATATCAGTCCTACTTATAAAAAAAACTAGATGATTCCCGCGACTTCATCCGCGTGGACCAAGTTTTTTCGATCCCCGCGGGAACTCTTGAATTTTCTGGGATAAAAAGTAGCCGTTGTCCTTCCCCGGGATACAACCTACCCCTGTACCAAATTTCACTAAAATCGGTTGAACAAACAAATTTTTTGATTCCCGCGGGAACCTTTGAATTTTGCGGGATAAAAAGTAGCCTATGACCTTCCCCGGGATACAACCTATCCCTGTACCAAATTTCATCAAAATCGGTTGAATAGATGGGCCGTGAAAGCGTAGCAGACAGACAGACAGACACACTTTATAATATTTTATTCCATTTATAATATTATAAGTATGGATTGTAGAGTAGAAAAAGTAGTATGTGAAAATATGTATGGATCCATCGCAAAAAAAAATACAGAATTAATCTGTGGGGGACTTTGTTTTAAACATATTCGGATTTTCTATAATATTCCAACTGATCCAGCTTAAATGATAATAAATTACAGGTGCCTATCCAAACTTTAAATTTTAATACCAATTTACATTTTAAGCTGAGCGCACATTACTTTTTTCGGAGGGTGAAAATCCACACTACTATTAAAAATACGAAAGTGTGTCCGTCTGTCTGTCTGCTACGCTTTCACGCCCCATCTATTCAACCAATTTTGATGAAATTGGGTATAGCGGTAGATTACATCCCGGGAAAGGACATTATGCTACTTTTTATCCCGGGAGTTCCCCCAGGAATCTAAAAAGCTTAATCCACGCGGACGAAGTCGCGGGTATCATCTAGTGTTCATAATATGACTACTGTTAGTGGTTGAATCTAAAAATGGACGCGCCTCACTAAATGTTGGCGTATAAAGGTCAAGCCCCACTTGAGATGGACGGAGTGGCGCGGCACGTAGCGGCAAATATTACTTGTATGAGTTTCGCGCAGTGCATTTCAGTGCCGTGCAGTGTCGCTTAAATACGCCCAGTTCCATACAACCTCATACAAAGAATAGTCGCTACTACGTGCCGCACCGCGCTGCGCCTCTGTAGTGGGACTAGACCTCCATGCTCTTTTTGGTATCACAAAAAGATGGACAGCTCGTAGAATTATTCATGTTTAAACAGCCGATGACTGAATGACCAATGACGACGTCCAGTTTTTGTTTTGGTATTATACATTTACTTTGCATGTTATTGTAAAAACTTTGGAGGCGATTTCAAGAAAAAAAACTTAAGATTTAACGCAAAAGGGCGAAAACGGGACGGGACGCACGGGAAACACGTTTCGTCATTTCGCGCAAGTCTGTGCAGGTCGGCGGGAAACATTATAGAGCACAAGTGTGTACAAAAATACCGGTGCACTCTCTATTCCCTTACTCCCATACCCCGATCGGACGGAAAACGAAATCGGAAAACGTGCTGATGTGCGTCGTACATTAATCGTTGCACGTAATATGTATTAATAAGATAATGGGCACAGTTTAATACCCCTAATAAATTACAGTGCACCAAAATCGCTGTATGCTCAGATATGTGGGAAATTTAGTTGTTTTGGGTGCTATTTAGACTGATAAATTACTCTCTAACGTTGGCTAGTTTGTTCCTAAATAGCCAATTGATCAGTGTACAACGCAATATCTCTCTGTACTTTTGTCAAAAACTCAAATAATTAGCGAATTTTCAGCTCAAACTGACTTCAATATTATGTTACTTACTTGTAAGTTGTAAGATTATTTTATATGTAAAATTAACTTTCAGTCAGTAGAATATACCTATACTGATGTTATATATGCAAAAATTTGGATGGATGGATGTAGGTTTGTATAAATCGGGACACCCTATGTTCTATTACGGCTCAAACGGATTACTCGATACTACGGATAGATCCCTTGCTAAATTAATATTGCACTTGTACACGTAATAGAACACAGGGTGTCCCGATTTATACAAACCAATTAAAATTTTGATCCGCTGAGATTAATTTAGTTGATTTACATTAAAATTAAACCATTTAAATTATATGTATATTGTATCCGTGCGTGCGTGTGTGTAATCCCGCTACATATTGTACCTGCAAACCTTTATTAACCCACGACGGAACGGAGACGGTATATGTGTTTGCCTTAAGGGATTGTGCGTTTGTTTGGTTGTATGTTTGTTTGATTGTTTATGCACTTTTTTGTTACCACATTCCTGGAAAACTATTGGACCGATTTTAATGCGGTTTTTTGCATTTGATATTTGCGTAGGTTCTTAGTTATGTTTTAAGGTCGTAGTCCACCAAGCTGCGCTGCAATCCTTATTTTTATTTTTTATAGACTAGCGCTTGGCTGCAATCAGACTTTCTGGAAGTAATAGTGATGCAGCCTAAGGTGCTCCGCATGCGTAGAAAGATACCTATTCACTCTTGATTTGAAGAAAGTACGATGAGAGATATTAAGCCGACAAATTTTTATTTTATGTATTATAATCTGGAGTAGCACATAGGCTACTTTATCCCGGAAAATTAAAGAGTTCCGGCGGGAACCAAAAAACCTTAATCCACGCGGACGAAGTCGCGGGCTAGTCACAATAGAATGTTAGCGCGGCAACAAGCTGTCTAGACTTACGCAACTGGTTACGCAATGTTTTAGACTACACATAGACCTAAAGTATACTCTGACCTAGACCTATTATCTATATACTAATTATTGCTTCGTTGGTCTAACTCTAGGGGTTAGCATGTTCCACTGTGGATGATTAGGTCCCGGGTTCGATTCCCTGATAGGGCCATCCTAAAGTATCTTATGGGGCTTTTCTTAGCCCAGAGTTAAAAAGTTCCTAAGAATTACTTTCAAGTCTAATTAAAACAAAAGGTTTAAAACATAAATTCGCAAATTTCGTGACAGGGACTCGAATATGCGTCTTATTTTCTTAAGACGCGGCCCTTTTCCTACGGCTATGGAGACCAACTCGGAAGAGTTCAAAATGTTCAACTCAAACTAAAATAACTATAAGGGTCTTTCTCCATCTATACGAGGGAGTGAGGTACAAGTTGAACGCTTTTTTTCACGTAAGTACGATTCTTTTTATCTATCCACTACAAGTCAGCCCTTGACTGCGATCTCACCTGATGTTAAGTGGTTATGAGAAGATAGCGGGCTAAGATGGTAGCGGGTTAACTTGTAAGGGCCCTGAGGGTATGGCAGTTTTATTAAACCCAGACCCCTTTTTTTTTTTTTTTTTGGTGGCCAGCCTCTGCGTGTAATGAGAAGCTCCGGGAACTCTTAAGAACATGCGCCGGAGCTTCTCTTGCGCGCGACGCCCATTGGGCTGGCAGCTTATGCCACGGCAAGCTGTCGTCTTCCCAGGGTTGCGTGTTTGTTACAAAGATGGAAGAAGAAAGAAGAGCGGCCGGAGCCCCCACTACAGCCGCTCGCAACCCCGAGGTCCCTTCACCAGGGAATATTGGACTGTCGGACCAGGGCGTTGGCTAGTGCCAACCTGATGCCTTCGTCTCCGAGCGGGATCGGTTCGGTCTCGGGCTCGCTCAGCGGCCTCCTTCTTGGACATGACAAGGTCACAGAAGGAGACCACTGCCCTCCATGTGTCATGTTTCGCCAACATTGCTGCTATAACAGCTGGCGGCGACAGGTCTCTTCCCACGTAGCTGACCAATACGCGGCGCTCGGGTTCCCAGGCAGGGCATTCCTCGAGTGTGTGCTGTGCGGAATCCCGGTCATTGTCACAGTGGTGACACCGTGGTGTCGCTTCCCGACCGATCCGGCACAGGTACTCACCGAAACAGCCGTGTCCGGTAAGTACCTGTGTCAGTCTGAAGGTTACGTTGCCATAGTCCCTCCCCAGCCAGACCCCTAATCGGTTTCTACGCGGCATCGTACCGGAACGCTATATCGGTCGGCGGCACGTTTTTGCCGGTAGGGTGATGATTGGCCACGACCAAAGCCTCCCACCAGGCCAGACCAGAGAAAATTCAGAAATTATAATTTCCCAAATTGACCCTACCAGGGATCGAACCCGAGACCTCCCTCTTTAAGAGCACAGCGCTCAACACTGCGCCAGGGAGGTCGTCAACCAGCCCAGGTCCTCGCGTTTTATCCTTCCAAAAACACTATGTTCTAAAAGTCCGTGTGTCACCATGAATAAACTGTGTGGGCGATCTTGACGCGGTTATATAACGCTTTTTCTGAAAACCCGCCTACCTACACCGCGTTGCCCGGGAGATCTATTTATTCGCCTCGAAAACTTTCAGGGGTTACCCTCAAAAGTAATAAATATGTCCATTGACTCGACTACAGAAGGTTTATACCGCCTTTTATTGAAGTTATAGTGACAAACGTAAGGACTTCATTACAATCTTTTTTTTACGTACCTATAGTGCTATTCCAGATTGCAGACTTTTTTATTTATTAGGACAGCCTATTAATTATTAATCAAACGCATACAATTTTTTTTTTTTACAATAATTATAAATTCAAAGTTTTAATGGATAGATGGATGTTTTTTACCCAATCACGCCAGAACTGAGCTGATCTGGATGAAAGTTGGCACACAGATAGATTATAGTCTTGAATGGAAACTTTTTACCCCCACGCGGACTGTAATAAACTGTATCAATAACAATTTTTCTCAATAACTCACCAAGCAACCTTCAATACAAGTGACAAGTTAAACGACGGGCGCCATTTTGTAAAAATACAAAAAGCCTTCGCAATATTTTTAAGGAATATTTCAATGAAAACCGCGCAAAGTGAAATTCCCCCGGGGATGACGTTCATTCACTTTGCACTAACGTCTGAAAAGGTAGACTGCATAGTGAATTTTGTATTTTATTTGTAGTGTCAGAAATACTATAATGGCTTAGTAATAAAGTTTCCTGCGATAGTGGTTACGTAATATTACGTTTATTGGGATATTGCACTTTATGTAAAATAATGTACTCCCGATCGAATTTCAGCGGCGGCGGCCAATCTTCAGAGAGTAATCTCTCTGGAGATAGATATAATATTTTCCGCCATCTGCGCGGAAAATATTATAGTGCAAAAGTGTGTGCGCAAACACAGCACGCCCTTTTCCTTTCCTTTCACTCCTCTCTCTCTCTTTCTTTTACTCTCATAGCCCGATGGGATGAAAAATCCGACACGGCCGGAGAGAGATCAGGCGCAGGACCGATGGCTTAACGTGCTCGCCGAGGTACGAGGGTGGTGCACCACAAACTTTCTTACTCCGGGCTGGTACTGAAAATTTCTTGAGCACTTAACTAATTTGTTTATTTATTTGTAAGCGGTAAGACATAATGAAAGTACCTACAATCTACATTGTTTCTGATGATTTGAACTAGTATTAATGTGAATTAATGTGAATGTGTGTGTTATTTGTCCTTTAGTTAATTGACTCTACTGTAAAGGTAATATACGTTCAAACGAAGAATAGGAATAAATTTCCGCCATATTTTATCCTCTTATAGTTGGAAATATATAATTCAGATTCAATATGACTAGGTCCATCTTAAACCACTGGCTGGATCGGGTTGTTTGACATTCAGATAGCTATTGAGAGTTGTGACGTAGTCATAGTAGGTACGAAAGGATTTTCGAAAATCCAACACCTAGGTGTTTGTTTACCAATCAAAGTCGAGCTTATTTTTCGAAGTAATAACTTCTTTAGCCGCGTTGAGCACTTTTTGGTAGGGGGTAAACTTGTGGATTCACGTCACCGTGACCGACATGTTCGCGTTGTTACAAAGACAAAAGGTCTTGAATAGAAATATACTACATTACTTAAACTTTGATGCCTTAGTGTTTATATTTTTGTGTACAAACCAGTAAAAAAATAATAATTTAAATATTCGTTGTCACTTTTACCGGCAGTCCCAGTCGACCGCCATTTATTTCTTAAAACATAATTTTCATATTATAGTTGACAGAATAGAGATTAATATTGACTTTCCTATTCTTCCGCGAGGTGTAAACGCCAGTAAGTATCATGTCCTGGCACAACGCCAGGTCATAGCCGCGCCGAATACAGTATGAGGCGAGTGCTCGAACTTGGACTTCAGAGATCAGAATATTGACTTTTAATACGCGAACATATTTTAGCTTATCGCTTATGATATCTCTTGAAGACGATGATATAGTCTGGCTGCGTAGTGAAGATTCTCTCAGCTTAACTCTACGCTCTGCAATACAAGGTTGCCATTTCAGCTTGGGACCCCATTTTATTACACGACTGCCCAAAAAATAGAGTGTAGGTAATGTTTTCAGGGTTCACGTATGTATTTTAAGTTTCTTTCCACCAAAACATCAAATTGCCTGGCCAGGTTTGGGTGGGGTATCGTTACAACCCCTACATCATTCCGAGTTGACACCGGCTACAAATTTTCAAAACGCCACCATTCAATGCTAATGCATAATATAAGTATATTTTAATCATTACTTGTTAATAACTTCATATCGTCTGTCCATATAGGGGTCTGGCAAAGGCTGTGCAACCAAGTTCCCCCCAGTTGGGACACCATTTTTTTAAATAAATTAATAAAATTTTATTGTATGCACTGCACATTACAAAGCAACCAATTCGTTCACTTTACAAAGTAAATAGCCTATGAAACACGTTCCTAGCTGTGCAGTCGTATAATCTGTATTCAGCGAGGCTGTAGCTCCTGGCATAACGCCAGAAAGCGTTATTCCCTGTCATTCGCCACACCTGATGCGGCACTCCCACTTATCGCCTCTCTAGACTTTAAATGGACGGTTAGCGGTTAAATGGACATCTATGCCAGAAATTATCAAGTGATCTAACAATACAATACAGTGGTGAGCGCTTCCTCGTTGTAACTGCCTCGTTGGTCTAGTGGTTAGCATGTTCGACTGGGGCCGACGAGATCCCGGGTTCGAGTCCCGGGTCGGGTCATAATAAGTGTTGGGTTTTTCAGGCTAGTACTGAGAAATCTCATTACTAGCCTGGAGTTAGGAAGTTGGCGGTGTTTCACCTCCGTGCCTCGGAGAGCACGTTAAGCCGTCGGTCTCGGTTATTATCACTAACATGATAATAGTCGTTAAAGCCCGCCAAACCGCATTGGAGTAGCGTGGTGGATCTAAGCTCTAATTCCTACTCCCCTATGAGAGTAGAGGCCTGTGCTCAGCAGTGGGACGTTAATGGGCTGTAGGGGTTGGTAGTGGTGGTAGAGGACCCGTTGATAGTTTCCGTTAATCCTAATTCAATCAATTTCTAATTATTATTATAATTTTCCAATAGTAATGGGATTTCAATTAATAATTAATTTGTTATCCATTGGAAGCTTAATCGCTGCAAATCCTGAAACCGCATTAGGACGACCACGGTTCAATTAATAATTTTGTCAATGTAGGGCTGCCACAAACTACGTTTATTTAACGCATTTCCTAAGCTTACCTTGTTGAATTTATTTGCCACTTGATATTATAAGACTTTATCACCGCGCCGGTTTTAAAAGCAGATTCAGATGTAAATTTTTGAGTCGAAACATCATATACTTACTTACTAATATTATAAATGCGAAAGTCACTTTGTTTGTTGGTTTGTTGGTTTGTCCTTCAATCACGCCGCAACGGAGCAACGGATTGACGTGATTTTTGGCATGGGTATAGTTGAGGACCTGGAGAGTGACATAGGCTACTTCTTATCCCGGAAAATTAAGGAGTTCCCGCGGGAATAACAAAAAACTTAAACCACGCGGACGAAGTCGCTGGCATCAGCTAGTAATTAATAAATTATTTATTTATCAAATTAAAAAACATGTGTTTTTTTTTGTTTGTTGGTTTGTTGGTTTGTCCTTCAATCACGCTGCATCGGAGCAACGGATCGACGTGATTTTTGGTATGGGTATAGTTGAGGACCTGGAGAGTGACATAGGTTACTTTTTATCAAAGCGGACGAAGGACGAAACGAAAATTAAGGAGTTCCCGTGGGAATCAAAAAATATTCCACGCGGACAAAGTCGCAGGCATCAGATATTTATGAATACATCTAATCTAACTATTAATAAATCTAGATTTAGAGAAATATAGGTAACTGGTATGTTAAAAATATCACAAAGCAGCTCCTCATACTTCCCTGCACAACGGGCTATTTAGGCTGGTATCTATAAAAGAAAACTTTGCAAGTTTACTCATACTACCTACCTTTAGTTATAATGGTATAATAATTAAACACATGCAATTTAAATAAAAAACATAAACTCAAAAACAAAGGCAAAACTTTGGTTTGGGACGTATCTGACAGCGTAATCAACATCTTTTGACTGATGAGAAAAAAATATTAAATATTAACAGACGAGTGGCAGCCCTATAAAGGGTTACGTAAATCAGGGATCTGCCTGTAGCAACAATGTACCATTTGTGGTCGCGACCCGACATACAAACGTACAATATGTACCTATGTATGATGATCTGTCAACAACCTTCCTTAATTAATGACCTATTACCAATAGCAACAGTCTAATTGAGGAAGCTATTGCAATTTCAATGAACCGAAATAACATGCAAATCAACGTTGAGGAGATTTCGGAATCAATGGATGGAGGTGGTCATCACTACCTATTGTAAATTAGTTAAGTGTTATTTTACAGTTTTCTATTTTTTTTAATGAGCAAAAATGCGAACGTGTGTCTTGCTGTCCGTTTGCAACGCTTTCACGGCCCAACTACTCAGCCGCTTTTGATAAAATTTGGTATGGGGATAGTTTGTATTACATTGTATTTGCAAGGACATAGGTTACTTTTTATCCCGGAAAATTAAGGAGTCCCCGCGGGAACCAAAAAATCTTAATCCACGCGGACGAAGTCGCGGGCATCAGCTAGTGTAGGTATATGACGCTGGCTGGCGTCCACAAGTATGGAATCAATTTATGCATCTAGTTACATAAATACATTATGTGTATAATTATTATGATCCATAATATACTACCTAGTATCTAGCATGTAATTTGACGCACTTGACAATTTCTAAGTCCACTGAACATTGAAGAGGACAGAGCGCTCTAAACTTGTGAGTACCTCTTAATTAGTTCTCTAGTTACGGGAATTGATTGGCTGGAGGTGACTTCTTAGGCGGAGTGCACACCTGCAGAATAGAGTGCAGCCGAAACGAGCCGGGTGCGGGATCTACATAAATCAAGGATATATTTTTTTTGTTTATAGTAGCAGCAAGGCTAAAATTAAATTATACTTACAAGTTAATGAAGTGTGATTATGGTTCAAAGGAGACGGTTCAGATTTGTATGGGGCGTAGGCCAAGTCTTGTATACAAGCAGAGAAATGAAGGAAAATAAAATACTAGACCAGTTTTTAATGGTCAAATCTACGAATTCGTCGTAATTTCAGTGGTACAATTATTTAATCTTTCCAAGTTATGGAACACTAAACATGAGTGGGTAACAATGGCGGATTCATATTTTTTGACGTTTTCAAAAGAAAAACACGATATTTTGACAGTGACTGTCAGATATGTCATTTGATACATTTCGCTCTACTGCCTTCTCTATGGCTGAAGGTTGCCATCTTGGAAACGTATCGAAAACTTGAAATACATTTTTATTTTTTGCTCGTTATTTACTTTACTGTTCTAAATTGTTATATTTTTAATATCTATCAATCTATGTATTTTCCTCTTTTCATGGTAGAGTGTACAAAAGTAGGCCTAAAATGAACCTTTTTCTTTTCAACGTCAGTCCAAGATTCTTTGAGCTAGGAGAGTTCCAAATGTGCCCTGTTATAAGAAGAAGACTCAAGGCGAAGGCATTTTAAGTTGTTAACTCAAACTTAGTAAAAACACGTATCACAATACAAAGGCAAGGATTAGATATTAAATTTATGAAAAGTTTGAGATTTGGTTGCTCTATATATAGATCTTAGGCGAATCCCACCACACATAAAACAAAAATTTACTCTTCTGTGAACTCCATTACACTTCGTGGATGTGCGTCGGACTTAGTTCTGCGTTGAACAGTTTCTAAACTATGAACTTGTAGTATGAGGTAATAAGCGAGAGAGACCAACACACGCTATTGTTGTTATACCTATTCTAGTAGGTAGAATACACCTATCCTTGCTATTTCACTTTCTATTAATATTTCAAGCTAGATTTTGCCCTTTGCTTTACTTTCGTCAAACTATAGTTTTAGTAGGTTTTTTTGACAGGGCTTGAGTGTGAAAGAAATAAACAAAACAAGGCACCAAGCGAGGCGCAGGAAAACGCTGAATCTTGCTGTAGTATTTTGAAATAAAAGATGGTTTGGTCTTCGGTGTTTTGTTCTTTTCACACTTTTTCTTAATTAGTTATCCATCCATGTCTATACTAATATTATAAATGCGAAAGTGTATCTGTCCGCCTGTCTGCTACGCTTTCACGGAACATCTGCTCAACCGATTTTTATAAAATTTAGCACAGAGGTAGGTTGTATCCCGAGAAAGGACATAGGCTACTTTTTATCCCGGAAAATTAAAGAGTTCCCGCGGGAATCAGAAATCTTAATTTGAGAGAGCTTCTATGATCTGTCATCTGTCAGAGCATGACATTTGACAAGTGACATTGTAACGTTCTTACATTACACATATTAAAATTATACGTCTATGCCTGCCACAAGTTATTGAGAGAGCTTCTATAATCTGTCATCTGTCAGAGCATGACATTTGGCAAGTGACCGTGTAACGTTCCGTTACTACACTTGCGTTATACCGCGGCATTGGAAAGAACTTACAAAGACAAGTCTTCTTCTTCTCGCGTCGTTTCCTCAGCTTTGAGGATCGTGGCTCCCTCGTGATATAACAGCCTTCCCGGTCTTACGCCATCTTTCCCTATTGGTGGCCGTGCGAAACGCACCGTAGACCGGAGTGTCGACCGCTTCTTTAATTTGGTCAGACCAACGTCTCGGGCTTCGTCCGCGGGGTCTCTTTCCTTCGATCTTGCCAGAGATGATGTGCTTTTCAATGCTGCTTGAATTTTTCCTGGCAATGTGACCGAAGTAGTCGAGCATCCGCCCCTTTACTTTTAATTTGTCAACCGACTTCAAAAAAGGAGGAGGTTCTCAATACGACTGTATTTTTTTTTTATGTTTGTTACCTCAGAACTTTTGACTGGGACTGGGACCGATTTGCATGATTCTTTTTTTATTTGAAAGGGCATACTTCCCAAGTGGTCCCATATAAATTTTATCGAAATCGGTCGAGCGGTTTTTAAAATATCAACAATAAAATAAGTACTTTGTATAGCGTGTGCTTGTTGTTGTAAAGTTGACGCGGGAGTTTGAAGTCGGTTGTTTAAAAAGAATTTTTTATTTAAGATCGACACGTTGCTCTTGTGTTCTGTCCAAGAAATGTTGAGCATCCGCCTCCAGCACCACATTTCAAAAGCATCAATCCGCTTTCGGTCGGCGGATTTAAGGGTCCACGTCTCAGCACCATACAAGAATATGAAAAAGACAAGTGTACGGACTAGGTGCCGCTTTGTCCATTGCGATATGTTTTTGTCCTTCCATATCCTGGAGAACTGAGACATGGCACTTTTCGCCATCCCGATGCGACGGCAACAACAAAGACTAGTATAGACCAATAAAATGGTCCAGACATATCCAGCTGCAGACGATGACGATGACGCCATCAGTATGCTTAGTCTAAGTTTTAACATTGCGAATTCGATTGATCGTAATCGATCGGTCGATCATTTGGTGTCAAATTAAAATGGATCTAAAAGCCCTTGATTTTATGTCGCAAATTCAGTGCAATCGCTTTTAATCTTGAAACGTTTCCGTTTGGAACGTAACGCTGGCTGTGAATGCATTCACGAAAATGTGGGCTTAATTAATGCAATTATGGTTCATTTTACTTTGACGCTAATGTGATCGATCGCTCGATTACGATCACGATTACGAATGTTAAAAAAAAGATAATGTTAATGTTTTGCAATGTTAAAATGTTAAGACTAAGCGTACAGGTCAAATCGCAGTTAAAGTGTGGTTAAAGGCTAACTTGTCGTCAAATAAGATAAAACTAATTCAACCATCGTCAGCCCTTCTATTAGTGAACGACAAAACTTTAAAACTACTTACACGGTTCCTAGAACTTTGTGTACACACTGCCCTGTTGAGTGCAGGTGCAAATTAACTGCGAGTGCATCGAGTTACACCTAGTTCTAATTACTCTTGAAGTTGTTCTGCTCTTAGACCGCTCCCGTGCCAACTAATATCTAATTGCTTGTAATAGTTTTGTATTTGACTGTCTCGTTGGTCTAGTGGTAAGTGTTTTCGACGGCAGCTGACAAGGTTTAGTTTAGGGTTGTAACAGAACCTCGCCTCCGCTTCCGTAAGTGCGGAACTGTCGCAAGAAATCGTACCTCCGCTTCCGCATCCGCCTCCGCAGTTTTTTTGCGCATTTATAACGGAGGTTTATTTACGTTGACTTACAATGCGAGAGGTACAAATCGAAGCAGGTGACATCAGTTACACCATTACAACAAGCAAAAAGGCAACTGTCCTTAGAAGAATCCCCAAAAAAAAAACAAATGTGGGATTCATGGCATCCTAAAGCACAGAAAATGGACGATGTGATCGGAGAAATCCACCTCCCCCTTCATTAACCTCCGCGTCCGCCCCTAGGAGGGGGGGGCGCCCGAGGTTACGCCTCCGTTACAACCCTAGTTTAGTTTTTGCAATTCACGAGCGCGCGTGAACTTTACTTGTAGTTGTGCACTTAATGCGTAATTGTGCGTGCCTCTCGGTCAGTTGTACGCACAATCAGGTACACGCACACACTTACACGTATATAAATGTATACAGATAGGACTTTAACACAACCATGAGCCACGCGCTCACTAATTAGAAATAGTTAGGTACTAGCAAGGATAGTAACATTTTGTAACGAGCAGGCGTATCACCTGATGTTAAGTGATTACCGCTTCCCATGAACATTTGCAGCACCAGAGGAACCGCTAATGCGTGGCTGGATTTTGGCATATTTATTTAAATCCGCCCTTTGAAGAGCCCCATATTATAATTATGAGGGAACACAGAAGATGGAAGCTGGTTTCATAATATTAATTAAATCCTGAGCACCGCATTACAAATATAAACAAGTCAATTTATCCTACCTGCTTCTATCCAATAAAGTAATTTCGGATCTAATGAGCAAACTAACTAATACGTCTCTATTATACTTACGTGAGAAATTCCAATAATCTGGATAAAAGTAAATACTAGTCAACGAGTTTGCGTTGTATACTATAGTATGGATAGGTGAGGAGTTGGTGGGCTTTTTGAGGAAGTAAGTTTTAAAGCTGAAAGATTGTACGCATTCAAAATTATTCTACGTTATGGAAATGTAAATTTAGACCTATCAGCTATCTTTCAATTCCTAGAATCGTTTTGTCAGTAGCAGGAAAAAAAATGTTTTTAAAATTTCACTTTTTAACGTACCTATTTAGGAAAATTTTGAAAAATTTAACATGGTAGACTTCGGGTACCTACTTATAATTGTAAACCACAATTTGTACCCGAAGTCAACCATTTTATATAATATTTTATTGAAATTATCAATTTTTGTTATCAATGATCTGATATTTTACTACCTCACTATACGAGTATTCAATAATATACTAAAGTGCAAATGTGAGTTCGTTTGTTACGCTTTCACAGGCCATATTTTCAACCAGAATTTAATGAAATTTGGTACAGATATGTTTTTTGCCTCCGGGAAGGACACTTTTTATCCCGCAAAATGAAAAAGTCATGGGCACATCTAATACTCAACAACTCTTTCAAGTTATTAAGCATCTGCCAAAATAATGATGGCATCTCTTGGGCAATTATAAGTTTAGTACAAAGTATCGCTAATGAGCACCATGTTCTGTATTCTGACATTCGATCAGAGCCAGCAGGGTCCTTAATTAGACACGTATCTGGCATATACTGTAACATTACATAGCTTCCATTAACGTTAAGGTGTGTCCACACATAAAGCGGCAATATTGCAAGACTGTCGCGCGCCGAATGCTGCGCTGCTAATGGACGTCTGACGCACATAATAATTTTCGTGGAGTAGTAGTAGTGTACTCCTTTAGTACTTACTAGCGCGCGGAAGAATTAAGCCCTGCAAACGTTGCGTGTTTCTGCCGCGCACTTGCCACTCTATGTTTGGACACACCTTTAATTAGACACGTATACGGAAAATATTACAGAATTTTCATTAGCGTTACATAATAAGTTGATTATGGTGTACGTGTAACGAAGGATATTATGAGTAGCGAACAATATCTGGAAAAATAAATGGATATACATATTAAGAGAATTATGCTGAAAGGTGTCGCAATAATAATTCAACTCATTTTGTTCAACGGACACAAAACATGGTCTCTTAGTATAACACGATTGCCCAAACAAACTTAAAATTTCAGGGTTCATGTAGGTATGAATGTATTACTAGCTGATGCCCGCGACTTCGTCCGCGTGGTTTAAATTTTTTTTATTCCCGCGGGAACTCCTTTATTTTTCGGGATAAAAAGTTGCCTATATCTCCAGCTGATCCTCAACTATAGCCATGCCAGAAATCACGTCGATCCGTTGCTCTGTTGCGGCGTGATTGAAGGACAAACCAACCCACCAACAAACAAACCCACTACTGCATTTATAATATTAGTATGATTATGTATGTATGTGAGTTTCATTATTCCTAAATTTTCAGTAATTCATAATATGACGGTAAGTCCGTGCTCCTAAGTTTAAACGCATTATGTTATGTAATTTGCTTCACAGTTTTTCATCTCCTCGTAATCGAAGTCGAGACCTACATCAGCCCCCCGCCCCGCTCCCCCGCCGCCTTGCGGGGCCTTAAATAAACATATTAACCGTAAGTGGCAGTGCGCCCGCTGGATTTGCCTGTAACGCGAAACAAGTTACAGGAGATTAGCGAAGAATTGGAACAATAGATAATGTAAGTATGTAAACGAACACCGGTCAAAGGCTTTTGCCCAGTTATTTTCAGAAAATTAGAAATATCCTCACCTACTTCAGCAAATTCAACTCGAAATACAACGGTATACAAAATTTAAAAATGCATATTACGTGATAATTCACAATACCTATTAATGTATTTAAAATCACTGAACCCCCTGTAATTCATCATTTGCTAAACTCTTTCCCAGTTATTTTATTACAGAAAATTAGTAATATTAGCCTTACTTGAGAAAAATCAAATCTAAATTCGTATCTCGATTTGAATTTGCTCAAGTAAGGTACCCTAAAGATCCAAAATGAAATTAAATTTGCATTCCAATTCTTACTAAGTATCTACCTTTCTGACTTCTGAATTCGATAGTGTTTCGACAGAAAAATAAAAATAGTCTTACTTGAGCAAATTCAAATCACAGCGGTATCCAGAATTGAATTGAATTTGCATTCCTTTTTTGCAATTTCAATTCAATATCTATTTAAAACAGTTTAAGGTGGAATGTAACCAAAAATGTATATTCCAAACCCGTGATAATACCAACTTCTGTATCCCAAATCGCTGAACACCGCAATTTGAGCTCCGCACACCCCGCAAAGCTTCTCCCCGCACGCTTCCTGAATCTTTAATTTTATTGAACACCGATCGATTCCACTTGTGTAAAGCGTTCGCTTGTATAAGATAACAAAGCCATTAATGATGGAATGTAACGGCATAATACACATTATTGTACTCCAAATCAATAAACGTCCTTAATTTACTGCTTTGCTAACCAAAAATATAAATGCCATACCCGTAATAATACCAATTCCTGTATCCCAAATCGCTAAACACCCCAATTTGCGCTCCGCACACTCCGCAAAGCTTCTCCCTGCACGCTTCCTGAATCTTTAATTTTATTGAACACCGATCGATTCCACTTGTAAGAGGCTAAAGCGTTCGCTTGTACCAGATGCTTGGAAACGACTTCGGTAACTTTATCCCTTCTTTTCGCTATTTTGCCAATTCAGTGTATTGTAAGGACCTTTGAATGTTATTTATGGGCCGTTGAATCATGTTTATATTACGTTGATTCGATTCGCACAATATCAAGATCTATATATTTTTTGCTACAGCAGCGCTAAATTTATTCAGTTTTTTATGGATTTATCACTAGAACTAGATGATGCCAGTGACTTTGTGCGCGATCCGTGTGGTTCCTAAAATATCGTATACAAACGCGAGCGCATAACAAGGTAACAACATTTGCTTTTCTTATATATGTATATAGTCCCACAAACATATCTGACCCGGTGACAGCGTCGCTAGTATGCATGAAAAATAAAATTAAAACAAAAACTAAACACTAAATAGGCATAAAAATTAGTTTCAATTTTGGCCACCGGACCAGATAAGTTTATAGGACTGTAGTTTTCAAATCATACACTTTAATTTGTTGTGCATATATTGGTAAAAAGACCAATAATTACAATATTAAAAGATTACACGACAATAGAACATAATAAACATGTAAATAATATTTGCAAAATCACATAACATGCTATCAACAAATTCTGGATATATTTAGATATTTCGTGTAGTGTGATAGACATCAAATAGAAAAACGGAATTGAATATTCGAGCTCAACACGCAAAAGCACGCTATCTGAAGTAAGTCATTCTAGTGGTATCAGTGTGAATAGATTTCACAATTCAGTTGTAAATTTACCATTTTTTTTTATTCCACTACAAGTTAGTCCTTGATTGCGATCTCACCTGATGGTAAGTGACTATGTGGTCTAAGATGGTAGCGGGCTAACCTGTTAGGGTATGGCAGTTATATTAAACCCATACTCCTAGTCGGTTTCTACAAGGCGTCGTACCGGAACGCTAAATCGCTTGGCGGTACGTCTTTGCCGGTAGGATGGTCTAGCCACAGCTGAAGCCTCCCACTAGACCAGACCAGAGAAAATTCAGAAATTATAAATTCCCAAATTGACCCTGCCGGGAATCGAACCTGGATCCTCCCACGTTTGGACGACAGCGCTCAACACTGCACCAGAGAGCTCGTCAAATCAATCGTGGATAATATACCTACTGTTGGTTTGTGGGTAGCATAAATCCCTATCATTAATGCTAAAGACAGCTCTAGATTTCGTTTTTTAGATTTGACGACCTCCCTGGCACAGTGGTGAGCGCTGTGGTCTTATAGTGGGAGGCCCGGGGTTCCATTCCCGGCAGGGGCAATTTTCGAATTTATAATTTCTGAATCTGGTATGGTGGGAGGTTTCGGCCGTGGCTAGAACCACCTTATCGGCAAATACGTAAGTACCGCCAAGCGATTTAGCGTTCCGGTACGACGCCTCGTAGAAACCGATTGAGGGTATTGATTTTATATAACTGCCGTACCCCTAACAGGTTAGCCCGCTACCATCTTAGACTGCATCATCACTTACCATCCGGTGAGATTGTAGCTAACGGCTTACTTTTGGTGGAATAAAAATAAAATAAAATAAATAAAGCTGTATATTTTAATCATAGATGGTGTACAACAGAATTAGGCATTTATTAGCTTTTTACAAAATTAATATATACTATCGAATGCCCGCGACTTCGTCTGCGTGGTCTGAGGTTTTTTGGTTCCCGCGGGAACTCTTTAATTTTCCGTAATAAAAAGTAGCCTATGTGCTATTCCAGACTATAATCTATCTCTGTGCCAAATTTCAGCCAGATCCATTCAGCCGTTGGCGCGTGATTGAGTAACAAACATCCATACATCCATACATCCATACATCCATCCATCCAAACTTTCGCATTTATAATATTAGTAAGATTCATAGTATATAGTATAGTATAGTAAGGTTAATCAATATTTGGACGTCGGTAACTATGAATTAATATGCTTGTAATTATTAATCTAATATAGTACCTACCTAGATAACATTGTCTGTACCATGTTTTACCAAATAAACATTTACTTTACTTTACAAAACACCTGAACAGTTTTAGAGTAATAAAACTAAAAATAAATCTTTTAATTAATCGGTTAAATTAATAGCATAAAACTCTTATTATAAAGTACGAGTTAACAACCAACTTGGGAGACTAATTAAGCTGTTCACAGAACTCCGATGTTCATTCCAACTGCACTGGTTGTTGTATGTACAGTTCTAATTCAATGTTCTAATTATTCGACACGAATCGGGTTGAGTTCTATATATCCCTTATCACTGGATTGTTTGGAACTGTTGATTAATCACAGTTTGCATCTATTTAACGTACAATTCTGCGATTAATTTAATTCAATATTGTTTGCATTTTAACGCTTTTCAGAACGCATTTTAATCAATATAATATAGTGCTGTCTTTTTTTTTTGCCTAGTAGGAGGTTTCGGCCGTGGCTAGTTACAACCCAACTGGCAAAGACGTGCCGCTAAACGATTTAGCGTTCCGGTACGATGCCGTGTAGAAACCGATTAGGGTGTGGGTTAACATAACTGCCGTGCCCCTAACAGGTTTACTACCATCTAAGACTGCATCATCACTTACCGTCAGGTGAGATCACAATCAAGAGCTAACTTGTAGTGGCTAAAAAAAGGAGCATTAAAAAAAGTGATAGCAACTCTGTCGTGTAATTTTAGTTTAGTTTATGGCGGCTGGCGTAAAGCAAATAAGCCACAGTAAATAAACTTACGCTATAATACTGAATTACTGACCCTTTGTCCTACGTGAGCGACAAACGCGACACCGCGACTCAATAATATAAACAGGTAATGTTCAGAAACGCTCTAAAAGTCTAAACATTAAAGTCCATTAATTTAAGAGCACACGTGGTTACTGGTTGGATATGTCACCGTAAGATTGTAAAAACCGTTAGATTATAATCTAACTCGCGAAATTATAAACTGTCGAATGATTACAATATATCGGATTATTTTTCGGTAGATTGTAATCTGTTAAGTTTATTAATCCGATAGAACCTAATAGCACTACTTGCTTATTTATGTCGAACCCTAACCTAACCTACAAGAAAGAGACAAGAAAACGTAAATACAATGAATATTTCAAAAATTGACACTTCGAACATTGAACGGTTCACAATCTTTCGACTGTTTACAATCTATTCTATCGAAAAACAGTCGGGTAAAAAAGCGTTAGATTAAACAATCTTACGGTGTGGTGACAGATTCAATACCCTTTATTACTCTGCCATACACTGTTAAGCATGGCATGAGTTTTCAAAAATACTCAACATGAGATTTTGCATGTTAGTTGAGGACCTTTATGAGAGTAGCTTACGAACAAGTCTACCTCGTACTTAACATCTGTGATGCGTCAACTACTAGCGCGATTTAACTTCTTACGGCGCCATCTATTATCAACTGTGTTGAAATAATATAAACTTCACGCCAGTACAACTTCGAACCGACAAATAATTATTTATTGCGGTCTAGACTCTAGATAGTGAAGTGCGATTATTTGTTTAGAAATACGTGTTTAAGAAGTTTTATAAATTATATATCCAAGGGTGTTAAATAGGATATATTAGTTTATGATGTGAAACTCCGGCATTTTCAAGTTCAATCCATAAAAATTGGTATTTGGGCTTAAAAGTGTTAAGTTTTTTTTAGAAATTTCACCCCCATTGGTATAAAAGACCGATTTAAATTTATAAGTTTGCAAAAAAAAACGTTCAATTTTCAAGTTAGGGTTGTGAAAATTGATATTTATGCTTTCGATTAATAATGAAGAAATACGAGTTTTAGGATTTTCATAAGGTTTTTTTTTGTTTTTATACCCTAAAAATTCTTATACTTTTAGAGTAGGTTTTGGTAAGTACGAGTACAGCCAAATACCTCAATCCACGCATCCTCAGTCGCGGGCATCAGCTAGCAACTCGATGAGGTGAAACGGCAATGTAATAAGCTGCAAGATGCCTGCAGACCATAGAGTAGTAACGATCAGTAAAATAATTGGGACGCCATTGTGGGTTGAAAGGCCACTAAAGTAGATTGATAATTCAGACGTCAGCTCAGATTCCAAACTATTATTTTATGTCCGTTTTAGTGCGGGATAAGATTAAAAAAGCCTGTCTATATTATATATCTACTAGCTGATGCCCGCGAATTCGTCCGCGTGGAATAAGTTTTTTAAATTCCCACGGGAAATCCGCAATTTTCCGGTATAAAAAGTAGCCTATGTGACTCTCCAGGTCTTCAACTATACCCATGCAAAAAATCGCGTTGATCCGTTGCTCCGTTGCGGCGTGATTGCAGGACAAACAAATACACTTTCGCATTTATAACATTTGTATAATATAAAGTATGATTTTTTATCCCGAAAATCACTTTCTTTTCTCTGGGTATATGGTATTATAGTTAAGTTCCACTTAGCTACAATACCATAGAGTACCTACTGCTAGCTCGAGCTACCTACAAGAAAAGTCCAGCTGTGGACTTCCAATGAATAAGAAGTCGTAAGAACTGAACTTAAGAATGAGTCAAATGCGAGTCTCTTTAAAGTAGTAAGTATGCTCCGAAAATGAATACCTGATAGTAATTACGAGCAAACGAGATGAGAAACTTGAAGTTGGAAATGGAAGTTTCATTATTAACGGACAATGGCTTCTGTTCCTGCGCTCGCCTCCGAGCAATTTCGCTCACAAGAGAGGCTATTCGTTACCGACGGACTGACGATTCTTCATTATTCAATCCGTGTTGATGTCACTGACCATTTTTTGAGGACCTGTGGAAAATACCTCGGGGATGTAGCCCAATGCGTTGGTCGGCAGGCTGATTACGTATCATACAAACGATTCGCGATAGCAAAAATTGTACAATATTTGCTGTCTAATCGCACATTCGTATTATGTATCGTCGATACCTATTACGAATTTGCGATTAGACGGCAAATATTGTACAATTTTTGCTATCGCGAATCGTTTGTATGATACGTAATCAGCCTGCGGATCAATTCCGCACCGCTCGCGACAACAGACCTCCCTGACGCAGAATTGAGCGCGCCTTAACGTGGTCCCGAATTTACGATTTCAGAATTTTCCCTGATCTGGCCTGGTCGGAGGCTTCGGCCGTGACTAGTTACCTCCCTACTGGCGCCAAGCTTTTTTTTTTATCCACTACAAGTTAGCCCTTGACTGCGATCTGCGATTGATGGTAAGTGATGATGCAGTCTAAGATGGTAGCGGGCTAACCTGTTAGGGGCATGGCAGTTATATTAAACCCATACCCCTATTCGGTTTCTACACAGCATCGTACCGGAACGCTTAATCGCTTGGCGGCACGTCTTTGCCGGTAGGGTGGCAACTAGCCACGGCCGAAGCCTCCCACCACGCCAGACCAGGGAAAATTCAGAAATTATAAATTCCCAAATTGATGCTGCCGGGGATCGAACCCGGGACCTCCGCACGATAAGACAACAGCGCCACGGAGGTCGTCAAAAGCTATTTGCTCAATCCCAGAAAATTAAACATTTCCCGCGGGAATCAAAAAACTTTAATCCACGCGGACGAAGTCGCGGGCATCATCTAGTATATTATATTTATATTAAACAAACTTCAAAAACTACGGTCAAAGTTCGTAGTCATCTCCAGCCTGTAAGTTCCACGTAGCTCGAGAACTTGCCAGCTAATTCAGTGCTCCTCAGAACTTTAGTGCACATCCGTTGGCAAAGTGGAGTTGGGACTTTGCAATGCATGTATATTACATGTAGGTAAGCTATACTTGTACCGGTAATTAGTTTACTAGTTTAACTGTAACTAATAAAAAAATAAATCATACTAATATTATAAATGCGAAAGTCACTTTGTTTGTTGGTTTGTTAGTTTGTCCTTCAATCACGCCGTAACGGAGCAACGGATTGACGTGATTTTTGGCATGGGTATAGTTGAGGACCTGGAGAGTGACATAGGCTACTTTTTATCCCGAAAAATTAAGGAGTTCCTGCGGGAATAACAAAAAACTTAAACCACGCGGACGAAGTCGCGGGCATCAGCTAGTAAGCCTTTATTTACTGAACTAAGTACACAGAATGTATAACAAAATATAACAAGTTGTTATATTCGAACTAATAATCTTCTTCTACGCTAATAAATAATAATATTGTAAATACTAAAGTATGGATGGATGGATGTTTGTTATTCAATCATGCCCGAACAGTTGAACGGAATTAGAATTTAGATGTTTGGCACAGAGACATAATATTATAGTCTGAAATAACCTATAGGCTTTTTATCCCGGAAAATTAAAGAGCTCCCGCGAGAGCCAAAAAACCTCAACACACATAGACGAAGTCACGGGCATCAGCTAGTTAAAACTTAAAAATAAAAATCAATTGCCGAATGTAAATACCCACCTAAGCACATCCTAAGAACGGCTGCACCTTTGGCTAACACTTTTTTGTTGCGTTTATAATTGTCAGGACCAGGTAATGCAAAAAAAGTTTGAAAAATTATACGGAAACGTGTAAATTTTAGGTTAAAAACCCATATCCATACTAATATTATAAATGCGAAAGTGTGTCTGTCTGTCTGCTACGCTTTCACGGCCCATCTGTTCAACCGATTTTGATGATTCCCGCGACTTCGTCCGCGTGGACCGCGTGTTTTTTCGATTCCCGCAGGAACTCTTGAATTTTCCGGGATAAAAAGTAGTCTATATGTCCATCCCCGGGATATAACCTACCCCTGTACCTAATTTCATTACAATCGGTTGAAAAGATACATTTATTGATTCCCGCGGGAACCTTTGAATTTTCCTGGATAAAAAGTAGCCTATGTCCTTCCCCGGGATACAACCTATCCCTGTACCAAATTTCATCAAAATTAGTTAAAACAGATGGGCCGTGAAAGCGTAGCAGACAGACAGACAGACAGACAGACACACTTTCGCATTTATAATATTAGTATGGATATTATAAGTCTATGCTAGTAACTACTTATAGTGTGACAAGACAGTGACAGCGCAGTGGTAAGTGGAAGTACCCGTGTTCAATTACTGAGGGACGTTCGATTACTGATTGTTGAAGGACGAGTGGAATAGTTGCGCCAACGCATATCAGTCGATTGCGCTAGTTAAGCAACGTCGACCCAAGTCGGTAACTGGATGGGTGACCGAATTTGGAAGTCAGAATTAGGACTGCTCGTTTTCCCCGTGCCTCGGAGAGCACGTTAAGCCGTCGGTCCCGGTTATTATCACTAACATCTGATAATAATCATAACAAAAAAACCTAAGAGTTTAAATACTCTTAGCCGAGTCGTATGCGGAAGGACCTGGGAACCCACCGCATTATTATCCCAAGAAAACCCCTGCCATTATGTGATTAATGGAATGGGCTCACGACCCTCAGCAATGGAGAATACGATGCAGAGAGAGAGAGACTATATTTGCTTACTTTTTACTCCATCTGAGGAAATCTAGATTTAAGGCCACAATGACACTTGTAAGTTTTTTATTAAGTTGATAGAGCACGTAAGAAACTTATATACTTAAAACCAACATTTGCATATGATACGCGATTTTCAAGACTGTTTACATTTCGTAAGTTACGCACATACACGACTTACGTGAGTAAAATTACGTGAATTAAAGTTTAATTTGCTATAATCCGCGACAAAAGGAAGATCTATGTGGTACAGTGATTTTTTATATATATATATTTTTTTTAAT
Source organism: Erebia epiphron (assembly GCA_963932025.1). Taxonomy (NCBI): domain Eukaryota; kingdom Metazoa; phylum Arthropoda; class Insecta; order Lepidoptera; family Nymphalidae; genus Erebia; species Erebia epiphron. The sequence continues at coordinate 30,163,875 of OZ009946.1, forward strand.
AATATTATATATGTTATTAGTTATTTGTTATACAAGAGTGAAAAGTTGTTTTTTAACCGCGTGCTCAATTTTGATGACCGAGCAAGCGAAGGATTCTAAAATTGAATCACGAGCGCAGCGAGTGGTTCAAAAATTAGAATCCTGAGCGTCAGCGAAGGAATCAAAAGAGCACGAGGTGAAAAATCTTTTCACTCGAGTGCAACACGTAACTTTTCATCCCACCTCAGCGAGGAAATGAAATACTTCTCGCGTGATTGTTGAGGGAGAAAGCTCATTTCCGCATTTTTAACAGTTTCAGTCAATTCTGTTGGCGTCAAATTAACTTCTTCGTCACTAGAATCACTCATTTTAGGTTTTTCACTTATTTTCAATTTTCTTGTTTTTAATCGAAGGTTTTAATTTTAAACAATATGACGTGAAAGAAAATGGTGCGCGCAAAGCAAATTAAAAAAGTACACCAAGAAGGTTACGAGTGTGAGTTTTTAACAAATTAAAAACGGTTGTATGGAAATTCGGCACCATAGAGTTAAAAGTAAATAGGTTTTAATGATGATTTGAATTCACAAACTTCATAGACGAGTGATATTTACTAACGTGCACACGATGTTCCAAATTCAATTTACTTTATCCTCAAGAGGATAATAACGGCTTTTGCATTCAGATATCGAAGCGTAAAAATACTCTTTCCGAGATGGTGGGATGAAAAAAATATTATATTACAATACAACATATTACAAGTATAATCGCAGCTTTAGACATGAGCTAAAGAAGTGTTCTCACTAATTCTTACCATCAGACAGATAACAGCATCGACAACAATTTAAATCGGCACCATAAAGTTAACATAATCACATCATCGTCTCGTTATCTCCGGGTTTCATGCGAGAATTCATTTCCGTTCAGAAATGGCGCACTGATTGCACTTGCCGTTCTGTCATTTTCAGGGCTGGCGCAGACCACAGACGATATACGCTTACGAAGCCCATGACGCTTGCATAATGATTTTCCATTTTCCCGTATTCCAATTTGTATCAAACGTGTACACTGACTTGATTAACAGATTTTGGGTCGGTCAGCGAGCTATGGATTTGGCTTGCTATTAATATTCTTCACATTTTCCTAGCTGAAGTTAAGCTGGCAAGTAACCGGATTCCGGTTACAAGTAAAATGGCGGAACGCGTCCACCGCGGTTGCCGACATTTTGTTTCTTATAAATAGATTGCTGTCTCGATTCCTCTCTAACTTTGGTATTAAATACTAGGATAGACATGGACACAGTAGGAATTTTTTGACGTCCTTAGCCAATTTCTACCCATAAATTGTTAACATAATCAATTTATGGGTAGAAATTTCGTGCGAGGAGGACACGAAATGAAATTTTTTTTTTTAATTTTTTGTTTTTTCCTAGAGTAAGAATTATGGGAAAGAGTCTTTATTTCGTGTGTTTTTACTCTAAAATGACTAACCATAGAGCACATCAATCAAAAAAACTACAGATACGGGTAATTTTGTTTATTTTATTGGTACCAAAAAAAAAAAGGGTAATTTTTGATCTTTTTTTTGCTATTTTTCTGTGTAAACCATAAAGAAGAGCGATTACCTTTCAAACTTTAATCTATAAATATAGTTCGTAACGATTTGAATGACGTACTTTGTTTACATAGCTTTAGTACAAGTAATAGGAGTTATTATGATTCAAAACGAAAAGATCCGTAAGAAAACAAGGTTTTGTTTTGTTTAGTAAACAGCTGTTGCCTGCGACATCGTCCGCGTGGATTGAGGTTTTTTCTTTCCCGCGGGAACTTAATTTCCCGGGATAAAAGTAGATCCGTTCAGCCATTCTGACGTGATTGAGTAACAAACATCCATCCATCCATCCATCCAAACTTTCGCATTTATACTTTTAGTATAGATTCATTTGTCGGCAACAGTTTACGTTCCTTTTTATAATAAACTCCCAAAAAACTTATTGGTCTCTCCACAAGTTCAAAGTACATATTTGTTAAACCAGTTGCTAACCAATTGTTTCAGCGGCTAATTTATCAAATTGTTAATTATTATAGGTTTATTAAATATACTATGTTTGTGAGATGGTTGATAATTTAAAAAAAAAGACGTGTGGCACTCGGAGACTGTCGCGGTAAAGCTATTGCATAGCATTTTTTATCAACTTGCTATGACTACTTGTGTTGTTGACGTCAAGTTGTTGAAAATATAAAGGCGAAATAATTTTAATTAGTCCGAGTGTCCAAGGGGAATAAAAGGTTTTGGACTATTGAAAACATAATTCTTTAAAATTATTTCGCCTTTATACTTTCAACAACTTGAAGTCAACAACACAAGTAGTCATAGCAACCAAAGTTTTTTTTCGTTACGGAATTTCTGGATACGGTCTCCACGCTCAAGGCCCGCGATAGAAGCTATGCAATAGCTTAAAAATCCGGGTTGTTGTGGACTCTTCTCAGATCAGCGTGCGTTTGGTACCCTCGTAGCTTTAGTTTTAAAATACCGTAATAATTGATTATCACCATCATGTTTTATAAGTTTCGGACGTCAATAAGTGTGCAGAGTACACAAATTGAAAAACTAATTATTTATTGATTGATTATTACTTTGTTTTAATAATTTACACTTTTAATAATATATACAGTTTATTACATATACCTACTTTTAATGTAATATTTTGGGTTTGAACAAGAGCAACTGCTGAGTTTCTTGGCGTTTCTTCTCAGTAGAATTTAGAGCTATAAATTATTATTTTTTTAAATAAAGTGTTAACTAAAGTGACAAGTTTAACAATGGAGCTGATTCTGTAATGCACAATCTCTAAACTAAAGTAAAATGACAGCATTAAAAATATTGCTAACCCTTTCATAATACTCCCTGCGGAAAGAGACAGAACTAGATTTAAAGCTGTCATTTTTGGTTTAGTTTAGAAATTGTCTGACACAGAATTGACCACAATGAATGATAAGTTTAAGTAAACTAGCTGCCCCTTTCCGCAGGAGTTTTATGAAAGGGATAGCAACATAAATAGAGCTGTCACAACAGAATCGGCCTCAATGTCACTCTAATTTTATCCTCTCTCGCGTTTAATAAATCAGTAGAACAAGCGTTTAAATTGTACTTATTTTGCTTTTGTTGATTTTTCGCTTTAAATTATTCTCCATGCCCAAACCGCAGTTCTGTCAACGCAAAAATAAATGTTATCCACGTGTCCATTTCTGTCACGTCGAATGTCTGCGACCAAAAATACCGTTAATCCCCGACCTTTTGTGCATCAGCGTTACGCTTATCGTTCGGTCAAAGTTAATTTTTCATTTACGTAACACTTGTTTTCAAAATTTGCATGTGAAATTCTTTTGAAAAGTGGCAATTTATTTTGTTTTCCTTTTCCAGGTAAGTAAATTTCCGGCACAAAATATGAGATTTGGCGAGAAAGTGGGCTTCTGTTGACGTAAGTACTGTCATGATTATCTAGTTTTATATTGTGTGGTGCGACAAATATAAGGCTATAAAGAACTTAAACCCAAGGCTGTAAAATCATTGAAATAGAATGAGTAACTAAAATTCTACATCAATGTGTAAAATAAATTGACTAAAAATAATTGTAGATACATAATATTGAGAATTGTATAAAATAATCAGAGTGCTTCCCGCTAATGGGGCGCGATTAATTGAAGGATGAAATTTTTTAAGAATATTATGAAGAACTCTTAAACATGCAGGTTTCCTCACACTGTTTTCCTTCGCAAGCACGTGATATTTAATCGCTTAAAATGTACAATAATTCCGAAAACTGGTCGGAGGTGCTTGACCGGGGATCGTACTCCAGACCAACCGAATAGGAGGAACCGCTAGGAAATGGAATGCCCTTCCGGCTTCCGTTTTCCCCTCTCTTTTAAAAAAAGTTTTAGGTACTTTTAAGTTTCAAATCAAGAGTGAATAGGCATCTTCTACTTCTTCTAGGCGCTCCACCATAGTCTGCATCACCACTTGCAAGTAAGTTTGATTGCAGCCAAGCGCTAGCCTATTATATATTATCTACATAAATACTTTTTTGTTTTTAAACAGGCCTCCCAACCCTTTTTCATGGCCGTCAGTCTGTTCGTCTGTCTGTCTATTACTTTTTCAAGAACAATAAGTTTTCCTTCGACCGATTTTGACGTGTATTTATCGCTCACTCGAGACGGATATACATAGACGAAGTCACGGGCATGTTCTAGTTTTTGCATAATAATCTGTTGAATCAATGGCTCACAAAGGTTATTTACGTGTATTTTACGTTTAGACTTCAATTTCACGCCAATCGAGATAAGAAGTGTTATCAGTGAGAAACGGATCAATAAAATGGCTAGTTATAGCATGATTCACTTTTTCAATCGCAGCAAACGGTTTACCTTCAACCATATAACTCTAAACTAGTTGTAAACCACTTTTAAAGAGTCCACTATTCGATTACACAACCTTTCACTTTTCATAACCTACTTAGCGCTTTACACATATGCCCATCCGCTAAACCACTTGAAAGATGTTTTTACCAGCTTTCCTCTACACTCTACCAACAAATATATCTCAAATAACAACTCTATGAGCTACCAAATAAGAATCAAAATTAACATCACCAAGTTTTCCGACCGCAGCGAAGCTTGTTAATCCAGCGTCAACGTCGAAAAGTGTCGCCCTAATAGTATAGGAACAAGGTTCATTTTAGACGTAATAGGAATAAATTATGGACCTGCGAAGTGATTTTAACTTTGAGTGGCTAGCCATAAAGACGATTTTAGGTTAATACTCTATATTGCACCTCTGCACTGCTTCGTAGGACGTTGACTTTCGCTTTATTAGTAGTAAAGGTGAGCCTATCGGTACGGTAAGCGACAGATTTGTGTTTAATTTTAAATTTCGTAATCTTGGCTATGGAAGGTATTATAATATGTTACTAAAGAGGCTTTTAACAGAGGCTTAGGGCCGATTACTCAGACTTCTGTCCTACATTTAATCTACGAATTATTCGAATTTTGATATACAACGAATTCCTGTACAACGTCAGTCGAAAAAAATCCTAGGTAAAATTACAGTCTCTCTGTCTTCGTATTAGATGTCATGGAGGTATATTATACTAGATGATTCCCGCGACTTCGTCCGCGTGGACGTTTTTTCGTTTCCCGCGGGAACCCCTTATTTTCCGTGATAAAAATAGCCTATGTCCTTCCCCGGGATTCAACCTATCCCTGTACCAAATTTCATCCAAGTCAGTGGAACAGGTGGACTGTGAAAGCGTAGCAGATAGACAGACAGACAGACAGACAGAAACACTTTCGCATTTATAATATTAGTATGGATGGATACAGTATAGATGAACTAAGAAGCATCTGTGTAACCTGAGCTAGATTCTCACGAACCTTTGCACAACTATCAGCTGTACTGAGCGTATGGCGGCTTGCGTCACACGCCCACCGATTAAATTATAGGCTGGGAGCAAGTGAACAACAATACGAGCTAAGTTCTTTCTCACTCCCTGGCACAGTGGTGGTCGCTGTTGTCTTGCTTAAGCTATTAAACGCTGTTGGCTGGCAAGGCAGGCCCTAGCCAGTTCACTCGGCTCAAAGTTACTCACCGGGGCACAGTGTTGCTCCGCACCCCGCCCGGGTCAAGAGGCTCCGCCTCGAGGCCCGTACCCCCGTTTGGCCCGTGAGGGCCAGAAGACCCTTTGTGTGTGTTGGCTGCTTAATTTCTTGGCAGTTCGTCTTTGCCAGATGGACGGTAACTAGCCACAGCCGAAGCAGACCAGACCAGAGAAAATTCAGAAATTTATGTTCCCAAATTGACCCTGCTGGGTTCCGAAACCAGGTCCACCCGCTTATAAACAACAGCGTTCACCACTGCGCCAGGCAGTGTTCGACGCACAGAATACGAGTAGATAATAATTAATGGTTTGAGTTTCAAGCTGTAAACAGAGGTTGCTTTTTCAAAAACTAGGTCCGCGTGGATTGAGATTTTTGTTTCCCACGGGAACTAGTGATGTTCTGGGATAAAAAGTAGCCTATGTGTAATTCCAGACTATAATCTAACTCAGTGGCTTTCATTCAGATCCGTACAGCCATTTTGGCGTGATTGAGTAACTTGAACGTCCATCTAACTTTCGCATTTATAATGTTATAGTTTATACTATAGACTATAGAGTATTAGTTTCCCCGCCAGCTCCTACACCATTATTTCCCTTTGCACAACTTATTAAGGAGATTTTACTTGTCTTTTGTTACTCAATGATCTTACGAAAGCGTTCGATTAAGTCGACAATGATGCATTATTAAGAGCTTAAATAATTGAGTAGCCTTTCTGAGCTTATGACTTTGCTTAGTATTGCAGAGCTCTTGATGTCAGATAAGAAAAGATAATGGACGAATCTGTCTACTTATTATCTATATTTTTGACTTGTCTCGAAGGGTGTTTAAGAATACGAAATAAAAGATGGTTTTAAAAAATGATTTAAGATTTATCTATACTAATATTATAAATGCGAGAGATTGGATGGATGGATGTATGTATGGATGTTTGTTACTGAATCACGCCAGAACGGCTGAACGGATCTTTATGAAATTTGGTACAGGGATAAGTTATATTTATGTCCCCGTAAGATTGCAAAAACCGTTAGATTATAATCCAACTAGCGATATTGTAAACTGTCGACGGATTGTGAACCGTTCAATGTTCCGAGTGTCAATTTTTTAAATATTCATTGTATTTACGTTTTCTTGTCTCTTTCTTGTAGGTTAGGTTAGGGTTCGACTTATATGATCTGGTAGTGGTTTTATTGGGTTAATATACCTAACAGATTACAATCTACCGAAAAATAATGCGTTAAATTGTAATCTGTGGACAGTTTACAATATCGCTAGTTAGATTACAATCCACCGGCCTTTGAAATCTTACGGTGACACATATATATATAGGTCTGGAATACCAATAGGCTACTTTTCATCCCGGAAAAAGAATGAGTTCCTGCCGGAACCAAAAATCTTCAATCCACGCGGAAAAATCTAGCCTGGTAAATACGAGTAAAAGGCTAATCATGTCAAAAAAAAATATTTCTGATCTACTGATTATTAAATAGACGGTCTTGCAACATACCTTAAATTAACATCCTGGGTTAGTTTTAAGTTTGATAAACGTTTTAAATTTTAAAAAAAGTGACTTGAAATTTGATGACGTCACAACGATGTATTTCATACAAACTTCCGAACTAGAAATGAATTTTTAAGTTTGATAAAGAGTTGCTGATTTGATTGAGCTGTCATCATACCAATTATTCAGTTTTTATTTGCGAATGTGGTTTTTTATAAGTAAGTACCTACTTGACTGCAATCTCGCCTCATGGTAAGTGATGATGCAATCTAAGATGGTAGCGGGCTAACCTGTTAGGGGTATAACAGTTCTATTAAACCCATACCCCTACTCGGTTTCTACGCGGCATCGTAACGGAACGCTCCATCACTTGGCGGTACGTTTTTTGCCGGTTGGGTGGTAACTAGCCACGACCAGCCCAGATCAGACCAGAAAAAAATCTGAAATTCCCATGGAATCGAGCCCGGGACCTTCCACGTTAAGAACAACAGCGCTCAACACTGCACCAAGGAGTTCGTCAAAAAACAAGATTCTGAGTTCACGGGAAGTACCTACCTGTAGGTTTTGATTCCCTTGCGAGTGTCGAAAATTTGCAGCATAAACGGCTGTATCTTTTGATTGAGTTGGCTTAGCAGTTTGATTTTTTTACATTTCCAAAGGACAGTAGACCTGAGTATTTGATATGAATTTCAGCTTGATACCTCCATGCGTTCCTGAGAAAAAGGGTCTTGTCTACAGACGGACGGACAACAAAGTGATCCTATAAGGGTTCCGTTTTTTTCCTTTTGAGGTACGGAACCCTAAAAAATTTTGCTAGTATTGTGGCAGCCTTATTTCGGGTCACGTAACGCGGTACGCAGACAGGTATTCATTGTTTCGTGGCAGATGTAATTATGGCGTCGACGTGGATGCCTCTATTGGGAGCACGCAAGAACAATAGCGTTTTCTTTGTTTGAAACCTACCTATTGTGTGATTTTATACATTGTACCAACCAGTGGGTCGATCGCCGTATCTGACAGCTATCATCATCATGTCAACCGATCGCCAACCCATTTTTGTCAGGGTGGCTATGTCCACCACGCTGCCCAAGTGCGGATTAGGAGACTTCACACATCTCAGCTTTGAGATTTTTTTTTAGTTTTATTGCGTGATAGGCTTGCCGCGCTTGACAATCATGCTTAGTGCAAAGCAATGATGAGGTCTAGGTTGGAACGGGCTTGCCTAGAAGATGCCTATTTACTCTTGCCTTGAAGGTAGGTACCTAAGTTATACGTGGCAGGAAATATAACAAAACAAAATTTAACTTTATGTTAAAATTTCTAGCATGCAAATTTGTTTCCTCAAGATTTTTTCTTTCACTCCTATTAGAATGAGAATGGTTTAGCCATAGGCCACCACGCTGGGCAAGTGCGGATCGGCCGGCTTCACACACCATTATGCTCTCGGACATACAGATTTCCTTCACAGATAGATACAAGTGATATTTTTAATTTCTAAAATTACTCGGAATAGTAAGAGGTGCGTTCCCGGGGTAAGAACCCGCGATCACCCGAATAGAAGCCGGGTTTCTCAACCACGAGGCTATCGCCCCTTCACCCGCCTCTTTCTTAACAGTAACTAGATGATTCCCGCGACTTCGTCTGCGTGGATTAAGATTTTTTGATTCCCGCGGGAACTGTTTGATTTCCTGGGATACAATCTGCCCCTGTACCAAATTTCATCAAAATTGGTTGAACAGATGGGCCGTGAAAGCGTAGCAGACAGACAGACAGACAGACACACTTTCGCATTTATAATATTAGTATGGATATGGAAAAATATTAGTATGGAGTATTCAACATTTCCGAAAGTTTACAGCATTCCTTCTGGATTTGCGAACGAAAATCCGACAAGCTGATGTAGGTACATAAACAAACAGAAATCAAGGCTTTGTCGGCGGAAATTCGATGCTGCTATTGCGCCTATACGGGATCTTACTACATTATTGTGTAAGAATTTCGGATAATCTCTCTCTCTCTCTCTCTCTCTCTCTCTCTCTCTCTCTCTCTCTCTCTCTCTCTCTCTCTCTCTCTCTCTCTCTCTCTCTCTCTCTGCTGCTCATCTGCTGCGTTGACACAACTAGGCCACTCGTGCCTCAAGTCAAGGGCTAACTCATAGTCAACTTGCGTTTGCCCGCGACTTCGTCCAAAAATTAAGGTTAAAGTTTCTTAAAAATTAACACCAACACGCACGAAGCGCTTTGCGTCTTCATTCCTCATTCGCATGGCTAGGGTCTGGAACACTACACCAAAAACTTCAATTACAATCCGGGTATCTTTAAATCAAGAGTGAATAGGCATCTTCTAGTAAACGCGTTACATCTTAGGCCACATCATCACTTCCCATCAGATGTGATTGTGGTCAAGCGTAAGCCTATAATGAATTAAAAAAAAATTTAAAAAAACCTGTAAAACATAAAATACTTCATTTTTCACCGTAAGCACAAACACCAAGTTGCATGGATGACTTGAAGCGCCTATTTAGCCACCTTGGGGGTGGAATTTCTAAAATTCCTTGCTTAGTACACCTCTAGGGTGCTCAAGGAATACCTATATTCTCTCAAAATTTCAAATTTCTACGTTCAGCTGTTTGGGTACCTTTTATAGAAAAAACCGCCAGAAATCCAAACATTTCTGGATAATTTCGGTCACCTTGTTACCCCACGCCTACGGTTCTGCAAATGTACCTACCTTTAGCGACGATATATACCTAAAATGAAGTTATTTCGAACAGGCTTTCATCGTTGGGTTAATCGTTACGTGTAATCGACAAGTGTTTATTTTGTATCTGTTTACTTTAAGAAATCAGAGGCCGGAGAACGCCGCTCGCAATTCTATTCGAACCGCAAATATAAATTTGCCGGTATATTGCTATCTCTATTTGGCTCAAGACACATGATCGCGTGCAAGCGCGATAGCAATATGAGCGTACAGATTTTTTATACATTTAGTCCAAGTTCCTTGAATACCAAAAATGATGAATGAAAAATTGTTGTTGTTTTAACTTCGTGTTGTTATTCTGTAACTTGACACTATAGGCTATGTTCCTGATCAATGAGTACGTGAGATATCGTTGGTTTTAATATGAAACAAATAAGGAGAAAACGTGTCATTTATGTCGTAAAAACATGCTAAACGCAATGTGCTTACATTTAATTTTGGGAAAGTATTTTGAAAAAAAAATTATCCAGGGACCTAGATAAATACAAGTTCAATCTTAATAATCGCATAATATGGTGGAAATATTCTCGAATTAGGTACAAATTATTTTGGTATTACGTTTGTATGGGCAATTCGCCCTCCGCTGGCCCGCTCCAACTCTGAGCAAAGTTTAACCTACGAATAAATTTGATCTATTGACAGAATTTTTAATGTGCATCTAACTAAACGTCATTCGTAGGTATATGTATAGTTTGTATAGGTAAACGTTAGTCGGGGTTGAGAAAATCGGCTGTTAATGTGTTTTGTGTTTAATTCAAATTCTAGCCGTACAAGAGTTTAAAAGTACGATATTCTCAATAAAGAAATAGCCATGATACCTACTTGTACGGCACAGGTTCGTTCAACGCCCCAAAATGGAGACCGATACAGATGTTTACACATAAAAATTACTTCTCGCAAAAACGTGAGCCATTAAAACCATTATCAGTACATTACCTCTAAATCGCGGCTGTAAATAAAATACCGCGGAATCATGCCTCCAAAGTCGCAAAAACGTCTAAATTGAATCGAATCAAACGAAAGATTCCCCTATTTTTAGGGGAGAAGCTATATGTACCAGTTCACTCTATAAAATTGCCGGACCAGTGGGTCCAAAAAATATAATATTATAGAGGTGACAACAGGAGAATGTCACGTTCAACATGGGTAATATTTTAAATTCCCTCAAAACATTTTCGTAAATTTTACTTAACACCGAAATATTTATGAGTTTTAATTGCCGAAATTTTTCATATTAAGTTAAGCTATATTCCTTTTGTCTTCTATTAAGAAAGTAGCGCATAAGGGATCATCTTTAAGTACGTCACACGTTAAGGCGGAGGGAGGTTAGGGGAAGGGGGTCTATGAAGTGTGCTGTGTGACCAACTGTGATAAGGACGAGAAGGGGTTAAAAAATCTCGAAATTATACTAGCTGATGCCCGCGACTTCATACGCGTGGATCGAGGTTTTGTGGTTCCCGCGGGAACACTAATTTTCCGGGATTAAAAGTAGCCTATGTGCTATTCCAGACTATAATCTATCTCAGTGCCAAATTTCAGCCAGATCCGTTAAGCTGTTGGGGCGTGATTGAGTAACGAACATCCATACATCCATACATCCATCCAAACTTTCGCATTTATAATATTAGTAAGACTAATAATTCATCCTATCCTTCAGGACTGAATTACAGTGTTATTTTCTTTTAAGTTTACTCACAAACTCTAATGTATTAGGACAAGAGCGCTGTCTTCTGTGAAGCGAGGTGCTTATTGTATAAAATAATCGAATACAAATTTCTTCAAACAAAAATGGTACCGTCTCGTTACAATCGAGTTAGAGAAGAAACTCATTATTCAAATTTAGAGAAAATCGATTCGGTAAAATCGATTGCAATAAATACTTTGCGAGCTGCGACATGATGGCATTTGCATCTCTGAAATGCTAATATATTGTTAGAATTGTTTAAGCTTGTACTGAGCAAGGACGGTTCCATTTTGAGATAGAGGAATGCATTAATTGCGTTCTTTTTGTTTAATTGAAAAGCTTGGCGGCAAATTAGATTCTAGAGGCAAGCAATCTAATATATATTACTGGCCACCTTAGAGCATAATTCTTTAGGCTGACCACGTTTAGATTAAAAACGTGACATTGGATTATACATCTGCAACGAATTTAAATTATGTTTTTATGATAGACTAGACGACCCCACTCGATTTCGCACGGGTGGATTTACCTCATGTCGATTTCGCACTGGTCTGGGTGGATTTACCTCATATATTATGAAAAACGTTAAAATTCTACTTATTATTGAGAAATTTTCTGACGTCCCTTCTGATTTTCTTTTCCCAAAAGATTTTTTTTTAATATTAAGTATCTACCAATTTTAAAAAACTGAGAAATAGCTACCGAAAAGGGGAAAGGAAAAGAAAAGTGGTCCATTTTGAAAATAACGCTTTTGGAAGTGAAAATACAATGCCTATTCTGTGGCAAAAATCCGAAGAAACATCAGAAAAAATGTATCAGAAAAAAATCGTACCATATAATAATGTACATCATTGTTTGTTCGTACCGATATGATCTGGATTTTAAATCGTATATCAACCGCTGAACTATTATTGCAATGCGTCTTCATAGTATGCGCCCAGCCTCATATCGGTGTCAACGCACGTTATATCGCATGTAGGCAAATCCGGTCAGTGACCCCGTCTCGTACCATATTAATTATCCCATTATTTTCCAAGGTCAATAAACGTGGGCCAAGCGCGGACCGACCTTGGTGAGGTCGTGGACACTCACTCAGTTTTTCTGCGTATTTTCCGCGATACGCTTCAAATCCTGCAGTTTAGGCGTAATATATTTTAATATGGTTTATAAATACGCTTGATAGTTTTTGGGGTTCCGTTCCTCAAAAGGAAAAAAGGAAACCCTTATAGGATGAATTCGTTGTCCGTTTGTCAACGCCCGAGAAAAACTTGAGAACGCGCGTATCACGTTGAAATTAATATCAAATACTCAGCTAAGCAAATCGTAATAATTTGACAGCTTAAAACGTATTACTCGAACTGTTTAAGGAGTTCATACATGCTTTCTGACGTGCAGGCGCCGATGAACTCCTTAAACTGGACGAATTATCCGTTTGACAAACGATTACCATTATGATTGCCTTACACAATTAGGGGGCTGGTCTACGATCCCTTGTAGATGTAAAAAAAATCAAGCTTCTAAGTCAACGCAATCAAAAGATACGGCCGTGTATGCCGCATAGTTTGACATGCGTTACTAAATCAAAACCTATTGGGTACTTCCCGTTGACCTAGAATCATGAAATTTGTGCAAGAAGCAAGGTCTCACAGCACAAGTATAGGAAAATATCAAAAAATCGTTGATTAGGGTTCCATATTCATAGGGTGTAGAATTGTTTGTCAGGCGCTACCCGTTTAGCGCCATAGGTACATAAGCCATTTTCACAGCTGTGCCATGTGTGGTGGTAAGAAACATTTTTGCGCGAGTCTGATTCGCACTTGACCAATTTTTTTGTTTTCAATGTTAAAAAAATAACAATGTTCTCACTGATTCATCTAGCCATGTTATGCGTATAACCCTAATACCTACTGTGTATGAAAAGGAGCAATAAAACTATTTTGAACCGACTTCCAAAGAAGGAGAAGGTTCTCAATTCGGCGCGTGTTTTTTTTGAATGTATGTCGGTGCATATCTCCGTGGTTTCTGAACCGATTAGAAAAAAAAATCTAGGAAGCTCTCTCATAAAAAATTCTGACTCCAAATCCTCAACCCTGACACTAAAAAGTTAAAAATAAAAATTCTTTCCGAGTCTGATGCGTCAACTTTTCTTATCCTTGTTATACCCGCCCGACTTCAACATGGTGGGTAGAAATCAAAATTATTTTGTACTTTACAGTGGCGTTGGAAGTCGGTTTTTTGGAAATAATTTTTTAGAATTTTCAAATAAAGCCTTGACCCTACTTCAGACCCTGAAAATGAGCAAGAAGCTATGAGAAAGTTCGACATGTGAATCCAAGACAAAAAAATTTACTATTATTATAAACTAGATGTTTCCCGCGACTTCGTCCGCGTGGACTAAGATTTTTCGATTCCCGCGGGAACTCCTTAATTTTCCGGTATAAAAGTGCTATGTCCTTCTCCGGGATATAACCTATCCCTGTACCAAATTTCATCCAAATCGGTTGAATAGGTGAGCCGTGAAAGCGTAGCAGACAGACAGACACACTTTCGCATTTATAATATTGTATGGATACAAACTGCGTGGCTTGTCCTTATATCATGACTTTATATAATGCAGTGAAATACCTAAGGAGTAAAAAGGAGTAAATTGTTTTCAGGGTTCATGTATGTATGTATGTATGTGAGTTTGTATATTCCACCATAACTTCTATACGCCTCAACCGATTTTGATAAATGAGGTATCGTTAGAATCCCTAGCCTATTCCGGGTGACATAGGCTAGTAAAATTAAAAAAAAATTGATGCGGTGACCATGGTTCCGCATTAAAGACTAAAATTAAATAAAAATATTCGCAAATAAAATTAAATATATAATCATCATCTAGAAAATGATGAGTAAATTCCAAAAATATATAACACTATATAGTTCAATATCCAGTGATTCACAAAAAAATATCATTTAATAAAAATGTGAAAAAGATTCCATAGGTAATTAATGACTTTGCTATCGTTACGTAGTAGATAGTTACGGGCTACGGCAGAGCTGTCGTATTTTTTAATAATTTTAATTATATTCACTTGTTAAAAACCTAAATCCACATGGATATAGTCGTTTTTAATTTTGAGATGCATCAATGACCAATGGCTACTTAGAGGTCTTGAAAACAACTTATATCAATCAAATAAATATTATAAATGCGAAAGTTTGGATGGGTGTATGGATGTATGGATGGATGTATGGATGTATGGATGGATGTTTGTTACTCAATCACGCCCCAACGGCTGAACGGTTCTGGCTGAAATTTGGCACAGGGATAGATTATAGCCTGGAATAGAACATAGGCTATCCTATAGCTATTTTTATCCCGGAAAATTAAGGAGTTCCCGCGGGAACCAAAAAACCTCAATTCACGCGGACGAAGTCGCGGGCACTAGCTAGTAGTTATATAAATATACTTTTTGATAGATAAACTGCTTCACAAACAAGGATTATAACTATAATTTTTGAGAGCATACTAAGGAGAGCTGAACATTATGTTGGCTCTAGCTTAGCTAAGTACATACCATTTCACAGCAATCCAAATATACTGTATATAATCAATATCGAAAACATTCGTGATTAAAATACATCACAACGACATAATATAAAATTGTTCTTATCTTGAAAACGCCAAGACAAAACGTTTAAAGCAAGCATCATCTTCGCATAAGACGCTCGATTCCAGCACTTTAGCACTTCTCGTGTCTATCTACTTACCGCGAGGTTTCAGTTAAACTGGGGTAAAGGCTATATTTTTACATACTTTACTCTAATACTTGAAGCTGTGTGCAGTGTATTTTAAAGGGTTGCTTTGGTTTAACATAGTTGGCTTCTGTTGTCCACTCAAGCACTTAAGAGCTTACCGCATGTTGTTCAGCTGTACTTAGCTAAGCTAGGTAATAGGGCGGTTACAGACTAGCGTATTTTTTTGCACATTTATAAGCTCATGAGCTTTACGTCTCTGCCTCGTTGGTCTAGTGGTTAGCATGTCCGACTGCGGCCGACGAGGTCCTGGGTTCGAGTCCCGGGTCGGGACATAATTAAGTATTGGGTTTTTCTGACTAGAAATTCTCAGTACTAGCCCGGAGTTGGCGGTGTTTCACCCCCGTGCCTCGGAGAGCACGTTAAGCCGTCGGTCCCGGTTATTATCACTAGCATGATAATAGTCGTTAAAATCCGCCAACCCGCATTGGAGCAGTGTGGTGGGTCTAAGTTCTAATTCCCTCTCTCTTATGAGAGTGGAGGCCTGTGCCCAGCAGTGGGACGTTAATGGGCTGTAGTGGTGGTGGTGTTGGAGCTTTACGAGCTTTTGAGACGACCTCCGTGGCGCAGTGTTGAGCGCTGTTGTCTTAACGTGCGGAGATCCCAGGTTCGATCCCCGGCAGGGCCGATTTGGGAATTTATTATTTCTGAATTTTCCCTGGTCTGGCCTGGTGGGAGGCTTCGGCCGTGGCTTGTTACTACCCTATGAACAAAGAAGCGTTTTAGCGTTCCGGTACGATGCTGTGTAGAAACTGAATAGGGGTATGGGTTCAATATAACTCCCATGCCCTTAACATGTTAGCCCGCTACCATCTTAGACTGCATCATCGCTTACCATCAGGTGAGATCGCAGTCAAGGGCTAACCTGTAGTAGAATAAAAAAAATCGTATCGGCTTACGCGCTGACACGCGTATAAAAACCGCCAATCTGAAACCGCCCTAGAGTCTATTGAAATAAATTAATTCCAGTCATACTTACTTGGATATCACGAACATTCTCATTAAATATAACTCAAAGGACGATATTAACGTACTTTTACATATTCTGTGCTAGAAGTAGAGTTATAATTAACTAGATGATTCCCGCGACTTCGTCCGCGTGTATTAAGTTAGCCTATGTCCTTCCCCGGCATACAACCTATCCTGGTACCAAATTTCATCAAAATCGGTTGAACAGATGGACCGTGAAAGCGTAGCAGAAATACAGACAGACAGACAGACACACTTTCGCATTTATAATATTAGTATGGATTAATAATTTTTTAACAAAATTTGTGTGATTTTAATTTTTAATTTGTTATTACTGTTATTAATTGTAAGTTATCCTGTGTAATTTATTTATTAATTAGTGTTGTCCGTACTAATTAAATTACATAAATAAAATAAAATAATTGATATGGCAGCTTGATACCTAGTGGTTTAGACACCTAACTTCCTACACAGGGTCGCGAATTCGATCCCGGGGCACGCACCTCTGACTTTTCGGGGTTATAAGCGTTTTAAAAAATTCATTACCATTTGCTTTTCTTCACAATGTTTTCGAAGGTGTGTGAAGTCTGCCGATCCGCACTTGACCAGCGTAGTGGACTATGGCCAAACCCTTCTATTGCCGAGAGGGGACACTCGGCAATGGATTGAAATTATAGTATGAAATAAACCATAAAGGTTTTCCAACGAAACATAAATGTTTTAAAAGGTTTACACTAGGGCTTGTCTAACAGGGCGTGTCGAGTAGATTCTAAAGCGGCAAGTGCTCGAGTGGAGGACTCGACGGTGAGCTAATGCTGGCTTTTAACATTTTATCTTTGCGGTTTAAGACCTACAGGAAGAAAATGTCTTATGACCGTTTTAAGCGCTATATAATATACCTACCCCTTTCTGCTCCAATACTTCGTAACAATAATTACTTGTTTTGTAAATCTAAATCCATATTAATACTATATAAATGCGAAAGTGTGTCTGTCTGTCTGTCTTTCCGTCTGTATGTCTGTCTGTCTTGTTCGCTTTCACGGCCCAGCTACTCAACCGATTTTGATGAAATTTGGTACAGAGATAAGTCACATCCCGGGGAAGGACAAAGGCCAAGTACTTTTTATTCCGGAAAATTGAAAAGTTCTCGCGAGAGTAAAAAAAATGTATCTGTTAAATCGAGTTTGATGAAATTTGGTACAGGGATAGGTTGTATCTTGGGAAAGGACATATTCTATTTTTTATCACGGAAATTTTTTGATTCCCGCGGGAATCAAAAAACATCAATCCACGCGGACAAAGTCGCGGGCATCATCTAGTAGTAAAACGCAAAGTGTTATAGTTCCGCGCCGATTTTACCAGCTCCGAATGTTGTATAGGAATTCTGTCTTTGAAAATTTCTAGGCTTAACGTTGTATGTAGTTGGTAATTTGTCACATAAGCTATTAAATACCACTTGTTTTACCAGTGAAGAGAGGCATATTGTGGGAGTCTGATATTTGGCGGCTTAACGTGCTCTCCGAGGCACGGGGGTGAAACACCGCTAACTCCTTAACTCCGGGCTAGTACTGAGAATTTTTAGTCAGAAATACTTAACACTTAATTATGGCCCGACCCGGAACTCGAACCCGGGACCTCGTCGGCCGCAGTCTAACCACTAGACCAACGAGGCAGTTAAGTGCCAGCATATATCATATTTATTAAAAAACACCAGAAATCCAAACGTACGTAGACACGAAATGCTGGTGTACCTTTATACAAATAAAACCTATGCCCCACTGTGCGAAACACAAACCATTTGTAAAAGAATATTCTTTGGTGCTAAAAGTTACACAACCGAGTGCCTTAATATTTGTTATTTATTTCACAAGTCCTCGCCTTTACTAACAATGGAGATAGCAAAAACTATTATAAGCAAGTGACAAACATTGTAAGGTCCAAATCACGAGCGAATGGCGGGACTGGGCCGCTTGTACGGATTGACCATAGGAGACGTTACTTGGCCATTTTCACTTTAGACCCAGGTAAAAACCTATCTTGCTTATCTATCTTGTCTAAAGAATTAACGTAACATCACCTAGAGTGTCCATCATCATCTTTCTAAGTTCACAAAATGTTACAACTCATCGTTATTATTATATTATCATGATTATAATATGGGGCTCTTCAAAGGGCGGGTAAACAATTATCTTAGACCGGCAACGCATTCGCGGTTTCTCTGGTGCTGGAAATGTTCATAGACGGCGGTAATCACTTAACATCAAGTGACCCGCCTGCTCGTTTGCTCGCTATATTTAAAAAAAACTAACATCATCACTAAATATTAATAACGCTAAGCTCAGGAGCTAGGTACTGCACACTGATCGTTTTAATAAATTGTACAGTTACGGGAATATAGTTTATAATATTTATTGTATACATCGGCAGCATTTTGATGATAATAATAATTAATTAGATCAGAAACAACCCTGCTGGCAGTACATTAGGTTTGCTGGCAATTACTAATTAAACCGTTAGTTGATGATATGCAAACAATATATTTAAACTTAAATTACATCATACTTACCTACATGATAATTTAACAAAAAGTAGGTACAATCATAATTCAATAATGTGGGTAATATCTTCCAGCCGGCGAAAAAATTAAATCAAATAATATAATAAATATTATAAATGCGAAAGTTTTGATGGATGGATGTATGGATGGATGTTTGTTACTCAATCACGCCCGAACGGCTGAACGGATCTGGATGAAATTTGGCACAGAAATAGATTATAGTCTGATTATAGCCGACCCGGGACTCGATCCCCGGACCTCATCGGCCGCAGTCGAATGTGTTAACCACTAGACCAACGAGACAGTTAAATTATAAAAATTATAACAAAGCAGTAAAAAGAAATCCTTGGACCCCACGTCAAAGAGGCGAGAAAAATAAGTCCCCGTTCATACCTCGAGGGCGTTATCTCTTCAGGGCTGTCCCCGGGCATTTCTACCTCCTTTGATTTGTGGTTCCATGGGAGCAAGTTGGCCATGGGGAAAATGATTAATAATAAACGCGAAACTTTTTACACCAGGAAAGGGATGTTTTTTGGCGTTGACAGAAATTAATTTCCGTGTTGCGTGTGCATGATAGCAGATGTGGGGTCATTCTTTTGAACCAACTTCCAAAAAAGGAGGAGGTTCTCAATTCGGCGCGTATCTTTTTTTAAATGTTTGTATACCGATTACCGATATGAAAATAATTTTTTTTTCAGTGCCAAGAGGAAGCTTGCGAGGTGGTCCCATATATTTTTTTGACTCCAACTCCTCAATAGCTTGCCAAACGAATTATTTGTGAAATCTTTTGTAAAATTCTAGAAAAAAATTATCAAGCATTTTCTAGATGAATTTTAGTATTATGATTGGTTTGTTTGTAGTTTCTAGCTTGTTTTTAAGATCACCTATACAGTACTTAATATGTTATAAAGCTATCAAGCTATGAGTATGTCAATGGGGAGGGACAGGCAAAGCTAATCTCAGATGGCGCCACCCTCGCTGGTAACTGTCAGGTTAATTTGCGTACATATTTGAGGTATTTGGGCGTCCTATTTGAATTGAATCTGGGAAAAAAATCAATGCATGTGCTCTCGCCATAAAAATTGTCAGGTCTAAAGTGAGCGATACATAACCTAGCCGATGAGCTAGGTTTCCAATTTTGGTGGCGCAAGGCTTTGTACCATAGTCTTCCTCATTCCTCATCGTCAGGAAAACGGTGTACGCCTTTATTATCACCTTTAAATGATTACATTTAGGCATTATAATGAATTAATCTAAGAAAATTAAACTATCGCGTAAAAAATATATGGTGTTCGACAGGTAAACAACACCAGCGACGATGCGACACCTAGCGGGTTAAATTGGCAGTGTCCCTCCCCATTGCTGGATGTCCATATTATGCTGACGATCGTGATGATGTTCATTAGTTTTTTTTATAAGTTTAAACATAGTTAGAAAACCTGCATTCCTGAGAGTTTTTCATAATATAGTTGAAGGTTTATGAAATCTGCCCAACCAGCACTTGGTCAGCGTGGTAGACACGGGCCGAAACGGGAATCACGGCTCTCCTTTTAGAATGAGAAATTCTAAAAGGAGAGCCGTGATTCCCATCCTATTGTTGGGATGAGGCGATCGATGTGTACAGGTACGAGTAAGTATCGTGTAAGTATACTCTTGAATTTTTCGAAAGATTTGTTATATTTAAAATTTTCCTTTATTTGTAAATTATTTAATTTACTTCAATTACTACTTTCTAACAACATGATAATAATCGTTAAAGCCCGCCAACCCGCATTGGAGCAGCGTGGTGGGTCTAAGCTCTAATTCCCGCTCTCCTATGAGAGTGGAGGCCTGTGCCCAGCAGTGGGACGTTAATAGGCTGTAGTGATGTGACTACTTTCTAGTCTGTATCTTATAATTACTACGTTGTTAACAAACAAACATTTTAACAACAGAGAGCTTTTAATGTTGTCCTAGAACACAAGAAAGATACACTACAAAAGTCTTATGGTGTTTTTTTAAATAACATTAATTAGTTTAGTTAACTTCCGACATTTTAACAACAGAAAGCTTAATGTTGTGCTAGAATACAAGAAAGATACACTACAAAAGTCTTAGTTTTTTTTAAATTACATTAATTAGTTTAGTTAACTTCCGACATTTTAACAACAGAAAGCTTAATGTTGTGCTAGAATACAAAAAAGATACACTACAAAAGTCTTCTTTTTAATTACATTTAGTTCAGTTAACTTCTGCAGTCCGGGTCAGTGTTAATAGAAACAAGAGATAAAACAAGTAATTAGGTATTCTTGGGTTCACAACGACAATTTGTCAACGACGCGACCGCATCGCTTTAGCGAGACTTACGTGTTTAATTACCAACCAGAGTCTTCGGGAATGAGTTTTCCTGTTTAGGGTTCGGTAGCGAAATGATAAAATATTAACCCTGTGGTAATTAAAGAAAAATTTGGACGAGAGTATTGTACTCATCCACCATTCATCATATTCACCATCGTCACAAAGCTTAATTGGGTATTTGTCTACTCTAGTATTCAAATAAATTATTTTTTAGTGATTATGAAATAGAGGATTTTGCAAAAGTAGTAATATCCACGTAACCTGTTAGTTTTATGTTGAAAACTTAATTAAAACCATTGATTGAAGTAAAAACGTGCGTAGAATTTTGATGACGTCACGTCGTGACGTCGTTTGTTCAGCATTTTGATACATCATCCCATATTAAGCGCGCGCTTTGACGCTTAAAAAAAAGTTTCTGATTTTACTTAATGTCGAATAACCAATTCATAAACTCAGTATTCAGTAACAGTATTCATTAACCTACTAACAAGGAACAAGTATTCAGTAACAGGATTCATTAACCTACTATCAACTAGCTGATGCAACTTGGTCCGCGTGGATTTAGATTTTTTAGTCTGCGTAAAGTTTCCTTTCAAAGCACGGAACCCTCGGGTCGCGAGCCTGAGTCGCACTTAGCAGGTTTTTTTGCAAAGAATCCCAATTTAGCTCGCCGTTACTATGCTGTGTAGAAACCAAGTAGTAACTAACTACTAGAACGTTTCTAATTATTATTTGGAAGTCGGAAACAGAAAGACCTAATCCCGTTTTCTAAATTCTATTTATACGAGTACATCCAACACATTTATTGGCCTACGAGAAATAAATGGTAATCATTTCAATTTTCAAACCATTGCGGGCTCACTAGTGAGCACTAGTCTCCTCCTCCAATGAGAAGGACTCGGCCATAGTCTACCATGCTGGCCAAATCCGGATGGGTAGACTTCACACAACTTTGAGAACATTATTTCGGCCATGTTTGAAGAATAACATTGTGAAGACAGGTCCTCAAGACATTTTTCTATACCTTTGAAGAAATTAGTGATAATATTTTATCTATACTTATATCACAGTAATTGGTAATAGTACGTTTCTTATATTATAAATGCGAAAGTTTGGATGGATGGATGGATGTTTGTTACTCAAACATATCAGAACGGCTGAACGGATCTGAATGAAATTAGTCACAAAGATTGGTTATAATCTGGAAAACACATAGGCTACTTTTTATCCTGGAATATTTACAAGTTACTGCGGGATTAAGAAAACCTCAATCCACGCGGACGCCAGCTAGTTTCATAATAAAGATGCGGGATCGAACCCCCAGCTACCCGAATAGAAAGCCGGGCGTCTAAACCACTAAGCTATCACCGCTTCAAGATGAGATGTTACATTAAATATTGATGAAATTGTCGCAATAATCGTTAGTGTAACTGATTCCAAAGCAGCAAAAGCGTCCTAAATCTGATTAATTTTCACAACCGAGGAATTAAAGCGATCCCTCCGCTCGGGGAGTTTGCGATAATTGGACACGTCCCCGTGGTTAGTTGCGAGTCCGGGCGCGGTCACGTTGCTAACAAATGACGCTGGTAAACATTTGAATACTTAAATACTTACATAACGAGCTATTTTGTTAGCCGCTACGTTTTACGTATAGCGCATGATTTCATTTAGCCACTGACTATATCGGTTAGTTAAGGCGAAAAGACACAAAGAACAAAAAAAATTTGTTCGGTGGACAGAACGACCGCTTCATTTACTTTTATATGGAGCGCGCACACTACAGCGACAGGATGAACCGTCGTTTCCCTGTAACGCGGACGTTTGACGTGCACGTTTTGTTCTGTCTGATCCATAGTTAGATCCCTCCGCTCAGGGAGTTTGTCATAATTAGACACGTCCCCGTGGTTAGTTGCGAGTCCGGATGCGGTCACGTTGCTAACAAATGACGCTGGTAAACATTTGAATACTTACTTACTTAGCGAGCTATTTTGTTAGCCACTGCGTTGTATGTTAAGCGCCATTGTGTTAGCAACTGCGTTTTTCGTTTAGAGCGTGGTCTTGTCTGGCAATACGATGGCCTTTGGAGCCGGCCATCGTTCCCACGATAAGCATGGCCTACCCACTGCCACTTTAACTTAACAATAGCTTGGCTTAACAACAGTGAACTTTGTCCTGGCTATTGCCAAGCTCCTTGATCCTGGTCCTTGATCCTGCGGATCCATTCATTTTGTGTCCTGTCCTTAGGAGAAACTCCCCGAGAGAGAGACAGAGCGAGAGAGTTTACATACTTTCCTTCCTTTCCTTAGCCATAGCTTTTTACAGGAGCTACTCTAAGCATACCTTTACAGTACTCTACGGACCATTGTCGAATGATGTGATAGGTCCTTCAAAAACTATTGTGAAAGAGATAATAAGGACTTCAAGTGGACCATAGACTATGAGATAATTTTAACAGATTTTGTTTCGAGAAAAATTATCAACGGAAAATAACATTTATCTGGTGCTATTGACCAGTACCATTCGTGTTTTCATCTCTAGGTATAATCTTTGAACCTTGAACACAGTATCCGCTTAGACACCGACAGGCGGGAGTTCGTTGACCCCGGATGTAGTCACGCCTATTTACCGACAGATATTTAATAATTATTCATATTAATTGAACCATACCAATTTACCATAGTCTTTTGTTATCTGAGGTCATTCGTACCTATAGTAATACCTATAACCTAAACCACAGTCAAAGGAAATACACTCCGACGAGCTTATCTATGTCACCGTAAGATTTTAAAAGCCGTAAGATTGTAATCTAACGCTTTTTTTTTCGATATACTGTGAACAGTCGAAAGATTGTGAACCGTTCAATGTTTTAAGTGTCAATTTTTGAAATATTCATTGTATTTACGTTTTCTTGTCTCTTTCTTGTAGGTTAGGTTAGGGTTCGACATAAATAATCAAGTAGTAATGTAGTAGTTAGGTTCTATCGGGTTAATAAACCTAACAACAGATTACAATCTACCGAAAAATAATCCGTTATATTGTAAGCATTCGACAGTTTATAATTTCGCGAGTTAGATTATAACCTAACGGTTTTTACAATCTTACGGTGACATCTATCCGTGTGGCGAAATTTTGATGGAACCAACAGAATCTAAGTCTTTGTTGATCTTAAAATGTTTATTATCAATCAGACAGACTCCAATGGCGCCTCTTCTACATGCATAGATAAGTTTGCCACGCAATAATTTCTATCCACTTTACTGTCTAAACTTATGTACCTACTGGTAGATATGATTAAAAAGCTAATTTACAGAGGAGCTACCTTGTACCTTCGTAAAAAAATAATTACTGTGAAAATCGGTTCAGATTTGACGAAGTTCTGGAGTATCATAGATTTAGGAAGAGAGGATAAAATATATCCAGTATGTTATTTCAACGTGTAAACCAACTGTATACCAAATTGCATTCATATCCGTTATAGAGTTTTTAGTCAGCGTGCTGTAACAGACTTCTTCTCCTTCTTCTAGATAGATGTTCTAAAAAATATAATAATATCGTTACTTAGGTACGTAATAGTATGTTCTGTACCTACTATAGTTTCAGTACAGATATTTTTCGTAGATAGGTACAGTACTAGAACATATTATAGAGTATCGATCCATTTATTTTTCTCACCTAAACCTCACATAGGTGAGGTTTAGGTGAGAAAAACACACATAATAGGTAATTGGTATAGACCAATTACCTATTCTGTGCCTAAACCTCACTAAATATCTAAAACCAACTATATTTTTTTTGGAAACATAAACGGTTGTCAGTTGTTAGCAACATAAAAAAAATAACCGGCTACCCTCATTACCTCGGTAGGTACCCGAAACTTCATAATTAGGTGGGCGGGGTAGTAACAATAAAAACTAATGAAGTGACCTCTAGCGCCAGTAAAAGACACCCGTGCCATTTCGCGCAATCGCCTTTCTTATATCTTCTTCGTGGGGGATAATTTTTGTGTCAGACAGTAGACTCTGCCTCCAAAAGTTATGACACATTTATGAATTACGACGCAAAGATGCTATTAATTTTTCTTTTATTTTAATAACTCTACTTTTAATGTAAAAAAAAATAATTAAAAACACGTTTTAATCGTCCGCCATACTGAATTTAATGTGACGTCATTTTTTTTTTATTCTTCTCAGCCTAACCTTTTCATTAGTATCCTTAATTCATGAGGGTGCATAAAAAATAACTAATCCGTAATTGTTAGGTGTCCGCCATTTTAAATTTAGAATGACGTCACTTAGCTAACCATGCATCTTACTAATATTATAAACTAGATGATACCCGCGACTTCGTCCGCGTGGATTTTTTTTTTATTCCCGCGGGAACTCTTCAATTTTCCGGGATAAAAAGCAACCTATGTCCTTCCCCGGGGTACAACCTATCCCTGTACCAAATTTCATCAAAATCGGTTGAACAGATACATTTTTTTGATTCCCGCGGGAACTCTTCAATTTTCCGGGATAAAATGTAGCCTATGTCCTTCCCCGGGATGTAACCTATCTCTGTACCAAATTTCATCAAAATCGGTTGAGTAGTTGGGCCGTGAAAGCGTAGCAGACTGTCTGTCTGCTACGCTTTCACGGACAGACAGACAGACAGACACACTTTCGCATTTATAATATTAGTATGGATGCGAAAGCTTAACGGATCTGGCTGAAATTTGGCACAGAGATAGATTATAGTCTGGAATAGCACATAGGCTACTTTTAATCCCGGGAAATTAAAGAGTTCCCGCGGGAACCACAAAACCTCGATCCATGCGTACGAAGTCGCGGGCATCAGCTAGTTATCATCTAAACTAAACATGTATGCAAAATTTCAGCTCAATCGGTTAGGGAATAATTGTTTCAAAATTCAGTAGCAAGATTTGACCTAAACAAACCCATAAACATTATCCTATACCTTCCAAAGATTATAGAAAATAGATAAACCTTGTAGAGTTCGCCCAATTTTTCCCCCCCAAAGAGGCATCCCTTTAAAGCGTCGTTTGAAGGCTAACTACCCGAAGAATCCACATAATCGTTAAGGTAATGGATCGTGAAGCGTTTTTAGATATTGAATCGAGTACTGAATCGATTAAGATAGGGTACGACGATTAAAATTTACGAGCACGTGCTGGGGCGACGAAATGTTGAAAATCGATCAATTTTGTGGAGGGGCAAACATTTTTCTTTCCTTTGGCTGACGAGACGAACTGTCTCGTGGGATCTGCGATATACCAACATCGCGTCGATACGTTAAAAACACTCGTAACAATACTAGGATACAACCGAAGATTCTTTAGAGCTTTGATTAGAAGTTTTTCATTTGATATACCTAGGTATCGACCTATGACTTAAGTACCTATGTATCGAATCTACTTACGTTTCTTATAATAGACACGTGTTCTGCTAAGGTTTCTGCGATTTGCTTATCTTTTCTTAAGTATATAGGAAAGCTTAGAATACATACCTACTTTTTTAGCCATCCATGACTGTACTACGTATCTACCTAATATGCATATTTGCATTATTCAATACTCAAGCTATTTATATATCACATAGTATAGGACATACATGTGTCTCTTATGATACGTCATGTTTTGATTCTAACACCGATTCGGAATAAAATCTACTGAGAAGAGCCAGCAAGAAACTCAGCATTCTTTGTAAAAAGCAATATAATATATTACATTAAGTAGGTATATATATACCTAATATACAGTATTTTCAGACGTACAGCTAATAATTAACGACCTCTGAGTGCGACAATTAGTTCTAGTATAAATCATAATCATTTGTACATTGAAACTAGGTTTAAAATGCTGTAAGGGATACGCCCATTTTTGGCCAAGGAGCAGCCAGCAATGTAATGAATATCATAAAAAGACATATTTAATAACTAGTATATTCCACTTACCTATTTGTTCGTAGCACTCGGAAATAATTAGTTAGTTTAAAAGAGTAACTCAGTCGACATTCTTTATTTTCAAACCACTTCCGTGGGCCGTGGCTCGTAATGTCAATCTTGACAATGTAGGGACTGCAATCATCATTTCGTAAAGTCGATATACCAAAAATCGATAATCCGAGATCGATATTTTAAGAAAAATAATTAAAGCAAAGCTTTTTCGCTTCAGGTTATTTAATGGTTTTATCGCTATCTTATAAAAACCTTATTACATAAAATACTTATTATATAAATAAACATAGACATGCTAGATCAATCAATTGAACTGATTCAGTGAATGTACACATCGATATAAATCGATGTACGTAACATCGATTTAACATCATTGGCTCACGGCATACATCTCTATGGTCATAGACATTATTGACATTGACTTCATGTACTTAGTGGTTATATTCTCTTTGATTGACTTATTGTTTTATCTTTATTCTCTATTCTCTTTATTCGCGTTCATCGGTTGCTACTGTTGTGTGTTTCGTAATCGTGATTTTCTTCCTCGGTTTGCTGTATTTTACACCTGACGATTTTGCTGCTATTATGGACTCTGCCGATGCTCCCGATGACGACCCTGGCTTTACTTTGGACTACGTATAGCTGGTCGAAGGACCGTAGGCTGTTGTGCCCATGTGATGACTATGTGGTTCTTGGGCTGGGCAAGATATCAGGCTAATATGAATCCCCCAGCCCAGTTCGTAGACGACGTTCTAGTTATGAATTTATGAGAAAATTCATAAAAAATCGAAAACTACATGTTTGTTTTATAGTAACTTGAATTTTTTTATACATGCTCTACAGAAGTTCGTCCGAGTTTTACGTTCAAAATAGTGTTTGTTTCTTAATCTACGATTTCAATCCTTATGCCTACAATTTGTTTCATTGATGGCTGCACCTTGGCCAAAACCCCTTAGTCAACTGGGCGTTTCCCTTTACGTGTTAAATCACTTGATAAGTTTTTTAATTCACATGAGTTAAAATTTTATAAATGTGTTAGCCAAACATAAGGAAAAGAACTTGTATAGGAGTTTTAATTTGAAAAACAGCGTTGGCCCAGGAATTCTTGGTAGTTATGCATAATATTCTCATATTCCTGATGGTGTCCTTTGTTCCCGGCTCACGTACCGCAGTGATACGACAGAGCCGGATTAGTTCTGTAATAGTGCCGAAATATGCTATTCTAATGGTTCACTAGTTACGTGGCGGGCCTGGGTTATGGGTTGTCAGGAGGTAATGAAGGCTTATGGTAATACCAAGGTGTAATCACTGTCTTTGTTCCACCGCAAAGCAAAATGAAACAGTTTATTGATTTACTAGGTGATGACCGCAACTTCGCCCGCGTGTTTATACCATTGAAAATGGTTATCAGATGCAAATCACCTGAGACGTATTTTTGGCTATAGCTCCGAGGATTTTGAGAGGATCTAGATGGGAATACTACCAAGAGTTGAGGAGACACGTGTGTAACTTTTTTTTGAATTTTGATAAATGTAAAAAAGCCGATTTATTGGGGAGGTGTTTGTTTACTAAATTGTAAATATTTCGGAAAAAAATCCGATTCGACGATCCGACTTAAGAAAAAATTAACAAAAAGTCCCAGGGTATTAGTTTAGCTACAAAATGGAGATTTTTTTGGAAAATTGGTTAATAATTGTGACCTGTAGGTGGTCCCTTTACATTTGGAATTGTAGAAAAACGGGTATTTCCAATAAAAAGTGATGTAGCTTCTATGATTATTGACCGATTGTCATGGGTATTAAAAGGTGGTAATGGGTGTTAAAAGATGCGGATGCAAGCGGTTAGTAAATTTATGAAAAATTTTGTAGAGATTTTTATTTTTTTAAGAATCAACAAGAGCTGGAGTGATTATTGACCGATCGTCATGGTAATGGTGATAAAAGATCAATTGTAAGTAATGTAGTTGTGTAATTTTAGGGAAGTAATTAATCTCAATAAAAATTCTTATTACACAACTTGTAAAATAGTATAAAATAATTTATTTTTTGTAAATTTTTGTATTCATTTTCAATGCTCCGATTCTTGCGGGAACTGCGAAATCTGTGAATTTTTAATTTATAGACTAGCACATAACTGCAATCAGACTTGCAAGTAAGGCAAGTAGTGATGCAGCCTAAGGTTTAATTATCAATGGAGGAAGTTGCATACCGAAGTTTCAAACAAGTTAGACGAGTATACAGACATACCTACAACGTACCTACTAGAAGTCAATGCGTCTAGACTAGCTAATAAAAACAGTTTACTACTGATATTAAATGTTAGTAACCTACCGCTTAGCTATGAAATTGTTATGTTGAAAATACTTAGCTCTTTCTTATCTCTCAGTACCCATTGCCGGGTACTGAGAACAAGTCTCCTCTCGGAATGAGAAGGGTTTGGTCCTAGTCCACAACGCTGGCCAAGTGCGGATTGGCAGACTTCACACACCTTCGAGAACATTATGCAGAACTCTAGGGCGTGCAGGTTTCCTCATGTTTTCCTTAAGCGTTTGAAGCAAGTGAATTTCTTAAAAGGCACATAGATTCGAAAAATTACGTGCCTGGGAACTGAATCAGCGACCCTTTACAGGATATCGGGTTCTTAACCACTAAGTAGGCTATGTCCGCTTCACTAGGCTAGGATAGAATATTATCAGTATGAAAAAGAGTGTCTGTTGGTTTGTTACCTTTTCGCTGCCCATCTGCTAAACCGATTTTGTAGCGGGCTAACCTGTTAGGGACATGGGAGTTATATTAAACTCATACTCCTATTCGGTTTCTACACGGCATCGTACCGGAACGCTTAATCGCTTGGCGGCACGTCTTTGCCGGTAGAGTGGTATGTATCAGAGGTACGGAGCTTATGAATATCAAACCCCCGTAGTCCAGTGTAACCGGAGCCGCCCCCAGGGAAATAACACTGATATTATTAGTAAGCACACGTTTTCAATCCCGACTGAACAAGTGAACAGTGCAGCTCGGGCTTTGCTGCAAGGTCGAGGAAAGTTAGGTACTGTGTAGAGTGGCCATGACTTTGTTTTTATTGGAAAATCATACTAATATTATGATGCAAATTAGAGTTTGTATGTATCACGCGGCCCGAATTTGATAAAAGGTCACAAACATAAGTCCCGGAGAATTAAGGAGTTCCCGCTAGAATTAAAAAAAACACACGCGGACGTAACATAGAGAAACCTAACTATAACCGTGATAATTAAAATAAAATAAAATTGCAAATAATGACTATAAAATTAAGTCAGGAATAAAATTTATAGTCTAAGATCCGTATATAACCACGACCTTCACCAAGCTGTTTAATGGATGAAACCTACTTTTTCTTTTTATTTAGTAAAAGATAAATACACCTAAAATAGGTTGCCTATAGAATCCAGTCCAGGCTATTTTTAAACTAATTAATTTCAATTAATTATTATTTTTCAAGTTTATTGTAGCCAATGCTATACCATCGCGTTTGTTATAAAATTACCTATATTTTGATATGTCACTCAAGCGGTTCCTATCCGTTAAGGTACCTATGGACTATGGTAACAATTACCTTAGTTACATCCTGATAGACCCTGTCCTAAATTATTCCATCCTCACGGCTACCCTACCAAATGCCCTAGAGGCTGCTACTTCTGCCGCATAACGCTAAACTTTTCATTGTACTCTCTGTGTCACCAGCTATTTACTTCGCCTCGCTTTGAGATGGAAAATTTATATATTTTCAAGCATTCTTCCGTGCAAGCTAAGGTTTCGAATTCATGTTCTGCATGAACGGGTTTATTTTTGTTATCTATTTTGTTTACATTACTCCAGGCTAACTGAAACTATCCAATCCTTTGGATGCCCAGGGGCCATACTGCCAACGCTTAAGCCATACTGTTCCATTATTGTTTTCTTTTGAGTTTCAGAATTTTAATCCTTATTTTAGGAACGTCAAGGTACCTGACATCAAACTGTCATTTTAAGTAATATTGCTTATGTATTGTTTTAAACGCTAACAGTATGGCCCTTGACTAACTAAAACTATCCAATCCTGAGGATATCTAATTAGCCGATAAGTTAAAAGTGACGTTTTTTTTTACAAAAACCGGCCAAGTGTGTGTCGTGCCATGCGCAGTGTAGAGTTCCGTAGTCTATTTTTTGACGTGAACTTTATCTCGGATAACAACTGTTTTATCCCGTTTTCGCTCTTATGGTTAAAACGCGAGTAACATCTCATAAACAAAGAGTCTTGCTTAATGAAATAAACAAGGCATTTGTGTTATTTATGTTAACATAATTCACTGTAAATAAAGCAATTACAAACTTTAAGACGAATTCCCAAGAAGCGGTGCGTGTCGCGCGACTCGTTGTATTTTACCTAGTACGAGATTGTACATGTCGACAACGTTGATAGATATCGAATTATCGAATTTCGAGAATCATAATTAATTTATTATTGTTCAGAACATGGTACATATTATTATTGATATGAAAGCGGGGTCACAACTGTTGTCCTGTCCCACTAGTGTGTACAGCTCCATATAAGTAAGTAACGTAGTGTACTTGTAAGCGGACTTTTTGTCCAACAGTCATTTTTTTGTACGTTGTGCATTTTCTTTCAAGCTTTGCGGATGAACTGGGTATCAAATCATATCCTTGTACTGTAGGTTTGCGATTTGGTGTAGTCCGTGAGTGCTTGCGTAGTTGCGTATTCTCACGAGAATAAAATATTATACCTATTGGCAGCCTCTAGTAGTAAATTGAGCCTCTAAATAAGCCAGGTAAGTTCCATTTTACTTTAAAATGTCCAAAGCTGTTCGTACTCAAAATCATATTCATCGTTTTCAACCGACTTCCGAAAAAGGAGGAGGTTCTCAATTCGCCGTGTTTTTTTTTAAATGTTTAAATTCTATCAACATTATCGAAATGTAAAAAAGCATACTAAGCCTACAGGTAATAAACTCTTACATCTTACTTGATAAATGAACTATGTACATCGAATTAATGGCGGTACTAACATGGGTAATTACTAAAATGGCGGAGTTTGGTGAATTGCTTAAATTACAATCTGCATATATCGATACATGTACTTAAGTACACCATTATTTATTATGATATGTGTGAAGTTTAGGGTTCCGTGAGTATAAATCATAAT
The DNA here is from genome assembly GCA_963932025.1 of Erebia epiphron. Taxonomy (NCBI): domain Eukaryota; kingdom Metazoa; phylum Arthropoda; class Insecta; order Lepidoptera; family Nymphalidae; genus Erebia; species Erebia epiphron. Next base: position 30,196,247 of record OZ009946.1, read on the forward strand.
GGAAAAACGGCATCATCTTCGTTGGACGTCCTTCTGACCCTTTATGTTGAAAGTCACTTGAAGTAAAGTGAAGCCTCCTTATCGGGACCTTTATACCACGGATGTATTGTAACCAAACGTAAACAATTATTGATGATCTCATCCAAAATTTAAAATAGAAATCACAATTTATGAAATAGTAAGTTACCTATATTATCCGAAAGCCCCTACATCTAGGTTAGTTTGTATACAGTAAATTTTGGCACAGTGGTGAGCAGTGTGATCGTATAGTGGGAGGTTACGGGTTCAATTCCAGGCAGGTCGATTTGGGAGTTAATAATTTCGGAATTTTCTCTGGTCTGGTCTGGGGCAAACTTCGACCTTAGTTAGCTACCACCCTACCTGCAAAGACATACTGCGAAGCGATTTGCTGTGTAGAAACAGATTAGGGCTATTTAATTAATACTAGCTGATGCCCGCGACTACGTCCGCGTGGATTGAGGATTTTTGATTCCCGCGGGAACTTCTTAGTTTTCCGGGATAAAAAGTAGCCTAGGTATGTGTTATTCCAGACTATAATCTCTGTGCCAAATTTCATCCAGATCCTTTCAGCCGTTCAGGCGTGATTGAGTAACAAACATCCACCCATACATCCATCCATACATCCATCTATTTTCCGGGATAAAAAGTAGTCTATGTCCTTCTCCAGGAACTTCTACCTCTATACCAAATTTCAGCAAAATCGGTTTAAAAGATGAGCCGGGAAACCGTAGCAGACAGACAGACAGACAGACACACGTTCGCATTTATAATATTAGTATTGATTTGATATTTGATTATTTGATTGATTTGATTTGATAACTGCTGTACTCATAACAGGTTAGCCCGCTACCGCCTTAGACTGCATTATCACTAAGGTAAGATCGCAGTCGAGGGCTAACTTGTAGTGAGTTGAAAAAAAAGAATAAAACAAAATTTATGGCCATTTTAATTAAATACATAAGAGTAGATACTTAATTAAAGTGGCTAACTATTTTTGATCGACCTCGAATCAACTTGACCTGCTTTCTCTCACTTATATGATCACTTTTGATCTACCTAATCTCAAACGAAGTTACCTGTAAAACTTTAATAATAATGCCTAGTTTAAACATAAAACTTGCGCATAACCATGATATTAAGCAATAGGGGGTCTAAAACTGCGACCTTTCAGGCTCATAATCCGCACTTTAAGGTCGTATATCAAGGCTTACAGTAAGGATCAGTTATTCATAGTGGAAGTTTTGGTGATTATGTTTACGGCTCCGTATTCAATATTAAACGGGACCGTGTTAATAAATTTGACTATTTCACTAGGGTTGTCAAATATTCCAATTTTATAAGTCCGCCAAACTTATTTGACCCGGGTGTACAAAATTGAAAATATTTTTTATACTTTTTAAGTTTTTGTTTTTAGTTTATTTTCAAGACATGTTGTCACCTGCAGGGCGACCGCGTATCTTTTGCATCAATCATTGATACATCGCAATCAACTCTGTTTGGTTAACACTCTTCCACTATTGGATGAAATCCATTGACATTGCAAGAATACCATAAATTCAGCCAATCGGAGGTGATTGCGATGTACCTACCTATCAATGATTGATGCAAAAGATACGCGGTCGCCCTGCGGGTCAGATAACTTTGAACAATACTTGTCATGACTGTCTAACTCATCTATCAACGCACAGTCTAAAAAGCTGGGTTTAGAAACTTGAAATTTTGTCAGAAGGTTGCTTTGATTACGTAGACACCGTCTAGGAAGGATTTTTTGGAAAATTCACCCCTAAATTAATATAGGGGGCTACATAAAGGATGAAAATCCGCCTTTTTTCAAATTAATACATTATCCTTATTCGTTGAAAAGGAGTACTTGGGCTGTCAGTTATAAATGAAGAAATGCGGGTGTCGTTTTAATCTCCACGAGATTTTCGGAAATGTCACCCATGTTAGTTTAAAAGAACCGCTAGTGTCCGAGACAATAGTCATTAAGGTTTTAAGCTGTGAGTTTTTCCACGCTCGTTACTCAAATCAATCAATCATCAAATAAATATTATAAATGCGAAAGTTTGGATGGATGGATGTATGGATGAATGGTTTGTTACTCAATCACGCCCCAACGGCTAAACGGATCTGGATGAAATTTGGCACAGAGATAGATTATAGTCTGGAATAGCACATAGGCTACTTTTTATCCCGGAAAATGAAAGAGTTCCCGCGGGAACCAAGAAATCTCTATCCACGCGTACGAAGTCGCGGGCATCAGCTAGTAGTTGCATAAACAATCCATGTTAAATCAATCAGCACCCCGGTCTGAAAAGAACCTCGGTCTTCGTTCGGGGCGCGTTTACAATCGCCGTAGCTTTAGTTTTTAGCTGTCACTTATCACCATACCTCACTTGTATCCAGTAGGTAGATATAGGCTTGCACAGGGTTGAAGACAGAAGTTGGTACCAAGATACCTATTTAGTGCAAGGTCATAATGATAATGATTGAGATGAGAGATATCCATCCATACTATAATATTATAAATGCGAAAGTGTGTCTGTCTGTCTGTCTGCTACGCTTTCACGGCCCATCTGTTCAACCGATTTTGATGAAATTTGGTACAGGGATAGGTTGTATCCCGGGGAAGGACATAGGCTACTTTTTATCCCGGAAAATTTAAGAGTTACGCGGGAATCGAAAAAATTTGGTCCACGCGGACGAAGTCGCGGGAATCATCTAGGTCCAAATAAGGTAAGCAGTGCTTCTACGGCTCTATTATCTGCACGCTGAGCCTATCAATTATTGAAATTTGTTTTATCCACTGATACGGTTGCAAAACCTACAGGGTCTAATAGACCCCTTAGGGTATAATAAAATTGTTCACCGGATAATGTTTACCCCGGGCCGTTTTAAAGCACGAAAAGGATTAGGGTAAGGAAGGAAACAACGGGCTGCAATAATAATCACAATACACCTAAATAAACAAATTGTCTCAACGCCCTCAGGGCGTAAAAACCCTACTCTGTTTCACATTTAAGTAAGTAATTATTTATAAATGTCCCGATAGCCAGGAAGGTTGTAGGGTAGAATCATGCTGAAAACAAAGCCAAAACACGCAGTGAGGTCTCGATGGACAACACCAAAGAATATAGTAAAACATAAAAACAAATTTAAAAAAAAGTGTGTGCTTTGTACGCACGCAAGAAATTATACTTTTCGATAGCAAATAATAAATATCTTGAATCAGTTCTCACCCAACATACAGTAAATGTATTTATTTTTATTTTGTTGGTAGGCCTTTATTTTGCAAGGTTTATAAGTTGACCAACTAACGTCCAGGTGTCGAATTCGGGTGTCGGTGTGCGCGCGCATCGTAAAAATTCACTCTGATTATAATTTTTCTCTAACGCACTAAAAGAAGTATAGAAGAACTTCAATAATACAAATTCGAACCTGCGATATCCTGCTTACGACGCGATTTTTTTTCCGGCGGCTAATATTGAACACTATAAAAGTAATTACACACAGGTCTACTCTGTCAGATTTATTAATAATCTAGAACTAGAGGGAGAGAAACAGAGCTTAACGCTTTTTTGTCACGTATGATTTTTTCCGGTCAGATCCTCGCGTTTCATCGCCCCATGAAGAACTGTTCTAAAAATTAATTATTACTTTATATTTTGAATATTAATCCGTTTCCTGTGGATTTTGCACTGCACTTAGATGTACCTGCCAGCGCTATCGATAGGGCGAACAGAGTACCTACGCCATAAGCGTATAATGGAGTACGTATAGTATAGCAATAAAAAATATAGAGGAATATACATTTTTGAATTCCTATGTCACTTTTTGAGATAGGTAATATTTTCTGTAGAATTCGCGCTTGCTTTGTTTGCTCTTACATTCATGATGGAATTATTATCTTCTGTTGGAACGTTAAATTAGAGTCCAGAATGTTTTAGAACAAAGTCAATAATTTCGGCAGGATAAAAAGTGGGGATCTGGGCTGGAAAAATCGTACTCTGTCCCTCTCTATGTAGTATAAATTGAGAGAGATTGAGTAGGGACGTGTATGTAATCATTTTACTTAGTGTTCACCATTTAGGTACCTACAACACTGCCATACTTGGTCTAAGTAGTTCTGCGGGGAAAAAAGCAGCGACGTAAGCAAGATGCTGCAGGTTCAGATCTCACTTGGGACTATTAATTTATTTTTCAATAATAATTTTTTAAATAGAATAGCGAAAGTAATTACTTTCTTACGGTACTCGTATGTCCAACGACACAACACGACTTGTTTTAATAAATCCATACTTCCATACTTATTATCCATAATATATACTATACAATAATATAAATCCGAAAGTGTGTCTGTCTGTCTGTCTGTCCGTCTGTCTGTCTGTCTGTCTGTCTGTCTGTCTGCTACGCTTTCACGGCCTAACTACTCAACCGATTTTGATGAAATTTGATACAGAGATAAGTTACATCCCGGGGAAGGACATAGGCTACTTTTTATCCCGGAAAATTGAAGAGTTCCCGCGGGAATCAAAAAAATGTATCTGTTCAACCCATTGTGATGAAATTTGGCACAGGGATATGTTGTATCCCGGGGAAAGATCTAGGCTACTTTTTATCCCGGAAAATTCGTGTTCCCGCGGGGATCGAAAAAAATTTGTCCACGCGGACGTAGTCGCGGGAATCATCTAGTAATATTATAAATGCGAAAGTGTGTCTGTCTGTCTGTCTGTCTGCTACGCTTTCACGGCCCATCTGTTCAAGCGATTTTGATGAAATTTGGTAAAGGGATAGTTGGTATCCCGGGGAAGGACATAGGCTACTTTTTATCCCGGAAAATTATTCAGAATTCGCGGGAATTCCACGTGGACGAAGTCGCGGGCATCATCTAGTTAGTTATATATCCGGAGTTATATAAGTTGAGAGTCAGCCCTGGGTAATAGGGTTTGCGAAATATTAATACATAATAACATCTAACTAGTAGGGATCCGGTCACTAAGACCGACACAGCCAGCCTCTGGTTCACTTTGCCCCGACTGTTTGTCATTTAGATTTTGATTTAAACCTTAATAAACCCAGCTGTCTCTGAGTGAATTAATATACGTAAGTAATATTACGAATATTTATTACTAGATGATGCTCCGCGACTTCGTCCACGTAATTTTATTTTTTCGAAAATTTCCGTGGGTAATCTTCTTGATTTAACGAGATAAAAGTATCCTGTTCTTCCCTGAAATGGAATGTTACCCAAATCGGTTTAATAACAATACAATATAATTATTATTAATCCTTTATTATTTATTTATTTTATTTAGGTTATAAGTATCTTAGAGAATTTGTGCAGTTAAATTTGCCTAAATGAAAAATCTCGATGATTTATCAGATACTCAGTTATAAGATAAAATATTAACTAACTACTTTTACGAGTAGATATAAAAACTAAAAGATCTTGTTATTTGCAAAACTACAAAAACTAAGTTAAGGTAAGTTTTTTTTGTTAATCTATCCGAAACATAGAGAAAAGGTACTAAGAAAAGTAGAAGAAGAAAAAGCAGGAGAAGAAGAGAGATTCCTGGGATTCATAGGTACATATTAATTAATAAACCAACATCTTTAGTATCAGTCAACCTACGAGTATGTCGATTGACCGGGATTTGAGTATCTGTTCTTAGCTGATGTTGGATTATTAATACAGGCCTTTGTGTATCCATAAGAGCCTGATACTTGACTTGGGTCACCGTTGCTTCTGATAATATGACATAGATTATAGTTTAAAAAAAAACAATTATTAAAATCGCTTTAATATCTTAAGATAGTAATATTATTATTAGAATTAAATCCAAACACTACTCATGTCTCCCGTTTTAGCTCAAACCCTACGCCGGGGCATATAATACCATCTGGTTTTATGTGATCATATGCGGTAGTTAGAGGGTTGGGAACTCGTTAAGAGGTCGTGATGTTAAAAGTTTATCCATAAACACTAACCTTCGGGTAACTTTGCGATATAAAATAAAAACTGTACGGGATTTTGGAGATTCCTGTAAAAGTTTAAATTGGTATCCTTTTCGTTGTTTTAACCCTAAATGAAATTTTAAAATGACATTTTTGATATTACTGTTGTTTTTTTTTTATACTACGTCCTCCAACATGATCGGAGCATATGCTAGCTGCTGTCCTTTTATACCAGTTCTCGCATTTATGCCTCTCGTACTTTTATTCATCATACTATTCTTTCTATCTTTCGTCATCTTTCATATCACTGTGGGTGGGTTTCTTTATTTACTAATTACATTATGCTTGTATGCTTAGATTGTCTCCCATATAGCTATTCTATTCTGAGTTTTCAGGGTGGTGGTTTTCTTTATTTGGATACAAGTACAGGTTTTTAATTTAAGTACAATTAGAGGCTTAATCTATTTCCTAATTTATATTTATTTACTATTTACATTTTGTTTGTATACAACACTATATGTTGCTATCATACTTTTTCTTAGTCTACCTTGTTTCTATTTTTTACTCTTATCACTATCTTTCTACAGAACTCTAAAAATATATCCCGATCTCTGCTGATGATTATTGTTGATAAATTTTGTACCGTTAAATTAATTTCTAATGTTTGTTCTAGGTCAAATCTGTCTCTAGCGAAGACGGGATACTGTAGCATCAGGTGCTCGACTGTTTCATTCGCCTCCGGATCACAGAGGCAAGATGGGCTCTCCTTGTACTTGAAACGATTCAGTTACGAGGAGAACCCTCCGTGCCCAGTGATTATTTGCGTTATTAAGCCATCGATTTTTATTTTTCTTACGATATAATGCGCCGTTACTGCATCAGGGAAGAACATCTTTGTTATGGCAGCCGTTCCTTTCGATCTTTACCTTCTGTCCCATTCATCAATCGTCCCCTTCCGGATACTACGCTTAATGAATGAATGAATAATCTGGTTTTCTCTTTAATTTTAGGGCCACCTCCTTCGCGAGCTCATCGGCTCTCTCATTCCCTGCCAGTCCTATGTGTGCCTTTATCCAGAACAGGGATATAGCATTTTTCTGGAGAACGCAACATTTTAAGTTGTCTCCTGGCTTTAACTGACAGGATGAGAAGAATCGGAGTTGGTCACAGTCTCGAGCACTGCTCTGGAGTCACTGTTAATTCCTATGATGGCTTCGTTGTGAGACAGTGCAACCTCCGTTGCCTTACATAGGGCTAGCAGTTCCGCCTGGTGGACGGTACAATATGACGATAGGGCAAGTTTCAGGACCTTGGTCTCTACGGCACCATTCCAAACGACCCGACCCTGCCCTCAATCTTGCTCCCGTCTGTGAAACTGCGCACATCAAAATCACTGTGGCGAGAATATTGGTCCTCATCATCTACCAGGGTCTGTAACTTGGGTTTCATCTTCTCAATCTCTCTGTCGGCTAACTCGCATCTAGGTACTCCCTTCTTAGCCTCGTATAACGAGGCTGCCTCACGGACTCGGAGGTCTAGAGGGAGCGTCCCTGTGAGCAAGAGTGCTGAGTTGAGTGACACCGTCCGATACGCCTTACAGTGCAAAACCCCTCTGGACAGTGCCAAGCTGCTTGCGAACTCCCAGTTATTACTGTTCTTTGCTGATCATTCAACAAGCTTTATTTAAAAGATAATAATTAGTGTATACCAAGATTTCGAACTTATCCAGGTATTAAAAATAAATTGGTACTAAAAATGCGAAACCGTGTCGAAAGCAAAGTCGCGGGCATCCGTTACTAAAAGGTTATTAGTTAAATAATGTAATCGTCACTGCGGAAGAGGTAACCGATTCGATTCCGAGCAGCGTTTCGCCGTGACCTTGTGACAGTTTTCGCTTTCCGCCGACCTCGATCTTACACTTTCGCTCGGTTGACCCTATTAGCGGACCTTGGCGGTTGGTATTTTTAGTGCCGCACGCACGACGTCTCTTTTAATGGACTTCGAATTCAAACTCATAGTTTATTCATTTTCATTTATTTCATTCAACATTCTTGATGTCATTCATTCACACATTCACATTCATGTTTGTGGGTAGGATAGTGATGATAGTAGGTATATTATATAACTAGATGATGCTCGCGACTTCGTCCGCGTTGATTAAGTTTTTTTAATTCCCGCAGTAACTCCTTGATTTTCCGACATAAAAAGTAATGTCCTTCCCCGGGGTGGAACCTACCTCTATTACAAAATTTCATCATAATCCGTTGAAAAGATGGGCCGTTAAAGCGTTGCAGGCAGACTGACAGACAGACATATAGACAGACAGACATACTTTCACTTTCGAATTTATAATATTAGTATGGATTTATGTAGAACTAGATGATGCCCGCGACTTCATCCGCGTAGATTAAGGTTTTTGATTCCCGCGGGAACTCTTGAATTTTCCGGGATAAAATGTAGCCTATGTCCTTCCCCGGGACACCACCTATCCCTGTACCGAATTTCATCAAAATCGGTTGAACAAATAAACTTTTTTGTTTCCCGCGGGAACTCTCGAATTTTCCGGGACAAAAAGTAGCCTATGTCCTTCCCCGGGACACCACCTATCCCTGTACCGAATTTCATCGAAATCGGTTGAACAGATAATTTTTTTTGTTTCCCGCGGGAACTCTCGAATTTTCCGGGACAAAAAGTAGCCTATGTCCTTCCGCGGGATACAATCTATCCCTGTACCAAATTTCATCAAAATCGGTTGAATAGATGGGCCGTGAAAGCGTAGCAGACAGACAAACAGACAGACAGACACACTTTCGCATTTATAATATTAGTATGGAAGTATGGATATGGATTTTATGATAGTACAGAGATACGAAGGAGTGGCAGAGCCTCTCGAGGTAGGTAGGTATACCTTTATATGGCATTGGAATCCATCCCGACCTTATTTGGTAAGTCATGATAATGAACTTGACATATTTGATCACAAATGGACACGGTCATGATTGATAATAATATGCTTCTATAATAATAATATTGTGATTAGCATGAATTAAAAATATAATATTATGCTTATCTATATTATTTCTAGGAAATCGAATATGTTAGATCAACCACAGAACATCTGTTTGACATTTTTTTATATCTCATACAAAAAGCAGTTATACACGCAGACGACGCGATACAAACGCGATCCTCCCAAACAATACGCGCGTCAGACGTAGCATTTGAACATGTCTTTAGGTCCAGTGCTACAGAGGCGCGGAGCGACACGTAGCTGCAAGTATTCTTTGTACAATCACAGAATAGGTAATGGTATGGTACAATTATGTCGCAGTGCATCTCCATGACGCGTCGTGGAGATAAAGTGTGCCCAGTACCATACAAAGAATGTTCCTCTGTTTTGAGGCGACATCTTTTGTCTGCGCGTTCATGACATGCGCGTTTGCTGCGCGTATAAGATACGCCGCGCATAGGCTATAAGTATTTATAAAAAAAACTATAACCCGAGCACGGAAAAAAATTCAGAGCTCCGACAAAAAAAAAGAAAAAAGAAGTTTATTGACCAAAAATAATAACCACTACACTACGTATAACTAAATTTTTACAAATACAAATTAAACAATATAAAAAATCGTTTGACGTCTCAAAAATCGGCTCAGTAATTTAGGTGCTACGGCGGAACACACATAAATACAAACAAACATACTTACCTACTTACTACTGTCTTGTCTCAAATGAATTAAGCTGTATGGCCAAAATACCCTGCGTATAATATTTACTTATAATAACTTAATTAAGTAAGGGCTGTTGCACACGAAAATTCGTTTGCTGACGAAATAATAAGGCCGTGACGACGAGGCACAAATGGCGGACGGAAGTAATTAGTTTGGGGCGAAAAAACAGCCATCTGCCACCGTGAATAAATGTTTTAATATTCTCGGCAACTTCGTCTTTGTGTCGATTAAAAAGGAGGCTTTTGGACTACGTCACATTACATCGTACACGTAGCGTTACTTCTTAGACTAATTTGGAGTCCAGGGGCTATACTGTCAACGCTTAAAGACACTATGTTTTATTAATGTTGACTTTTGTGATAAAGAATAGTAATCCTTATTTTAGGAACGTCAAGGTACGTGTCATCAAACTGTCATTTTGAGTAATATTGCTTTATGCGTTGGCAGTATGGCACCAGAAAGTTCATATGGCCTTCGCCAAAGCTCTAGTGGACCCCTATTTGCCGTCGCCGGGATTTTCATGACGTTATTTTACTTCTGTCATCATCATCATCATCATCACTACAGCCTATTAACGTCCCACTGCTGGGCACAGGCCTCCACTCTCATAGGAGAGCGGGAATTAGAGCTTAGACCCACCACGCTGCTCCAATGCGGGTTGGCGGGTTACTTCTGTATCGTGTGCTATTTGATCCTAAAACTCCTTTATACCTGAAGGAGAAGTTTAAGTTTCTAATTCTCTATTTGATAGAGAAAAATGGGGGCTGTTGACTTTTGGTATTCTTAGAGATGTATTAGTCCATGTATTGATGTGCCTCTAGGGGTACCAAGAGAGGGAAGAAGCCTACCGTTGGTGGCGGGGAGGAGCCAGCCAGCCATCATTTATTTTTTAGAAATATAAATGATGCCATACAAAGCATCTTCCTTTTCTTTATAAAAGGTTATAAAAGGAAGGTGCTACCCCTTGGGTTAGTTCGTAAATATCCCGAAGAGATTTATCTCTTCGCGATCACGTTAACTGTTTTAAGTATGCCTGTTTTAAGTTAACTGAATTACATCTAAAATCTGTATATAACTTAGTCGTTTGGTTGATTGAATTCGAGGCTTCCGAAACTCTAAAAGATCTTGGTTTATTATGGACACAGCAATGTTGTGAGGGTCTTACTGCTAGATATATCACGTGCCATTTTAAAGAAATATTGAATATTATAAGTAGAGAGAGGTGTAGATGCTTAGGGACCCCGTCAGGTTGGTTACAAGGTTAATTTGGAAATTTCAAAATTTTCTCTGATTAGTAGAATACAAAAATGTGATTCAAGTCGTCGATCCGTTGCCGGTGGCATCGGTATTGGCGTAAAAAAAAACGTTTTGCTCCCAAATCCTCATTTTATCTGGGAACTTATCTATAATCGATTGTGCCAACGTTGGGAATTTGGGAAAGTTGGGAATTATTTGCTTAACAACGGATTGGACGGGAGATGCGGCGATATTTTGAAGACTCTCTATTTAATCGAATCTTGAGCCTCGAGCCTCGAATCTACGAATCGATAAAATAATTAGTACTTACATTTATTTTTTTGTTGGGAGAAAAATCTTATTCAATAGAAAGAAACATCCTGAGGTACTAACTAACTGACTCATAAAGTCATCAGCGCCTAAAACGAGCCCTTGGAACTACAACGCTGAAATTTTGCGTGAGCTTCTTTTTATAATGCCAGATTAAGCCGTTGGTAGGCTTCGGCCGTGGCTACGTAACGTAGCGTTACGATGCCGTGCAGAAACCGATTATGGTTAGTATTAATTCATATCATACCCCTAACAGGTTAGCCCGCTACCATCTTAGACTGCATCATCACTTACCCTCAGGTGAGATCGCAGTCAAGAGCTAACTTGTAGTAGAATAAAAAATATAATTAAGAAATTCCCATGGGAGCGAAATAGCGAAAAAGTCAGAAATCAATTTTAACGTAAACACCGTTTTTAGGGTTCCGTAGCCAAATTTGGCAAAAACGGAACCCTTATAGATTCGTCATGTCTGTCTGTCTGTCTGTCTGTCTGTCTGTCTGTCTGTCTGTCTGTCTGTCTGTCCGTCCGTATGTCACAGCCACTTTTTTCCGAAACTATAAGAGCTATACTGTTGAAACTTGGTAAGTAGATGTATTCTGTAAACCGCATTAAGATTTTCTTACAAAAATAGAAAAAAAATACTAAATTTTGGGGGTTCCCCATACTTAGAACTGAAACTCAAAAATTTTTTTTTCATCTAACCCATAGGTGTGGGGTATCTATGGATAGGTCTTCAAAAATGATATTGAGGTTTGTAATATCATTTTTTTCTAAACTGAATAGTTTGCGCGAGAGACACTTCCAAAGTGGTAAAATATGTGTCCCCCCCCCTGTAACTTCTAAAATAAGAGAATGATAAAACTAAAAAAAATATATGTTGTACATTACCATGCAAACTTCCACCGAAAATTGGTTTGAACGAGATCTAGTAAGTAGTTTTTTTTTAATACGTCATAAATCGTAAACCGCAATTTACCTTTCAGTCAATCAACTCAAATATTTAAAAAAAACATTTAATTTAAAACTTACTACAGGTTTGTACGGAACCCTCGGTGCGCGAGTCCGACTCGCACTTGGCCGGTTTTTAAATTAAAGTATTCGGTGTGCCCTTGACCGGAGTGTGTAAAAAGGACTAATTAAAAAATTACGAGAACCTTTTTTTTTCATTGGGGTGCGATTTCAATGGTATAAGGGTTGAATGTTTAATTAAATTACACGGTGATGGAAAATTATTGTCTTTTTCTGAATTACCTACTGATTCTTGTTTTAGTAATCATAGTATGATTATTCCTTCAATCACGTCGCAACAGAACAACTGATCGACGTAATTTTTGGCATTGGTATAGTTGAGGACCTGGAGAATGACATAGGCTATTTTTATCCCGGAAAATTAAGGAGTTCCCGTGGGAATTCAAAAAGTTCATTCCACGCGGACGAAGTTGCGGGCATCGACTAGTAATATAATCATACCAATATCATAAATGCGAAAGTGTGTTTGTTTGTTGGTTTGTCCTTCAATCACGCTGCAACAGAGCAACGGATTGACGTGATTTTTTGCATGGGTATAGTTGAGGACCTGGAGAGTGCCATAGGCTACTTTTTATCCCGGAAAATTAAGGAGTTCCCGTGGGAATTAAAAAACTCATTCCACGCGGACGAAGTCGCGGGCGTCGACTAGTCATGTAATAACTAATAATTCAGTCTGGCAACAATTTGTGTACAAAATAACTCCAGTAACAAACGGGTAACTATCGTAGTGCATAGTTACGGTACTACGTGGAAATAGTGGCGACTGTTGGCATTTAGTTACAACTTCCCCGATAGCTATAAAGCGGGTTGCAGACCAACAACTAAGCTATTCCGAAGCTAAAAAAAAGCCAGCTTAGCTAAGCTAAGCTAAGATAAACTAAAAATATGTCCCGTGCACACCAAGAACTAAACGCAAGCTCAGTCAGTGTTGCGAAGTTCAGTTCGACGGACGTCTCTCACCATGAATGTAATCAATGAAGAAAGTTCTGATGAATTTACGTTGCACATAGAAAAAGAAGATTAATACTGACCTATTATCATTTAAAATACACAAAATCTAAGTCGATTTTTTGTATTTATTTATGCTAGAAACCGGCATAAACTAGTAATGCCGCGATGTCGTCTATGCAAGGTGCAGAAATCCTTTGTGGGGTCGAGTATTACCTGTTATAATATGGTGCCAAAGGAACTTTTGGATTCGCCATTGCACAAATTTTAAAAAACCGTAAAAGAACACTTGTTGAGTCGGGGCTATTATACAATTGACGAATTTCTTAATGACAAAGTTGTATGGAAGCTACCGACTTTGGGTCCAACTCCCCACAGGATAGTATAATAACTTACACTATTGTATTTTATTTAATTTATATACTTACTTACCTAAGTATTGTAATATAAATAACTTTTTTTTTTGTTTAAAAAAAAAAAGAGCAACTGCTGAGTTTCTTGTCGGCTTTCCGAACCGGTGGTAGAGTCAAAACATGACGTAGCATAAGAGACACCTGTATGTACTACATGTTTTAAATAAATTGAATTGAATTGAATTGAATACAATAAAAAAAAAAACCAGACCTTGTGGAGGATGTGCGAAGGGGATACGGGGTAGGCGGCAGGGGCTTAGCTTAGCTCGTGTAGCTGCGCATGCACAACTAATTTAGCTTCGCATATTTTAGTTAGCTCACATAGCTTAGTTTGCATAGTTTACAGTCTGCACACAAGTAAGAAAAACTGCGTAAGCTATGCGAGCTAGACTAAACTAATTTAGCTTAGCTCTTGGTCTGCAACCCGCTTTACACTCGTGTACGAAGCTCAGAAGAGTGGCCTAGTTGTGACAACGGATAGCAGTCGATTGCGATTGTTAAGCAACTTTGACCCAAGTCTTTGTCTGGAGGCTTCCACCGTGGCGAGTTACCACCCTACCGGCAAAGACGTACAAGCGACTAAGCGTTCCGGTACGATGCCGTGTAGAAACCGAATAGGGGTATGGATTTAATATAACTGTCATACAGGCTAGTCCGCTACCATCTTAGACGGCATCGTCACTTACCATCAGGTGAGAACGCAGTCAAGGGCTAACTTGTTGTGGAATTAAAAAAAATTCGGTAACTGGGTGACTGAATTTGGAGGTTCAAATTTGGCATTTTCGTTTCCTCCGTGCCTCGGAGAGCACGTTAAGCCGTCGGCCCCGGTTATTATCACTAATATCTGATAATAATCGTTTCAAAAACCTAAGAGTGTAAATACTCTTAGTCGAGTCGTATACGGAAGGACTTGTGAACCCACCGCATTATTATCCCAAGAAAATTCCTACCATTATGTGATTAATGGAAAGGGGTCGCGACCCTCAGTGAAGAGGAATACGACGCAGAAAGGGATGAAGCTCAGAGACAATGAAAGCCTTATCATGTAAAACCTACCTCGATCATTGCTACAATTTCAATTTGGCTGAATTTATGCCATTCTTACTGCGAATGGACTTTGTAATTTGTTCAATAGCGAAATCACTGTAGCTATAATTTTTACGTAATAAAACTTTTGTAAAGTATTTTTACTCGACTACGACAAAGTTAAAGAAGGGTACTGACTTGACTTGCTTAAACGGTGAAGAAACCTGATGCAAGCCTGCCATTATAGTTTCAAACGTAGTCTTCCATATGGCACACGGTCAGCGTGGTTAACTATGGACTTCTCACTCTGAGAGAATTGGTGGCTATTTAGCTTAAGTTTTTTAAATTAGTACTAAATTGTTAATTATATCTACTAATACCTACTTAAGGTTGTCTGGAAGACATATTTTATTGTCTTCTTTATTTCCGTGTACCTACTTTTGTGCAATAAATATTTAAATAAATAAGTAATTAATTACAAACAGCATCATAATAATTTGTTATTACAACATTACAACTTCAAGTAAGAACTGCAAATTTGATTCTCCTTTGCAGAAATGCTAGGTATCTCACTATTTGCGTAATAAAAACAGCAAGTGACACTTTAAAAGATATCTCGCAAAGAAAATTGAAGCCAAGGAAATAAGCGTATTTCTTTTCATTAGCGTTTCCCGCTGCATACAGCTCAAGTGACAGATCTTCCTATTATAGGGTGACCATCAATGTTGAATTCATGTTATCTTCAGTTCAGAACATCAGTGCAAGTTCGTATTTGTGTCGTTATAACTGTACTATAGAGTACCGTGACTTGGAGAGCACCTTGCTTCTGATCTCTCTCCGGTCGTGTCAGATTTTCCGTCCCATCGGGCTATGAGAGTAAAGGAACAGAGAGTGCACCTGTGTTTGCGCAAACACTTGTGCCCTATAATATCTCCCGCACAGATGGCTAATTTATCATGTTAATAGGCCGTTGTGGCCGAAATTCGGTCGGAAGGACATTATTGTACTATAAAGATTTCACTGATTAACAAATAATTATTATAGTACACTCCCAACACGCTAATCTTTGCGGTGGCTTAAAATGTGTTTTTTTAAATAGACAGTGGCGCCTTCAACACTCACATAAGTTTACCGTGCTGTAAGCGTTTTTATACATATTAAGTAAATATCTTAGAATAAATAATATCAGGCGATACTTAGGACTAAGGACTGATTTTAAGTAGGGTTTTTAAAATTAAATACTTACTATGCAAAATGACAAGATTTTCCATAATCAATCGTATAATCAATCATTTCCTTGCAACTCAGGGATAGTAAGCTTGCAATGTAGGGATGACCTGGATTACAAGCTTACTACTTAATTGTATAAAAATCAGTCAGTGAGGTCAATTCTGTATAACTCAATCTCTAAACTAAACTAAAATGACAGCTTTAAATCTAGTTCTGTCCCTTTCCGCAGGGTATATTATGAAAGGGTTAGCAATATTTTAATTCTGTCATTTTAGTTTAGTTTAGAGATTGTGTACAACAGAATGCGCTCTAATTGTGTGTGACTGGCAGTCGCACAGCCCATCTATAGTCCGTAAGAAAGCTACAGACAGACAAGTCTACTTATTCCGTTTTTTCAAAATTCAAAATTCAAATGATTTTTATTCAAATAGACTTTTACAAGTACTTTTAAATCGTCGAGTGAATCTACCACTAGTTCGGAATGCCATTCCTACCGAGAAGAACCAGCAAGAAACTCGGCTCGTTTTGTATGTATGGATTATGCGATAAATATTCCTGAACTAAAACTATACTCAGGACTTGTCCCAAGTGTACAAAGCAACATGGTCACTCAGTACCCTATTTTAAGAAACGTATTTTCTTATATTTTTTGCTCATTGCTTTACTCATAGCTTTTGCTTTTACATATTTTTACTCCACCTTGTTTGCTATCTTGTTAGGCAATCAGAGAGTATTTTAAAAGGTAAGGTACAAATACTTTTATATTATTTTAAGGCTCAGGTACTTAAAAACTCAGGCGCGGTGGTAGGTTTTTTTCCTAGGAGAGTGGGTTCCAAACAAGCCAGATTTCACTCGTTATACCAAACCTATTCTGTGGTAATACTTGTACCTACTCTGTGGTTATATACGGTTATCCCACGCAAGGCCACGCACATAGAGGTAATATATTACCTCTATGGCCACGCATCATTTAGCTCATGGGCCCAAATCACAGATAACGGCAACGAGGGCCCAAATCGATGCATGATGATGAAGAATGTGAAAAGGACAGATTTTATTCAGATTTAGTATGTCGGGAAAGAGATGGCAATAATGAAATGTTTGCCGCAACAGGGAAAAAATCTACGTTCAACGTTTTAAAAATAAACTAAGTACGTATAATTTTAAAATAAAGTTCCCGCATGAAACAATAAATCTGAAGTTTGGAGCATTCTTTGAAAAATATATTTTGTATCGAGAAAAGATTGGTGACCAAAAAAACAAAGTAATTGATCAGCGATATTGGAAAATCATGAATCGTGTCATTGTATCTTTTCGAATTATTTGGGTTTCCTTCGGTATTTTTAAGGGGGTTATTTTGAAGCCAAATTTCATCGGACAAAAATGAAATTTTTGTTTATGTACGAGATGTGGGTATATCTGACATAATTATACTATCTATTTTTTTTTAATTCACATCCGTCCAAGCTCCATGCACTCGTGCAGTTCACTCGGGCTTTTATGCTTTTTATTTATTCCTGTATTGTTTCACCTGCTCGTATGCAATATTTATAAAGTCCGGCACAAACTACTCTCTGAACGAGAAAAATTGTTTGATATACACGTGCCCTTTGAAACGTGAAATAACTTTGCACGTGAGATAAACTTTTATGAAACTTTCACGCAACCTTTGTTCTAATATTCGAAAGTATGCTTCCTATTTATAAAAGAGGACTGTAGGAGAAAGAATGAAAATCAATTTATTCATTAACAGTGTCCCAAACAAACTTTTATCATACTCGTACTACTAATAATATGCTTGTCTGTAAAACCACCCAGAATAGATGTACAGCTCAGCCTTTTGCCCTGTATCAAACTTGCAATTTGCAGGTATAATGCAGTTGAAATACGCTGAAAGAAAAACTGAAATGTATTTAGGCCAATGACCTCTATGAACTATACACTAGACGTGTCTTTCCGTGAATTGTTAGGTTCCAAAAACCCCTTCTACTAAAAATGGTAAGTGTAAAAGGTAGAAAGTACAAAGAAGTCACAAATGAAACGCGAATAGCCGATTCAATAACGACTTTATATACAATCATACATTTTTAATATTATACCACATCTCGCTTCCTAGAAATGTAACAAAACTAATTCTGCCAGGTACATGACATTGAAACGAATAAGACAAAATTATACTAATATTATAAATGCGAAAGTGTGTTTGTTTATTGGTTTGTTGGTTTGTCCTTCAATCACGCCGCAACGGAGCCAAAAATCACGTCGATCAACGGATCGACGTGATTTTTGGCATGGGTATAGTTGAGGACCTGGAGAGTGACATAGGCAACTTTATTCCGGAAAATTAAGGAGTTCCCAGGGGAATTTAAAAAAACTTAAACCACGCGGACGAGGTCGCGGGCATCAGCTAGTATAAACTAAAGATGAAATAAAGAAGCAAAAAGGTAAACAAAATAACAAGTCAGATTTGTTTACAAACTTCGTTTAAAGTAACTGGGTCCGAATGGGAGTCGGGTCGACAAAAGAAGTTCATCTTAAATCCTTTGTAGACTTGCTTGAAGGAGAAAAACATCCGGTACAATCGTTTGACAATAGCAAGATATATTTATTTCCTCAAGATGTATTTTCCTTCACCATTTTGAATATCGGCAAGTGATATTAAATTTCTTACTAAAATAACTCTGAAAAGTTAGAGGTATACTTAGAGCCAGGGAATCGAGCTTGAGTAGGAGACCAAAGTTTTAGGGATCACCGCGTACTGAAAATGGTCTAAAAGTAAATCCCTTTGTGAAAATCGCGGACGAGAAAATAATCTGACTTGCACCGTTTCGACAAAAGTGCACCGGCCTCAAGTACGGTTAGCACAAACGCTTTGTAGCAATTTCTGATTGTACGTCGAAACAGTCTGTGGGCATTTTCCCCTGTGAAAGATCAAAGGCGTTTTCTTTTTACGTGCAACGCTAACACAGTTTAGTGTTTTTACTTTTAACCTTTTTTACACAGTGACAGTGACCTTTTCAGTACTGTTGGACAGGTCTTCCCCTTGGGAACGACATTCGTCAATCCATTCGTTGGAGGTTCGATCCCCGGGAACGAGAAACTTTTGAAAAGGTTTTGAATCGAACACCAAAACTCTCGCATTCAAGGGAAGCATAAACGCAGCAGTGTTTTTTCCACTATATGGAAGCCCTTGACTGCGATCTCACCTCATGGTAAGTGATGATGCAGTCTAAGATGGTAGCGGGCTTACCTGTTAGGGACATGGCAGTTAGGTATATTAAACCCATACCCCTGCTCGGTTTCTACACGGCATCGTATTGGAACGCTAAATCGCTTGGCGGCATGTCTTTGCCGGTAGGGTGGTAACTAGCCACGCCGAAGCCTCCCACCAGGCCAGACCAGGGAAAATTCAGAAATTATAAATTTCCAAATTGACCCTGCCGGGGATCGAACCCAGGACCTCCGCTCATTAAGACCACAGCGCTCAATATTGCGCCACGGAGGTCGTCAAAATCGTCGTCGTGCGATACAGGACGTCATAATACGAACAGCAAAAAACACATTTATAAGCTATACACACTTTTCACTTTAGCCTTGACTCCAATCTCCATAAAAACATTTCAACTGAAACACGAGTCGATGCTAAACCAATGCGGAAAAACTTTAATAACATGGTAAAAGAGAAGTCTTGGATTTCAGAAAAAATTCAATAAATCTCTCAAAGTGCTCTGGCGACACAAACAGAGGCGGACAAGTCTCACAAAAAAGCCGCCATGTTTTCGCGCTCGAAACTGGAAAAATCCGGATAGAACCGGTCCGAACTAGCTAACGCCGGATTATTGACTGTAGAGAGGATTTCCCACCGCACTTTTTGGATTAACTCAAGATACTAGCACGTATTTCCCAAGAGACATTCCGTTTAAAAAACAGTATTGTTTTAGAGTTTGGGAACGCTGGCAGAATTTACAGGGAACAACGAATTTTATTGTTGGAAAGCAGTAAACAAAGCTCTCGTGTACACAAACAAGATTTTTGACTTAGACTGTTTTATTACTTTACTGTGAGATAAGAGCGTAATAAATTTTGCGTTATTAAAAAACTAGATGATACTCGCGACTTCGTTGGTGTGGATTTAGGTTTCAGAATCCCCGGGGAACTCTGATTTTCCGGGATAACAAGTAGCCTAGCATTGACCTTCCCGGATGGAACCTGTAATTTCATCAAAATGTGTTGAATAGATGTACAGTCAAATCATAGCAAATTGTAGACATGCAGATAGACAGAGAGAGAGAGACAGAAATGGATGACTAATCTTTTTTGGCGGACTCCATAACTTTTAAAAAACCTAGATTTTATACTAACCTGTAAAGCGCGGCGTGGTGCAAAGATTTTATTACATAAAAGCGTCGGTAAAAACTTTCAACGATCCTCTAATAAAGTTAGGAGCATTAAACGCTGATGAGTAAACTAGCTCCATCAGCATACAAAGTTGAACTGTAGCATGAGTTAGTACAACGTTGATAGATTTCGAGTATCGAAACACTGACGACAGAGTAAAGTTGCCCCAAAATATCGTGTTTTAAAGTTACTCGTAAACGTGCATTTATTACCTTCGCAGTATTTCACTTTGGACGTTGCTCGCTGGCTGTAGATAGGTATATCTCAAGTGGCTTTAACACATTTGATACAAGACAGGACAGCTTGCAGAAAAATGGTTACGAGAGACGACCCCAACTAACATGGGATAGGGTCTATAATATATTCGACACTCGAAATCTATCAACGTTGACGTAATGTTGGAACTCGTACTAAGCGGACTGATGCTTTAGTTTAAGGCGGTGTTTTATGTACAGTTAGTTGAAAATCAAGAAGGTTTTATAGGTACCCGTATTTCCCTCCAACAAAATTACTTTAAAATGTAACTTTTATGTACCTTAGCATAAAGTTGAATTTGATATTATAAAAAAGATACGCGCCGAATTGAGAACCTCCTCCTTTTTTGGAAGTCGGTTAAAAAGAAAACTAGGAGAAGACTCACAGAACCCACTGGGCCGTTATGGGAAAGGAAATGTATGTTCATTTGTCCTTCGATCACACGGCACACCGCAGTGAAAAAGTTCCCACAGGATTATAAATTCATTTTAAACTAGCTTTTTCCCGCGGCTTCGCTCACGTTAGGTTCGATTTTCATACAAATTTCAAAGCCCCCCTAAACCCCTAAGGGTTGAATTTTCAAAAATACTTTCTTAGCGGATGCCTACGTCATAATAGCTAGCTGTATGCCAAATTTCTGCCGTCCGTCCAATGGTTTGAGCTGTGCGTTGATAGATCAGTCAGTCACCTCTTCCTTTTAGATATTTAGACAACATAATCCCACGCGTGCCTCATTTACTTTGATAAAATATTTATTAAACACTAAAACGCGAAACGTGTATGAAAACTAAATGGCATAAATTTTAGCGCGAGCAACCTTTTAACTAGCTGACCAACTCGTTTAATCTATGTTATACTGGAGTAACACAATTTCCCTCGAAACGCTAAAATGTAACAACGTTTGTCATTTTAGTACACATTCTAGGTCTAGTGCTGCCAATTTAGTACGAAGTAACTATTATTTTATCTGTGAAGATAGTGTGTGCAACCATCGATATAGGTATATATAGGTACTAGATGGGCCCTTTCATAGAAAAAGTTGGACGTCCGACTTGTAGGGCGTGCCCCTTACCTGTATAAGCCTGTCCTTGTCCCCGCCATAACGCTGTCCCGCTTTTCAGACTAGATGGCGTTAGTAAAAATTGGTCCACATTCTTTGTTTGACAGGGCCCGTCTATGTAAATTGAGGTCGTTGTGTGCAACAGAATCAGGCACAATCAACGACTTTTTTTTAATATCGTAGGGCACAATATCTAGTTCTGACGTAATACGATGCAGCCTATGTACTCACACTATAAACTACTATCAGAAGACTTACCTGCTGAGAACACCGTTGCTGCTAAGGAGCCATCACAAAATCAATTACCCGAGCTCGGCTTCAGAGACAGCTTATATTTGATGTTGCATACTAATTACGTTGGTATAATCATGATGCTGAGAGACTAGATAAGGCACACAAAACTGCTTCTACGTTATATACAAGTGACCGGTAAACGTCTCGATCCCGTTTAGAAATGGTAGTGAAGACTAGGTATATAATGTATGTAAGGAGAAAAAAAGGAAAATGTAGTAGAAATTCAGTTTATTTTTCACGGAATAAATCGGCGTTATTTTTTTGAAAACTCACGATACTATCAACCTATATATTTAAATGATAAAGCCCAAAACATGCTAAGGGCAAAACATCCACGGGAAACGTCAGCGTCGTATGAGAAACATATTATGTTTCGACTAATTGTGACGGTAGTTTGTGCAGCTTATGAGTGCGCGTGTGGACTTTTCATCAGCCATATACTTTTTTTCCGTAGATATGTTTTTGCCATAACAGCCAAATATATCAACGTAACTGAAAACATTTGGGTCAAAAAATTTGAGATTTTCCTATAAGATTTCCTATTTCCTATAAGGTCTTACTATTTCGTGAATCCATAACTTTAAAAAATCCAAATCTACGTAGCCGGAACAAGTTGAATATCTTATGGAAAGTGCCGCTTCTAGAAATACTTTATCTTTGATGTTGCTTAATTAGTTGTACGGGTACTAGTTTAATATTAGTAAATAATATTGGGTTGAGTAATATAAGTTAGTGTTGTATTATGAGGCGGAGTAATATTCATGAGCCTGAGAATTGCAGCAGCTCATATTATGTCAGACACGTGAGGAACTACTTCCATTTATTACGTAGCACATTTTGAAGTTACTTTAGGTATGTTAGGTACTATGATTTAATGCTTGACTCGTCTGCATAATATCTAACGCAGCTTAGAGATTCCTTGTCCTCGACCGCAACTCTACAGTAACTGATTAGTTTGGATACACTTTTGCTTACGCGTGATAAGAGGGACCAATTCTTAGAGATAGAGGCGTTTTCATATCACTTTTTACTACCGTGCGAAGCATTTTTTTGCATTTTGTGCTTGCCTCGCGAGGCATTAACCTGGAAGCAACTAAAAATAATTGAGTATTTTGACATTAAGTAAAATCAGGTACTTAGTACAGGTCCTCTATTTAATAATCTCTGAAAAATAATTTATTTGACTTCTTATCAAATACCCAATTAGAATTAGCGCTTCTAGTAACTCTTGATTGATATTTACGCTTAATAAGCTGCGCGGGAGCTAGTGCAGAATACTAGCTGATGCCCACGACTTCGTCCGCGTGGTTTAAGTATTTTTGATTCCCGCGGGAACTCCTTAATTTTCCGGGATAAAAAGTAGCATATGTCACTCTCCAAATCCTCAACTATACCTATGCCAAAAATCACGTTGATCCGTTGCTCCGTTGTGGCGTGATTGAAGGAAAAACCGACAAACCAACAAACAAAACTTTCTCATTTATAATATGAAGTATGAAGTATGATAGTAGTAAATTAGTAGATGATAGAAGGAATTATATCAAGTGGAGTAATATTAGTTAGAGTAACATAAGGCAGAGTGATACTAACACGAGCTTGAGACATGCAGCGCCGCATATTACGTCAGGCGTGAGTAACTATACTGCCATTTATTACGTAGCACATTTTGAAGTTACTTTATATCATCACTAGCTGATGCCCGCGACTTCGTCCGCGTGGTTTAAGTTTTTTGTTATTCCCGCGGGAACTCCCTAATTTTCCGGGATAAAAAGTAGCCTATGTCACTCTCCAGGTTCTCAACTACACCCATGCCAAAAATCACGTCAATCCGTTGCTCCGTTGCGGCGTGATTGAAGGACAAACCAACAAACCAACAAACAAAGTGACTTTCGCATTTATAATATTAAGTATGATACTAATGTTATAAATGCTAAAGTGTATTTGTTTGTTGGTTTGTTCGTTTATTGGTTTGTTGGTTTGTCCTTCAATCACGCCGCAACAAAGCAACGGATCGACGTATGGTAGTAAATTAGTAGATAGATAGATAGAAGGTGCAGTAATATCAAATAGAGTAATATTAGTTAGAGTAACATGAGGCAGAGTGATATTAACACTAGCTTGAGACTTGCTGCGCCGCATATTCTGTCAGGCGTGATAAACTACTGCCATTTATAATGTGCACATTTTGACGTTACTTTATGTTAGGTATGGTTTACTGCTTATACCTACTCATACGACATAATAACTTATACTACTGCAGCTTTATTATAATTTTTTATACGACATAATATATATAGTAAGTGATGTTTAGAATAAGTATTTAGGTATTATTATTATATAATTTTGCATGCCAATACACGGCAGATTGTAGTTCATATTAATATTAATAATGTAACACCAATTGTACTACGCAATCTATGCAAATAAATGATTTGATTTGATTTGATTTGATAATAACTTACACTACTGCAACTATATTATCCTTTTTTCTTTTCTATTCGCTCGGGTAGGCCTACCCTTAAGACTTTTACTTATAATAGGGATGATGCCTACATCAAAATAAATTATTACTTCCATCCATCCATCCATCAGCCTGTATGCATCCACTGCTGGACATAGGCCTTTTCACCAAACACCTCCGCCTTCCTCATCCACCCGCTTCAAATTATTACTTACTGATTATTAAATAGAGGGTCTTCCAAAAGACCTGAAATTCACATTCTCGGTTAGTTTTAAGTTTGATAACAATTTTAAAGTGCGTTGAATTTGGACGACGTCACAACTATGTATTCATACAACTTCCATACTAGAAGTGCGTTTTCAAGTTTGGTAAAGAGTTGCTGATTTCGTTGAGTTGTCATCATCCCTATTATGTTATCCCTATTACCAGGTAGTAGATGAATAAATAAAATGAAAAAGAAATGAATATTCTAATCTAACAAGAAATATTCCGAAACTCATAATCATTCAATCCAGTAAATATCGCCCCAAAGTGAAATACATTCGTGAAAACAATTGCTAAGGTACGACGCTATCGCCCGTTTCCGAACCGATTCACTTCTCCATATATTATCCTGAATATTATTTTCACCTCCACTTTACTTACCTGTATTTATGTTGCTTGTTGGCATTTCCTTTTCAGTATTTCGTAAAATAAATAGCAATTACCGTCATATAACCTGCTAATGTTTGTTGGTTTGTCTTTCAATCATGCTCTCTCGATTGACATGAGACTCGATTTTTTACATGAATATAAATAAAGACCTAGAGAATAACAAAGGCATCTTTTTATCACGAACATTCTAAGAGTCCGACGAAATTTTTAAAACTTACACGTGGAGGAATTCGCGGGCATTAAGATAAGAACAATATCATACTAATATTATAAATGCGATGTTTGTTTGTTAATTTGTCCATCAATCACGCCGCAACAGAGCAACGGATCGACGTGATTTTTCGCATGGGCATAGTTGAGAACCTGGAGGCTAATTTTTGTGCCGAAATAATAAGGAGTTCTCGTGATAATCAAAAAAACTTATTCCACGCGCACAGCTAGTAAGTAATATTTTTAGAATAAAAGTAGCATAATTTTTTTCTAAAATAGAAAATTATTTTTTCTATTAAAATAAAATCCCATGAATCTTCTGGTTCTAAATACATACAAGAAGTTCTTACCAAGAAGTTACCTATATATACCAATACTAGCTGATGCCCGCGACTCCGTCCGCGTGGAGGTATGAAAAATAGATAGTAGCCGATTCTCAGACCTACTGAATATGTATATTAAATTTCATAAAAATCGGTCAAGCCGTTTCGGAGGATTTTGGTAACTAACATTGTGACACGAGAATTTTAATGAAAAATGATTAAATTACTAAAATGGCTATTAAAAAATAAAGGTTGATCGTAGAAGGGTGAAAATTTAGGATTGTATGTATTTTTGTATGTTGTATCATAAAAAAATAAAAAATAAAAAATTTAGGGGTGGACTACCCTTAAAATTTAGGGGGATGAAAAATAGATGTTGGCCGATTCTCAGACCTACTCAATATGCTCACAAAATTTCATGAGAATCGGTCAAGCCGTTTCGGAGGAGTATGGGAACGAAAATTGAGACACGAGAATTTTATATATAAGGATAATATAAGTAAATAACAGTTTCGTAGCAATGTTGCTACGAGAACATACGCCTACGAATGTTGTTAGTGCTACAAGTCATTGGATTTCTCTCACAACGATCAAACGCTGCCACTGTAGACACTATAATATAAATACCTGTATATGTCACCGTAAGATTGCAAAAACCGTTAGATTGTAGTCTAACTAGCGAAATTGTAAACTGCCAACAGATTACAATTTATAACGCATTATTTTTCGGTAGATTGTAATCTATTAGGTAGGTATATTAACTCGATGAAACCTAAGTGCCATTACCTGATTATTATTTATGTCGATCCCTAACCTAACCTACAAGAAAGAGACAAGAAAACGTAAATACAATGAATATTTCAAAAATTGACACTCAGAACGTTGAACGGTTCACAATCCGTCGACAGTTTACAATTCCGCTAGTTAGATTAGACAATCTAACGGTTTTTGCAATCTTACGGGGGCATATATACCTATTTGTATTGTCCCGTAGATATACCTATTATTATATCCATATGCTATTAGGATAATATTAGTTAACCTCCCATTACTTTTGTCTCGAGTGACTGTAATCGTAAGAGGAAAAGAGATTATCCTATATTTACAATCCCGATTTGATGTAGGTATAGAGGTAGGGTACACCCCGGGGAAGGACATAGGCTACTTTTAATCCCGGATACTTAAGTAGCTTCCCCGGGAAATAAAAAAGCTTCTTAATTTAAACTTAAATAAAGTCGCGGGCATCATTTAATAGACTATATTTTGAGCACATTCATTTTTTTCATGAACATTAACGACTCGCTAATGAGCATGAGTCTCAATTAGGTAATATAAGGGTTTGATCATAGTCCACCACGCTGGCCAAGTGCGGATTAGCAAACTTTACACACCTACGAGCAATATGATGAAGAACTCTCGGGTATGCAGGTTTCCTCGCGATGTTTGTCTTCACCGTTAGAAGCGAGTTATATTTATAACTCTAAAAAGTTACAGATGCGGGGATCGAACCCGGGACCCCGTGTAAGAGTTTGGGTATCTAATCCACTAGGCTATCACTGCTCCAATACATTATATAGGATTATAATTCAAGAAGCCATTAGTCTGTAATTGAATACTGGAGTGATCTTGAGGCGTGTAAGTGGTGGTAAGCCATTACAATTGGAGTACGAGATAGTACTATTATACATTTTGTGGTACGAGGTCAAATTCAAAGCGATATATTGGTATTGGAACTCAGTGTATCTATCGAACGGTCACATATATGTATGCTTGAGAAAAAATTATCTTGTTTTCAAGACCTAAAGAAATTTTTCTCCTTATTGAAACTAATAATTTACTTTAAAAATATAACATAAAACTTATAATTTCTAAATTAGTCTTTGTATGTATATATATAAGGAGAAACTAGCTGACACATA
The DNA here is from genome assembly GCA_963932025.1 of Erebia epiphron. NCBI lineage: Eukaryota > Metazoa > Arthropoda > Insecta > Lepidoptera > Nymphalidae > Erebia > Erebia epiphron. The sequence goes on from OZ009946.1 coordinate 30,223,740, forward strand.
TTCAACGTAAAACTCCAACCACTGGGTCTAGGAACTTGAAATTTAGCATGTAGTACATGGTTCAATAACTTACGTAGGCCTCCACAAAAAAAAAATCAACAATTCTACATTAGCAAAGCTTTTTTGAAAATTTGAGCAGTATGTTTATTCTTTTCAATATATTGACAGTGTTTGCACTTTTTCAGCCCGTTTTTTTTTTAATTGAAAAAGGCAGTCACGTAACGAATTCAACAAAAGCTATAGTCTCCTTTGAAACATTTTCCGACCTATCCTATGTAATTTTAAAAAAAGCCCGCCCATTATATACCTAGGCCTCGAACGGCCGAATTTTTCGTTAAAAATACACTGCAACTTCCCTTTAATCAACTGTGTGTATCCAAAAAACATGAAGTACTACCAGAACACTCCTCAATAGAGAGACGCCATGCGCAATTCCTTTCTGGCGATGTATGTGACCACTGGGTCAAAATATACGCTGCTGTCGTCACACCGTATGATAAATCCATTTTAAGTAATTGTTGCGTACCTAAGTATCTGTCTGTAATTTTTTAATGACTCAACTGGTAATTGACGTTGCACAGAGGCTTGATTACTGGAGACCGACACTTGTCATTTTCCGGGATAAAATATTCGACGCGTGCCTAAGGTTTTGCAGCGTTACAGTTTTTAGAATAAATCATGATAGTTATAAAAACAGCGTCTGTAGGTATATTCAGGCAGGTAGGTGTGTTCAAACAGTAGGCCGGCTCTCATACAAATGCCCGGCTACCATGACAGTAGCATCGACGGTTTTTTCACCTATCATGGTTCAGAGAGGTATGAAACTGCGTAGTTTTATCAACCGACTTCAAAAAAAGGAGGACGTTCTCAATTCGACTGTATTTTTTTTTATGTTTGTTACCTCAGAACTTTTGATTGGGTGGACCGATTTGGATGATTCTTTTTTTATTTCAAAGGGCATACTTCCCATGTGGTCCCATATAAATTTTATCGAAATCGGTCGAGCGGTTTTTAAAATATCAACAATAAAATAAGTACTTTGTATAGCGTGTGCTTGTTGTTGTTAAGTTGGCGCGGGAGTTTGAAGTCGGTTGTTTAAAAATATTTTTTTATATTAAATTATATTAGAGTGACGGAACTATGATTGCTTTCAGACGAGTTGCTCGATTGTTTTTATCCGTAAAGTACTATGTGTGGTATATTTTGTTGGTACATAGGCTCACGCAAAGGCTCTTATTTATTTTGCACCTAGTGTCAAACGAATTGTATAGGACCTTTTGGATATACAAAAACATTTATTTAACGACCATTTATTTTTCTGACCAAAACTGTAGCTTCTATTATTATGCTCTCCGAGGTAGGAAGGACTTAGGTAAAGGCAAAACTCAACTTCCAAATTCTTTCAACCACCCAATTACCGACTTAAGCAAAAGACTCTTAATTATCACAATCGGTGGATATGCGTTCTTAGCCCTAGGTCATACCTACTACCCTTAATTTATATATATATAAACCGACTCGTAATCTTGTCCTGCTCCGTACTATGTTCCACCAACTTTACGGTTGTTGTTTGTTGATTGTTTATTAAATCCATACTAATATTATAAATGCGAAAGTGTGTCTGTCGGTCTGTCCGTCTGTCTGTCTGTCTGTCTGTCTGTCTGTCTGCTACGCTTTCACGGCCCAACTACTCAACCGATTTTGATGAAATTTGGTACAGAGATAGTTTACATCCCAGGGAAGGACATAGGCTACTTTTTATCCCGGAAAATTAAAGAGTTCCCGCGGGAATCAAAAAAATGTATCTGTTTAACCAATTTGATGAAGTTTGGTACAAGGACAGGTTGTATCCCGGGGAAGGACATGAGCTACTTTTTATCCCGGAAAATTGAAGAGTTCCCGCGGGAATCAAAAAACGTAAGTCCACGCGGACGAAGTCGCGGGAATCATCTAGTTATACTAATAAAATAGGGCAACACTGCGCGACCACTTAACTTCCCTTCTTCTCCTGTCAACATCCGTGCATAGCAGTGGCAATTCAATGTGATTAAATAAGAAAAAAAGGTGTTGTTTTTGTTACTAGACTACCAAGCCTATGTCAAGTTATAACCCACAGTCTCACCAACAGTTTTTTGAAAATGCATCGAGTTGAGACCGTCCTCCTGTGTTTGAAGTCGGTTAAAAATGTGTTTTAATGTTGTACCCGGTGTTTCGTCGAGTTAATTCAGTCTTTTGTTACAAAGCGCGTCACAAAGTGAACTTGAATACGCCTTGAATTACTTCCACGTTACCTGCTTGTAGCTTGTTGTAATTGTTCCTTATTTTTTTTATTCCACTACAAGTTAGCAATCTCACCTGATGGTAAGTGATGATGTAATTTAAGTTTGTAGCGGGCTAACCTGTAAGGGGTACTGCAGTTGTACCACACCCCTAATCGGTTTCTACACGGCATGTTGGAACTGGCTTTAAACCAAATTGTTTATTTTTAAATAGGTTTCTTTATTCTTATTTTAAAGTTGATAGTTTGTTTTTTTGGTTTATGACTTTGATGCTTCTCTTCAAATAAATATATCTCAAACAGGACGTCCAATATTTTCCGTTTAATAATGACATACTTCCATTGAAATAGAAGTATGGGTACTAAAATTCTACATCTATGCATAATTCCTATAATTTGAATATCCCAATGGCGGCACATCTTTGCCGGTAGAGTGGTAACTAAGTAGTCACGGCCATAGCCTCCCATCAGGCCAGACCAGGGAAAATTCAGAAATTATAAACTCCCAAATTAACCTTGCCGGGGATCGAACCCTGGTCCTCCTACTTTAAGACAACAGCGCTCAACATTGCGCCAGGGAGGTCAAAACCCTGCTTACGTAGCATGTTGTAATTTTTCCTCAAATTCTACTGTTTAATCTTGCAACACAGATTTTATACTGTCTCATACGCATGCAACAACTTCGAATCCATACTATTATTATAAATGCGAAAGTGAATCTGTCTGTCTGCCTGTCTGCTACGCTTTCACGGCCCATCTATTCAGCCGAGTTTGTAGTTTGTTACCCGAGGAAGGACATAGGCTACTTTTTATTTCGGAAAATTCAAGAGTTCCCGCGGGAATCAAAAACAAAAATCTGTACAACCGATTTTGATGAAATTTGGTACAGGGACAGGTTGTATCCCGGGGAAATACGTATGCCTCTTTTTATCCCGGAAAATTCAAAAGTTCCCGCGGGAATACCAAAAAACCATAATCCACGCGGACGAAGTCGCGAGCATCATCTAGTATAAAATAATTATACAATTATAGCGCATAAGGTATTTAAAATGGCCAGTTTAACCCGTTTACAATCATCCAGGAGAGATTAGGTGCTGTTCGATACAAAAAATATTATTATTTTATTTTCGAACCGTATTCCTTTTAAAAATCTTACTAGCTGTATTTAATATTAGCAATACTCGTATTTTTCAATAACTAAAGCGAAACACACTTTATTTACACGTTTCACCCATTCATGATTCCCATAAAATATTCGGTTACATTTTAAAACTTTACGCTCATGCGAATTTTAAAATAAACGTTTCCAGATTTTCACGTCAGATTATCCGATCCAATATGGCGCACCGGAAATAGTGTTTCGAGTGTCCCTGAATATATGATGTCGTATGCGTCATCATTATTTCACATGACAAAATTAAAAAAAATACGACACAGAGATTATAAAATGTGTCGTGAAATAAAATTGTATCAAACACTTGTGTTTCATTTAAAAAGGCATGCATTTACTCGGAGTATTAAAACTGTTTTGCAGAAATTCTACTTAAGTATATTTTATGTTTAGTAGCATGCTGTGGTTTTAAATTATTTCGTGTCCGTTTGTGGAATAAACGGTTTGGGTGTTTTTAATGTCGTGAATTTTATAATTTTATTATATTTTAAATACAAAAAAGTGAATAGATAAATATAAGTAGGTATATGAAGAAAAATAACACCTGGTTTTCGCAGATAGGAGGTTTAGACTAATATTACAATTTAGTTTTTAATTCATTTACTAGATGATTCCCGCGACTTCATCCACGATGTTTTCAATAATTCCATAGGAACTCTTTGGTGTTCTGAGACAAAAATTCCCCGAGTGGAACCTATCTCTGTACCCGTCAAAATAATGGACCATGAAAGGGCAATAATAATGTCCTCCCGATCCCGGGCCCCGACGTATCTCCAAAGAGATTAGCCATATGCGCGGGAGATATTTTAGTGCACAAGTGGGTGCGCATACACAGGTGCACTCTCTGTTCCTTTACCCTCATAACCGGATGGGACGGAAAATCCGACACGACGGGAGAGCGATCAGGCACAGGACCGACGGCTTTTCGTGCTCTACTGCACTCTCTAGGCACGGAGGTGAAACACCGCCAACTTCCTAACTCCGGACTAGTACTGAGAATTTCTTCGCAGAAAAACCCTATACTTGTTATGGCCCGATCCGGGACTCGAACCCAGGACCTCGTCGCCCGCAGTCGAACATTAGCATGTTGTACCTCTAAACCAACTAGAGATAGACAGACACAGTTTCGTATTTAAGACATACATACTACAATGATCCCATGCGATATTGAAAAAGTTTTGACTCACTCAATATTGACTCACTCATTGAGTGATTCTTCCACGCGCAAGCCCTTAGCTAAGTATCTAGCCCTAGCCAAGGCTGAAATTTTCCACTGGATTCCCTTCATAATGTGGACAAGAAATAAAGCCTGATTTCTTAAAATTCCCACGAGATTTTTGGATTTTTGCTAGCATATTGCTAGAACTAAATTTTATCAGTTCAAAATAAAAATAAATTCTTTTGTTTGTTTTTAACAAATTGACAAAATAGTTCGAAACGAAAATAGCTTTCAAGCTGTACGTAAGATAACCAGAAAATATTTATCTAATTAAGAGCAACTTTTCTTTCAACGTTAACCGCTTTTCATTGCACCCCGCACAAAACTCCACTCATTATTATAATCCCCTATTTATTTTACGCCTCGCAAAAGAAACTGCGAGGCATTAAAAGTATACGAAACACGAAAACGGAACGCGATTCGTTAGTAGCAATTCGTGTTTAAAATTGCTTTTCATTCGTGTCTAGTCTTATTTGGTAGCGACCTCGTTCCGGACTCATTAAGTCGGCTCGGAGCTTCATTTTTAACTTAAATGAAAGAAATTAGTTAATATCTTGGACTCGTCTTGTATACCTATAATTATTTTTTCGCCTCTGACGTAATATGTATTAATTAAAAGCATTTGTTTAGCTTTACTGACTGTGAGCCTCACTGACACACGAAAAGATTCATATTTTTTTTTCTATTAATAAGCGTAGCTACCTACATTTCAAGGATGTGTCAATATGCACTTGTGTAAAAATACTTACTTTGTTGTAAACGAGGGAGAGGGCTAGTTGACCTTAACACAGATCTTAAAAAATCTAGAAAGGACAACTACCATTGATCTCATTACTAATTTTTGTTATTTTCATTTGAACACTGAATTGTGCATTGTAATAGTAATAGATCTAACCATTTGAACAATGTATATATGCATGTATGTGAGAAATAAATTTGATTTGATTTGATTTGAATTTGACTTCGTCCGCGTGGTTTAAGTTTTTTGTTATTCCCGCGGGAAATCCTTAATTTTCCGGGATAAAAAGTAGCCTATGTCACTCTCCAGGTCCTCAACTATACCCATGCCAAAAATCACGTCAATCCGTTGCTCCGTTGCGGCGTGATTGAAGGACAAACCAACAAACCAACACACCAACAAACCAACAAACAAAGTGACTTTCGCATTTATAATATTATAGTATAGTATGATATGATGTATCAGGTAGGTATATTTGCTGCTCACCAGTTCTTTAAAGTTCTTCCTTCTTTTTTGAACCTTCGCTTTGACACGCTACCGCGTGTCAAGATAGCGTTTTAATAAACATTTCCACGGATTATGAAAGACAGAAAAAAATCTTACTAATATTATAAATGCGAAAGTGTGTTTGTTTGTCCTTCAATCACGCCGCAACGGAGTAACGCATTGACGTGATTTTTGGCATGGATATAGTTGAGGCCCTGGAGAGTGACTTATGCTACTTTTTATCCACGCGGACTATTAACTTAAACCACGCGGACGAAGTCGCGGGCATCAGCTAGTCAGAAATAAAAGAAATAATCAAATAGGAGAACTTGGCCACCGCTCGGCAACTTGGCCAATGAATTCATTAATCCTTTTCAAGAGCAGGTTGAGTTCGGAAGTTTGCCGTTTCAACCTGTTTTATAGTTTCGACGTTATTTCTTTGAACATCACTTTAAAATTACTGATTGGGTTTTTAATGCAGGTAATAAGTTCTTTGGGCTTCAAGCAAACATTTTTTAAATTTAAAAATTTCACGCACATGGTTCCCAATTTACTTTTTAAATTTTTCACTTGCATAATACCTTAAAATTTACCTTAGAAAACACCTAAAAAAATGTGTCTTATCAACCTTAATACTATAATCTATCTCTGTGCCAAATTTCATCCAGATCAGTTCAGCCGTTTTGGCGTGATTGAGTAACAAACATCCATCCATACATCTTTCCATCCAAACTTTCGCATTTATAATATTAGTATAGAAGTAAGTATATAAATTACCTTCAGACGAGAACAAAATGGGCCAATATTTTGTTTATATTTCACTACTTGGGAACTTCTTCAACTATTTTCCATATTCCGAAACTTGGTGAATGACTTCAACGATCCTATTTGAAGCGCAGCTTAGGAAGTTTTCCGTTTTATCGTATTTTAATATGTTTTCCGCGTTTCATCCCATTGCCTCCAGTGGCTCGGCAGTTTCGGGCTGATCGAGTTTTAATGTCGGGCATTAATCGAGAGGTTCGCTAAGTGTTAATATGCTTTTGAAAAATTGTGGGGGATTTTCTCGTCTTGGGTTTAAATCGTAGTGAGAAAAATTATTTAAACTATTAGTGTACGAGATGATTCCCGCGACTTCGTTCGCGTGGATTAGGATTTTTGATTCCCGCGGGATCTCTTTAATTTTCCGGGATAAAAACATGCCTATGTCCTTCCCCGGGATACAACCTACCTTCATCAAAATCGGTTGAACGGATGAGTCGTGAAAGCGTGGCAGACAGACAGAAAGACACACTTTCGCATTTATAATATTAGTATGGATTTAAAGGTTTTATCTTATGAAAGTCTAGATGATGCCTGCGACTTCGTCCGCGTAGATTAAGGTTTTTTTATTCCCACGGGACCTTTATCCCAGGGACATCCCTGGTGCGCAGGGTTCGGGCTAGCTGCAATGGCATCCTGAGGGCATTTGCGGTCAGGTTTGTTTGTCAGTACCTGTCATAATATGGTGCACATGCTGCCAAATCAGGGCTGTCTTAGATAAGGTTTTAGGATTAGGTAATTTTATGATTACTAACCATTTACTAACATTAGGTTATTGTGTGTCCTTACTATCAAAATATATGATCTTAAATGGTCGAAATCTTTTTTTATTCCGGGCTTAAAGTAGCATATGTCCTTCAAATTATTTAACGGCTCTCAGGACAATCCTGGTTAAAGTAGGTACTTATTATTATTACATTACCCAAAAAATAAGATAAATTCAATAGAGTCCTTATTTCCAATGTGATTCTTTCCTTCCAATCTCCAGGTGAGTAAAGTTCAGAAGCAGAACTTCGTCCGTCGTTTAATCGTGTTTTTATAGGTTTTCCACAGCTCAGATAAGTTCTAAATTGATCTAGTTTTAATGGGCGATTTTAATCGTGGAGCTGCTGAGTGATTTTAATGTCGGCATTAAATATGTTTTGATCTTCGGTTTATACTACCTATCACCTATCAGCTAGGGTAGCACAGATATTTTTTGGTAGAATTTTTCAAGAGCATTGACCAATTTTAATAATTTAATTGATTATTATTATGTTTATAATGGAATTTTACCAAAACAAACCCTTATACATTACGAGATGATGCCCACGGCTTCGTCCGCGGGAACTCTTTCATTTACCGATATAAATAGTAGCCTAAGTCCTTCCCCGTGATGCAACATCTCTCTGTACTTTTCGTCAAAAACGTTTGAATATACTGGCTGGGTAAGCGTAGCAGACAGACACACTTTCGCATTTATAATATTAGTATAATTTGTATGATTTTATTTTTTTATTCTTTCGCATAAGGCGATCTCTTCTAGACAACCTTTGGAGACAGGATTTTATATAATCGAATTTCAGAGAAGCCTTCTTTTAGTCGCCATGTAAAAGATGTTACTTTTACATTCTCTCGCCAAATACTCGCAAATAGGTATAGGATATGAGTCCTTTGAAAGCGCCTGGATGCAAAGTAGTTTATATCACGAACTTACAGGGATTTATATATTCACCAGTGAAGCCAGTACCCTTAGTCTAAGTTTTAACATTGCCAATTCGATTGATAGTAGTCGAGCATTCGATCACAATAGCGACAAAGTAAAATGAACCTCAAACGTATTGTTTTAGAGCTCGTGTATGCATTCACAGCCAGCGATCCAAACGAAAACGTTTAAAAAAAGTCGTTCTTCTGAATTTGTGACTTTAAATCAAGCTCTTTTTAGAGTTCTATTCGCGTCCCGAGAGCGAAGCGAGCGACAAACGCCCTCTTCTTATAGGAGTCACGTTTAATCCTGTCGCGCCAGTCTGAGCAGCTACACCTAAAAGTGTAATCGTGGACTTGTTTCTACGCCACCACAAGTTAGCCCTTGACTGATATCTCAATCTAGTCTAAAATAGTAGCGGGCTAATCTGTTGTAACTTTTTGTCTGCCAGACAAGTATTTTTTTCATTGTGTATTTGCCTCAAGGATGGTTTTTCAGGAATTCCGCCCTAGCGAAGCATGAGCAATTAACTTAAGTAGTTTGTATAGTTAACCGGAATATTTAATTAAGTAATTATGACTCAGGTAAGTTTAGAATTTTGTAGAGTTGGTATCCAAGTTTGAAAGAAAACCGCCATTACAAGTTAGTTTGAGAGTTCCAGGTTGAACCTGTTAATTAAACCGCATCCTGCAGTCTGCAAAGCCTCCGCTCTGCAAGACTACGCGGTTGCGGCTCGAATTTACTTTTCATATGGAAATCATTGCATTTTGCATGGATATGTCACCGTAAGATTGTAAAAACCGTTAGATTATAATCTAACTCGCGAAATTGTAAACTGTCGAATGATTACAATATAACGGATTATTTTTCGGTAGACTGTAATCTGTTAGGTTTATTAACCCGATAGATAGATAGGCACTACTTGATTGTTTATGTCGAACCCTAACCTAACCTACAAGAAAGAGACAAGAAAACGTAAATACAATGAACATTTCAAAAATTGACACTTAAAACATTGAACGGTTCACTATCTTTCGACTGTTAACAATCTATCGAAAAAAAAGCTTTAGATTACAATCTTACGGTGACAGATATACAAAAAGTAAAATTATGTCTACCCGTTAACTATATTTGTCTACCGAAGCTAACATGGTCACTTGTCTCATTACGTCAAAAGTAGATATAAAATAAAAGTAATATTTCTTATCTGTGGTATGTTTCTCTACGAACCCTTACACGCCGACTATTTTTTTCTTGTAATATACCGCATTTTGTGCATGTTAGGGTAAACGAAAAATTAGCCGGCAACGACAACATCTCTCGCTCTCTCTCGTCACGAGATATCTCGCCTTGCGTATGCTTAGCCTGCTGGAGAGTAGCATAGGTTACTTTTTATCCCGGAAAACGAAAGAGTTCACTCGGGATTAAGGAAAAACCCAAATCAACGCAGACAAAGTCGCTGGCATCATCTAGTCTTTCATTATTTGAAAGGAGAAACCTGTCTGAGAAATAAGCGACACCGAAGGACAAGAACCGATAGACTTGCGATGATGCTGGGATTGTGACCTCGCACTGGAAAGCGCAGTGTTATCAGACCCCATACTAGAGGGACGGATGACATCAGACGAGTCGCAGAGAGCCGCTGGATCCAGGCCGCGCCGCGGTGGAAATCCTTATAAGAGACCTATGTGCAAAGTCTGTGGTCGTCTATCGGTTGATGATCATGATGATCATGGCGATCCGCTGGCTCTAGAAAATTTAGATTTGCCAGAGGGTTCATCGATTTTGCCCCACCAAGGTGCCCCTAGCCCTAGTAGTACTAGTGCACTAGTAGGGCAGAGTCCAATTGTTAAAATTTTCACCTATAGACTTTGCCCCACTTTTTCGTTTAAGTGGGGCTGATTACATCGAAGAAGAACTCATGGAATGGAATCTGCCCTACCAGGGTTGACAACGTTAAAACTCTCAAGGGTAGTAACTAGCCAGTGTCGTACGAACCTAATCTGATTCCGAAATCGAAAATCAGATTCAGAATCGAACCCAGGACCTCCTAGCTCCCACATAAAAGACCACAAGCGTACACCATGAGGCCAGGGAGGTTTTAGTGTTTGTTCTTCTAGCAATTGCTGTCTTAAAGTGTTAGGATTTATTTATAGATTGCTTTATAATAATTGTTCTTTTTTCTTTTTACAGGTACGCAAATTAAGAATTTGGTAAGTTCGTATCTTCCTAGTTCCTAGGTGATGCTCCGGACGCCTTGCAATATGACTCGCGCGCCAGCTGTTGTGGGTTCGCGTAAGTGCCGACAACAATTGTACAACGTTTCAACTCACTCTGATTAACGATGCGTTATCACATAAATAACGAACACAGAAGCAATGTCTATAGAACGAAGTATTATTAGACTCTGCTGCGATCGTCTAACTTTTATATCAATTAATTCATGTAAAACTTCCTATAACATAATATAATTATCTGATCATAGAAAGTGAGTAAATTCAACCTTAACGCCTTTCAAATAGAGCTTGCAATGTGTTATGCTTCACTGGATATAATATTATCTCGAACACACGGCTAACTTTGAACTTGAACCGTATCCTCCCATGCACGACGCTAGCTTTATTATGGATATACCTATTAAATTATACTTGTAACTTTATAATTTTTTTTTTTTATAATTTCGACGTTATGGAAGATAACCCTAATTAGTGAAATCACATTATGGCAATACTAATAATACCCATTTTCGCCTTAATTCATAAAATCATAAGATATAATATTGTTTGGAAAACTATTTGGAGATTTTATATTAGTCGCTAATTACATTAAAATGCCTAAACGAATTTTAATGTACTGAAAACCCATAGAATAGGGAACATTAAAATCCCAGAAAAACATAAGGATAATTACAAAAGACAAAATTGTGGCCAAAAGCTAGTGTACCTACAGAATAATATGAATCCAAAAATGACTGTCCGACTAGCTCAAAACAACTTGGCTTAGAAACTTGTGTTTTTGAATGTAACTTTTGTCAAAATATAGATTTTCAAAAAGTTTTACAAACATTTAGGTCACTGTCTTCGTCATAAGTAGAGATAAAAGTAATATTTCTTAACTGTGGTATTTTTCTCTACGAACCCTTACATGCCGACTATTATTTCTTGAAATATACCGCATTTTGTGCATATTAGGCTAAACGAAATGCAGGGCTCTCTCTCTGGTCTGCGTTGTGCGCATGCTAAGATTGCTGGTCCCCATGTTTTCTCGTCCCAAAACTCAAACTTAAATTTTTTATTCAAATAAACTTATTACAAAATGAACTATTATAACGTTTAGACTATCGTGAGTTTATCCGGGAGTTATAATATAGTTTTAATGAAAAAAACTATATTATACCTCCCGGATAAACTCACATATATGGTTAAAACTATGTTCTAAACATAATGTCCTCCCTATTTCCATCGTTCCCATGCGTGTACCCAACCGCGTCGCCCCAAACGCGAGCGGCCGCACGGAACACCGTCGCCGTAATTTTGTCATTCCGAACATTCTGCGGAACCCCACATCCATGTTCCCCTGCATTCATAATTCAGTAACTTATATTATTTTCCCACTTACTGGTTACCTACTCGTCTTTTCTTATAAAGAGTTATAAGTAGGTATCTAGATCTAAAATAGGTACTTACCTATACCTATAGATTTTTTTAGAGAGCACCACCTTATCTCGTTATTTTAAACTTATTTTAAATACTGAATTTAGTAATTTCATAATTTTTATTACTGTTTTCACACTGGGAAAGTTTCTAAACTTACTTTAAAAAACCGGCCAAGTGCGAGTCGGACTCGCGCACCGAGGGTTCCGTACTCAAGAAGTAGGTATAATTACCTTTGTTAATGAACCGCAAAACTAACTTTGTTTGTAGAGGTTTACTGTTAATATCAAAAAATTACGTTTGTTGTATGGGAGCCCCCCTTTAATATTTACTTTATTGATATTTAATTATTTATTTTGAAAGGTAATATACAAGTTAATATTCTGTGAAAATTTGAACCGTCTACCTGTTACCGTTTTTAATATTGAGCAAAAAAATACGAAAAAAACACGTTTATTGTATGGGACCCCCCTTAATATATATATATTTTTTTAATTTTTAGTATTTGTTGTTATAGCGGCAACGGAAATACATCATTTGTGAAAATTTCAGCTTTCTAGCTATCACGGTCTATGAGATACAGCCTGGAGACAGACAGACAGACAGACAGACAGACAGCGGAGTCTTAGTAATAGGGTCCCGTTTTTACCCTTTGGGTACGGAACCCTAAAAAAGACTTGATTAAAGATGCATAATATCTCAAATTTTGGCACTGACGGGTAAGTGAAGTGACGATGCTGTCTAAGATGGTAGCGGGATAACCTTTTTTAGGTATGGTAGTTATATTAAACCCCTAATCGGTTTCTACATGGCATCGTGCCGGAACGCTAAATCGCTTGGCGTCACGTCTTTGCCGGTAGGGTGGTAACTAGCCACGGCCGAAGCCGGGAGGCTTCCGAGGCCAGACCAGAGAAAATTCAGAAATTATAAATTCCAAAAATTGACTGCCGGGGATCGAACCCGGGACCTCCAACGTTAAGACAACTGCGCTCAACACTGCGCCAGGGAGGTCGTCAAAGCATGCATTATTTAAATACTAATAGCACAGAATAGCTTTACATAGTAGCATCATGTAGGTAGGTACTTATAGTGACATTCCCAACAATGATACAGAACAGCCATAAACAATATCAAAGAGGAAAAAAAGAATGAATCGCGTCATTTCCTAAAGATATCCCAGTTCATTTCCTGTTCTGTCTCTCTATGCTCCCGTCCTTCGTTTCACTAAAGATAAGGGTCGAAATGATTAATAAACAAACACCACCGACTAGCGGCCATAATGGGAGCATTCAACGACCGTACATTTACATTCGTACAACCTAACAAAACAAAAACTGCACCGCGCAAGAATAACCCCTAAAGACTTTCAACTAAAATCTTAATTGGCGTGCATGGTTTCACCTGTTTTATTGCTTGTACCCGTGTTATACCACGATGCACTTGCTTCAATATTCGGCCGTCCGGAACGCCCAGCTGTTAGTTTTATTTTGAATTTCGAATTCGAACGTTTCATATTTGAATTTTTCATTTTTCCGAAATCGGAACGTTAAAAATTGGTTTGACATTCGGAGGGCCCGATCCGTGACCGTTTTACATTTTCTTTTTGCATTTGACGATCGGCTAGTTAAGAGAACGTGCCTTAAAAAAATATATGATACGTATGAAAAAAATTGGGCCCAGTATTTAAAAGTTGCTAAGTATATTAAAACTAAATTGAAAAGCAGTAAAAATTTGGTTGAACTGATATACACATACAAAAAACTACTTAACCCTTCTTAAATAATTGATGTTAGTTCTAGTAGGTACCTACTTTAAAAACTCTCCAGCATTAAGCAAATCAACTAATCACCGAAATTATTGATAGAGTGCGTACCAAAAAAGAGCCAATTGTCGTTGTTCTTTTACACGACTGCCCAAAAAAATTCTTTCCAAAAAACCGACTTCCAAAGCCACTGTAAAGTAATAAATAATTTTGATTTCTACACACTATGTTGAAGTCGGGCGAGCCTGACGCATCAACTTTGCCTATTTTTGTTATACTCGCCCGACTTCAACATAGTGTGTTATCAAATGAATATTATAAATGCGAAAGTTTGGATGGATGGATGTATGGATGTTTGTTTCTCAATCACGCGCTAACGGCTGAACGGATCTGGCTGAAATTTAGCACAGAGATAGATTATAGTCTGGAATAGCACATAGGCTACTTTTTATCCCGGAAAATCAAGGAGTTCCCGCGGGAACCAAAAAACCTCAATCCACGCGGACGTAGTCGCGGGCATCAGCTAGTATGTAAATAAATTAATTTATTAAATGACCCATTCCAGCCTTTAGGTCGTATCGAACTACGATATTAAAAGCCCAGTATCACTGGATGTATCGGATATCACGTGATTATTGTAGCGGCACATAGGCATAACTGTCACTTACATAAACGTCACCGTAAACCAAGATGGCGGTAAATACTTATATTTTTATGCGGGCACAGATATAATAGACGCTTTGTTTAGCCGCGGACGTTGAATGGGGCGGTAATGGCTCCCTTATAAACGGATCTGGCTAGTGATGGAGTGCTATCGATAATTTGATTATCGATTTTATGTCGCCTCGAAATTGTGTACGCGGATTTAATTAAAATGATACTTTAGGCTCAGGAGTGTTAGCCGGGTTAATAGATTGTTAAACAGGAAATTGGTTCGGAGTTTATCTATAACGTATATGTCACCGCAAGATTGCAAAGGCCGTTGGATTGTAATCTATCTAGCGATATTGTAAACTGTCGACAGATTACAATTTAACGCATTATTTTTCGGTAGATTGTAATCTGTTGGATATACTAACCCGATAAAACCTAAGTGCCTAAGTGGTGCCCGGCCTGCGACCGGGCACTACATGGTTATTTATGTCGAACCCTAACCTAACCTACAATAAAGAGACAAGAAAACATAAATACAATTAATATTTAAAAAATTGACACTCGGAAGATTGAACGGTTCACAATCCGTCGACAGTTTACAATATCGCTAGTTGGATTACAATCTAACGGTTTTTGCAATCTTACGGTGACATATATAACGTATAAACGTTGGTAATATTGTTATGAATAGTTACGTCGTTGAAGCCGCCTCTGTGAACGTAAAACTATGGAAACGAGGTCAAAGGTCGAGTTTTCTTACTGAAGTTGGTAATTGGATAGATGCGTAAGGTTTTGTATCTAATAATACAAAATTAAACCGCTTAGGTTGGCTTCGTGATTTGAAAAGCAATTATTACGCAGTAGATACTTAGTTCAAGTCTGACAATCTTCTCAAGTTTTATATTTGCGAGGTTAGATCAAAATCACAATAACTAATGAAAATCGTATATTATCAGACGAAATTGTAATCAATCTATCTATGAACTGTGGATAAGTTGCTAAGCGACATTGGTATTGAAATGTAATGATTTATTTATTTCACGTGGGACAACTTGTGCCACTTTAGGTATCTTACAAATATTGACAACTGTGGGCCGTTAATGAACTACCCCTGATTGTAAATTTAAAAAACACTCAAAATCCAACTTCAAAATAAATATTTGATACTAGCTGATGCCCGCAACTTCGTCCGCGTTGTTTAATTTTTTTGGTTTCCAGCGGGAACTCCTTAAATGTCCGGGATAAAAAGTAGCCTGTCACTCTCCAGGTCCCCAACTATACCCATGCCAAAAATCACGTCGATCCGTTGCTCCGTTGCGGCGTGATTGAAGGACAAACCAACAAACCAACCAACCAATAAACCAACAAACAAACACACTTTCGAATTTATAATATTAGTATGATTGATTTAAGAAATCTTCCAAATCGCAGTTTTATTATCTTTCCTTGCTAAAACCCAGACTCCGCCGAAGTTTATCAACAGTTCAAAACTTTCAATCTATTAGTTAAACACTGGAAACAGGATTCAAAGGAGAAAATTATGTAACAAATCTATTCTGCACTGAAATACGTACATAATGTTCACGATTTCTTCACAATTTCATCACAACTCCAATATAACTTTACCCTATAAGCCAGATCTCTATTGCACTGAGATCTAGTTATAATTAGTCTTCCTCTTAGAGTTATTTTTCTTGGAAATACTTGTATTTGATATCATAAATTTTATTAAGAATTTTAAATTGGATGAATATTGATTGAGAAGATCGAATAAGGTACGTGTGGTCTAGCTTTGATTATTCATTTATTTTAACTTTAGTGCTGGTTAATCAAAATTTAAACCGGTCCGTCCGTAATCCGTTTAAAAAGTACCCGTAAGCAATAAGTTGGGCTACCGACTTGGGTCCGAATTGGCCTTTGTATCTCCACCGAATCACAGAGAGAAACGTTATGCTGTCAGTCTCAAATATGGTCACTAACTAATGAACGTGCGCATTATATGGGAAACCACCCCATTATTATCTAAAGAAACTCTCCTACGATTATGTAAATAATGGAAAGGGGTCACGAATCACGATCCTCAGCCTTGAAGAATACGATGTAGAAAGCATTTGAGGTTTTAATAACGGCCAATAGTTAATATAAAAAAGTCTCTTCCCCATGCCCTCGACCCTCGCTACGTGGGGTCGGCACAACATGTTTTCTTCTTCCACTCACTTCTGTTATCCGTCAACCTGTCATTCACCCCTTTTATAAGCATATCCTCTTTCACACAATCCATCCATCTTTTCTTTGGTCTCCCTCTACTCTTTTTTCCTTCCACATGCATATCTATTATTCTTCTCGTAATATGCCTTTCTTCCCTCCGCATTACATGTCCATACCATGCTAGCCTATTATTCCTCATCTTTTCTATCACTGGCGCTACTTTCAAACTTCCCCTTATATTATTCATTCCTAATCTTATCCATTCTAGTCACACCACACATCCATCTCAACATTCCCATTTCGGTCGCATGTACTTTTCTTTCATCCGTCCTTTTCACCGCCCAACATTCTGAACCATACAATGCGACAGGTCTAACGACTGTCTTATAGTAGTGTTAGTATAAAAAAGTATCGATAAAAAAAAGGTCCGTTACTATCTGTCACTTAACGACTAAGTAAACAAAGTAAGATCGACAGATGTTACATGACGTGTATAAACAACCGTTATGGTATGGGTACATGTTAATAAGTGTTGTACAAAAAAACAATAGTTATTGTAGTAATAGCCACTCATCCACACAGAATAGGAAATTCCAAAGATAAATTCTTGGAGGAATCCATTCCATCCATTCTTTTACCTAATCAATCCAAACGAATCCTGCATAGTTAATATCACGGTCTTAAGAGATAGGTACTTTCTTTTCTACGAGTCACCCATCGGAGAAGTGTAGACAGGGCAACGCTGTAGGGTGACACTGAAAGGGTCAAGGCAGGGCCGTTAAGGTGGCGGAATTTTCGGTATAAAATTATTCATAGCGATCTAGCACAAAATTAGTATGCAGCTTGCAGATGTACACGAAGGTCTGCAAGCAAGCTGCAATATTCGGATTTTGGGAAGGCAGCTTGCTGTGGCACAAGCAGTCATACCCTATGACGAGGTGCAGTTTGGGGTTTTTAATGGGACGAGCCCAATGGGCAACGCAAGGGAGGCACCGATGCGTTCTTAAGAGATCGCAGAGCCTCCTAATAGGCGCTAGGAGAGGTTTTTAGTAGGTATAGATCCTACATAACCCAAATTCTGCCCAAGGAAGTTGGGTATCTTTATCTTATGAAGATTTGTGTGGCACAATTTTGAAAATAAATGTTTTTTCCTTCTTTCAAGATTTCCATCCCGTAAACATAAAAATAGAAGAAGTTGGTGAGCCTGCGGTTTGAAATTTCTACACTATTATGAATACAAAAATGTGTCCGTCCGTTTGCCACCTTTTGACGGCCCATCTGTCTTTTCGATTTTGACGAAATTCGGTTAACAGATAGTTAGCATCCCGAGGAAAAATATAAGAGTATAGGTACTTTTTATCCCGGAAAATCCGAGTCCCCACGGGAGTTTTGAAAATCCTAAATTCACGAGGGTGAAGTCAATATCTACTTTTTTATATAATATGTATGTTCTCCACGAATAAAAAGTTAAAACGTTACCATGTCTTATCAAAATTGAAATGAAATGATTTTATTGAAATGAAGAGATAATTTGCATTAATTAATTCGATACTGGCTAAAGGTTAATTTTATTAAATGGTAATCAAAAATTTTCACTTTCATATTGCGGGACAGCTTTCAGTGAAAATATAATTAAACTAGACGATGCCCGCGACTTCGTCCGCATGGATTAAGGTTAATTGATGTCCACGGGAAATCTTTAATTTCCCGGGATAAAAAGTTGTATAAATGTCCTTCTCCAAGATGCAACCTATCTCTGTACCAAATTTCATCAACATCGGTTGAACATGTTGGTTGTGAAAGCGTAGCAGACAGACAGACACACTTTTGCATTAATAATATTAATATGGGAGTATGGATATTTCAGCTAAGTGACCAATCTGGTTTAAAATTGCTAAAGGCTCTTTGTCAATGGTTCTAGATTCGATTATCTTATTTAGAACGATACAACAAAAAATACGATATAGGGGTAAAAAACTCAAAACGCCTGCGTCGGAGGAGATAGATTCCTTATCAAGTCGCGTTAGTTTGTGCGGATGCATATAAAAGTTGCATTCTATTCGCCACACATTTTTTCTGTCCCTAGTATATTTACCCACTTAATCAAGGAATGACTTAGCTAGTAGATACTTTTAGGTTTTAACTAAATAAATGGCTTCAAAGACAACTAATTGTCGAGTCAACATCTCCTGAAGATGCTCCGGTGTCGGAGTGAAACGTACGTTGAGAATAATGTATAACATTTGTGTGGTGTGGTGTTGTGCCCGTGCGAATTGCTGGCTTACTGGGCGGTGAATATCGAAAGCTGCAAATGCAAGATATACACTACCACATAGATTTGTCTACTGTGGCGGATTACAGCGAATTTAACTTCTAGTTCCTTCATTATCATGGACTTCCGCAAAGTAACCCCTGCTTCCATCCAATATTTAAATGGCTTCTTATTTAACCACATTCCATGAGCAGTATTACGCTCTGTAAATATAGACCGCACTGTTTTGCATATGGATTCATTTCCATCCCGAATGGAATGAGGATAGTGATTAAATCCGACGTGACATGCGGCGGTGGGGAGTTTTAAATTAAAAATGTGCCGTTAAATTGTGAAAATCCTTACTTACCTATATTAAAAACCAAATAATGCCCGCGACTACGTCCGCGTGGATTAAGATTTTTGATACCCACGGGAACTCTTTAATTTTCCGGGATAAAAAATAGCCTGCGCCCTTCCTGGGATACAACCTAACCCTATACCAAATTTCATCAGTTCATCACAATAGGATGAACAGATGGGCCCCTTAAAGCAAAGCAGACAGGCAGATAGACAGACATTTTTGCATCCATAGGGATAGTTTGTAAGACCATGCCGTTTCAAGTTTGACACATTTCGCCGCACGTTCTATCCGCCCAAGTCTTTAAATGCCCGTCTGGTTTCCATGCCCAATTAAGCCCAGTCGTCTGTATCAAATCGCCGCTCCTCGTAGAGGGCGTTCTACGACTCCACGAGTGGTTTCCACGATCTCCACTCGAGGGCTTTTCGGATCCATGGAAACTTTCACGACCAGTGTCATGGAGAGATGAGTGGCCTAGTTACGACAACGCGTACCAGCCCATTGCGATTGTTAAGCTACGTTGACCCAAGTCGGTAACTGGATGGGTGACTGGATTTGGAATTCCGAATTTAAACTTTTTGGTTCCTACGTGGCTCGGAGAGCACGTAAAGCCGGCGGTTCGGGTATTATCACTCGAGGGCTTTTCGGATCCATGGAAACTTTCACGACCAGTGTCATGGAGAGACGAGTGGCCTAGTTACGACAACGCGTATCAGCCCATTGCGATTGTTAAGCTACGTTGACCCAAGTCGGTAACTGGATGGGTGACTGGATTTGGAATTCAGAATTTAACCTTTTTGGTTCCTACGTGGCTCGGAGAGCACGTAAAGCCGGCGGTCTCGGTTATTAACACATACATCAATAGTCCATACTAATATTATAAATGCGAAAGTGTTTCTGTCTGTCCGTCTGTCTGTCCGTCTGTTACGCATTGATGGCCTATCTTTTCAAGCGATTTTGATGAAATTTGGTACTTATAAGAATAAGTTGCATCCTGAAGAAGGACATATACCTACTTAATCCCGGAAAATTAAGGAGTTCCCGCGCTAATTAAAAAAAAACTTAACGTGCTCGAAGTCGCTGGCATCATTTAGTTACCTACCGATATAGCTAAAATTCGCGCGCGAGCTGAATGCAGAGCTTATGTATGTGTCAGGCCCCGACTGCATTCAACTCGCGTGCGTAATATAACTAAATGCTGTAAGTTTTACGCGTATCAGCCGTAACACAATATCCAAGCTGTCCAAAACATGAACACATATAGGATGACTGTCCCGCCAAATCGATTGCCTCTGACACGGCTCCAATTTCACCCTCAAAAGAGGAATAATTATCTTGCAAATTGCATCGCTGGGCGCAATTATCGACTCTGATAACATTGTTGTAAATACCAATTTTGATTACAGCCTGTGCACCCCAAATATTATGTACGTCAAATTCATAGCACTGATGAGTCAATGCAAGACCTATGGCTAGGTATAGGTTTGTTTGGTTTCCTAGAAATAGGCGTTGCTGAATGGGTGCCTCTTTCTCTTCGGTCGTTCCTTCATTGCTGAAGATTGTGGTCCTGGCTAGATCCTACCCTCGAACGGATTATTTCCATTGGCTTCTGTTGGTAGCCATTGGCTTCCATTGGCTTCTGTTGGTAGCCATTCTCACTAAAGTATGAAATTTCGGGATGCTGAAAACCTTTTGAGATAAACCATCATCCACGGGTCACAGATTTTAAGAAGTTAGCCGTTGACTGAGATCTCACTTGGAGTTCAGTGATTATGAGCAGCGGGCTAACCTAGTAGGGGTATGGACTATGGCAGTTATATTGAACCCATACCCCTAGTCGGTTTCAACACGGCATCGTACCGGATCGCTTGGCGGTACGTCTATGCCGGTAGGATCGTAACTAGCCACGGCCGAAGCCTCCCACCAGACCAGACCAGAGAAAATTCAGAAATTATAAATTCCCAAATTGACCCTGCCGGGAATCAAACCCGGGACTTCCCACGTAAAGACAATAGCGCTCAAAACTGTGTCAGGGAGGTCGTCAAAAAAATCCTTCGGTCACAGATTTTTTTTATTCCACAGTCCACTACAAGTTATCAGTTGACTGCGATCCGATCTGGAGGTACTTAAGTGATTTACACAGTTGTCTACACAGTATCGTACCGGAACGCTAAGGTAACTATAGAAAAGAAATTTTTTTGTAAATTCTAGCGGGAATCTTTTATTGAGATGGAAAGTACTACCATTAGAACTGGGAAATGGTAAGAGACAGACAGACACTTTCATTTTTAAAGTAGTGTGGATATTTGATACTAAGGTAGTTTTTGTCGAGGCCTACAGAACTTTTCCAGAGTACCCGGATATCCTTAAAAATTACACGAGTAGTCGGAAGAAACATCCGTTACTATATCTGAGTTTTTAAACTCTAGTACAAAGAGATAAGGTTTAAAATAAGGTGACAAAACAACATAATAAAACACGGTTAGATTCGGCTCTATGAAGAGGCGGTAGAGCTCAAATATTGCAATCCTCCCAATTCCATTGTTGATTATAGCTCTTATTCCATTGCATTAAGGTTAAGTTTATTACATGGTTTTATTTATTGTTAGGGTTAACAATTTTTGAGAAATCACAGTGTTTTCTTCACTATTATATTTGATCGCAGCAGTGATAAATGCAATGAAAGAATCATGAACAAAAGTTAATAGTCAAAAATAAGTGTTGTACGTGTTCACTCATCACTGTACACATTTTGTACGTCATTATGGGACGTTCAAAATTAATCATTGTTAACGTCATTTATGAATTTAATAGCTAAATACTTATGGTGATAATGAATTATGGTATCTTAAAACGAAAGTTGCGAGGGTTACAAACGCGCCCTGGACTTTTAAATTCAACCATGGAGTTGCTTCCATGCAACTTTGTCATTAAGAAAATCATCAATAGTATAATAACATTGACCCAACAAATGCTGTTTAACACAGTCTTTAAATTTATGCATCGAAACTCTTTTGGAACCATGTTATAAAAGCGTACACTCGACCCTGCAAAGGATTTCTACACATTGTGCAAATGATATGACGCTGTTACTGGCCTATGGGTTTCTAGTACATCGATTGTGAGTATCGCTTATTATTATCTACTAGCTAGCTGATGCCCGCGACTTCATACGCGTGGATTGAGGTATTTTGGTTCTCTTTTCTGGTACCGCGGGAACTCTGTAATAGCCTATGTGCTATTCCAGACTATAATCTATGTCTGTGCCAAATTTCATTCAGATCCGGTCAGCCGTTGTGGCGTGATTGAGTAACAAACATTCATCCATCCTTACTTAAACAATACATCAGAATAGGAAGCAATTGTGTAGAAAGAGTTTCTGAGGCAAGGAATTTGGGGGTAATTATTGATTCAAATTTACACTTTGAGTCACATATAAAAAATATTGTTAAGAACTGTTTTTATAGATTGAAGGTTCTGTATAAGATAAGATCTTGCCTGAGTGTAGAAGTTCGAATACGGTTATGCGATTCACTCATTCTATCTAAGCTGAACTATGCCGACACGCATATGGACCGTGTTTGTTGGAAAGAACCAAAAAATTAATTCAGAGGATCCAAAACGCTTGCACTCGCTTCTGTTTTACTATTGCTCCTCGTTCACATATCAGTCCATATCTTAATCAGGCAAATTTGCTAAATATGTCAGCCAGAAGAAACCTGCACTTAGCTACATTGTTATTTGGTGTTATCTCTACCGGTAAACCGGAGTATCTTTTCACAAAGATTAAGTGGGCAAGACAACACAGTAGATATGCACCGAGAGGTTTGTCATGCCAAATGGCTGTGCCAAGACACAGGACCGCCGCATTCCGGGGCAGTTTTAGACTTGCTTTCTCTAGGATTTGGAATATAATCCCGCCACCAGTGCAAAACTTGAAATTAGTGTTTAAATGTAAGCTCAAAAAGATTTTGTTGGACAAGCAAAAATTTGGTTAGGTGAAAATGTATTTACGAGTGCATAGTTGGCTTCGCGTTTGCATCCAAATACCCGGAGAGGCAGCAAAAATAGGTTATAATGAGTCTGCTTTATTGAAATTTATCCCAAAAAAAGTTTAATTATTATTAGTCATTTGCTTGCATTTGTTTAAGAGATAATCAATAATTTGACATTGCCAACAGATTTCGAAATTGGGCCACTGATATGCCACAGATGCAATAATCAGAGATTTATAGAATGTCACTTGTTAATTTAAATAGGTAGTCCTCACTGTAATAACCATAGATTATATAGTTTACCAGGAATAGTGGTGCAGACTCAGATGAGGCTGGCTACAATTTGTTATTGTTAGTGCTACGCTATGTTTAGGTAATACATAATAAGCTTAGTTATAATTTTAGTTGGTAGATACATCAAGTTAAGTTTGATGATCAGCCCGGACCGGTCCGAGGCGCCGAGGATTTTCTATAGGGGTCAACTGAAAACCAGCGCTGATATGGTGCATCTACACCATATCAGCATTACGCTGAGCTTGATACCCTTTTTGGGATTTTCTACAACACAGATTATTATTAGTCTATAAGTTTTATTTTCCTTTTATTTCTATTTTGGTAATTTGTTTTGTTGTTTTTCTGTGTGTGAAATCCCAAATAAAGATTTATTTATTTATTTATTTATTTAAACATGCATATCAAAAATTCGCGGAACCGGCAGGATTTGAACCTGCGTCTCTCTGGGAATCGCGCCCTGAGCGCCTTGACCACTAGGCCACGGTTCACTTACCTACCGCCCCGAAATTTGAGATATGCATCTGTGATCCAGTCTTCTAACGCGACTGTTTATGCTATCCAGTAGCGATACATTGCAGTATCGAAATTACTTTCAAGGCCCATATTCGATGGAACTCATTGAACGAGGAATGACATATTTTGCGTTAAACTAAATTTTATAATTTTATTACAGTGCTTCACACACGAGGATAGTTTCTAAACTTACTTAAACATGCATATCAAAAATTCGCGGAACCGGCAGGATTTGAACCTGCGTCTCTCTGGGAATCGCGCCCTGAGCGCCTTGACCACTAGGCCACGGTTCACTTACCTACCAGTGCCGAAATTTGAGATATGCATCTGTGATCCAGTCTTCTAACGCGACTGTTTATGCCATCCAGTAGCGATACATTGCAGTATCGAAACTACTTTCAAGGCCCATATTCGATGGAACTCATTCAACGAGGAATGACATATTTTGCGTTAAACTAAATTTTATAATTTTATTACAGTGCTTCACACACGAGGATAGTTTCTAAACTTACTTAAACATCCATATCAAAAATTCGCGGAACCGGCAGGATTTGAACCTGCGTCTCTCTGGGAATCGCGCCCTGAACGCCTTGACCACTAGGCTACGGTTCACTTACCTACCAGTGCCGAAATTTGAGATATGCATCTGTGATCCAGTCTTCTAACGCGACTGTTTATGCCATCCAGTTCAATGAGTTCCATCGAATATGGGCCTTGAAAGTAGTTTCGATACTGCAATGTATCGCTACTGGATGGCATAAACAGTCGCGTTAGAAGACTGGATCACAGATGCGTATCTCAAATTTCGGCACTGGTAGGTAAGTGAACCGTGGCCTAGTGGTCAAGGCGCTCTGGGCGCGATTCCCAGAGAGACGCAGGTTCAAATCTGCCGGTTCCGCGAATTTTTGATATGCATGTTTAAGTAAGTTTAGAAACTATCCTCGTGTGTGAAGCACTGTAATAAAATTATAAAATTTAGTTTAACGCAAAATATGTCATTCCTCGATCAATGAATTCCATCGAATATGGGCCTTGAAAGTAGTTTCGATACTGCAATGTATCGCTACTGGATGGCATAAACAGTCGCGTTAGAAGACTGGATCACAGATGCATATCTCAAATTTCGGCACTGGTACCTACCAGTTCACGTTTCACTTACCTAAGTGAACCGTGGCCTAGTGGTCAAGGCGCTCAGGGCGCGATTCCCAGAGAAACGCAGGTTCAAATCCTGCCGGTTCCGCGAATTTTTGATATGCATGTTCAAGTAAGTTTAGAAACTATCCTCGTGTGTGAAGCACTGTAATAAAATTATAAAATTCATCCATCCATCCATATTAGTACGGATATGGATATCCGAAATCGTTCTTTATAATTCAACGAGCGGCAACCCTACGTGTTAGGTACATGGGGAAACGCCAGACGGCTAGACGTCCAGACTAGGGGGCGCTGTGGTCGGTAAATGGTAACAATATCAGGTATAGGTATACAAGTACGATGCAGTTTGGAATAGCTTCATGATCCAACGTGCTAACTTTGATGAACAATCTAGCATCCTATCTAGTATTTAGGTACTTAGCTGGTTATGTGGTTATAAGTCTCTCTTTGCGTCGTATTACTCATTACTGGGGGTCGTTACCGCTTTCCATTAATCACATAGTATGGAATAATACTGCCTCGTTGGTCTAGTGGTTGATATGTTCGACTGCGGCCGACGAGGTCCTGGGTTCGAGTCCCGGGTCGGGCCATAACAAGTATTAGGTTTTTCTGTCTAGAAATTCACAGTACTGTCCGGAGTTAGGAAAGTTGGCGGTGATTCACCGCCGTGCCTCGGAGAGCACGTTAAGCCGTCGGTCCCGGTTATTATCACTAACATGATAATAGTCGTTAAAGCCCGCCAACCCGCATTGGAGCAGCGTGGTGGGTCTAAGCTCTAATTCCCTCTCTCCTATGAGAGTGGAGGCCTGTGCCCAGCAGTGGGACGTTAATGGGCTGTAGTGGTGGTGCTGGTGGGATGGAATAATAATGCAGTGGGTTCCCACGTCCTTGCGCATACGACTTAACTAAGTTTTTGTAACGATTATTAAGAAATGTTAGTGATAATAGCTTAATGTGCTCCTCGAGACACGGAGGAAACGAGAAGGCCAAATTTGTACCTCCAAATTCGGTCACCCATCCAGTTACCGACTTGGGTCAACGTTGCTTAACAATCACAATCGACTGATATGCGTTGTCACAGCTAGGCCACTCGTCCTTCGAATGGTCATAATTAGTATTCTTGCTCTATCTCTCTCTCATATCAACCCATTGCCGGCTCACTACTGATCGTGATTCTCCTGTCGCAATGAGAACGCCATAGTCCACCACGTTGGCCAAGTGCGTATTGGCCGATTTCACACACCCTCGAGAACTCTCGAGAATTATGAAGAACTCTCGAACTTTTTTCCTTCACCGTTTGAAGCAAGTGAATTTTAATTTCTTAAAACGCACATAGGTAACTGCGAAAAGTTGGAGGTGCGTGCCCGGCGATCGAACCCGCGACCTAGTACAGGAGGTCTGGTGTCTTAACCACTAGGCTATCACTGCTTCACCGGGACACTAAAATCTATACCAAATTACCTACATCAAAACCGTTTGAAAAGATGGGCCGTGAAAGCGTAACAAACAAACAAATAAACTCACATTCGCATTTATAATATTAGTTAGGATTTCAACTGTGCAAATGACACACACGGACTGGCAAACATACGGACTGGATGAAACAATTATGGCTCCTTGTTTCACAAGGGAAACCTAATAAGTTTTGTTTTTAAACTCGCATCGGAACCATCTCTCCAGTGATTTTGTCTTCGTAAAATTATAAATAGATCCCACCCTTGGAAGTTGTATTTTTAATTTAACTTTCCAGTAACTTCTGCGCGGTACCTACCTACTTCCACAGAATGTATAATAGTACCATTACCTACTTATTTTAGTTTTGTTATATTTCCTATTTAGATATGTGTATTTCTATTGATTAAAGGTTAACCATTCAATGGTATAATCTTACTATCCTGGATTAGATAGAAGGGGGAATAGATAGAAGAATCTTTTGGCCTGGTGGGAGGCTTCGGCCGAGGCTAGTTTACCTACCGGCAAATGACGTGCCGCCAAGCAATGTAGCGTTCCGGTACGATGCCGTCTCGAAACCGAATAGGGGTATGGGCTTAATATAACTGCCATGCCCCCAACTGATTTGAAGGTATTGCTATTTCACAAAATAGCATAGAAAATGTTACTTTTAAAATTTTCACTTGAGATAAAATTTAATAAAGAAAATGTACTATTTCAGGATCACCCCGACCCCGAATATTAAAGATAGTAGATTTAGTTCCACAAACTGACCTGACCGGGTGACAGCGTCGCTATCTATTAAAAATAAAATAAAAACAAAAAGTAAACAGGCACAACAATTAAAAGAGCCCAAGTACTGAAACATTGTTTTCTGTTCCGACGTTTTAGGATAGGAAAAATGAAAATTTCATTACCAAATTAATACCATTCGCTACTCAGTTAAATGAAGTATGACGTAATTAAAAAAAGTGGTTAAAAAATCGTATAATAACTGCAGAAAATTATCGGAAAATTCATGGAAATCTCAAAAAAGGCGTCATCGCGATCCGACTATTGTGATTTAATCTGAGACCTTATTTAAACAAAAGTTATTTCAAATTAATCATTAAAGATCAAGGAACACTTTAATTAAAAAATATTTTCAACACAACTTAAAGTTTTTGTACAATCTGGTTCCAAAGATCCCTCATACGAATTTTTCATACAAATTTACACTGGCTCGTGCAACTCAAATGTCAAAACTTATAGCTTATGAGATAACTGTATTTCTGGTAACTATCTTTTGGTAACTATAATTATATCTCCTTACTATTAATTTTCATGTTTCAGATTGTATTTATATTAGTATCACAGGTGATCTAAGAGGTGATATACGAGTTATTTTTAATACTTACTTAAATCGTAAAATAACTTAAATGGGAGATTTAAATACTACACATTAGCAAATCAAAGCGGCGACACTTGAGCTATTTTTTACCCACGACGGAACGGACGATATATTATATTATTGTGTTTACCCTAAGAGGTTGTGCGATTGTTTGTTTGTTTGTTTGTGTACTTTTTAGTTACCATTTTCCTGGAAAACTACTGGACCGATTAGTATGCAGTTTTTTGCAATAGATATGCATAACTTCTGTCAAGGTTCTTGAATATGTTTTAGGGCCATAGTCCACTAAGCTGAGCTGCAATCCTGATTCTTATTTTTCAATATGTTTCCATTTTTCTGAAAAAGTACTGGGCTGATTGAGATGCGGTGTTTTGCATTAGATATGTATAGCTTGTGAAAAAGTTCTTAGTTATCGTGCCATCGTGCGCGCTGCTATCGTGTTTTTTTTATTATGTTACCTTTTTTCTGGAAAACTACATACTTTGCTGATTTAGATGCGGTTTTTAAAAAAAATATGTTTAGCTTCTGAGAAGGTTCTTAGATATTTTTTAGGGCCATAGTCCACCAAGCTGTGCTGCAATCGTGATTTGGTAGGTGGTCATAGGAACTCCTTCTCATCGTAAACCCGTCGTGTTTGGACTCTTTTGATTTGTCTTGACAAGCGCTAACCTAGATGCTCAGGGTATCGTGATGGAGCCAGGAGGTGGTCACAGGAACTCCAGTTTTTATCCATTATATTTTTTAACGTATTTTTTGAACTGATATTTTTTAACATTTATTTTTCAGAATATTAAAATGTAACACAATTTGACACCTCTACTCATTACGATTTGGCCATAGTTCAACACGCTTGTTAAAAAAAACCGGCCAAGTGCGAGTCGGACTCGCGCACCGAGGGTTCCGTACTCAAGAAGTAGGTATAATTACCTTTGTTAATGAACCGCAAAACTAACTTTGTTTCTAGAGGTTTACTGTTAATATCAAAAAATTACGTTTGTTGTATGGGAGCCCCCCTTTAATATTTACTTTATTGATATTTAATTATTTATTTTGAAAGGTAATATACAAGTTAATATTCTGTGAAAATTTGAACCGTCTACCTGTTACCGTTTTTAATATTGAGCAAAAAAATACGAAAAAAACACGTTTATTGTATGGGGACCCCCCTTAATATATATATTTTTTTAATTTTTAGTATTTGTTGTTATAGCGGCAACGGAAATACATCATTTATGAAAATTTCAGCTTTCTAGCTATCACGGTCTATGAGATACAGCCTGGAGACAGACAGACAGACAGACAGACAGACAACGGAGTCTTAGTAATAGGGTCCCGTTTTTACCCTTTGGGTACGGAACCCTAAAAACTACTGAGCCGACAGAGATGCAGTTTTGTGTTGATAAAACTACTTCTACGAAGATCTAATTGTTGTTGAAAAAGTTATAAGGTCACAAATTATGATGGAGCGCTGCAGTTTGTCGTGCGTTTTTTTTAATTTTAATTTTATTACTTGACGTACTACTTGACGTAGGTACTTAACGACGTATTACGTCTTTGAGAGGCAATATATTATAGTAAACGCCCCGATGAATAGAGTCAGTTTTTATACTGGTTACATAGGTACAGCGCATACTTTAATACTATACTAGAATAAGCCTTCCTAGTTATTGGTCATTTCTGTTAACAATAACTCATCTTTGAGCGGCGATAAGTATGTAGTCAGGTCCCCAGCCGCTTGCAGGCAGACCATCACAAATTCCACCAGACGATAGTTACTGTTGTGAATGATACGAGCACTTGATGAGAACTGACATTTATTTTTACTGAAATACATAACAATATTATATAAACTTCACATCATCTTTCCCTTTTATTTTTTTATTTGATTTATTACAATTTTATAATTGGCTTAGATATGTAATTATATTTAAACAATACGTATCTAATCCTAATTTATTATTACTGAAATAATAACATAATAATATTATATAAAAATCTATTAACTGAAATACCGACATAACAATATTACCTATATGAAAATCACATCAGCAGCTATCTCTTAGCCTATATATTTTTTGAAAGCTTGCCCCCTTACCGGGCATAAGTTTGTGGGACTCTATGCGCCAATTACTCCTCAAACGTCAAACTAGGTTTACCACAGACAATATTACCCAATGTGACGCGCGACGCGGCTGCGTTACATAGACCCTTCTGCACACTTAAATACATAATGTCAGATAACACGACCGTAGAATAGAACATTTAAAAAAAAGATGTCGGAAAATAGTTTATTCCTACTTTTCATGCGTGAAAAAGCGTGGGAAAAAGAAGACATTATTGTAGCCAGACTGTAATCTGCGCCAGTTGTTGAGTTCTAGTTCTTAAAAATAAATAAAAAGGTTGCCGGTAGTCGGTACGTGATCCCCGACCAAGCGTACGTAATCTACTTTATATTTAAATCGTCTATTTAGTTCATGGGATTAAATAGAACCAGGCTAACCAATATAGGTACACCTATCTAATGATAAAAGGTGAGTACTGAGTAGATAAATATTGAGTAAGTACAGATTTGACGGATCAAAATTAACAGGGTTGATAGAAAGCATCCTTTTCACACAGTTCCTTGTACAAAAAGACAGCATGAGATCCATTGCGGACAATAAGTGTCAATTTATTCATGATTTTCTTGCGTTGATCAGTCTGATTAGCAATATAAGTAGGTATCATAAAATTTTCAAGATTATGTAAATAAATATAACAACACTCAAAAGTCAATACAAAGTTTATTGCCACTCGAATATTTTAACATACGATTACCATATTTAGAGTACATATTTTCAATAAAAATTATAAGTTTCAGATGATGTGACGTATATTTATACCCGTCCGTGGCAATGACCGGCTGACGGGTCGGTTCACGGCCGTTTACAAGAATAAAGAAACGACGCGCAATAGCGTTTGAATTTCTTCGTTGTTTTCCAATTTTCCAGAGATCATCTACATTCAATTTTTCCATCGCTGACTGCACAGACTCTATTCACCCTGTATTCGAAAATAAATAAACCGTTGTGGAGGAGGCGCAGGGTGCACTCCCACAGAGACGAAAATTAACGCACACAGGCGCGATACGGGGCGCAGAAGAGAGGGCGCTACTCTCGCCCAGTCTCGCGCCGACCGCCAGTGAGGACGGACGACTTTCGTTTGTTAGAATGCGATCGGAAAAATAAACTAGTTTTGCTTCGGAACGACCGGCTATTCTGTGCGTTGTGGACAAAAACTGTTGTGAACGTGTTCTTTTTATCGGTGCGTATACAAACTGCTCGGGTACATAGTGTTTACACTCCGCCTCCATGGCGGATCGCTCCTTGTTTCCTCCCGTAGGGCCGGCTAGTTAGTGTTAAAGGCGGCACATTTAATAAAATTCGTTTCTATTTTCAGATTATACCGTTCTGTATGATCGGAAGCCGTTGACTTTTGTGGGAACAAAGGCTTAGTTTTAAGGTGAACGTACGTTGGAATTCAAACATAAGGTATGTTAATAATGTTTGAACAGTATTTGTTTAATGCGTTTAAACGCCTCTGTTACTTGCTATTGTGCGCGTATGTGTGACTAATCGTGATTTTGTACAGATTTTCGATTTCCGCGATGTTCAACTTGAATAAATGACGGTTTTTTCCTATTATAGGTCAGCGACCTCGTTCGGTACGTTGTCATAATCATAGTAGGTATCTTATTGTCGGTTAGGATTTTTTGTGCTATCCGCATTACCTGTCTTACGTAATTGGTGTGTTATTACAAAAAAAAAGCGTTAAAGCGTCTAACGAGGAACGTGAATAATTAATTAAATAATTCCGTAACATTTGCCGCGTTTGTTTGGGCTCGGTCGAGCTACATTACGTTGTTGGATTGGTGGGTACCTGTTGCGCGTTAAACGTGCACTTCGATTTTTCTTATCGTTATTCTAGTTCGATTAGGGCTGTACGGGGCTTTGCTCCATTCCATGCTCACGCAATTTTTACGATACTCCATTCAGAAACCCACCTTCCTTTTGACAAAGATTTCTTTATTCTTATTACTTACCTACAGTTAACCTATTCTTTGTACAAACGTACCTAGTAGGTAGGTAGTAGTATATGTACACAAAGAAAATCGTTATCGGTGGTACCTAATTCGGTTGTACAAAACTACAAAATTCCAATAACTTAACTGACAGGAGGTCGATTGGGTACCTCCCAGAGATCACCTCTGATTGGGTAAAATTCTTCCACTACTGGCCAAAATCTATTTACGCAGAAAAAATACATAAAACACCATAAATTCAGCCAATCAAAACAAAATAGGTACCTAGGTTGTAACAATGATTGATGCAGGCTTAGCGGCGGACCCAGGGTTTCAATAACACTGTCAGCTCGGTTTTCTTTATTATTTAAAAATAATATGCAATCAGTATTAGGTTTTACTTAGTTATCACAATACAACAGTGGTTAGTAGTAAGCACCTATAACAAAAGCGCGTAAAACCCGGATCCTTTTTCGCGCCATGTAAAGAACAGTAATGAGTGAAAAGCTTTTCATAGTTTTAGTAGTGACGACCTTAGAGGTGACGACTGCGTTCGGAACATGGATATAGGAACATTCCATGGAAGATTCTATGGTTCGAAAACCGACGCAGCCGCTACACAGGTTGTACATAATCGCCCTGCAGCTCTAAATGGAATGCTATCCTTTCCCCTCAGAGAACACTGAAAACACACTACACATTATTTTGAGATGAGGTAGTTAACTTGTGTAGTGTACCTGCAAATTCTATGGGCACCTACGTACATTCGATAACAACCAATTTACATTCTAGATAGGTACCTACATAGATTAATCATATTTTATTCGTAATCACTAATCTAGATTCATAAAAGTTACACGAACTCGTTGGTGTTTCGAAAATGTTGCATGCAATGATGTCAAAAGACAAAAGCATCTATGTTGTGTAACACTAGATAATTTACTTTCAAAGTGCATTAAACCACCGCCCGCGGTATGCCTACCTAAGTATATCTACCTACCTACGTACAATATGTCGAAATAAGTTGAGGTTGTTTTATCAAATTTTAAATTCCACAACTTATTTTGCTTGTCTAAAAAATATTACACTAAACAAGTCCGAACAGCCTTAAAAATAAACACCAAACAACCATTTTTTAAATTTTATTGAGTGATAGGCTTGCGCTTGACGACAGTCATGCTTAGTGCAAAGCAATGATGAGGTCTAGGTTGGAACGGGCTTGCCTAGAAGATGCCTTTTCACTCTTGATTATACCTAGCCTAATTTTCATAAGAGTAACTGCTACAGAAGAGGTATAATTACATATTGTAGAAATCTAAACGCCTAAGCGACACGCATTATCTGGCGTTAGCGCGTTAGACATTTCCGAATTTGGTTTTTCACTCCTATCAAAATTTCTCATTTCATCGTTCATTCTAAGTAACAATTATCCGCCGTAAATGCGCGTCTCTTACGCGTTTCAGCGAGAAACCAATATTGCTTACATTTTCTCGTAAGGAAAAAAGACAAAAGTAGTTAGTTGCGTTTAAAGATCGAACTGTAGAACGTCTAAAGTCTAAACTAACTGTAACTGTTGTACCCACAGACCATAGGTTTACTACTCGGTGGTTGTACCTAAGTAAATTGCTAATTTATTTCAAAATGTTCTTGTAATTTCACCTTTTAATAATAGTAATACCTATCTATCTATACCTAGTTAGGTACCTATGTCAAAGTTTAACGGAAATTTTATTTCACGTGTCGGAAAACTGATTACGAAACATCAATAAAATTGCTTTTAGTGGAAAATTTCGCAATAACTATAATTCCGTTCCATAAAGGGTGTCAGGATCAACAGTTTTGTAATGACTAACTAAATAGGTACCTTATCCTTATAGTTTCGTAGGTATTAGGCAGTTATTTATAGATGAAATAATTATTTCTTACTAGATGATTCCCGCGACTTAGTCCGCGTGGATTAAGTTTTTTGATTCCCGCGGGAACTCTTGAATTGTACGGGATAAAAAGTAGCCTATGTCCTTCCCCGGGATACAACCTATCCCTGTACCAAATTTCATCAAAATCGGTTGAACAGATGGGCCGTGAAAGCGTAGCAGACAGACAGACAGACAGACACACTTTCGCATTTAGGTATAATATTAGGTAAGTATG
Source organism: Erebia epiphron (assembly GCA_963932025.1). Lineage (NCBI taxonomy): Eukaryota > Metazoa > Arthropoda > Insecta > Lepidoptera > Nymphalidae > Erebia > Erebia epiphron. Next base: position 30,258,035 of record OZ009946.1, read on the forward strand.
GACTAAGTTGGTAGGTACCTTAAAACGGAAATCTGGGTTGTTTACAAAATATGTTTATTTATTTAGTAGGTAGGACCTGTTAAAACAACTTTTGTGGTTTTGGTATTTTAGATACCTATACCTACCTAATATTAGAAAGGTATAAGTTTGGATGTTTGTATGTTTGTTCTTTGCTACTCCTTCACGTAACAAGGACTGTGATTCCTTTTGTGTGAAGGTGTGATTTGGCAGAAATTTGGAATTGAGATAGCTTATAACCTAAATTAACACAGGCATTTTATCCCGGAAAAGAAAGAGTTCTTACAGGAATAAAAAAACCTTAATCCACCCGGACGAAGCCGCGGGCATTATCTAGCACTTGTAATATAATATTTTAAGAGCAGGTTAATGAATTACGTCCTGACCTTCGCATTACGTCCTACTCATGATAGATAGATATTTATTATAGGTTACGGTCCGATTCAAAGTTTATGACTTCTCGAAACACTGTGCGTTTCGATGCGCAGAAACAACATTAGCTGGACGGTTCCAGTTTTTTTTAATATATAGGCTAGCGCTTGTCTGCAATCAGACTTGCTTGCAAGGGGTGATACAGCCTCAGGTAAAGCGCGCTTGCCTAGAAGATGCCTATACCTGCGCGAACCTACACTCGCGGCTAACTTCCGAGACGCCATAAAGTTTGAATCGGACTGTGCTGCTTTATTATCGTGCCCCGAAACAATTTTAAATATCCTCCGCCTGCCTAGACAGACTTTTCTGATCCTAGATAATATCCAGGTACCTAAGTGATATACACTAACAGCATATGTAGGCGTCAAAATGCACACGAACGAAGTCGCAAAAACAGCTATTACATTAGGAAATGAGATCAATACATAATGTTGCATTAACTATTCACCTACTAGTATACCTACCTACCTCTCTATTTTGATTCCAATATTATAAACGTCGAGATAGGAACAAGATTATGAAAGCTCTAGTAACTATTGCATATATGACTAGGTACGGTTTATGCAATCTATTACTAATGCTAAACTGTATCATATAGGTATGTAATCAGCTCCATTGTTTTCTTTGTGCTAATGTTTGCACCTTTCTTTGCTCGTGTCATAGATACAAGAACTTTGGTTTTATAGTACTACTAGCTGATGCCCGCGACTTTGTCCGCGTGGATTTAGTATTTAAAATCCCTCGGGAACTCTTTGATTTTCTGGGATAAAAAGTAGCCTAGGTACTTATGTCACTCTCTAGGCCCTCAACTATGCCCATGCAAAATCAAGTCAATCCGTTATTCTTTTGCGACGTGATTAAGGGACAAACCAACAAACAAACACATTTTGCATTTATAATTTTGCATTTTGTACTAAGATAGCGCTTCGGTTTCACATCTTTGAAAAGTTTTGAGATTTTTGGCACAAAACGTAATCTACAGGCCCAGTGGGAGTTTTTGTACGTAGGTATTCGATCGCGATTCGCGACAATGCAACGTTAAGTAATTACCATTTACTTACTTAGGCAGGTATATGAAATTGATCGAGCGCCAGCTGTCAAGGGCTCGACAATTCTATACAAATCGTACAGTAGTTACGATCGAATGGGAAGAAAATCTCCCACTAGGCACTCTAACGTCGCGTTGTGAGAATGAGAGAAGAGCGTGGATTTGACTCGCTCCAGTACGCTTACTCTGAGTTTTTACATTACAAATTCGATTAACGTAGTGAGCGTTCACTCACATTAGCTACAAAGTAAAATGGACTCAAAATCTCTTGCTTTAAAGTCACAAATTCAGAATTTGGAGCGCTGGCTCTGAATAAATACACGAAATGATGAAATGAGCTCTAAACCAATGCAGTCAAGGTTAACACTCTTCCACTATTGGACGAAATCCATTGACGCAGCAAGAATACCATGAATTCAGCCAATCGGAGGTGATTGCGATGTATCAATGATTGATGCAAAAGATACGCGGTCGCCCTGCAGTTATGCTTGGGACTGACGTTACATAAAATGTACTTATCTCAATTAGGTATAACAATTGTAAGTTATTTTAGATAGTTTATAATAGAGTAAACGCCGAGTTTCTTGCTAGCTTTTCTCGGTATGAATGGTATTCCGAATTAGTGGTAGATACATTTGACGATTCAAAAGCAGTTGTAAAAGTATATTTGAGTTAACACATTTAAATTTGATTTACTAACGACCGGTTTCTGAATTGAGAATTTCATGTTGAGTCTGTCTCAAAGACTACTTAAGGACTAATTAAGCAAATTTTTGTTTCTGAATTGATATTGGGCCGGTTTCTGAATTAATCATGCAAGCAAAAACAGCAAGCTCCAACTCTCAAACCTTACACAATATCAATTCAGAAACAAAAATTTGCTTAATTAGTCCTTAAGTAGTCTTTGAGACAGACTCAACATGAAATTCTCAATTCAGAAAACCGGCCGTAAGTAAGTGGCATAATATATGTATAGTTAATCCGATTCTACGTTTCTCAAGTAGATGTACATACGCATACCTGCCTAGTACGAATTTGGTTGTAAACAGCCCAGAAATCCATAGTATCGCCAACAAAGCTAGGTTTAGCTCGAGATCATTCCAAATTCGAACTTTACCTGCATTCCCAAAAAACGAAAATCAAACTCTTGCAAGCGACGAACACATCAACGAAATCCATTCGGCCTCGAAAAAAAGGCAAAAAGGTCTATTGAAATCTACATGGAATTTCGACTTCCATTCGCTCGTTCATTCACTGTCACACGGCCTGGCTTTGATCACGGCAAATTCTATCAAATTCGGTACGGATTTGGTTCCTTTTTTTCGGTACGGACCGATTATTGTGAGGACGTGCCTTCATGCCTCGGGTGGAGATTATGTTGACATTTTAAAAAGGCTTAAGTAATGGAATATTTTAAATGACAATTAAGTAGCTTGCCCAGGACTTTACATAAGTATGAAGGATGTAGATTGGAGTAAATTATACCTAATATTATAAATGCGAAAGTGTGTTTGTTTGTTGGTTTGTCCTTCAATCACTCCGAAACGGAGCAACGGATTGACGTAATTTTGCATGGGTATAGTTGAGGACCTGGAGAGTGACATAGGCTACTTTTCATCCCGGAAAATTAAGGAGTTCCCGCGGGAATAACAAAAAACTTAAACCACGCGGACGAAGTCGCGGGCATCAGCTAGTATTATGTAAAGTTCTTGCAATAATTCACGAGTGCGCGTAGCTCATGGTTGTGTTAAAGTCCTATCTCTATACATTTGTATATGTCACCGTAAGATTGTGAAAACCGTCAGATTGCAATCTAACGCTTTTTATCTCGATAGATTGTAAACTGTCGAAATATTATGAACCGTTCAATGTTCTGAGTGTCAATTTTTGAAATAGGTACCTATTCATTGTATTTACGGTTTCTTGTCCTTTTCTTGTAGGTAAGGTTAGGGGTTGACATAAATAATCAGGTAGGGCACTTAGGTTTTATCGGGTTAATATACCTAACAGATTACAATCTTCCGAAAAATAATGCGTTAAATTGTATTCTTTAGACAGTTTACAATCTCGCGAGTTATATTATAATCTAACGGTTTTTACGTAAACGAAGGGATACAAAATGAAGTTTTGGACCCACCGTTTACCTCTGCAGAATTACACAGCGCAGTCACAAGCTTCAACCCCAAAAAGGCCCCGGGTTTAGACGGGCTTGCACCAGATATCTGCCAGCATGTCATTACCCGAGAACCCGACGCGTTCCTAGCCCTGGCGAATAAATGCCTACAACTGAACCACTTCCCAACAATCTGGAAGGAGGCGACCGTCGTAGTTCTTCGCAAACCAGCTAGAGAAGACTACACAAACCCAAAAGCCTATCGACCGATCGGTCTTCTGCCGGTTCTGGGCAAAATCCTGGAGAAGATGCTAGTTGGTCGAATAAAATTTCACATTCTTCCCGGACTCAGTACTCGCCAGTATGGCTTCATGCCCCAAAGAAGCACCGAAGACGCCCTCTATGTCCTTATGCAACATATTAAAGGAAAATTGAAGGATAAGAAAATCGTCACAATGATCTCATTGGACATAGAGGGAGCTTTCGATAGCGCATGGTGGCCGGCCATCAGGCTTCGACTGGCTGAGGAAAGGTGTCCGGTGAACATAAGACGGCTAATAGATAGCTATCTCCAGGATCGCAAAGTCAGGGTCAGGTACGCTGGTGTCGAACACATCAAACAGACAACTAAAGGGTGTGTCCAGGGTTCGATCGGAGGGCCGATTCTTTGGAATCTTCTTTTGGATCCGCTGTTAAGCGGCTTGGAGAAGCGAGGCGACTATTGTCAGGCTTTTGCCGACGATGTCGTCCTCGTTTTTGATGGAGACACGGGACTGGAGGTCTCCAGAAAGGCCAATGGGGCACTCGCCTATGTGCAGGAGTGGGGAGTCAGAAACAAGCACAAATTTGCACCACATAAAACTAAAGCTATGGTGATTACCAAAAGATTGAAGTACGATTCGCCACTCCTGACCATGGGGGGGACCCAGGTCGAGCTCACAGGGGAGATAAAAGTCCTGGGGCTCACAATAGACAAAGGCCTAACATTTAATGCGCACGCGGCCAATACCTGTAAAAAGGTACAGGCCATTCATAAGCGGCTGTGCAGGGCCGCAAAAGTGAGCTGGGGTCTCCATCCCCAGGTCGTCAAGACCATTTATACGGCGGTAGTGGAGCCGATTGTCCTGTATGCGGCAAGTGCATGGGCACCGGCAACCAAGAAGCTGGGTGTTAGGAAGCAGCTGAACGCCATCCAGCGGGGATTTGCTCAGAAGATAACCAGGGCTTATCGAACTGTCTCATTGAACTCGGCAATGATACTGGCTGGAATACTACCCCTTGATCTCAGGATACAAGAAGCAGCCGCCCTCTACGAGGCGAAAAGAGGAGTATTCAGCCAGTTGCCAGAAGACAGGGAGATAGAGACCAAGCTGGACTACACTTCACAGCACATAGAACACCCCGCGCACAGTACCAGGATCGACTACGCTCTCTTTGACCCTCTTACTGAAACCAGTGATGCACAAAACTCCGAACGCACACTTATATATACTGACGGGAGTAAGATAGAGGGAAAGGTGGGCGCGGCCGTGTCCGTGTGGAAAAATGGCGTGGAGGTGAAATCCCTGAAACTGAAGTTGGACTCGTACTGCACTGTGTTCCAGGCGGAGCTGTACGCCATGGATAGAGCTGTAAACTGGGCACTTAAAAGTGGTGAAAGCGAATGCTGGATCCTTAGCGATTCCAGGTCCGCTTTAGACCTAGCAAAAAGTGGAAAAGTCTCTCACCCATTGGCGTATAGCATCCGTCGAAGCATAAGGGAGATACGAGAACAGGGGCGTTCCATCCAGCTGTTTTGGGTCAAAGAGCATATGGGCAACACCGGTAACGAGCGAGCCGATAGTCTTGCTAAGCAAGCAGCGCTGCATAGCAAGACAGCCGCAAACTACAGTGCTTGCCCAATTGCTACAGTCAAAAGACTTATAAGAGCCGGATCTCAGCAGCTGTGGCAGGCACGGTACAATGAAGAAACCACTGCAAGCACAACCAAACTGTTCCTACCAGATGTCTGCCTGGCACGCAAAATCATGAGCAAAATTGACATCAACTCGGAAATAACCCAAATTTTGACCGGACATGGAGGATTCTCCAAATACTTACATCGTTTTAAACTGAAAGATGCAAACGTGATGAAGAAAAAGATGAGGAGCCCGTCCATTTGCTGACGGAGTGTCCGAGATTCTGTAAAGAAAAATTAGATTTAGAAATGGAATTAGATATAATATTAAACATAGAAACAATTAGAGAAATTTTCGGAAACAATATATTAAGACCAAAGTTTTTAGAATATGCAATTAAAATAGTTACCAAAATAATAAAGGAGAATAAATAAAACATTATAGTTAAAGTAAAATAAATAGATTCGCAGTTACCTACTATTATAAGAATAATAGCAACAACGTGGATAGTACGTATAACTATTGTTAAAAAAGGTCTCCGACCATCACATCGGGGGTTATAACGCATTAAAAAAAAAAAAAAACGGTTTTTACAATTTTACCGTGACATATACATACATGTAATATTAAAACACGAAAGTCAATAGTCGCCTGACTAGTCGGTATGGCCTTTGTAAGTAGTTAGTAAAATAAATATAAGATGAAATTGCCTTATCTGTAATCATTGTAAGTCGTTAGTAATTGGGTGGGTATTTCTTATGCTAGTTTCTTTTTTTTCCAGTACTTACGTAAGCACCCACAGCTGGTGGAAAGGCAAACAAAAACAATATATGATGAATTATTATTGGAATTTCTGAGGTCGTGTACTACAAAGTGACATTGACCTTGTGCTGCCAGCCGTAGACACAACTGCTTGTGAAATTTAATGTAATTTTAGATTATTTACATAAAATGCACATACCTATATCCATACTCCAGACATTAGCTTGTGTATGAATATTAAATACAATAGGTAATGCTAAAGTGTGTCCGTTTATTTGATATGCTTTGACACTCCATCTGTTTAACCGATTTTGATGAAATTTAGTAGGTAGAGAGATTAATTGCATGATGCATCCCGGGGAAGGATAACTAGGCGATGGCCACGACTTCGTCCGTGTGGAGTAAGAACTCTTGGGAACTCTGATTTTCCGGGATAAAAAGTAGTCTATGTCACTCTGCAGGTCCTCAACTAGGTATGCCAATGGAAAAAATCACATTGATCTGAAGCTCTGTTGCCGCTTGATTGAAGGACAAACATATACTGACATTTATTATACATATTGTAGGTATTAGTAGCTTGATAACTGATAAACTATCAGTAGGTATAGTAGGGTACGTTACTGTTAAGAAGATATTTCCATTTAACTCGGTACATACGTTTTACGAGCGAGGCGGAAGCGGAAGGCGCGTTATCTAAGTAGACCTCCAAGCTGGGTTTGTAAACTTCTACATAGAGGCAGGCTACGTAGTACTTAGGCAATAGGCATATAATATACCTCGATATCCATACTAATATTACCGCGAAGTAGGAATGTATATTGTTACCTACTGGATGACGCCCGCGACTTCATCCGTAGGGTTTAAGTTGTTTCTAAGTCCTTCGGATTTTTCTATTATGTTCCGGGATAAAGTAGACTTTATCTTCTCCGGGACAAAATTTATCTCTGCATCAAATCTCATCATAATCGGTTAAAAGATGGTCCGTGAAAGCTTAACAGACATACCTACACAAAAAGACAATCGGACGGTTTCTGAATTGAGAATTTCTTTTTGTTTCTGAATTGATATTGGGCCGGTTTCTGAATTAAGCATTCAAGCAAAAACAGCAAGTTCCAACTCTCAAACCTTACACAATATCAATTCAGAAACAAAAATTTGCTTAATTCGTCCTTAAGTAGTCTTTGAGACAGACTCAACATGAAATTCTCAATTCAGAAACCGGCCGAATGAGAATGAATGGTAACGAATGAATAGGTATTATTTAAGTAATGTTTCTCTGACAGATAACACAAATATGCAATGGTAGTATGGCCCCTGCTTAGACTGTGATACTAAAGCATTGATATTATTTACTAGTACACGATAAGATCCTGTAAAACCATTTCGATTTACTCAGCCAGACAAAGTTACAACTTACAGCACACGCTAGCCAGCGTTTTATATAAGGCTTAAAATATAAGCCCATTTCAATATTAAAACCCACTTGTAAACCTACGGGCTTAGGTATTAACATATTGGGCAAGGTCAGTCACTTCGGTCATCTGGCATCGCGCCCGATTCCGGACTCGAATGCAAGTCCTTCATTACCCACAATGTAATACAAACGTTATTTCGTGTTCGGTAGAGTTCATTTTTCAATTATTACTCGATTTGACTTCCTTTATACAACTCAATGACAATGATATGTAATTTTTCAAGCAGTAGAGATGATTTTTCAATGGCAAAGTGAATTTGTTTATGTTGTGAAGCGATTGTGATTCGACTGTCGGGATCGTAATCGAAATTGTCAGGTTTGTCACATTCGTGGTTTATAGTTGGATTAACCTGTCTTGGTACTTAATTTTAAAAAAATCTGGAAAGCGTATTTAAAAGGTCGGAGTTAATTCGCGGTTGGTCATTTTATCGAATTACTGACTAATTTTGGAAGGGTTTTTATGATTTTTGAGGAATTCGTGATATTGCCAGATAATACCTACCAAATAATTGTACAAAAATAAAAAAAAATCCTTTGGCGCCAAATCGAAACGCATGGGCGAGGTGTACCTACAATAACTTTTTTTACTGTAGTTAAGACTTTCTTACTACTAAGTACTTACCATCCTCGCCCCTAACTTAAATTGCTTGAGTTAGTTTTAAATAATGTGGAGGTTCATGATAAATCGCCTACCGCGCAGGTATCCACTGTAGGAGCCACCGCCGTCGTAGCCTGACCGAATCTTATAAAACGTTAGACCAACCGTATGATTATTGTAAGTTTTACCCACGCGTTTCTTTGTATCATTATGTCACATTATGGTTCGTTGGTAACGTGTAATTTTACGCAACCACCCACCCCGGCGTGTTCCCGTGCGGCGGTTTAACCACATCCTCGGCGTTTTCACAAATGGCCCGCCCTCATTACCGGCAATCATTCCATTAACTAGTTAGTGTGTGGGTTAGTTTTAACTTTAAAGTAAATGTCGATAATAGTAATTTATTTTATGTGGTTTATAGCTTATGTTTTTAACGGACCTAGCTACTTACAAATATGCAAAATTGTCAAGTTTCTACACTCAGATGTTTGAGGTGTACATTGATTTGATATTATGTCAGTCTGTTCGTCATTCGATTAAGGAAAACCACTAATAGATGACACTTTAGGGAGCCCGCGTGTGCGCTTCTCTAAAAAACGAAATAGGTAATTGTAATAGAAGAGTAAAAGTCTTTCGGGTCCAGTAACATTCAGATAATATTTCTCCATTGTAAAAACTTTCATATTCAAATTTGTTTTTGAACAAAATGTCAGTTATACTAAATAATATTATGGTCCCAGAAACTTATCTGACCCGGTGGCCAAAATTTGAACTAATTTTTATGCCTGTTTAGTTTTTGTTTTTATTAAATATTTCATAGATACTAGCGACGCTGTCACCGGGTCAGATACGTTTGTCGGACTATAATTATTCTAAAGCACAAACGTCAACAATAATTAAAACAATACTGCTTTAAGCAATGGCAGTATGCCCACTGGTGGACATCGCAGTCGCTATTCAAAGCCTAGTTTGAATGCGTGTATAAAAAGAGTGAATCACCAACCGTAACATCATTAATAATATGATGTACTGTACATCTATCAACTAGTGAGGAATGGCCGACATGGGAAACGACGCCATTATTGCATTTCCTTTTACTTTAACCCTTCTTTTCTATATGTCTGACTAGCTGATGCCCGCGACTTCGTCCTCGTGGCATAAGTTTTTTTATTCCCCACGGGAACTCCTCAATTTTCCTCCTCTGATCTCTCTCCGTTTGTGACGAATTTTCCTATCCATCGGGCTATGAAAGTAAGGGAGTAGACAGTGTACCTGTGTTAACGCATACACTAGTGCACTATAATACTTTAAATCTCCCGTGCAGATGGCTAATCTCTGTGGAGATTGGTCGTCGTCGTATGGACTTATGTCGAATCTTATCGCCATCCTACAGCCATTTGCCGCGACATGACAGAAACTGGTATTTCAAAAATGCAAACGGAATGGGCGACAAAATAAACAGAAAAAAAAATTGGTCCCGGCTTTAACCGTCTGGACTTTTTGTTGTGGCGCTGCGGTGTGACGTCATTTTATGTGTTCATCAGTTTTTTTTCTGGGTGGCATTGGCATATAATATGTCCTTCGTGAGATCTTATGGACATTCTCGTATGTTTAGGTAAGTACCTATTAAGTACGTCTACTAAAAATCACGCTCGTTAAGCCGGTTCAAAGAGCTCAAAAGGCTTAAGAGTCTTCTTCGTTATCCGTCTGTTTCATGGTCAATTAACTGCAGAGCCATTAAGGGTTGGACGTGGATAGCCAAAGGAATACGGATCCCCGAGTCGAGTGGTTGTATATGCGAATGGCATTTCACGAGGCAATTTATTAAACGAGCCTTAAGATGTTCTATCCCACTATTCTCTGACTCCGAGGATAACAAAATAAGAGCGTCACTGACATATATTTTTTATCCATTGAAGTTTTGCTGTGTAATATTATTTTTATTTAAATACACATAGCAAACCTTCAATGGTAAACTCAATTGGGATGTTGCTTAGGTATGTCTAAAATAAGTTAACTTATTACATAGAGGATCTCCCAAAAGACGTACTTAATATCCACGTCCCCTGTTAGATTTATGTTGCATAAAATATCGATTAAAGTATAAAACTGCGTCGCTTTATTATGACGTCTCACAAGCATTTAAATAAATAATTATATTGAAAATGTTTCTTGACCAACTAAACATAATCAAATGAATTACTTATCGTACTTATGTATCTACATAGTGTGGTCAATGGGCCACCTCCTCAGCCTGTGCCACAGCATGAAAGGTAGGTATGTACCTACCTAAAATACCGCAACGCTGATTTTCAGGAGGGGCCCAAGGGCCGAGACGTCACGGGCCAGCACTGGTGTCTGTTACCTACATTTAAGCTAACAAACTAAAATATTTAAAATTAAAAACAAAAATTTAAATTAAATTAAATTAACTTACTTTAATGCTTTTGTATTTCATACAAAATTCCATACTTTGAACAAAGTTGCTGCTTTACCTAGTTGCCCAAATACCCAATTGGTTTTTCAATAACAAAACTTCGTGTACGGAACCCTGCATGCGAATAACAGCTGTTCACTCTGGCGAACAACAAAACTGGCTCAGTTTATATCAGTCTGTACATATTTCTTAGTTCTCAGGCCGTATAATTATTGACCGGCCCTTATCCTTTGTTTATAACCCAAAGAGCGTAACGACATGCAAGCACAAAAGGCCCCGTTCACATTGATACCATTATGTTAGACGTCTTAACTTATAATTTACAGCAATCGGGAGAGGCAATGGAAATTAGACTTTAGAGTTTTTTATGCTACATTTCATGCATTGACGACCCCAGTGGTGCGCCGCTCACCATGAGAGCTGTGGTCTTATGAGTAGGAGAGCTCGGGTTCGATCCCCGGCAAGGTCAATTTGGAAATTTAACATTAGGGGTATGAGTTTAATATAACTGCATGCCGTACTTCTAAGTAATCGACGTCAATATGTTTACCTGCACCCTACAGTGTACCTACCTAAATTGAATAAATGAATATTTGATTGATTTGAATGATAACAGGCTAGCCTGGTACTATTAAGGACTGCATCATCACTTACCATTAGGTGAAATCGCAGTCAAGGACCAACTTGTAGTGAAATAAAAAAAATCTTTCGCTACCTGTAAAGACGTGGCGCTAAGCGGTTCAGATACGATGCCTCGTCGAAACTGATAACCAACGAACAGACTTTGAACTAGGAATACGCTCAACGTAGTGACTGCTGCAGCTGCCGTCACGCTTCGTGTCTGCCCAGGTCTTTAATGTCCCTTTATCCGTATCAGTTGTTCTTACAACGGCCTTAACATGAATGCGTCGTTGCCGCATTCTCGGCTGTGCCCCGTTTAAACCCATTTACATTTACTACTCGCCTGAGTCATGAGGCGAGTGGAATTAGTCACACTTGGAGTTCTTTGTGAGACGTCGTCAATACAGCACTGCTGCAAAGAAGGAAATCGAGTCACTAACTCTCTGGATGTAATCAGGATACTAAAATTATCGGGTGTTCTGTGTACCACCCATGGCCCTCGTCGAGTAAAATAGTTAATAGAGTGTAGGTCTAGTGACTGATTTATTTCAGAGTGCACCGGTCTGTGTTTACGCTCACTTGATGATGTAGCCTAAGGTCAAGCATGCTTGCTTAAAACATGCGAAATCGATCCTCGTTTACTTACTTAAAGGTATCCAATATAAGTGGACAGAATTACGGAAGCCGAAAGGTATACCATTTTTAATATACTCCATATTATTATTTACAACAGCGAGTTAATCTTCATTGAGATTTCCCGCCGCGCCGATGGCAGTATGGCCACTATGGCCCCAGATTTTGTTCTGCTATGCCCCGTTTGAACTCATTTAGTACTCGCGTGAGTCGTAAGGCGAGTGGGTATTAGTCACTCAAGTTCTTTGTGCGTCGTCGTTGATTCGTCATTACGTTAACATTTACCCTGGAGTCGACGACTTTAACGACGCCATGTTGAAATTGTTTTACATTCGTAAATGGAACGAGATGGACAGACGATGACTGAACGTGTTTAATAATTCAAATGTCTCGTTAATTTATGAGTAGATGTTTGACTGTGTCGTTGGTCTAGTGGTTAGCGTACCTACTCGACTGCGGGTGACGAGTTCTTGGGTTCGATTCCCGGGTCAGGCCAAAATTTCTTACTGTCAGAAAGTTCTCAGTAAATAAAATACTAGGCAATAACCCGGAGATAGGAAGCTGGTGGTGCTTGACACCGTACCACGGAAAACACTTTAACCCGTTCCTGGGTCTGATCTCTCTCCGAACCTCCGTTTTTTGATGACCTCCGTGGCGCAGTTTGTAGCGCTGTTGTTTTAACGTGCGGAGGTCCCGGGTTCGATCCCCGGCAGGGTCAACTTGGGAATTTTATAATTTCAAAATTTTCCCTGGTCTGGCCTGGTGGGAGGCTTCGGCCGTGGCTAGTTACCACCCTACCGGCAAAGATGTGCCGCCAAGCGATTTAGCGTTCCGGTACGATGCCGTGTAGAAACCGAATAGGGGTATGGGCTTAATATAACTGCCATGCCCCTAACAGGTTAGCCCGCTACCATCTTTGACTTCATCATCACTTACCATCAGGTGAGATCGCAGTCAAGGGCTAACTTGTAGTGGATTAAAAAATAATAAAAAAAGAACGTGCCAGATTGCAGTAGATCAGACTATGAGAATGAGGGAATAGCGAGTGCTCATGGATCACTAGAAATCGTTACGGTTTTAGGTTGTTCCACACCTGAGGTTCATATATCCGTACTCAGAGGATCGCCGATGGCTTGTGAACGTTATGATGAAGATGATGACACCTTATTGTCATCTTATTAAACAGAAGTTATTTTAGTAGTAGATTCAATCGACGATTCGCAAATACTTAGTAAAGGTTTAATGGAAAACATTTCTATTCTACTCTAGTCTATTGCAGTTATCACAGTTTCAATAATAGCAGAACTCAGATAACAGCACGACCGTTCAGAATCAATTCATTTAACCGAATACCAGCGTAATGAGTAACCAGATCAGTGACGAAAGATAAAACCAGATGCCATAGCAGCTGCCCGGCAGACAGTAGGTAGTAGTAGTTCGGTATACGGGCGCTACTCCGATTACGAATTGTTAAACTATACCTACTGTGTGCGTGAATGTTTATGTTAACGAACGATAAAGACACCGTTTTTATTTCCCTTCTGTTTATTTTTTGGGCTGCGTATTCTTCTTACTTTATTAGTTAAAGTGTAAAAGAGGTCAGTTCAATAATTTAGAGTCTAAATTATTATAGTCTAAATTTTAGACTATCAATTCCACCAATATGTCGACCGTTATACCATAGGTACCTATTACTGAAAATAACATTAGGTACCTACTTATCCGATATATGTATTATTATAACTATTATATGGCGCCCGCTGTAGTCCTACCAAGTTATCGGGAACAATTTTTTTTTTAATATATGGGTATATTTAGGCTAGCGCTTGGCTGCAATCAGACTTGCATGCAAGTGGTGATGCAGCCTAAGGTGGAGCGCGCTTGCCTAGCAGATGCCTATTCACTCTTGATTTGAAGGTACCTATATTAAAATGGGAGGGGAAAACGGAAGCCTGAAGGGCATTCCATATCCTAGCGGTTCGAATCAGAAACGAGGAAGCAAATCGCTTCGCACGAGCCCGCGGAATTTCGACTGCGTGAGGGTGCAGACCTTGTCGATGCCTTGCAGTTCGATAATAAAAAGGTGACGGAGGAACCAAATCGAATAGTTCTTGGGCACACTCTACTACTATTTAACTTAACTGATTTAAAATTAGAACTAATTTTTATGTCTGTTTCGCATTTCTTTTTATTTTATTTTCAATATCTATGAGCAACGCTAAATGTGATAATAGGGACGCTGTCGCCGGGTCAGATACGTGTGGGACTATAATTCGTTTCGCTGAATTTAGATATAAAATATTCCGAAGGGAAAAAACGTAGATAAAGAATAAAAATAGCCTATGTCCTTCACTGGGCTGGACCCTATAGGTAGGTATATCTGTACCAAGCGGCCAAAAATCGGTTGTACCGATGGGTATCAGACAGACAGACACACACTATCTCAGACGTCGAGACATTGTATCTGTCCGTCGTCGTGGAGAGACATCTCATAAAATCAATGAAGTACTTTACATATACTTTTCCAAACAAAAAATGTAATAAAACAAGATCTTGTTAACGAGTTCGTTATTAGCTAGTTACTCAATTTAGTTTATATCTAGTACGAATAGACAATTTACTCCGCAATCTTAATTCTTAGGTCGGCAACTTTTATACCGCAAGGTCGAATGTTGGCAACCCTGCAGACGAATAACCTTTGACCTGCCATTAACGCATTTATGAAATTATCTCTTTTCTATTTGACTGTACTGAGAAGTGTAATAGCTCTTAGTGCCAATTTAATACGTTTAACGTTTTCTCCTAAATTAATTTATGTTCGCTGATCCGCTCTTTGCTTTGTTACAAGTCCTTGACTGTCTATCTTTTCGTCCAATTCGTTAACGACACGTTAACGAAGTTCATTGTAGTGAGTTGAAATATTTAACAGTGTTTGTTGACACTTCCGTGAAGGATTCTGACATGGTATTGCAACGGATACAGGGGTTTCGGTATCTCAAACGGTAGTGGAGGGACGAACGTCGCCGACCTTATACAAACAGAAACGTTTTCCCGGCCCATCTTTTCAACCAATTTTGATGAAATTTCGTATACAGGTAGGTTATATCCCGGGGAAGGAGATGGGCTCCCGGAAAATTAATTAAAAAAAAACTTAATTCACGCGGACGAAATCGGAAGTCGGATATAATATTAGTGATGTTATATGAGGTTTGTTTTATTTTCCTCGTACGTGCGTGATCGGTGCGATGCCAAAAACGTTTTTTCTCTTGGCATGGATGTTGAATGGATACATTTCTAAGATAAACACGTTATTTACGGAGTGCCGATCTTTATACAAACTACGTCTAAAACTGTTTTGTTTTGAACTACCTAGTATCTAGTATAATGTAATACACTTTTTATGAATCAAAAGATTAAAAATAAATTGATTGATAGACCGCCCGCGGCCTCGCTCCTGTGGGTATTTCGAAAAATACGGCCAGTTTTTGTCTAGGACCTAGGTATATTTCAAAGGGGATCTATGTGGAGTTGGGAGTCTCTTGTTTTTTAATAGTGGTAGATGCATCCGAGCAATTTGTAGACAACCAACGGATTCTTGCGTAGGTACCATTCCTATTTAAAAACTTGGAGGTGCTACTGTTAACGTTGCCATGCATGTACATATTTGAATTATCGGTTTATTAATTAACTAGCTGATCCCCGCGACTTTGTCATAACATACATCCATCCATCCATCCATCCATCCAAACTTTCGCATTTATAATATTACCTAGTATAGATTAATGCTTTCTTGATCATCAGTCTAAGAAGTAAGAACTTTATAATGGGCACCATGCCACTTAAATGGAACCGTGTAAGTTTTACAAAAGTAGTGAACTTTTCTACAAGTAATTAAGTATACATAAGTTAAATATTGTAAAAGAAAAAAAACTTAGTAACCTGTAGAGTTGCAAGAGCTACACCTACACTACGAGCAAGTAGCCTTTCAAGCTACTTGCCAACAATGCCAGATTTAGGGCTGACACTAATTTTCACAAAAAAAACATCGGATTGTACTAAAGCTGTAAGTAAATTTAACTAAGATAAATCGATAACTTGATAAGAGTTCAAAATTTCGTTGTATTCGGTGCTATCATTGTGACGAACAAACACTGAAATGGTCTTCTGCATAACCTTCATTTATTAATGCCTAAAAATCGTGATTACATTATTATAATAATCTATCGATACAGAGAAACTTACATTTCTTTTTAATATAAGTATAATGATGCTCTTTCGATTTACGTATTCATCGGTCTTTACCCTTTTGTTGAGACTTGGTACTGTGAACTCTCAGTTGGTACGTCGATATTTGTCTTTTTTTTTTTAAATTTAATTAGTAAATAGATTTCTGCAGGCGACAACCCTATTGTCTTCGTAAATAAACGCAACACCCAGCAATGAGAAACATTTCACAAGTATGCGAACCACCTTCACCGGCAACTGGCAACCTTGATGATACGAAACTTCCTCGTTAATAATACTGCAATCGGGTTTATTTATTGCTTATCTGTTATGGCGTTATGGTGGCGGTTTATACCTATAGTACCTATAGTAGATAGTACAGTACATATGTACGTAACAATCACAGACCTCGGTGGTGGACAACTAACAATGCATGGCAAACTATATACTGGGCGAATGAATTACTTACTAATCATCTCCTATATTCTAAAATACTAGATGATGCCCGCGACTTCGTCTGCGTGGATTACGGTTTTTTGATTCCCGCGGGGACTCTTAAATTTTCCGGGATAAAAAGTAGCTTATGTCCTTCCCCGGGATACAAACTATCCCTATACCAAATTTCATCAAAATCGGTTGAACAGATGGGCCGTGAAAGCGTAGCAGACATACAGATAGACACACTTTCGCATTTATAATATAAAAAGCATGGATGAGAAATTAGGATGGAAGTATGGATGAGAATGTGTGTTAGGTACGCTTTAACAGCCCATCTTTTCTACAGATTCTAATGAAATTTGGTATAGGTTGTGTCCCGGGGAAGTAAAATTGTGAGCTTTTGCCAATTCGCAACTGGCTAATGTGGTGGAACATGACCTTGGCCCTTAGCCTTTCTCTGTGGAGACGCGTGCGCAGGGAAGGAGTGATTTTATTGTAATTGCGTACATTTGGTTTTTTACAGATATAATAGTGTTATAGTAAAACTATGTAATAGGATGAAAATTAAAGCGAGTTGATACAAGGCCTTCTTGCCTCTATGCTTTGGCGTGCAATGGTTAGGTAGATGCCTATTTTCAGGTAGGACATGGTAAAAAATAAGCATTAAGCTTTTTTGACTAGGGTAATCAATGCTTTTATGCCTCTATGGCGTGCACGCCACTGCCTATATGGGTGTTGACTGTTGACTCTATAAGGCTAGGCAATACTGGGCTAGGAACGCTATGGTACTCGTAGATGGTGATGGCGGCCGTTGCGGGTGACTTGCGAAATTAAAGTATCTTTACTAATATTATAAAGAGGCAAAGTTTGCATTGATGTATAGAATTCTCATTCTATTTCATTGAAAGTTTGTGAATTGTGAGTTTGTGACGTTGTAGGGATAAATAATCTCTGGATCTACTGAACCGATCTTGAAAATTCTGGTACCAATAGAAAGTCACATTATTTGCGAGTGTCATAGGCTACATACCTATTAACCCGAAAAGTTAGGGAGTTCCCGTGGGAATTAAAAAAAAAACTTATTTCACGCGGACGAAGTCGCGGGCATCTGCTAGTATTATATAAATATGTAAACAACTAGTGTTTCCTTTTAATAGTAACCAATACATATAAAGTACCTACCACATCATAGTACAACCAGCGGTTTCCTCTTAAAATATCTCATGAAGTCATCGAGTGCACTCCGCAATAACATTCGCGCTCGGACCACGAATCAGTCGTGTGGGACATAGATGTTAAATAAAGGTTATTTATTTATTCGTTCGCTCACCCCAACTCCAGCGAAAAACAATGTTAAAAGGTTTTTTTTTTCGTTTCAGGTAAGATCACGTACGAATACCTACTACCTACCTAACCTGTAGATGTCATCAGGTAAATATTTGTGTTTTTATATCTTCTAGCATATATGGCAATCATGCATTTAGCTTGTAGCGAATAGGTTTTAATATTTACTAGCTGACGCCCGCGACTTCGTCCGCGTGTTTAAGTTTTTTTTATTCCCGCGGGAACTCCTTAATTTTCCGGGATAAAAATAGCCTAGGTATGGCACTCTCCAGGTCCTCAACTATACCCATGCCAAAAATCACGTCAATCTGTTGCTCTGTTGCGGCGTGATTGAAGGAAAAACCAACAAACCAACAAACGAACACACTTTCGCATTTATAATATTAGTATGGTTATGTATTTGAAACAAGCGGCACAAAACCGTGTTCTGTGAAGGTCCATGCAGGAGACCTTCGTCCAGCAGTCGACGTCTAGGTGAGACGATCACGAATAGAAAAGTAACTATACCACGGAAATGCATATTATATGCATATATTTTATATTGATCTTTACTTCACCGATAAGATGTTCGTGCTCATATAAAACCACGTCAATAGACCCAATCTACAGATATCCACAGCTGGACGAAGGTCTCCAGCAACTGCAAGGATCCTCGCATTGATATCGTCAGAACATGCTGATTGTTGTAATATTTATTTAATTTTTACACATTTTAGCATGAGATGTTTCTGATACAATATGCATAATACAAATAACTAAATATTCTGCTCTCTGTAAGTGTAAAACACAAGTCACAACTGACTGCGCTCTATTTTGAATTTTGGTTAGTTAAGTACCTTAAGCACAAATCGGTAATTTTATTATTCTAAATTGAATTTACATGCCCTGCAGACGGTACTGTGCCATAACAGTTAATCCGCGTCGAAGCGGATCGACGACGCGACGTTTTTTCTTGTCGTCTAGTTTACGCCCTCCATATAAAAGTGATACTGCTACCATACTAAAAGACCATAACTACTCAGTACTCATACTAGAAGAGTGATTTTTCTTGTCCGTAGTGTGCTTTCACTCTTATAAAACGTCTGTGGGTGAGGACTGCGGACGAGGCGTGCTACCTATATTCCTGCCCAGAGTTTATCCAGCGAAAACTGCGTCAGACTCGGGTAATATAGGAATGTATGGATAATGGAACCAACCAGGTTGCACCTGCTGGTGTCCCTGAAACTGCAATTTTGGGCTATTCAAGGGGCGGTTAAAGAAACTCCTTATATGACACGCTTTAGTAGTTTCTCTGGTAATGCAAATGTTCATGGGCGTCGGCGCTCGATGGCTCTGTTCATGTAAAAAAAATAGGACCAAGTAGATACAATATACCAGCTCGCGCGCGGAGTTGATGACCGAGAGCGAAGGCCGTACAATCGGTCAGACAACAAATGTCACGGCCACACGCAGCGGGCGACAGGAAAACTGCGTCACAGATGAAAAAAACATGACTCAGACGCGACGCGCCGCGCACCGACCAATTATGCCGGAGCTGCCATCTTTTGACCGCGCCTTGAATTATTATAGGGCTGCTCAAAACAATATTAGCTCTAGTTTTCAATTTTAATGCATTCTTGTGTATCTAGAAATCTTGTAAGATCTAAACTGACCGATGTGGATTAAAGGTTGTACCATTCCGTCTTCAAGTCTCCCTTCTATTTCTGCATTTTTAAATAAAACGCGTGGAATATAGAACGTCCTCTCGGTTAAAATATGGAATGGAATGTGTCGATGATTAGTTCTTCGCTCTTGCACACAGTCAACCTCGATATTTACATCATGATTTACGGCCTATTTGCACCCATTTTTTTTCTCGCAATTTCTTTCGGCTATCGTATCCAGCTATTTCCTTTCAAGTTCCACCTTAATTTTGTAGGTCCAGTGATGAAGTTGTCCTATGGGACGCTATTTGCAGTTTTGTACGCCAGAATATTGTCCCCTCTAGCGGCTATGATTGTCTGTAACAGATAATATGGCATACCATAATGTACTTATTTAAAAGTTAGAAGTAACAAGACTTTTTGCATAAAGTACTTTGCGAATAAGCATGGTTGGGATTCGCTTATATCTCGTTAATCGTTAACCTTAGAGTCAAGTCTTATGCGTATATCTAGTAGTTTTTTTTTTTTTTTTTAAATTCAGCTCAATATAGAGTTCTTAACCAGGATTCATCGTTACTTAACTCTGTCGTTACTCGTTTATCGAAACTGAAAACCTAAATTCCCACTTGGTGAAATCTCAATTCGAAGGTACTAGAAACTCGATTTATTGTTTTTAAATATTAACAAGTGTCATTTCATACATCCTGCGACCACACACACAACCTTTCGAAAGAGTAATGATATTGGCTTCGATTAAACTTTAAATAGCATTTTAGTTTCTATTTTAATGTGAAAATTATTTAAAACCGTGTAACTAATCCTAGGAAAATACCAAAACATGATCGGCGGCCCTAGTTAGTCACTAATCTACGGAAATGGTAGTCTATAGCATATCCATACTTCTATATCGATATTATAAGCGAAAGTTTGTCATTCTGTCCTTCAATCACGCCATAAAAGACTAACTTTGCATGAGTACCTATAGTTGGGGACCTGGAGAGTCATAATCTTCCTTTTATCCCGGATAAATAGAATGTGTCCTCGATTTTCTGGTATAATATACAACCGTTTTCCTGCCCGCTTGATACAACCTCTCTCTATACCAATACCAAGATGACGTCCAGCCCGCTGGCCCGATGAACTTCAAATGGTCGCGGACTGCGAGAATGAATGGATGAGGAAGGCGGGGAGGATCCTGTGTGGTGGAGCGCTCTCTCTTCTTCTCTTGCTTTCTCACTTTCTGTAGGGATGTAGATAGAATGCTCTCTCTCATACAGTCTGATAGATGGATGACCTTTTAATGTAGCGAAATGTCGCATGATAGCCTAGCTCTGTAGCATGACAACCGGCGGCCTTGCGAAAGAGAATGGCAATGACATTGGGTGCGTTTAAACGCGGAAAACGGAAGGCATTGCTCGGTGGCACACTTTGCCCAATCTGTGGACAGTTGGACACGATTTGAGCTATTCCAATCTATTGCGAGTATTTATCAATACATAAAAATATAGTGCGTCTAAACTACTTATTACAAAAAATTTAATTTTATTAAGTAACTTTAAGTAAAATATTTTATTCACTTTTAAGTTTTAAGTAATCAGGTTAATGTTTAAAATTACTAAATTGCATTTTCAAATGATGGGTAGGCATTTCTTTTCGTAATAAAATATTGTATATTATGTGTAACTATGATAACTACTTATTGTGGAAATTATTACTAACATTTTACTAAATTGCCAAATATTTTGTAGTGATTTGTAATTAAGTTAAAATTGTAATATATTATGTTACTTTACACAATTTATTCTTACTTCTGATAGGTACCTACTTGACAAGTTATTTTGTAAAAGTATGGTTATTTTATATGATTAAGGTCCCTCCTTACACTACTCTTATTGCCAAAAATAAAAAAGACAAAAAATAAATAAGTAAGATGAAAAATAAATTCTTAATTATTTTTCATCTGTCTTCAGTACCCCCAGCTAACACTGGTGCCCACCCCCCTGTATTGTGTTTGTGATATTTCAAAATCGTAAACCCGATATAATAACGCTCATTTACGAGTGTCAAAATCGTATTTCTAATAATAAAACGACTCAATTTGGGCGGGCAATGTTTTATCACGGGCCGTAAAGATGCGTTATTAAAACATTTTTATTCGTTGTTCGTGTATCATTCCCGGGCCAAGGATGGGGTCGGGTGAGTCTGGCCCGATGTGCTTTTCATTTGTTTTTGGCTCTTCTTTGATGTTTGTAATGACGTTATTTTTTTTATACGCACCAATTTGAGGTCCTCCTCAAAAACCTTTTTTCAGAGCTCTTTTTTCAGTTATCAATGTCTACCAAAACCTGCATGGACGGTCGCTGTTTACCAGTTGTGTACCTAAAAATGTTCACCAGTTATAAAATTGGATTATTTAAAACACTGCCTGCATTAAGGTCTAAAACGCTTGAGCAAGGTATTCATAACGTTTCAAAGTTATCAACAGTTTTCAAACATGGAATTCAGCAAAGAGTGTAAATGACTTTTCTATACCTTTCTATTTCTGACATTTCTATTTATGACTTTTCTATTCTTCTGACCAGGTGTCACCACCTTAAGGTTCATAATTGCATCATGAACCTTAAGGTGGTGAAGATTTTCTGTTTGTGTATGTAGCATTTGTCATAAAAAGTATTCTTCATTGAAGTACCCACGAGTCACAACCCTCAGTGATGGACAATAATACGCAGAAAGAGATCTGAAATTATCTTGTTTACAATTTGTTCGATAAACGTAGAGCTTTACGACAGTAAAATAAAGACCTTGGTTGCTGGAAAATATGTTTCGATCTAGTCTCCATAATAGTTAAATTAACGACGAAAACAGTGTAGAAAAAACCACAATAGTGTGCCCTTGACAGTGAAAATCCGACCATGGAACAGTAAATAGCCAATAGAGCAATGAAAAATGATAGAAACGTCGTGGATCATTAATGTTCTACGTAGTCTGTCTTCATAGAAACGCGAGTCCGTAATAATATAATAATAATAATTCACGTTATCTGGCCGGGGACCCACGGACGTGCCCCGCCGTGTCGTCTGAACGCGTTTTTATACGCATTATAAAATCAAAGCCTAGCTAATGCACAGTTCAGACAAGAAATATTTAGCCGTGCGAAGAATAAACTGCATAGTGGTTCGTAGGGAACGCTGAACTGGATTGGTGAGCACGGAACGCTGACGGGTGTATGAATTTTTTGTATGCATTTAATATTTTTAGGTCCATTTGAATCTCAAAAAATGAAATCGTAAAATATTTGATTAATTTTAACCGAAGCCTAGAGAGCTTTGGAGAAATGCTTTGTTGCAAAAATATATTAGTTAACTTAATGTCAAAGGTTTCGACTAATTCAATTTAGTGGAGATTTTTGGCAGCTTCGGTAACTGCTGTTAAAATTAAGGTTAGCATAAATAATTTTAATACAGTGCTTTATATTAACGTGTGCTTGTGTGTGCGTGCTTTATATAATACTAGCTGATGCTCGCGACTTCGTCCGCGTGCTTTAAGTTTTTTAACTCACGCGGGAACTCCTTAATTTTCCAGGATATTGCCTATGTCACTCTCCAGGTCCTCTACTATACCAATGCCAAAAATCACGTCGATCCGTTGCTCCGTTACGGCGTGATTGAAGGGCAAACTAACAAACAAACACACTTTCGCATTTATAGTATTATAGTATGATAAGTGAATATATGATAATGCTGTAGGTATATTATGAAATAGTGTATTGAAACGGTGCAGCGATAGCGTGCTACTACTACAGGCTAATATTCAAACTGTACGGTTGCTAACCGGTGTTATGAATAATTCTTTTTTTTTGTCCATCATTCGTCTGGTACATACCCCATTGTGTCGAGCCATGGTGGAGGCACACATTGTTAGAAGTAGAATAAAGCCTTTTTTATGTTAATAAAATTGAATTGGTCTCTAATATTTAATGGCCGTATAACATGGATCAAAGCATAAAATGTTTTAGTGTGTATAAAATTTATTTTATACTATCCAAGTCTATGCCCGCGACATCGTTCGCGTGGTTTAAGTTTGTTTTTAATTTCCGCGGGAATTCCTTTTCCGGGACAAAAAGTAGTCTACGTTCTTCCCCGGGCGTCGGGCTCGAGACACATCACACAACCTGTCTGTATTTCTGTACCAAATTACATCAAAATCGGTTAAAAACATCATTTCAACCCATTTCCGATTTACTATTGAGTACGATTCTCCTATCAGAATGAGTAGGGTTTGGTACCTTAATCCACCACGGTGGCCAAGCGCGGATTGGTAAACTTCACAAATCTTCGAGAACACTTTGATGAAATCTCTGCAAAGCAGGTTTCCTCATGAGGTTTTTTCTTTACCGTTATAGCAAGTGATATAATTTAATTTTTTTAAACTTTCATAACTAGGTATACCTATACCACTTAACAATTTCACCTTACTTACAAGGAAAGATAGAATAAATTTCTATTCGAAAGATAAGGTTTTCCTTGGTCCTCTTATTTTCTGTTAGTTTATAGTACATATTTTACACAAAAAGAATTTGAAAACATAGAAAAGCTAGAAGTGTGTGCACAATGTTTGAACCCCCGACCACCCGAGTCGGAGCCTCAAAGTCCAAACCACTAAGCTATCAACGCTCTTTTAACTTCTAAATTCTCTCTGAATACCGCTCTGTCAACTCAGCTACCTACTAACATTTATAACTATGAATTGGTACTTCTATTGTCTATACATATATTCTTTGTGTTGCAATCGGTTGCAGGTGTGTCAATGACCCCAAGTCTTGAGGAAACAAAGTGATGTTTATGAAAAGTCGGGGCCATGTTTGTTTTCGAGTGTGAATTATATGACTATGGTGTTACTATTTTAATACCCAACCACTACAATGGAAATTGAACTCTAAACGTGTTATAATTAAGTTGTAAAATCCTTTGTGGGTTTAAAAAAAAAATTCGATAAGATATTCATGATAGCACCGGATAATTCGAGGGGAAAAGAGTATGGTGTAAGGTTGTCCCTTGCGCTCTTTACCTGCCGTTTTTATGTAGGTTACCTGCGCATCCCTTTAGGGTGAATCAGGTTTATGGATTATCAAGGATACACCGTACAAGTGGGCCTGTTCCTATGGTTTTTTTCTAGTGATTTGTTGAAATGGTAGTTCAAAAAAATCTTCATTTAAATGTACGAGTATTTATGGAGGTTTGTTCAGTGTTCAGCACTGTTGTCTTAACGTGCGGAGGTCCCGGGTTCGATCGACGGCAGGGTCAATTTGGGAATTTATAATTTCGGAATTTTCCCTGGTCTGGCCTGGTGGGAGGTTTCGGACGTGGCTAGTTACCAGCCTAACCCCTACCGGCAAATATGTGACGCCAAGCGATTTAGCGTTCCGGTACGATGCCGTGTAGAAACCGAATAGGGGTATGGGTTTAATATAACTGCCGTGCCCCTGACAGATTAGCCCGCTACCATCTTAGACTGCATCATCACTTACCATCAGGTGAGATCGCAGTCAAGGGCTAACTTGTAGTGGATTTAAAAAAAAGACTCGAGATAATAATGCCATAGTGGTGTTCATAGAAGTGACATAACGAAGAATCACCGCGGTATCTGATCCGTTTCTCGTTAGAGATAACGAGCTCTCAGTCTCACGTGCCCGGGAGTCGAGACGCATTCGAAGCTTCCACTAAAGTACGTGGATCCGATGCATTCTCGGTATTGGAGAGGTGACTTTATGTTCCACCTATAGTTACACTCCTCTCTCTCTTTGCGTCGTATTCCTCATTACTGGGGGTCGTGACCCCTTCCATTAATCACTTAATTAATGGTAGGAGTTTTCTTCAAATCAAATAAATATTATAAATGCGAAAGTTTGGATGGATGGATGTATGGATGGATGTTTGCTACTCAATCACGCCCCAACGGCTGAACGGATCTGGCTAAAATTTGGCACAGAGATAGATTATAGTCTGGAATTGCACATAGGCTACTTTTTATCCTGGAAAATTAAGGAGTTCCCGCGGGAACCAAAATAACCTCAAATGGATGTTTGTTACTCTAACACGCCAGAACGGTTGAACGGATCTGGATGAAACTTGGCACAGAGATAGATTATAGTCTGGACTAACACATAGGCTTTTTGGTACAGGTAACAGGGATAGTTTGTATCCCGGGGAAGGACATAGGCTACTTTTTATCCCGGAAAATTAAGGAGTTCCCGCGGGAACCAAAAAACCTCAAACCACGCAGACGAAGTCGCGGGCATTCGCTAATGGGATAATAATTTACCCACGTCCTTCCGCATAGTTACACTCCTATTCCTCTAGATATAGGAAGAATCGCTATCTATTGTCTAGACGTGATAGCCGTGATAGTTAAGACCTCGGGTTCTTTCCGGGGTTCGATCAACGGGCCATCTCTAAGTTTCCGGAGTTATGTGTGTTTTAAGCAATTCAATAACAATTGAAACTGCATGTCTGAGAGTTCTACAAGTTGTGTCATCATCATCATCATCATCATCAGCCACTACGCATCCACTGTTGGACATAGGCCTCTTTTAAGTAGCGCCAACGTGCTCTTTCCTCGGCTTCAGGCCGACCTTGGGTTGATAGTTATGTAGATAATGATGTATAGCTGTTATAGTTACTACATACGTCTACAGTTTCTTGTCTCATTTGATCCTGTCTTCATAATTTAGCTTTGTGGCAGAGACAATATCTCTCATATATATCTCTCAATATTTGCCATCTAAGGGCACCTAACTAGTCAATTTCAGCCTTTAATTCAATTAAATATCCCTTCCTATAGCGGTGAACTAATCGAGAATCATGAGGAAACCAATAACCATGTATGCCCGAGAGTTGTCGATAATGATCTCAAAGTGTGTAACATTACGTTCAGGATACAAAAATGTCTTCATATTTAATATTTTATGTAGGTAAGAAATAATAATAAACTCAATATGACATTATCAGTCCCCAGTCATCTTAACCCACCGGTAAACCCGACGACACAGCCGTGTGATCCCCTACATAACAGAAACTCATTTTCCCTAAGCGCGTCCCTTCGTAGGAATCTCGATAGCTATCTAAAATTAATTTTCTCGCCTTCCCCAATGCTCAATAATGTCTCGCACAATCACCTATTCACCAATCGAGAGATTTCTCGATTCTTTTTCGAGTTATTTTTTCTATTAGACGATCACTCGTGCGGGGAAATTCCTAATTTACAAATGAGAGCTGCAGTTCGATTCCTGCCCCCCGATTGTGTAAGGAAATCGTAATCGTAATCGTTTGTCAAACGGTATTACAGGGCGACCGCGTATCTTTTGCATCAATCATTGATACATCGCAATCACCTCTGATTGGTTAACACTCTTCCACTATTGGACGAAATCCATTGACGCAGCAAGAATACCATAAACTCAGCCAATCGGAGGTGATTGCGATGTATCAATGATTGATGGAAAAGATACGCGGACGCCCTGCAGTTTATTGAGTACATAGATGCACGTCAAAAAGTAGGCATGTATGAACTCCAACAGTTCGAGGAATACGTTTTAAGCTGTCAAATGATTACGATTTGACAATTGGGCCTCTGTTTATCGAGTAATAGGCTCAATCAAGCAAATGATTGTCATTATCAGCCATTAATTACTATTGAAAATATAACTTGCATTAACGGTGAAAGAAAAATAATATCGTGCGGACCTTTCAAATACAACGCGATCGGTTCGATTCTCCAATCGATCATGACCCTTAGTCCATTAGCAAACCTTACTCTCGCATATTAGGTGTTAGAAACAAAGAAAAATGTATCCATCCCTAGTACAAGAAATATTTTTTGGGATCATTTCTTTTTATCTAAGTCTCGGTCACACCAAATAATCTAACCCGCATACTGCGACCGGCTCCAAAGTAAATGAAGTCGAGTCCCTCGGTATAATATTTTCCCGCATCCACTTTTTTTATCCCGTAGTCGTTACGCGGGAACTACACTGGATCACTAATAGGCTATTGTTCTCTTATACTGTTCGTTATTTTTTTTACGCTCCTATTCTATGACAAAACCTACTTAAATCAAAAAGCGCCGGAAGAGCGTTTTGATGTGACGAGCATGCTTTTTAACATTCTAAAATTGTGACTGTTTTGAATACAGTCTGGCTATTTTCTTCCTTCTTCTTCCTTCTAATCTAAACTATGCAGTGAGCACCAAAGTTTGACAGCTATAAAATATTATATCGTCATCACATCTGAATACTGTGATTGATATTTCTCTCACTTTACTTATGTTTTTTACCATTTTATAACTTTTACTGTTGGAAGAAACACCTTCAGGTATATTTAAATATGCCTCTGTATGTATCAGTTACAGGTTTCCATATAAATCAATAGCCCTTATAAGTAGTTTGTTTTTGTAGTAACTGTGATACACAGACTGGACGTAACCCTTATAAGGGTTCTTTGTTCTAAAAACCTAAGAAATGAAAGAAGATCTAATTGGCAATAAAAAAAGACATTATTTTCTTCATCCGTCAAACAGAAAATTGAATTGTCCGTAAACGAAATATTCCGTCGCAATGAACTCTCAGAAAGACATTCGGAATCTAAACAGTCCCTCGTTGGGGAGCGGAAACTGGCGCGCTATTTTAGTTGTTTAAACAAATTGTACGAGCCTCAGACGGGGTTTGCTTGACCACATATTTTATGAGGACTTCCGCTGCGGGCTTTGGTAAAGTAACACGTTTCCCGAGCTCGAAAAACCAATGGATGGTGCTTTCAATAAATCATCATCAAACCAGGGTGGGGCTTGTCATTCAGAGATATAACAATGTCATATTTTTTAGCACAGTCTAAGGAGATATGTTCTTTTCTATCAGTCATCCCACGGAGACGTCTAGACAGGTGCAAGATGGAGGAGGGTATAGTTGGTGCCAATCAAATAGTCGTCATTGATGCTAGTGCTTGTTTACGCAAGTCTCACACAATCTATCTTCATATACTTCGAAATACTACTCGTTACTGCCTCGTTGGTCTAGTGGTTAGCATAGTCAACTGCGGATCACGAGGTCCTGGGTTCGATTCCCGGTCGGGCATAAAAGTTAGGTATTGGGTTTTTCAATTAAGAGATTCTCAGTGCCAGCCCGGAGTTGGAAGTTGGCGGTGTTTCACCCCCGTGCCTCGGAGAGCACGTTAAGCCGTCGGTCCCGGTTATTATCACTAACATGATAATAGTCGTTAAAGCCCGCCAACCCGCATTGGAGCAGCGTGGTGGGTCTAAGCTCTAATTCCCGCTCTCCTATGAGAGTGGAGGCCTGTGCCCAGCAGTGGGACGTTAATAGGCTGTAGTGATGATGATGTGATGATGATACTTCGAAAATACGCTATTACGACGCGTCTTGCGGTCGACTTCAGACGCTACTATTTAATTGGCCCCAACTATATATCCAAGTTGGCAAAACTTCCAGTACAAAATTCAGCCATTCTTGGTCAAAATTAATACCTATGCACACAGACCATACAACCAATTGACTGAGCATAGCGTGCCCCCTCACCAGCCAAACGTTAGCAGTATGACTGCTAACGCTACGTTTTGTGCCTATAGTCGCCCTCAGTCCGTATTCGACAGTGCTCGGGAATTGATCTAGTATAAAACGAAAATTAGGCCTCTCTGTAGCGTTAAATGGCGTGGAAAGAGAAGCAATACCTCCAGCTATGTAAAAGATGGGATAACATTTCATAAGTAAGTGTAGTTTTGTAATAATAAATAAAAATCATCAGTAAGCAAAGAAATAAAAATATTTACAAAAATGAAAAGGAACCCGTTGATGTCTTTCAGTATTTCTTTGTCTTTCACATGTAGTTCTACATATCTCCGTCTCTTCCACGCATAGCCCAGTGTAGCCCGTGCAACTATCGATAAATTATATCGATAGCCTTAGACCACTTGAATGCCAATAAATTAATTTATTGAGTAAAAACTTATATTTCATTAAATTCCGAACAATTCTGAAGTAGAAGAACAGGTTTCTTATTTATTTGATTAAAAGTTGTTGTTGAAAACTTAAGTTCTTTAGTAGGTATAGAATATGGGCAATTAAAAAAAAATATATAAGTATCAGATAATTATGCATAATCATACATATGGTTGTATATTGCTATTTGAATACAATTATTTGTATTGATTTTCCAATAGGTACCTACTGGTAATTTTTATCGATACATTTTTGTCGCGCAGCGGGCAGCCCAAGTGCCGCGGTAACATATACTTTGTACTTTTAACTGTGTAAAGTTGACCTTGAGTCAGCCAATGAGAAATGCTATTATTACCTCGTCCCCCGCCTGAAAGTGGTGAGATGTGTTTCAAAGCGGAAATGTGGCTATTAGCTCTCAATAGGTTTACTACTCGGTGCCTATGCAGCTTGGAATTGTATACGAATGTGTAGATAGGTGTAGCCGATGAGCTTGTGGTCTGCAATTTCTCCTTACGTTGATTCACTGTAAGACCGTCCAGTTCGTCAGTATGTTACGACAGACAGTTAACTATTGAAGAAAACTTCGTTTACAAAGTAAATGACCATCAAAGTCTTTTAGCAACTAGCATAGCTACGGATCTCTACCTGCGTGTTCTGACACGTACGTAGGAGTTACTTTTTTACTTTAATGTAAAAAATATGCCATCGAATGTCATCGACCTCTCATAAATTTTTTACAAGTCCCACAAACATTATCTGACCCGGTGACGGCGTCGCTAGTTGGTATAATTACTCGTAATATGAAAAATAAAACAAAAACAAAATCCAAACAGGCATAAAAATTTGTTCCAATTTTGGCCACCGGGCCAGATAAGTTTGTGGAACTATACTTTGATGTGAAATGATATACCTATGAGAATGTCATCGACCTTACATCATAACCGCAGACTACCGACCCGGCGGACGTCCGCCATATCGAGTGTTCGCACGTGTTCTCTACTTCAAATCTTTTCTTTACCCATCTCTCAGTTTTGAAACTTCGAACATGTGTTTTAGTTTGATTGAATTGCACCTTTACCCCTTTTTTGGTTCAAACATAAAAAAATCGTCACAATTCACATGATATTTGATGCGTGCACTCTAATGGCTGATCAATAAATAAAATTGACTAAAAATATTTTTTCAACCCTCTAAAATAGCGAGTAAAAATCTACAAACAACCTTGTATGGCGCAATATTGACTAATTAAATATTTATCATATTATTAGCAGATTTTTTTAACTTTATGGTGACTGCACTTGACTGCTATATTATCACGAGATGAAAAAGGATGATGTAGCCTTGAGTAGCTTTAGCCTAGGAGATAGATAGATACTGTTACCATTAAATCTTTGAGTTATTTATAATCAAAATGAAAATAAGATAAGTATTGTAGACTGACAAGTTTGAAAAATCATTTCAATTTAAGCTCATGCATATTAAAACACCTATTAACTCGACAGGATTTCCATACATCACTTAATTCAAATCTTAAACACCGATTTAAATTCAAGGGTTGATTTAAATCACAATACTAAGACGTGACACGTAGGGCTGTCAACTACCCTTTTAACTTTTTATGATATTATGAAAAAAATTTACTGTTTGGTAGCCTCTAATCACATAATCATCCAATGTGACATACTGGTCGTCGTAAGAGAATAATAGATGAAAACGAAGGTTTAGAGTAGGATGTGGCAACATTCATTTTTGTATCAATTTTATACTTTGTAATTGAATGTCACGTTTACGTATGTATGATCATCATCATCATCATTTAAACTTTAAAGATACGAGATGTTATCTCATTTTTGTTAGTCGTCAAAGTAGCGAATAGAGATATTCGCCCCTTAGTTAAATGGAAAACGGAGTCACGTTTAATGAGTCACATACGTATATTTATATCCATTTTAGTGTGTCATCAATGAGATCTTGGTTATTGAAGTTGACAGCCCTACACATGACATGCGTGTGGATGACGTCGGGTACACACGACCCGTCGCCCGTCGAAGAGGGTTAGCTTCAACGTCGGATAACGAAAAATGGGATTAGTGCCTACATCAAAAATAATTTAGACCATGTTTTTAATGTAGGTATAGATTTTTTAAGCCGGGATTTATAGAGGTTACTTTGAATTTGCTCAGTCTCGAGAAAGAGTTAAAATGAGACAGTTTTTTTATCACAATTCATTACACAAATCTGTAGAATTGATAATTTCAAATTTCTTATTTGAAAGCACTTGTGAGAATTTATTTGAATAAAAATCCTTTGACTCTGAATAGATTTATAGAATTGAGACCGTTGAATTAAAATGACAGCTCTAAACTTTTTGCTACTTATCCCTTTCTACTGGAAGTATTATGAAAACTATAGCAATATATTAAGAGGTGTCACTTAAGAGATTGTGTACATCCACCAGCCACCTTGCGGCTTGCAATGTCTGACACTTCTTACGACGTGACTCCTAACCGCGCTACTTCATACTGTTCAAAATATTCAACACTAACTAAATTAATTAAACGGTAACTAAAGGTAATCTGTCACTCTCCGTCTATACTAGAGGAGAGACAGAATTTAACGCTATTTACGATACTATGATTTTCCCAGCCCTGGCCACACTACGTTTTACCGTCCGAATAAAGAACTTGCGTTCTAAAAATTTAAGATAAAAACACGGTTATTAAAAAAAAATACTATCATTTTAAACATCTGAAACGAATGAAAGAAAGTGTCGACCTTGGCCATTGATTGTGAAGCCGAGAGACAAAGGGACCGAGATAAAATTCAAATAAGGCGACATAATGAACGACTGGGATAGATTTATATTGGAGCTTACTTTAAGCTAACGACTTAGATTTTTTAAAACGCCTTTGAATATTAGCATAAGTACTTAACTACTAAACTTTTGGAAGATATAATACTTACCTATTAGTATATTCCAAATTTCATTGAAATTATGCCTTCGGATTAGGGGGTGCCCAAGCTTTGCTCGGATGACATTTTTGAAAATCTTTTCTTAATGGGGGGGGGGGGGGGGATTCTTGAGATACTTAGTGCAATTGTTGTTGCTACTTGCGATAGCGAGCAAATCATAGGAAAGCGTTGTTTCTACCTATTTAATGATGGACTAGTTTTCCGAAAAAAAAAACGTGAAATCAGTATCAGTCATCATCGTGTCAGTCAGTTTTTCATAGATACACCCTTCCATTATGCTAAGTGCATGTTTTGACTTTTGATAAAGAGTTGCTGATTTGATTAGTAACGAATGTCGAGCGTATAATATGTTAGCGTGTAAAATCAAAATGGAATACAATTAGGAACCTCCACCATTAAATATATTCAAAGTACATTAGGTACCGAGGCGAGCCTTTCAGAAAAGTGGCTGGAGTGGATATTGCTCCATTACCATACCTCATAAAGCTCTTAGCAATTAATTAATGACGTAGGGATGTGCGTTCGCTCGTAATTTTGCGAATGGTTTCACTGGAAATTGCTTATAGGGCTGTCTAATGTAACTAGATATTTATTAATTTTATCGATGTAGAATTTCGGCAAGCTTTTTTTATTTATATCCAACTAGTTGAAGCGCGCGACTTCGTCCACGTGGAGTGAGGTTTTTTGGTTCCCGCGGTAACTCCGGTATAAAAAGTAGCCTGCGTTATTCCAGACTATAATCTATCTTTTCTGGCGTAATAGAGTAACAAACATCCATCCATCCATCCAAACTTTCGCATTTATATATAATATTAGTATAGATTGGTTTAGACGCCCGACTTCCTATTAAGGTGATAGGGAGTTCGATCACCGGGCGAGCCTTACTTTTCAGAGTTTGGGCGTTAAGAAATATCACTTCCTTATAACGGTACAGAAAAACATCGCGAGGAAACCTGCATCATGCATGCTTGAAAGATCTCTATAAATTCTCAAAGGTGTTTGGAAACTGCGAGTCCACACTTGGCCAGCGTGGTGAACTATGACCTACCCTTCTTAGTCTGAGAGAAGACTCGTGCTCAGTAATGGGTTGAAATGATTATATAGAATTTTATCACTACCCATAAATATTGTAAATGCAAAAATGAGTTTGCATGTTAGTTTGTACGTTTCTCCTTCAATCACGTTCACGCCCCAATAACGGAGCGACGAATCAACGTGATTTTTTGCATGTTTATTGAATATCAATAGGAATAGGCTATCCTAGATTGGGGGTCTACAGTAATTTAAGAAACACGAGTGAATGAATGATATAATCGGGGTCATTATCTAACGAGTGACTTGATTCTCTGTTTGCGGTTACAATGTTACCATTTTAAGATGTAAGCGAAAACAGCCTATTTGCGTCTCACAGCATCCTTTCAACATGGTTATGCATGTGACGTTGCATTTTCAAACGCGGTACGTATTTTGTTTCGAAAGCCGGCATAATTTACCCACAAAATACCGAACTTCGAATAATAGGGATGGGAAAACAATGGGTCCACGACACTTATCGATACGTTTGACGGATCGGGCCTTAATTTTAGCATAACAAAGCGGCCTCCAACTATTGTTTGGGCCAGACGTTATTTAAATATTCGACCGGGACCGGGGTCTGGCTGGTTGAGTTTTTTTTTCTTTTTCCTCTTTTTGTACGAAATCTGGCGACTGCTCTGACGTGCGGTGAAACTTTAATGGGACGATTTGAGGACATCCTAATGCTTATGTTTTAAAAATGGTTTTCATTGTAATTCATGGTAAACTTAGTTGATAAAGTTTTGTTGAAAATTCTGCTCTTATGATATGTTGTCAGGCTTACTGTGTCTTTTCCCTGAATATGAATTCTTCAGTTTTCTTTAAAAGTTTACATTAGGTGTGATTGATAT
This sequence comes from Erebia epiphron, assembly GCA_963932025.1. Taxonomy (NCBI): domain Eukaryota; kingdom Metazoa; phylum Arthropoda; class Insecta; order Lepidoptera; family Nymphalidae; genus Erebia; species Erebia epiphron. The sequence goes on from OZ009946.1 coordinate 30,292,622, forward strand.
GAGTAATCTTCATTTAAGGACAGCATCATGACTATTACAATTAATATCGAGTTGCCATAATAATAATTATAGTTTCATGATGATTATTATGGTGGTATCACAAATTATAAAGAGTAACTATTTGACTACTTCGAAGAACAGATACTTCGAATTTGACTTTAATACAATAGCCGTGCCTTATTGTAATAATTTTCTCTGTAACACTAATAAACTCAGCCGTTTTGTCTAGAGAAAGGGTCCTTTCGCGTTTTACCCGCACATAACAATATGATTTATGTAATAAGTTGATAAGTTTGTCAAAACACACTCGCGAACAATGGAGTGAGTCTCTTAGGAGCACAGGTGCCGTTGACGTCGATACACGTTATTGTATAAATTATTGAGAATACCTACCTACGTATTTTGTTTTCGAACTACTTACTTACACGGGTAATATGAGACTCGGACGCTTTGAAGTTTATCGATAAATCGTGGAGCGCACTAAACTTGATCCGCACATCCCTTAACATAGTTTTCCTTTACTAACTGGTAATATTATTATCTTACTATCGGAGTTATTTTTTAAAATCTTTTTTGTTGGATGAATAATTTTATATTATATTAATTCCGCCAGTGTATTTATTGGGGCGTTTCTATCACGTAGGACTACCACTCAGGAGAAAATACACTGCTGACAGGACAGGACAAACCAGCGCGACACGTCGGTGCGTCCTTCTGGACCTGCACAGACCTACGCGATATGACGAAACGTTTCCCATACTGCGCTTACGTTCGCGCTGACTTTTTGTCATATATCCTGTCGCCCTAAAAAATAATTTTCTGAATTTATATACAAGCGAAGCTGGAGCGAGTCACCTAGTCTCTAATAGCGTATCATCATCATCGTTGAAACAAAATATAATATGATATCAAATTACACTTTTGAAAGTCTTTAGGTGAAGTTAAAGTCAACTTAAAACTAAAACTAAGAGGGTTCCAAACGCGCCCTGTATAGGATGAAGCCTTTATCTAAGGAACGAAGCTTTGCTCTGTCGCGCCAGTATGCTTACTCCATATAAAACTGTTTCCGCTCTTTGCGTAATTACGTTTCAGTATACCTATTTTTTCCATTAACATTAAAGCAGACAAAGGAATAACTAACCACCTGACAATATGAATATTTCCAATAATTTATATTCGAATTACGTCCCAACCCTCTTTCCTACCGAGGGGAATTCTTGCGGAGTGATTAATCATTTTACTAATAATAATTTAATACTTCGGTTGTACTATTTTAATGGTCGAAGAGACGCGTTTATTTAAATTTACATATACCTACCTAGTCAGTAATTTACCTACTTATGTTGTAATGCGGTCTAGGACAACGACCTCAATTTAATTATTTAATAGACGGGCCCTGTCAAACAAAGAATGTGGACTTATTTTACTAACGCCATCTAGTCTGAAAAGCGGGACAGCGCCATGGCGGGGACATGAACAGGCTTATGCAGGTGAGGGGCATGCCTTACAAGTCGGACGCCCAACTTTTTTCTATGGCCCATCTAGTACCTACAAATATATCGATGGTCTAAGAGCGTAATATATCAAATTGATTGAGTAAACGTGAATGCAGGACTATGACTGGATGGGTTACCGTCACCCATAAACGCCTCAGGCCATACCGCCAACGCTTAAAGCCATATTGTTTCATTATTGTTGGTTTTCGTGTTTTAGAATTATAAACCTTATTTTAGGATTGCCAAGGTACGTAACATTAAACTGTCATTATGAGTAATAATGCTTTAGGTGTTGGCATTATGGCCCCTGGTACAATGTTCTTAATCTAAACTTTTAATTTAACTGCCCCTGTGTGCCGGGCTATTGAGTGAGGGGCAACCGGCAATAAGGTGCGCCCTATGAGGCCGCGCAATGGTTCTTTCAATCAACTTTTAGTTGCGGATTGTAGGTAAAAGAAGTCCTGTATTATACCCATATACCTATCTATACCCACAGCACCTGTCACATTATTTTTATTCGTCATTCAGTCATCTTACTAAACCCATCGCCTTATCATTCTGAGAACACTCAGATTGAAAGGGACGTAAGGTCAAAGTTAACTATACTGGCCGAATGCAGATTGAATTTTGACGACTGGGCGCAGTGGTGAGCTTTGCGGTCTTAGAGTGAGAGGTCCTGGGTTACACTTACATTCCCGGCAGGGTCAATTATTTGGGAATTTATAATTGCTGAATTTTGTCTGGTCTGGTAGGAGGCTTCGGCCGTGGCTAATTACCATCCCACCGGCAAAAACGTACCGCCTAGCGATTAAGGAAGTAGATGTTTATCTTGTCCTACTTATCTTATCTTTTAAAATTTAGATTTACAAGTATTGCCTTTTAGATTTACTGATAGCTAGCCGGTTTATATCCACCTTATCTTTTACATAAAGTTTGATGACCTTTTGTGCAGTACTGCGATTCTTATCAGTGTAATTATCATGTACCAAGTAATCGGCCTCGTTGTTCTTGCTGCTAGACCAACGAGGCTAGCCATTAGCTAGCTGCTAGACTCTAGCAGCTAGCTAGTGGTTAGCATAACTCACGACTACACGACCTCTCACCGGTCGTGTCGGATTTTCTGTCCCATCGGGCTATGAGAGTTTAAATTAACAGAGAGTGCAGTGCATCTGTGTATGCGCACACACTTGTGCACTATAGCATCTCCCGCGCAGATGGCTAATCTCTCTGGAGATAGACCACCGTGGCCGAAATTCGGTCGGGAGGACATTAATAGGTACGAGTATATGTATCATCTATTCTAATTTTATTAATGAGAAAGTTTGGATGGATGGATGGATGGATGTTTGTTACTCAATCACGTCAGAATGTCTTAACGGATCTGCATGAAAATTGGCACAGAGATAGATTATAGTCTGCAATAGCACATAGGCTACTTTTTCTCCCGGAAAATTAAAGAGTTCCCGCGGGAACCGAAATACCTCAATTCACGCGGACAAAGTCGCGGGCATTATCTAGTGCAAAATAAAAAAGTATCGACAGCTCATCTTCTTTGAGGGATGTTCTGGTTGTATACTCCAAGGATGTGTACAGGGACAGAAAACAGATTCATAAAGGTTACAGAAATATAAATGTTACAAATTGAAAGTGTAACAGAATCGAATCTGTAACCCTTTTGAATGTGTTTTTAATTTATGTTAACCCGAAACACTTATATATCTGTAACAGAAACGAATCTGTAACAGAATAAAAGTGTTTTAAAGTGTAACCGAAATAGCGACGTGGCCAAATTTACCGTTGACGCGTATTCAAATTTGAACCTAAGGTGAAAGCGCCGATGGTTGCAATTGTTTTAAGAAAAACGTGGCCATGTTGTGTCAGTGTGTGTGAAGTCCAATGAAATGAGAAGAACGCGTTGTCACACCGTGCAGTTTGTTGGGGCATGTACCTATTAGGGTTACAGATAAAAACACTTATTAACAGAAATAAACGGTTACACATTGATTAGGTTACAGTATCGTTTCTGTTTCTGTCATATAACAGTTTCAAAAAACAGTGTTAAACCCCTTATTTCGGTTGTTTCAGTCCTTAGATGTGTATCAACAAACTCTTCAGCAAATCTTAGATTATAGATGGGGGTACACGCGTCGCAAATATTTGCTCTCGGTTATGGATCCAGATTTTCGTTATCTTTGAGGAAATCTTCTATTTACTCACTTGAACACAAAAATTGTTGTTTGGGTTTTACTGCGCCTCATAGGTTTGTGTTTGTATTGTAAATTGATGTGGGAATGAACAGCTTGGTTCTGAATGTCTCTCTACACTTTATTCCTCACTGCTAAGAGTAGGTATCTAGGGATGATGCCTGCCTATGTCAAAAATACATTATTTCTTACTGATTATCAAATAGAGGGTCTTCCAAAAGACCCGATATTCACATTTTAGGTTTGTGTTTGTATTGTAAATTGATGTGGGAATGAACAGCTTGGTTCTGAATGTCTCTCTACACTTTATTCCTCACTGCTAAGAGTAGGTATCTAGGGATGATGCCTGCCTATGTCAAAAATACATTATTTCTTACTGATTATCAAATAGAGGGTCTTCCAAAAGACCCGATATTCACATTTTCTGTTAGTTTTAAGTTTGATAATAATTTTAAACTGAATCGATTCATCCAAGTGTTACACACTTCTTTACTTACTTTCTTTTCAATTTTAATGACGACACGACTATGTATTTCATACAAACTTACTAGCGCGTTTTTTAGGGTTCCGTAGCCAAATTTGGCAAAAACGGAACCCTTATAGATTCGTCATGTCTGTCTGTCTGTCCGTCCGTATGTCACAGCCACTTTTTTCCGAAACTATAAGAACTATATTGTTGAAACTTGGTAAGTAGATGTATTCTGTGAACCGCATTAAGATTTTCTTACAAAAATAGAAAAAAAAAACAATAAATTTTGGGGGTTCCCCATACTTAGAACTGAAACTCAAAAATTTTTTCTTCATCTAACCCATACGTGTGGGGTATCTATGGATAGGTCTTTAAAAATGATATTGATGTTTGTAATATCATTTTTTTCTAAACTGAATAGTTTGCGCGAGAGACACTTCCAAAGTGGTAAAATGTGTGTGTGTCCCCCCCCCCCCCCTGTAACTTCTAAAATAAGAGGATGATAAAACTAAAAAAAATATATGATGTACATTACCATGCAAACTTCCACCGAAAATTGGTTTGAACGAGATCTAGTAAGTAGTTTTTTTTAATACGTCATAAATCGTAAACCGCAATTTACGCATGAATATTTAGTTACACCATATAATAAAAATATTTTTAATAATTTAAAACTTACTACAGGTTTGTACGGAACCCTCGGTGCGCGAGTCCGACTCGCACTTGGCCGGTTTTTTAAGTTTGATAAAGATTTGATTCAGTTGTCACCATCCCTGTTGCAGGTAAGCCCTCACCTAAAATCTAATATTATGAGGAGTTTTTTGTTTTAACACTTGTTTCTTCAAACCTTTTGATAAACTGATATTTTTTCATACAATTCACAAATTGCGGAACTGGCAGGAGTTGACCATGCATCCCTCTGGCTATCACTGGCAATATATTTGCCGAAGCTACCTGGAGACCAAACTATGTAGAAAACCCAACTTCGGCTTGACCCAGGATTCGAACCCGAGACGCGAACTTAGGACTTCAAGATCCGTAACGGAATGAGAGATACAAAAACAAAGCATCTTTATTATAGCTCCGAAAGCAATAAGAAATTCGAGTAAAACAGTAGGGGTCTTAACCGAAAGGCGGAAGGCGGGATTATCACGTTGGGAATTTTTTCGGGCATATTTATTTAGATTTATAGCATTGTTTGCGGTTTACTTTGGCGCGAAAGGAATTCCTGGCGAAAACCTTCTTAATACCATTAAATGTGGTGTAAAGTTCTTTTTCCTTTTAAACGTATTTTTCGTTTTTGTTGGAACTTGGAACCGTTTCCTGCGAAACCTCCAGAAATACCCTGTAAAAAAAATTAATTCCCAATTTTGGTTACGCTAAAATGTTCATTATTGCTTCTTAAAAATTTTTTTATCCACTACAAGTTAGCCCTTGACAGCGTGATGGTAAGTGATGATGCAGTCTAAAATATTAGTGGGCTAACCTGTTAGGGGCATGGCAGTTAATTTAAACCCATGCTCCTAATTGGTTTCTCTTTCTACACGTCATCATACCCGAACGCTAAATCGCTTGGCAGCACGTCTTTGCCGGTGGGATGTTAACTAGCCACGGCCGAAGCCTCCCACCAGTTATGTTTATTACTTATTAAAAAAATTAGGTAACATTGTAGGATTTTTTTAATAAAGTTCTAGAAAGAATCCTGAGATAGAAAATAATATAGATAATCTGAAATACTTATTACAGATTTGTAAATAGCATCCATCTGGAAAAACATATTAGGTAGGTATTTGTACATATTATAACGAACTAGTTACTAGCTGATGCCCGTGACATCGTTCGCGTGTTTTTTCCGGATTTTTCTGAAATCCTGTGGTTTTTTTTTTCCTATGTAGGATTCCATAACATTTCCCAGTATGCAACCAATCTTTCTAATTTAGACCTAATTTCGTCAAAATTGGTTTACCTAACAAATGGAAGGCCCTGAAAACGCAGCTGATAGTCAGACAGATACACTTTCGCGTTTATAATGTTAGTAGGTATAGGTACATATCTCTCCGAACCGGTGGTAGTGTTAAAACAAGACGTAACATAAGAGACATCTGTATGTCCTATATGTTTTAAATAAATTGAATTTATTGAGTATGGATAGTTAGTCCGCGTGCGCCCTTTTATAAGGAGCTGCTCAGATTAGCCCGATAGGACGAAACGTCCATAAGACACCGACGTTACGCGTGGACGTTTTATCCCTACCAGTTAAGAGTACGGTTGGCAACCCTAGTCTTGACTTCCAAGAGGACGTAGTATACTATAAATTTATAGTCGGCCGTGTATGGTCGGGTCACCGCGAATCCTCGTAATGTTCTCGACGGATACCAGGGATTACACGGCTTAATGCAGCCCTGTGTGCTTAGGCCCTTACTGTTATGCTGTGTTAATCCTCCCCCTACTAGGTTTAGTGGGGGGCGACATGATAAATCTACTTTTTAGTCAGTTCACTTTAAGCTTCTATTGTTTAGTGGAATTTATGTGTTTAGGACTCAAGGTTGTGTTGTATTTCGAAATTAACTTGTTTGTAAAATAGGGCCTACTTGCGCAAGGTCGCTAAATTATGTGTCTAAGTTAAATTTTCCTACGTAGAATCCTCGATATTGCTTTCATTTTGCTTGGTATCAAAACAATTTACGTGCTGACTGTTGTCTCCTATTCAATATTAAAATAACAACCATATGAGAAGGGTTTGACCATAGTCCAGCACGTTGGCCAAATACCTACTTAATCCGCGCGGACGAAGTCGCGAGCATCATCTATTGTTAAAAAAAAAAAACAAATAAAGAGGAAAAAACAGCTTAATTAGTTAATATTTCCTTGAAGAGCGCGGCGTAATCGTTTCATTGTTTATCCTTTGTTCCAGGTACCGTCAGACCCGCTTGATTGCTGTTTGCAATGCCAATCGGAGGTAAATACAATATCGGCTGACTTCGTACCTGCCCCCATCCTATTTTAATACCTCACAGTTAAGGGTGAGATCGGAGAACTCCCTTTATCGAAATTACCATTTACTTAAGGCGGCGCAGTAACCTAAGAATCTTTCTCAATTTCTTTATTAGTAGCAATTCCATAGTTACATAATTTCTTAATTAATTAATATGTTATAGTCATTAGTAAACTGGGCATGCTATGGGTACCCAGTTTGGGTGTGGCAATAGAACAGTGCATGGTGGGAGGGAGACCGATTTTATTAGTGTAAAAAGTATCAGTATCATTTAAAAATTCATTAATACTGTAGTAATATTTTTCAATCAGATCAGTGTTTTGGCGTTCTTTTCGTTGTTCCTAATATCTGGCAGATTGTTAATTATATTATTGAAATTTACCTAATAGGGGATTGAGCTGTGCAGTAAGTACTAATTTTGTACAGTTAAAATTACATTTTCAATGATTGTGAAAGACTCAGAAAGGCAAAAACATCCTATTTTTACCCGACTGCGGAACGCACAGGGTTATGTGTTCATCAGTCTATATAATATATTTGTATGTTCCTTGCAGGACAGCTACAGCCTAAACGCGTGGACCGATTTTGATAATTTTTGCACCAGTTTGTGCCGAATATATCATTAGAGTGTCACTGTGGAAGCCAAATTTGAGAAAAAACAAAATGGCGCCCTCTAGAAGCCATAATGTAACAAATTAAAAAATAAAAGTCGATGGACTATGGCAAGTGGGGTATCGATGAAAAGGTCTTGCAAAATCATAGTTAGGTTTCCTTGATCATTTTCTCATTTTAACGATCATTTAGGATTTACGAGGTTTCAAAGGTTGTATTCCTTTGTGTCACATTTCAGAAAAAACGGCTGAATCGATTTTGATAGTAATTGCACTAATAGATTTTTTTTAGTCTTCCGAGTGTCACAACGGAGGCCGAATTTGAGAAAAACAAAATGGCGTCGACTGGAAGCCAATTAATAAGTGAAAGTCGATAGGCTATAAGCAAGTGGGGTATCGTTAGATAGGACTTTTAAAATCACACCTAGGTTCCTCAAACCATTTTTCCGTTTAAATGATAATTTAGGATATACGAGGTTTCAAAGGAAATGTTTAAAGCTCCTACTCATATCATCTATATCTATCGAACTAGGTGGATTATCTCAAAAACCTCTCAACCTATTTTAAAATTTATGTCACTTATAGAAAGCTACATTATTAACAAGTAAAATAAGCTATATTTTATTTCCAAACAAATTAGAGATCCTTACGAAAATTGCAATAATGTTAGTTAAGTCGGAAAAAATCATCTCATCTGAGAGCTTACGTGGCGTGCGCTGCCTAAATCGTTAAAGTTACACGACAACAATATTCATATTCATATGGTATCAATATCAATATTCATATGGTGGAAACGTTCCCCTCAAAAAGTTCTAAAAAAAAGTCCGCGGTAGCATATAACTATCTTTTAAGGTTGACTCACAATAACCATTTTTATGATTTTCAAATTTGGCCTAAACAGTGCTTTACTTGCGAAGGTGTTTTTGACAACATAGTATTAATCGATAATTCCTTAACAAAATAAATATCTTACTCATCTCAAGTATTTAATTTAGACAAAAATTGTCCTTTACACCATTCAATTTAAATGAATATCTTATGAGATATCGTAGAAATACAGTAACCTTCAACAGAAAATGACGCGGCCGGCAGCGGATAGGTGAGGGAGAAGGCGGGGCGTAATCTCACATATTACGGTAGTAAAATACTAAATAACTACGTACAATTTGTGTTTTTGTAAATACTTAAAAATACTTTTTTGCATTGTCGACGGGCATTTTCGTAAGTAGCCTACGGTCATTGCCGAGGTCTCCTGAAGTCGATGCGATAGGACTTTACCTTTGGTGCTACCACAGAATAGATAATAGATGCTACTTCGAGCAGATAAAACGTCGCCTGTTTACGGTAAATGCTTAACTAAAAAGTTTGAAATAAAAAAGTAATTTAAAAATAACAAAAACCCGACTGCTTGGATACCAAAAAGTATAAAACAAGACATGAATTGAAGTATTTCATTATTATCAATTTAAATCGTATAATATTAATAAAATTTATCAAGGCGCAGTCGCACGTTAAGGTTAGCTATTGGACGTGCGACTGCGCCTTGATAAATTTTATTAATATTATAAGTAGTAAGTACTAATTTTGTACAGTTAAAATTACATTTTCAATGATTGTGAAAGACTCAGAAAGGCAAAAACATCCTATTTTAATACCTCGTTAGAGGGTGAGATTTGAGGGCTCCCTTCATCAACATTACCATTTAAAGCGGCGCAGTATTATAAGCATCCTTCTCTCTCGCACATTCTAACATTTTCAATGATGCGAAAGACTCAGAAAGAAAAATATGTCTTAAATGAACACAGTTTAACTGTTCAGGACTTGTTCGGGCCACATTTGTCAAAAGTCTATCAAAATCATTAAAAATGTTAGGCGCGGGATATGCCTACACGAGAGGCGACAGATAAATGCGAAAGTTTGTCTGTCTGTCGGTCTGCTTCGCTTTCACAGCCCACCTTTTCAAACTATTTCGATGAAATTTGGTATAGAGATAGGTTGTAAGGTTGTCGAGAAGGACATAGGGTACTTTTATCCCGGAAAATAAATGATTTCATTGCTCCCGCTGGAATAAAAAAAAGCAAATTCCTAAATACCAAATAAATGCGTAGCAGACAGACAGACATACTTAAGCATTTATAATATTTGTATGGATATAGATTTTAAGCTAGTCAGGACATGCCTATCTACATTCTACTCCTATAAGGTACATCCATTCACATCACAAATTAGTCACATTTCGCATTATACCAAGGTTCTCCTCGCTTCCGCGTACGTTTCTCTGAATATGTGATACTATGATTAATTACTTTAACATAAACAACTATTAGAAAGGGTGATAGCCTAGTTGTTAAGACGCTCGTCCTCGTACACGGAGTCGCGGGTTCGATCCCTGGGCACGTACGTCTAGCTTTTCGGAGCTATGTACGTTATCATTTGCTTCAAACAGTGTAGGAAAACATCGTGAGGAAACCTGCATTCCCGAGAGTTCTTCTTAATGCTCTTGAAGGTGTGCGAAGTCTGCAAATCCGCACTTGGCCAGCGTGGTGGACTATGGCCGAACTTATCTCATTCCGAGAGGAAAGTCGTACTCAGTGATGATGATGATGAAACAACTGTAATTTATTATGTTTTGCTCCAAACTTTTTAATGCCAGTTTTAGGACGTCGCGTCGTAGCGGCAACCCTGGCGCGAACGGATAGTATGTGCTTATTAGTTATTTCCTATTGGTTGCTTGTAAATGATGATGCAGTCTAAGATGGTAGCGGGCTAACCTGTTAGGGTTAGGTATAACAGTTACATTATACCCATAAACCTTATCGCTTTATACCTACAAGGCATCGTACGACGTACCGTATCACTTGGCGGTACGTCTTTTCCGGTAGGGTGGTAACTGGTAACCAGCCATGGCCGAAGCCTCCCACCAAGCAAACTTCAACAAAAAGTTATCGCGTTGACACTGAAGATGCGATGATGTGACCTGAAGACATAGTAAAACTATCGGAATAAAATTCTAGGAAATGTAGGATATATAAAAATAATAGTAGTGTGTTATTGTAATACGATATACTTACGTATAGGTATAAAATCGTCACACGGTAACTAGAATGGATGCGTAATTATACAGCCTGGTGAAGTTGCTTAGTCTGTGTCATACATTATGATACTAGGAATTCTATTTCTATGTAAGTTCAGTATTGTGTACGTGACTGCACCGTAGATCTAGTGGCCAAAACGTTGAAGTGGAAATTATAAGTGGGAGGTCCCGGGTTCGATTTCCGGCTGGGCTATTTTTAATTTTCTGATCTGCTCTGGTCTGGCAGGTCGAGGCTTCGACCTCGGCTAGTGACCCTACCGCCAAGCCATTTAGCGTGCCGGTACAATGCCGTGTAGAAACCAAATTATGGATATGGTTTTAATATACCTATCAAACCCCGCTCTCATAAGTTAGCCCGCTACCATCTTAGGCTCGGCATCGTCAGTTCCGGGATAAAAAGCCTATGTCCTAATCCTGGATACAACCTATCTCTATACTAAATTTTGTCAAAATCGGTTGAATAACGGCGGTTGCAAGACGCCGGGAAAGCGTAGCAGACATACAGATAGAGAGACAGACATTTATAATATTAGTATGGATAATGTATGAATAGTAGACTTAGAAAAGGTACAAATATTTTGGCCCGACTCACTCGAGAATTGAGGGCCAGTCATCATCCGTAGTCGAACATTCTAACTGCTAGACCAACGATACTGTTTATTAGAGTTGGAATTCGATTTTAGTAGAGGTAAGAAAGTAAGTAACACGTAAATAAATTCCTTATACCTACGTATTATCTTTTTTCCATTACAAATATGAGTTTTAGAGGCTTTCGGCCCGCCCACACAGATCCGACTATAATCCAAGAGCGCATGGGAAAATTCGTGGGGTATAATAAAAGGTGAGAATTGTATAATTGTATATTATTTACATTTTGTTACATTTTCCTTTTTATGAAAAGAGAAACTGCTGAGTTTCTTGCCTGCTGATTTTCTTTCTTTCCGAACCGGTGCAGTGGTAGAGTTTTGACGTCTCGTTTTTGATACAAGTTATCCTACGTGAAATAAATAAATAAATCATTTATCATTTATACTGTATAGTTATTTTCTTTTTTAATTATAAATTAGCCCTAAAATGCGATATAACTGATAAATAAGGATATATAGTCTTATACTGTAATAATATGCCCCCAATTTAAAGAGTTTCAGGTAACTAGTAATCACCATACTATGTATTTAGAGTTGCATACCGACACAGGTATTTTATTATAGTCAAAATTCAATTGAATTTTTTTTTTGAAATCACCTTTTAAAGCACTTTAAATTAAAAACATTAGGTACAGCATTATTATTATTGACCATGCACTTAAAAAATTTTACTAAGTACATGCTACTTATTAACATCCTTAAATACCTATTGTAGCAGGCAGAAATATCATCTCAAAATTTCCTACAGGCTCTTCAACCAAAAGTTTTTTCAAGCCTGTTCTTTCTTTGACGCCATATTGAATTCCTATAAGATACAAACAAATACATACCTTGATACTCAAACATAGAGTACAAAATCAAATGGGGGCTAAAACTGGGGGGAATTAGAGCGTTTCGACCATACCACCTTGTGATAAAGTCGGTAGGACAACCTTTTAAGGGCATTGTCACAGACTATTATATGTTATATGATAACAGATGAATGGATTCCTCTTGAACATGCTAAATCGAAGCTTATCATTGCCCTTGCAGTCAAATAGGATGATACAACTCCTATAAAATTATTCCGTCTTAGCGCATTTCGTTTGTGCCTATGTTACTTTGTAAGCTTATTAGGACTAGGCAGTTTTCATATGTGGCTACTTTCCACCACCGACTGACAATCCGCGCCGCCAAGCGATCAAGCGGTCTAATAACTTGATGCCGTATACAAACTTTTAAACTTAAGTAGGTAATTAAAATGATATACCCCCTTTCAGGTGAGCCAAGCTTCCCCCTTCAAAACTGACGAAGATGGAATGCCATCTTAGTCAACTTCACAACTCCTTGTACAATCATGAGCACTCCAAAAAAAATTACAATCATAGCTCAGCAGGGCAACCGCGTATCTTTTGCATCAATCATTGATACATCGCAATCACCTCCGATTGGCTGAATTTATGGTATTCTTGCTGAGTCAATGGATTTCGTCCAATAGTGGAAGATTGTTAACCAATCAGAGGTGATTGCGATGTATCAATTGACGCAAAAGATACGCGGTCGCCCTGCAGGTTTCCAACCTATTTCATTTAGTGGAGCACGTTTCCTGTGTACCTTTTCCTTTATTCTATGACCATTGTATGGATAGAGCCTAATTCGGCCCTGGGAGATGATAGTAAGTACTTTTTTTAACCTGTCAAAAGTACAAACCTTTTTGGTTATTAATCAACCCTCTCTCCCATTGTCTCTGTTTATGTTTTTAAAATAGCTGTGTCATTGGGTGTGTGGGCAGTGTAGGGTTAATTTTTGTTGTAGGTATGTGGTATTTTTGTCATTTTAACCCGTCGTCTTGCTTGTCGCTTGGGGACAAATTAGTCAGTTCATGACAAGCGATGATCTTATCTTGCGATGGGGGTTTTAAGGCTGACTTTCCACTGATTTAGCGATTCAGGTACGATGCCTTGTAGAAACCGATAAGAGTCAATATACCAACTTTTTGACGACCTCCGTGGCGCAGTGTTGGGCGCTGTTGTCTTAACTTTCAGAGGTCCCGGGTTCTATCCCCGGCAGGGATAATTTGGGAATTTATAATTTCTGAATTTTTCCTGGTCTGGCAGGTGGGCCGGGGCTAGTTACCACTTACCACCTTACCAGCAAAGACGTGCTGCCAAGTGATTTAGCGTTCCGGTACGATGCCGCGTAGAAACCGATTAGGGGTATGGGTTATGCCATGCCCCTTACAAGTTAGCCCGCTACCATCTTAGACTGCATCATCACTTACCGTCAGGTGAGATCGCAATCAAGGGCTAACTTGTAGTGGATTTAAAAAAGAAAACCTAACCCCTAACAGGCTAGCCCGCTGCTATTTTAGACTGAATCATCACTTATCTGCCACCAGGTGAGATCGCAATCCAGAGCTAATTAATTTGTAGTGGATAAAAAAGAGTTAAGTTACTAAGCGTGAACGAGAAAAGTTTTTAAATTACGACCGCGGTTACCCCTAGGGCGCAATCCATCACCCAATTAACAAATTAAGCCATTTAATTACAAAGTTGTTCGCAAATAATCCTTCCAACATCACATAGAGCCTGACGAAGCCTGCCGGGGGGCAACGCTCGAAACCGCGCGGTTTTCGCCGAATTCATTATGACAAATAACCATATCCGTTCATTCGTTCATCCGGTTCATGCAAATACACGTTTTAGGTTGATTTTTTATGTGAAGGTAAGTACATAATATAAAAAAATTTGGCGTTCCGTTGTCTGGTAATAAGACTCACTCGAAGAATTCCATTATGTGTTACTGTTGTTTATATCCTTGCATTTCTGGGCGGAACTTATTAAATTTTTAGTTACTCTTAATAAAAGTTTTGGTGTGCTCTTATATACTATATGTATCCAACAGAATTCCATGATCCAATTTTTATAAAATGAAGTAGGTAATAAATCGGCTAGATTTTTGTCTGCCTGGGGAGGTTTCGGCCGTGGCTAGTTATCACCCTACCCACAAAAACGTACCACCAAGCGATTTACCCCTAACAGATTAGCCCGCTACTATCTTAGACTGCATACTCACTTACCATCAGGTGACATCACAGTCAAGGGCTAACTTGTAGTAGAATAGTCACCCCCTAGAATTAATTTAGGTACGCATTGTAGTAATACCTACCCGCAGGGTTCTAGGCGGTAGATTCCGGAACTTCTAAATATTTAGGTTATCTTAGAAGTTTCGGTATCTACTAAAACATTCCATTATACAATTTTCATTAAATGTAATACCTGAGGAATAACACGTCGGAAATCCTTGTCACTTCTTTCGCCAGATGGACTTTTCAGTATACCTACTATATATATTGTAAATTTCTCCAATATCTTGAGGTATTCCAATAAAACATCTTTGATCTCTTGTTACACCGAACCGACATAAACCGCTGGGGGATTAAAAATACTCCTTATTTCCTCAATATAAATCTTCTAGTGACACCTTTAGGTTAATTTCGTTCCCTCATAAATCTATACTCACGTCGGACACTACGTGCCCGTATTTTTTAAAGAACTTGTTAAGGCACCCTTACACGTGATTTAGTATACGGAATGGTCAGTGCGTGTGAAATGTGAATATAGTATGGGTAACTAACTCATCATCATCAATTCAACCCATTACCGCTCACTACTGACCACAAGTCTCTTTTCAGGATGAGAAGTTGGGTCATAGTCCCCCACACTGGTCTAGTGCAGATTGGCAAAGAACATTATGAAGGACCCTCGGGCATGCAGATTTCCTCACGATGTTTTCCATCATCGTTATTTTTTTTAATGCATAACCGCGAAAACCTTAGAGGTGCGTGCCCGGGGATCGAACCCCGAAAACCTGAACCTGGGCGTCTCAGCCACTAATGTATTACCGCGTTAAACAATACATAATATGATAAGTAAAATCAACCGATCTACTAAAACGGTCACCCCTTTCCTCAAATGAGGCGATATCTCCGATGTTACATAATAAATTACCATCCACCTATTGTACGCGGTCACCCCGGCGTGAAATTAGTCTTTCCCGTCGCTATCTTGAATTACCGGGACAAAATTAACCGGATACGCCGTGTCAGTCATTAAAACGCATTACCTGTGTGTGCCGAGCTTTATAAAGTTGAGTTTCCAACTTACAAGCCTACTCAACTGTCAAATATTATGGACCTGATAAGAAGTCATGAGGAAACCTGCATGCCTGAGCGCTTTCCATATTATTCTCAAGGTGTGTTAAGTCTGCCAATCACTTGGCCAGCGTGTTGGACTACGGTCTAAATCCGCCCATTCTGAGAGGAGTCCCTTGCTCAACTACAGTGGACCGGTGATGGGTTGATAGGATGAAGAATAACCTGAAGAAGATGGGTCAAACGGTCTCACCATTACCAACGCGCAACCGGCTTGAATCGGTCAGAAAAAGCTTTATTGACCGACATCCAAAAAAGGAGGAGGTTCTCAATTCGGCGCGTATGTTTTTTTTTATGTATGTCGGTGCATAACTCCGTGGTTTCTAAACCGATTTGAACAAAAAATTTTTCAGTGGTTAGAGGAAGCTCGCGAGGTGGCCCCATAAACAATCTGACTCCAAATATGATTTTTTATGATGAATTAATATTGTAGGTGTCAAGCAACGACTTCATACTTAAACCCAAGTCCCAACTCCTCAACTCTGAAGCTGCATGGTACTGCACTCCTAAGCCGTAGGGATTTAGAGTAACTAAAATAAAAATTCTTTCCAAAAAAACTGACTTTCAAAGCCACTGTAAAGTAAAAAATAATTTTGATTTCTACACACTATGTTGAATTCGGGCGAGTATAAACAAAGATAGGCATAGTGGACGCGTCAGGCTCGCCCGACTTCAACATAGTGTGTAGAAATCAAAATTATTTTTTACTTTACAGTGGTTTTGGAAGTCGGTTTTTTGGAAAGAATTTTTTTTATGGTAGGTAAGGAGTGAAATAGACGTCTCCCCGCACCCGACGCATCGGCTATACCGACTCAGAAACGGCGTTATGCCGTGCTTTTAGTCTTAAATCTTATTGCCGTATACATATAACCCACATGAAGATTTTCTGACCGCGTCTCGATTGGATAGGTTTGGTAAGACCCTTAGTTTGGTTGGGCGGACCGGACCGGAAAATACTGTGGAAGAAAGAACTGTGGAAGATTTTGTACAACACAGTCTCTTAACTAAACAAAAACGACAGCTCCCAATCTAGTTCTGCCCTTTTCTGCAGGAAGTATTATGAAAAGGTTAGAAATAATTTAATGCTTCTATTGCTACAATTTTTAGCGTTAGGTAAGGTATAATGTACTAGCTTACCTTATTACCTCAATGCATTTTAGTTTGGTTTAGAAATCGTGTCACACAGAATTGGCCAAAAATTATCCTTAGTTAAAGGTGTAGTTAATCTATTAGTCTTAGATACTCTATATCCGTATTGATAGAGTTGGAGATACCCGTATGGATAGCGTAACTAGTATATAGTATATACTATTATAATATGAGACTAATACGCAGTACATTGTTCTGGATTGCATTGATACAAACCATCTCAGAAATGTGAGGCATGTGTTTAGACGTTCAATATGACTTACAGACACATTCGGCCTATTTAACACTTCCGTTTACATGATCATAATAATGTAATATTTGTTACGTAGGAGTGTGTAGCATCCTTAACTGCTTACTTAATATTGTAAACTGACCCAATAATATGATGAAATTGTTACTTTTATCCAATATTGTAAACTAGCTGATGCCCGCGAATTCGTCCGCGTGGATAAAGTGATTTGTAATCCCGCGAAATTCCATAATTTCCCGGGATTAAAAGTAGTCCTATGTCATTCCCCTTGATACAACCTATCTCTGTAACAAAATTCATCAAAATCGGTTGAAAGGCAGACAGACGGACACACTTTCGTTTTTATTATATTAGTATAGATTAGCTTGATGTACGTGACTACTTCGCGTGGATTTAGGTTTAAAATCCCATGGGAAATTTATTTTATTTTATAAAATAAATAACTATTATTAAATATTATTTACTAAGATGAAACATGTTTGGTTTACCTCTATTTGGCTTGTTCTTCTACGGAGGCTTAAATTTTTTCCGGGACTAAAATGTTTTAATGTCACTATTCTGGTCTTTAATTCATCATCATCACGGATCTCTTCTCAGAATTTGATGGGTTTGGCCATAGTCCACCACGCTGGCTAAGTACGGATTTGCAGACTTCACACACCTTTGAGAACATTAACTTTAACTATATCCTTGCAAAAATCGCTTCGATTCGTTGCTCTGTTCTGTTGTGGCGTGATTGAAGGCCCAACAAACACGCTTTTGCATATTTTATAATACGGATGGTAATGATTAGTGACTAGTGAGATAGTAATTTCATAGGGTTAGGTGGGGCTCTTGGGGATAAAAATTAAGGGTTGGTTGAACTCGGGGCTTTAATTTAATTCGTGGTTGTCTGGGAGATTTTATTACAAGCGCCATTACTTAATTTAATTTTGTGTTTTAGGCAAAATACTTGTTGAAATTAACCGCCCATTTCATACCAGGGACTTATAGATAACTACTAAAGGCATTCATTATACAAGGACAGACTTACATATACATCATCGGAAAACATATGGCATGAAAAAGAAATGCGACAGACGTTGCCAGTGTAACTTGACCCCTGGACAGAAGGCCATCCTTTATCCTTTGTTTCGACGTAAGTAACTTTGCTGGGCCTAATTGGACTGGTTGCATGAACCAGTATAAAACGAGCTTTAAAGTTATTGGTATACTAGTGCTATGCCCCCAACGTCGTCCGTCTATTTATTTGTGATCAATAAATTTTATTCACATATGAATTTCTAGATTACCACTGCACCCCACCAAAACCTAGGTAGGTAGATACTAGGTACCTATATAAAATTGATTTTGAATGGGTCTTTGTACGCTGGTGGTACAGTCACCCCAAGCAAAGGTCCCGTGGTCACTGACCATGAACGAGAATAGCTCGTAGCTACCTGCGCGGGCGCAGCCTGGCGCTGACGTCACAGATAGGATGCCACGTTTACACCATTTGAATACTGAGTATGCGTTACTATGTCGCTTGGATCTATCTAGTATTCTAGTGGGTACCAAACTGAGATTCAGTGGAAGAATAGTTATCGGGCTGGTAGGTAGTGTTATGCGTGTTGCAAATTTTAACAATATGGGCGTTCATCTGTTTAGTCTTACTTAATACAAATCCATTTAAAGAAAAAACAAAGAAGAAAAACTACCACACACTTAAGTAGGTCTGTACTTATACGTAAAAAAAAATTGCGCCGAATTGACAACCTTCTACTTTTTGGGAGTCAGTTATAAGGTAGATCATGCTTGAATCTCCACGACCTGGGCGGTTACTATCAACATTTAGAAAACCATTATGATACAGGAACATCTTGTTTCAATCTCTTTGTAATATTACTGCCAAAGCTACCATGACAGCACAAAATTATCATAGTTTTACTCTTTTATACATGATGGCAAGAACGAATGATACTCTAGTATTGTCTATTCATTGCTTTCAGAGTAAGCGAGATAAAGCTATATTTTTTCTATAGCGCTATCTCAATTGCATCGCGTTTCATTTCATGCAATAACTCAGTGTTGATACAGTTTTAATTCAATAATATTATAAATGTACATAGTGATTATACCTTTATAAAGTGCAATAATGAACAAAATGTTTTTTTAATGTTATCTTATAATTTTAAACTAAATAATAATTGTTTAAATGCTCTTTTGCCGAATAGAAATATTAGGTTAGAAATTAACTCAAAAATCTTTCCTTACCGTTGTGAAATGAAACGGTTGTTATAAATGTCAAGCAAGGCGCGAATTTGTAAATTTAGTTATGTCAAATAAACAACTTCGTGTGAAACTTTTTAAATAAAAAACTGATAAATAATAAATAAATTAAGTACTTGCTCTTTAATATGTCGGGCCTCGAGTAAGTATAATAATTGTGTGTTAATTGCTTTCTTGGATAAAACAAAAAAATACTAGTGAAATTGTGGCGCTACGCGATAGGTTCGGATAGGTTTTGTGATGCAGCAGCAGTGCAGTTAATGGTTCCTGCACTTCAAGTGGTTTGTGTACTTTTTTGCAGCGTCAGAAGTCGAAGAGTTTCGGGGCGGCAGCTAGACCTTTTATGGGAATATTTAAATTCCCATAAAGATATAGCCGTAGCCTACAATCGATCTTTGCAAGCTAAAGAATATTCCAAACAAAAATGGAAAGAGATTGCAGAGATCCTCAATTCCCAGGGTGATGGAGCTCACAAAGACTGGAAAGGCTGGTCGAAAGTAATTATGTATTAGTTTTCTTCATTTTCTTTGTGCATGTAAGTATATGTATTTTTTAGCAAAATGAGTTTTGAAGCAGTGATTATAGTGATTTAGACACCGCCTTCTATTTGGGTTGTAGTGTAATGCTCACCACCTATTCATTATTTTATTTTAGTACTGGGTGGACTACAAAGCAAAGTTAAAAAAAAGAATAGCTGCTGTACGGGCTTCACAAGCAAGAACTGGTGGTGGCCCTGCTTCAGAGCAACCATTAACAGACATTGAAGCAAAATTCCTTCAAATACTTGGGTATGATTATGGACAAGGATTGCATGGTGTTCGGGTGGAACCTTTTGCAGAAGTAAGTTTTCAAATTACACATTAAACTACATTTCAAACTAGCGGATGCCCGCGACTTCGTCTGCATGGTTTGAGGTTTTTGGTTCTCGTGGGAACTCTTTAATTTTCTGGGATAAAAAGTAGCCTATGTGCTATTCCAGACTATCTCTGTGCCAAATTTCAGCCAGATCTGTTCAGCCATTGGGGAGTGATTCAGAAACCAACCTCCATAATCCATATGTATGTATCAAAACTTTCGCATTTATAATATTTATTATGTATTATTATATTATTTCAAATACTTGTTCATATTTGACAGGAAAATATCACCATAAAAACCCATAGTCGGCTCACTACTCTTAGAATGAGAATGTTTTCGCCTTAGCCCGCAACCCTGGCTGGTGCAGATTGGCTTTGAACACCTTTGAGAACATTTAAAAAAACTTTCTGGCATAATGTAATATTTTATATATTGTTCACAGCCCCCACAAGATGTCAACGACAGTCCGTCCTTGTTAAGCATCATAGTGAACCCTAGTCAGGAAATCTCTGTTCTAGAGATTCCCAGGGAAGAGACTTCTGTGTCAGAAGTAACAGTGCTAGCGTGTTCGCCACCACCAATCCGCCACCAATCCACTTCTCCACAGCTCCGGCACCAATCCGCTTCTCCACAGCTCCGCCATCAATCCACTTCCCCACCCTTGCAACCCACCCCAGCAACCAATTTAGGACCCTCGCCACGACGTGGTCTCAGGCGCAACAGGCGAGAGCAGCCGCTGTCACAACAGGCTGCAAGACGTGCACTAGTAAATTCATCGCAGCAAAAAGCAGATGCTGCGACAAGGAGTGCAATCGCTTTTGAAAGCATAGCGCAGAGTGTGGCAGAGACAGCAAACACATTAAAAAACATAGAAAGGTATGTATTTTGGTGTTATAATTATTTTATATAGAAAATAATACATGTTAACACAATAAACAATAATATAATATTCAAAAACGAAACAAATTATTAAATGATAATATTATTTATATAAAAACAAGTTTATTAATTAAAAAAAATCCATACTATGTCCATACTTAATATTATAAATACGAAAGTGTGTCTGTCTGTCTGTCTGTATGTCTGTCTGTCTGTCTGTCTGCTACACTTTCACGGCCCAACTACTCAACCGATTTTGATGAAATTTGGTACAGAGATAGGTTGTATCCCAGGGAAGGACATAGGCTACTTTTTATACTGGAAAATTCATGAGTTCCCGCGAGAATCGAAAAAACTTGGTCCACGCAGACGAAGTCGCGGGAATCATCTAGCCTAGTCCTTACTTACTAATATTATAAATGGGAAAGTGAGTTTGTTTGTATGTTTGTTCCGCTTTCACGCCGTAACTACTGAACCGATTTGGCTGAAATTTGGAACATAGATAGCTTATAACCTGGATTAAAACATAGGCTACTTTTTATCCCGGAAAATTAAGGAGTTCCCGCGGGAACCAAAAAACCTAAATCCACGCGGACGTAGTCGCGGGCATCAGCTAGTAATATTATAAAAGCAAAAGTGTCTGTCTGTCTGCTACGCTTTTACGGCTCACCTATTCAACCGATTTAGATGAAATGTGGTACAGGGATAGGTTGTATCCCAGGGAAGGACATAGGCTACTTTTTATACTGGAAAATTCAAGAGTTCCCACGGGAATCAAAAAATTATCTCTTCACCGATTTTGATGAAATTTGGTATAGGGATAGTTTGTATCCAGGGTAAGGACATGAGCTACTTTTTATCCCGGAAAATTCAAGAGTTCCCGCGGGAATCAAATAATCTTAATCCACGCGGACGAAATCGTGAGCATCATCTAGTAAGTTATTAAATTAAATTGAATTGAGTAACTATGTATTTTTTTTCCACAGAACTATGAATGCCGCCGTCTTGCCCAGAGTTCTTGAACAAGGGCATTCCGCGTAGCCCACCCCTGTTGCAAGGCGACATTATTGCTTCGTGAGCGCTCCACAGCTGCTCCACTGTGGTTGACAAGTTGGGCTTCTTGGTTAGCTTCCTCGTCTGTTAATTGCTCCACCGGAGTCTTGGCTCTGTTGCAAATGTTATGCAGTATTACACAAGCATTTACAATAGAGCCTGCAACCTCTGGTGAGTAATATAACACTCTTTGAGAGAGCAAGCACCGAAATCGAGCTTTCAAAAGCCCAATAGTGCGCTCAATAGTATTTCGTGTGCGAACATGCAAATTTGTATAATGTGCCTCAGGCGAGTCTGGTGCTGCATCCACTATTGGAGTCATCATTGTTTTCCTCAATGGATATCCTGAGTCACCTGAAATTTTAAAACATTGTTATTAGTTTAAATCCGTTTCTTATAATCAATCAATATAATAAACTAAGAAGAATACCCGGCTACTACATACCCAGAAACCAGATGTTTTCATTTTCACTCAGATTTTCCAAATGAGTTTTTAATGGATGACTATTCCAAATGTAGGAGTCATGGGTAGCACCACCATGACTTGCATCGACGCTCAAAATCTCCATGTTCGCATCACATACCTTAAAAAAATGAGACTAATTAGTTATTATTAAATGTGAATTTATAAGTTTACTATACTATAAGTATAAATTGTTGATTAATTTTTAAAAATTGTGACTGATTTAGTTGTTTAATGTTAACAGTAATTATGTATATAACAGCCTATTACTATTGCAAATGTAGGAGTCATGGAGTCACCACCATGACTTGCATCAACGCTCAAAAACTCCATGTTTGCATCACCTACTTTAAAAAAATGACTAATTAGTTATTGTTAAATGTGAATTTATAAGTTTACTATACTATAAGTATAAATTGTTGATTAATTTTTAAAAATTGTGACTGATTTAGTTGTTTAATGTTAACAGTAATTATGTATATAACAGCCTATTACTATTCCAAATGTAGGAGTCATGGAGTCACCTCCATGACTTGCATCAACGCTCAAAAACTCCATGTTTGCATCACCTACTTTAAAAAAAAAACCGGCCAAGTGCGAGTCGGACTCGCGCACCGAGGGTTCCGTACAAACAACAAACCTGTAGTAAGTTTTAAATTATTAAAAATATTTTTATTTTAAATATTTGAGTTGATTGTATGAAAGGTAAATTGCAGTTTACGATTTATGACGTATTAAAAAAAATATTTTAAAATAAAAATTGTAAAAGGTAGTTATAGCTAGGTGTGACTGGTTTAGTTGTTTAATGTTAACAGTAATTATGTATATAACAGCCTATTACTATTCCAAATGTAGGAGTCATGGAGTCACCACCATGACTTGCATCAACGCTCAACAACTCCATGTTTGCATCACCTACTTTAAAAAAATGACTAATTAGTTATTGTTAAATGTGAATTTATAAGTTTACTATACTATAAGTATAAATTGTTGATTAATTTTTAAAATTGTGACTGATTTAGTTGGTTTTATTTTTATTTGTTATTTTTATTTATTCAGGTTAACAAACAGTAGCACGCAGTGCATTAAACCAATAGTATATAGTTATATAACATTATACCCATAGTAAATATTTGTTGAACATATCGACGTAGGTTTAATGGTCGATGGCTAAACATGCTACCAACTGCGTTAACCACAGATATTGTTAAATGTGAATTTATAAGTTTACTATACTATAAGTATAAATTGTTGATTAATTTTTAAAAATTGTGACTGATTTAGTTGGTTTTATTTTTATTTGTTATTTTTATTTATTCAGGTTAACAAACAGTAGCACGCAGTGCATTAAACCAATAGTATATAGTTATATAACATTATACCCATAGTAAATATTTGTTGAACATATCGACGTAGGTTTAATGGTCGATGGCTAAACATGCTACCAACTGCGTTAACCACAGATTACTTAATTATTAAATACAAATGTTACACATATCAAATTATTAATAATTATTCTTAACTTACCATAATAATGTACAATATTTATAATTTTAAACCTGTATATTATTATAGTTATGATATATTAAAATTTTGAAGATAACAATAATTGTTCTATTTCTTTTTCTCATATTTCTTTCAAGATTTTATTTAATCGTATGGCCGAGCTGGCCGTAAGAAAGGTGACTACGCGTAAATTCGTAATGCATCCTACATAGGAATTTCTTCTGGACCTTTTCCATTTCCATGGAGTTTTTGTGAATTTATAGTTAACTGTTATGTGTGTGTATATGTATATATATGTATAATATATATATATATATATGTATATTATACATAATAAATATCTCTATTTTTAATAGGCATACATTTGTGTAATTTTAATTCTTACTAATAACTGTTCCTACCCCTACTATCTTATACTGCATCGTCACTTATCATCAGGTGAAATCGTAGTTTAGGGCTAACTTTATGACTTACCAGTTGAACATTCAACGAATGGTAATGTTTGCGACAGTAATATCGCTCTTCCTGTTCAGTGGGTCGCACTATGGCCACGTGAGTGCCATCTATGCAGCCAAGAACACCAGGCATCTTAAATTTATTATAGAATCTAAAACAAATAGAAAATGCACAACTAAGTAGACAAAAATGGAGGGGTAATAGTTATGTAATAAGTAACAATACTCTTACTCTGCTTTTATTTTGTTCCGTTCACCGTCCGTGTTGGGGAAATGAATATATTTCCGCCTTAGCGGCAGCGTGTTGAGGCAAGCTGTTACCTGGGCAACCACAGCAGACACAGTTTGCTGGGCTATAAAATGACCCTCTTGGTTGCCAATGGGACGTTGGTCTGAGCCGGTGGCGTAAAAAGATAAAGCAGTCAATACCTGTAAATATGCACACTTTTCAAATAAATATCCTCATATCATCCAATAAACATAATACTTACTAGCTGATGCCCGCGACTTCATACGCGTGGATTGAGGTTTTTTGGTTCCCGCAGGAACTCTTTAATTTCCCGGGATAAAAAGCCTATGTGCTATTCCAGACTATAATCTATCTCTGTGCCAAATTTCATCCACATCCGTTCAGCCGTTGTGGCGTGATTGAGTAACAAACATCCATCCATCCAAACTTTCGTATTTACCAATCAAATAAATATTATTTAAATTCCAAAAGCATCAGCTAGTAATATTGTACCTACTTAAGTGAGTATAGATTTAGACGATTGATGTATACCTACCTTACTTTCTACAGACAAATCTGTAGACCTTTTAGGTGGGTTAAATAACGGTCTGATTTCATCACAGAGATTTTGCGTTTGAACTTTTGTTAGTCGGTAACGTCTAACAAACTCTGTGTCATCTAGATTAAATGGATTGGACTGCTCACGCAACAGTCTTCGCCGAAGCTTCATAGATGAATTTAAATTTATATTTTCAGTTTCTAGAAACTCGAAAATTTCGTAATCACTTGCCATCTGGAAATAATCGCATCATAATTCACATCACGTTCAATTAATTAGTATTCTCTTTTTTACTAAAATCTTTCTGAACAAGTGGAACATAATTAGGGCACTGTTTACTATTTTTTTACGAATTTTTAAAACCTTTCGTTAAACGTGAATTTTCATTGTGCATGTATCGTTTTCATTGTGCATCGTCGTCTCAACCTAAAGACGTCCACTGCTGGACTGCTGTCCACTGCTGTGTGTCGCTGGTTTCCAGCGGCTCCCAGCCTAGGCTGTCCACCTAGTGTGGGGTTGTCCAACGCTGCGCTTTCCAGTTTACCGCTACAGCCCATTTACGTCCCACAGCTGGGGACAGGCCTCCACTCTCATAGGAGAAAGGGAATTAGAGCTTAGACCCACCATGCTGCTCCAATGCGGGTTGGCGGGCTTTAACGACTATTAACATGTTAGTGATAATAACCGGGACCGACGGCTTAACGTGCTCTCCGAGCCACGGGAGTGAAACACCGCCAACTTCCTAACTCCGGGCTATGAGAATTTCTAGTCAGAAAACCAAATACTTAATTATGGCCCGACCCGGGACCTATCGTCGGCCGCAGTCGAGTTTCTTTTTTACCTTTCATAGCTATCAGCAGCTAACCCCATAATAATAATAACCTAACTTTTAATAAAAATACCTTTTGGAAATTAAATAGGTACTTACCTACCTAATTCTTTTTTATTAGATATATCTCAATTCTCAACTTACCGTAATCCAGAATATTCACTTAGGTATATTATAAACCCTCACAATTTCCTTATTATTTGTTTATAAAGTCAATTCGTTGTTGATCCGTCGCAAGAAAGTAACTTTTTTATGATTGCTAAATTTGACGTAAATCCTACTTAAAACAATAATGCTAGCTCTCAAAAAACACTTCATGGTACGAATAGAGTGAATGATTTGCGTAATGACGTCACAAAATTGTTTAGGAAAACAATGTTGTAACAAGCTTACTTTAGGGGCGTCATGGTAGGATTTGTCGAAACAATATCAAAATAATAGTGCTTTATGCAGTGATAGTAACCCCCCTGAGCCTTTTTACAAGCTTTTATTTAGCCGGTGTGTTGTGTGTGTTGAAATATTTGTGGTTTTGTTTGGTCAAATCTTGTATAATTAATCTTAAAACTGTTATCCCCAACCGATTGAGCTGAAATTTTGCATAATATACATTATACACGTTTAATTTGGATGATAATACATGGTTAGCGAAGTGACGTCATTCTTAATCCAATATGGCGGACTCCCAAAGATAGACTAGTCATTTTCTATGCACCCCCAGGGATATGGGTATCAATTAAAAGGGTACGCTGAAGAGAGTACGAAATATAAAATGACGTCACACAAATTCAATATAACAATAATTATTATTATCTAAGGTTCGGAAACACAGAAAACGATGCTGATCTTGCTAACAAACAACGCATTGGTTTGGAATTTTGAAATAAGGTGGGTGGGCCATAATTAAATTATTATACCTACAACACTTAGTTTTAAATCGGCCAGACCTCCCAGAATGACGAAACTTTATAGCCTTATTGCATACACAATACCTGCAAAATACCTACTGGTCTACCATGCAGGTAGCCTTGAGCCCAGTGACCTCTCTGCCTCAGAAACGCAGACGGCTAACAAAAAACCGAAACGAATTTCCAAGAAAATCGTCCCTAAAATCCACATCACGTGGCCCGCGATCCAAAATTCCTAAGGAAATCGAAATGCCTTAAATCATAGCTGCATCGTTATAAAAAGTTTTGATATTCTAATTTGGACTATAAACTAGTTTTGGATAAAGTTGTTTTTTGTTGGAATTGGGTTATGCGCCAAGTGTGGTAGTTGAAGAGTCTTCGGCGTACGCTTCCATTTCAATTAAAAACTTTATGCAGTTTGTGATAAGGTTTGATTTGGTTTGAATCGTGTTGGGATCCAAGAATGGTAGTTGTAGAACTGGTTCGAAGGCGAGACCTGTTTCGTCCCGTTTCGCTTTTGTCTTATTTTGTTTCGCGGAGGCACTGACCACCACAACAAAGGTTCTATGGACGTGTTTGTTTTTTTACACGGTGCAATGCCTTCGAGGCGTTCTGCCTTAAACTTAAGTATATCGTTGCTTTTCTTGTTTTATACTTAGGTTAGTTGCAGAGATAGGATAGATTGAGGAATTTAACATTTTCTGGCCTTTACATTTTTCAGATCGCAATTTTATGCATTTTATCCCGGAAAACTAAAGAGTTCCCGCGGAAAACAAAAAACCCTAATCCACGCGGACGAAGTCGCGGGCATCATCTAGCAGTTAAATAAATCCGGTAACGACTTAGAGATGTGCTGTCACATGAAAGGTTAACAGACAGACATACAGCAAGTTGGTAGGACTAGGTAGGTATGTTATACGTTGGGGTCAGACTGTATGTTATAATCATTGCCCGGAGTTGCGCTTGACATTGAGGTCGGTCGAACCCAAATCACTTCTGAGTTCGGACTTTATTTGTGTATGTCTATTTACACAACGTCTGTTTGCTTTGATTTCATTGAAATACGGAGGTACCTATTCTATACGGAGTACGGACTGTTTTATATTAACCGACTTCAAAATGGAGGTCCCGGTATGTAATGTATATAATGTCACCGTAAGATTGCAAAAACCGTTAGATTGTAATCCAACTAGCGATATTGTAAACTGTCGACAGATTGTGAACCGTTCAATGTTCCGAGTGTCAATTTTTGAAATATTCATTCTATTTAGGTTTTCTTTTCTCTTTCTTGTAGGTTAGGTTATAGGTAGGGTAGGGTAGGTAGGGTTCGACATAAACAATCAGGTAGTTAGGTTTTATCGGGTTAATATACCTAACAGATTACAATCTACCGAAAAATAATGCGTTAAATTGTAATCTGTCGACAGTTTACAATATCGCTAGTTAGATTACAATCCAACGGCCTTTGCAATCTTACGGTGACATATATTTCGCAATTTTCTTGGAAACGAATGGTCCGATGATGATGAATGATTTTTCACTTCCGAAAACGTATTGCGATTTGCGATCGTGACAATCATTTTACCGTTAGAATCAGCGTAGGTACTGACGCCTCAGTGCTGAAACCTTTGGTCTAGAAATGAGATATTTCGTATCAAGGTTTTCCCTTTAACGTATCCCCGACTAAGAATGCAGTTTCAGAATTCCACTTAAATGTTCTGTGAAGCCAGGGCCAGGGCGATTCAATGAAAAAACCGGCCTAGTGCGAGTCGGACTCGCGCACCGAGGGTCCCGTACAAACCTGTAGTAAGTTTAAAATTGTTAAAAATATGTTTATTAAATGATGTAACTAAAATTTATGCTTTTCGCAATTTTTCCTTTCTCTTCGTACCAAATTTTAAGATTCTGAGTTCACGGGAAGTACCCTGTAGGTTTTGATTCCCTTGCGAGTGTCGTTTATGTCGAAAATTTGCAGCATAAACTGCTTTATCTTTTGATTGCGTTGGCTTAGAAGTTTGATTTTTTCACAGCTCCAAGGGACAATAGACCTGAGTATTTTATATGAATTTCAGCTTGATACCTCCATGCGTTCCTGAGAAAAAGGGTCTTGACACACAGACGGACGGACAACAAAGTGATCCTATAAGGGTTCCGTTTTTTCCTTTTGAAGGACGAAACCCTAAAAAACAACGAAATTTATAAAGAATGAACTAGAATTTTAATTCGCTGGCAGATTATGCCACAGTAGACAAATCTATGTGGTACAGTGTGCATCTTGCACTTGCAATTTGCTTGCGATATTCACCGCCCAGTAAGCCTGTAATTCGCACCGGCACAACACCACACCACACAAATCTTCCAAATTACTCTCAACGTACGTTTCTTCAATCTAGTGCATTGTCGAGTCAATGATGATGTTGACTCGACAATGCACTCGATTGTAAAAAATTGAAAAATATCAAATAATTCCAGTACCAGACCAAGTAATACGAGCCAGGGTGAAGGAATCCATTAGTTTTTAACAGTAGGCACACTGTACGCTGCAAGCAACAGACAAACATGTTATTTTATTACTATGTACGCTTTTAGAATGTTACCCGTGATCTACAAAGGGAACGCACGCAAGTTCAAGATTACCCACGTTAGGGTTAGTTCGCACTGTGCGTTTTTACGCTGGCTTTTCGAGACTTCTGTGGCGTGAAAAAAAACGTCAGTTTTGATGGAAGGAGAATTTTCAAATTGCGCACGTCATAGATTTCTATTAGGTAGTTATGTTCAGTAGTCCAATAGATAAACTAATTCACTCATTCATTCCACCATAAAATTATGACAGGGTTTTAGACAGTATTATATGTGTGGTTTTGTTGTTGAACACATCACAATGTTTAAACATAACTGTAATGACAGCTTTAAAATGTTATCCCTTTTATAATTATCGGTGTGAAAGGGGACATCACTAGATTTAGTTCTGACAATTTAGTTTCGAGATTGTGTACGACAGAATTTGCCACAATGTGGAACCAACACGTAAAGACTTAGGCACGGCGCAAACGGGCCACCGACCAGGGCCACCGGCGACTACTAAAACGCGTGGGTGCCACTGACCACACATATTATGCGGCGAATCTATACAAAAAGTATGAAAAATAATCTTAACTACTTGTCACTAGCCACCGGTGGCTGTGTCGGTGGTCCGTTTGCGCCGAGCCTTATCCCATGCAAGTACAATACATATTTTATTTTGAAGAACGGATGTGTATGAACGGGGCCTAATACCAAAAAAGTCTTCGAAAACATCTCGAACGGGGCGTTTATTTATCTATTAATGGATCCGACCAAGTGTTCCACCCAACATGTTGTGTTTACGTGTATTTCTGTGCAGACCGTGTGTGCCACCACGTGGGGTTATTTACAACCCAACATCTATTTACAGCATACGATTATGACCTTTATGCAACTCAACTCAAAATCAATATTCCCGTGAATGGTTTTTGTTAGGTCTGGATAGGTGGGGTTGGGTTGTATGAGTAATATGGCTGTGATTTTTTGCGTCGCGAGATCTCTTCTTTTTTTTTGTTACTGTTTAGTTTTGCCGTATTTTTGGACGAAGACTTTGTTGTATGATATTTTATATTTATAGTTTTATGTGTCCGTCCGTCTGTAACGGCATGTTTGTAAAAGGAATAACTGTTTAATTTTTTCTTCTGTTTTGCAGGTAAGCTACGAATCAGTATGTGGTTGAAAAAGTTAAAGTAAGCTTAGGTATCTAGTGCTTTTGTTAACATGCCAAATAAATGCAACCGATCTAAAGTTTGAGAAAACTATTAGCCCTAAACTAAGTACTTACCCTAAACCCACGGGGATCGTGAGATAACCAACTATTGTAATAATCTAATAGTTTTAAACTGTCCAAACTCCGAGTTAACCCGCTGCTACAAAGTAGATGCATCGGATTACATCGGGATCCCAACAAACTAATAACCAGTAAAATTGGATAAAACCTTGTAAAATGTAGCCTTAACTATGTCACAGTTTAGAGAGCATACAGTTTGGAAACAGTCATCGTCTGGACTGTTTTCGTCCATGATCGCTTTAAAAAAACAATGTTCAAGCATTTCAAAAAACTCCTTAGAATGATCCCTCTTCTAGTTTTACCACTGCATGGAGGAAAAAGCGCTATAACAACGCTGAAACTGCGTCAGTATCGGTCCAAACGGGCTAAAAAATGCATCGGAGCGAAATCGAAACGTGCGTGAAATATTTATGTGATGTTCTATCTATTGCTAATTATTATTATAGGGCAATTTTCTATAGACTAAGAATAAGGGTCCGAAATAAACAAATTTTATTTTATTTTATTTTTATTTTTATTTTTTATTTATAGTAGATTGTTAATACGTATCTTAGTAGTAGTAGTCTTTCATTGAGTAGTTCCACGAATTACCCTGCATGAAATTTCCATTTAACATGATTTTGCTGTAATGCTGCATGTTGACTAGACTTCAGTGATTCTTCGTCTAAACGTAAACGCTTAGCTTCGAACCTATAAATTACGTCAAATAAAACTCATTAGTATTATGGCTACTTCTAGACGCGTTGGTGGCGTAAATTTCCGAACTGTATGATAGTTAAGCTGTGACAAAATGAAGAGAAAATTATCCGAGACTTGGCTGGTTGCCGAAAATACGAACTTTTAACTTCTTGCCCCCCGATGATACTAATTTAGTTTAATAAACTACTTTCGAGAACTTCGCGCAAAGTTATGATATCGTGGTGGGTAGATAATGAAACTAGCAGAAAATGCTACTAATAGATGAACGAACTCACAAAATTACTTAATAACCTGCTCGTTTACTTGCCTAGTTGCTATACATATTTTTAAATATTGGATTTGCAGGCTTTAGTTTGCAGAAGTCCATGATAACTCAGAATTTGACTCTGTGGGTCGAATCAAAGTTTACCTAAAAATGATATTTTATATATAACTAGCTGATGCCCGCGACTTCGTCTGCGTGGTTTAAGGTTTTTTTATTCCCACGGGAACGCCTTAATTTTCCGGGATAAAAAGACTATGTCACTCTCCAGGTCCTTAACTATACCCATGCCAAAAATCACGTTAATCCGTAACTCCGTTGCGGCGCGATTGAAGGACAAACTAACACACTTTCGCATTTAAAATATTAGTATGACTGGTTACCTAACGATTGTTATTATCAGATGTTAGTTATAATAACCAGACAGATTGGCAGTCAGTAGCCCACAGATTAAATTTAGGCTACGATTCTAGGTATTCATCTAGAAAATATCTTTAGCCAAGCGAAAAATCTTGTTATCTAATAAAAATCTAACTTTATTTACCCAAAAGTAATTGCTCAGGCGAAGACGACGTCGTAAAATTAAAAATTGTAGCAAGACGACTCCGGAGTCAGTTCGTAATAAATTAACAGTTAACCGGGACGGCTCAAATATTTACCCAATCCCCGGGAACAGATGGTGTTAGTCAAAATTTTGATGAAAAAATTCTAACTCTCAGTGTTTATTTTAGCCCCCATCTTGTTACGAACACCCTTGTTTTTAGCTAGTGTACGCTGGCTGCTTTGTTTACGGCGGATATTTTTTTTGCCATACTAAACGACAAAGTCAAGATAAATAATCATTATAATAATATTATTATATTCATATTGATATATAATTATAGTAGTAGGTATGATAATTATTGCTAGGAATGAGTCCTCTGAAAAACAAAATTAATTCTTAAATAAATAATAAAATAGATTTTTATTTTTCCTTACACAGTTATTTTTATATCATGAGTTTATTACATAGACATTTTTTTGTTTGTTTACATTTTAATTTATGTTCCTGTACGTTTCAATGATTTCCTATTTACTCAAGATTAACAATAATGAACTCTTCATCACATAAATTCTTACTGATCATAAAAAGAGAGCTTCCTAAAGAGCTAAACCCCATGTCCTCTGTTAGTTTTCAGTTTCATCCATTACAGAAAAAATGCGTCGAATTTGATGACATCAGAATAAAATAACCAAAGACGTAATGTTTTATACAAATTATTGCTATACTAAAATCGCGTTTTAACCTTTGATAAAGAGTTGATTTGATTGAGTTGGCACTTGGCATCATCTCTGCTTATTTGGGTATTTTCGCCATTTTCAAAACTTTCTGTAAACGGTAACTTTTCTTTTCTTTCCGTTCGTAAAACGTTGCTCCATACTTTACAATTCGGTACACAACCTTGAAGAGTGTTACGTAAAAGTCGAACAGTACATAAAGTCAAATTGTACGAACGTTTGTACTTTGTTCCCTTTTTCCATTTATTATCGAGTCTGGAGTACTCTAGAGGTATATGTGGACGGATAAACTCATCCCGAACCCGAGGGTCGGTAATCTAGTAGACGTGTGTCTGAAAAATTGCGTATTGCATCCTATTGACCCTTCAAACGGCTTCGTTTTTTCCTTACTAACCAGGATAATGTATGTTTTATGTTAGGAACTAGGCAGAGACGACCGGGGTTTACTAGGTTGTATAGGGTGTAAGGTTTGAGGGTTGACTCTCGTAATAGTTACGTAGTAAATGAGTGAAATGACCTGCCCCCCGATTGTGTAAGGAATCGTTTGTCAAATGGGTAATTCGACCTGTTTAAGGAGTTCATAGATGCCTGCACGTCAAAAAGCATGTATGAACTCCTTAAACAGTTCGAGTAGGTAATATGTCTACTCCAGCATCGAAAGTTCCAATTTCGAATTTGACAACTATATCGAATTGAACCCTCTTTCGTATTTGCTTCTCATAACGATACAGTTCGTTGTATGGGACCTGTATCGTTATGAGTCGTAGCTGTATCGATATGGTTATCTTCATAAATAGGATACCTATAGCTTAGCCGCTAAGCTATAGGTATCCTATTTATGAAGATATAAAAGAATGCATAGAAATTGCCGCTAAGAAAATGTGCCCAGAAGCAGCAAAAAAGTTTGAGAAAATTCAACTGAATCGTATGACTATCCAAAGACGAATTATGTCTTTGTCAGGTAATATTGCGGAACAATTAAATGAAAAAACTAATATCATTGAATTTTTTTCATTAGCACTCGACGAATCCACTGATATTAGTTCCACAGCTCAACTTCTCATATTCATACGAGGTGTTTCTCAAGATTTTGAAGTCTTAGAAGAGTTATTAGGAATGTGTTCATTGAAAGGTCAAACCAGAGGAGTTGATATACTCAATGTACTTTTGGATGAGTGTTCAAAAACTAATTTGGACTTATCAAAATTATCGGGAGTTGCGACTGACGGTGCTCCTTCGATGATTGGTGTCAATTCTGGGCTAGTTACTTTGCTGAAAAAGCATCTGCAAGAAAAAAACATAAACGCTGAAGATCTCATGCAGTTTCACTGCATTATACACCAAGAAGCCCTCTGTTCTAAAAAAATTGAATTTCAAAATGTCATGAAAGTGGTAGTTTCGACTGTAAATTTCATAAAATCACGAGGACTCAATCACAGGCAATTCAAACAATTCCTTGATGACATCGAAAGCGAATATGGAGATTTACTGTATTATACAGAAGTAAGGTGGCTAAGTCGTGGATTGACACTGGAACGATTTCTAAATTTAATAGAAGAAATTGGAATATTTCTGGCGGACAAGCAAAGGGATGTCCCGGAACTTAAAAATCCTGATTGGTTGTGTGATTTGGCTTTTTTAGTTGACATTACAAATCATTTGAATGTCTTGAACACACGGCTTCAAGGCAAAAATCAACTGATATCCCAGCTCTACGCTCATGTATCATCCTTTCAATGCAAGCTGACACTTTTCAGATCGCAATTGAATTCTGGAAATTACAATCATTTTCCGAATTATAAGAAAATGGCTGAAAAATTCAACAAAACTGCGATTAATTTCAGTTATGTAGAAAAGCTAGATATTTTGATTCAATCTTTTCAAGACAGATTTTCGGAGTTTAAAAAATTGAAACCTCTGTTGGACATATTCAGCAATCCTTTCACGATTTCAGTTGAAAATGCGCCAGAGTCAATGCAGTTAGAAATTATCGACATTCAAAACGACCAAGATTTACGCAACAAATTCAACGAAGGAGACTTGCTGAACTTTTACCGCTGCATTGATAAAAATACGTACAAAGAGTTGCGTATAAACGCTCTGAAATGTGCCAGCTTATTTGGTTCTACCTATATATGTGAACAAACCTTTTCAATACTAAATAATAATAAAACAAAAAATCGAAACCGCCTTGCAAATGAAAGTTTGGAAGCAGTTTTACGTGTTGCTACAAGTAAATTTGAGCCAAATATAAAAAAGATTGTAAGCACTATGCAGTGCCACGCTTCAAATTAATAAATTCTTTTTCAATTTTAATACATATTTATCAATTCTTTATTGTCTTTAATTACCTATACTTCTGGCGGCCCGCCATCAGTTCATAATTTGCCCGAGTGGCCCCTAGTCTTAATAAGTCTGTGCATCCCTGGCTTAGCGGCTCTGGGTTCTGGCACTTGATTGATTTGACTTTTTTATTAATTTATAAAGTAAAAAATTATAAAGACGTCCTTGTCGTAGATAAAATCTTGTATGCAACTGTGCGTAATTAGTCATTTTAATTCTCGTACTATCCTATTTTGATACTCGGCAAGCCTCGTATCAAAAAACAGCACTCGAATTAAAATGACCCACATTACGATACAGTTGCATAAATAGCTATTAAGCACTCAAATGATCACGATTTGCTCAGACAATGGGTCCTCTAACCATTTCTGAAAATCGCGTTTGCATTCGCCGCCATTTCAAAGGATTTGTCTCAATTTTTATTTTACAAAAATTTTGCAAAAATGCAAAGCAAAAATTCAGAAATATTGTTTACGAAACTATTCTTGCGCGATAAAAACATGTATGTTGACTTGACGGCTCAAAGCTGAATTAAATTCGTGGTCTTGTTATTTGAAAAGAAGTAGAAAAATTCCTAACTAATTTTATAAAGCGAATGTGAGGTTGTTTACTTGTTACGCTTTCACCCCGTTTTGATGAAATTTGGTACTGACATAGGTTGTGTCCCGAAGAAGGATATAATATTATGCTTATGATCCCGAAAAATTGAGGAGTTCCCGCGGCTTTTAAAAAACACAAACGAAGTTATTTCTATATGATATGTATATAAGAATAGTTTAATTCTATATGTTTTATTTGACGAAGCTGGAAGTGTGAAAGAAAGCCTCTTCCCTATTTTCAAATTTCATTAAAAGTCGCCGCGAACGTATAAAACAGACGATTGTCGTAAAATACACCTCGGGTCCAACTTGAGGGATTACGAATGAATTATTAATGAGGCCCATTCACATAAAACCCGGTCTTTTTATCCAGTTTCCGTGTCTCCCTTTTTGAGGCGTAGACACTGAACTCTATAGTAAGCGTACGGTTCGTAGTCGAAATTCTAGGGACACGTAGGTACGAAGTTATTTATTTCCTCGTTTTCTATAAGGGATGCTGCCTATGGCTAAAATAAGTTATTATTTAGCGAATATTAAATAGAGGAACTGCCAGAAGACGTAATATCCACGTCCCCTGTTATTTTTTTGTATGATATTTGAATTGATAAAAAAGTGCGTTGACTTTTGATGACTAGAAATTCCCATATAAGCGCGCGTTTTGAAGTTTGAAAAAAGTTGCTGATATTTTATCTAGCTGTCAATTTGTCAAATACCTAATTCGAACCGGTAGGATATATTATGTCACCATATATATATGTCACCGCAAAATTGTAAACTGTCGACAGATTACAATTTAACGCATAATTTTCGGTAGATTGTAATCTGTTAGGTATATTAACCCGATAAAACCTAAGGGCACTACCTGATTATTTATGTCGAACCCTAACCTAACCTACAAGAAAGAGACAAGAAAACGTAAATTATACAATGAATAATATATTTCAAAAATTGACACTCAGAACATTGAACAGTTTACAATCTGTCGACAGTTTACAATTTCGCTAGTTAGATTACAATCTAACGGTTTTTGCAATCTTACGGTGACATACCTATATATGTAAATATAGTATGCTTTTCCCGCTCCCCTCCACTTTTAATATAGGTAGGTACAATTTAAAAGCATGAGTATAATAATTATTAAATCATCTTCTAGACGAGCCCAATTCACCATACGCTGCATTGCCACTTGTCAGCAATTTTGATTGCAACGTTTATTTGCTAGTCTAAAAAACTGGTAAAAAAAAATGCCTACCTAACCGATACCTAATGTTTAACTCGCCACACATTTGCGCGGCGTATGTAACACTTCTGTACCTTTTCTGTGTTCTGTGGGAGAAGAATATGAGAGTACGAGACCAGCAAGCTTCGTATTAAATATTTAGACATGATGAGAAAGTTTTTCTTTTAGTTTCGTAGCCAACATTACATTTTTAAACCCTCCAGTCCAGAACAGAGGATAGATCCGGTCTATTCCAGACTGACTTATTATTGAGTAAATGTGAAAAAATATCAATTTGCCATTTACTTAAAATATCCAGTCTATTAAAAATTGAAATGCCTATAGTTTGAATTATCCAATTATTTAAAAATTCCCAGCACTACGCCTTCATACAATTCCATGACGTGTTCACACGTACGCGCGCATTCAATTTGGCGTAGGTACTTACCACCGTCGTGTTGGTCCAGGCCTTTTAAATTAGGTAAACATTATGTAAATCTACCTAAGAACCAGCACCCAATTTCCCCAACCTCCCCTTGTCAAGGGAAAATTACCACAACAAGTAATACTTGACCCTTTATTTTCATAATGAATACAGCTAATCCCCAACCTACTCTATCGCAGTGCCATCTGTTGAATTCTTTGTTCATATCCTTTGTTGTAACACACTGGAATGTTAGCCTTATGAGTTCACGCATAAGGTTGGATTTTAAATGCAGTTGGGCTAATGAATGAATTGTCTCAGAGGGTGCCCGTATCGTCATGTCTTCACAAGTGTTCACAAGTTCAGTACTGGTGGATGTGGCATAATTAGGTGAATGACACACGATTTTGAGCTTTTTGTCTCGATATATTGTATGATACGTTCCAATTAAGTAGTAAAATAGGTATAACGACCTATTTAAAAGTCGTTGATTTATACTTCTTTAGAGCAACGGATCAACGTGATTTTTTTATATTGGTATAGTTGTCATACCTGGAGAGTGACATAGGATACTTTTTATCCCGGAAAATTAAGTGGGAGTTAAAAAAACTTATTCCACGCGAACGAAACCCAGGCTTCAGCTAGTAACTATATGAATATTTCTTAACAGTTATTCGAATAATATTTTGAACACAAAATATTATAAAACATTATGATAAATAAGAGGGTTGTCAACAGAAAACCCTCTATTTATCAATAGATAGTACTATTTTTGTTATAAGAATAAAAATAATATAGAAGTACTTTATTAATAACCAAGTTGAATTTAGATTGCCTTATTAATTTGTACGTGCACCTCTGAATAGGCTCTAATACAAAATAACATGCAGGATTAGTGACGAGTTACACCCGACTCCACGACTACGGCACGACTATTTTATATAGATATCTTTAAAAATAAATACATATGAAACATGCATTTTAACTTTGTTTGTATGTTATTTAATCAACTTATGGGTTTTCACATACTTACTTCCTAAATAACTCTTCCACACCCGGTCCTTAGACACCTCGTCATCCAGCCGCTTCCCGTAATCATCTTTGAAATCGCCGCCGGTCCGTTCAGAACTCAATACCAAATGGCCCACCAAATCTGGGAAATATCGAATCGTTCACGTCACGTCCGTTGTAAACGACACAATTTATACCTTTTACCCATTCGATATTTCCTAGTAAGTATATCTCACGACAGCTTAATCACTGCGTTGATTGGATGTAACGCGAGAAGTTATAATATTAATTAATTAACTTATGGGTTTCACATACTTACTTCCTAAATAACTCTTCCACACCCGGTCCTTAGACACCCCGTCATCCAGTCGCTTGCCGTAATCATCTTTGTAATCGCCGCCGGTCCTTTCAGAACTCAATACCAAATAGCCCACCAAATCTGGGAAATATCGAATCGTTCACGTCACGTCCGTTGTAAACGACACAAGTTATAACCTTTTACCCATTCGATATTTCCTAGTAAGTATATCTCACGACAGCTTAATCACTCCGTTGATTGGATGTAACGCGAGAAGTTATAATATTAATACCCTCGAAAATATATTTAATGAGATATCGTATTAAGATGATGTTGATATATATGCGGTATGTATAGACGCTATGGTGTATTCGTCTTCGTTAGTCTCTGCTTTTATTTATGGTATCTAGTGACAGGAGTTATTTTTAAACCCGTATGGTTAGTAAGCAGAACTTATAAGATTTTACGTCTCACCAACTGCGCTGATAGAATTTTATTAAAGGCCAAGAGAGATTTAGAAATTTTATTTCGTTGCCTGAATTTTTACAGGGTACGTGTATATCACTAGCGCTTAAAGCCGTATTGTTTTAATATTTTTTATGTTCGTGTTTTAGAATTATAATCCTTATTTTAAGGATGTTGAGGTATGTGACATAAAACTGTCATTTTCAAATAATACTGCTCTATGAGATGGTAATAAACCTCCAGAAGCAAGTTTACATTAATTACTAAATTACGTATTTACATAGACAAGTTCTTAGTAAAAATCGCCTTTGATCAATCTTTACTAAGTATAAAATTATTTAACTCAGCCCTTAGCTTTAGGAATAACTTTGCGTAAAACTATCCGGGCAATTTTAAACTCTATTAGCGTGGGGTTGAGTTCGATGTTGGATGAGGGTAATTGTCGGTATCAAAGCGAAACTTTTCGCTTAAACTAACGAGACATCTTTGTTCCGTTGATATTCATAGATGGGTGATCATGGTTGCCAATTTGGGAAGACTCGCCTGGCGCTTTGAGTTTAGCCGAAAGTCGAAGGGAATCACAAAGATTGGGACGAAGGGCGAATCGCGCAGTGTAACAAAAACTCAGAGGCTACACGATTTAAGTAGTGACTATAAATACATAGATTAGTATTGGGCTCGCTGGAAGTGCCAGCGAGACCAATACTGAATCTATGTATAAAGGATAAACTAATCCACAAAAACAGAGAACTCATATCATGCAGAGAAAACTTTCTGTGGGCATCTACAGAGGGGAGCCAAATTTTCATTCCCAAGACTAGGGTTAGGAGAAAGGATTGCAGGCAAGAGATCCCTAAAGACGCAAGTGGTTAGACGATATAAGAAGGTCAACAGGACTTAGTTATCCAAAATTAAAATATGCGACCTTTAATAGAGATGCTTTTCGCGTGGTGGCTGCCAAACTTAGATCCGAGAAAGGCACACCATGATGATGATAAAGGATAAACTCTAACTGTCAGACATATCAAGAAACAGCTTAAATTGGGTCTAGAAACTTGAAAAGTAAGTTTTATCTATAATGTAGGAGTATACTAAGAACTACTAAGAAAGGGTTTTCCGAATTTCCGGGAAGAACTGGCAGACCGCGGTAGTGTCTGCTACACGACGACGACGAGTGACGATGGCAATCACCTGATTGGCTAACACTCTTTGCCTATTAGCTGAAAATTGAAATCTACAAGCAACAAGAATAAATATATCCAGCCAATTACAATGATTGAGACTGTAACAATGATTGATCCAGCTTTTACGGAATAAGGCTATAAGGCTTTTTACGGATTATAGTCAAGGGCTTATGTTTTATTGAGTAGGTAAGTGAAAAACCCTGCTCTTAGCGTCGACTGGACAGGCTATACTTAGGTAATATCTGATGATACATCTGTGACCCAACTGCTCGTTTACTCGCTCTATGATAAAACTACTCTATGTTAAAACTACTCTATGTTTCCCTTAGCGCAGCTTTTAAAATGGCTCCCGAAGTTGGATGAGAAAGGAAATTGGGAATGTACTTCATAAGGGAATGTACTCTTATGATAAGAATTGAATATTTAATGTTGCTAAATGAAGCGTATTAGATAACCAGTGACTTGATTCGTATTTGAGGAAAAAGGATAGTCAACTCATTACTCATTTCAGATTAATATCTTTTCATATTCTTGCCTTAGTATAATCGCCGTTTGCCTTAATATAATTATGTCCTCCGAGTCTCCACCTAATTTCGGCCACAGCGGCCTATGTCTACAAAGATAAGTCATGTTAGAGAGAAATATTATTCACTTAGGTCTTAGTGTGTTACACATACACTCAGGTATACTCTCTATTCCCTTATAGCCCTATGTTACGGAAAATCCGACATGACTGTAGAGAAATCAGGGCAGAACCGACAGGCACGGGCGCGGGGGTGGGCGATAAAAGGTACTCTGAAATATTAATTAATATTAATATTTAGTTTCATATACTTACATATTTCACAGTTCATTATAATTATTATTTAAGTAAAATACTAAAATAATATTGGCGGTATTACAAATTTGTCGTGTCCCAATTAAAATTAATGAGAGTATGGGAACGTTAAACTGGCTTTCAATTAAATTTTCGGCCTAGGGGGAGTATCAAATATCAATGGTAAATAGATAGTTTCTATTCGTGATTATATTTAATTAACTGTCAACACCAAATAAATCTTAATTTTGTTGGATCGAATACAAATTAGATTACTACTGCTTTCCATAATAAAATTTATACTTAACTAGCTGATGCCCGCGACTTCGTCCGCGTGGTTTAAGTTTTTTGTTATTCCCGCGGGAACTCCTTAATTTTCCGGGATAAAAAGTAGCCTATGTCACTCTCCAGGTCCTCAACTATACCCATGCCAAAAATCACGTCAATCCGTTGCTCCGTTGCGGCGTGATTGAAGGACAAACCAACAAACCAACAAACCAACAAACCAACAAACAAAGTGACTTTCGCATTTATAATATTAGTATGATTAATTGAAATCTTTTCTTACGTATTCGCGTTATTCTCTACGCAACACACATTTATCAGTGTTTTGTAAAATGTATAGTCTGTCTGTATTAACGCGGTCTAGTATGCAATTGAATATTTGTGTGCGTGACGCGCCTCCCTCCCACCAGTTTCGCGCGGACCCTTGTCCCCTCACTCCTCAGTCCTCACCTCAGTCGCGAACAAACACTCGGCACGTCCACACGTTTCTTTATGTTCTTATCACGGCAGTGTGAAAACGATGGCGTTTGTTTTACCAGAGCCAGACGTAAATAGAGAGCTTACTTATGAGGTAAAAGTTCAGTATTATTAATGATATATTGCTTTAAAATCTTTGCTTGTATAAAATGTTGCTATTTTTCATCGCAATTATTTTAGTATCATAAAATTCGACAGCGCCATTTTCTTTAGCGGTTTCACACGATACAAGTATACAAAGAAATGACTGTACCTATGCTTCTGTAGTTGCATATTGAAATTCAGTTGTCGCCCTACCCAGTATTAATACCCACTGCACTAGCGAAACATTCAAATATGTTCCTGGACTTCCTGGCTTATTCGAAATTCTCCAAAACTCCTCAGATTACTCTCAACATTGTTTATGCAATATGGGACTTAATTGAAGTATTATAATGTTTAAAATAAATAATTCTTTGTCATAGGAGCGAAAAATCGTCGCGCGGGTGTGTACCTTCCTAGAAATGGAGTATGAATATCTTCGATCAATAAATCCGACGGGTGATTTGAGCCCCCTGTCCAATGTACTTAAACGAACCGCCGAAGCGACCGGAGTCACCGAATATAAGGTTACCCAGTGCGTTGAGGAGTTCGCCGAAGAGTTAAAAGGCGTTAAAGTGTTTGAACCTCCCAAACAGAGGAATTACTAACTATCATTAATACATGATACTATATATATTATTAAGTACATGAAAAATATATCAAAATGTGATAATTGATAATAGTTGCGAATTTTAATTATTTTGTCATATTTTTAAGTCAATGTTTCTGAACAAAAGTAATAGTCACCCAATAAACTTTGATTCGCAACATACTCGTAGTGTCT
Organism: Erebia epiphron; assembly: GCA_963932025.1. Classification (NCBI taxonomy): domain Eukaryota; kingdom Metazoa; phylum Arthropoda; class Insecta; order Lepidoptera; family Nymphalidae; genus Erebia; species Erebia epiphron. The sequence goes on from OZ009946.1 coordinate 30,335,812, forward strand.
GATTTCAATACAAATAACAACCAAAGATAGAGAAGTTTCAAGCTTCTTTACTGTTTTTTTTTACGTAAGGAGTGTGACCTTAAACTGTAGGTACCATGTACTTACTAGAAGAGGGAAGATATTTAAAAAAAAACTTCCCATGTATTATTTATTTTTGCCTGAATAATCACTTCGCTTGCCCTTTCCGCCCTGAAGTAATTAACCCCATCCCATCTATTCCCTTACCTCTGCGCTTTTTAGGTTTATGATATAATTTGGGTCCCCGTTTTCCTTACGTAACGATTTTTTTTGGTTTGTAGGTTTATTTTTTGTATGATCATTTTTTTAATGACAATAAAAAAGAGTCCTTATCTATACTTATAATAAAACTGTAACAGGTCCAATTCTGTACATTGAAGATATTTTGAAAATTTTTTTTGGAGGGCACTCATTATTCGATACTGAAGCCAAATCTGTAATTTTTTTCATTTTTGTCTGTCTGTCTGTCTGTCTGTCTGTATCTTGGCCGCGCATCACGCCGAAAGTACTGAATGAATTCAAACGAAACTTGGCACGATTTGAGCCCATACTATACGAGGTAGGAAATAGGATACTTTTTATCCCGAAATTCTACCCCCGAAGGGGTGAAATAGGGGTTGAAAGTTTGTATGAAAGTCCTTAATTTCTCATGTGATAGCCATGAAACTTGCTATATTATGAGCTGCGGGTTGAAAATGAAAACATATGTGTTTCACAGTTTTTCAAAATTCCACCCCCGAAGGGAATGAAATAGGGGTTGAGAGTTTGTATGAAAATCCTTAATTTCTCAAGGTATAGCCATGAAACAGCATTTGGGCTTTCGTTAAAATATGAAGAAGTACGTGTTTCACCATTAGAGGGGGATTATACCGTGGGATAATATTAGAGGCTACTTTTTATCCCGGAAAATTAATGAGTTCCCGCGGGAATCGAAAAAACTTAGTCCACGCGGACGAAGTCGCGGGCATCAGCTAGTGATCTATATAAATGATAAATATACTAGCTGATGCCCGCGACTTCGTCCGCGTAGTTTAAGTTTATTCGATTTCCGTGGGAACTCCTTAATTTTCCGGGATAAAAAGTAACCTATGTCACTCTCCAGGTCCTCAACTGTAGCCATGCCAAAATAACGTCGATCTGTTGCTCCGTTGCGGCGTGATTGAAGGACAAACCAACAAACAAACACACTTTCGCATTTATAATATTAGTATGTTACTAAGTGCAGATTTGGATACTATACTAAAATAGTAGGTATTTTACATTTATATTTACTTATATTACAGAGTTACTTGAATGTAATAAGAAAAGTGTTCGCGATTGGACTAAGTACATGCAAATTAGACCATTCGCCAAATCCATGAGTTAGACTAAAGTCTAGACCATATTTTGAATATGAAGTACAGTGATCATATCGAGTAATGCTAAAATCCCGCACTATTTTGGTCATTTTCCGCTTTTTCGATTAAAATTTGCATTTGTCCAGATTTTTTACAACATGCAACCAAGCGAAAAATCACCTAGATTGTAGTTTCATTGCAGCGTGATTGAAGGAGAAACACACAAACACTCATATGTATAATATGGGTAGTAATCGGAGCTGTACATTCAGCAAATGTCTAATGGAAGTCGTTGTTTTAAAAAATTGATAACCTATTAAAATTCGGGTTGGGATATTAATTGAATTAATCACCCAACATGCGCGTTCCCCACCCATCCCTTAGTAATTAACCTAAACCCTTTGGTACGCCTACCTTCGCGATTTTCGCTTTGTGAGTTGCGATTATTATTCAGGTTGAATTTCTCTCCCATACGCAATTGGAATTAATTTTTGATTTAAATAACCTAGTTATACCTAATCAATTAAGTAAATCAGATCACATAATATCATGTATGTTGGGGTCCCAAAGTGCTCGAATAGCCGCCTCGCACCGGGAAGCGCAGCGTTGGACGACCCCCGACTAGGTAGACGGACGATCTCAAGCGTGTAGCTGGGAGCCGCTGGAAACAAGCGGCACAAGACCGTGCTCTGTGGCGATCCATGCAGGAGACCTTCGTCCAGCTGTGGGACGTCTATAGGTTGAGACGACGACGACTGGATGTTGGAATCAATCTCATTCTTCTCAGACCAGAGCGCGTTTGGAACCCTCGTGGTTTAGTTTTAATGTTTCTCTTTACAAAGAGACCATCGTCCAGCCGTGGACGTCTACTTATATGTTGAACGTTCTGTAAAACTGAGAAAAGTCAACAGTATGGGATTTCAACATTTTGTGAATTAAACTTTTTGAAAAGTCGACGTAGTGGTCCTGAAAAAGTACAGATGAATGACGACCAATGGTTAAGAATGAGCAGAAGCGCAAGCAAGAAACTTGCTCTTTAAAAAAATCATAAATTACAATAATAATATTTATTTAAGTGTAGACTGTACAGTGTAGATATAAAAGAGTAATTAGCATTACAAGTTACAACAAAGGAGCGAGTCAAATCCACTACCTACTTTTTATCTTCAACTTTATTATCAGTTACCATTGAGGTATAATGTATAGTTCCACAAACTTATCTGACCCGCTAGTATTTAAGAAAATAAAATAAAAACAATAACTAAACAGGCATAAAAATTTGTTCCAATTTTGGCCACCGGGCCAGAAGTTATTGGGACTGTACTAACATATTATTACTTCAAACTCACTTTGATGGCATTATTTTTGACTTTGGAGGACAATAAACACATACACACACGTACACACACACACTCGCACACAAACTTTTCTTTATAAATAAACACTTTCTGAGGAGCTATCAATCTCTAAGAAAAGAACTACCAGGAAAGCATACCAGAAAGGCAGTAACAATGCTGTCTCAATTCATTAGCTTTTGGAAGTAACCGCCGACTTTGACAGCAATATAGTCTTTATGTTCCAGCTCATAAGGCTCATGGTTTATACTGAATAGAACTGATGCTGGCAAGGATAAAATATGTTACAGTTCCTGTGTAATGTACGTGTTTATTTGTTTCAACTAGTTGTTTAGGCAACTTCTATTATCTTGCTGTCTTAGTTCGGACTGGAATTATTTTTACCAAGTTTGCAAGCATTATCCTATATAAAAGTTAGTATCAATCTATACTACTAATATTATAAAGAGGTAAAGTTTGTGAATTGTGAGTTTGTGACGTTGTGGGGGGGTAATTTCTGGATCTACTGAACCGATTTCGATAATTCTGTTACCAATAGAAAGCCACATTATTTGTGAGTGTCATAGGCTATATATTAACTCGAAAAATGAAAATACTTTTTCGTGTTAGTTGAAAGGCAGGTTCTTCAGGTTTCTACAGAAAAGTTGTAGAGCTTGGTAATGCCTAAAAAAAGTCAGTGACAGCATATTATTATGTGTCAAACTTTTATAATTAAGTAAGTCACAAAAAGTAGTTTTTTATATTAAAATTTATATTAGCACTCAGTACCTACCAACCGAACCACACTCATAATTTTATCACTGGTAAAAATGTTTACCGCCCAACTAAGTGGGTACGGGTCAGCTAGTTCAGAATAAAACAAATAATGTTGGCTGAAATCAAATTCACAATAATAATTATAATATTGAAATTGTAGTATATGCAAAAACAACAGATGCAAATGAAGACGAAACCGTCGTCATTCCATATTTAAATTCCCTGATTAAGTCGAGTAAATGTTAAAATGTTTTCGATCTGATCTACAATGAAAATGTTGGCTGAAATAAAAATCAAATACGCTGTTATATTAAAATGGTGGTATATGCAAAAACAACAGATGCAAATGAAGACGTAACCGTCGTCGTTCCATATTTAAATTCCTTAATTAAGTCGAGCAAATGTTATAAGGTGCTCCGAGCTGGCGTCAGGTGTTCGCAAATAGAATAGCACCCTCGTCAAAGGTAGGTTTGGGGTGTTCATATAATGCCATGGAGATTTACCAAAAATGTAGAACGACCTAGAGGTACGATGCCGTGTAGAAACCGACTAGGGGTATGGGTTTAATATAACTGCCATACCCGACTAGATTAGCCCGCTACCATCTTAGACAGCATCATCTCTTACCATCAAGTAAGATCGCAGTCAAGGGCTATCTTGTAGTGGAATACAAAAACGTTTTGACCGGCAGGGTCAATTTGGGAATTTATAATTTCTGAATTTTTCCCTGGTCTGGCCTGGTGGGAGGCTTCGGCCGTGGCTAGTGTTACACGAAGGCAGGAAACTCGTGTTAATAATACACACAGATGATGCTTCGTATAGTATAATTCCACGTTCAGTTATTTCATGTGTTAATTTAAAGTCAAATGAGCTCTTATTATTCATAAACGCTAACACTAGTTACCACCCTACCGGCAAAGACGTGTCGCTAAGCGATTTAGCGTTCCGGTACGATGCTGTGTAGTAAGCGAATAGGGGTATGGGTTTAATATAACTGCCATGCCCCTAACAGGTTAGCCCGCTACCTTCTTAGACTGCATTATCACTTACCATCAGGTGAGATCGCAGTCAAGGGCTAACTTGTAGTGGAATTAAAAACCTTTTGACACATTTTCATATGAAAATTTCTTGTCTCTGAAAGTCTATGAGACTAGAACAGATAAAACTAAATTTTTATGGGTTTTGAAAAAAAAGTAAGAATTGAGGACTAATTAGCGCTTGACTGCTATAACGAGTCTCCAGGCGAAGTTGTCTAAAATAAGATGGGAAATAGCAGCTTAATACCCCAAAGACCCTTGTTCTTACCGGCTTCGACAATCGGTGTGACCAACCGGAACGCTAAATCGCTTGGCGGCAAGAATAGCTTGACTGCATAATATAATAAAGCTTCCTATAATAATTTCTAGTTATTTAACTCAGCTGACGAGGTCTTTACAACTTATATTAATACAATAATACTAATTTTTAATACAATTACAGTGATACAATATACAAGACAAGACAATAGAGAGTACTTCCTTCTGTACACCTCTTTATATCAGTTCTCGGAAGGTACTTAAACTAGAAGGCGATAAAACCAAATACTCCTAGTGGACTGTCCTATCTATAACTAACCTTACTTTTGAATATCTTCGCGTTTTGCATACCGATGTTTGTTTTGTGGTCTCCAATCCAGTAAGGTTCATTGTTAACGGGTTGTATGACTTTGTTTAATATTAATTAATAGATTTTCACAGAAGCAAACGTTTTCAATCCGAGCGTCTAATTACTTAACCTGTGGTATTAAGCCGTTCAAAGGAATCTTACAATGAAAATATTAATTCACATCATAATATGTATTATATTTGAGATTGTAAATTAATGTTTAATATTTGATAGATTTTGCTCGCAGCAGGAATAATTTTTACCCGGAGAATCAACGAGGTCCCGTGGGAGTTTTTAAAATCTAAATTCACACGTACGTCTTACATCACAATATCTAACTTCATCAAGTACAAATATTACTAATATTTTGATGCGAAAGTTGGATGGATGTATGGATGTTTGTTAGTCATTCACGCCCCAACGGCTGAACGGATCTGGCTGAAATTTGGTACAGAGATAGATTATAGTCTAGAATAGCACATAGGCTACTTTTTATTCCGGAAAATTGAAGAGTTCCCGCGGGAACCAAAAACCTCTAATGGATGTTTGTTACTCAATCACGCCAGAACGGCTGAACGGATCTGGATGAAATTTGGCACAGAGATAGATTTTAGTCTGGACTAACACATAGGCCATAGGCATAGACTTTATATCCCGAAAAATTAAAGAGTTCCAGTAGGAAACACAAAACCTCGATAAGAGGAAAGATTTGTATTTTTGTATTTTTGTATGTAACGAATAAACTCAAAAAGTACTGGACCGATTTTATTAATTCTTTTTTCATTAGAAAGCTACATTATCACTGAGTAACATAGGCTATATTTAGTACTAGAGTACTATATAAAATCTTAAGAAATTCCTATTAAAACCAACCGAAGGTGTAAAAAAATTAGCCATAAAATGTCTTTCATCTTATACGCTGCGAAGAGTATTAATGATAGGACAAAAAAATGTGGACAATATTATAGAATATATCAATATCTACAAAAAACTTTGCGAGACCATGTGTCTAACTATTGTAGTTACGTCACTATAACTACTTTTTTACATTATCAAATTGATAGAAATGCCGATCAAAATCAGACCGTGTTATCCATACCATTTATAAATTTTTATCCAAATAAATAATTTAATATTCAAGACTGTCTCAATAACTGATGATTACTTTTTGAATTATTAAATCGGACATTCCATTCAAAAGATATCATGAAATTAAAATAAAAATACATGCCGGCGGCGGCCGCCACGCAGCGCATCGAGTAATACTATATATTTTGCATATTTTCACAGTTTTATGTCGTACGGAGTGTTATTGTGGGGGTCTGCCTCAGATCCTAAAACGATATTTATTTTAAAAAAAAAAGCTATTAGAGCCGTGTATTGCATGAAACCAAGAGATTCTCTGCGGGATTTCTTTAAAGAAATGAATGTTTTAACCTTGCCATGTTTGTTTATACTCGAAAATATAATGTACGTCCGACAAAATTTACACCTTTATAGGAAAAAATCTGATATCCACACAATTAATACCAGAAATAAAAATAAACTTAGCACGAATTATGTAAGACTTACAAAAACCAGTAAATCATTTATCGGACACGGTGTTCGGTTTTATAACAAAATACCGAGCAATATAACAGATCTACCAGAGCGTAAATTTAAAGAGTATCAAATCAATCAAATAAATATTATAAATGCGAAAGTTTGGATGGATGTATGGATGTATGGATGTTTGTTACTCAATCACGCGCCAACAACTGAACGGATCTGGCTGAAATTTACACAGAGATAGCACATAGGCTACTTTTTATCCCGGAAAATTCAAGAGTTCCCGCGGGAACAACAAAACCTCGATCCACGCGTATGAAGTCGCGGGCATCAGCTATAATATTATAAATGCGAAAGTGTGTCTGTCCACAGCCTCCTTTTGGTCTGTCTGTCTGCTACGCTGTCACGGCCCATCTATTCAACCGATTCTGATGAAATTTGGTATAGCGTTTGGTTACATCCCGGGGAAGGAGCTACTTTTTATCCCGGAAAATTATGGAGCTCCCCGGGAATAAAAAAAACTTAATCCACGCGGACGAAGTCGCGGGTATCAGCTAGTATTATATATCTACATTCGAAACCCGTGTATAAACAACATAAGCCGTAATTTTAACCACTATTAGACACATTCAATAGCATAGTGATAGTCTATTATATTAGTATTCTGTGTAGTACACATATATAGTAGATCTTATCTGATAGAGTTTCATTATATAGACATCTATTGTTACGGTACTGGTGGTCATTAAATTCAATACTCTAACTTATAATACTTATGTGTTAAACCTTGAGACTAGATTTCGTTTTTTTTCATAAATTGAAGCAATTAACCGAGGTGCAATGTCAGGAAGTTTTTTTTAATAATAATTATAAAAAAGTTTCGTTTGGGAATATCCCAATGCAGAACAAAATACCCATATAAATGTATACCAATTATATACATGTGAAAATTCCATACAAATTATATACATGTGAAAATGTGGATGTCCGTTAACTTCTCAAGGCCCATCTAGGTAATTAGCCGATGTTGACGAAATTTTTATCAGAGATAGATTGATTGCATCTCGTAGACAGAAATAACATTTTATCATTTTTAATAATAAAGGTATCCCACGGGTTTTTATAAACCTAACTTCACGCGGACGAAATCGCAGGCAAGTTGATAAAACAGAATTTCCAACGTACAGCTGAATATGGGTTTAAAAACGTTGTATTTTCCATATAAGTTTACTTTGTTATGCAATTTCCGAGAGTTACATTCGAGCAAAACCGGGGTCAGCTAATAGTACAAAATCTTCTTTTATGTGAGAGCGTGTGACCTTGGATGGTGCTCGCGAATAGAATGGCCAACCCTCGTCACCAGTCAATGCGGGTAACTTTGCATGTATTAAGGTGTTTGCACTCGTCTGGTCCTTGACCGGGCATGGTTTATTGAGTGTGTCCGATTTTAACGGCTCGCTATAATAATAGGTTTTTTTATTGTTAAGCATCTTAAAGTTTTATTTGCCTTGCCTTCTAAAGTAGAAAGGCCGAAGCTATTAATTTAATTAAAACTAGCGTACGTCCTCGGCTTCGGCCGCGTGAATTGTAGAATTCGCGAAAAACAATTCTTAATTTTTATAATTTTATTACAGTGCTTCACACACGAGGATAGTTTCTAAACTTACTTAAATATACATATCAAAAATTCGCGGAACCGGCAGGATTTGAACCTGCGTCTCTCTGGGAATCGTGCCCTGAGCGCCTTGACCACTCGGCCACGGTTCAATTACCTACCAGTGCCGATATTAGTAGTTAGTAAAAATTCTTAGTAGTTGTTAAGTACTAAGTAGTACCTAGGTCTATTTACAAAGATATTCTCAATACAAAATGTTTAAAGATCCCTTTTATGACGACCTCCCTGACGCAGTGGTAAGCGCTGTGGTTTTCTAAGTGGAGGGCCTGGGTTCGGATTCGGTCGTGATTAGTTAATTAGATAATTAAGTGATAATTGACCACGGACTATTTAAAGCCTAGCAACAGTTACTACTCATCTGGTATTTGAAAAAATACCCAACCTGGAATCGAACCCGGGACCTCCCACAAGACCACAGCGCCAAGGAGGTCTACATTATGTAAACTAAACGTATAACATGGGAGTAGTTAGTTAGTCTACGCCAGGATATTACGTCACTCAACCGGCTGTACACGTATTCCTCAAACGGAATTCTAAATATAAACCCATAAGGCCGAGAGCACACTATATATCCCACCTGATAGCGACGTGGCTAAATAAACTAATCTTTGAATTTACTAGCAACCAAGATACTTATTTGTGCTGTGTAGCCTATACTTTACTAGACTACTTTGTCTTAAAAGTTAGAATGGATCATCACTTATTATTTTATCATAAAAATTAGGATTTGAAGATTTTATTTTAGTGAGGAACATGGCCTTTAAGGAGCCGCCAACCTGTTTTTTTTTTTTTTTCAAAATGCTGTTTTTTTTCTTGAGAGCTTGATTAAATCTCAAAATATAATTATTAATAGTTAATTATAGTATTGTCATTGTGTATTTTAAGATATATATTTCTTGTCAAAGATTTATCGGAGATTAATTATTATTAATCTTATTTTATGTAGGTATGTACTTAATATCTTTATAAGCGGCGATGCTATGACTATATACCTACCATATGCCTACCATATGCCATATACCTACTGGGTCTTTGTTGGCTAAGTATATAGATCACTATCGATTTTATCAATCAATCAAATAATCAATCAAATAAATATTATAAATGCGAAAGTTTGGATGTATGGATGTATGGATGGATGTATGGATGGATGTATGGAATATGGATGGATGTATGGATGGATGTTTGTTATTCAATCACGCCCGAACGGCTGAACGGCTCTGGATGAAATTTGGCACAGAGGTAGATTATAGTCTGGAATAACACATAGGCTACTTTTTATCCCGGAAAACTAAGGAGTTCCCACTTCCCGCGGGAACCAAAAAACCTCAATCCACGCGGACGTAGTCGCGGGCATCAGCTAGTAGGTTTTATAATTAATAGGTTAATTTCATTAATTACAACTACGTTTTTTGATGACAATTCAAGATGAAGTACGGACTCCAGACCATTTAGACCCCTAATCTCCAAAACTTTTTTTACTGCCAGTTTATTTTACCTAACTCCGAAACCCTTGAGGTAAATATTTCGCAATATTATTATCCACGTAGTCCCATTTTAAAATATGTAAAATACCAAAGTGTATGGGGCTCGCTCTTAATGAAAATTCCGATACAAAAGTGACATCAGTAAATTATCCGAAAAGGCAAATTAAGGGCGCATATAGGGCGGGTAACTTTGAACGACGCGCTACGTAACGGCATCCGAGCACGGATTTATGAACAATTTTAATCAACTTGACAGCATAATTAAGATGTTTTGACTTGAGTATGAATTCTAACAAAATTATGTTCAGTCCTTCGAAGACCTTAGATCATGAGATGAAAGTGATGGATGTAGTACATACCTACAGGTAGCTAACGCGTAGATATTTCGGTATATTTCACATTTGAACCAATTATGTTATTGAACTTTAAACGAGCTTATTAATCATGTCTTCTGACTCTGCTACTGAGCAGGAGTCTCTTCTCAAAAGTTGAAGTGGCTTAGCCATAGTCCACCACGCCAAGTGCGGATTTTTCAAGTTCACACATTTGATTTGGTTTCTCAGACAATTTATCGCTTTGTCAGTTTTTAATGATATATATTTAAGGCCTTGACGGAATATTTGGTATAAAATTGTTGTTATACCTACATACGACGTTAAATAAACTACTTACTATTGGAGATGAGAAATATAAAAACGAATTACCTAAAGTTGATGAAAAGGGACGAAACTCAGAAGAGACTAGAAGGTACGCCAAATATTCATTATTCGTGATGTTTCTCAAGACCAGCACTAAAGCGTTGGGCGAAAGGAAGGTTAAACGATAGCATTCTAATAGTTCATTACCACCCACAAGGTCCGCTCTAATTCGGTCGGGCTTTAAAGGCTTGGCTACACACAACGCGCGACGTTGTCTAATGTGACTTCTTTTTACTGATTACAGTACAAGAAAATTCCTTGTAACTGTCTAAGAAACTGTTTAAGATCATGTAGCAGAAATAATTGCACTGGTAACATCGCGTATAGAAGTGTAACATGCTTGCGAAAGAACGCTTTCAATGTTACGGTCTGCACTACTTTCTTATTTCTTCTTGAGTCGGAGTCCGTTTAATATACGTGAGACCACTAGATTCGCTGGTGGTGACTCTCTGGCCCCTGCCGAATAAATGTGAGCAATCGAATCGAATTCTCGCTACAAGCCAATATCGGGGGTACCATACACATGATAAAGGAACATAAGGACCTGCACAGCCCCAAAAGAAATGTTATCCTTGTCACAACATAAATACCCTGAGGATAACAGCACCAATATTTTTAATTCAGAGGTAAGTCGGATGTATTAGCGCCAATATTGTTGAGTGTTGGTCGGCCAACATGTTGCATTTGAGCAGTGATATTTTCTCGTTTCTCCTGTTGTGCTCATACAGTCGCTCTCACGCGTCACTGCCGAGTAGCGTGCCGCGATGTGTCTGCCCAAACCTCAACACTCAGCAATTTCGCAAACGGACAGAAATTAATCATTCACCGTCGTATATTGTTTATGTGTAATTAATAGCCGCATTTGTATAATTGTTCGGCGTTTTCGTGTTACCGCCATTTTGTTTCGCTGTTTTGATAATAATAGGGGTATTCTTTTCGACAATGGCTGCGGATAAATGCCTGATGAATATTGCCTACCTCCAAACCACTGTGCAGTGATAGATAAACTCTTTATTGCACACACTAAGACAATAAATAAAAAGGTTAAAAGATGAAACATAAGGCTGCAAAGGCGGTCTTATTGCTTATTGCAGTGCTTGGTCTGCAAGTGAGTGCACTCGTGTCTTTTGTTCGAATCCAGATTCGGTCAATTTAAGTTTATTTTTCGAAACGCTGAGCTTTTGGGGACTTTGAAAATTTCTTATTTTAATACTCCGTGGTAATTTACCACGGAACCCTAAATAGACATCCTCTTTTTTTGAAGTTCTTAAATAAAGAGTACATAATGTAATATGTATTTCAACCTGCCTAATGCCGCCAACAGATATAAATAAATACCCTAAGAATGACTCATGAAGTTTTTTTCTTATCATGTTTCTTTTATCATTTCGGTCGCCTCGAGAACCATTCGTCCTCGTTTGACGGTTCGGAGCGTTGCTACCTGGGTTCCTTTTTTTTCAAAACCAAGGCCAAAAGACGCGGTGCGCTGAAAAGGAGGTCGCACATGGTTTCAAGAGCCGCAAAAACCGCCAGACCTGCAAAAAAAGCTGTAAAAAACCATTCACATTTTATAGTTTCTATATCCATATTTTTATTTTAGTGCGAATCTGTTTCTTAGTGGTTACGCTTACAGTTTACACGACCTTATCGTGAAGAGATTGCTTGCATCTCGGAGGCAGACAAAGAGAACTTGCGTTCCAGAAAATATCTTAGTTACACGGGAAATTTAGAAATTTTGTAAAACAAAACTAATTTTAGGGCAGAAGCGTACTTAACGTAAAAAAAAAGAACAATCATCAGCGCTGTTAAATGGGATAGAATCGAGCATTAGATATTATAGAATCGATTTTAATCAACATGTGGACAAGATCAACAGAATGTCAGTCTTTTTTTCAAAGAAAATAATGTGCAAATCAACTCTTGTTGGTTAAATATGAAGGTGTAAGCAGAGGTCACATCAGCGTCGACTTCTGCTTATGCGAATTTTGCGTCTCTAGTGGGTCTTGTTTTAAGGTATGCGATCACCTTTACGAACCCATTTATTGGATCCAACCGTTTCTCAAACCCCGCTGCGACATAAAAAAGGAATTAAGTATAAAGGTTATAATTATTATTGTAACGTCGATTTTATTAAAAATCACATGATAACGAAAGGCTTTATTGTTAGTACCTACTTTAAAAAATGCGTTCTTAGTATTTATGTACCCATTTGAAATTTGTTTTATATTGTTGCGTTATTGTGCAAAACCGGTAACTGTTACCCTACAATAAAAATGCAATAATTATCTTACATGTAATACCTACAGTGTGTAGCGTTTGACAAATTAGGAAAGTACTAAAAATGAAAGTAACATTTCCAAGAACAGTAGATAAAATATATTCGTTTACTCGTAATTATTATGTTACGTGAGCTGTTATTAGTGTGAACACAAAGAAAATAGGTTAAGGTTGTTAATTTGTTGTAACTTTTAATAGGATTAAACATTTTGTTCTTATTTATTCATGTTAGTCAATTTGAGCCACTTTGATACTTTACTGAAGACAAGATTTTGTAATTATATTAAAGCGTGGATTTGACTCGCTCCAGTTATTCGTCGGACGCAGGTATACTTTATCTAAATGTATTAAAGGAAAAGGACTGACTGACTTACTGGCTGATTGATTGGCTGATTTATCAACGCAAAGCTCAAACCACTGGACGAATCTGAAATTTGTGTAGTCCACGCGGACGAAGTCGCGGCCATAAGTTATTATACCTAGCAGCCGTCGAACGTCGATTTTATTGTTAAACATTGTTTATAAAAAGAACAACCGTCGAGTTTCTTGCTAGTTCTTTTCAGTAGGAATGGTATTCCGAATTAGTGGTAGATAGAGATACGATTCAAAAGCACTTGTAAAAGTTTATTTGAATAAAAAAGATTTGATTTGATTACTATTTTATTTGTGGTATCGATAAAATGAAAATCATTTGCCCTATTAATTGCTCTAGGCAGTAGGCTAGTATTTTTTTTTTTCAAAACAAGTTATGCAACTGGTGAATGAAAAAGCAGCTGAGTGCGGCGTTTGAGCGGTTTTACATTTTATAAGAGAAATATATTTTTCCACTGGATTCATTTACTGAACTAGAAAATTGTAAAGGCTTTGAATGGAAATGTAACAAAAACGACCCTAGTAATACAATATTACGTTATGCAACTTTAGAATTTCAATACAACTTTATAGTTTTAATGAGTAACAATTTTCAACTGGAATGTTTGAGTTTTACTAATTATTTCGTGTGTTTACTTATTGAGAACCTTTGATTAGTTATCAGTGATTAAACGAACTTACTAAGTGAAGTTCGATCATAATTAAGTCTATGAGTCGCTTCATTCGAAGATATAATAGATATGTTGTAAATTTATAGCGGATTTCGCGCGGGAATCAAAAAACTTAAACCACGCGGACGAATCTACCCTATCTCACTCTCCAGGTTCTCAACTATACCCATGCCAAAGATCACGTAGATCCTTACTCGTTGCGGCGTGATTGACGGACATACAGACGCACTTTCGCATTTATAATATTAGTATTATTTTCGGAATTATCAACCGACTTCAAAAAAGGAGGAGGTTCTCAATTCGACTGTGTTTTTTTTAATGTTTGTTACCTCAGAACTTTTGACGGGGTGGACCGATTTGGATGATTCTTTTATTATTTGAAAGGGCATACTTCCCAAGTGGTCCCATATAAATTTTATCGAAATCGGTCGAGCGGTTTTTAAAATATCAACAATAAAATAAGTACTTTGTATAGCGTGTGCTTGTTGTAAAGTTGGCGCGGGAGTTTGAAGTCGGTTGCTTAAAAATAATTTTTTATATTAAATTATTTGTATGAGCTTGCCACAGACTATATTAATGTTTCACTTGTACACAAAATACAGTTGGTGTGTTCTTTTGTTACAGATTGTGAAGCAAATCGAGCGGACGACGCGCCCTGGCCGCCAACCATGAATTAGATATCGCTGACGACGATATCAAACGTATGTTAACTATTAGTATTTCATCTAATAAATTTTGAACAGATTTTTTTTAATTCTTCGCGATTAGTTGATCAGCATTAAAAGTTTTAATTTTTAAAACTTTTTAAAGCTAATTCGCTTGTCGGTACTTCTTTGCCACGGACAAAACCCACCAGACCAGACCAGCGAAAATTTTGAAATTATGAAATCAAACCTGGGTCCTCCCACGTTAAGACAACAGCGTTAACACTGCGCCAGGGAGTTCCTCGACGTTGTATGTTCGTATGTTATAAACAGTACCAGTTCACTCGGACGTGGACGGCCTTGTTGCCCTCATATGAAGTAACTCATAAATAAAGAGCTTCCGGGCTGTGACTTGTGTACTAGGACTAGGAAAATTTTCCTGAGTCGTATATTATATATCAACTAACGCGGAATGGATAAAAAAAATATACACGTTTTGTCGCATGATTACCACATACTTGCTTACAAATAAGGCTCAAAGCCCACTTCAGAGGACTATAGAGGTAATATTTAGACGACCTCCGTGGCGCAGTGTGTAGCGCTGTTGTCTTAACGTGCGGAGGTCCCGGGTTCGATCCCGGCAGGGTCAATTTGGGAATTTTTAATTTCTGAATTTTCCCTGGTCTGGCCTGGTGGGAGGCTTCGGCCGTGGCTAGTTACCACCCTGCAAAGACGTGCCGCCAAGCGATAAAGCGTTCCGGTACGATGCCGTGTAGAAACCGAATAGCGGTATGGGTTTAATATAACTGCCATGCCCCTAACAGGTTAGCCCGCTACCATCTTAGACTGCATCATCACTTACCATCAGGTGAGATCGCAGTCAAGGGCGAACTTGTAGTGGATAAAAAAAACACTGATTATATTATTACTAGACGACGCGCGCCCGCGACTTCGTCCGCGTGGTTTAACAATTAGTGAAATTATCTCAATAACTGCGTCTGTTTAATTCCTCTAGTCTGTGATACTTATAACGTTACTCTTACAAACGTTACTGGGTTCTATATTTGTTTAGGCCTTGATTGTACAGCGGCTGCTAAGCTAATTTGTGCTTTAATTTGATTGTATTAGAGCCCTGATTTGCATTCGTGTAACGTGATTATGCTGAGAGGACCTCGTTATCAAGCGAGCTTAATTTTGTCTTATTGTTTTGAAAATTACGAAAGAAGATTCAATTTGAGGACCTCTCTGGCTTAGGGGTGCATGATCGCCTTGAAAATATGTGACCGCGAATACGTTTACCGATTGAAAATATTTCTCTCTGCGTCGTATTCCTCATTACTGAGGGTCGTGAGTCGTGACCCCTTTTCATTAATCAAATAATGGTAGGAGTTTTCTTGGGATAATAATGCGGTGGGCTCCTACGTCCTTCCGCATTCTCTTATTAGGTTTTGTAACGATTATTATCAGATGTTAGTGATAATAACCGGGACCGACGGCTTAACGTGCTCTCCGAGGCACGGAGGAGACGAAAAGGCCAAATTTGAACCTCCAAATTCGGTCACCCATCCAGTTACCGACTTGGGTCAACGTTGTTTAACAATCGACTGATTTGCGACAACCTTTGGTGATCGGAATGGCGAAATCACGGTATAGTGATTATAGGTACATGCTGGTTTCCTCACGAATTTCTCCTTCATTGTTCAAGCAAGTGAAATGATTACCACGCCCATAACTGTATATAGGTTAGACTAAGAGTTACGTGGAGGAGGAGGAATAGGAGGTCGATTACATAGGAGAATAGATAGAGCGATGTAAACCAGACCTAACATAACACTATACCTTGTTATTTAGCCAAAACAAAGTTAGTTTGACCGTGACCTCCCCTTTATTTGTTAATAGGGAACAGTACTGGAACCATAATGACTCCCATAAGGGTGTAAGTAGGGCAACCATGTTGCACCTAATCGGTAAGATTTAGGTTTACTACCTCTTGCCTATGACGTCGCCCGAGTTATTCTGTTAAATTCAAGGTTAATGTTGGGGTTCAAGTGGCGTGCAACTCTTCGATGTAACAAAGCTCTGCTTACCTACCTTGAGTTTAAGAAACAATACTTATAAAAATATGCATAAAATAGCTTATCACTATCCATAATATAAATTATGCGAATGTGTGTTTTTAGGTTTATCTTTTAATCACATCCCAACTGAACAACGGATAGACGTGATTTTTAACCCCTATCCAAAGGGACAAAGTCACAGGAGACATCTACGAGATCAAAATAATTGTACCTACCTAAATATAAAAAAATATATGTAAAGTACATTTTAAAATGCCGCAGTAGATAAGTGACCCTTTCGAGTAAAATACTCTAAATCATACTTTTCCGCCCAATGCCCCATTTATTAAAAAATGTGCCCCCCAGAGTCGAAGTTGTAAACTATACGCGTTAAACTCGTTAACTGGCGAACTTCGGATTTGCTCGCTTAATGAATTCATCAAGCGCGGTTTTGAATATTTGATAAGCATATTATGTGATGAAATTAGATGATAGATGGCCTCGTTTAGAGACTGCTCTCATTTGTACAATTCTGAATTACATACTTAATTAAGTTTTGCGCAGTAAGTAATCTATATATATATATATATATATATATATATATATATATATATATATATATATATATAAAATTTAAAGTCCCGACTGACTGACTGACTGACTGACTTATATATCAACGCACAGCCTAAACCGCTGGTCCTAGAGACATGAAATTTGAAGAGTGTGTTCTGTATAAAGACTAGGTATCCACTAAAACTAGAAATACGTGTTTCACAGTTTTTGGAAATTCGACTCCCGAAGGGGTGAAATAGGGGATGAAAGTTGGTATGAAAGGCCTTCATTTCTCAAGATATTTTTGAAGTTATATCAACGAAACATGTTATTTTGGCTTTCGGTAAAAAATAAAGAAGTACGTTAGTCACAGTTTTTCAAAATTCTACCTCCAAATGGGTAAATTAGGGGTTGAAAGTGTGTATGAAAGTTCTTCATTTTTCAAGTTATAGCCATGAAAGTTAGTATTTGGGCTTCTGGTTTAAAATAAAGAAATACGCGTTTCACTGTTTTTGAAATTTTTATCCTCAAGGACGTTAAATAGTTTGTCCCTCAATCACGCCGCAAGAGAGAAACGGATCGACGTGATCTTTGCATGAGTATAGTTGAGGACCTAGAGAGTGACATAATAAGCTTCTTTTTATCCCGGAAAATTAAGGAGTGTCTGTGGGAATTAAAAATCTTATGCCACGCAAACGAAGTCGCGGGCATCCTCTAGTTAATTTTTATTTTATAAAATTATTATACAGGTTAACAAAATCATTGTTCCAGGAACAATTAATTAGTGTCATTTTATATTCCCAATTTCACCACTTCAAGAAGTTATATGTGCATTTTAGCAATCAAATAATATAGTAACGGTGCAGGTAATCCTCGTGAGGAGACCTCCGTACCTACCTGACCTACCTTTATCCATAAGGTTCTCAAAGGTGTGTGAACTTAATTAATGAAGTCTGCTCCATACTTGAGCAGGGCCACAAGCACAACCCTTCTTCTGAGAAAGGACAAGAAAAGACATGTGCTAGTAGTGAGCCAGCGATGGGTTAAGATCATGGTCATGATGATGATGATCAGGCATGATCATGACTTCAATTTTGATCGAGACACTACTGTCTACTTCTAATGTGTAATAATTTAATATAAAAAATTCTTTTTAAACAAACGACTTCAAACTCCCGCGCCAACTTTACAACAACAAGCACACGCTATACAAAGTACTTATTTTATTGTTGATATTTTAAAAACCGCTGGACCGATTTCGATAAAATTTATATGGGACCACTTGGGAAGTATGCCCTTTCAAATAAAAAAAGAATCATCCAAATCGGTCCACCCAATCAAAAGTTCTGAGGTAACAAACATAAAAAAAAATACAGTCGAATTGAGAACCTCCTCCTTTTTTTGAAGTCGGTTGAAAATAACTAGTCACGTGCGTGTCAGAACACGCATAATATGGTAGTCAGACTAGTTTCCAAAAACTGAAGGCAGTCGTTTTGTAAGTTCGTTGGTAAATACATTTTTCTACCAAAGAACCAAAAAACCATTTGCCTGGTGGGAGGCTTCGGCCGTGGCCAGTTAACCACCCTACTAGCAAAGACGTAGGTACCGCCAAGTGATTTAGCGTTCCGGTACGATGCAGTGTGAAACCGATCAATATGCCATAACTGCCATACCTTTAACCGATTAGCCCGCTACCATCTTAGACTGCATCATCAATATCCATAAGGCGAGACTGCAATGGCTAACTTTAGTGGCGTAAAAGAAAGACCATAAACCATAAAAATAGCTTATGTAAATAGGTAAGAAGGAGCAGTTATTTTTATTTAGTCACAACAATAACAGTAAAACAAAACTATACATTAATTTGCACGAGCTGTAAAATTTTATCGCCTACTCGATACAGGCCGAAGTATTGCCTATTGCCTATTGCCTATTGCATAATAGGCAATAGGCAGTTCTAGAACGCAACGCGTTACGAAACTGCTTAGCAAATAACAATAAAACTTCAGATACCATCAGATTCAGAACGTTTCAAGTTATCGACCTTGGTCTAGTATAATATAATGCTTCGTTGGTCTAGTGGTTAGACTAGGTCCCGGGTTCTATTGCCGGGTCGGCCCATAACAAGTATTGGGGTTTTCTGACTAGAAATTCTCAGTACTAGCCCGGAGTTCGGAAGTTGGCGGTGTTTCACCCCCGTGCCTCGGAGAGTACGTAAAGCCGTCGGCCCTGCGCCTGATCTCTCTCCGGTTGTGTCGGATTTTCCGTCCCGTCGGGTGATGAGAGTAAAGGAACAGAGAGTGCACCTGTGTATGCGCGCACACTTGTGATGGCTAATCACTCTGGAGATAGGCCGCCGTGGCCGAAATTCGGTTGGAAGGGCATTACCATTGACTTACCAATACCTTAAATCGATGGGCATTACTATAAAATATTGCTATATTTTTCTCTATGCAGTGGTGGAAGGGGAGGCCCCGGGTCTAGAGAGCGTCCAAATTTTTTTAAATTTTTTTTATTCACATAGTATTTTTTACATTTATATGGTTTCTTAGCATCCAAATCTAGATAAATCCTGATTCCTCATTCCTTCAGGTTAAGACCCTTTTCGGGTCGGTTGAACTGAGGGCCGTGAAAGCGAAGGAGACACAGAAAGGCACACTTTCGCATAATGTTAGTAGTTATGAACTATGTATGTACTGATAGATAGATTTTGATCGATTATATTATTGTGTTCAAATAGTTCAGGGACCTTACTGCCAACGCTTGAAGCCATATTGTTTCATTGTTGTTGCCTTTCGTGTGCTACAATTATAATCCTTATTTTAGGAAGTCAAGGTATTGATATAAAACTATCATTTTTAGTAATATTGCCTAAGTTATATTACTTGAAGCGTTGGCAGTATGGCCCCTGATCTACCAATGTCAGCTTCGCACTTGGTTGGAGAGAAAAGGGCATTATCAATGCTTAAAAAATCCCTTCTCAGTATACCCTTCCCAATTTATTTTTGCGCTCCTAGAATTTGAAGGCCTGACTTAACATTTCATTGAATCAGATATTCATGTGAAATTTATCACATCATAAAACTGCCATCGGAATGGCTTTACGTCCAAATTGTCTTATCTCCATTATTTAGGTCAGTGATTCAAAAAAAATGGGCTTCAATGAATAGTTACCTACATTCACCTATCCATACTAATATTATAAATGCGAAAATGTGTCTGTCTGTCTGCTACGCATGCACGGTCCAGTGGTCAACCGATTTTGATGAAATTTGGTAAAGAGATAGGTTGTGTCCCGGGGCAGTACATAGGCTACTTTTTATCCCGGAAAATCCAAGAGTTCCCACAGGAATCAAAAAAACTTAATCCACGGGAACGAAGTCGCGGGCATAAACTAGTTATTTTATTAATATGTCACCGTAAGATCGTAAAAACCGTTAGATTATAATCTAACTCGCGAAATTTTAAACTGTCGAATGATTACAATATAATAAGTAATCTGTTAGGTTTATTAACCCGATAGAACCCAAGCCGCAGGCCGGGCACTACTTGATTATTTATGTCGAACCCTAACCTAACCTACAAGAAAGAGACAAGAAAACGTAAATACAATGAATATTTCAAAAATTGACACTTATAACACTGAACGGTTCACAATCTTTCGACTGTTTACAATCTATCGAAAAAAAAATCGTTAGATTACAATCTTACGGTTTTTACAATCTTACGGTGACAAATATACCATACCGATATTTACTGTATGAAAATCCGCACTTGGCCAGCGTAGTGGATCATGGCCTATACCCGTCTTGTTCTGAGAGGAGACCCGTGATCAATAGTGGGCCGTTGTTAGATTGAGAATTGAGATGATCCAAGTTAATATTAAAAATGCGTTAGGTTGTCTGTCTGTCCTTTATTTACCTTTTCACGACCCAAACTGATTTCGACGAAATTTGGCACATAGGTTACTTTTTATCCCAGACATTAACCCATTATGAATAAATGAAAACATTATTATATTATCTGTAGATAGTTTCTTTTATATTAATAAAACAGGAAATTCGTGAAAATGTTAGCACTAAGCTGCTATTATGTAAATTTTTCATAAAACTGTTTACATTTTCTGGAACACATATTTCTAAGTATATTATATTAAATTCGAGCGAATTGAATAAAATCACTGAGTACAGCGAACATACTAGTTTGCCCACATTAGGGTTACCATATAAATGGTAAAAAACCGAACATGACACTAAATTCATGTTTGCCATGCAATATTTCGACGATTTTGTTTGGTGGGAGGCTTCAGCGATAGCTGATAGTTATAAGGGTAGAAACCATTTAGGGGTGCAGGCTTAATACATTGCCTTATTGAGGTTAATACATCAGCTTTACTACATTAATTAAATACATTACTTAGGTTTAATATATTAGCCCGCCACCATCTTGACGACATCGTCACTTACAATCCAGAAGAGATTGCAGTTAAGGCTAGACGTAATGGAATCAAATAAACTTGGAGTTAAAAAAAGTTAAGTCTATCTAATAATATAATTAAGTAATCCCTACAAACTACCTACCTACCCTACCTAAGTAACTATTAGGTACTTGATTTAATTACTCTTAGTAAAAAAAAACATTGAAACAGGACAGTCTTAGTAAAAAATGAAACATGGTAATCCTAGTTTACATTGAAAAGTTTCAAGTAGACTAAACGCCCACTGAAATACACGTTCAAATTTCTATTTACATGTGCACATTTCATTTTTAAACATTTATGTATAATGTACAAGTGCTCTTCAAAGGATTCATTTGGAAAACTCATTTTGTATGAAGCAACTTATTTACGCAATTGGTGTTCTATACACGAGTAGTTATTTTATAAAATTACCCGCCCTTAGAATATCGTTCAATTGATGTTTTTTTATCCACTACAAGTTAGCCCTTGACTGCGATCTCGCCGATGGTAAGTGATGATGCAGTCTAAGACGGTAGCGGGCTAACCTGTTAGGGGCATGGCAGCTCTTGTATTAAACCCATACCCCTTCGGTTTCTACACGGCATCGTACCGGCACGCTAAATCGCTTGGCGGGCACGTCTTCCGGTAGGGTGGTAACTAGCCACGGCCGAAGCCTCCCACCAGACCAGACCAGAGAAAATTCATAAATTATAAATTCCCAAATTGATTCCCAGTCGGGGATCGAACCCGCGACTTCCACACGTTAAGGCAATAGCGCTCTACACTGCGCCACAGGGGTCGTCAAATTTTTACATTTATTTAGTAAAACTAGCCGCCCCTAGAATATCTTTATATTGGTGAATATCGGATGAAAATCCCTACAAACTGCAGACTTAATCTCAGAAACTGTTCTGAGATTAGCCTATGCATGGCTAGACTGACAAACCGGGCAGAGGGACTTTAGGACCCCGGCTTAGCTATAGATGGAATTTCGGAATAGCCGACGTACCGGTAAAATACTTACCAAAACTTTGACGTTGTTGTTTTGTGATGGATTTCAATACGAGGTCTACGTAGAGAAATCATACATTTCAAAATATCTATTGTCTGAAACGATAGACGTCCACTGCTGGGCATTATATATGTCCCTTGTGGGTACATAAGCGGAAGGACGTGGGAACCCACCGCATTATTATCCCAAGAAAACTCGGACGGTCATTATTTGATGAATGGAAAGGGGTCACGACCCTCAGTAATGAGAAACGCGATTCAGAAAGAGAGTAAGTACCTACTTCCACATACCGCGGTCTTGCGCTGTCAGATTCCAGCGTCTCCCTATTACTCGCTTGATGTCAAACTGTGTTTTTAGGGTTCCGTACCCAAAGGGTAAAAACGGGACCCTATTACTAAGACTCCGCTGTCTGTCTGTCTGTCTGTCTGTCTGTCTGTCTGTCTGTCTGTCTGTCTGTCTGTCTGTCTGTCTCCAGGCTGTATCTCATAGACCGTGATAGCTAGAAAGCTGAAATTTTCACAAATGATGTATTTCCGTTGCCGCTATAACAACAAATACTAAAAATTTAAAAAATATATATATTAGGGGGGGTCCCCATACAATAAACGTGTTTTTTTCGTATTTTTTTGCTCAATATTAAAAACGGTAACAGGTAGACGGTTCAAATTTTCACAGAATATTAACTTGTATATTGCCTTTCAAAATAAATAATTAAATATCAATAAAGTAAATATTAAAGGGGGGCTCCCATACAACAAACGTAATTTTTTGATATTAACAGTAAACCTCTACAAACAAAGTTAGTTTTGCGGTTCATTAACAAAGGTAATTATACCTACTTCTTGAGTACGGAAACCTCGGTGCGCGAGTCCGACTCGCACTTGGCCGGTTTTTTTTCGTATTTTTTTGCTCAATATTAAAAACGGTAACAGGTAGACGGTTCAAATTTTCACAGAATATTAACTTGTATATTACCTTTCAAAATGAATAATTAAATATCAATAAAGTAAATATTAAAGGGGGGCTCCCATACAACAAACGTAATTTTTTGATATTAACAGTAAACCTCTACAAACAAAGTTAGTTTTGCGGTTCATTAACAAAGGTAATTATACCTACTTCTTGAGTACGGAACCCTCGGTGCGCGAGTCCGACTCGCGGCCGGTTTTTTTGGTCCAAGGTTGCTGTTCCTTGTACCTTGAGAGTTGGGACACCAATCACTAGCAATTCAAAAACGGTTGTACCGTTAAAATAATACTAACAGACAAGTTAATTTAGCTTCCGAACGTATAAAATTTCGTCGCTAAGTGAAACAAACAAGGGAGATAGGACTGATAGACAAGTAATTTAAACAGCTTACGAAAGACGTCCTCGACGGCGGCGACGCCATTTTAACGACAATACTTCAAGTTTCGAATGACATGTTCCATTTTCGAAGCACTTAACGCTCCCCGATAAGGCCTTTGTCTATTCTCTATAGTAAAACGACGTTCGGAATTCAATTTTGCTCTTTCCATTGACAATAATTAAAATTATATCATCGGAGCTGTTCATGAACAGTTTATGGTTTTAGGGCGAAAACAAACTAAGTAAGGATAGAACAAAACGCCCGCACGAAACACCCGTATCGTGTTAGGAACAAGTTTCGTCCTGTCGCAGTAGTCTCTACAGCTTTTTTTGATCGTAGTTTCATCGCCTTTCTCATACCGAAGCGCGGCAAGTTGCGACCACATCAAAGCGTCGCGCGCGTCAACATAACGATTTCGCATACCGCCACCACCACTACAGCCCATTAACGTTGCTGGGCACAGGCCTCTACTCTCATAGGAGAGTGGGAATTAGAGCTTAGACCCATCACGCTGCTCCGATGCGGGTTGGCGGGCTCGGCACAACAGCATCTTGGAATAAGGTCTACCACACTGTTATGCAGAGTGGTTGACTTCACAAACCTTTAAGATTACGGAAAAGGTGCTCTCGCTAGTCGATATTTTTCTTAATTTACTCAAAAGTACTTAATTTACGCATAATATATTCTACAATAGTTATTATCTATACTAATACTTACTAAATATTATGAATGAGAAAGTTTGGATGTATGGATGCCCAATCATGCCCCAACGGCTGAACGGATCTGGATGAAATTTGGCACAGGGATAGATTATAGTCTGGAATAACACATAGGCTTTTTATCCCGGAAAATTAAAGAGTTACCGCGGACGAAGTCGCGGGCATTAGCTAGTACTTAATATTTATTATATGCTTTGATATATTACATGAAACAGGCGGCACTTGCTTTTGGGATTCGAGCTCCGGACTCTTCTAAGCCCATGTAATAAACAGACATCAGCTATGAACAGGTTCTCAAGTATTGGTCAATGAGCTAACTCATAAAATAAATTGTATATTGGCACATTCGGAGATCAAACCTACGACTTTTTGCTTATAAATTACTAGCGGACGCCCGCGACTTCGTTCGCGTGGCATAAGTTTTTTAAGAACCCATGAAAACAAACACGTCGATACGTTGCTCTGTTGCGGCGTGATCGAAGTACTATTTAACTTCCTTTGGGATAGAATTTATATAAACTGTGAATTATGTATTTCATAATTTAAACCGGTTGCCCAAATATCAAGTTTCTGTAGCTTGAAAACGCCGGCCTTTTACACCAACTTACAATCCCTATTTTACCCGTTTGGGGGTAGAATTTTGAAAAACTGTTACACACTTACTTCTTTATATTATCCAGTAAACCAAAATACCAATTCCGTTGTTATAACTTGAAAAATATCTTGATAAATGACAAGGGGACATTCATCCCCTATTTCACCCATTTGGAGGTCGAATTTTCAAAAATGGTGAAACACTTACTTGTTCATATCTAACTGAAAGCCCAAAGGCTAAGTTTCATGGCTATAACCCGAGAAATGAAGGACTTTCATACAAACTTTCAACCCCTATTTTAGCCCTTTGGGGGTGGAATTTTGAAAAACTGTGCGACACGTACTTCTTCATATTAGCTAAAGCCAAAATACCAAATTTCGGTGATACAACTTGAGAAATATCTTGAGAAATTAAGGACTTTCATATAAACTTTCATCCCCTATTTCACCCCTTCGCGGGTAGAATTTTCAAAATCTGTGAAACACGTATTTCTTTATTTTTAACCGATAGCTCATATACCAAGTTTCATGAATATAGCTTGAGAAATGACGGACTTTCATACAAACTTTCAACCCCTATTTCACCCCATTAGGGGTGGAATTTTGAAAAATTCTTCCTTAGTGAGCGCCTACGTCAAAAAGGAAGCTACTGTCAAAATTTCAAGTCTTTAACCCTAACGGTTTAGGCTGTGTGTTGATACCTATATAAGTCAGTCAGGACTTTGAATTTTATATATATAGATAAGCAAAAAGTCGTAGGTTTGAATGAGTGGTTTAGTTGGGTGGTTTATAACTTTTATTGCCTCCACCGCTGGACTAGATATACTATATATTATAGTCAGTGACAGTGAATTATTAACAATTAACAAGAATTTTGATTTAATTTCATTCAGGCAATTTAGATTTGAATGAAATGAATGAGGGCAATAAATTCGTTCGAAAATCGGAAATTAATTCGGAAGCCGCGGCGTCATTGGCTGTTTCCGAACGACGCTGACGGAACTGTTTGACGTCTGCTTTTATCATCTGTTGGCGGATTTTGGCGCGAATATTTATTGCAGTTTAGGTACTGTACGCGCGTGCAACTTACGCAACTTGTCTTTGCTATTTTGTCCATGTTCGTTCGGTCTTACGTGAAAAGGAAAATCTTTGACATGTCAAACAATAAACCCGAAGTGTGGTTCTGTATTATCTATGGTGTGATTTTTGTACTCTTTGGCCCAACCATGATTTAGCAAAATTATGTTACTTTGTACAAGTTTTTTATTTCAATATAAGTCTTAAAAGTGATTTACAGTTTTATTTTTAATTTGAACAACAAGTAATAACCTATTATGGGCATTTACTGTGCCCGAACAGGTACTAACTTCAAATTGTGTTTTTAATGAGCTTTTCTAGGCTGTAAACTCTCTGTGATAGGAGAAACTTATTGACACAATGTGGAAGGTTCAGCATTTAAGATCTCAACTTTCTATACATGTACTCACTTGAGATTTTCAATTTATTTGAGCACTAGTTGATACCCGCGAGATCGTACGCGTGGTTTAAGTTTTTTGTTATTCCCGCGGGAACTCCTTAATTTTCCGGGATAAAAAGTAGCCTATGTCACTCTCCAGGTCCACAACTATACCCATGCCAAAAATCACATCAATCCGTTGCTCCGTTGCGGCGTGATTGAAGGACAAACCAAAAAACAAACACACTTTCGCATATTTTATAATATTAGTAATAAATAAATAAATAAATAAATGATGATATATGTACTTCAATACTAATAACATAAATGCGAAGGTTTAGATGGATGGAAGTTACTCAATCACGCCAGAACGGCTGAAAGGATTTGGATTCAATTTGGCACAGAGATACATTACGGTGTGGTATAACAAACGGGAACAAAGAAAACCTCAATCCACGCGGACGAAGTCGCAGGCATCAGCTATTAGAAGAATAATCATTATTATCATCAACCGATTGCTGACGCACTAATGAGAAGAGTTTTAACCTTGCTTGCCAAATGCGGATTGGTAGACTTCACACACCTTTGAGAGCATTGCTTATCTTATTGAAATAAAAAAAAACCGGCCAAGTGCGAGTCGGACTCGCACACCGAGGGTTCCGTATAAACCTGTAGCTATATAAGCAAAAGTTATGGTATTTTTATTCCACTTATCTATTTTAATTTCAATTTAATACCTCTACGCGTTCATGCGGAGAGTACCTAAGTTTAAAATGATTAAAAACATTTTTTTTATATTATGATGTAACTAAAATTTATGCTTTTCGAAATTTTTACTTTATCTGTGCTATAAGACGTTGCTTCGTACCAAATTTCAAGATTCTGAGTTCACGGGAAGTGACCCTGTAGGTTTTGATTCCCTTGCGAGTGTTGAAAATTTGCAGCATAAACGATATTTTGATTGCGTTGGCTTAGAAGTTTGATTTTTTCACAGCTCCAAGGGACAATAGTCCTGAGTATTTGATATGAATTTCAGCTATAATAATCATTTATAAACCTGTTTAAGCAGGCCCGTTTAGCATTAGTAAAAGCCTATAATCTACAATAGGCATGATGACAGTAACCAAGAATCAATGAAATTTTGAATGTATCTAATGAAATAGGATTCATGGAGTAAAAAAAACGTATTTATTTTTCTATTTCGAGGGAGATTGCTATTTATTTTGATAAAATAAAACTATAAAATACAGCAATCCACCATATTGGATAAAACACCAAGAAGCGAATGACGTCACAATTGTTTGTTTTCGAGCTTTGACAATCACACTATTGTTTACTGCACACTGCACTGAGTACATTATTAAAAACAATAGTGACGTCACAAACGACGCCATGACACCGCCGAACGTTTTTGCGTGAATTTTAAAAATTAAATTTCAAATGCCAATTTTATCTTACCAAACCTTATTTTTCTGCTGAAATAAGATATTTTTTCGAAATAGTAGATACTTCTGAACATAATCTGACCATTTTTCAAAATCAGTCATCATGCCTATTGGGATGATGACAACTCAATCAAATCAGCAACTCTTTATCAAACTTAAAAACGCACTTCTTGTATGGAAGTTTATATTAAATACATAGTTGTGACGTCATCCAATTTCAAAGCACTTTTCTTCTTTGATCGATAGTTTAAAATGATCATCAAACTTATAACTAACCGAGGAATGTGAATTTTAGGTCTTTTGGAAGACCCTGTATTTAATAATGAGTAAAAAATTATTCATTTTTGAGATAGGCATCATCCCTATTCCTTACATTCTTGTAAAATAAACTAAAAAAATAACTTAGACTACTCCTACAGAATGTATCACATACACTTGAACTACTTACTTACTTCAAGTTTGCCGACTGCCTGAAGCCGAGCGGGTCTTGAAAACTTCTTCTGTTTTTTTTTTTAACTTTTTTATTATTAATAGAAGTCAAGTGTCGACGTTGAAGTTTAGCGAACGGTGGAAAATAGCTTCTGCTTATTTGGCATGAGATTATTATTCTACTGGACTAGTAGTCTATATAACCAGTCCGGAATAACGTATCCGGGCAGCTTGCGGACAAAGGGTTTAATTTAAATGCTCGTATTTTAGAAATTACCTACGTTGTAATACAATTGAAGTGGTAGAACACCTGACTGAGTTTGTGCTTTATATACCTACTTACTAGCTGATGCCTGCGACTTGGTCCGCGTGGAAATAAGTTTTCTTAATTCCCACATGTACTCCTTAATTTTCCGGGATAAAAAGTAGCCTATGCCACTCTTCAGGTCCTCAACTATAACCATGCATTTTCCTTTACCGTTATAGCAAACGCAAATTACTTAGAAAAGAGGGATGTGCCCGAGGATCGAACAGGAGGCCGACGTCTTAACCACTAAGCTATCACCGATTAGCACAGCACGACCGCATTGCCGATAAAAAATAAATGGAAGAGAAGCCAGAACTGTTTTCGTTGCGGAGTTATAACTAGTCCATATTTATTATACCTTCCATGTTATAATACCGGTAAAGATTACTCATTTAACTAAGGAGTCAGGAAATTCGGCAATGAACGGGGAGTCTTAGGGCGTGAAATTCATGTGAGTTCGCCGCGTGGCGCGACGCAAACATGACTTAATTAATATACATATTTAAGACATAAATTAGCATAACCCAGAAACGTGCCTCCTTTCTTATATGGAGAGACTATTCGACGTTTATTTAGTCCTATTTCCAAAGTATAGGACCCCCAGGTCCTTTCAAGTAATGTGTTTTTCTATTTTGAATTATGATTTCTCAATATACATGGTTTCTATAGTTTATAATTTACTGGATTAAAGTGTTCTCTATCAATAGAAGAGAGTGATATTATAGAGCTTAGTGTGGGCGGATTAGTATTTTCAAGCATTTCAATAAATGTATGCATGTATTATGTGTATGTATTATCAAATTAGAAGTGGTTGTAATGGTTAGATTGCTGTTCTCTATAATTTAGCTGCCTAGGTTCTTCAAGTGTTTAAATAACAAGATTATTGTTTGAACATGAAACATTTTTGCGTCGGAGTTCGGATCCCTTTTAGACCCGGCAGGGAAATATGGAGTTTTTTAAATTTCTAATTAGGGTCTGGTGTATGGGTAACTTTGGTTGTGTACATACAACACTGCCGTCGAAGCAATGCCCCCAAGCGATTAAGGTTTCGGTACGATGCCGCCTATAAACCGATTTGGGGGTATGGGTATAGTTACACTGACGTACCAATTTCAGACAAGGTGATATCGTAAAGGGCTAACTTCAAACTTAAAATATGATGTATCTATCTAATTCGGAAAAGCGCTGTCAACTCTTATACGAGTTGCTTATTGATTGATGAGCAGACGCGGAGACTAAATTCATGTACATGAGCTGATCTTGCTTATACTTTATTCATGATATTGAATGAGTTGGTAATTTTTGGGAGTTGCTTTAATTAAGTTTCACAAAGGGATTCCTACATTCATCTACTAATTGGTAGATATGTACTTGGTTACATAATACGAGTCTTTATGGGATTACTTCGTTTAGACTTTAGAGCGGTCTTACATAAGCTGCTTGAACCAGTCATGATCAGTTGACACGGACTACTTAAGCAGTCCTCATGCCTACATAATAGCAAACAATATATAATAGGTACATTGTTCAAGAACCAACGGATCTTAACACCCTGGCAATGTCTCGACACTCATTCGGAAATATGGATGTCACCGTAAGATTGTGAAAACCGTTAGATTGTAATCTATCTAGCGAAATTGTAAACTGTCGAAAGATTACAATTTGACGCATTATTTTTCGGTAGATTGTAATCTGTTAGGTATATTAACCCGACAGAAACTAAGTGCCCGGACTGCGGCCGGGCACTACCTGATTATTTATGTCGAACCCTAACCTAACCTACAAGAAGAGACAAGAAAACGTAAATACAATGAATATTTCAAAACTTGACACTCAGAATATTGAACGGTTCACAATCTGTCGAAAATTTACACTCTAACGAGATAAAAAGCGTTACATTGCAATTTGACGGTTTTTGTAATTTTACGGTGACATATACATGTACAACTTATAATATTAGGTACAAAGAACTGTACAAAGCACATTACATAGTTACATTTACATTTGTTTATACCCATTTCCGTTTTTACGTTTTTAAAAGTAAATAAACCTGAGTTAAAGTTGCGTATCAACATGGACGCGGTGCAATGTATTTCCTAAGCCTCGTCAATCGAGGCTTAAGTACGTAAGTTCTCCTTTAAAAAATATAATCACAAGATAACGTACTTTTTTTATAATAAATAAAAGATTTCATAAGAAAATTCCCATAAATATAATCTTACCGAACTCAATCCAACAAGAAACCATAATGATCAGTATTGTAACAGTATTTCACCGAAATCCTTATTTACTTAGTTTCTGAATCACGTTTTGTGTTAAGGACCCATAAACTTCTATATTAAGTTCACCCTGAGGTCACATTTTATAGCAAAAACTGTAGGGAATCGCCGTCGATATTATACCTAACCGACGATACACAGGTCCGTAGAAAATAAATTGCAACTACTAAAGCTTCGTTATCAAGTATGAAGTATAAAAAAAAAATTATCAATAGTAATATTTTTAATAGGAAAGTGTCTGGTCTATCTGTATGTCTGTCTGTCTGCTACGCTATAACATCCCATCTTTTCAACACATTTTGATGATATTTATTTATTTTTGATTTAGTCAGATTACAGCCAAGCACTAGTAAATTAAAAAAAATACATATTATATAAAATAAGTTCTTCCCTCTTCCAGTTCCCTCTCCCACTTTCCATGCGTCATGACCTTACGCTGCCTGTATCCAATGCCTTCCTGCGATCCTTTTGAAATCATCTGTCAGGTTTGGTCACTGTGCGAAGTTGCATTTTTGGATATTTGACTACTATTAAAATAAATAATTTTTTATTGATTATTAAATAGAGGATCTTCCAAAAGTCGTAATATCCACAACGTCAAATTTCTGAATGTCATATCTCATACTTAGGACGCGTTTTGAAGTTTGAAAAAAAGTTGCTGATTTGATTATTTGTCAAATACCCAATTCCAGCACCTAGAGACACCAACGGCTATCGGTTCATCGAACTACCTCCGGTTAATCTATTGGTATGTTCCGATATCGAAGTCCATTAGAAGTATGCTCCTGAAAAAAGCTTAGTATACTGTTGAAGATTACGTAAATGACAAAGGAGCATGGATTTGACTCGCTCCAGCAATGCTAAGGACAGCTGTTACTTAATGTATTCTACAAATTAATGAAATTGTATATTATTTTTTTCAAAAGAGCAACCGCCGAGTTTCTTGCTGGTTCTTCTCGGTAGGAATGGCATTCCGAATAAGTGGCAGATTCACTCGACGATTCAAAAGTACTTGTAAAAGTCTATTTGAATAAAAATCATTTGAATTTTGAATTTTGAATTATATACACTGCGAGCACTGTAAGGTTTGACGTCAATTTAGTATACTGCGAAGCCGTTCCTTTATACTGGTTACTGCTTAAAACGGAACGCAGTCAGCACTGAGAGCATCTTACTTAGAAAACGCCAGTGCTCACAGTACAAAAATGGCGACGATTTATGACGTCATATATTTCCCTACGATACTGCGGCAGTATACTGACTACTGTCAGTCCATAACGGAACGAATTTCTCCCCAGTAAGAGCACTGAACAGTGCTCGCAGTGTATATCGGAATATACCCTATATCTATGGCGCGCGTTCAAAAGAGCCACAGGTGCCTTCCATTACCTATTCCGTGGCTCTTTACATTCGTTACCCGCAAAACATCAATACGGATCAAAGTGAACCTTAATGTCTAAGTTATTAAGTCCATAATTCATCAAAAAGCGATTACCTGTAAGCAAATATAACACGGTTGGCGCGTAACACAAATGTTACCAACGGCCACATTTTTAGGGTTGCCAAGTATGGAATAAATTACGGAAGTGGGTATTTTGCATAGAGTCTTCTGCTTTTATTTTGGCAGTTAAAATGTTTAGATTTTATCATATTTTTTTAGAGTTATTATTATTATATTTCCAATTTATTTGAGCACGAATATGTTGCATTTCTGTATGTATGTATTTATTAAGAAGAAGAAGATTATAAAAGCTACGTAAGAATTGACGTAAATATTGCTATTTAATCAAATAGGCAGTAAAAATATTGATTAATTCAAAAAAAAAATCAAAATCAAAATGCTTTTTATTCAAATAAACTTTTACAAGTGCTTTTGAATCGTTAAGTGAATCTACCACTGGTTCGGAATGCCATTCCTACCGAGAAGAACCAGCAAGAAACTCGGCGGTTGCTCTTTTGAAAAAAAAAATATTTACAATTTTATTAATGTATACATAATTATATGTAACCGCATGTAAAATTTTTTTTTATTACGTCAACATCTTATAATTTTGATATCATATCTATAAATATCTGTTACTGCACAACTTGATCTGAATATTTCTTATTTATTTAAAATTATTAAAATATATTTCCAAGGTTACTATAGTGACAATTTTTTTCTCGATTTGCCGTTTGACATTTACTCGTACACAGGTCCTCCTATTTTCAATATTATTATTTCTGATGTTTAGCCAACCCTACCGTTATTGTACGCACATTGTATATAAAGTCGTTAAAATCTTGATAAGAAAATGCTTTTATTATCACATTACGCTACGTGTAGCGTGGCGGTGCGAAACGATTTGCAAGAATACGTTACGTCGGGTTCGATTCCCCGTTTGAGTAAATTTATAACATAGTAGAAATAGCATTGTTGGTCTAGTAGTGTTCGACTGCATCCGACGAGGGTCCCGGGTTCGAGGCCCGGGTCGGGCCGGGTACTGGGTTTTTCTGACTTTAAATTCTCAGTACTAGCCCGGAGTTACTACCTCGTTCGTGACTGCCTCGTTGGTCTAGTGGTTAGCATAGTCGACTGCGGATCACGAGGTCCTGGGTTCGATTCCCGGTCGGGCATAAAAGATAGGTATTGGGGTTTTCAATTAAGAAATTCTCAGTGCCAGCCCGGAATTGGAAGTTGGCGGTGTTTCACCCCCGTGCCTCTTAGAGCACGTTAAGCCGTCGGTCCCGGTTATTATCACTAACATGATAAGGGTCTAAGCTCTAATTCCCGCTCTCCTATGAGAGTGGAGGCCTGTGCCCAGCAGTGGGACGCTAATAGGCTGTAGTGATGATGACTAGCCCGGAGTTAGTTGGCGGTGTTTCACCTCCGTGCCTCGGAGATCACGTTAACCCGTCGGTCCTGTCCCTGATCTCTCTCCAGTCGTGTGGAATTTTCTATGGCTATGAGAGTAATGGAACAGAGAGTGCACCTGTGTATGTGCACACCCTTGTGCACTATGATATCTCCCGCACAGATGGCTAATCTCTTTGGAGATAGGCCGCCTTTGATAAAATTCGGTCGGGAGGACACGTTCTCGTTAGCAAGCTTTACATTGCTAACGTTGATACCTGGTATGTCAGTTACGGCCGGTCCACACGGCGCGTTGCGTCGATGTAGCGCTGTCGCTGCGTCGTTTTACATACTAATAATCAAAGTGTACACACGGTGCGCTGCGTCGACGCAACGCACTCACGACGGAACTGCAGCCCCCGAGACGAAGCGAGTGGGGGGTGTACTCATTGCGACGCCGGTGTAGTAACGCTACGATGACGCAGCGCCCGTGTGGCCGGCTATGCGTCAAAATATGCGTTGCGACGACGCAACGCGCCGTGTGGATTGACTCTTAAGACAGTTTCTTTAATAGTTATAAAGAAGATGAGCTGGCATAAGTATACTAAATTTCTCGCCTCCGTTCCCATTTTAAGTAAATTCGAATTTAGCAAATTTGAGTACCTACCTGTTTTAGTATTTCTAAATCCCATTTAAAATCCTAAGTGAGTTTACCACAACACGATTTACTCGTATTACGGTATTATAAATTTAATCAAAGTGGTTTAAAATGAAATCTTAATATATGCGAAATCTCTGTGGAGTGCTAAAAGGCAAGCGTTACATTACGCCATCCCTTGGGAAGTGTAGTAGACGCCTAACGTAATTTCTGCTTTAGGGTGTTTACAGACGTAGCGACTAGCGATTGAGATCTTCAGTCCACCTAGTGTGGTGGGTCCATCGTCATGATCTATACTATACCTACTATATAATATTATAAATGCGAAAGTTTGGATAGATGGATGGATGTTTGTAACAAAACGCAATATGGACGCTGATTGATTGAATCACGACACATTGAAACCGATTTTTTTAAATAGAAAGTAATGTAGGTAAGTACCTACACATGTGGAGGTGCACGTCGGAACTCTTAACGAGTCGATTCAAGTTTCAAAGAACATCAAAGAACAAGTCGCTCTAGTCACTTACAGACTAAGTACTTTTAATTGGTAGATGCCAACTTGCCTAGCGCTTCTTTGTGTAGAACTTCAAAAAACAACCATTTAACTTTTAAAGTAGGTACTAATGTCCGCAAGGAAAAAAGTTTATTTATTTATTATCGTATTATTTTATGTCATTTTAGCAGACCTGCAGGGCGACCGCGTATAATTTTGCATCAATCATTGATACATCGCAATCACCTCCGATTGGCTGAATTTATGGTATTCTTGCTGCGTCAATGGATTTCGTCCAATAGTGGAAGAGTGTTAACCAATCAGAGGTGATTGCGATGTATCAATAATTGATGCAAAAGTTACGCGGTCGCCCTGCTGTTGTCTTCCCTTCAAGTGGTTTGACGTTTGACGGCCAAGAAAAGGTGGACCGCTACCGCTACCCTTTTTCTGTCGTATACTCTAATTTGTAGGGGGGGCGTTATCCAATGCTTACTAGTTCTCACGTGGTCTCCACTTTACGACATTTTGTCTCCAACGTCAAGCATGGTCATCAAGCCATGCCACTACCTCTTTAACCTGTTGATGATTTGGGCTATGTCGGTCACCTTTGTTCTCCTGCTGATCTCATCGTTTCGAAACATATCCTGTCTACGTTAAGGGAGGGAAATTGCCAACATAGCCATCTCCATAGATATATGACAACTCCTGTAAATCAATCAATTCAATGTTTTAATAACGTCCATGAAAATCAACATCCAACTAGGTACCATCACTGTAATAAATAAAAAGGGAAGCTAGTTGCTGCGTGTGTTATCGGCCTAATGCTTCTCAACTCTCAATCAGTCGGCCACGGGTAACGATGTTTCGTTGTCCCAATTACATTAGGCCTGCGTCACGTGTGGAAGGGGCCGGCGTGCATTCTAGCGTGTAAGTTATAGTTACGCTAAGATGCATAGGGCTCGCCACGGGCCACTTACTTGCGATTGTCGGATCCGACTGTCTGACAACATTTCAAACAAATTTTCGCACTTTTAACTTTATCTGTTGTTTCACAGAGCAGAAGTTAAACGTTATGATTCATTTCGATTGTTAATTAGTTTCGCCTGCGATGAAGGTGTACCTATTTTGGATCGCAGCATAGGTACATATTTTGGGTACAAATTAGAGTACTCAGTAGGTATACTAATATAAGTTCATTTGTGATGCATCCATCAATGATAAATGATTTATTTATTTCACATAGGACAACTTGTGTCACTTATGATACGTCAAGACTCTACCACCGGTTCGGAAAGCTGGTTCTACTGAGAAGAGCTGGAAATTGGGTGATTTCTGTGTGAACTAACCACAGCATTAACCCATCGCTAGCCCACTGCTAAGCATAAATCTCTCAGAACGAGAAGGGTTTTGACCATAATCCACCACGCTGGATTGGCAGACTGCGACTGACTGAAACACTAAAAATTACAATTTAATGCATGATAAGCAGCTGAGTTTTAATTGCCCTATTATCTGACCTAGTTATTATTAGTCTATCATCCGTTCCGATATCATTACATCTGAAACGATCGGACAGTGCTCTTAGTCTCTACTGAAATCTTTTTTTACAAGAAAAAAAAATTGTAAGTATCAAAAGAGTTCCAACATAAATCTTCATGAACGTCACCAATTTAACACTGTAACATTAATTGGAACTGTTAAAGTTAACCATTTTATCACTGACTACAATCCGTCTTCGGACACCCATAGAATTTAATGCGTTAATCCCATGAAAGAGCAGCATTGTGAGGGGAAACAAAGAGGATGGGATAATGGACGATGGTTTTAACTTTTAAGACGCATTTTTGGAGATAAGTACTTATTAGAACTCCGTTTTGTCTCTCATTTTTTTTCACCTGCGGGGCAGTTGGTTTTTTCATACGATTCATTAGATATAGGTCTACCTACACATGGGTACTGAAAGAAACTGTAACAGAAGATATTTGTGGCTAATTGTGTTGTAACTTGTAAGTAAAGTGGAAACTTAAATGACACACACTAATTTTATTTCCGCCCCTTTCACTATGCTCTCTGCGGAAAGGGATCAAAAGTGCATTTTTGAAGCAGTTGGCATAACATAACTGCAATAAAACTGCAAATTTTAAGTCAGCGTGCAGACCTAATGCAGCCCGTCTGTGTAGACTCTTAGACCTGTGAATTTCGTTTAGACTTGGAGGTTGTGTGCAACAGAATAGGCTGACTCATATTAACGCACAATTTAAATCACCATTACAAAACGATTTTCAAAAATCCGCGCTGTGTACGTACTCGTGCATTAATAAGCAAATTAATAATTAACATTTTCATTTGTTTCAGGTAAGTAGTTGCTGAGTTTTCAAGGAAGTGTGTTGAGTAAGTAAGTAACTTCGCATAAACACGGATTAAGGAAGAATTTCGCGAAATATGCTAAGTCGAATGTTTTAACTGTTTTTTTAGAAGATAAAATAATCTTACACCTGCTTACTCTTACACCTTAACATCTTAGTTACCTAATTTACAGTTTTTCTGAAGTGATGAGACATCTTTTTACCCGACTGCGGAACGCACAGGGTTATGTGTTCATCAGTCTATATATGTATTTTTGTTCCTTGCAGGACAGCTACAGCCTAAACGCGTGGACCGATTTTGATGATTCTTGCACCAGTTTATGCCGAGTATATCAGTAGAGTATCACTGTGGAAGCCGAATTTGAGAAAAACAAAATGGCGCCCTCTAGAAGCCATAATGTAACAAATTAAAAAATTAAAGTCGATAGACTATGGCAAGTCTGGTATCGATGAATAGGTCTTGCAAAATCATAGTTAGGTTCCCTTGATCATTTTCTCATTTTATCAATCATTTAAAAACCCTTCTCATCTGAGAGCTTACGTGGCGTGCGCTGCCTAAATCGTTAAAGTTACACGACAACAATGTATGGTGGAAACGTTCCTCTCAAAAAGTTCTAAAAATAAAAAAGTAATTTACAAAAAACAAAAAACCCGACTGCTTGGCTACCAAAAAGTATAAAACAAGACATGAATTGAGGTATTTCATTATTATCAATTTAAATCGTAAAATATTAATAAAATGTATCAAGGCGCAGTCGCACATCCTAAAGCTAAACTTAACTTATTCACTACGTACTACGTATGTTAAATTTTATAGATTGGTGACAGTGTGATAAGAATTTTTAAAGTTTTAATATGAATCTGTGGTAGGTAGGTAAACTGTTCTTCAATATACCTAGTCTGCAAAACTTCCTGTCTCCTAAAATAATGAGTTTATATTTTTCGCAATTTTTCCATCTTACTCTTATCTTGAAAAATATACCTAAATAATCACTGTTTATTTCTCGAGCGAAATCTTCCTAAAACGTAGATTTGTGTACACAAATCCTTGAACATTTGAGTAGGTATCGGGAGCGATCCGTCATTTCGCGTGCAAACACAGCGGGGATTGAAAACGAGACCTTGCGGGAAAGTCAAAGGTTTTTCAAAGCGAATCGAACCGCTCGAGACCAATCGGAAATTCGTAATGAGCGTTCGAGGCGACTTGTAACTTAAACACTTATTATCATTAATGGCTCTTTAATAACGAAGAGATTTTTCCGTTAAAATTCGGAAATGTCAAAGATTTGTTTTTCTTAGTTGGTACCTA
Organism: Erebia epiphron; assembly: GCA_963932025.1. NCBI lineage: Eukaryota > Metazoa > Arthropoda > Insecta > Lepidoptera > Nymphalidae > Erebia > Erebia epiphron. The sequence continues at coordinate 30,374,613 of OZ009946.1, forward strand.
TTACCGTAGGAATTTTCCATTAATTAACAGTTCCATTATTAACATTATTCAAGTGAGTAGAAGTAATAGTGATATATTTTAAATTTAAATTTCCAATCACACCCTGCAGGCTTAGCATGTGCACAACGAGATATCTCGCGACGAGAGAGAGAGATGTTGTCGATGCCGGCTAATTTCTCGTTTACCATGCACAAAATCCCGTATATTACAAGAAAAAAAATGGTCGGCATGGCATCGGATTTGTAGAGAAAAATGCCACAGATAAGAAATATTACTTTTATCTCTACTTTTGACGTAACGAGACAAGTAACCATGTTAGCTTCGGTAGACAAATAGAGATAACGGGTAGACATAATTTTATGCTAGCCCTACTGGATTGAGAAGTAGCGCGTAAATCTCAATACACGATACCTGTGTTATACCAATTCTACAAGATGGCGCGTTTCTACATAATATCGAGTCAATCAAATACAATTTTTGTTTATAATCCATACTTTTATATTTCTGCTATTAAATATAATCTGTAGATCATTTAGTAAAATGAACAAGAATCTCTATTTTATTACCTACACGATGATCTGCGCTTGACAATCATGCCCCAAGAAAAGCAATGATGAGGTCTAGGGCCCGTACATAAGATAAGAAAAGCTTCTAAAGTATCGATCAATCTATGACCAGACAGTACAGGTCTTTAAGCTTAGTGTCCTAGAACGTGTTTCTTAGCTGATGTCGGCTTATTAATACGGGCCCAGATTGAAACTCTAGAAGATGCCTTTTATCTCTAAAAGCTCTTGCTTTGAAGGTAGCTGTAGCTAATTTAGTTATTTAAACATATCTAAAGTGTTCAGCTATGTATATGTCACCGGAAAATTGTAAAAACCGTTAGATTATAATCTAACGTTCATACATATTCAGGTGGCCGGTCACTACCTGAGGTTCTATCGGGTTAATATACTAGATTACAATTTACCGAAAAATAATGATTTAAATAATTGTAAGCAGTATGTTACGGTTCACAATCTGTCGACAGTTTACAATCTATCAAGATAAAAAGCGTTAGATTACAATAAATCGGGGTATTATACTAGATTACAATTTACCGAAAAATAATGCGTTAAATAATTGTAAGCCGTACGTTACGGTTCACAATCTGTCGCCAGTTTACAATCTATAGAGATAAAAAGCGTTAGATTACAATAAATCGGGTTAATATACTAGATTACAATTAACCGAAAAATAATGCGTTAAATAATTGTACGCAGTATGTTACGGTTCACAATCTGTCGCCATTTTACAATCTATCGAGATAAAAAGTGTTAGATTACAATCTAACGGTTCTTACAATTTTCTTCTTCTTCTTCTTCGGGTGCCTCTCCGATCAACGAAGGTTGGCAGTCAGCTTTGTATACTCTTTTCGGTTCTTCGCAAGGCGAAATAATTCTGCGGCACTTGCGATTCCGGTCCACTCCCGTATGTTGCGAAACAAAGACTTACAATTACAATTTTACGGTGGCATAATATATCTGATGACGGTAAAGGACAAAAAAATGACAACAAACTATGACCAAACTCAACTAGTGTGGAACAATAGTAAATAATACTAAAGAGCAGCAATGCAGCGTCAGTAGACAGTATCCGTAGCACGCCGGTGCACGGGACGTAAACAGGGAAGCGGCGATCGATACGGCGGCAAACACGGCGGTCGCCATGGCAACGGCGCGCCCACTACTGACACCATCAACACCGTGGGATATGCTGCAGTTTTAAGGGGGGTTCAAAAGTGCAGCACGTCCATGAGTCTGTCCCTCTCCCTCTCGCATGTTCTTCTACTTCCAATGATTGTAAAAGTATCAGTATACTTTTGAGAAATGTTTAATTTTTGTAATCTCTCTTGACCTTATTTTAGTATTAAGACAAAACTGTAAATTATATTCTAAAACGCTGTTGATTACAGATAAATAAATAAAAATGTGGCCAATCCAAGTCAAGGGAAGAGTACTAGTTGTTTTCGCCATTTTGGTAGAGAAAATTGGTTTAAAGACAAAGATCTTTAGTATCGGGAGCATATTCATGTGATAGATTTATCATTGTAAGTGCAGGGAAAGAGATGGCAACAAGTATAGCCAATTTTAGCCAAAAAAATCATAGCGTTGTAAAAAGAATAGTTATCACTTACTTAAATAAAACATGCACAAAATATGTAATTTCACTGTTGCATTTTATTTTTATACGGAAAACCACCGTATACAACTAAAAAATATAAATTTTGAATAGGCACCAACTAAGCAGACATGCTCCAACTTAGGCTTCATAAAAATTCAGCACCTGCTTTTTAGTGTAATTGCGACCAAGGGCAAAATCAAAAGATTCTAATTCAGATAAATATTTTTTTACAAAGCCCTTCTAAAAGTTGATTCTTATCGTCAGGTAAATCAACCCCTTGTTCAAAATGTTGCAAGCATGTAAGTCAGAAGCTCGTGCAGGAGGTCCTGGATAAAGCGAGTCACGAGGCCGAGTGGAGCAGAGGGAATAGTTGGCGAGCGAAGAGAGCCGCCGTCATAATAATAAGATAAAGTCCTTAAATTACCATAATTATTATCTTCATCATCATAATGATGATGGCGAATCATACTAATATTATAAAGGCGAAAGTTTATATGTGTGTATATTTACGCAAAAACTAGTGGACGGATTTGGCTGAAATTTGAAATTGAGATAGATTATAGTCTTCAGACTATGTGATATTCCTACTTTTTATCCTGGAAATAAAAGAGAGAATCAATAAACCTCAGTGCACGCGGACGAAGTCGTGGGCATCAGCTATGTAACGTATAATATAAATGTTCCTTTATTCAACAAAAATTAGGCTGAACTTCATTTTGTCTGAATATTTTATAGCTTTGAGATATAAAATAATGACTCGGACAGTCCATGGTTTTGAACATCCATGGGGACCCCAATTGCAGGGCGCTGCCCCTGTTGTGACGCGCTATCAAACCACTATAGATACGTTCGCCGCTTTATTGTTTTATGCTTGTCATTTAATTTATTATTCACTTACCAACGTCTTTATGTGAGCTTTAAATGGCTATTTTAGAGCTTTCATAGATCTTATCATTTTTTGTAAAAACTATTCTTAGTATCGCTTGCTTTGAAGACAAATACAGATCGGATAGCGATGTATAAAACGAAGAATGTCTGTGTTAAATTTTGAAATCATCACTATGGTAAAACTCAAAATCTCCAAAATCCACGATATTTGATGAATAATGATCTTCCTTGCGTATTTTATTAAATAATTGCAAAATAGCTTAACTTGCTTGCTTGACTAACTTGACATGACTTGACGACTTCTAAATTCTTCCTTTCTTCTGAAAGTATTTCGTTGAAATTTGAACCTCTGAATTCGTTCACCGAGCTACCAACTTTTGTCCAGTACCAGGTTGGTACCAGTTTCGCCTTGAAAGACATATTAGTCGTGGGTAGGTAGGTATAGGCTATTGGAAATTGCCTAAATAAATAAGAGATCCAACAAATAAGATCAAAGTCTTCAGAAAATTTTCCCCGTTTTCTGTTTTCGTATTCCCGTCACCTTTTATGCGTAAAAGAATTTCGCTCATTTTTATGCTAGGTATAATAATGTGTGGACTGGTAGGGTTGTCATACTCACAATATTTTTTTTTTAAATCCGCTCTTGTATCACAAAAAGTCGAATTTGTAGAACTCATCTTGTAAAACATGGCCTTCATTCATTCAATCGGTAAGATTGATATTATAACTTGTTCACAAATTAAAATAATCGAAGTAGAAGAAAATATTTTATACTTACACTAATTATTTACATTAAAAATTGGGTATATTGTCAACAAGTAAAATCATCAACTTTATTTTTCAAACCAAATGCGTGCTTAGTATGGGGTTTTGCGCGATGCACTTGCTTGTGGCTTCGTCAAAATTCGACGCACTTTTTATTTCAATCGATAATATGAAATGGTCATCAAACATAAAACTAACACAGGACGTGGGCATTTCGTCTTTTGGAAGATTCTCTATTTAATAATGTCATTTTTTTTAAAGGCAACACCCCTATTAAAATTAAATGTAGATATATGACAACCCTAGGAACAGGCATAATTTGTGTTCGACATGTAATTCTACTCCTCTTTTACTTACGCTTCTCATACGAACTCAGATTAAAATAAATTTCCATCTTATTATTTTCGACTTACCGTTTTGTTACTTTCTTGTTACTACAGTCTCTTTTGTGTGTGTTTTTTAAATAATCATATTTATACTCAAACTCAAAGTATTATATTTATTCAATTTAGTTACACTGTACAATTATTGACGTCCAATTAGATACATACCTATAAAACATGATGCTTATTATCAGTTACGGTATCTTGAAACTAAAGCTACGAGGGTTTCAAACGCGCCCTGGTCTGAGAATAACCCACAACCCACAGAAACTCAGCCGGGTTTAATGTTGTTAATTTTAAAAGTTGGCAAAAACTCAGTAGATTAGCTTTTTCGAGGGTTTTATTTGGCTATAAAATGGACCATAGTAAAACCATCGAATCAAATAATGTATTATAGAATGGGTATTCCGAAAAGACTATGGCCAACCCTTCTCGCTCCGAGAGATGAGTCGTGCTCAGTACCTACTCGTAGTAACTAGTCGGCAATGGGTTGAAATGACGATGATAAGGTTGCATCCCGGGGAAGGAACTACTTTACTTACTTCTACTTTTTATACCGGCAAATCAAAGAGGGTTGAAAAAATTACTAAATCCACGTGAAGTCGCGGGCATCAACTTGTCCCTCATGAATAACTCGGAATTGAGTAATTCAGAACCTATCATCTAATTGGCCCCTGAAGGTTTCCACTTTCCTTAACTCCTATATACAGGCAGCAATGAGAAAACTATTTACTAGTTACTAACAACTTCTGTAACCTAATTACTCACAACTTACATTCAATTTCTGCAAACAATCTTAATTGAATAAATTGTAAGAAAAATCTTCAGAAAAGTTCAAGTTAACTTGGACAGGGTCGAGTAAGTTCCTTACTCATCAAGTAACTCGATGTGTAAGTTCCATCTTCGGAACAGTCTTAACTTAGTACATTTATTTCAACCACTGGGCCACGAGTTTGGCGAACTTTGAATCGTGGTAACCCTGAGTCTTGACTCTCCGTCCGATTTTTCCGATTTTGTTTATTATGTAAGAAAGAAAGATTTTGTGCCCGCGACTACGTCCGCGTGGATTAAGGTTTTTTTGGTTCCCGCGGGAACTCCTTAATTTTCTGGGATAAATAGCCTATGTGCTATTCCAGACTATAATCTATCTCTGTGCCAAATTTCAGCCAGATCTGTTCAGTCGTTGGCGCGTGATTGAGTAACAAACATCCATACATCCATCCATCCAAACATTCGCATTTATAATATTAAGTAAGAAGTAACATTGATCCTTCTCTTGATTCGTATTTAATTCGTTAACTTATTAAAATAAACACCTTAAGACATTATAATTGACCTTGTGGCCTATCGCAGCTAATCCAAAAAAACAGTATGAATATAGAGGTCACACGATTCGCTGACACTATCTTCTATAAAAAAATTTTCACAGCAGAAGCTACTCGTCTTTGTAACTTCCTTCCTGAACAAATCAGGGAAACTCAGTCTGTAGATATATTTAAATTCAGAGTTAAACAGCATTTTCTTTCAATGTTATAGTACACATATTTAATATTTTATTTTTGTACCTATACCACTTAACAATTTCACCTTACTCACTTTCAAGGAAGGCTGGAAGAGATATCTTTTTAGAGATAAGCTTTACCTTTGTCCACTTTTTTAAAATTAGTTTTAAGACAATATTTTGTACAAAAAAAAAAAATATTAGCTAAAATGTACTAACAATAACATATTTCAACTGCAGACTGCTTCAGCCGCTTCAATAACATACTTCAGATGCTTCAGCCAACATTTATCGAGATCGAATGCGTCACTAATGTGAAAATCTTAAGTTTTCTGATAAGGCTTTATGGGGAAGATTTAATAAACAGCTCTTTCGCATTATTTCTTTTATGTTTACAACTTTTTATGTTAACAACTTTTTATTGATATCAAATATGTCAGTCGAGATGTCGGGTTGTTCCATGCTGATATAATTTTTGATTCGCCTGTTCTTAAAAGCCATGGCTTGGGGTAACAAGACCGATACATTGGTCAGTTGATTTAAAATATTAGATTTAGGAGGAAAACTGCACGATTTTTCGATATTTGAAGGAAATAACTTTCGGGATCGAATGTCGGAACGAAATGCATTCGAGATCAGCTCGTACCTACATCTGTCTTTGTCGCACCGGATGTGTGGACGTTTGTTGGAAAGAGATAAATGATTATTGTGTTGCGCTCTCGTAAAATGGAATTAAGTACTTCTATTTTCTAACTGGACAAGTATTTGTGTCGTAATAATTTAGATCTAATTCCTACATGCTTATGTAATGGTAACCAGTTTAAATAATTGGGCTTTTGAACTTTGCAGCTTTTAGTTTCTGACTAAATTAGATAATTTCTCAGTTGAGTGGTCCATAGAGGTTCAAAGTAGGGAGATGTGGAGAAACTGGAGGGAGGCCTTTGCCCAGCTGTCGTGGGACAGTGCAGGCTAAATAGGATTAGATTAGACTCTCTTTATAGGCTTACGTTTATTGTAATTATCAGATGTTAGTTATTGTGATTGGGCAGTGCTCTCCGAAGCCGAACAGTAAGAGAAAGGCCACGATAGGAGTTAGGAGTTAGGACGACCTCCGTTAACCATCGTATATGTCACCGTAAGATTGTAAAAACCGTAAGATTGTAATGTAACGCTTTTTTTTTCGATAGATTGTAAACAGTCGAAAGATTGTGAATCGGTCAATGTTTTAAGTGTCAATTTTTGAAATATTCATTGTATTTACGATTTCTTGTCTCTTTCTTGTAGGTTAGATTAGGGTTCGACATAAATAATCAAGTACTCAGGTTCGACATCACTTATCAAGAACCTAAGTGCCTAAGTTCTATTGGGTTAATAAACCTAACAGATTACAATCTACCGAAAAATAATCCGTTATATTGTAATCATTCGACAGTTTACAATTTCGCGAGTTAGATTATAATCTAACGGTTTTTACAATCTTACGGTGACATATACATTTGGTCTTACCGACTGGTCAACGCTGCTTTTCCAAGAGGCATGTACTATCAACTAACCACTAAAGAAATCTTCTTCAAACTACTTATTTTATAATGACGTTTCACGGTCAAAAATGGACTGGTTATCAAAATACACTCCACCAATCAAACTATGAGATGGAGAAAATAGAGTACACCCAATGTAACTTGGACTATTATATTGTCTGCATCTGAGGTGGAATCATGTAAGGATTGTCGATCGAATCGTTAAAGTTCGGCTTCAAAGTAAAATAAACCATAACAGCATTGAATTAGAGCTCAATTTCGTGTATCCATTCTCATACGTTTATGGTATCGTACATACCTAAACGTATGAGAATGTATACACGAAATTGAGCTCTAATTTTAAATTAGAGCTCAATTTCTCAATCTCAAGTTTATTTTACTTCGAAACGGAACTTTAACGATTCGATCGACAATCCTTACATGATGCTGGTTAGTCTCCGTAGAGATTGGTGCCGTACGGCCGAAATTCGGACAGATGATTATGTACAAGAACAGGTTCACAGGCCAGCCTTCCTGAGTGTGGAGCTATGTCGCCTCGACATCCTCCGGAATCGATGTCTGTGACGCAAGAGTATCGAGTGACGGCCATCGATATCGATGCGGTGTAACGCAACACTAAACGGAAGGCCTGTATGGCGCAAATGGTTATGCTATGTACCTAGTACCTACATTAAAGTAGCAAGCTTAATTTTTTTTTAATTACACGCATCAACGTCGTACCAGTGGTTTAGAGTTAGACACTCCTATACGGGGTGCGGGTTCGATCCTCGGGCACGCACCTTTGTTTTTTTTTACAGATTAGCGCATGGCTCAGCCGTTCTGGCGTGATTGAGTAACATACATCCATCCATCCAAACTTTCGAATTTATAATATTAGTATAGATAATAACGTAAGTTACCAACCATTGGTTAGAATCAACCAACCCTAACTCGTATCGAAAAAATTGTTAGAAAGTAATACATCCAGATTGCTCTGAGATAAGTATGTAGAACCTCTTTGTCGCTGCCACAGTCTATCATCTGTGGCCGCAAGATGATTCAATGCGTATAAAAATGCTTGCGTCTCATGCCCGGTGTGAGTTCATTGACACGGCTATTGACCTTTGTGCCTTATGGCTGTTCTGAGTACTAACGTGGCATTAAGGCCGAAAACACACTAGGGACCGGACAGGACATAGGGGTTAACGGCGACGGTTTTGTCCTGTCGCCATAGTTGCAGTTCTTAATGAGTTCGCGTAGACGTTTTGTACTGTACGGTCAGTCCCTGTACCATGTTTTCACTCTAACTTTTGTTTTCGGCTTCAGTTATTATCAACCAGCAGATGCCCGCGACTTCGTCCGCGTGGAATAAGTTTTTTTTAATATCCCACCACCACCACCCACCACTACAGCCCATTAACGTCCCACTGCTGGGCACAGGCCTCCACTCTCATGAGAGAGCGGGAATTAGAGCTTAGACCCACCACGCTGCTCCAATGCGGGTTGGTGGGCTAATATAAAATAATAATATTTAATATCCACGCCGTAGTAAGTAGCCTATGTCGATCTCCAGGTTCTCATCTAAGTATACCCATCAAAAAAATCACTTCGATCCGTTGCTCTGTTGCGACGTGATTGAATGACAAACCATCAAGTAAACACACTTTCGCATTTATAATATTACATAGTATGATTTCTAGACACAATCGTAGCGGAACGCTAAATCGCTGGGCGGACGTCATGCCGATAGGGTGGTAAGTGGTAACTGGTAACTAGCCACGGCCGAAGCCTCCCACCAGACAAATAACGCATTGGCGGTTCCTCTGGTGCTGCTTATGTTCATGGGTGGTTCATGGTCCACTAGTGTTCTTCTATCGTTTCAAATGACGAATGCACCCGGGGCGGTTCAACTAGTCATAGATAATAATGTCCTCCTTACCGAATTTCGTCCACGTCGTCGAATCTCCATAGAGATTAGCCATCTGCGCGGGAGATATTATAGTGCACAAGTGTGTGCGCAAACACAGATTCACTCTCTGTTCCTTTACTCGCATAGCCCGATGGGATGGTAAAACCGGCACAACCGGAAATATATCAGACGCAGTACCGACATTTTTACGTGCTCTCCGAGGCACGGGGGTGAAAGCCCACCCAACTCCCTAACTTCGGGCTGTAGTACTGTGAATTTCTAGTCAGAAAAGCCCAATACTTAAGTATGGCCCGACCCGGGACCTCGTTGTTAACCACTAGACCAACGAGGCAGTCAAGTCATAATATATAATAACAAAGCATTAATAGTAAGTACCTAGCTACAGGATATAATTACAGGCCAACCGTGAATAATTTGCGACAATTTCCACCCGCATATAGTTTCCGCCGTTTTTATATTTGTATACACCTCACATGCAACCCTATCCCACCCGGCTACCCTATTGGGGTAGGTCGGATCCAAACATTGCAATTTAACCTTTATCACTACGCCATAAGATCTATGAAATCATATAGAACGCCAATGTATAAAAATAATATTTTGCTAAGTACATATTAAACACGGCTTCCGTTTTCCCTTCTGTTCATACGTACGTAAGTAACTTACGTAACTAACAAGGGTATACGATACTCAACATACTAAACTGTTCATTTCGTAAGTTATTCACATACGCGACTTACGTGAGCGGCATTTGCTCAACCGACATCATCATTTTTAACAAGTAATCACAAATTATGGCAGTCAAACGCCTAGCCTTTAGATTTAAAAAAAAATCTGTATACTAATTTACTTTTCCACCATAAATTCAAATCCAACACAGCTATTTTATACTACGAGTAGACTAGATGATACCCGCGACTTCGTCCGCGTGGATTGTTTTTTTTTTATTCCCGCGGGAACTCTTCAATTTTCCGGGATAAAAAGCAACCTATGTCCTTCCCCGGGATACAACCTATCCCTGTACCAAATTTCATCAAAATCGGTTGAACAGATGGGCCGTGAAAGTCTAGCAGACAGACAGACACACTTTCGCATTTATAATATTAGTATGGATTACGCTAGCGACTGCGTCCGCGCGGATTGAGGGTTTTTAATATAACTGACATACCCCAACCAAGATAACCCGCTAGGACCATATAAGACTGGCAACCATCATTCGACTTCATCGCCACCACCAGGTGAGATCCTTCAAGGGATAGCTTATAGTGGAATAAAAAAAATATATACTCGTAAATATGTAATAGTACTAACTACTACATCGAAAACGTTTCGATTATCGCTGATTAATCCGATAGCCCAATTAAGCGGCCCTTGTTCGAGTAATAAATCATTGTTAATTAATCCGTCAAATTGATCAGGGAGCATACTACCATTAAAGCCGTAATGTTTGAATATTGCTGACGTTCGTGTTTTAGAATTATAATCCTTATTTTAGGGACGACAAGGTACATGACGTAAAACTGTCATTTTGAAACAATACTGCTTTAGCCGATGGTAATTAACCCCCCCATCGTGAATTAACAATTGATTAATCATCATTTGATTACCAGTTGAGCTGACCGATGGATTTTAACACCTTATTTTACGCATCACTTTGCATTGACCTGATTTATTTAAATAAAAAACATTGTTCCTAATTCTGTTGTACAGAATGTCTAAAATTAACAAACTAAAATAAATTATAAGAACTTAAGTATAATTAAGGCTAATTTAGACTTAGCCGCGCGAAATCCCGAATATAGCTTCGGCTTCGGCGGGATGGCAGCCGAAACCCGTTTTTTACCGAAACTGCGATAGCGAAACCGAAAGTTCCGTCGGACACTAGTTACAAGGCCTTAATTTCCAAAATTCATTTTCGTAGGAAGAATACTATTTAAATTAAGCCGATAACAACAATAATAGATATTGTAGCAATCATTGATGCAGCTTTTCCGTAATTGGGGCCTGTATCTTGAATCGTGAAGTAATTGAATAGTGTTTTGTTTGCGATAAGCAATAAAAATACTTATGCGTGTGTTGGCACAGTAACATACTTCGTAATGCTTATGACATTGACACTTGATTACTTACTGCGTTTAATGCACGTATTGCAGGAAATGTGAGGCAACTAATAATAATTAATTAGGTATAATGACGAAATGCAAAACATATTCTTTATCTTCATAATGTGGCCAATTCTGTTTAACACAATTTGTAATTTATTTATTCATGAAAACACATAATATGTATTATACACTGTTTTTTTTAAATGTAATACAATTAAACAATAATAATAGTTAGTAGGTAACTATATATAAAAAAATAACAAAAATAGTGTCTAGCTAAGGTTCCTGCTCCCCAAACTAGGATTCCCTGTGGTATGGGAACCTAGTCTTTCGCCCGAACACACAAAAATAGGAGTTGTGTTTTGCTGTGACAATGGTTTTTGCTGAAATAAAGATATCCTGAAAAACGAGAAATGGCCGCCCGGGTACTTGAGTCGCGAAGCGTGAAAATCGACTCGCATCGGCTAATTTACTAATTATTTTGCACTCAAAATTCCCTAATCCTATTAGAGCAGCTGGGCCCATATCCTAAAGAAAACTATTTTATTATATTAATTAGAATAGGAATGGTTGTCTATCTAGAGAGGCACCGAACAGCGGCTAATTTAATTTATTCAAGACCAGAGTGAAAGTGACAGTTGACAAGTATAATATAATTGACACTTCATAACAAACATCAATGTCATATTATCTAAAGATTGCGTTCAGTTTAACAGTTTTTGGCTCACAACGAAAGAATGTGAGTCAATCAGAAGGCAATGCGATCGTTACACTATTACAATTATTTTACCGTAATAGGGCCCTCAAATAATAAACACAACAACTAGGTACCTTGGTCCCTACATTTATTTGCACTTCCGTTGAATATTGAATGATTACAATTTATTATTTATTTAAGTACCCTATTATGTTAAATCGATATTTTAATGATTAATCAGAGATTATTGATAGTAAAATTGGTACTTGCCGCAGAATTGTCATACTTGCGTTTTGCATTATCGTAAAGTGTGCAGTGAAAGTGTATGGCAGGTGGCTTTTGACACGGTTTGCAAACTTTGTATTATGCATTGCTATCTATACTATACTATATTACCTACTATAATATATAATATGAATATAAAAGGTGAAACTGACTGACATAACATCTCAAATCGTTAAGTCGTACTTTAAAACTGCGAGTTTTTAGGATTTAGAGTTATCCGCGCGAAAGAAATTCTGCGTTAAAATGCTGGTACTTATCAGGCAAGCGTTGCTATATTTATAAATGACATCTATAATACATAACATGACATGACATCTATATGTCACCGTAAGATTGTAAAAACCGTAAGATTGTAATCTAACGCTTTTTTTTCGATAGATTGTAAACAGTCGAAAGATTGTGAACCGTTCAATGTTTTAAGTGTCAATTTTTGAAATATTGACTGTATTTACGTTTTCTTGTCTTTTTCTTGTAGGTTAGGTTAGGGGTCGACATGACATAAATGGCCGGGCACTTAGGTTCTATCGGGTTAATAAACCTCACAGATTACAATCTACCGAAAAATAATCCGTTATATTGTAATCATTCGACAGTTTACAATTTCGCGAGTTAGATTATAATCTAACGGTTTTTACAATCTTACGGTGACATTTATATAACATCAAAGCAAATAGGCAAAGGTGGAACAAAAGTACTTCAAAAGGCCGACATCACTCGAGAATAATATCAATAAAGTTAAACCAATTTATCTCGGTACAAAACAAAAAAAACAATAATCATTACCCCCCCTTGAAGCACCCTATATGAACGCACACATGTAAACAAAGCCCTATTGTATACGCAGTTCACATGTGTGCAACAGAAGGGAACGGCAGCTGCAAAACTTGTACTCTGGACTGTGGTTCCCAAACTTTTTATTATTAACTAAATACAATAACAATCATATTAATGGAGACGGCACAACAGGCGGCCTTATCGCTTAAACAGCGATCTCTTCCAGGCATTAATTTCCTTCCAGGCAGGATTCTCTTTCTTCCTTAGGGCAGAGGAAACTTTTAAATGAAAGCGGGAGGGGTGTACTGAGACATAATATTAATAAATAAATATTATATACATAAAAACAATGTAAAAATATATAGGATAAATACACCGTATAGAGGTAATAGACGACAGATGAATGAATAAATTATAATGATAGATAATGTTGTTTCAATTTAGTTTTGAAGATAGGAAGAGATAGAGATAGCTTAATATCCAAAGGGAGAACGTTCCAAAACCGTATAGCAGTTACCATAAAAGAATTTTGATAGGAGGAAGTTGAGTGACTAGGAGTGTAAGATACATATTTGCGAACATGTGCAAATATGTATTACATACATGTGGCCTATGTCCTTTTCCGAGATACAAGCTATCTCTATACAAAATTACATAAAACTGGTCGAAGTGTGGCAGACAGACAGATAGATGGACAGGTACACTATCGCTATTTTAGTATTAGTATGGAATATTAATATGGCATTAGTATGGATATGGATTTTAACTATTCCATAATATTATTTTCTGTAAATTATAAAAAACATTGCTCGGGAACAAAAAACTTCATTGATTTTTCCAACCTTCAAAGTTATATATGTTGGTGAAATCATTAAATTATTTTTAGTAGAAAGATCTTAGGTAGGTAATAAGCACATTATTATTCCGCCATTGTAAACCCGTTTTAATAATATACATTGGGTAGGGCCTAATTTATTCTACCGTGCCGGGTACATAATGGTGTTAAAAATCCTTATTAATTGAATTTCGGGATTGAAAACAAAATTTTGCTTATATAAAACTAGATGATGCCCAAGACTTTGTCCACCTGGATTAAGTTTTCTATTTCCTGGTGAAACTCCTTCTTTATCCGGGATAAAAAGTAGCCGATGATCCCCGGGATGTAACCTACCTCAATACCAAATTTCACTAAAATCGATTGAAAAGGGGGGCCGTTAAAGCGTAGCTGATAGACAGACACATTTTCGCATTTATAATATTAAGTACGGATATTCAATTGTATGGAAGTATGGATTATAGTTGTTACGTGGGAAACATTTTTTTAACACGTTGAAATCGCGAAATTTAATTGAAAAAAAAAACCGATGAACAAAATTACGTTAGGGCAAGCAATTTGAAGTAACAGCGTTATAAAATTTGGGTACAATGAACGGAGGCGGATCGCCTTGAAAACTTGAATGTGAAAATCATTGCAAAAGGAAAAAAAACGGTTGTAACCGCTTTTATTTTATAAGACGATGACATCACCGTCTCATAAAACACGCGTGAATTTGACCGACAACTGCTTCGAAATAATGGTATAAAAATTAAATGAAACAAAACAGGATCAAAATGTTGGGAAGCGCACGTTTTCGGAGCGATAATATTTAGGGTTCTTTTTTGTTGTAGTCATCTCAGCCGTAACGTATGGGTGCCTTTGCCTGCAGTTGTGTTTTTTTTTTCGAAAACTTGACCCCCTCAGTCAGTTATGATTCGACCGTTGTCGCGGACGGTTGTGCTCGTGTGCTCTTTTTGATCTAGTCATTGTGTCCAAAATTTTATAATTGTAGCGTATTAGTAGTGAGTTCGGTAGTGTTTTCTAAGGTAGTTTTAGTAATAATTTAGTCTTTAGCAAAGTGTTTGAAAATTTTAGGTAAATTGAAGACTGATTTTTTAATGAACGGATTTGATCTTGTTTGGTAAGCTATTCCTGTTTTATTTTGAGGGTATTTTTATCCTATAGCTGTTAAATTCTAGGAAGAATAATATCTTGTTATATTCGCAAAATTCACGCGTTTTCCACGAAATTACTTGAAAATCTTTTTTTTTTTTTTGTTATCATAAAAACTCGGGTAAAAATATATTTTTGCGTGGTATTGTGTAATAATTTGTAAATTTATTATTATTCCAGTTAGTTACAGCGTACTTCGCTCAAAAACGTAATGTTGTAGGGAGGTATTGAATTTCTGCTCAACAAGTACTTAACACAGCGTTCTTTTTGCATTTTTCTCATATCGTATTATATGCTACATCATGGCTACATCAGGAATATGGTTTCATATGGATCTATCAAATGTTCTTGAAACGCTGCTGGTCGGTGTGTAGGTAGGCACATGTTGTCTCCACATGGACTGGTTTCTTTGACCACTAAATTTAGACCAAGTTTACGAGTTCACCTTAAGTTGATTAACCTTAGACGTATGTCCTTGACTATGTACTACCAGTTTACGCTCACATCATATAAATAAATTACTTATTATAACACCCGTGTGTACCAGCGGCTTTTTAAGACCTTGGTATTTTTTTATCTTTTCACACACATAATATATAGGTACTTAAATAGCACACTCGTCACATTTTCATAGAAAATATAGGTAGGTATTGACAGTAATATTTTATTAACTTTTAATATTTCTGTCAGTTTCTTATCTGGTGGCAGAAGCCCTGGTTTATTCTTTCGCTAAGGATCAGCCAGCATTCCATGGGGGCATTATAAGTACAGTCTTAAAAGAACTTATAGCTTAGCTAACTAATTTATAAGTTGTTTATAAGTATAATAATAATGTTACAACATTGATATGAGTTAAGTAACTTAAAAAACAGTTATATTTTTTTATTACTTTCATTAGCTATACAATTTACATGTAACATTATTAGGTTCTTTTTCATTTACATATATATATAGAAATATAAATTGTAGGTCAAGTTAAAATAAACGCTTTGTTATTGCATTCTTTGTTCAGTAAGTAGATCGGTAGTGTAGCTACCTATATTGTGTATTGTGTAATACATATTCGGAGAACAAGTTTAATCCAATTCGGTTGTTCATTTGTTCGCATGTTATACGAGAACCTTCAGTATGTTCTTAGGGAAGCCTTTTAGAGAAATTGCCTTCCGATTTGTAAGCTTACGATGTTATTTTTGGTTCTTAAATGCCTCTCTTTACGGTAATATTTTTTGTAATATTTTGCCTGTCCCCAAGTGGTAGTAGGTAGGTATATTTTATACATTAATATATATTACCTATTACCAATACGTATTTGTTTACGAATAACCATTTGTATTGATTGGCCTATTTGTTGTTATGAATAGTTAATTATTTATGAATAATTTCCTTAAATTTCGTAATAATTGCGAAATCAGTAGGTGACTCGTGACTAACGTAAAGGTATATTTTATACATTAATATATATTACCTATTACCAATACGTATTTGTTTACGAATAACCATTTGTATTGATTAGCCTATTTGTTGTTATGAATAGTTAATTATTTATGAATAATTTCCTTAAATTTCGTAATAATTGCGAAATCAGTAGGTGACTCGTGACTAACGTAATGCCTAGTTTTGCTCGCGCGCTCTTATCATAAAATGGGACTTTGGAATGTACTATTTTTTTGCCTTTACTTAAAAAAAAATGTGCTCAATCAGTAATTTCGAGTTCTGTGGATTAATTTATTAGATTTCAATGTAATACGTTTCGATAAATAAAGCAATATTTTACTCAGGTGGACATTGCTATTAAATCAAGGTTAACCTATAAAACATATACCTCCTTACGCAGTTACGCCCAAACACGGCACACGGCGTCCGTGTTTCCTGCCACGTATGACCAATGACCATCAGGGCGAGAATAGTCACCTTTTATGCAAGTGCACTTCGGACTAGAAGTCATTATTTCTGCCAGTGGCGTGTACGACATAGAGCTATAAAAGGCACTGCCCACCCTAGTAAAAGAATATCAACGCTTCTTTTTCATCATGCCCTACCTGAAATTAGGTATCTACTATTTACCTAACCAGTGCCTCGCTCCGAATACTGTGCACGCCACTGATTTCTGCCCACCAGACAAGATTATTCTCTTCATTATTCTCATTCTCAACTCACAAGCTGAAGATAACTACATAGTCAAGTACAAATACAAAAGTTTTTCATTCAAGTCAGTACAAGTGTTTTATAGTATTGCTGTACTATCCAAGTCGAGTGAATCTACCACTGTGCGTTTCGGAACACCATGGTAGGGTTCCGTAGGCATACCAGTTGCAAAACCTCTCGCTCTCGCTTCTATTTTTCACAAGGCATCCCGAAATTTATTGGCTGAATTTGCCTCTATGGCGTTTATCTAGCGGTAACAGGTTGTTTTAACTGATAAATGTTTTTTTTTTCAATGTAGTATGCAAAGATATTAAGAACTTTATACAGCTGGTGACACACAGAAATACGAACAGAAACCGGACGGAACTAAAAGGATTCTTCGTTTTGCTACGGATCTCCAAAACGAAGAATAATTTATTTCTCATAACTCGCAGCGTTTCCCGGGATACCAAATCTTGATAATATAAGTAGGTACATATAAATGCATCGTCCGAGAACTTCCCGGAATCGACTAATTGTTGCGAGCGTCGCTCTGGGCTCTGGTAAACAGACAGATTCTCGGAAAAATAATAGGTAGGTAAGTACGTAATCACGTACTTAGTCATACGGCGGCGGACACGTGGCGGCCCCCTTTTCATACGTGCCTATACGAGACGTAACTAATTATACAAATAAACCACAGATAACTCAGGCAAAACAAATTAAACGTAAATATTATAAGGCCAGCATGCATATACGCCGGGTATCGTTTAACCCAGGAATTTTGAAGAAGTTTTATACGAATTCTGTCAAAGTAGCAACTAACTCTGGGTTGCCCGGCGTTTCTGCAAGGGGGCTCAGAGTGACTGCCTGCAGAATCTCCATTACATTATGGGAGATTGCCGTGCTTTTGGTAACTATCGCTAGGAAGGCTGATTCCGTATTTGGTGCATGTAGGGCTCTCTCCTGGTGTGCATAGGGACGGTCTGCCCGCATGCGGCTGGCCAACTGACTAATCAGCTCCTAGCGATAGTATTAGTTACCAAAAGTACAGTTATCTCTTAGTCTACTAGTTTAACTTTAATTGTGTAGTCATCTATAACAGACGTTGCTGGGGCACTACTCACTACAAATAGTGCTTGAATGGCTACCTTGCACCAGTGTGGGTAGATCCCATATGGTGGACAGATAATATCTATTGAGTCACGCACATTGAAAAACCGAGGCGCGGCGTCTGACGACCCAAACTAAGCTTTATTTACTAAGGCATAACAGCGCAGCGGCAGCAACCCAAGTGATGCATGCGTCCTCTGTTTGATTTCAGTATACTAAATTTAACGGTATGTCAAGTTACATAAAGATTAGTTTAGTTTCTTAACAAAACACTGTACTTAGATGTGCGTTGCCCCTAAGTTCAACGCTCCTATCTTCACTGCTAATCGTTTGCTGTCGTGTAATCACCCAAAAGTGTATACTTAGCTAAAAGCTGAGTTTATACTATCGTAAAAAATCCGTCTGTTTGTGATGGCTCTTCTACATGCCATAACGAAGGCGCCAGTAACCATACCATAAACATTAAGGTAAGGTGGAATCGTTTACCATCCCGCATTCTACCTGATGGATTGTAACAAAAATAAGAAGGGACAATACTACCCCCGCATTGTCTTAACCCTAACACGACAGGTAGAGCCTTCTGCGAAGTTAGCAAAGATATTTTTGCGGGTGAGAATATATTTATTGATTAGGAAACAAAGGGAACGCTTTCCCCCGGATCGCATTACAACTTTGGCGCCGAGGGAACAAAGAAAATAATGAATAAAAATTACACTTTTCTGTTTAGGGGTGTGGGAATTTTTCGTTTTCCGTACCACGAATGCGGTTATTGTTTTATTATTAAATGGTTAGAATGGATACAATGGTTAAGTACTTAATTTAGTTCCTAACAAAAATTTCATTTAATTTAATTACCTATTAGGTATAACAACTATTTTTCGCGAAAATAAGCAAAAATAAAACGAACCTTTATTTTTCACCATTGACTGACTGCTAGTGTTTAGATTTCTGCCTCCGATTCTGAGTGTGACCGTGGTTCGAATCTCGGGCAACGTCTGACTTTTCAGATCTATGTACGTTTCAAGCAACTATGGCTTTTGATTGTGACATTATTAGAATAAAAATAAAAATTGATATCTTTTTTTTGCCGAGTTGCATGCGAAACAATCTGTGAAACAATCTCATTGCCAATTTACTATCCCAAGAAAACCGTTCATGTGAATAATTGGAAAGGGTCACGACCTTCAGCACTGAGGATTACAAAAGATATATCAAAGCATACCATTTGTCATTCACTCATTCCCACCATTAGGGCACAGTACCTACACGGTGGTCTACAATGGTACTGCACTTAGAACGACGCGGAAGCGGTTCGCTATCCCTCACGGTCATAAATCAAATCGAGCCTAACGACTAACTAAAATCTGAATACCAAATCTCGAATGTCTCTGAGATAAGGGTGCGACGATTGGATGAACTTAGCGGAGGGCGATTTTGATATTAGAATAATGGTTAGAAGCGGATTACAGATTACATTTTGTTAGCTACTTAGTATGGTTAATTTAATTTTTTTTAGTTTAAAACGTTGAAAAAAGGGAGCCAATAATAATCTGGTCAAATATACCGGCTTTTGCAGTATATGAAAACGTATAACAGTGAACGAAAAATTATAGCATTATAATATTAATAATACGTAAGAAATTCAATATTCTAAATTGGCGCTATTTAATAGTGCCAGTTCAGCAAGAGCAGAAAAGTTAAAAAAAACAAGCCAAAAACACATCCTAATATTAATAGTTGTATGGTTAAAGGTTTTTATAAAATATTGCTCCTATGACCGCTATTCTTATGCAATGGAGTCTCAATCTTAACTGAGGACATTCGGTCTAATAACAATCAGAGCAATCAAGATAGATATGGCTTGCATAATTCCATATTTCATTTCACCAACGCTTTAATTAAGTTCCTATAGTTAATTATTAAATTAATTAATTTTGATTTATGGATCTAGAGTGAATAATATTGTGTTACAAATACTTCGATAATTGAATAGAGCTTTCAGAATTCCTATCGTTCAAGATATTATGCGCTTGGTTTTGAGTTTCCATACGCACTCCTACCTAGGATGGTCTGACGACCTCTCTGGCACAGTGTTGAGTGCTGTTGTCTTAAGTGGGAAGTCCCGGTTCGGATTCCCGGCAGGGTCAATTTGGGATTTTATAATTTCTGAATTTTCTCTGTCTGGTCTGGTGGGAGGCTTCGGCCATGGCTAGTTACCACCCTATCGGCAAAGACTTACCGCCAAGTCAATAAGCGTTCCGGCACGATGCCGTGTAGAAACCGACTAGGGGTATGGGTACCTATATATAACTGTCATACTTACCCATAATAGGTTAACCCGCTACCATCTCACACTGCATCGTCACTTACCATCAGGTAAGATCGCAGTCAAGGGCTAACTTGTAGTGGAAAAAAAAGGGTCGATTTGGTTATGTTTACCTCAGGCTTTAATCGCCTAGAGAACGATTCGTATAACAAGTGGTAGACTTATTTTTAATAATTTTTTAGTCTCCACAATACGATATCTGTACGACAACCATAGCCTTCAAAAGACAAAGATGCAAGATTAATGGCGACGAAAAAAGCCCTCCATTACTCATAGCAGGCATTCCTCAGGGCTGCCACTCGCTATTAATGGAATTAATTACTTTCATTTCTTCGCGTAAAGAGCCTGTCGACTTTTGTAAGCAAGGCATAAGATTTGAGCGATTTCGTTTATGTTTTAGCAATGGGAAGTTTACGATATAAATCTTTAGTTACTTGCATTATTATTCTGCAATTAAAACGGGAACTGTATGTAACTAAACTCTAAATCTAAGCGCTACTTCTTTGTTAGTTATTGTAAGCTTAAAACATAATATGGAGAAAACTTTCCACCACGCTCGTATTTCGTATACCTGCCCATATTTAGTGCACAGCGTTGTCCACGATTCTCTTAAATTAAAATTTTCCTTGTACCTAATCTATTTTCATCTAAGTGATAGAGGTGTCCATTGAAGGAGTTAAGTTATTATATTTTCTTGCCGGTTCTTCTCAATAGAATTGGCTTTCTGAACCGATCATAGAGTCCTGACATATCATATTAGGCATAAGTTAACTACTACGTGAAATATTCATTTCATTTTATTTACGAATTCATATACCTATTACTTATTGACAGTCAAATAATTAGGATTATTACCCAAAGGCTGTTTAGTTCCTGAACGTATTTTGTTATGACTGCTAAGTTCTGACTTCTGTTTATTGTCTTCTTCTTTTTCTTCTTCTTCTTCTTTTGGTTAATGGCTTGTTTATTCTCTTATCACTTGTACCACACAAGGGAGCGTACGAATGGCTACTGACGATGGCTACTGACGGCAGTTACGGAAATGTCATCTTGACAGGTATTGATTTCTGATGTGACGTGACGTCACACTTTATAGCCGTTGCAGTGGAATAATGCAATTACGACTAACCTATAGCGACACGTAATCGGGTTGCGGATTGTGTCATGTGTGTGACTTTTTTTTTAAAGATTAAAGTAGGCGATTTGATGTGGAAATTGTGTGTAATTACTGTTGCGGCATTTGCACTTGTCGCAGTAATATTGCTTACTTCATAGGCTATGTATTGCGATGCCATTAGGTATATTTGTGTAGTGAAACTTCTTTAGAATCGTTGTGATTTGAAAATTTGATGAAACGAAAACGCGACACCAAATAGAGACAAACATATTCATAATAGGATTTAGCCTGCTAAAGAATGAGATAGAATACAAGTTATATTTATCTCATTCTCTCGTAGGCTACTTTTCTGAAGTTTCACTTCTGCCGTGTGTAAATTGCACACACACACTTTTGTTTTAGTTTACAAATCTTTCGTACTTTCTGTGTGTTACAGACTATCATTCATCACTGACATCACATACTTCAAACCGCTCGCTGGTTCATAAAACTTTTTTGCAATATAGGTTAAACTCACGAACTCGATTCGATTTCTGATTGATTGAAAAGAAAATGGATTAAGTTTATATTTGCTATTCGCTTCAAAGTTAATTCAAATTGAAGTGAACTTTACTAGGTAAAAAAACGCTTATTAAAAACTTTAAAATTGACGTAGAATATTAATATTTGCTCGTTTCAAGTAAAACTTAGATAAACTAACACTAAAGTTATTCGGTAAGTAACTTCATAAAAACACATAAAAGATGCAAAAGTTATTCTAGAACGTAAAGTAGATTAAAGCTTTAACATAGTTAAGGCAGGCTTGCTTGAACTTTGTTAGGTTAACCCACATTTGACGCCGTGTGCAGTAAACACGATTTTACTAAAAATTAGTTTACCATTTAAGGGCGCGTACATACTGCCAACTTTTGTTGCTATAGTCAAGCTATATATAGCTTTTATATTTTGTTCAAATCAACTTCTTATTTAGGTATTACAGTGATCGCGACTGATCTGCATTGGGGAGTTCCACCCTCCATCTTCGAACTACTTTTTCATAATTTACACCTTTAAAATATTTAAAAAAGATCCAAACTCACTCACTCACTCACTGGCTGACTCATTATTATCATTCAACGCCCAGACCAAACTCTTGGATCAAGAAGCTAAGTAAAAAAAGTCTGTAAAGGGAGGACGCCCTTAAAGATTTCAAAGAATCAGATGTACGTTTAATACAAAAGATTGTTATAAAATATCACGAAGGAGACATAAATGCTCAAAGGAATAATACAAAATTTCATAGTAGTACCAAATTTGTTTAAAAATAAACGCCGCCCCAACATTCCGAAAAATGTTACTTTCGCATCTGCAAAGAAACTATTTAATTAAGTCCTGAAATTCTCATAAAACGGGACAAATTTCCGAAAACGCGTTTAAATTAAATTCGTAATAAATCTAAGGCCGCCCGCAAACATGATAACAGTTGCTCAATTTTACTATCTCTGAGAGACACTAGTCTAGTACGTGCGCAATCTCTATAAATTATGTTACTTCATCCAAGTATAATTCGCACCCGTAGTTGTATTAACAAATTGCAATTTTAATTACTTGAGTAACTGGTTCGTACTTATTTTGACACTAATAATACTAAACTTCAGCTTGAAAAAAAAAATAACAGTACCTTTTTAAAAGTTGATAATTCAATAGAAATTTCCACGGTCATCAAGCACTTGGTAGGTACCTTTTTGATCTTGTCTGTAGTAAAACATTCCGATTATCACAAAGTAGGATTTCACAATAAAAAATACGTTACTCATATGCATAAAATTCGGTAAGTCCAGAAAACGCCTATAATATGTCTACAAACTTGTATAAATTAAGTGAAAGAAGAAAGAAAACTAAATATTTAAGGCCGCTTATGCACCGAGCATTTGATTCACAGCTTTATTGTTCAAAGCTCTAGATTTACACGCTTGCATAATTTACTTTTATAATGTCCATAATAAAGTATTCGACCCCATATCCATGTCTTAACCGTTAGAACTATTAAACTATTATTCCTGTCACCCCAAGACGTGAGAAGAGTGGCCCCCTTAAATCTTTTCACACGGTCAGGTGACTTTTTCTAGTCCCAAACAAAAGATTTTCTAGTCCCAAGCAAGTCTCAGCGTTTATTTATAACGGTTCCACATTAAACATGGAACTATGATGGAACCTTTGTCAAATACTTCATCACTCTTTTTATCATACAATGGTTTTTATTCAACGAGAAATCAGAATACCAGTCCTTAAGATCTTTATGTGAACATAAAATTCTTAAGCAAAAAGCGCCGTTTAACAAGTTTCGCCCATTACCCGAATGGAGTTCATGAAGTAAAAATAAATTAAGGTTTGAGCTTTCTTTAACGTCTTTCTAGGGTCATATTTTTATGAAGGAAGTATGGGGATTTGGTGTCGACGGGTGTACCGTGTAGGATGCCTTAAATTACCAATTTATATTTTTAATATTGTTGACAATATTGTTGATAACAATTTCTCGGTCCATTTTATTTCTTTGAACAGTATTAAGACAAAATCGTTACGGCCATTTGGCTGTGTTATTACTTATTACTTTTAAACATCAGTGTATTTCAATGTGGTTATCAGATAAGGACATACATCGGTTGTTTTTGTATTAAATCGTCATAATTACGACAGCGTAATGACAGCATAGTTTACTTGAAAAGTTATTGTGTGTTCACATCAAACGCTGATTAAAAAGTTCGCCCAGTGTTTAGCAGCAACCTGCGTAGCGTGAACGCGTCCTTGCAGGCCTCAGGTTGATCAGCAAAGCTTAGAAGGCAGTCAGTCATCCAAACCCCCTTGTAGTTCAGACTGCATCATATACCCCCGACCGAAATGACCCACCAAACAAACGACGTCCTAAACACGTCCTTAACGACCCCGATGACCAAATTACTACCGACAATGCTCCCTACATAGGGCAACACACAAATACCAATCAAACACAGCGTCTTCGCCGGCGAAGACGGGGTCCCCGATATCTTACGTCACCCGGACGTGGTCTTAACCCACGGCCTCGGGGGCGTGTGGACTAATCTAGTCCAACCGACCTCCCATTCGTCCCAACGTCATCCTAAGCCGAGGTCCGAGCCTCACAGGAGGCGCCCTTAGGAAACGTTGCCCCCCCCGATGTCTTCGAGCCCTAGGGCTCTTTTCTCGGCGACGCCTAGCGCTCGCCCAACCCCCCGGTGACGCTGTAGCGGCCAGTAGGGCCAGTCAGCATACACAATCCGAAAAAAAAAAAATCAGCAAAGCTGTACAGAGGCCCAATTGTCTGAGCAAATCGTAATCATTTGACCGTTTAAAACGTATTATTCCCGTTTAAGGAGTTCATACATGCTTCATGACGTGCAGGCATCTATGCACTCCTTAAACAGGTCGAATTATCCGTTTGACAAACGATTCCGATAACGGTTTGATTACACAATCAGGGGGCAGGTATACAACTTTTATGAGTCGCCATTTAAAAATAAGATTTCGGCGCAGGTACATCGGCGTAACTCAAAAAAGTTTATACCTGTAAGTAGATACCGAAAACCTGTCATTAAACGTTTAAAGTGTTTCAAAAAAGGAAATTCTTCCAGGAACGTGTTTTAATCTAAATTCACCCAAATTATAATCTCCATTCCTAAAGGGCATGGCCGATAGCGTTGTGAAGATTTTAATTGAGGCCCTTATCTTACCCGAACACGGTTTTCACAGCTTCACGAAACGAAAACCGACTTTGGTCCTTTGAAGCCGGGCAAAACAGCCGTTCAACAAGTTTTCTTTGATTTCGAACCATGTAATTAAAAGATCGGTAAGGGATTATAAAGTACTCATCCAGTATCAAGTAGTCTTTATTTTGGTATTGGGTACAATTCAGGTAAACATATTATTTGCTTTTGTTTTTATTCTGTCTCCTTCCCTCTAGTAATAGATGGAGAGAGACAGTGTACCTCGACGTAATTATTATACCTAGATTGCATTTAACAATTTTAACACTTCCAAGTAGATCTCCGTAGGGTAGCGGGAAAAGAGCCGTGTCATAAGCAAAATGTAACAGGATCGAATCCCACTTATAAAATTCGCACATTGGTATGTGACTCGTAAAATCTGAAAAATCTCTGTCTAGTGAAATAAAAATAAAGAATTTTGTTATCAGTGCTCAAATGTCATTAGGTCCAACTGTTGGAAATAAGTTATCACCTTTATAATTTAATTCCGGCAAACGTTGGAAGTGCCAAGATAAATTGACACTCGGAGTCTCGCCTCGCCTTCGACTTATTAAGGCTCCGGCGTTTAAGATAGTCGATGTAATCAGAGACAGTGGCGCAAATGAGCCTGTGGGCTTCGGATTAGGTGCTTTAACGCAGGGTTGTCATTAGGTTAGTTTTTTTTATCTGCTCGTTGTTTTGATCAACTCGTTGGGCCAGTGGTTAGTGGTTACCATGTTCGACTGCGGCTGCGACTCGGGCCATAGCAGGTATTTGATTTTTCTGACAAAATCTCATAGCTCGGAGTTAGGAAGTTTTCGGTGTTTCAACTCCGAGCTTCCGTGCCTCGGTCCTGGTCCGATCTCTCTCCGGTCGTGTCGGATTTTCCGTCCAATCGGGTTATGAGAGTAAAGAAACAGAGTGCACCTGTGTTTGCGCACACACTGTGTACTATAATATATACCGCTCAGATGGCTAATCCATGGAGATTGGCCGCCGTAGCCGAAATTCGGTCGGGAGAACGTTATTATTATGTTGTAATCATAATTTTAAGAATATCTTTTTAACAACTTGCCAACTGAGGAGCGCAGTTTAATAGTCCTGCACCAAAATGATGAAAACTGGTCAATGTGCGTGTCACAACACGCAAAATAGGTCTTAGGGAGGATTCCGTAGTCACGCTGTTTGCCAAACACTTTGACGGTCATTATTTCGTAAACAGTAGGATTTTTTTATCCGTCAAAGAAACTTCCAAGTATTAATGATTTTACGAAACCCATTCAACCAAGTATCACACGATGGCCCGAGAGGGTACACCAAATATTATTTTCAGCATTCACCCTCAGGAAGTATTAATTTCAGAATGTTAATGCAATTACCAATTTATTTACAGTTCTTAGTTGGTTTTAAAATGCCTGTGACACACAGACGGTCTATAGATATCCACATTTTAATACTATCCCAAAAAATAATCCTTGTGGTGGCGACAGTGCCCGTCCGTCAAAGCCGCTTATTTTAGTGCCTTAAAATAATGCTACAGGTAGACTTGAAACACAATACATAAGTATACACTTTTAAAAGCTTTCTTAATATACTTGATAAAGAATTTATAACTAAATTTTTATCTTCTTTTAATATCACAAAGAAAACACTTATTGCCGACGAATCTCACATCATATTATTAAGGACTCCGAAAACAAATGCCGAAATATAAATTTTATACAGTTTGATTGCTTTTGTTGTGTCTTGTAAGTAAATTGGTAAAGTTGCTAAGTGTATTATAACTTTGTTCGCCTTCAAAAATGTGTAGTAAAAGAATAGACGATATTTTATTAGAAAAAAGGACTTATGATCCCCTGGAGATTTTAACTGTTTTTAATGCCGATGAAATGATTTGAAGATTTATTTTAAGACTGGTAAGGACCAGGAACATGGTTTAATTTATGTAATGAGATAAATTAAGCCATGTTTTTTGACAAGATACGTAATCACGTTCGAAACCTGATAGAAAAGTAATTTACTTACTTTCTTAAAAGAAAATCATTTATAAAATAAAAATTTGGACTGTCTTGCTTTAATAGAACAGTCTAAAATATAAGATTAATTATGAACAATTCGTCAAATTTACTCGTTAGAACTAGGTCAAACCATTGTACCTATAATTTATATTGTCATTCAGAAATAAAAACAGAATAACTAGGATAGTTTAAAACTATGACCGTGGCAGCCCTACTCAACCGCACATACCTACACGCACAACCACAGAGTATTGGAACGTTTAAATATAATAGCCAAAACTGCCTAAAATTGTTTACCAAATTAAAGAGGAGATTAAATAGCTTATCTAAGTTAATTAATTAATTAGAGTTAATTGACGAAAAAATCGACCAAAATAAAAACTACATAATTGGCAAAGTAACAAGGTGAAACAATATTTTTGTTCAAACCTGAATCGCTTTAGTCACGTCACAACTCACAGATGAAAGATAAAACATGGCGGCCAGTATTTAAATCGTGCTTCGTAAACCGTCGGCGACTTCCCGCCAAAAACCAATTATACTTGAACTGTCAAATGGCTCTAGTGTCACTGGGACGTTTGAGAAATATTATGGGTCAATTTTAGTTCCATATTTGGCCGTGTTTCATTTTAAAATGGGCGCGGAAGTCGGTGCGATTGTGTGAAGCTCATTAATTTCTTTTTTTCGGGAAACGCTGCGGTGTTCTGTGAAAATGCACGAGTTTCTTTTATCTATACTTTTGTTAATGGCAGATTGTAAGGAGTTTATTTCTTAGAAATGAACCGGGAGTGACAAAAGATTTTTAACTTTTGTGTGAAACGATCATTTGTTTTCGCGGACTTAGGCTTGCGAATTATTAATTTTAACCCCCGACGCAAAAAGAGAGGGGTGTTATAAGTTTAACGTGTCTGTTTGTGTATCTGTAGCGCCCAAACGGATGAACCGATTTTCATTCAGTTTTTTTGTGTCATAGATAATTTTGTCCCGAGTGTTCTTAGCCATGTTTCATAAAAATTTGTTCATCCGTCTATAGGTCATCAGGTTTTTTCTTAATCTCTTATTTCCATATTACCTACGTCGGGGATTGTTTTAAATTAAAAGGTTCATTTTAGGCCTACTCTTGTACACTGTACCATGAATAGAGGAAAATACATAGATTGTATTAAAAATATAATAATTTAGAATAGTAAAGTAAATAACGAGCAAAAAAATAAAAATGTATTTTCGATACGTTTCCAAGATGGCAACCTTCAGCCATAGAGAAGACAGTAGGGGCGAAATGTATCAAAAGTCATTTCTGACAGTCACTGTCAAAATAACGTGTTTTTCTTTTGAAAACGTCAAAAATATGAATCCGCCATTGTTACCCACTCATGTTTAGTGTTACATAACTTGGAAAGATTAAATAATTTTACCACTGAAAATACGACGAATTCTTAGATTTGACCAATAAAAACTGGTCTAGTATTTTATTTTCCTTCATTTCTCTGCTTCTACAAGACTTGGCCTACACCCCATACAAATCTGGACCCACTCCTTTGTAATTTATACTTGTTAATTAATTGTATCTGGGATAATGCTATTTTGTCTCGGGTCTCAGGGTTCGGGCAGCCGCTCGACACAAGCGGCACAAGACCGTAAAGCTTGGATATGCTTAAAAGAAATGATGTCCAGCTTTCGACGTGTGCCACTAAAAGCTTTGTTTTTATTAGTGAGTTGAAATCTATGGATTTCATAATAGGCATGATGACAGTAACCAAAAATCAATGAAATTATGAATTGATTTAATGAAATAGGATTCATGGATTGTAAAAAACGTATTTATTTTTCTATTTCGAGTGAGATTGTTATTTATTTTGATAAAATAAAACTATAAAATACAGCAATCCGCCATATTGGATTAAACACCAAGAAGCGAATGACGTCACTAATGTTTGTTTTGGAGCTTTAACAGTCACACTATTGTTTACTGCACACTGCACAGAGCACATTGGTAAAAACATTAGTTACGTCACAAACGATGCCATGACACCGGCAAGCGTTTTGGGGTGAATTTTAAAATTTAAATTGCCAATTTTATCTACCAAACCCTATTTTTCTGCTGAAATAAGATATTTTTTCTAAATAGTAGATACTTCCGAACATAATCTGACCATTTTTCAAAATCAGTCATCATGCTTATTATAAACTATACTAGTAATACCTACTTAACATAAAATGTGTTTTTGAGATCCATAATTCTAACGGTTTTGACGCAATTGAGTGCAAAGATGAATCTCATGAAATGATGAAATGATGATGATGATGATAATTGAATTAAGGATGGATGGAACCTAAAGTATTGTATTGAGGCGTAATGTGTAAGGCGTTTAATTCGCCAACTTGTAAATCTCCAATATATGTGGAAAGGTTTTCAGCACCATTTGCTCGTGCCTCAAGCTCCATCGAGCGTTAGATTTAATCTGTTGCCTCCGAATCGTTTGCATTTAAAACCAGGTTTGATGCTTGAATAAATCCAGTTACTAACTTTAGAAATTAAAGTGAAATCTTTCCTTTGAAATATTTTTCAACAACCCTCTACTAAAGAATAAAGCCGTAGTATTTTTAACTAAAAAAAGAATTAAAGCCTTCTTTTGTAATATTTTAAAGGCTTTCAATTAATGATCGGTGTATAAAATTGCAGTGGTCCAAAAAATATTTTTCTTTCATTGAAATATATTTTGTTAAAAATTGGTATTTTTCGTTTTAATTGGATGAATCGATTTTAAACGTGAAAGTGGTTTTATTTGTATGGCCCTTCTATAAAATATCTAGTATCTTATGATGCCCGCGACTTCATCCGCGTGGATTAAGGTTTTTGATTCCCGCAGGAACTCCTTTTCCGGGATAAAAAGTATCCTTTGTCCTTCCCCAGGATCACCGGAATGTTACCCACTTCTGTACCAAAATCGGTTGATAAAATAGCTCGGGAAAGCGTAGCAGACGGACAGACAGACACACTATTTATGATATTACTTTCCTATTTATTATGGATGCCACGCTATTCATATAAGTTGTTGGCTTTAAAAATTGCTGTAATCATAAGATTACAGCAATTTTTATAGCCCGTATCTATTCGTGTTGCTCAGAAGCTAAACAAAGACACTTGCGAACTCAAGAAATTATAGGCGCTGTTTCACATCGAATTATCTTTTATCTACCCCATAAGTTTAAGTTAAACCTACTTTATGCGAACGTGACTTGAAGTTGCTAACTTTGGGGTATACGGGCATAAATTATGATAATAATAAAATACGAATCAAGTTCCCGCAATACAAAGTTGGTTTACTTTACGACTTGAAAGTCGGACGGCAAGGGTAGGTATTCGACTACTTCTATACCGTAGGTACCTATACGGTATACGTATTTACCTGTAACGGCCAGAAGAAGGGGTTTTTTTTTTCTTTCTTTTCCGTGCTATCTGCTAGTACTACTTATTTTGTAGCAATCTTTGTGCATCAAATTTTTTTTCTCCCTTGTTAAAATATTTAACTTAATATATAAACTTTAAATGTAACTCATAACTTAATTAATAAACATTAACTTAAGTAATAAAAACTATTGAATACTTGACTAAATTAACTAGACTACTAGACTAAACTAACTAAACAACTAGACTAAATTAACTTGTGCCTATTTTTATAACTACTACTCATAGAATTAAATGGCTCAGCTTTAGTATACCGGACGCTGAGTTGGAGGTTCATATTTTTTTTATAGAAAGACCTTGATGTGTTAAGCCTTGCACTAAAATATTTTACTGCGGAACTCAATAGTTTTCGAGATATAATTTTTTGAAAATTCGCAATTCTTCAACACTTTTCACTATTTATTACGACATTTGCCATAGATTACAGACTTATTGACGTTTAGTTGGCGTACTAAAGTTTCGTTTTACGTAATAAAATCCGTTCCAAACATAAAAAGTAATAAAAAATGTTAATAATCGAGTAATAATCATATTATATGTGTACCGATTATTGGAAAAGCGGAACGCGTGCATTGGCGCCAAAATTCAAATCTATGAGTTATCGTTTTACGCGTTTTTCAGTTTTAAAGGTTACAAGGTTAAAAAAAAACGTTTTAAGGTTATAGGTTTAATTACTTAACTAAAAAAGGTATAAAGGTGTGTTATTACATTTATAATTAGGTACTTGAGCATATCATGCACAAAACCGAATCGGCACACCCCGACTCCACGCAGTCTTGTCTGCCCTGCCCCTAGAGTGTTTTTTTTAAGCGCGAAGCCAGAAGCTCGCGTAGGAGGTCCTGAATTCATTGAGGTCATTCAGGGGCGACGAAGCGAGTCTTCTGGCGTAGCCCATTCTAATTAAGAAATTAACCTTTTCCACTACCTAAAACAAAAGGTAAGGTACTTTAAAGTAGGTATAATTAATTAAAACGTATAAAAGTAAAACCTAACCTCAAAATTTTAAAAAATTAATATCTCGGAAACTATTGAGTTCCGAAATTTTTCCCTTGGAGGGAGGGTTCACCCCCTTCCCCCCTCCCTCCCTCCCCCTTCCCTCCCCCCTCCGCCGCGTCCAGTATACTAAAGCCCAACCAATTAAATAGTTGAACCATTTTCCCTGGCGGCTATTTGTACAGTCTTAATGGCATATGAAGAAGAAGGGGGGTGGGGGGCAATCTGGAATCTGTCCTCTTAACGGTTTTAAGATGGGTCAAAAATCAAAATCAAAATCAATTTATTTGTTGAAATAGGTAGGTATGTATGTAGGTAAGTTGAGACATTTAAAAAAAAAACTATTTCATGCTGCTAGGTATACAAATATTTGCCTTAATTAATAGGTGTGAATCAACATAACATCACAAACTTAACTATAATTAAACCTAATGGCTAATTTGAACTACCTTCATATTCCATCATAAGTTTAATAGATGTCATAACACTTAACATTTTCATAGGTATGTTTACAAGTCAAGTATCATAATTATAAATGCGAAAGTGTGTTAGTGTGTTGGTTTGTCCTTCAATCACGCCGCAACAGAGCAACGGATCGACGTGATTATTTGCATGGGTACTGGAGAGTGATATAGGCTACTTTTTATCCCGGAAAATTAAGGAGTTCACGTGGGAATTAAAAAGACTTATTCTATATATATATATTCTATATATAATTATTAAGACTTATTTATACACGCGGACGAAGTCGCGGGCATCGGCTAGTAATATTTAAATGAGTAAATCTTTTTTGCAATCTCAGGGACAAATAAAAACAGTTTATCAACTTATAAAAACAGTAAATTTTCGTTTAAAAGCAGTTTTTATATTATGAGTTGTGTCTGACTGTAACATACGTAATTATTTAGGTTCTCGTTAGTTTTTATGTCCATTGCGTAGGCTTAATACGTACTTATTCGTTTAACTATAGCGCGTAGGACGTTGAACTACAAGTTGACTACAATACAAGTAAGTACTTAGATACCCATTAGACATTCGCCACACCTACCGGTCTATTGTACTAGGTAGGTAATATAAAATTTATACGTGCAAGATTAGACGGCCCCGCAGTTCAGGATTAGTAATTTTCAATTAGCTACGTCTCCTATAACAATAGGAGCCGACTGCTACCTACAGTCCTGCACATAAGTAAATGATTCAACTGTGTGCCTAAAGGCAGAATTACGTTATTAAATTAAACGTGCCTCAAATATAACCCTCATAACATGCTTAGTCCTTGGGTCCTTACCCTCGCCACTGGAGTCCATGTTACATAGAGAAAACGAGTATATCTGGGTCTGCAATCCAAGCATAATCAGTACGGTAAAGCTTCTCGTGAATTTTGCAATGCTTTGTCATTGCGAAGGTTCCGAGAACAAATTTTTATCGGATTAATAGTGCTTGTTCGTCAGGTGGCATGCACCGGGTTCGAAGCCAGGGTAAGCATTAGTATTTTACATAGATATTTTGATAAGCATTAGTTACTAATCGCTACACTATTTTGACAAGGGTAAGCAGTGTTTTAATGTATGTATGATTTGCACGCCACTGACTGCAGTTAAGAGCGAAAACACACTACGGGCCGGATGGGAAATTTGTCCTTGGGAAACGACGTTTTATTCAGTCACCTGTCACATGTGTGCGCTCCATATAAAGGTGAATGATGTTGACTTTTTGTTCTGCGGTGCCTGTCCGTAGTGTGCTTTCGCCATAAGCCATGGCCCCGTCCCTGACACCACACAGTTGTGGGTAGAATAAGAGCGAGCAGCGGCCTTAAACTGACACGTTTTTTTCGAAATTCGTGTGTAAACAAAGGCGCGTCGTCGCGGGTGGCAAACAATTGGGACACACTTGTTGAACCAGCGGCCATTTATAGATTCGCCCTGTGATGTTTGTCATGTTTTTGGGTCACTAAATATGATAATGTACGAATTGATCGGTGTAGGCTAACATCTTTTTGCGAATGTAGCCATGAAATTGGTTACGGCGAATTTTTCGTCCATATTTCATGATACGATAATATTGTGTGAATTTTTCGCTAACAGTCAGTGTTCGGCAATAATACTCTTGACCTTTTTCCTGTAGTTATGAAGCGAAGGATCGTGGTGGGCGGTCTTCTTTACCACTCAATCTAATGCCATAGAATAAATTCAAATTTATAGTAATATACGTATTTCGCGCGTAGAGGTAAAGTATCAACTCCACCAAAGGGCTCAGGCATCTATTTACGTTCCGACTTCAAGTGAGGTTCTGTGCTCTTATTTGTGTACTAGCTGATGCCCGCGACTTCGTACGCGTGGATCGAGGTTTTGTGGATCCCGCGGGAACTCTTTAATTTTCCGGGATAAAAAGTAGCCTTTGTGTTAGTCCAGACTATAATCTATCTCTGTGCCAAATTTCGTCTAGATCCGTTCAGCCGTTCTGGCGTGATTGAGTAACAAACATCCATTTGAGGTTTTTTGGTTCCCGCGGGAACTCCTTAATTTTCTGGGATAAAAAGTAGCCTATGTGCTATTCCAGACTATAATCTATCTCTGTGCCAAATTTCAGCCAGATCCGTTCAGCCGTTGGGGCGTGATTGAGTAACAAACATCCATCCATACATCCATCCATCCATCCAAACTTTCGCATTTATAATATTTATTTGATGTTTGTTCACGATTGTCTAGAATATTTATGAACTATTTTTGGAGATTTCATCAACGTAATCTCCATACTTTTAAGAAGGTATTAGTTTTGAAATACATCTAGGTAGTTTTCATTTCTATGGACACGTAAATGTCACCAATCTTTTTCATTTTCGAAAATATCTAATAGAGATAATGAAATGGTTGCATTAGAATGGTTATTAAAATGTGTATGTGTTAATAATCTATGTTATTAAGCCAAGCCATTTTTAATTCATATTGAGAATTTTAACATAGCGTAGATAAAGCAGTCCTCTTCAACACCTTTATGTCCTGAATAAATTATGTGTTTGCAAAACAGAGGATCCTTTCTCAAATATAGAAATATTGACAAGATTTCTACCTGTCCCGCATTTTCCTTTCAATCGAGTCCCATAACGCAGGTGCCGCGTCGAATGGGACGAAATCTAATAAAAAGCTGTGCTGGTTCTGGCTTGAGAGCTCGTGGGAAACTCTGAGGAGGTGATTGATAATAATAGCTGAAAGGTTGTTTTGTCTTGGCTAAGTAAAATTCTAAGTAAAAGTCTATATAAAATTAACATGCCAGTTAATAATTGGTCATTTTTCTGCTGCTGTCCAGGCTGTTTTAATGATTCAGTTAGTGAGTTTGTTACATTTTTAGGATATAGTTTTTTTTGTTACACGGCAATAGCCTTGCAGCCTGTTACTTCCGGAAACGGGCCTAGGATGACTTTCTAAAAAAAGTCCAAAAAGCTCGTGATTAGGGGTAAGTACGAAGCAAGATAACAAGATGGGTTAGGTAATTGTACACGGGAACATATATTCGAAACTTAGTTTTTGTCAAGCACCTCCTAAAGTTTGCCTACAAGCTCCTTGGCTATGCATTGAATCCGAGCAGTCTATTACGTTTTGTTTTTTACAACCTATTTACATGAGACAAGCTCTTTTATATTCGTTTGATCACGTTCTGTGTATTCATTGTATGTTCTGTGTATTCTACGTTTGAGCGTGTCTCGGGTCTCGCCTGGTATTGATAAAAGACCTAATGAGACCCTTTTTGGATGTCGAGGCATTCGTTATTCATGTTCTTTTTAAGGGACATTTGAGTCTGTGAAATATTTGACCATTGTCGATGTTGCTATTTTTTTAAGTTAATGAATTGCATTCATAATCATCATCGTTTCAATCTATATACGTTAAATAATGTAGTAAATAAGTTCTCATTTCTGAAAAACATAGTAGGTACTATTCATGCATATTTAAACCTTTTCTCCTTCGGCTAACACAATAAAGCTAAAAGCAGAAACATTGTGCAACAGTGGATGGGTTAATTCGACCAAAATTAACCCATCCACAAATAGAAACCTAGAAGGAAAAAAAATTCCATCTACAAATAGAAACCTAGAAAGAAAAAAAATTTCAAGATCACCCGTTTTATCAGACAGGTCGGCAAAAACGCCAACAAGTTTGTGATTTCGAGTAAGTTCCTCCACCTATTGCCTGCAGTGCCACTATTTCAACCGCTTCCCATTTCCTTTTTACTCCGGTTTGTCTAAACGGCACAAAGTGCTCAGAAATTGCACTTTAAAAACATTGGACTTGCCGTTTCAACTCTGCCAGGAGAATCTTTTTACTTTTACATGTTCTCTTTTACTTTACGTTTAACAACCACGAGGTACAAAAGTGACCTAAACATCTTGTTCTGCGTTGTAGGACTTCATATTTTATTCTTGCGACATTATTCTACTTTGCTTATTTATTCCCACATATTCCATTCCTTATATTCCCGTCAAAATGGTTCTAACCTATAGTTTTACCGTATGAATCTATACTAATATTATAAATGCGAAAGCTTGGATGGATGGATGTATGAGTGTTTGTCACTCAATCACGCCAGAACGGCTGGACGGATTTGGATGAAATTTGGCACAGATACAGATTATAGTCTGGAATAACACATAGGCTACTTATTATCCCGGATAATCAAAGAGTTCCCGCGGGAACTTCAAGCCACACGGACGAAGTCGCGGGCATCAGCTAGTAAATTGTAAATTCTATAGAGGGCATTACATCACTACAGAGTGAACCTGCAATTTATGGTAAATCAAATTTTGCTGTAGCCGTTGCCATCGCTAGCGCGAAAGTCATTAAAAGTACTTTAAAGCAACAGTTAGAGGCATCCCTTCTACGATCAGTTTTAATTCAAGATGAGTCCGTAATCAAGCATCCTGTCACAGATGATATAAAACAGGCTCCGATCCCCCGATAATTGTGAACTGTAAAAGGGCGACACAACCTTTAAAATATATTGCTTGTTGCGAAGTTGTTTTCAATTTCCCCCTTTATCAGGTATCTTATTGTGACGAGCAATGCCCCGGAGGGGACAAATTGTGTCTCGGCGACTTTTCCGCGAAAGGCCCAGTTAATGCAAGCTGAATTTTATTTCCATCTGTCGTCGTCAGACTGCCAATTTGTAAGCCTTGTCCGCCGTGTTTCCTGGTCCTTATACCTTTGCTGTAAAAGGTTTGTTGTTTCGATTTCAATTAAGTGTAACTACATAGAATGTTACGTCTGGGTCTTCGTGTTCTTAGAAACAGATCTTAGATTGAAAATCTAATTAGTTAACTGGTAGGTACCTACGACCTACCTATTTCTATAGTGTAATTAAAATAGTTTTAAATTAAGTAGAGTACATAGGTACTATTTCAGTTAATATATTGAAATTAAGTTAGATGTTGTGTGTGGGTCAATAAAAAATTATTTATTTATTCACTAGAATTAGATGATACCAGCGAGTCCGCGTGGATTAGGATTTTTTGATTCCCGCGGGAACTCTTTAATTTTCCGGGATAAAAAGTAGCCTATGTCCTACCCCGGGATACAACCTACCCTTGTACCAAATTTCATCAAAATCGATTGTACGGATGAGTCGCAAAAGCGTAGCAGACAGACACACTTTCGCATGTATGGATTTAAGTTCTAGAAACTGGCTGAAAGTAAAATGATCATGTAATTAAATCTGAACATTTAAAAAAAGCGGGCAGCCATCAATAAATAGTATAGCCAACGATATATCTATGAATAAATAATAAGAAATCACAGAATCGACGCTAAGAACATAATATTCATTACATATGTTAGAAGTTTAAATAGAAAGATCACGTCCCTTAAAAATAACATGCGAATTAAAGGAAAGGATAAATAATACAGAATCGAAAATGACTGGAACAATCTCGTTAATAATCTGTTGGAAATGGTGATGCTCTATTATCGGTAAACAATCGCGAAATCGCAATATCGCCCCTAAGCCTTGAGTCGATTCTTTACGGTTCCTCTTTCGGGAATATTGGATGCACTGTATTCGCGTTCGGGCGCTTCCTCGACGTTAACAAAGCTGAGAAATTCCCAATAGAAGTAGGTATGCTGTTTGCTGAATTGTCACTGATGTATTTTGTTTAGTTTAGCTTCTTAATTTGTTGCGGGCTTGGGTAGTTTTACATTCTACGTTGCGTCTAAATTGCGTTCTTTAAATAGTTTATTTAGCCTCTCTTCTTAGTTTTTTGGCTTTTATTTGTGGCAAGACAGCACTATTCACTATTTAGCCTTTAAAAGGAAGGATTCACTTTTTTAAATAAGAGTAAGTTATTAGTTTTAATTAATATTATACAAGTCTTTCAACTTTTAAGCTTCTAGCATTCTTGGCTGGCTATGAATATTTGTCTTAGGTACTTTTTAGCATATTCAAACATGCAATCATAATAATATCATAAATGCGAAAGTGTGTTTGTTTGTTGTTTTTTTGGGTTGCCCTTCAATCACGCCGGAACGGAGCAACGGATTGACGTGATTTTTGGCATGGGTATAGTTGAGGAGCTGAAGAGTAACATTGGCTACTTTTTATCGCGAAACATTGAGTTCCCGCGGGAACATCAGCCAATTATACTATATATAACATTATATAATCAAAATTCGCTCGTTAGGTACGAGACGAATACTACGAGATACTATATAGTAATATATAATACGAGATACTCGTTTTTTGTCCAGAGTGCTCGTATATTTCAAGTCAGAGACGAGCATGTGTTATGTGTGGGGGTGAAAATAAAAACTCTATCGTAATTGCAATTTCGGATCTCTCGGCACAATTTTCTTCAAAGTGAGTCTAGATAGCTTCTTAATTTGGTGATTCCAAATTTCTGCTGCCTATTCGCCTATTCATACAGGCACGCTCTTGCGTAAAACACGCTCAAAGAAATGAAGTTCTCTATTTAAACATTTCACGTTTCGTTGCTTTCGGCGATAAGAATTTTTCCGCCTATTGGCGTTCTTTTTACGTTTTCTTCTAAAGTGTAAAGATATAGACGGATCCTCTTGGCTCGTCGCCAGAGACTTGGAAATCGCCTCACTATTTAAGTAGGGATTGGGCAGATAATGCGCGACGTTAACCTATCCAAACTGGCTCCAGAAGTTGTAATAACAAAAGAAATTGGCTGGAATAGGTATTATTATTTTCTAATTAAAGAAAGAAAAAAACAAAATTTCAAATATAAACCTTAAAAGTAAGGCATTAAAGTTTAATTACGAAAGTTTTTTTTTACCCCCTACCAAAAAGTGCTTAACGCGCCTAAAGAAGTTTTCACTTCAAAAACTAAAAGCATTGACACTCAGCAGTCGCCTACTTCCATCACATCTCGCAGTGTATGTATAGTCCGACAAATTTATCTGACCCGGTGACAGCGTCGCTAGTATCTGTGAAAAATTATATAAAAACGAAAACGAAACTGACATAAAAAATAATTTCCAATTTTGGCCACCGGTTCAGATAAGTTTGTGGGACTATACTATGCTTCATAAACTTCCTTTTATGAAGTACACACGTTGAGTGTGACGTTCTGTAGTGCTGCTGGCGTCGCGCGATATGTTTTTCCAAGCCTTTATTGCCAATTTCCTTGAAATCCGACTTTCGGTTGGTTTCTTCAAGTAATAAAGCTGAAGTGCCGTACTACACCTTTGCAACCTACGTGTATTATCGAAATTGAAAATCTTCAAGAAGTCAATTTCTATTGAGAAAGATTTTATTTTAAACCTTTAGTTCTCATCAATTTTATCTTTATACAAATAGGCATAGAAGTGTTTTTTGAAAGCTACTCAAAAAAAAACAATATATTCTGGAAATTAGAGCTCAATTTTTTGTATCCATTCTCATACGTTTAGGTATGTACGATACCATAAACGTATGAGAATGGATGCATGAAATTGAGCTCTAATTCAATGGTGTTATGGTTTATTTTACTTTGAAGCCGAACTTCAACGATTTGATCGACAATCCTTACAAGATTCCACCTCTGAGGTGCGATTATGTAAGGAAATCGTATAAATTTGACAGCCTAAAACGTATGGTTACGTATGTCAAACGGTCAAATCGTATTATCTAAGGTGTTCATAGATCGTGTTCGATTGAAATCGTTATTTTTGACGATGAGTGAATGAATTCATAATTTTTGTAGGCGTTTGACAGATAATTCGTATTTTGTAAGAAAAATGAGTTCATCGCCAACGTCAAATCATTGCGGTAGCTCGCAGGCTATGACAATCGTATAAACGTATAGCCACTTGTATAGTTTGTCTTAGTTTTCGTAAAGTTATTTCCTTCCTAACATAATTCTTGTATCTAAAAGTGATATCTATTTTAAATAAAAATAACTGGGTAAACTCGCAGCGTGTCCCGTGTACTGTGAGTTAGACTTTAAATTGATAGGAAAGTGTTTTAGTGGAAATATGGGAAAATATTTTAAAGGTTGTGCCTATGTATTTTGTTTTTTAGTGAAAATGGCGTAGATAGTAAGTAGGTAATACATGCTGGGCGTGAGCGACGCATGAGACGCTCGCAGGTGAGGAGATCTAGCTCAACTAAGAGTTAAGACTAGAGTCGGTCGGATATGATATGCCGGCGTTGGAGTTACTGGCCGTAGGCTGTCCTTAGGTTATTTCAAACTCTAGTGGACGAACTCCGACCTTTTATGGTGTCAAGGCAGAGATGTATAGGGATCTCTATTTTAGGTATTGAACTCAGAGTAA
The DNA here is from genome assembly GCA_963932025.1 of Erebia epiphron. Taxonomy (NCBI): domain Eukaryota; kingdom Metazoa; phylum Arthropoda; class Insecta; order Lepidoptera; family Nymphalidae; genus Erebia; species Erebia epiphron. Next base: position 30,415,276 of record OZ009946.1, read on the forward strand.
AAAACTACCTTACCGAACTACTAAGACTTGTTATGAGGAAGCTTTCTTCATTAGGAAGTAATATCATTCATTAAATGTAATTAATGATTGAGACAGAAGGGCTGGCTCATTTTTTAAACTTAAGGGACGGATCCTCTTACCTAGGTATCTATATTATAACGTGTAAAGGTAAGTATGAATGAATTAACTACTTATGTAAAACTAGATGATGCCAGCGAATTGTCTGGATTAAGCTTTTTGTATTCCGGCAGAAATTCCTTACTTATCCAGGATAAAAAGCCTATATCCTTTCCCAGGATGCAACTTATCTATAGGTATACCAAATTTCATCCAAATTGGTTGAAAAGATGGGCTGTAAAAGCATAGCGGACAGACAGACAAACACTTTCACATTTATAATAGGTAGGTAACTAGTATGGATGGATGTAAGACCACCAGCACATAAACTGGGTGTGGTTTCTGCTGGTGGGTCACAATCTTTCTGTATTTTGTATAAGTAATAAAAAAATAAGTTAATTTAAGTCTATTTATGTCAATAAACCACATTTATCCTTTTTATTTCTCCAAATAATGGAAATGCAGTGTACTGCCTTACATTAATACAATATAATAATACATAAAGGAAAATTTATTTACCTACTTACTTACATAAGACATGTTTTATAGATAAGTATCTAGGCAACTAGGCAGGTAACTAGTTATTAAAATACTCAATTATTTAAGATTACCTTTTCATACTACCTAGACCTACTTTCATAGACCTATTCATAATGTTTTAGATTTGTTTTTTGAATCTTAACATTTTACATGTTGATGTATACAAGATATCCAATTTTCTATATAACAGTAAGTCACTATGATAGGACATACATTATAGCCCTATTTTTACCTTACAGGATATTAAGGGTTTGCGCAGCTTAATTGGATGATGACTCCAATTCTGCAGACGACTCATAAATCACCAGAAGCTAACTACGCAGACGTCAGCACCCACAATACGGTGGGCTTAATACAGTGGCAGTGTCTCTTAGCCCATAGGACACTGCACAATGAACCAATCAATGCTGGTAAAATAAGAGATGGCAGAAGGCAATCTCCACAGCCAGACTATGTTAAAGATGAAGCTGCTTCAAGAGAGGCACTTGCCCTGTTCTTACTCAATAAATGGAGAATGCAGAGTGGTGGGTCTAAGCTCCAATTCCCTCTCTCCTAAGAGAGTGGAGGCCTGTTCTCAGTAGTGGGACGTTAATAGGCTGTAGTGGTATGTGTTAAAAAGGATGTTATTAATAACATAATAAGTGATTACTTACCTACCTAACTAAGATTACCTGCTTCCTTCTTTTCTAAACGAATTGCCAATGATCATCATAAACCAATTACAAAATCTAAATGTACAAAGTAAAAAAAGATCATTAATGAAATACTTGTCAAAGTTATGGGGGGCAAGTTATAGGTACAATTTTATTTTCATCGGTATGTACCTACCCATAATATTTCAATAAAATTAATAGGTACCTATCTTTTACCTCTCTATGTATAACTTCTAATATATAACTTTTGTATAATAATTAATAATAATAAAAAAATGTTAAAAATTAAGTTAATTTTACTTTGATTACTATACCTACTTTGAATTAAAATTACTTTGATTGAATAAAGACCTATAAGAATACACATTTATCCTTTTTATTTCTCCAAATAATAAAAATAATTATTATTTACCAATATACAAAATATTAGCAAAATTAAATTAAAGGACTATAATAAAAGGACATTATTTTGTAGCATTTATTGGAACATTAATTAACTTACTAACATAGTAAATAATTCAATTGATCACAAATTAACTAAAGTGATCCAATTAATTTCAAGGTGTTGCTCCTCAAATCCTTATTGACATCTCTCTCATCTTCTTCTCATCTTTGTATGGTCATCATATGCCGTTATGATTTGGCCATCTTTGGTCTGAAATAATTGAAATTTAACATGTTATTGCTAATTTATTACAAATACTAGATGTTCTGGGATTTCATCTGCATGGATTAAGGTTTTTAATTCCTGTGGAAATTCTGGAGTCTACCAAAATTTCATCAAAATCGGTTAAAAAGATGGCCTGTGAAAGCATAGCAGACAGACAGTCACACTTTTCCATTTATATTATCTTCCACCTTTAAAACCACACATAGCTTCTGGAGTATTATTTTGTCACTATAATTATGATGCCCATGACTTCGTCCACATGAATTCAGTACTTATTTTGTATTCCAGTGGTAACATCTTAACTTTCCTGGATAAAAAGTCCTAGCCTATGCCCTTCCCTAGGATGCAACCTATCTATAAACCAAATTTCATCAAAATCGGTTGAAAGATAGGACGTGAAAGCATAGCAGACAGATATAGGTACTGTTGATTGTTGGGGGATAGGTATTTTAACATATTGTGAGAAAAAACCTGCACACTGTGGTTAAAAGCATGTTATTATCTTATAACAAAATTAAACCACCTCTGCATTAGCCCAGCAATTCGCTATATTCACTTGGAGACACCCTTGCCTTTTAACAATAAAATAAAGAGTTTGTTATTTCAATTTGTGAATTTAACTTTGGTAGGAAAGATATCATTTACATATGATAACGATATATTTAGGGCAGTATATTTTCAGCAGTTATTTATAAGAAATGTTCGTCTTTGTTGTTAGATTCACGGATTTCGTTCTTTCGTACGTATTTACTGTCTATATTTATTAAAAAAAATCTAAGTAATAGACTATTTTTAGTTGACACTGACATGTGACACACATTGACACTTGACATTACCTTTAGCAAAAATGTCACAGACTTATATACAAAATCACAGAAACAGTACAAAAAACGTGAGCCCACTAGCGCCATCTATTGTTGAGTAGCAGTAAACTAGCCGAAACTCGATAAATATCTTATATCTATGGTATTCATTCGTTCTTGGGCGTTTTGTTAAAGCTTTGTTAATTCTATGGTACAAAATTTTCATAGAGATAATTTTCGACAAGATTTCGAAATAATTTTCGTTTTAAATAATGAAAAATCATTCTTATGATAAAATTATTATGTTAGCTCGTAAAACTACATTATTTTCGTGTGTGACGTAATTAAATTAGATATTAAAATTGAAATATTGAATTGACAATTACGTTTTCAATTACGTTTTTACATAATCGCACTACAGGTCTAGTGGAAGGCTTCGGCCGTGGCTAGTTACCACCCTACCGGCAAGAACGAACCGCTAAGCGATTTAGCGTTCCGGTACGATGCCGTGTAGAAACCGACTAGGAATATGGGTTTAGGTAATATAACTGCCATACTTCTTTCTAACAGGTTAGCCCGCTACCATCTTAGACTGCATCATCTCTTACATCAGGTGAGATTGCAGTCTAACTTGTTGTAGATTAAAGAAAAAGTATTCTTAACGATAGGTGCTCCGAGTAATACGAAAAATTTCTTTAGCTGGAAGGTGTTTATGGTGATTAAATTAAGGGATATTATTAATCGATCGAATAAAAAATTAACTGACGACTGTAAGCGACCGAATGAAATACTAAAGCTAGCGACAAAAATACTGAGTTAGCGACTACTAAACTAAGTAAGTAACTTTATAACCGGTTTGAGTTCATATATTGAGTGCTTCAAAAATATACCTTTTAGGGTGTTCTATTAGTATTTTTAGGTACTGATAATACTATTTGAGATATTTGTTTTTCTATTTTATTATATTATTATTTTGAAAATAGCAGAACAGATAAGTTCGTCTCGTACAAAATCACAGAGTCGGATATATACTCGTGTGACAAAATCTCTGCGTTAAATCTTGTTTAATAAGTACAATATTTGTCAAAATGTTAGGTTAGGTTAGGGTTAGACTTAAATAACTACCTGTATATTTAAGGTTCTATCGGGTAAATATACCTAACTTAAGTTTAAAAAAATGTATTTTCAGAAGCATTAAAGTTTGTTAAATGTACCGACATGTAAAATCGCGAATTTGACAGATGAATAATAAATTCTTGATATAAAATATATAGGTACATAATGTTGAATATAATGTGATCCATAAAATTGTCCCTAAAATAGAAAAGTGTTCGCTTAAGAATTATTAAACTGATCGTTCTGAATAACCAGTAACTCAAATTAGTATTTTCAAGTCAACATTTTCAATATTTGTAGTCGCCCACAGCCTGTCGCTAACTTAGTATTTCAGTACGCTATATTTTGTTTTTTTTTTGATATCTTTTAAATGTATATTCGCTCGTTTAAATATTACCCTTAAATTAATGTTATCCCTCATGAATCTCGTTTACTTGACATGTACTTAAAAATATCCTCACTAAAGGTGATGCGCAAGTACCTAACGAAAAAATCGAGGTTATGCTTTCCCATTGATTGTGTACAGAAACACATTTTGGGTGAAATTACGAGGCGTTTTCCCTAAAAGTCCCCAATATTCAATATGTTAAAGACAGGTTAAGCAGAAAGGTTCTAGAGCCTCTGTCGCCGACGCGGCGGGGTAAAAGGAATATTTATATGGAGCAAATTACAGACTTACGCGGACTTCTTGAAATGGAATGAAATGTTTTATTTAATACTAAATCCAGGACGAACTCTTTAATTTTCTGGGATAACAAGTGAATATAATTAAAATTATTAATTTATACGACTGCTCTGCCGTAGCGCGTAACTATCTACTACGTAACGATTTTATTCACATTTTTATTAAATGATATTTTTTTGGGAATCACTGGATATTGAAGTATAGTGTTATATATTTTTGCAATCTACTCATCATTTTCTAGATGATGATTATATAGTTAATCTTATTTTCGAAAAAAAAATTCATCTTTAGTCTTTAATGTGGGACTATGGTCACTCCATCAATTTTTTTTTAATTTGACAAGCCTATGCCACCCGGAATAAGCTAGGGATTCTAACGATACCTCATTTATCGAAATCGGTTCAGGCGTATAGAAGTTATGGTGGAATATACAAACTCACATAGGTACATACATACATACATACATACATACATACATACATAAATAAATACATGAACTCTGAAAACAATATACTCCTTTTTTCAGGCAGTCGTATAAAAAGTAGGCTATGTCCTTCCCCAGGATGTAACCTTATCCAAAACACAAAAATGACAGACGCACTTTCTAATCCATACTAATATTATAAATGCGAAAGTGTGTCTGTCTGTCCGTCTGTCTGTCTGTCTGTCTGTCTGTCGGTCTGTCTGCTACGCTTTCACGGCCCAACTACTCAACCAATTTTGATGAAATTTGGTACAGAGATAGGTTACATCCCAGGGAAGGACATAGGCTACTTTTTATCCCGGAAAATTGAATAGTTCCCGCGGTAATCAAAAAAATGTATCTGTTCAACCGATTTTGATGAAATTTGGTACAAGGACAGGTTGTATACCGGGGAAGGACATAGGCTACTTTTTATCCCGGAAAATCGAAGATTTCTCGCGGGATTAAAAATACATAAATCCACGCGGACGAAGTCGCGGGAATCATCTAGTTTGTAATATTAGTCTGGATAAGACAATCTATCTATGTACTGGAATGATAAAATCGCAGCAGCACTGTTTGGCGGTACCACTAGACCAGACCAGGATCGATGCAGAAATTATGAAAATGATCCTATGTCAGTCTCCAGGATTTAATCTCTCTGTACAAAACTCGGGATATCCGGATGGGCCGTGGAAAGATAACAGACGGACAGATAGGTATTTTTGTCTAATCCATACTATTTATATATTATTTATATTTATTTATAAATGCGAAAGTGTGTCTGTCTGTCTGTTACGCTTTCACGGCTCATCTGTTCAACCCATTTTGATAGAGAATTTAGTACAGGGGTAGATTGTATCCTGGGGAAGAACATAGGCTCCTTTTTATCCCCGAAAATTAAAGAGCTCCCACGGGAATCAAAAAATCTTAATCCACGCGGACGAAGTCGCGGGAATCATCTAGTATCACCATAAGTCCCACGCGTGTCCCTTGTACTACGCCCCACAATTTGAGTAGGCAGAAAATTAATGTGCTCACTGATAATACGACGGGAATCTTTTTATCCCTTCTATTGACAGAGTTGAAGGTGGTTTATTTACTGGTTTGGCTTACTTTCAATCGGTGGACTCGATAGCCATCGAATGCCCTTGAAGATTTACGTGGTGTTGGAAGGTGGCACACGTGATTGAATGTTTTGAAGTGATGTGTTTGTTATTTCATTGGATGTTTATAAAATAGCCCTTGAAGATTTACGTGGTGTTGGAAGGTGGCACACGTGATTGAATGTTTTGAAGTGATGTGTTTGTTATTTCATTGGATGTTTATAAAATAATCAATGGTGTCCCTTATCTATACTTTACTTATCAAATAAATATTATAAATGCGAAAGTTTGGATGGATGGACGTATGGATGGATGTTTGTTACTCAATCACGCCAGAACTGCTGAACGGATCTGGATGTAATTTAGAACTGACGTAGATTATAGTCTGGCAAAACACACACACGCTTCATTTTATCCCGGAAAATTAAAGAGTTCCCGCGGAAACCAAAAAACCGCAGTCCACGCGGATGAAGTCGCGGGCATCTGCTAGTCTTTAATATTTATATGACACTAGCTGATGCCCGCGACTTCGTACGCGTGGATCGAGGTTTTGTTGTCCTTCTTTTGTTGTTCCGCGGGAACTATTCAATTTTCCGGGATCAAAAGTAGCCTATGTGTTAGTCCAGACTATAATCTATCTCCGTGCCAAATTTCATCCAGATCCGTTCAGCCGTTCTGGCGTGATTGAGTAACAAACATCCATCCATACATCCATCCAGACATCCATCCAAACTTTCGCATTTATAATATTTATTTGATAGAGGTTTATTTCCTCTTTATGTTTCACAGACACTTCAATCAAAGTTACTTTTGAATTCTGATGCATTTCCGTATAAGTTACTTAGGTAGGTATACAAATTCCCCTTGCACACGCAATTCTGTCGCCAGATCCATATTCAAGAAGGAATTACGTAAACAAATCACGTTTTCGGGACTCCCTTCCAATCAAGGGGCCTTGTTTTCATCGCAATATGTGCTATTTTCGAATGATTCGATCCAAGACGAGATTGTGTGCCCCCCCAGGCAGTAGAAACTCGATGTTGTTCACGATTACGCACATGTAAATGTAATGGAATAAATGCTTGTAACATCTGTTTATTTCTCGTGACAGTGCTGCCATATGACACACTATTAGAAAACTACTGATTTTGTAGGTTATGGGTTTAATATAACTGCAATGCGGCTAACAGGTTAGCCCGCTACCATCTTAGACTGCATCATCACTTACCATCAGGTGAGATCGCAGTCAAGGGCTAACTTGTAGTGGATAAAAAAAAAAGAAAAATCTAAGCGCTTGAAAAATCTATTATATTAGTTACCTTTATCGTCTATATATTAGCCAACTTAAGTAACAAGCAAAAAGAGATATTTTTTTTCGACTAATGACCATCTAGTGGTTTGAGCTGTGCGTTGATAGGTTGCCTTTTTATACGACTGCCTGAAAAAAGGAGTATATTGTTTTCAGGGTTCATGTATGTATGTATGTATGTGTGTATGTGAGTTTGTATATTCCACCATAACTTCTATACGTCTAAACCGATTTTGATAAATGAGGTATCGTTAGAATCCCTATAGCTTATTCCGGGTGACATAGGCTAATAAAGTTTAAAAAAAAATGATGGGGTGACCATGGTCCCGCATTAAAGACTAAAGTTAAAAAAAAATATTAGAAAATCAGATTAACTATATAATCATCATCTAGAAAATGATGAGTAGATTCCAAAAATATATAACACTATAGTTCTATATCCCGAGTGACACGGGCTATAAATTTTTGAAAATTCAATACGGGCTTACGGCAGGCAGAGCAGAGCCGTATTTTTTAATAATTTTAATTATATTCACTTGTATATACTTACTAAGATTTCAACTCGCTAAGACAGTCATTAAAAAAACTTCATCTAAAACTGTCTTAGTATTAATTTGCCGTAGACAATCCTAGATCTCCCAAAACTCGTAATATCCATGTCCCCTGTTAGTTTTATGTCGAATAACCATTTTAAACTACGTACCTGTTATATTGAACTTGATGACGTCACAATTCAATATTTGCAATTTTTACAATGCTAAGCACGCATTTTGACGTTTGTCAATAATTTCCAATTATATTATTCCTAGGCTCATACTAAAACTAGGGAGCTAAATCCATGCGTAATCCACTCCTATTATTACAACTGCTGTACAATTCTGATTAACAAGGCTAATCTGTTTTGATATTACCGTAATTGTTGTTTTGTTAGACGATTAATGTATTGCGAAGCATTTGATCAAAATAGCTGTTCTATTATTTACAGGTTTAGATATTAATTTGTCATTTCAGTTGTGAATTATTTATGCAGTACATTATTGGAATACTCGGAGCATCACCGCAACTTACTAATGTGAAATTATTTGGATGATAAGTTATGTTATGTTATGTTATTTTATTATTGATGTTAATAAATCAAATACATTAGAATAATTTCTTATTAATTATATTATGCTCGGAACTTTGTTGTATGGATTGGGGTTTTTTTGTTCCCGCGGGATACTCTGTAAGTGTCCGGGATCAAATGAAGCGTATGTGTTAAGTCAAGTTAAAAGTTGTCCCGGGTTTCGGAAATACCTGCATACTAAGTTACTACTTACCTTTTTCATTTTTTATGTTTTTCATTTTTTTTTGGCTTAATGCAGTTTTTTTTTAAATTGAATGAATTTCGGAATGAAATATTGAAGTATTAATAAGTAAAGTACAGAGTTTATAATACAGACAAAGCCGAGGGCATCTGCTTGTAATCCTACAGAACAATACTGACGTCAACATGTGGCGCCCTCTACAAGCGTCCCTTGCGGGGTGCAAGGGACGCTTGTAGAGCCTTTAATAAAACAGCGCTTAATCTTTTATTTATCTATAGCCGAATGCAACGACCCCTAGGCTATTCGTATTTAGTCGAAACCTTTGTCCTATTTGGCACGTGACAGGGTTAGGGTAACTCACCCTATGTACATGTCTCTGTCACACATCATTTTCTCCCTTTCACTCTTCTGAAATTTCACTGGAGTGTAAAAGAGAGGGAGAACAAAAGCATTATTATCAGGGTATGACAAATAGTAATCCTTTATTTGTTAGAATCTAACTGTTTTGGGTGCCATTGTTATGTAGATGCAATATAATTTGCTAAGTTAATGGTTTTCGGGATACATTTGACCCTTCTGATGCAGCGGTGTTAATGTCACCACGATATGTCATCAATTCCTGTTTCGTTTTAGAAAAAAAAAAACGAATAATAACAAGTCATTAATGAAAAGAAATCCTCCATTTCTTATAAATTATTCAAATGGCTTTTCTTCTTTTGCTTTTGCTTACTCTTCAAATCATTTCTCAAACAAACAATTACTTTATTAAATCAAGTAACTCATTCCTCAAAAGCGGAACAATTCGGCCGGAGTTACGACTTTTTCTTGATGGCTGACTAAGCAAAAATGTATTTCAAAGCGTGAAACGGAACGATCCCTAACAAAAGGGACGGCTTATCTCGCAAATCGCACGTTACGCGCAACGGAACGCACAATAAAACGTCAGAAACGCCGCCCGGAATGACAGCTCGGGTTCAAAATGGCGGCTCGCGGGAATTACACGATTTATTGCGCGCCATTTAACTTGGCTTTTATAAATTAAGATGACGTTTATTAATAGACTGCGTAAATCGTGAATTCCTTTGTTTTTGTTCGGTGCGGTTGACTGCTGATAGGTTGTTTTATGCCGTGTTATGGATCAGATACTGCTTTTGTATGGAAGTTGTTAAGTGGTATGAAATGTTACATGCTTTTTGTGTGGGTTTGTAATATAAGTATCAGAACGTTTATCGTGTGTTGTCTAGTATTACGCAGCATCGTAGAATGTTACATTTCTTATTCGTTTCTCCATATAAACGCATTTATTACGCTGATTATTGTATTTTTGATCGTTGTAGATCTAAAATTAAACCAGATGTCCATTGTAAAATTATATTTAAGTATTTTGTAAGTTATGAACCTTGAAACGTTCGACATGGCAAAACTATTAAAAGGGCATTATTTTCATACTAATCATTTGAAATCGCTTTAATCAAGTATTCCAAACTTTGAAGTCTTATGACTAAAATAAGTAAGTTGAAACATTCCGATCGAAATTAATATGTAAAACTAGCAAACCCGGCGAACTCCGTTTCGCCACCAGATGGCTTTCACGCTAAAAAGATTTTCCCGCTTTTCTGTTGAAATTTTTTCCTGAATTTTCTTTGCTATAAACCTCACGGAGCCCGAGACCTTTCCAACGAATGCAAAACCGTGGAAATCGGTTCGTGCGTTCTGGAGTTATAGCGTCAGGAAGGAAAACCCGACTTATTTTTATATAGTAGAATAATAACCAGTCTAACACCGATTGAAATAAAAATGTACAAACTGGAACCAAAAACAATGACTTTTTCGGGAAAAATTGGCATTTAATGATATGCTTTTGACGACCTCCGTGGCGCAGTGTGTAGCGCTGTTGTCTTAACGTGCGGAGGTCCCGGGTTCGATCCCCGACAAGGTCAATTTGGGAATTTATAATTTCTGAATTTTCTCTGGTCTGGCCTGGTGGGAGGCTTCGGCCGTGGCTAGTTACCACCCTACCGGCAAAGACGTGCCGCCAAGCGATTTAGCGTTTCGGTACGATGCCGTGTAGAAACCGAATAGGGGTATGGGTTTAATATTATTATATAACTACCATGCCCCTAACAGGTTAGCCCGCTACCGTCTTAGACGGCATCATCACTTACCATCAGGTGAGATTGCAGTCAAGGGCTAACTTGTAGTGGATAAAAAAAAAAATTTTTAAGTTCCGATTTGGAACACAGATTTGACGAAATCAATTTGTCAAACTGCCGGCTTGTACCTCCGGCTGAATGTTGACGCTAGCGTCCATTTGGCGCTATCGATTGTAACTCGATAGTGTTAGGGTGCGGATGAGACCGCCCCCACATGTGATATTCGAGTATATAAGGCACTTTTCCTCGTGTAAATTGAGGGTTAAATTTGGACCGTGGTGTTCAGTGTCTGTTTATATTCGTAGAGTAATAATAAGTTTCATATTTAGCTCTATGATTTATGGTTTGTCTGTAATTCTAAGTGTTGAGTTATCGTGTTAAATTGCTATGTCATTGCAAATTGCATATCCATACTAATATTGCGGCCAATTCGGTTTAGGTAACACGATCTCTTTACTAAACTAAATCTAGTGCATAACTGCCTCGTTGTACTAACTCTAGTGTTTAGCATGTTCGATTGCGGCCGACGAGGTCTCGGGCTGGAGTCCCGGGTCGGGCCATAATTAAGTATTGGGTTTGTCTGACTAAAAATTCTCAGTACTAGCCCGAAGTTAGGAAGTTGGCGGTGTCTCACCCCCGTGCCTCGGAGAGCACGTTATGCCGTCGTCGGTTTATTATTACTAAATTTATTATAGTCGAACCCGCATTAGATCAGCGTGGTGGGTCTAAGTTCTAATTCCCACTCTCCTACGAGAGTGGAGGCATATATGTCCAGCAGTGGGACGTTTATGGGCTGTAGTGGTGGTGTTCATTTAAGTTTTGTTTAGAAATGGATTGACCTCATTGTAATGTCATGCGAAAGTGTACTCTTTCGGACGTTAACTAACGTACGTATGTAAGAAAGGATTTACAGAAGTTCTACACAAGCAAAACCGGGTGCTTCAACTAGCAATTTCCATATTACTTATTCATATCATCGATTTATCAAGGTACGTTCGTACAGTAAAATAATTACATCATTATTAATATTGTCCTTTCGTGATCTAATCAGACCGTAATGGGTCGACTATGACTAATACTATGGAATTTTTTATTTTAAAAAATAGGGGTAACTTGCACGGGGTTAAATTATAGGTTTCTGTGTACAACTGTGCATTTCAGGATTGTATGAAATCATGCATTTGTTGTACAAGAGAATATAATAGTGTTATCCCGTGACTTCGTGCACGTATATTTATAGATTTAAATGAGAAGTGTACTTATCTGTCTGTCTGCTACGCTTTCCCGGCCCATCTTTTCAACCGATTTTGACGAAATTGTTTTCAGAGACAGGTTGCATCTCAGAGAAGGACATCGACTTTTTACCCCGGAAAATTAAAGGGAAACCAAAAAATCTTAATATCCGCGAGAAGTCGCGGGTATCTTGTAGTATATAAACTATGTTTGTGATTTCCTAAGTGCGTACCTACTTCTTTTTTCGTACTGATCACTAAAATGTATTGTAAGTAAAAATATAGCTGTAGTATGAAAGGTCTGCGATATATTTTGACATTGTGATTTGTCCCTTGTCCTTTCGTGATCCAATAGCACGTAATGGCTCTTTCCGTAATACGCGACCGACATGAAATGAAAATGTGTTTTGATTAGTAATAGCGATTCGTTTTCGGAATTAGCAGTACAAAATGGAAAACAAATATCAACAGCTATATTTGGAGTTGTATTTTCTTTGTTATTCGATCGAAATTCCGAAACAAAGATATTATAATCGATAGTATGAAATACTTTTTAGAATATTTTTTTTAATTCCATTACAAGTTAGCCTTTGTCTGTCCATCGTATCCCGAGGAAAGACATAGGCTACTTTATATCCCGGAAATTTAAAGAGTTCCCGCGGGAATCAAAAAACCTTAAACCACGCGGACGAAGTCGCGGGAATCATCTAGTAAGGATTATATTTCTTCAACCAGAACGTCATCAATATTAAAATAATACTGCTTTGAGCGTCGATAGTAACCCCTCAAAGCTATCGCTAAATCCACACACCACCACCACTACAGCCCATTAACGTCCTACTGCTGGGCACAGGCCTCCACTCTCATAGGAGAGAGGGAATTAGAGCTTTGACCCACCACGCTACTCCAATGCGAGGCCGGGGAGCGGCGCTCGCAACTTCTATTCGAACCGCAAATATAAATTTGTCTGTATATTGCTATCTCTGTTTAGCCGATGACACATGATCGCGTGTAAGCGCGATAGCATTATGAGCGTACAGAGTTTGTTATACATTTTGGTCTTGTTCCGTGAATACCAAAAATGATGAATGAAAAATTGTTGTGTTTTTAACTTCGTGTTGTTATTCTGTAACTTGACAATATAGGCTATGTTCCTGATCAACTAGTACGTGAGATATCGTCGGTTTTAATATGAAACAAATAAGGTGAAAACATGTCATTTATGTCGTAAAAACATGCGAAACGCAATGTGCTTACATTTAATTTTGGGAAAGTATTTTGAAAAAATAATTATCCAGGGACCTAGATAAATACAAGTTCAATCCTAATAAGCGCATAATATGGTGGAAATATTCTCGAATTACAAATTATTTTGGTATTACGTTTGTATGGGCAATTCGCCCTCCGCCGGCCCGTTAATCCAACACAACTCAAACAGAATTAATCAATAGGATTACACATTTCGCGCACCCCAACTGATCGGCATGGCAACTGCATCGGATAGTAAAAAGAGTAATAATAACGCATAATTTAGAGAAAGGCGCGTGCCGTATTATATATATTACATAAGTACAATAAAATACAATATATTATCGCCCGGGGGTGACAGCTGCAACCTTACTACATCTGCCGTGTTGAATTAGGGTTGCCAACTTTGCCACCCGTTGGCACTTGATAATAGAATGTTGTACTTGATTTCACTGAAATTCACTTCGCTTTGTACTTGATCAGAATCCGCGACTATTCTTTTAATAGGTTGAATATTTTAGTTTACTATTTTAAAATTTTTTTGGTTAGCCCAATCTTACTTATATGGTGATTTTTATATGCGTTATTTTCATGTAAATAGCAGTTACAACTGAAACAGAGTTGACCATGCGGAGTTCTTATGCTAGAAATTCCGCATGGTCAGTCGTCTTTTAATAATAAAAAAACTAATAAATATAGCTTCTACTTCTCAAGAATCTGCTTTCAGAATGGTAGGCAGTTTTATCATAAAAATATCATACAAGCCACAAGTTCGCCTTCATGCAATAAATAAATAAATCTCTATTTGCCAAAACTGATTACAAAATATGTATTTATGAACATAGAATTTGTAACATACGAACTCCTAGAACATACTCCAGTGCATATACGCATAATTATTACACTGCTTCCCATTTCTATTTAAAGATAAAGCTTAGTGTTTATTTATTGCATTTTCATCTACGAGTAAGCAGGTTTCTTTCTAATGCCTACCCTGGCTTCAATTTCAATGCACTGTCGCAGACTGTGGCTTAACCTTAAGCCAATCATCTTTGTGGTCTGTGCCTTAAGCCGAAATCGAGTAAAAATGTGGCAGCCCTAGTTCCTGGCACGCACACATGAATGAAATTAAACCGGCTACAGACTGAGGGTCGTTCGGGACGCGTGTCGATGATGATGCGTTTTGAACTCCGCGCGGAAATGACTCGGTAAATCTGTAATGGTAGTTTATTAAGGGTTACATTACGCGTTAAAAAATTTAAACTGCGTACATACTTACGTTGAAATTTTGCTAATTCGTCGTTTTTCTGGAAGTACGTTTACTATACTTACGAGTAATTTTCTGACGTCCGTGGCTCCGTCTTCGTGGATTTAGATTTAATTAAAAATCCGGGATTTCATTGAATTTCCGAGACAAAAAGTATACTTTTTCTATGTCCTGATATTCACAACTTGTATAGTTATCTCTAACAGGCAGACAGACACGCTTTCACATTTATTTTATTAGCCTCAATCATTAGTACTCAAATATAAAGTGGGTAGGTACAATATTTATGTTCAAAATGTTTAAAATGTTTTTAAACTTTGTGTAAATTCAAAAAGGGGTCTTTCTAGCCTTGCATCACGACGAGAACCATGGCTAAATCTGGGAAAATTAAACAGTTCCCTTTTTTAAAAACCTAGATCAACGAGGATGAAATCGCGATCGTTATATACTAATAGTAATAAACAACGACTTCAATTTACATACACGAACAAAGAATGTAGACCTATTTTACTAACGCCATCTAGTCTGAAAAGCGGGACAGCGGGGACAAGGACAGGTCGCCGCCATACACAGGTACAGGTGAGGTGCACGCACCACAAGTCGGACGCCCAACTTTTTTCTATGAAAGGGCCCATCTAGTACCTACATAGATGGTGATAAATGAATGCTCCGTGTGTAGTGTACTTTATGTCGGAAAAACAATTAGGCACACCAACGCAAAGCGAACACACAATCAAAGGGTGTTGCTACCTTGTCAGGGCTGCCACAGGGCCGCGATAAAAGTTTTGTTTTGACGTCACAATCAAAGGGTGTTGCCTACCTTGTCAGGGTTGGCACAGGGCCGCGATAAAAGTTTTGTTTTTACTTGTTGAGCGCGTTGATTGATGATCCGGGATGATTGATTGGCCATCAACGTCGATGTGCTGTCAACAGGTTTTTACCATTTTTCCAAATAGGTAATATTCGTCCATTTATTGTGTGATTCTATTTTTGTTTCATTTGATATTGATCTTGTTAATATAAAAGTTAAAATACGTTTAATTTTCGGTTTTTGACAGTAGATTGATTAGGATAGTTAGGTAATTATTTATAGCATTAGATTGAACTTGAGAAAATACATTTATAAATATAGTTTAATTTGCTATTTTCGACAGTGGATTGATTAGGTAATAATAATAAATTATTTATTCAAGGTACTTAGGTTACTTATTTGGATAAGCATTATATACAACTTGAGTTTAAAAGTGCTCAGGCTTAGTAGTGGCCAGTGGGCTAAAAAGTGCCGTAAATAAGTGGCCATGGGGCCATTTTCAAAAAAGGAGGAGCATTTCATAATCTTTACACATAAACACGTGAGGGACGGGTGGCCTGGTTGTGACAACGCATATCAGTCGATTGCGAATGTTAAGCAACGTTGACCCAAGTCGATAACTGGATGGGTGACCGAATTTGGAGATTCAAATTTGACCTTTTCATTTCCTCCATGCCTCGGAGAGCACGATAAGCCGTCGGTCCCGGTTATTATCACCAACGTCTGATAATAATCGTTAAAAACCTAAGAGTTTTCAAGTCAAATCGTGTGCGGAAGGACGTGGGAACAAACCGCATTATTATCCCAAGAAAACTCCTACCGTTCTTAATTGAAAGGGGTCACGACCCTCAGTAATAAGCAAAAATTGGCAGTCATAGTGACTGCCGATAGAAGTGAAAACGATTTTTTTTCTATTTAAAATATTTAAATATTAGAAATAAAACCTTAAAACTAAGGCATTAAAGTTTAATGACGAATGTAGTATATTAATATTTAAGACATTTCGCCTTCGTAACAACGCGAGCGTGTCGGTGACGGTCACGCGAAGCCACAAGTTTACCCCCTGCCAAAAAGTGCTCAACGCGGCTAAAGAACTCACTTTTTTCACTTCAAAATACGACGCAGAGAGAGAAAGACACGTAAACAATCATACACACCAACAAAGAAAGCAACACAGTCGAAAGCCAACGAGTCTGCAACAACAATCTTGGGCCCATACTGCCGACGCTTAAAGCCATATTGTTTCATTATTGTTGACTCTCGTGTTTTAGAATTATACAATCCTTATTTTAGGAACGTCAAGGTACGTGACATAAAACTGTGATTTTGAGTAATTATACTACTGCCTGAAAAAAGGAGTATATTGTTTTCAGGGTATGTATGTATGTGAGTTTGTATATTCCACCATAACTTGTATACGCCTGAACCGATTTTGATAAATGAGGTATCGTTAGAATCCCTAGCTGATTCCGGGTGACATAGGCTAGTAAAATTTAAAAAAGAAAATTGATGGGGTGACCATGGTTCAGCATTAAAGACTAAAGTTGAAAAAATAATCGAAAATAAGATTAATTATATAATCATCATCTAGAAAATGATGAGGAGATTCCAAAAATATATAACACTATAGTTCAATATCCAGTGATTCACAAAAAAATATCATTTAATAAAAATGTGAATAAGATTCCAAAGGTAATTATGACTGTGGTATCGTTACGTAGTAGCAGTGGTACTTCCATTCGAGGGGGATTTTTTATTACACGACTGCCCAAAAAACGAGTGTTATGTTTTCAGGGTTCGTGTATGTATGTGTGTCTACGGCCGAGCAGTCGTATTTTTTAATAATTTTAATTATATTCACTTGTATTGCTTAAAGCGTTGGCAGTATGGCCCTTGTTCTTACTTGTTGATCGCTCAAAACGTTGATGGATGATATAAAATGATTGATACCTATCTTTGAGCGCTCCGATCCCCCTATTGTTGGATTGCTTTCGGAATTGTCCTCTTATCGGTTATCGCTTCGGAAATCGGACTATTTATTAAACACGAACCAGTTACGATATTATAATGATATCTTTTTTGTGGACTGTTTGAGAATTATTTTATTTCAAAACTAATTGATGCCCGCGACTTCGTCCGCGTGGATTATGTTTTTTTTTATTCCCGCGGGAACTCCTTAATATACATATAAAGCGGCATATGTCCTTCCCCGGAATACAACCTAACCCTGTACCAAATTTCATCAAAATCGGTTGAACAGATGAGCCGTGAAAGCGTAGCAGACAGACACGATCAGACAGACAGACACACTTTCGCGTTTGTAATATTGGTATTGATTTACTTATATAGGTTTACTTAATAATAGTACCTATCGATTTTGGTAAAGTTACTTAATCATAAATCACATATTGTTTTGCATTCAAGAGCTATTTGTACCTGATTAAAGTAAAATAACTGGTCAGAACACCCATATGAGGTTGGTAACCAATAACCATAATTTACTACAGTTATTTATTACACTGAAAAATATAATCGGAACGCAAATAAGGTTCTAACTTTTTTTCATGATTTAAACTATATAATATACCTACTCGTAGGTACGCAGCATATTTTGGGGCATATCGTAGCTTTTAAATTTTACCACCCTTTCAGCATTTACTGTTTGATGGAAGTAGTTTTATACAGGGTGTATAAATTCGTTCCGCCTTTTGAAAGGGAGTCGTAGTATGACCGATCGTAAACCAAAAAGTAAATTAACTGATTAAATTGAATCCGGGGCCTGGACGGTTAAAGCGTGAACGGACGAGTGACCGTATCGGATGAATGTGTATTATATCTGGTACATTTACCTTGACTACTTTAAAAAAAGTTATAGTTAAAAAAATTTATAAACTACTAGCCTATGCCCGCGACTTCGTCCACGAGGTCTACACAAATTTCAAACCCCAAATTTACTTACGGGTTGAATTTTAAAAAATCCTTTCTTAGCGGATGTCTACGTCATAATAGCCATCTGCGTGCCACATTTCAGCCCGATTCGTTGAGTGGTTTGAGCTGTGCGTTGATAGATCAGTCACCATCCATACTAATATTATAAATGCGAAAGTGTGTCTGACTGGCTGTCTATCTGCTACGCTTTCACGGCCCATCTGTTCAACCGATTTTGATGAAATTTAGTACAGGGATAGGTTGTATTCCGGAGAAGGATAAAGGTTACTTTTTATCCCGAAAAATGAAGGAGTTCCCGCGGGAACCTTAATCCACGCGGACGAAGTCGCGGGCATCATCTAGTTTTATATATTTATGTAGGTTTATGGAGCTAAAAATAAGCGTTGGATATTTACGAGTTATTTGCTATTTGTTTGAAAGATTAAATTACGTTTTCGAGTTAAAACTTGAGAGTAATCTGGTAATTTCGATCAATTTGCGCATTTTAGAAAAGTTTCAAACGTCACTTTTTTGCTACATGCATCGACGTTTTATTCCTATGATTGGCTCCAACCATAGACTTGTGTTTATTAGCCTGAATTGAAATCTGTGTTTGCGCACAGTGCATACACTTGTGCATTAAAATGTCTCCCGTCCAGACGGCTTATCTCCGTAGAAATTGGCCACCGTGGCAGAAGAACATTATAATGGAGCATCCTGTATTAAGTTAGTGCATATAGAATGACGAGTATTGATCGAGTTTTACTGGAACGAGTTATTACGAAATTGGCAAGAAAAGTTGTAACCAAGGTCCAATAAAAGACAATAGAGGCTTTTGCAATCAGAGGGCTAACCCAAATCGGATTGTCGCAAGGAATTCAGAAGTTTCGGGGCCGAAAGCCAATAAAACGTTAAGGGATTACGTCGGGCCTGGATCTGAACCCTTAGTACAAGTAAACATTGATAACGATACGAATTTATTTAGTTTCGATCAAAATGTTGTATTCAAACTCTATAGACTCAGGAAAATAGCCCTAAAAGTAGCTTGGAAGGAGTTAATTTGAAAAATGGGAGACGAATTTTGATAGGGGATGAGGGTCTAATGCGCTGACTGGCAACGAGTATCTAAATGGATGGATTGACCGTCTTTATGTACGAATTTGACCTTTTCGTTTCCTCCGTGCGTCGGATCATATAGAAGATGTCTCGATATTTCATTTCAGTATGTAATTCATGACACTCAGCAATGAGAAACGCAACGCATAGAGATATTCAGTAGATTCAGACAACCCCTACAAACGAGAGTTAATGTGAATATATTCTGACGTCATATTGTTTTCACACTCGAAATCTATCAACGTTGTCGTGAAGCATAAACTCTAACTAAGACAACTGGACTATAGTGAGTTGCCCAGTTTGGATCGAAATTGGATTATAAGCACTGATTCATTAAATTGTTCTTAACTACTTGGGTTTGGGTCAACACCGATCCGATACCGCAAGAATCCGATTAGATGGACCCGATAGTTGTGGGTCTTAAAAAATTACCGCGGTTCAGTAGTCTCCAAAATCAATTAATTTGGTGAAGATTTCATCCGAAACTTTGATTTGATATGAAAAAACTTTCTATACTATTTATACTTATGTTTACATACGTTAATATTATAAATGCGAAAGTGTGTCTATCTGTCTGCTACGCTTTCACGGCCCATTTTTTCAACTGATTTTGATGAAATTTGGTATAGGGATAGGTTGCACCCTGGGAGTGGACATAGGCTACTTTTAATCCCGTATAATTAAGGAGTTTAAAAAAAAACGCGGGAATAAAAATATCTTCCACGCAGAAGAGGTCGCGGGCTCATCTAGAAATATTAAAACAATTATTTATTAATAGTGGGTAGAAATCAAAATTATTTTGTACTTTCCAGTGGCGTTGGAAGTCGGTTTTTTGGTAAGAATTTTTATTTTTAACTTTTTAGTGACAGGGTTGAGGATTTGGAGTCAGAATTTTTCATGGGACCACCTCGAGAGCTTCCTCTAACGGCTGATAGAATTTTTTTTCAAATCGGTTCAGAAACCACGGAGATATGCACAGGCATACATTTAAAAAAAACGCGCCGAATTGAGAACCTCCTCCTTTTTTTGGAAGTCGGTTAAAAATGCACTAACCATCGTGAAATCGCAGTCAAGAGCTAACTTGTAGGGGAATTTAAAAATATCGACCTATAAATATTTTTTCTGAAAAGTCACACGAGTATTGTTCGAAATTAGTCAACCGTTTAACAATCCACCTAACCGCTTGATACAGTGTTATCTGGCAATAACCACTAGACCCATATTATCGATAACATTCCCTGCTAGTTTAATCGATAAAACAAAATCGATATTAGATAACTTGAATATCCAATCGAGCAATTCAACGACTGTAGAACTAGAATCTATAGTCAATTCGCTACACGACTAAAGCTACGAACTCTTCAAATTTATAATATAATAATTAATACAAAAGCTTACCTTAAGTCCACGTACTAATATTATCCATTATACAGAATAATAGCCCGTAAATTAAGCTGATTTAGGGCTATATTCGCGTGAAGTATACCCGGGTTTAGTGCGAAATAATATGCCCCAAGAGCAATATCCCACCCGGGGGTGAACGCATCTGCAAGTGATTGCCTCAAGTGGCGTTATGTTAAAACGTTAGGTAACTTTAAGGCCCAGTGCACATTAGCACAATAATTGGCTCAGCAATTATACCTGCCCCATAAAATTTCAGTGTGATTTAGAATTAATGAATGAACGAGAAATTTAATCTTACTGTCTTACTTATAATATTATCAAATTAATATTATGAATGCGAAAGTTTGGATGGATGGATGTATGGATGGATGTTTGTTACTCAATCACGCCCCAACGGCTGAACGGATCTGGATGAAATTTGTCACAGAGATAGATTATAGTCTGGAATAGCACATAGGCTACTATTTATCCCGGAAAATGAAAGAGTTCCCGCGGGAACCAAAAAATCCTCAATCCACGCGGACGAAGTCGCGGGCATCAGCTAGTTCGCTATAATCTGCCACAGCGGATTGTAGCGAATTATACTTCTAGTTCATTCATTATCATGGACTTCCGCAAAGTAACCCCTGTTTCTATGCAATTTGATATAGAATTATTTTCCTCGTCTTGCGTATCGTCTTATTTAGTGATATATATAATGTAATCTAAAGATTTTAGATTTATTTTGTAGTTTAATTTAATAATAACATTACTAGGATTATTATACTATACCAATAAATGCATATGCGTCAATTAGAGTTTTAAAAGTTCCGTAACCAGTTTGATTTTCAACGATAAAGAGTAGCATGATGACCGAGTCTGGATTGAAGTCTGTGTGCATGCCAATTTTTTAATTGGTTAAGTTGGATCACAAAAAGCAGATACGAGTAGATACACTTTCGTATCCCTGCTAAGTGTCTGTCTGTCTCGACATCTGCTACATTTTCATGGCCTATTTGCTCAATCGATTTTGACGAAATTTTGCACAGAGGTAGATTGCATCCCGAGAAAGGATTTTTCAAAAACCTTAAATTACGCAGGCGAAGTTGCGGGCATCATCTAGTTTATAATATAGTCAGTGAAGCCTAAGCTTTAGGTTGTCTAGTGCAAATACTGCAAGTGGCATAATTACGAAGATATTAAACCCCAATTAAGTTATTATACTATTCCCCTTTTACGATTTAATTTTCAAGCGCGCTTGGAATTTATTTATTTTTAATTTTCTTCTATTATAAGGAACTCCCTGGTTTCTCATAGAGAAAAGAAAGTTTTTATCGCGTTTAAATGAAAAATCTTTGGATATCCGGTCGTTTTATTCAAAAAAACGGTGGAATATAAAACTTTTATACTTTTTACATTTACTTACTTAAAAAATGACGATTTGACGGTCCGTCAAAGTCAAACTCAAACTCAAAGAGTATTCAAAATTGGTACCCACGCAGTACACCTTCTGAACGTCACGTTTACAGTAAGACGTGATGGTGATAATAAATCACGGTATCTTAAAACTAAAGCTACGAGGGTTCCAAACGCGCCCTGGTGTGAGGAGAGCCCAGAACAACCTCAGGCGGGTTTATTTATTATTATCACCATCTCACAAATAACGTTGTAGAAAACCCATAATACCCAAAGTTCTAGATCTCAAAAACGAATTTTAATAATTTAAAATTATCCCCTGTGTATTGTAAACGGTACTTAGTCATGAAATAATAAGACGTGATGTCTTATCTCGGGGCGAAACATTAGCAAAATAAAATAAAATTAAACACTATACCATCCACATATTATAAAGACCTGTAATTCCCGAATCACGTGGTTCGTTTATATCATTTTTATAGCACAGCGAAATGCCTTCAGTCACGCACTGTTAAACCAGTTTTTCAAAATTTATTTCGGTCATCTGAAGGTTTATGGGGCAGCAAAATATATTAAATAAATCTTTTCTTAACTATGTTAACCTTTGTAAGTAGGTTTTCGGCCTTACATAAAATAAAGGAAAAGGTTCATTTTAGGCCTACCTGCTCTTGTACACTTTACCATGAATAGAGGATAATACATAGATTGTATTAAAAATATAATAATTTAGAACAGTAAAGTACTCGTAAATAACGAGCAAAAAAATAAAAATGTATTTCAAGTTTTCTATACGTTTCCAAGATGGCAACCTTCAGCCATAGAGAAGGCAGTAGGCGCGAAATGTATCAAAAGTCATTTCTGACATTCACAGTCATAATAACGTGTTTTTCTTTTGAAAACGTCAAAAAATATGAATCCGCCATTGTTACTCATGTTTAGTGTTCCATAACTTGGAAAGATTAAATAATTTTACCACTGAAATTACGACGAATTCGTAGATTCGACCAATGAAAACTGGTCTAGTATTTTATTTTCCTTCATTTCTCTGCTTGTACAAGACTTGGCCTACGCCCCATACCAATCTGAACTTTAATATTGACATCTCCTTTAATTTGACATCATTCTGATTTTTGGTACATTGGCTAGACATGAGTCATTGTGGGACAGAACGTAACAAGACACTGGACATTTTAGCATCTAGATATTTTAGGAGACTAGACAATGGACTCTAGTCAATAGTCATTATGAAACACTGGACATCGTGGGACTGGACGTAACAGGACACTGGACACTTTAGCATACTAGACATTCTAGGAGACTAGACATTGTCAGCCGGAGCTATTGGTGTAAATAGACACGTAGAGTTTTCGCCGTAAATTAATGTATTTTCAAATCAAGCATGAAAAGGTATCTCCTAGGCAAGCGCACTCTACCTCAGGCAGCATCACCACTTACCAGCAAGTTTGATTGCAACCAAGCACTCCTCCTCCATGCATCGTCATCCTCACTGCTGAGGGTCGTGATCTTTGCCACAGAGTATCGTTTCTTTTATGATGTTACGCCATCTTGCAACCAACTAACCAAGCACTAGTCTATACATATTATATAATCAATACAAACTTTTGTAAACTTACAGCAAGATGCAATTCTAACTATAAGTTTAATAGCACGTTTTCTTCCTACTTTATTATATCAACGGGTGTACCTTTCAAATAATATATCAAATGTTATTACCCTTGTTGGCAACCAAGTCGGGTTGTGTGCAGATGTGGAGAGCATTTATACCCATCACCTTCGGGGCAAAGGTGCATCCACACATGGTCTATTTGTCACTCCGTAATGGGAGACGGAAGTGCGATAATTTTTTGCTACACCCCATATCTGTGCAGGCCTTTAGCTAATTAATGTCAGTGCTCTGCATTTGTAACTATTCGATCGCGTTACCCTAACTACGATTTATATTGAACTGAACAAGCGTCGTCTGTCATCTGTCGTAGTTAAATTTAACGCGATCGTATATGTACTTAATAATCTCTTACTAGGGCCTAGGTCTAGGCCTAGGCCTATACGTAATATAATATCGATAAATATTATTATCAATAAAATATTGCCTACTGTGACTAAGATACAATGAACGAAAAATTTAATTGCTTGAAACGCACCTCACCCTGAATCACTTGACTAGGAGGTCGATTGCTTAACCACGAGGATATCAATTTATAGATATACTAACGATCCGCCCCGGCTTCGCACGGGTAGCACTAATAATCCTAATAGTCTATACCCAATGTAGCCAGTGGGCAGTTTTTACAATTTAATATTACATTATAAGAGTACGTCCGTCCCCGTCCTCACCACACCTGCCACATTGTTTTTGTGTAACTTTAAGAGACAATATTTTCCGACTTCGTTGACATTATTGCAATTTTCGTAAGGATCTCTTAATTTTTTCAAAATAAAATATAGCCTATGTTACTCGCTGATAATGTAGCTTTCTATAGGTGAAAGAATTTTTAAAATCGGTCGAGTAGTTTTTGAGTTTATCCATTACAAACAAACAAACAAATCTTTCCTCTTTATAATATTATAAGTATAGATAGATATAGAAGTATATCTTATAATAACGTAGAACGCCTTAAGGCATTTTGACATCGATTTCTCAAGAACAGAGCACAATGCCGAGTTCTATTTGCCGAACAAACGATTTGATTTGATCGATTCTCGGATCATGATTCGTTTGATTGTATTGTTTGCGAGTGCAGAATCGATTTACTTAGCACATTACGTGATTATCTCGAGATTTGAATGATGCTCTCACGCAATACGTGACTTGTGCCCTATCGATTTAATCATTTTGCAAGTAACTATACTTTATCTATTACTAGCTGACTAGCTGATGCCCGCGACTTCGTCCGCGTGGAATGCTTTTTTGATTCCAACCACCACACTTTACTCTCGCATTTATAATATTAGTATGATTATCATCTACATACTTGAAGAAGATCGGTTATACATTAATTAATACACTCGGTTAAATTAAATCCGTACTAATATTCTAAACGGGAAAATGTGTCTGTCTGTCTGTTTGCTACAATTAAGTGGTCTATGGTATTTCACGGTCCATCCGTTGAAAGCAGTATTTGACACAAATTCGTACAGAGACAGGTTGCATCCCGGGGAAGGACGTAATTATGCTACTTTTCATCCCGATTAAAAGAACACCTACGGGAATTCTAGAACGCAGATGAAGTTGCAGACATAATGTTGTTAGTTCAATTCAGTTCAATTTATTTATTAGTAAATACTGTAAACACAAGGTGTTCGTATAAAAAAAAATACGCGCCGAATTGAGAACCTCCTCCTTTTTTGGAAGTCGGTTAAAAATAACGGAATCTTGTATTTTTATATGAACATCTTGTGTAGTATTCTACCACAGTGTGGTGTACAAATATACATGTAGTTAGAGTGAGGCCTAGCTAGCATTAAGTTCTATATTTATTTTACAACTAGCTGATGCCCGCGACTTCGTCCGCGTGGTTTACATTTTTTTTATTCCCGCGGGAACTCCTTAATTTTCCGGGATAAAAAGTAGCCTATGTCACTCTTCAGGTCCTCAACTATACCCATGCCAAAAATCACCTCGATCCGTTGCTCCGTTGCGGCGTGATTGAAGGACAAACCAACAAACCAACAAACCAACAAACAAACTGACTTTCGCATTTATAATATTAGTATGATAATAAACACAGAGACTAATAAAAAAAAATTATGTACAGTTATAATTTAAATGACTAACTAGTAGTAGCTGGTAGTGAGCCGGCAATGGGTTTTGAAATGATAATAAATAGGTAATGATGATGTTAACTAATGAATGGATAACTAAATATGTTTTTTTGAAACAAAATGGGCGTATGAGTATAGAAACGAGGTTAAAACAAAAACAGAACAGTAATATAATGATGCCCACCGCTGTACAATACACTCACTGCAATGCGGGCGCAACACGCGACCAATTTGTACCTTTGTTACTCCTAATGACAGGGTGGGTTTAAAATAACACGTCATAGCTTCCACCCCTAGCTATGCTTAAAGGTGGATTTAGACCAAACGAACAAAAAACAATATCAAATTCTCCTTGTTCTACCTAGACCTCATCATTGCTTTGCCTTAGCATGATTGTCGTCAAGCGAAGCCTATTTCATATTTTAAAAAAAAAATATAACAGTGACAGCAATGGCCAATGAGCATTCTTTCTTACCACCACCACCACTACAGCCCATTAACGTCCCACTGCTGGGCACAGGCCTCAACTCTCATAGGAGAGAGGGAATGAGAGCTTAGACCCACCACGCTGCTCCAATGCGGGTTTTTTTTTTTTTTCGTTTATTTGGTTTACCAACAGCTATATCATTTAAAACATACATCAAACAATTTACAATATATTAGGTACTTAGATAAAATGATTAGCCACTTATAGGTAAACACCACATGCACTTTAGTGATAAGTTTTTTACAACTCATAAGCACACAAAATCAATATCATGCATTACTTACACTTTTTTTTAAATAAAAACTAAGTCTTAATTAAAATTATATATACTAATTTAAAAATACAAATTGGATACTACGACTTACTTAATGCTAAATGAACCGACCTCCGGGTTGGCGGGCTTTAACGACTATTATCGTGCTAGTGATAATAGCCGATAGGGGTATGGGCTTCATATTATAACTGCCATACCCCTAACAGGTTAGCCCGCTACCATCTTAGACTGCATCATCACTTACCATCAGGTGAAATCGCAGTCAAGGGCTAACTTGTAGTGGATAAAAAAAAATGCCAGTACCGACGGCATAACGTGCTCTCCGAGGCACGGGGGTGCACTTTTTAACTCTTAAAAGCTCTAAAGACTTCCCGTGATACCTAGCATATGTCGGTGTCCGGGACCATCTCTATACTATATACCAAATTTGCGGTAGATGTCGAAGAGGTAACAGACAGACACACCTTCGCATTTTCAGCCAGATAGTACGACTAGAAGTGAATTTCAAATATTTATTCACTTGCTTAATTATGTAGATCAACTTGCCATGCTTTTAGCTACTAAATTATTTAATTTTATTATTTAAATAGATTAAAAATAATTCATGTACAACAGAAATGTTCAATTCAGTTTTTATAGCTTAACAAGTTTCATTTAATATTAAAACGTCAACTTTACATAATCCTTTGTGTTTTAAGGCCGTTTTCCACTATCACGATATGTTGGACTTTCCTACTACATGCCATTACCTTCATTTCTAGCGACACAGAGTCGCCTGTGGTTAAAGGCCTGGTCACACATAACGCGCCACGTATGCGGCTCCATGAATCGTAAGTGAATACAAGCAGATCTTATACGAGAAACTGTTTATTTGTTCATTCGTTAGTTTAAAAAATTTACATATAATATACTCTAATGTATTTTATTGACGTTTAAAAAGAAAGACGTTTACCAACCTTGACATACTTAAAACATCAAACAAAAAAAGTTCTTCAAATTTGTGATGTCATGAAAAGTGTGACGTCATCGTTGCCGCTGTTCCGCTTCGTGTAGACAAGCCTCAAGTCTCTTACGGCTAAATAATTAAGTAATATGCACGGTATTATGTAATTAGTGTGCACTTAATGTGACGTGTACGTCTCACATAATAAAGTTCATTTTACAACGAATGGGGGTGTAAAGTTTAATTGGCATAATGTTTTCATGTCGCCGTACCATCAGGCTGGGTAATATTACGAGCTGTTTATCTGCAAGGTGGCAACATAGTAGTGTTTTATTGCGAAATTTAAAAATGGAATACAAAACACAAAATGGCTGCACAAGATTGTATAAAGCGCAATAAAAATTTCGTAAAGTGCTACGTTTCAAATTAAACATTTTCACAAAAATCTTGCGTCTATTTTCACTCGTAAAAGTGTCTATTTTTTTACTCAATTCATGATATCTCATATATCATGATTCTGACACTAACTTTTATCATAAATTTGATTTAATCTTACCTTAATATTATTATTTAAACTGAACGTACTTGACATACAGCAAGTAGACATACAAACATTCAAAATTTTGTGTAAGTTTTAATGTTTGTATGTTTGTTAATCCATCACGCCTCACGACTGAACCGATGTAGCTGAAATTTGAAGAGGAGATAGCTTATAGGTATTCTAAATTAACATTTTATCCCGGAAAATTGCTGAGTTCCCGCGGGGATTAAAAAACCTAATCCCCGTTGTGTAAGTGCGGCCATCATAATATTATATTCAAATAAATAAACCATGCCAAAAATATTCTTCTAAGAAACAATAATTGTCAAAGAATATTCATTCTCAGTAAATCCATTTAGCGTCGATCATCCGATTTTCCCTCAGTGGCCATCCTAAAATAATATTATGTTGGAAAATATATTAATGACCAGATTTTCTTTGTTTGTACAAAACTCGGGGAAACCTTTGTTCTGTAATTGCTATCTAAATTCGAACTCAACGTGTATTAGTTTAGGGAATATTTAGGAGAGTGTTTCACCGATTTAACCGATCAGATTTTATGTACTTAAATAGAACCGCGAACAAAATCGGTCCTGATTTTTTATTTTATTAGGATTTCAATATACAGACGTTTTTTTTTAAAATTTAGGTTTACGTTCCACCGGTTTTACCGATCACCATTGATCCGATTTTTTGTAAACAAAACTATCAATAAAATCGGCCCAGTTTTATATCTTGTTAGGATTTGTATGCAGTGTGTTGTGTTTTTATTATTATATATTTGAATATGAATGTTGTAACTGGGTAGAATTACTTCAAGCAAAGTTGTTTCTGTACTCCAATAAAGTCTTTCGTTGGTTGGTGACTGATGAGCGTAAATTGTGTTCATTTATTAAACATTATCTTATAATTTTCCTTTCAACAAAATTTGACCAATTAAACATCAAAACTTTAACGTCAAAACGTCAAAGATGTACGTCAGTAAAAGTCCAACGAAACTTTGATACAAACAATCCATTAATTTCCTTTGTCTCGGCATGAATCTAAATTAAAATCAAATTCATTAACGGTATTCATTGTATATTTAATATTTAAACTTCTTAACTACCCACGGCAGCTACCAGGATTTGTGACGTAATTTTACGTAAATACAATTATGAACTAAATACACGCTATATTGATCCTTAATTTGATATACATAATAGTGAAATTCCTATGAAAATATCAGAACAATGGGTACATAATATATTTCCATCGAAAGCAGTTGTGGCTAAATAATTGAATAGCAAATAGAACTAATTTGTTATTTGAACGTGTTAATTAATTGTTTTAAGAGATGTTAGAATGTTGGTATTACATATTTCATATTTTGCTATCTGTTGCTTTGCTAAAATTATAACTTTTTAGGCTCTGTTTTCCCGTTTGAACTAATTCGTAATCAAAGTACATACTAGATACTTCCGAATTTCGAAAAGTTCGGCCTCATAAAGAGGATTTAATATACTTATTTCGAGGAAACCTCTGTGTAAAATTTCAGCTTTCTAGGCTTGTCTCGTTAGGTGGAGCGCGCTTGTCTAAAAGATGCCTATTCAGTCTTGATTTGAAGGTACCCTTAACCCTATATACCGTATATTAAAAGAGGAGGGGAAAACGGAAGCCACAAAGGTATTCCATATCCTAGCGGTTCGAATTAGAAACGAGGAAGTAAATCGCTTCGTACGAGCCCGCGGAATTTCGACTGCGAAAGGGTGCAGACCTTGTCGACAGACAAACACACAGAGAGACAGACAGAGAGTTAGGACAGATAATACTTGAATATTTTGACGGTACCTTTAAGAGTAACGATTTTTTATTATTTTAATTAGTAAAGTGTTTTATTGTCGTTAGTAATACAAAAAAGTCTTTGTTCTTGTTTCTTGCAATGTTTAAACTAGTTAAACGACAATGTTTTTAAAATATTTGGTTTTACATTAATTAAAACTTGTGCGTGCCACCAGATCGCGTGTTAAGAATAATCAGGAGCTTAAATTACATAGGTTGTTGAAATATTGGAAAAGTTTTCAAAATATGTCGCCAACTTTCGTTATTAGTATGCGTCATTTTGCAGTTATTTAGCTTCATTTGTTTAATGAAATAAAAGCGAATGGTCGTCTGTTCTAACCTGAGGCCCGATAGTTTAAGAAAATCGTTATCAATTACTCGAACTGTTTGAGGAGTTAATACTTACATACATCGATATGTACTCGTATGTATGTTACTAGATGGGCCCTTTCATAGAAAAACGTTGGGCGCCTGACTTGGGGTGCATGCCCCTCACCTGTATAAGTCTGTCGTTAGTATTAGGTTATTTTAGGTATCAAATTCGTCTTTGTACAATAAATCTGGTATTTAAAAAAATAAACGAACTATCAAGTCAAACCTTGACTATCTTTTTAAAAGTAAGTTTAATAAAACTTATCTGTATGGGTTTCTATGCGGCCCCGTACAGGAATGATACATCGGTTAGCGGTACTACTTTACGTGTAGCTAGCGCTGTAGCCTCCCACTAGACTAGATTTAAAGATTATAAACTCCCAAATTGACGGGAATCCAACCCTAGACTACCAGTCATCGCCACACCAGGACGTCATTAACATTAACGGTGCTTTAGGTAGCATGGCTTCTACGAACTCGTTAACATCGTCAAGGGTGTACCCGGCACTTCAGCCAATATCCGCTCGATCAGCTGTTCGGAAACAGCTGGCGGCACCCGCCGCCATATTTCTTTTTAATTTTTTTTTATTTAATCGAATGACTAACGATTTTTTCGATACGGTCTTGAATGATTTGTTTCGTTTTTTTAACGATGCATCGTCCCAATTTGTTTTGGATGGCAAATGTGCTGCCGTTATGTTACTATACTGGCCGTTAGAGTAATGGTTATGGATATTGCATCTGTGCGTTTGTTATATTTCGATGCAGATGCGTTAAATTTTGTACGAACACCTATGTTACAATAAGTAGTTATTGTAAAATATTAAAAAGATTACATGAAAAGCGAGCGCGAGTCGTAAATAAATTGTTTCTTTTAAAATCTGGTTTGTTTCTAGTGATACCTCGTTGAATAGGTATTTTTGGCAAGATACTACCGTTTAAGAACGTATTTAAAAAAGGATTGATGAGTTTTTGGCAACAAGCATGAGTCTTCTTGCACGCAGTGGACCAGCAATTTTTTTTATAGTCCATTACTATATTTAAAGATATATGTCCCGAAAGACAGTTTTAGACAGACTTCTTAAATATACTTCTACATATTATTTTATGGTTTTAGTAGCTACACGTCACCACGTCTGAATTGTACAACCGTCCCTGTCTAGTCATTTTCAGTTCCCCATACCCTCTAATGAGTTCTTTCTGTTGGGCTTTTTGTTCGCTAATCATTTTCACAACTAATTAAGCTGTCAAGGAACGAGGCCGATGTAAAAAACCGGCCAAGTGCGAGTCGGACTCGCGCACCGAGGGTTCCGTACTCAAGAAGTAGGTATAATTACCTTTGTTAATGAACCGCAAAAGTAACTTTGTTTGTAGAGGTTTACTGTTAATATCAAAAAATTACGTTTGTTGTATGGGAGCCCCCCTTTAATATTTACTTTATTGATATTTAATTATTTATTTTAAAAAGTAATATACAAGTTAATATTCTGTGAAAATTTGAACCGTCTACCTGTTACCGTTTTTAATATTGAGCAAAAAAATTCGAAAAAAACACGTTTATTGTATGGGGACCCCCCTTAATATACATATTTTTTTAATTTTTAGTATTTGTTGTTATAGCGGCAACGGAAATACATCATTTGGGAAAATTTCAGCTTTCTAGCTATCACGGTCTATGAGATACAGCCTGGAGACAGACAGACAGACAGACAGCGGAGTCTTAGTAATAGGGTCCCGTTTTTACCCTTTGGGTACGGAACCCTAAAAATATGGTTCGAAAATTCAACATGATATTTTTGCAACTATAGGTACCTGTCTTATACAAGTTATTTTCGTACGTTTATTTTTAATGAAATCATTGTGTAAAATAGAATCTGACTTTGTAAAAGTTTACTTTGATTAAGGACGTATTTCCGAAACGGATAGGTATGAAATCGCACTACTACACATGCTTCATTCCCACGCACACACATGCACGGATAAGCTGCGTTGAATCAATTTGTATCGATAGTCGATACTACGATATATTATTATTTATTGTTTTATCTATTTTTTATTTCGGGACTTCGGGCTCGTTTTGTTATTTATAATGAGATCTTAGCTCAATACTTGGTGAAGTGACCTGAAGGTATACTTCAACGACTACTACTGGAAATCCTAGACGCGTAGAGCTAGGCATATCGAATTTGGGCTCGTTTTATTAGTTATGATGAGATCTTACCACAGAACTTGGTGCAGTGACCTGAAGGTATACTTCGACATCCACAACTGGAACTCCTAGACGCGTAGAGCTAGGTGTATCGAATTTGGGCTCGTTTTGTTAGTTATGATGAGAGCTTACCACAGAACTTGGTGGAGTGATCTGAAGTTATACTTCGACATCCACAACTGGAACTCCTAGATGCGTAGAGCTAGGTGTATCGAATTTGGGCTCGTTTTATTAGTTATGATGAGATCTTACCACAGAACTTGGTGGAGTGACATGAAGGTATACTTCGACATCCACAACTGGAACTCCTAGACGCGTAGAGCTAGGTGTATTGAATTTGGGCTCGTTTTGTTAGTTATGATGAGTTCTTACCACAGAACTTGGTGGAGTGATCTGAAGGAATACTTCGACATCCACAACTGGAACTCCTAGACGCGTAGAGCTAGGTGTATCGAATTTGGGCTCGTTTTGTTAGTTACGATGAGATCTTACCACAGAACTTGGTGGAGTGATCTGAAGGTATACTTCGACATCCACAACTGGAACTCCTAGATGCGTAGAGCTAGGTGTATCGAATTTGGGCTCGTTTTGTTAGTTATGATGAGTTCTTACCACAGAACTTGGTGGAGTGACCTGAAGGTATACTTCGACATCTACTACTGGAACTCCTAGACACGTAGAGCTAGGTGTATCGAATTTGGGCTCGTTTTGTTAGTTATGATGAGATCTTACCACAGAACTTGGTGGAGTGACCTGGTCACTGTGGTAAGATCTCATCATAACTAACAAAACGAGCCCAAATTCGATACACCTAGCTCTACGCATCTAGGAGTTCCAGTTGTGGATGTCGAAGTATACCTTCAGATCACTCCACCAAGTTCTGTGGTAAGATCTCATCATAACTAACAAAACGAGCCCAAATTCGATACACCTAGCTCTACGCGTCTAGGAGTTCCAGTAGTAGTTGTCGAAGTATACCTTCAGGTCACTCCACCAAGTTCTGTGGTAAGAACTCATCATAACTTACAAAACGAGCCCAAATTCGATACACCTAGCTCTACGCATCTAGGAGTTCCAGTAGTGGATGTCGAAGTATAACTTAAGGTCACTCTACCAAGTTCTGTGGTAAGATCTCATAATAACTAACAAAACGAGCCCAAATTCAATACACCTAGCTCTACGCGTCTAGGAGTTCCAGTAGTGGATGTCGAAGTATACCTAGTAGTGGATGTCGAAGTATACCTTCATGTCACTCCACCAAGTTCTGTGGTAAGATCTCATCATAACTAACAAAACGAGCCCAAATTCGATACACCTAGCTCTACGCATCTAGGAGTTCCAGTTGTGGATGTCGAAGTTTACCTTCAGATCACTCCACCAAGTTCTGTGGTAAGATCTCATCATAACTAACAAAACGAGCCAAAATTCGATACACCTAGCTCTACGCGTCTAGGAGTTCCAGTTGTGGATGTCGAAGTATACCTTCAGGTCACTCCACCAAGTTCTGTGGTAAGATCTCATCATAACTAACAAAACGAGCCCAAATTCGATACACCTAGCTCTACGCGTCTAGGAGTTCCAGTAGTGGATGTCGAAGTATACCTTCAGGTCACTCCACCAAGTTCTGTGGTAAGATCTCATCATAACTAACAAAACGAGCCCAAATTCGATACACCTAGCTCTACGCGTCTAGGAGTTCCAGTAGTAGTTGTCGAAGTATACCTTCAGGTCACTCCACCAAGTTCTGTGGTAAGAACTCATCATGTCCGGGCCCTTTATTGACATTAAGTGATTTTAGGTACTTTTTAACAGTTAGCAGGGAGATACTGACCGATGACAGGCTGATACACGTTACAAGTAAGTTCTGTGGTAAGATCTCATCATAACTAACAAAACGAGCCCAAATTCGATACACCTAGCTCTACGCGTCTAGGAGTTCCAGTAGTGGATGTCGAAGTATACCTTCAGGTCACTCCACCAAGTTCTGTGGTAAGATCTCATCATAACTAACAAAACGAGCCCAAATTCGATACACCTAGCCATACGCGTCTAGGAGTTCCAGTAGTGGATGTCGAAGTATACCTTCAGGTCACTCCACCAAGTTCTATGGTAAGATCTCATCATAACTAACAAAACGAGCCCAAATTCGATACACCTAGCTCTACGCATCTAGGAGTTCCAGTTGTGGATGTCGAAGTATACCTTCAGATCACTCCACCAAGTTCTGTGGTAAGATCTCATCATAACTAACAAAACGAGCCCAAATTCGATACACCTAGCTCTACGCGTCTAGGAGTTCCAGTAGTAGATGTCGAAGTATACCTTCAGGTCACTCCACCAAGTTCTGTGGCAAGAACTCATCATAACTTACAAAACGAGCCCAAATTCGATACACCTAGCACTACGCATCTAGGAGTTCCAGTAGTGGATATCGAAGTATAACTTTAGGTCACTCTACCAAGTTCTGTGGTAAGATCTCATAATAACTAACAAAACGAGCCCAAATTCAATACACCTAGCTCTACGCGTCTAGGAGTTCCAGTAGTGGATGTCGAAGTATCTGTGGTAAGATCTCATCATAACTAGCAAAACGAGCCCAAATTCGATACACCTAGCTCTACGCGTCTAGAAGTTCCAGTAGTAGCCCTCGAAGTATACCTTCAGGTCACTACCACGCTCGGGGAATAGAGACTAATAAATTTCTAAATTCTATCAAATAATAAAATTATGTTATGTAGGTAACATATTATGTACCTTATCGATATATCAGCATAATCGATAACGTAAAATATAAATTATGTTCGCTCAACTATTTCGTGTCCGTACAGACATGTTTTTCGACATCAGCGACTGCTTGCAACCGAGACAGGGTCCACTCACGACGGCGGTCAAACGCTGACTAATTTATAATTTGAAATCTAACCAGAGACCGAGTAAGATCAAAATAACCCTTATTTTCACTCTGTTAAGATTAACAAAGTTTGTGAAAAAAATACACGCGATTTTTATTTAATTTCTTGTACAATTCGTACTATTTTTAATATTTTTCTTACCAAAATTTGGAGGTGAACATATCTACTAACAGATGGTATTTTTTAATGACAAAAAATCGGCATATTTACAGTAAAAAATGTACCTAAAGTCACCCCTAAATCGTCAATTTTGAGTGAAGAGGTGAGGGAAAATCATTTTTATAGTATTAAAAATAAAGATTTTTTACAAAGTTATTACCAACAATTGGAGATATAGGATCAATCTATGTATAGTAATTTCTAGTTCCATCTTATTTTGCTTGACTTAGTCACAAAATGTACTGAAAACTCCAATATTTTAAGGGATTTGCAAATACGCCCTTAAACGAATGAACATAAAGGCAAATTATTTCCATATTCTCAAGGATTAGAATTCTAAAGCACGAAAGTCAACAATAATGAAACAATATGGCCCCTGAAAGTTAATTTCTTGCAATTTTAGTTTTTAACTAAGTCAAAAGAACACAAAATAAATGATATCAAATTATTATATCAGGCATCTTATTATTTCCATTATCTTACATAACTAAGTTATTTGATACACCTTATACATTTCACGGCCTACGCACTGCGAAAATTATACTAAAAATTAATTAATTAATATTACGAAAAGTCTTGATAGACTCAGTAATTTCTTATGGAAAGTCTCAAAGTGAGTTTGTTAAAAGTCATTTTAATTAGTCGTTTGGATTAATTAGTTACAAGTTTTGTAGAGGAGTTTCGAATTAAAATTAAACAGGAAGGACGTGACTACGAACAGGAATGTTTGAACTTCTGTGCCTCAGTTGTAACTTTATATTTACCTTACACAGAATAAATATACTAGACACAGCAAAATCACTATAGAATATAGTATAGAGTAGAATATTTTTCGTCCGATAAACTTTAAATATTTTTTGGATTCCTACAGGAACTCCTTAATTTTCCGGTATAAAAAGTATTTCTATGTCACTCTCCATGTCCTCAATTATACCCATGCAAAAATCACGTCGATCTGTGTTTTTTACGTTGCTCTGTTGCGGCGTAAAAATGACAAACCAAGAAACAAGCACACTTCCACATTTGTAATATTAGTTTGACTATAACATTTTGCTACATGATACGAAATATGGAATACTCGCTTAAATATTATATTTATTAACGTTGAAAAAGTCGATGGTAAAAATATGTCAACAAAGCCCGTGCTTATTTTGAAAATATCATGCTTGAATAAAAAAAAAAAAAAAAAGCGCCTATGTTATAAGAAGTATTTAAAAATTACAATAAAGTTATAAAACCCTGCAAAAAGGTATTTTGAAAATATCATGCTTGAATAAAAAAATAATAAAAAAAGCGCCTATGTTATAAGAAGTATTTAAAAATTACAATAAAGTTATAAAACCCTGCAAAAACGTTGCGTATTCAAACATTAAAAAAACCGGCCAAGTGCGAGTCGGACTCGCGCACCGAGGGTTCCGTACAAACCTGTAGTAAGTTTTAAATTAAATGTTTTTTTTAAATATTTGAGTTGATTGAATGAAAGGTAAATTGCGGTTTACGATTTATGACGTATTAAAAAAAAACTACTTACTTGATCTGGTTCAAACCAATTTTCGGTGGTAGTTTGCATGGTAATGTACAACATATATTTTTTTTAGTTTTATCATTCTCTTATTTTAGAAGTTACGGGGGGGGGGACACACATTTTACCACTTTGGAAGTGTCTCTCGCGCAAACTATTCAGTTTAGAAAAAAATGATATTACAAACCTCAATATCATTTTTGAAGACCTATCCATAGATACCCCACACCTATGGGTTAGATGAAAAAAAAATTTTTGAGTTTCAGTTCTAAGTATGGGGAACCCCAAAATTTATTGTTTTTTTTTCTATTTTTGTAAGAAAATCTTAATGCGGTTTACAGAATACATCTACTTACCAAGTTTCAACAGTATAGCTCTTATAGTTTCGGAAAAAAGTGGCTGTGACATACGGACGGACAGACAGACAGACAGACAGACAGACAGACAGACAGACAGACAGACAGACAGACATGACGAATCTATAAGGGTTCCGTTTTTGCCAAATTTGGCTACGGAACCCTAAAAAAGAGAGGCCGCTAAACTGATTCAAATGAATTGGAATAATAAAATTTTTATTTCCCTCTGCCTTTTTAATAACTCGAGTCTTTCAGTGGGAGGCTATTTGAAAAAGGTTGTAAAAAATATATAAAGACTAGATGATTCCCGCGACTTCGTCCGCGTGGACCAAGATTTTTCGATTCCCACGGGATCGCTTAAATTTTCCGGGATAAAAAGTAGCCTATGTCCTTCCCCGGGATACAACCTACCCCTGTAAATTTCATTAAAATCGGTTGAACAGAAACATTTTTTGATTCCCGCGGGAATCTTTGAATTTTCCGGGATAAAAATGGGCCGTGAAAGCGTAGCAAACAGACAGACAGACACACTTTCGCATTTATAATATTAGTATGGATTTTATACATTTATAGAGTTGCGCCAAACCGCTCACGGCTCACAGAAAAAGATAGATAAGGATCTTTTCGTTAAAAGAGCTGTATCAATCTCCGAACACACAAGGAAATACCTACAGTTTGACAGTCAATAAATACTACTACTTTTGACAAAAATGCATAGTTAGCAGCAGTTATAGTTAGTTAGTGCAGTCTAAAGAGATACGTTCTTTCATTCCGACGCAGACGTCTAGACAAAGCAACGATTGAGATGGGTGGAGGTTATCTCCAGATCTATATTTATCTTGTAAAATTTTCAAACACAAGTTTAAAGCCTTTACACAAGTTTAAGAAGTCCATTAAAAGTATGCTCCTGAAAAAAGCTTATTATACTGTTGAAAATTACGTAAATTACAAAGGAGCATGGATTTGATTCGCTCCAGCAATGCTAAGGACAGCTGTTACTTAATGTATTCTACAAATTAATGAAATTGTATATATTATTTTTTTCAAAAGAGCAACCGCCGAGTTTCTTGCTGGTTCTTCTCGGTAGGTATGGCATTCCGAACCAGTGATAGATTCACTCGACGATTCAAAAGTACTTGTAAAAGTCTATTTGAATAAAAATCATTTGAATTTTGAATTTTGAATTTTTGAATTTTGTAAAAAGCAGAATTCTGTCATTCTAGCACATAATTAGTATGCACATGTAGCTTGGATAATAGGAAGGTTTTGGTGGGGCCTGTTACAACAAAAGCGAAATACCCATTTTAATACACTGAAAAAACGTAAGGGTTAAAAATAAATGAAATACTGCTAAAAATTACCCAGCATGTTTGTCAATATAGCACCTGCAAAGTTTGTAGTTAAAAACAAATACGTCAACTTTGCAGCCACTACTTGTCAGGAAATTAACCGTTAGAATTGGTTAAAAATAAATGGTAACTACAACCGACCTACTCGGTAGTAACAGCAGTGTTACTCAGTATTCTCAACCAATTTAATCGGTAACCACAACCGACCTACTCGGTAGTAACAGCAGTGTTACTCAGTATTCTCAACCAATTTAATCGGTAACCACAACCGACCTACTCGGTAGTAACAGCAGTGTTACTCAGTATTCTCAACCAATTTAATCGGTAACCACAACCGACCTACTCGGTAGTAACAGCAGTGTTACTCAGTATTCTCAACCAATTTAATCGGTAACTACAACCGACCTACTCGGTAGTAACAGCAGTGTTACTCAGTATTCTCAACCAATTTAATCGGTAACCACAACCGACCTACTCGGTAGTAACAGCAGTGTTACTCAGTATTCTCAACCAATTTAATCGGTAACCACAACCGACCTACTCGGTAGTAACAGCAGTGTTACTCAGTATTCTCAACCAATTTAATCGGTAACCACAACCGACCTACTCGGTAGTAACAGCAGTGTTACTCAGTATTCTCAACCAATTTAATCGGTAACTACAACCGACCTACTCGGTAGTAACAGCAGTGTTACTCAGTATTCTCAACCAATTTAATCGGTAACCACAACCGACCTACTCGGTAGTAACAGCAGTGTTACTCAGTATTCTCAACCAATTTAATCGGTAACTACAACCAACCTTCTCGGTAGTTACAGCAGTGTTACTCAGTATTCCGAACCAATTCAATCGGTAGATACACGGCCGGTTTCTGAATTGAGAATTTCATGTTGAGTCTGTCTCAAAGACTACTTAAGGACTAATTAAGCAAATTTTTGTTTCTGAATTGATATTGTGTAAGGTTTGAGAGTTGGAGCTTGCTGTTTGCTTGAATGCTTAATTCAGAAACCGGCCCAATATCATTTCAGAAACAAAAATTTGCTTAATTAGTCCTTAAGTAGTCTTTGAGACAGACTCAACATGAAATTCTCAATTCAGAAACCGGTCGTAAGTCAATTAAATTTGTACGATAAATTAAAAATATTTATGCATCCACCTTCAGTTTTTTAGTATCTCATGTTACATATTTAAAAAAAACAATGAAAGTAGGTACATATACATATTTCTCTATTAATAATACAAAGTTAATTGACTGATCTACCGTTCGAATTGGTTGGGAATACTGAGTAACACTGCTGTAACTACCGAATAGGTCGGTTGTAGTTATTACCGATTAAATTGGTCGACGAAAAGTTACTTACGTAACGAATACGTACACAAAGTACTTTAGTAAATAGTACATTCATGGAAACCACTGATTGAACACGGTGGCAAACTTAGGCCTACTAATTTAATTTATTTGGGACAAGGGGTTCTTATAATATTAAAGTTCAAATACACTGTAATACAAAACTGATTTATTTTGAATTTTATCTATAATCTAATAATCTATCTTAAATATCTCAGATCTTACACTGGCTTCACTTCACAATACTTTACGAACACTGAGCGCGCGTTACATGTAACTCCAACGAGGTTCCAGGACGAAATGACACGACTTGGCCCGAGTCGCCACGATTTCTCGACACAGCTTGGTTGTTAACAACTATTGGTTTATCAAGTATTAACCGATCATATCTACTTATTTAAAAGCAATTATGCACTTGATTAGAATTAAATGAGTTTATCTTACTTGTTAATAAATCAGTTGGTTTGTTAAAATCAACCGAATAATGATTTTTTTGAAATCAATCGAGCACTTAGTTTAAAATTAAATGACTCAACTTATTTGTTATTAAATAAGGATGTTCATAAAAATCAACCGATTTAAATGCTAGTTTAGATTTGAACAAAATACTTATAATGAATTTACAAAACCACTCATTAGTTTTGTATCATGTTCGAAAGTGTTTGGATTTACCAATTATGTTAATTACAAATTATTAATTTTCTATTTGTTAATAACCAAGAACATTTAACAATATGCACAGGTCTATTATATACCAAGTTTACTTGGCGTTTTTAGATAAGTCATAGTTAAAATATGCCGATTTGCTTTTAACCGAGCCAAAAAGGTCCTTTGTTAAAATAAAATTTTTTCAGTGTATCATCCACTTTCATGTCAGCATTGCCAGCCGTAAGTTATGCACATCAAGAGTTACTATGCGATTTAAATCGTCGCGTTTAAAAGTATATCACGTATAAACAGTAGTTAAATAAGATGTAACATATCTAAAGTATTTTATAAACTACAGCTTATGGCAACTCATGCGATAATGCAAGTTGATAGCAATAATTTAATGTAAAAAATTCTTTTTTCATCCCACCATCTCGGAAAGAGTATTTTTAATCTTCGATATCTGAATGCAAAAGCCGTTATTATCCTCTTGAGGATAAAGTAAATTGAATTTAGAACATCGTCTGCACGTTAGTAAATATCACTCGTCTATGAAGTTTGTGAATTCAAAACATCATTAAAACCTCTACTTCTACCTCTATGGTGCCGAATTTCCACACAACCTTTTTTAATTTGTTAAAAACTCACACTCGTAACCTTCTTGGTGTACTTTTTTAATTTGCTTTGCGCGCACCATTTTCTTTCACGTCATGTCATTTCCTCGCTGAGGTGGGATGAAAAGTTACGTGTTGCACTCGAGTGAAAAGATTTTTGACCTCGTGCTCTTTTGATTCCCTCGCTGACGCTCAGGATTCTAATTTTTGAACCACTCGCTGCGCTCGTGATTCAATTTTAGAATCCTTCGCTTGCTCGGTCATCAAAATAAAGCACGCGGTTAAAAAACAACTTTTCACTCTTGTATAACAAATAACTATTAAACAACCGACTTCAAACTCCCGCGCCAACTTTACAACAACAAGCACACGCTATACAAGTACTTATTTTATTGATGATATTTTAAAAAAAAAAATATGGGACCACTTGGGAAGTATGCCCTTTCAAATAAAAAAAGAATCATCCAAATCGGTCCACCCAGTCAAAAGTTCTGAGATAACAAACATTAAAAAAAAAAAAATACAGTCTAATTGAGAACCTCCTCCTTTTTATGAAGTCGGTTGACAAGTTGGTTAAAACGGCTCACTTGCTAGTGACCGAAACACAGGCTAAATATAGAAAGATAAATAGTACGTGAGAATAGTTCATTTGTAGATTTCATTCACGAACAACCCATGGCTACTGTAAAACATCTTACTAATATTATAAATGCGAAAGTTTGGAGAGATGTATGGATGTATGGATGTTTATTACTCAATCACGCCCCAACAGCTTAAAGGATCTGGCTGAAATTTGGCACAGAGATAGATTATAGTCTGGAATAGCACATAGGCTGTAAGACGACCTCCGTGGCGCATTGTGTAGCGCTGTTGTCTTAACGTGTTTCGGTCCCGGGTTCGATCCCCGGCAGGTTCAATTTGGGAATTTATAATTTCTGAATTTTCCCTGGTCTGGCCTGTTGGGAGGCTTCGGCCGTGGCTAGTTACCACCCTACCGGCAAAGACGTGCCGCCAAGCGATTGAGCGTTCCGGTACGATGCCGTGTAGAAACCGAATAGGGGTATGGGTTTAATATAACTGCCCCTAACAGGTTAGCCCGCTACCATCTTAGACTGCATCTTCACTTACCATCAGGTGAGATCGCAGTCAAGGGCTAATTTGTAGTGGTTAAAAAAAAGGCTTTTAATCCCGGAAAATTAAAGAGTTCCCGCGGGAACCACAAAACCTCGATCCACGCGT
This sequence comes from Erebia epiphron, assembly GCA_963932025.1. Taxonomy (NCBI): domain Eukaryota; kingdom Metazoa; phylum Arthropoda; class Insecta; order Lepidoptera; family Nymphalidae; genus Erebia; species Erebia epiphron. Next base: position 30,458,176 of record OZ009946.1, read on the forward strand.
ACGAAGTCGCGGGCATCAGCTAGTAATACATATAAAGCCTTTTTGTGATAAAACCCATTTTCCAAGACACCTTTGTGGACGCCCGCTTAGGACATGAAGCTATACCCACGTGTACCTAATATGTTGCTTTTTGTAATGGATTTTCATGTTCTTGCTTTTTCTCTTTGCAGGTAAGTTCCGGAGGTTTTTCATTAACGGATATTGTCTTGAAGATTCTAGATGGCTGAGGTAATTGCTTTGTATTAAAATTATGGTGGAAGCATACTTTATAACATTCGACACGACACGACGCCATTTCGAGTGCTTGCAATGTGATTCTAATTTGATTTGGCTCAAGGCTTTAGGCTATTTGGCTAAAAGGAATGAAGAACTTATAATCTTCAGTCAAACGGTTCAGCCATTGCGACGGGAAAGAGTAACAAACATCCAAACTTACACATATACAAACATCCAAACTTTAACATACGAGTATAATATTAAAGTAGTATCATTATTAAAGTAGTAGTAGTTTCTGAACCAGTGGTAGAATCACTCGACGATTCAAAAGCACTTATAATAAGTTTGTTTAAATAAAAAAATATGGGTTTGAAAATATTATAAGTTTGAGTTTGTATGTTATGAACGTATGTACCTACATGTAGTATGTTTGTCCACATCTCTAGCGGTAAGATATCGTAGCTACTACGTGTCTACGTCTCGCTACGAAGGCTACGACGTTTAGTGCTACCACTGCAAACAGCTACGCTAGACGCTTCACAAGTTATTTTTATAGTTTTTCTTCAACGTTATTTTTTTTAGGTACAAAAAAAAAGATACGCGCCGAATTGAGAGCCTACCCCTTTTTTTAAAGTCGATTAAAAATACTGGTCTGGCGAAAAAAATCTCCTCGCGATACGTCAGCTTCGGAGGGGACACACTTTTTGCCCTGTCGCGCTAGTCTATGCAGGTCCATACAAAAGCCTGCCGACGCGGACGTTTGTATTGTCCGGTATGTACGTGGTGTGTTTTCGCCCTTAACTAGCATTAACAATCGTGTTTTTTGTGTCAAACAAACAGACATACTTACTATATATAGGTATTTACTAATAATACCTATTTAATATTAATCTGAAATTGTGTTTAGTACTATATTTTAGTAAGCATTTATGAAAACAAAACACGAAATGCAAATCACTCATTCGTTTCACCCTGGTCGGGTAATTAAACATCTGCTAAATGCCTTTAAATCCTAATTAGGTACACGGTTGGAATTACGAAATTTCCAGGAATTTGCAGCAACTTAATAACTCAGACGGTGCTAATTCATAAAGCCTGAGACTTAGAGCGCAATTACACGAGGGACTAACCTTAACGAATGAAAAGTCCGTGTTACTCGCTTTTATACGGGGCCGCACACACTGGCGCGACAGAACAAAACATCCTTCCCCTCTGACGCGATAGTTTCGCGTGAACGTTTTGGTCTTGCTTGGTTAAGTATTTATCTGTTCAATATTAATAAAGTTCAAAATGTGTACTTTACTATCCACTTAGAATAGATCACTTTTGACTTAACACGCGTACGCGCGCACTTGGTGTAAGTAGTTTCCGTGGTAGCCGTGTACATATTTACAGTACCCTTAATTCGTTCGGCGCTAATTTATACTTCTGTACTTCGTTAGTGTCTCGAAACTTTGCAGATTACCTGCGAATAAATTTGCGAGTAAAAACCGTTAATTTTCGAGTGGAATTTTTTATCGTTGAAGATCTCGCGGGCAGGATACGAAAGCAGTAACAGTGCCCCTAACAAGTTACCTCGCTACCATCTTATGCTGAGATCTATAGAGCGTACTTTGACTTAGCTCACGGCCGGTTTCTGAATTGAGAATTTCATGTTGAGTCTATCTCAAAGATTACTTAAGGACTAATTAAGCAAATTTTTGTTTCTGAATTGATATTGGGCCGCTACCTGAATTAAGCATTCAAGCTAAAACAGCAAGATCCAACTCTCAAACCTTACACAATACCTTCAGAAACAAAAATTTGCTTAATTAGTCCTTAAGTAGTCTTGAGACAGACTCAACATGAAATTCTCAATTCAGAAACCGGCCGTCAGACTTTACTTAGAGTTAAAACGAGATGGACTTATGTGAGTAACATAAATCTGTCTCGTTTTAACCATGTCTCAAGTGTAAGCAAAGTAAAAGTTCGCTCTATAGATCTGCATCATCATTTCACATCATGTGAGATCGCAGTCAAGGGCTAACTTGTAGTGGATAAAAAATATCTACTAGGTACTACTGAAAATTAATACTTATATTAGCGGCGATAGCATTCTGCATAGTCAAAGAAAGCATTTTGTGACACAAAGTAAAAATGTTTACCAGTTTTCAAATTAGATTCTTTAAAACACTCCGTTCATTAAGGTTTAATACGCTTAAGCAAGGTATTTATTATGTTTCAAAGTATCATTATTATTTATCATTTTTCATATTATGTAATTAATTATTATTTTTTTCCTAATTTTAATTTTGACACATTAGCATATTTTGTTAAACTGACATTTACTAAAAATATTGAAAGAGGTGTTCAGTTACAAAGACAACATTTGCCACCTACTGAAAAAGTAAAAAATTCTATGATCTATGCCTAATCGAAGCCTGCCAACCCGCATTGGAGGAGCGTGGTGGGCCTAAGCCCTAATTCCCGCTCTCCTATGAGAGTGGAGGCCTGTGGCCAGCTGTGGGACGTTAATGAGCTGTAGTGGCGGTGGTGGGGATGCCTAATCAAACCACTTATCGACCTTCTGACACAGATTCCATTCCATGCAATTATGAACCTTTTAAGGTGGTAATCATTTTCTGACCGCGACTGTACGTCCAAAAAAATACATCATCCTTCCAACCCTTCTTAGCATTACGTGAAACAAACTCAAAGTTTCATAGCCCCATTTTAAATATGCTAAAGACAAAGAGTGACTGCAAAAAGTTGATGTTTTAGGTTCACTCAGTAATACCCGAAGTTGGACCCGCCTTCATACATTATTTATACGGGGGACGGAGATTTGCATCCCTGTTATTGGACAACTTTCACATTTTTGTCATTAAATATTTGAAGCCTATCTATTTTTTTGTCTTGGATTAAAACAATTTTGCCAAAATTTTCTTAATAATTTTGTTTTTAAAATTGATTAAAACGTGGCATATTATTTAAACCTAATGCGGCCGACGCATTCGCCGCCGGTTACATTCATTATATAATTTCATTTACATTCGGTAACGTGAACGCGCCCTAGTGTGCTTACTGCTTAGGCTGAGGCCAGACGGGCATTATTTATGTAGTGCCATTTCGGTCGCTTAATTACACGCCAACGACGCATTTTGGTATAAAAGTGTCCACTAACAATAAAACTTGCAACGCTAGCATGGAAAGTCCTACGCGGGAGAGGTTGATGTAGGTAATTACTAATTATAGTCCCACAAACTTTCTGATTATAGTCCCACAAACTTATCTGACCCGGTGGCCAAAATTAGAACTAATTTTTATGCCTGTTTAGTTTTTGATTTTGTTTTATTATTCATAACTAGATGATTTCCGCGACTTCGTCCGCGTGGACCAAGTTTTTTCGATTCCCGCGGGAACTCTTGAATTTTACGGGATAAAAAGTAGCCTATGTCCTTCTCCGGGATACAACCTATCCCTGTACCAAATTTCATCAAAATCGGTTAAACAGATGGGCCGTGAAAGCGTAGCAGACAGACAGACAGACAGACAGACAGACACTTTTGCAAAGTATGGATATTAGTATGGATATATACTATACGCTGTCACCGAGTTACATAAGTTTGTCGGTCTATACCTATGAGTTCCATGGGGTGCCCATTTCTCCTAGTATCAAAATAGGACATAGGTCCTTATTTCAACCCATATCACTTGCTTCAAACGGTCTAGGAAAACATCGTGAGGATACCTGCATGCCGATGAGTTCTTCATAATTTTTTCGATGTAGCAAGTCTACCAATCCGCACTTGGACAGTGTTGGCCTTGGTGGACTATAGCCAAACCATTTACATTCCGAGAGGAGACTCTTGCTCTATAGAGAGCCGGCAAAGGGTTAAAAATTATGATACCAACAGCTTTAATATTCTCAAACCCATTTTTTCTGACTGCTACTCACTTTTGAGGCCAATCCTAATCCTCAACGTTGAAAATTTAATCCCGATTACATATTCATGCGAGGTGGCGCGGCACACTGAACTCGGAAGAAACAAACAAAAAACGCATTAAGCCGCCAGAACTGCCGTATGCATTAGGATCAGGTCACATTACCGGTGTAGCCATGCGATGCAATTAAAAGCGAAGTTCGCGAACGCGCGTGCATTGAATGGCGTAGTTAAATGTCGCATGTCATTTTTAATTTCATGAAAAACCAACCCAGAAGAGAGTCGAATACGAATCGAATATATTTTTTCTTAGTGTAACATCCAATCTCTTAAAAAGTAAAACGTATGCCATTTTCATTGTGTACGTGTGTGACGATTCAAATTGCAAGAGCTTTTTTTTCAATTAAGTTTCTGCTAATTAGTACGCACAACGTATGAAATAAAATATAGAAAAACGTATATAAAATTGCCCTTTTTGTTCTTATAGTGTATTTCCGCTCGGAAGTTGGCCAACGTCCCGTCATATTCTTATCCATCGTCAAACGAAAAAGTTGCGCTTCGTAAAACATCTTATATCGGTTTAAAATTGTATGTAAATACACTGGGTTATATTTATGGTTAGTATAACTATGGGTATCGCTCCGCACTTCGCAGCCTATGTGAGTTGATCCTTAGCCCCCAAAACCGCTATATGCATTAACTTAATACGTGACGTCATACTCGTAAGCGCCTGTGTTGCCAGCGAAAAATATTACGTTCACGGCTGCGCCACTTCCTTATGAATTTTAACATTACCCCGCGCTGGGCGGAATTACAACTGGCAACTTTGAATTTTCGAGAACAAGGTATTGTATCATGTGTACCTAATGTCAGTTTTAGGGTTGGCAATGGTTTGAAAAATAAAAATGGGGTTTCTTTTCCTTTCTTTGGCCTTCCTTTTCTTCTTTTCTGTTTGCATGAGTTGTTTTTCCCAGTTCAAACTCTTTATTTTATCAAGGGACTTGTACGATGCCGTATAGAAACCGATTAGGGTGATGGGTTAAAAATAAATGTCGTAGGCCCTACGGCCTACGGTAAGCCTGCATCATCACTGACCATCCAGGTGAGATTGCAGTAATTTAGTAGAATATAAAAATCTTGTCTTTCGAAAATTATTTATTTATTTCACCGGTTGTGGAAAAATGTAATCATTTATGATCGAACAATTAATAATAGGAAAATGTGGAAAATCTTTCTTTATTCTATTTTACTTCAGTATTATTCTTAAGTTCAAGGACAACACATATTTTATGAATCTTTTCCCAAGACACATATAAAATTCAGTTTGATATTGCCCCAATATCGTTACTTATAATAATGTTATTATATGCGACTACATGACGCTCGCGACTTCGTCTGCGTGGATTAAGGTTTCTAATTCCGGGGAAACTCTTAATTTTCCGGGATAAAAAGTCTTGAGTCCTACCTCGGGAAGCTAACTCCATAACCCAATTTCATCAAAATTGTTTTAAAGATGGGCCGTTAAACCGTAGCAGACAGACTGACAGACAGACTCACTTTCGTATAAATTATTATATTAGTAAGGATTTCCATTCTTTAATTCGTGTAATAAACTAAATGGAACCCGGCTCATCAATAAAGAGCTCCCGAAAGTACATTTCGAGAGCTAACTAAGAAAATCCATTTATTCATTATCATTTGTTCCACCCTTGAGCGTAGCGGGGATCCAATTTTATTTTCCAAAATAAGTAATGGAAAGAAATTAGTATATGTTACCCTGAAATAATGCCACTTGCTCCCTTTAAGTCTTTGGGATAACCACAATTCGTTGGCAGCTCGAAATTCGGCGCTCTTTCAATTGCCGGCTCCACCCCAGAGGGATTTAACACCCTAAAGCCTGAAATACAAAGTCCATTTTCGTTTAATCCCTCTTCTGATTTACAACGGTTCGGGAACCTTTCGGGGAGTCCCGTAATCTGCTTCGGCCCGAATCCCGATAGCAATTAATGTGGTCCCTGTAGAACAACTATCGCAGTACACGGATATAACTCCGCAGGACGTGTTAACAATTCCTGAAAATTCCAAACCCCTTTTTCCCACAGGAGCTCGGTAAGGGAAAATCGGGGCAAGTTTGCAATGTTGACACGGGTCGGCTTTTGCTAGCTCCTGTGGGAACGCGCGACGAAGTTTCGCGTAAACTTGGGAAGTTTCCTTCTTTATTGCAAGTCGGCTAAAGGTCAGTTCGGTAGTTCGGAAATTTAATATGTACAAATATTCACTCCTGTAATGTAAAACCTAAACAACTTTTGGAGTTAATGCGGTACCTTAATTTTTGTATCGTTTAAATTATAAGGTAAACAGCCGTTGAAAAATTTCATGTCACTGGTATGATTTACAACTTTGTTTGCAATCCTTTGGGTAAATAGTAATATCATAATATTATTTTTTCGGAATATAAAATTGTGTTTTCTTTGATCAACTTTTATCTGACATTAGTCTTTATCTTGTTGAACTTATTATGTCGTTATATAATGACTTCGTATTATCACATTAAAAAAAACTGTTTTTAATGTGATTTATCATTGTATGTTATGTTAATTGAATCCTTTTCTAAAAATTGCCATTCACAGAAAACTCTATGGTCCCCTTATGTTATGTAATTTCGGGAAGCAAAACCAAAGTATGAAGTAATCAAACTGAAATTACTCTTAAAAACTTCCAGTACACAAACAACACGTTTCAATTCTCTCTATTCCCCACGCCAACAAAGCACCTTGGCAAATTCGTCGAGCAACAATGGGGCGCAATTTTCGCAATTGTCGTCGCCTAAGGAACGAGCCGATTCTATCGAGCGGCTGAAATTTGGTCTCCGTTCCTTACTTTAGCACTTTACCTCTGTTATCGGCTGCGTCCCTGGTATTTTAAACAGGATCTGCTTGTTACACTGAAGCTATATATATTGTTTTCTTCTGTTGATTCGCGTTCTTTGCTTCGGGAGGACAGCTAGTCCCACAAACTTATTAACACCCGATGGCCAAAATTGGAACTAATTGTTATGTCTTTTGAGCTTTTTAGGGTTCCGTACCTCAAAAGGAAAAAACGGGACCCTTATAGGATCACTTTGTTGTCCGTCCGTAAATACTCAGGTCTACTGTCCTTTGGAGCTGTGAAAAAATCAAACTTCTAAGCCAACGCAATCAAATAATACAGCCGTTTATGCTGCAAATTTTCGATACTCGCAAAGGAATCAAAACCTACAGGGTAGGTACCTACTTCCCGTGAACTCTGAATCTTGAAATTTGGTACGAAGCAACGTCTTATAGCACAGATAGAGGAAAAATTGCGGAAAGTATAAATTTTTAGTTACATCACATAGTAAAATATTTTTAATAATATTAAACTTACTACCCCTTTTCGCATGAACGCGTAGAAGTATTTAATTGAAATTAAAATAGATAAGTGGAATAAAAATACTATTACTTTTACTTATATACCTAAAGGTTCCAACCCTCGGTGCGCGAGTCCGACTCGCACTTGGCCGGTTTTTTTTTTCATTGACACTAGCAGCGCTGTCACCGGGTCAGATCAGTTTAACGGACTATATATTGTAAGAACATCATCATTTATGATTGGATACAATTGCAGGGTCACCTATTTTGTACCTTGTTAAGGGTCTAAGACACCACAACACAAATTAATTTCATCTAACAAATTCAAAACAAAATTGCAGTTTGAATAGATTCAGGCTATAACGCTCCATGAAAAAGTGTAAAATTTAATTTTGATACATGTTTAAAGTCAGTATTTCTTAGAATAATTGAACATGTTATTTGTGAATTTGAAGTAATTACCTGCATTACTGGTTAAACGGTTCTGAAGCTCCAACAAACGGACGGACAAAATGCAAATTCATCAAATTAGATTCGCTTGCTTCATTACATAAAACACAGGAATGTAAACTTTTGTAAAGTGAAAAAGTAAACAAAGTTTCCTTTCTCTTTATTCCAACGTCAACAAAGACCTGCAGAGCAACAATAGCGTACAATTTTCGCAATTGCATTTCATCGCATCGCCTGAGGTACGAGCTACGAGCCAATCTGAACGAGAGACTTAAATTGGGTCTCCCTTCCTCGCCCCAAGATGTTGAGCACTTCTCCTCTTTTGTGCGCAAACCGGTTTCAGTTACTATACGTTCCAAGAAGAGCACCGCTATTTTGAAATTTAATGTGCGTACTTGAAATATAATAAACTAGCTGATGGCCGCGACTTCGTCCGCGTGGTTTAAGTTTTTTTTGAATTCCCCCGGGAACTCCTTAATTTTATCCGGGATAAAAAGTAGCCTGTGTCACTCTCCAGGTCCTCAACTATACCTATGCCAAAAATCACGTCGACCCGTTGCTCCGTTGCGGCGTGATTGAAGGACAAACCAATAAACTGACAAACAAACACACTTTCGCATTTATAATATTAGTATGATACAGTTCAATTTCCTTCCGGCGCGGCGTTCGGGTTTACTACAACGTAGATCTCATCATTGCTTTTCATAAGCATGATTATCGTCAAACGTATTTACCTATATTTATTAAACAAGCCGTCTGGTGTCTATGGACACCAGACGGCCCCATAAGAACCAATACTTTCGATGAAATAAAAAAATATATAAATAAAACATAGAAAAATATACATTCGCGAATTGGGAATTCGTGAGCGGGTTTGAACCTTCGACCACTTGCTTTTACGGCTTCTTTCTGGCTGAGCTACTGAGACCTACTTGGACGTATTTAAAATGTCTCTGTCTCTTCTTAAATACCTAGACTAGAGAAAGAGTTTAATCTCTCTCACGCACTAATTTTTTAGCCCACATAGTCTAAGATCCCGATATACGACGACCTTCACCGAGCTGGTTAATGGATGTAACCTACTTTTTATTTTTATTTAATAATAGATAAATACGCCTAAAATAGGTTGCCTATCAAAATCCGGTCCAGACTATTATTAATTAATTAATTTTAATAATTTTTTTTTGAAAAGTTTATTGTAGCCAATGCTATACCATCGGGCTCTTAGGCTAAGATCCCTGCATTTTATCCTGCCAAAAAACACTTGTTTGGAAGTGAATTGTTTGTACGTCCTTAAATCTCGTGTGCATCCCAAATATGACCAGTTAATAAATTGCCCGTAGACAAAGCTTGGAGCATGGTCTTAATGGTCATTACAGATAACGCACACCATTATCACCTTTATAGTTATTAGCTATAGAGTCTATCGTACCTGGAGCTATAGGCACAGATAATGCCACGCCATTGTTCATTAGTTTCTGTGTTATTGTATTGATTGTGGCGATTAATGCGAGTCGCAGTAGGTACATGTTGTATCGTTGAAGATAATTCAATGTTAAGGCTGATTTACATTACGACATTGACAGGCAAGTACATTACTAGCGGCCGGAGTAAGCTTTGGATTTTTTTTACTCCACTATAAATTAGTCCTTGACTGCTGCTGGAATGTCATTCCGAACCAGTGGTAGATTCACTCGACGATTAAAAGCACTTGTCAAAGTCTACTTGAATAAAAAAGAAGTTTGCGATCTCCACCAGGTGATGAGAGTGGCAGTCTAAGATGGTAGCGGGCTAGCCCTGTTATGATATGTCAATTCAATTTGACCCATAGGTACCCCTAATCGGATTCTAGGTGTACGGATCGCTAAATCGCTTGGCAACATGTCCTTACCAATCATAAGAACAGCGCAAATTGTCCAAGTTATACTTACTGATTTTGTACCGAAAATTCGATTAGGACGCATAATGTCCCGTTTGCATAACGTCCCACCGTCACAAAAAGGTCCCGTTCGCAAAACGTCTCATTCACAAAAGGTTCCGTTCGCAAAAGGTCCCGCTCTCAAAAGGTCACTTTCGCAAAAGGTGCCGTTCTAAAAAGGTCATGTTCGACCAGCTTGGAGACACCCTCCCCCGTCTTGTCACTGTCACCCCGCATCGTTGTCCTTTCTAGACGTCTCCATTGAACGCCTGGTATAAAAGAAAAAGCTTCTTAGTCTATGATGTAAGTAGTTATGGATTCGCAAAAGGTTCCTATTCGCAAAGGTCCCGTTCGCAAAAGGTCCCGTTCTGAAAAGGTCATGTTCTGCCAGCTTGGAAACACTCCTCCGTCTTATCGCCATCAACCCGCAGCGTTGTTTTTTCTAGACGTCTCCATCGAACGACTGGTAGAAAAGAAAAAATGAGTCTATGATGTAAGTATGGATGCCTAGCCTGTCTTCGATCCAGATCGCCTACGCCCCGAAGTCTGTACGTTTATTCTGTATATGTCAACGTAAGATTGCAAAAACCGTTAGATTGTAATCCAACTAACGATATTATAAACTGTCAACAGATTGTGAACCGTTCAATGTTCCGAATGTAATTTTTGAAATATTCATTGTTTTTACGTTTTCTTGTCTTTTTAGGTTAATACACCTAACAGATTACAATCTACCGAAAAATAATTTGTTAAATTGTAATCTGTCGAAAGTTTACAATATCGCTAGTTAGATTGCAATCCAACGGCCTTTGCAATCTTACGGTGACATATACATATACCAGTTGTAAAGTCATGTCATGTGTAAGCTGTGCATGTGTGGGCATTGGGCATTCCGTATGCATTAACGCACAGCTCAATCGGGCCGTCACTGCCCTAGAGTAATGCATTGCGGAGTTTGCATCTATCACGTAAATATCCTATACCAGCTAGGGTTGCCACATGAATCATACTATAGGGGTAGTGTATCTCATACTAATATTATAAATGCGAAAGGGTTTCTGTCTGTCTGCTACGCACGCTTTCACGGCTCATTTGTTCAACCGATTTGAATGAAATTTGGTACAGGGATAGGTTGTATCCCGGGGAAGGACATAGGCTACTTTTTATCCCGGAAAATAAAGTTGTTCCCCTTGGAATCGAAAAATCTTAACCAACGCGGATGAAGTCGCGGGCATCATCTAGTAGGTACTTAATGTTATACCTAAACGCGAAAGTGTGTCTATCTGTCTGTCTGCTACGCTTTCCCGGCCCAACTGCTCAACCGATTTTGATGAAATTTGGTTCAGAGACAGGTTACATCCCGGGGAAGAGCATCCTTTATTCCTGGATAATTGACGAGTTCCCACGGGAACCAAAAAACTTCAATCCACGCGGACGAAGTCGGGGGCATCAGCTAGTAAATTATAAATAATACTTAAGTGCCTTACTAAATACAACCTTTCTCAATCGAATAATCTCAAAGACGTGTGAAGGCCGCCAATTCGCACTTAACCAGCGTGGTGGGCTATAACCTTAGCCCTTCTCATTCTGAGAGTAGACCTGTGCTCAGTAGTGGCGATAGAATGAGCCAACTCATAAAATCGATTTGAATCTTTCTTCATTAGTTGATTAGAAATTAGTCTGATCTACAAATAAATAAATGTATTCTGTCTGTGATTTCCAAATAAATGCCTTTTTAAAGAAAATATTTCAAAACTCACGTCCCATAGCCATAACACCTTTGGCATAACACTTAAGCTGCAGTTATATGGGGACCAATTCTGCTTAGCACAATATCTAAACTATTTACATATATTGTAATTTGTATCCCTTTCATAATACTCCTAACGGAAAGGGGCAGCACTAGGTTTAGAACTGTCATTTCAGTTTAGTTTAGAGATTGTGCTAAACAGAATCGGAGTCCGATAAAAGCAAGTATATTATCCTTACTAATATTATAAATGGGAAAGTGAGTTTGTTTGTATGTTTGTTCCGCTTTCACGCCGTAACTACTGAACCGATTGCTTTGAAATTTTGCAGACGTAAAGTTAGAAGTCCGGATTAAATAATAGGGTACTTTTTATCCCGGAAAATTAAAGAGTTCCCGCGGGAACTAAAACTCCTCAACCCACGCGGACGAAGTCGCGGGTATCAGCTAGTGTTTAATAAATAACGATCATGGCACAAGTGTCAACCCTAGAGTATTTGCCTTTCTGGCAAACTTGCAACCCGTCCGAAGTTAGACGGATAGGCCTACGTGATATATTGCTAGGTGTTTCCACTTCGATGTATGTAAATTAAGATGTGCCAAAACCTACCTATATTCCAGTACATATATCCATACTACATATTTATAAAGTACATCAATAGATTGATACTAATATGTATTATCTTATCTTACTAATATTATAAATGCGAAAGTTTGCATGGATGTATGAATGTATGGATGGATGGATGGATGGATGTATGGATCAATCACGCACCAACGGCTGAACGGTTCTGGCTGAAATTTGGCACAGAGATAGATTATAGTCTGGCATAGCACATAGGCTACTTTTTATCCCGGAAAATTAAGGAGTTCCCGCAGTAACCAAAAAACCTCAATCCACGCGGACGTAGTCGCGGGCATCAGCTAGTATTAATTAAGTATTAAGTAAGTACCTAATTCCTAAATTTGCCGTCATCAGTTCAGCCGATTTTGATGAAATTTGGTACAGTGTATGCCTATCCACTGTATCCCGGGGAAAGACATAAGCTACTTTTTATCCCGGAAAATTAAGGAGTTCCCGCGGGATTTAAAAAAAACAATTCATGTGGACGAAGTCGCGGACATCAGCTAGTAACACATACGTGTTCCTGAAATACTATGCGGCGTTAGTCTTATTTGAAACTTTAGTAACAAATTAGGTTTTTTCATCTACAAGTAAGCCATTCACTGCGAGCTCACTGCACACAAGTGGTGATGCAGTCTAACTCTAAAGTGGTAGCAGGCTAACCTGTTAGGGGCATGGCATAACCCGACTTCTCCCCCCAGAAGTCGGGTAGAAAGATTCCCCTTCGAAAAAAGAAAAATGGCAGTTATATGAAACTGTGGAGCGCCGTTTGATTTGATGAAATTTGTCACAGAAATAGTTTGCATGCATTTATCACGATTCCCGAATAAAGCCTAAATCCTTTCATACACACATAAATAAAATGATGACTTTTATAATCCTACTCTATTTTATACAACTCACGTAACACTTTCATGCAGTTGGAAGTGGGAACTGGGGTCTCACAGAACGTTATTAATGTGTTGCGTACACCCCCGCACGGTGGGACCCCATAAAACGAGGGTAGGGCACGACCCATCTCAACGGTGAATATCGATTCACCTTCCCATTGAAGAGGGTCTTTCTACCAATTGTAGTAAACAAACGGTATACCTAAGTATCACGAGTTACTAAACGTGTTGGCTTTTTCTGTTTAAAAAAAACTTACAAGTGCTTTTGAATCGTCGAGTGAATCGACCGCAGTTAAACGACCTGCCATCTAAAAAAACTGACTGACTGACATATTAAAGTAGGTATAGCACATACCGCTGGAAACAATACTGCTATAATATTTTCACTATAAATTTTTCCACTACAAGTTAGCCCCGGACTGCGATGTGATCTGATGGTAAGTGATGATGCAGTTAAGGATGGTAGCGGGTAAATATCTTAAGGGTACGGCAGTTATATTAATCCCTGATACCCCTAATTGGTTTCTACACGAAATTCACCACAGTGGGATGTCGTCAAACCCCCTTTTAGGGGTCAAGTAGACTGATGTTTTAAAAAACTTAAAGCAACACACATGAATCACCAGTATAAGCAAAGACTGCGGAGTCTAGTGGCGTGCACAGGGTTTGAAGCTAGGGTAGGCATTAGTTAGTCAGAATACCTATTTACTAGCGTCTAGCTGTTTTGATGAAATGTGAGCATTGACGTATTTCCATTTGGGTAAGCAATGCATTTGTGCCTCGATGAACTACACGCCACTCGGCGCGGAGCGTAGAGGTCCCTACAAGAGACAGGAACAGTAGTACTACTAGATAGTACTAGATGACATTAATGTTAAGTAGTAATCAATAATAATCATAGAGCTAGGAATTACTGACATAAAACATGTTTGGTGGTAATCATGCATCTAGAAACAAATAGAAAAACTCAGATAGATATAAGTATAATATGACTATAGTTCGATGCACTTAAGGGCACGGTTGCTAGGCAACAGGGCGTCTAGTGAGGGGCTGCTCGAATTAGGGTGAGGGTGTATATATTTGGTGCTGTTTGAAGTAGGGGAGATATTTTATTAGTGAGGTGAATGGCCGGCAATGGCGGTACCTTTTTAAGCACTCCGATTTCGTAATAGAAGAGAATCTCCATAGGGTATGTTTGTTTGTTCGCGATGATCTCAAGAAATCAATGGACCAATCTTGATAATTTTTAAACATCGTAATCTATATACTTTTAGAAAGTTTTTCGTCTATGGTCCTAGTACCTAATCAACCTTATACCATGTACGTAGTAACAATAAAATATGTACATTTATAGGTCAATATTTTTTTATGTGTACACCGATTTCTCCGAGATTACTGGACCGATTTGCGTGATTTTTATCCTATATGAAATTACAACATACATTACATGGAGTTTGAGTTTGAAACTCTAATATTTCGGAGTTTTAAGCAATCACAAGTCACTATGAAAGAAAACATATTGAGGATACGAGTACGTCCCTTAGGCCACGATTACAATTATTGTAAGTTTTACTCACGTAAGACGCTTAAATGAGTAACTTACGATATGTAAACAGTCTTGTAAGTCGCGTATTCTACGCAAATGTTACTTATGTAAGTTACTCACGGACGCTACTTACGGAAAAGCTTCGTAGTGTAATCGTGGCCTTAGAGTTCTCCATAAAGTTCTCAAAGGTGTGTGAAGTCTACACCAGCAGCGGTAGACTATGGCCTACAATCTACATCCTTTAAGAGGAGACTCTTGCTCAGTTAGTAACAGATGAAAAGCATTAAATGCATTTCAATGGAGAATATCAGAAAAATCCACACAAAATGCGAAGTACTCCTAATGTAGGAGCATAATCTCGACTCTTTTGAAATATTACCGCTCCGAGATACAACTGACTTCCGTTTAGAGAGAAATATGATTCTACAACATGTAACGGTGGCGTCCCACGGGTCGTGATATTGCGAACCTCGGCTAGCTACACCCGTGTCGCACCATCTGATAATATCAAACTGCTGAGTTTCTTGCAGGCTCTTCTCTGTAGAATCTTCTTTCCGAACCGGCGGTAGAGTCAAAACAACGTAACTTAAGAGACCTCTAGGTCCTACATGTTATACATAAATTGAGTATTAAGTATCGAAAACTATGCCATGCCTTACTAAATATGACTAGCAAAGTAGTTATTGTCTACAGAAAAAATATATCCTAGTTGTTCGCGAAAAGTTCTTATACCGGAAAACACACACTTTTGTCGTGATAGTCCAGCATAAGCACTATCGAAAAAGTTCTTATTTTCTAAGTTACTTTAGGTTGTTTTTATTTTCATAGACTTGCGCGGTTATTGGATGCATAAATTGTGAGGCATTGCGGCTCGAACTTATACGTCCCATGAGATGCTACCCCTAAACAAATGTGATTCTCCCAACATGTTACGTCACACGGTATCTTTTACGCGATATTCGAACGTCTTCAAGGCATTGTACACGACGAAAATGTATTTTCCTATATAAATAGGTACTAGAATAGGTGAATAGAATTAGGAGTAGAATTTTCCGAACCGGTGTTAAGTAGCACAAGTTGTCATTTTATTTTATTTCATACTCCATTACCATTTTAATTTCCCACGACATCTTTTTTCAAACGTATGAAATTAAAATAAACATTGTTAGTTTGCTTATATTTCGAATATATTTAATCGTAGACAGAAAGAAATTCCTTACCCTGCAAATATGATATGACAATGAATATCAGTATGTTACAATTTTCTTGTTAGACAGACATATACAAATATTATTATTCAAAAATAACCCATATAAAACTAACTAATAACGCTTATAAACTTATATTTGCCTTTATATATGAGCTTTTTTAATAAAAAGGTAACTTATATCTATTTAAAAAAAATATTTTCAACCAAAAAATAAACCAACAAAAAATGATTTAAATTAGCATGAATGTTTATAAACTGCGAGTAAGTAATTCATCCTAAACTGATTACCAGGCCAATGTTATATAGCAGAGAATACAAAACCAAAAAAAGGATATAAAAACGCCTGCCTCTATTCAATATCCATACAGCCATACTAATATTATAAATGCGAAAGTGTGTCTGTCTGTCTGTCTGCTACGCTTTCACGTCCCATCTGTTCAACCGATTTTGATGAAATTTGGTACAGGGATAGGTTGTATCCCGGGGAAGAACATAGGCTACTTTTTATCCCGGAAAATTCAAGAGTTCCCGCGGGAGTCAAAAAAACTTATTCCACGCGGACGAAGTCGCGGGAATCATCTAGTAGGATATAAAAACGTTGTAATCCTATACCTTCCAATAATATGACATACAGGATATTAACCTGAAATACGGCTCTTATGTTCGTACACTTTCCGCCTTCGCTCTCAGTATATTTAGGTATCCATTTTTCCTTAACGCGAGGAAACTATCCACGTCGAAATGTTACTTATTTACTCACTATATATAAATAGAAATATACTGTTATATGTTGTGGAACGTGTAGCGTAATGGCATCATATCCTTCTGACTCTTGTTAAGATGTTTCGAGTACTATTTTCGATGATGTCCGATGTTATTAATAGCATCTGAGTTTTTACTTAATTAATAGCACTAGATGGATTGGCTAAAATTGGCTCATTATATCTAGTGATCAGCTAGATACAGTATGAGATGGAACACTCTTTCTTTTTAAAGACAACAGTTGAATAGATCCATGTTCCAGATTGATTATCTGTAGAGTTGTGGTAATAATGATATTTAACCATGCCTTTTTCTTCTTTACAGGGATGCCGGTTTCCTGAAGATGGCCTCACGCACCCCGTCCCTTGAGTCGCTGCCCGGTGCCAACTCTATAGGTTCGCTGGAGCGTGGCTCCTTATCGCCTCTGACTTTAAGCGGATCCTCGCCCCCTGCGAGCGACTCCGCCGTATGTGATCTCCGCGAGTTCGACGGACTCGACACAACCTGCGCGATCTGCCGAGAGACATTCGTCGACCCCAAAGTACTCAACTGTTTCCACACATTCTGCCGTGGGTGCCTAGAGAGAGAGCAAACCCACCCCGACAAAGTTACCTGCGTCACCTGTCGCGTAGACAGTCAACTGCCGCCCGCCGGTGTACCCGGACTGCTAACGAACCTCGTCATCGCCGCTGCCGTAGAGCAGGACGCAGACCTCCTCCCTACAGCTCGCCAGACTAGCTCGCCGTCAGCTCGCTGCACCGGCTGCAAGTCCAAGGAAACTGACGCTGTCGCGCGCTGCGTTGATTGCGCCAACTTCCTCTGCCCCAATTGCGTCATGGCACACCAATTCATGCACTGCTTCGAAGGCCACCGCGTACTTACCTTCACAGACCTAAAGGACGACAAAGGCATGCTCGCGTCGCTTACCGCCAGCGGGGATAAAACCTCATTTTGTCCCAGACACAAAAACGATATCCTTAAATACTTCTGCCGCACATGCTCCGTGCCGGTTTGCAAAGAGTGTACAATTATCGAACATCCTGCCGCCTTGCACGACTGCGAACATCTATCAGACGCTGGTCCTAAACAACTGGAACAAATGCAACAGGCGGTCAACGAAGCTAAAACCCGTGCTACGGAAATCAGGCACGTCGTTAAAACAGTAGAGCATTCCGCGGGAAAATTACAAGTACAGTACCATAAAGCTCAAAACGAAATAAATGACACTTTCCAATTCTACCGCTCTATGCTAGAAGAGCGTAAACAAGAGCTACTCAAGGAGCTTGAAAGTGTGTTCTCAACGAAACAAATAGCCTTGACCGTGGCTGGGCAGAAGGCTCAAGAAACTGTTGACAAAATTTACCAGACCTGCGACTTTGTGGAGAGATTGACAAAATGCGCAAACATTGCTGAGATTCTGATGTTCAGAAAGTTATTAGACACAAAGTTGCAATCGTTGATGAGTACTAATCCCGAACAGAGTGTAAAGACTGCGTGCGAGCTTGAATTCGTCTCAAACTACCAAGCGATACAAGTCGGTGTGAGAAACACATTTGGATACGTGCGCTACAGTTACACGCGCTCTAGTTCAGAAGCGAACGTTGGTCCTACTAAACAGCCGCCTATTGCACGTCCAACAAATGGCTCTCTTTTGAATGGCGGTTCATCCTCAAGCAGTAGCAGTGTGAACGGAAGCTCTGGTAGTCTGAACGGCGGAATTCACCTCCCCACAGGACTTAACGGCGTACTAGATCGCCCGTACTCCAATGGATTACTCGGCCCAGCTAGCCAATCGACATCTCCTTTTGATTCGAACATCATATCGAAAAGATTCAATAACCCGTGTACCCTCGGCCCGTTTTCCTCAGCCATCGGAGACATTAATTTGAACGGAATAAATCCCTACGAGAAATGGTCGAATGGTGGATGCGACTCTCTCTTTCCACCCGCGACCACGGACCCCTACTCGCTCACGAGTGCCGCACACACTGACCCCATTCTCGATTTGACCAACAAGTTGATTTCCACTGCCATTTTCCCTCCAAAGTCTCAAATAAAACGACAAAAGATGATTTATCACTGCAAATTTGGTGAATTCGGTGTTATGGAGGGCCAGTTTACTGAACCCAGCGGAGTGGCCGTTAATGCTCAAAACGATATCATTGTTGCCGACACAAACAACCACAGAATACAGATATTCGACAAAGAGGGGCGCTTCAAATTTCAATTCGGTGAATGTGGAAAACGTGACGGCCAGTTGCTATATCCGAACAGGGTGGCCGTAGTGCGCACTTCAGGTGACATCATAGTGACGGAAAGATCACCAACGCACCAGATACAGATTTACAACCAGTACGGCCAATTTGTAAGGAAATTCGGTGCGAACATTCTACAGCACCCGCGCGGAGTAACAGTCGACAACAAAGGGCGAATCGTCGTCGTGGAATGCAAAGTGATGCGCGTCATTATTTTTGACCAAGTCGGTAACGTTCTGCAGAAATTCGGCTGCTCAAAACACCTCGAGTTCCCCAACGGAGTCGTAGTTAACGATAAACAGGAGATATTCATTAGTGACAACCGCGCGCACTGTGTCAAGGTTTTCAACTACGAGGGTATCTATTTACGACAGATCGGTGGTGAGGGTGTGACCAACTATCCTATTGGTGTAGGGATTAACGCTGCTGGAGATATTCTCATTGCGGACAATCATAACAACTTTAACTTGACGATATTCACGCAAGACGGTCAGCTGGTGTCGGCGCTAGAGAGCAAGGTGAAACATGCGCAGTGCTTCGACGTAGCACTGATGGACGATGGCTCAGTCGTGCTCGCCAGCAAAGACTACAGGCTCTACATCTATCGCTACGTGCAGGTCCCGCCTATAGGCATGTGAGCCTCCCGAGCGGATCACAGGAGATCGGAATGACCGACGAACTATAAGCCAAAAATCGACACTCAAAAACGTAAATAACTTACTGTATTCTAACCGTAAGTGTCTATTCGGAACTAGGTGAAGTGATGACTCGATGGCAAACGGAACTACAATGTTTTGTGCGAGTGGTACAATGATTGCGGCTGTCTCGATGTGATCGATTAACTCTACGGGAATCTATCGTGTCTCGGCGCGAAATCCAAACATAATGTCTTAACGAAACTGTAATGAGATTAGTTGTAGTATTGACATTGTTATAAGAGTACCTATTTGAAGAATAGAGATTATTCCGTTGGCTCGATCCAGTAAAGCGAAAGGTTCTCGACCCTTATCATTTTTTGATCTATTGAATAATATTTTTTCATATCCCACATCGTTAAATTAGGGATGAATATTAAGGGCGTTTGTATTATTTAGCCCATTTGTTGGACCAATATTTTAACTATTATAACTTAAAAATTGTTAGGCGTTAAGCGTGTGATTTTATTGTAATAAGAGAGCATCGAGCGGTATTGTTGTTAGTTGTAAGAAAATTCTTCGGCACAATGGCACTTCCTGTTTTTAATTAGCACTTATTCTGTGTCGATGGAAACATGATTATGAACCTAAGTAAGAAGTTGTTACATTATTATTAGGTAAGTGTTAAATTGATTGAGCTAATAAGGACAATCTTTAGTTACTACCCCTTTTGATGTAGTTACAAAATTATTAGGGATATGTGATGGTAGGGGTTTTATCAATGACAAAGTTGACTGCGGCGTTCCTTAGGCACGTTCAGCGATAGGTGCTTTAGAAGACAATGCTATAAGACTTATCGTTGAGCTCGAAACCGAATTACATTTAGCATCACAAGGTGGCAAGTGATCGGAAATGTTTTATAAACCTCAATCAGTTCCCAAAAGTTTAAGTTACGCCGGTGTCTTTTGACTAAGACGACCTTGAGTATTATAAAGCATTTTAGACTAACGAATAGCGATGATTGTAGTTTTATTCTCGGATTATCTCGACCGTTGACGTCATTACCGCCTAGTCACTGAGAGCCCACGGATACAGAAATTCCTCAATTACGTTGTTTTAGTTTAACAATTATTAGTAACTTTTGGTTGATAATAATTAATATTGTTCGTTTTTATACAAATCTTAAGTAAGTATTTGAATGTTTTTACTAGTAATCGGACACGGTAGTAACCAGTAGAGCACTTTAGGAAATGGTCGTCTCGCTAGACTGTTTTGCGTTTTGCTACTTATTAGAGTATTATAGCTTGCTCGATATACAAAATAATTATACAATTTGTTATTCTGGTAAGATATTTTTATATGGAAACAACTTTATTTTTGTAGCAGTAGTATTATACGGTGCATGTGTAACGTTTACTTTCTTTGTATTTTATGAATATTATGCTATTATTATTATTTTTTTAGTTACATTACAGTGTGTTTGAGTGTGTTAGCAGAATTATTTTAGTTTGATTTCATTAGTTTTGATTTCTTTAGTTAATAATGATTTAAGTATTTTTTTTATTCGCAGAATCTATAATAATGACAATGAAGAGATCTGACACGATCCGTGATCCGGGTCCGGAGAGATCCTTTCTTAATTATTGATCTGCATAAGTTTATCATTTAGTTTATGCGTTACAATTTGGTGATATTCCTATGCTCTTAATTAAATTATCTCTTTTTTATATATTTATATGGATCGTGTATTGAAGCCACGTCAGTAACGACCGCAGCTGTGGGCACCACTTGTTCGTTTGCAATACCTGCGTAACATGTGCCATAAAACCATGTTGTGATTTAATAAGTGATATTTAATGTTGTTTGTAAATATGTACCATAATCTGCTGATTTATTAAAATTAATCATAAGTTAAACCACCCGATACTCTTCGACACTTTCACCGTTTATAATTGTTAGTGCGAGGTAATTTCCGATAACGATTCAATGAATTTTATCGAATTACATGACCTATGAATTGGTTTGTTACTCTATTTTGTTGACCCATCATGAACTATTTCAATAACCATTTATGTTAAGTTACTGATTACTCGCGCTAACCATTGGACGTTTAAGAACTCTCTTGATGTTTTATATTCTTTAGCGTTTAGCAACTTACGGTGCTTCAGATTGCTTGTCGTACCGACTTGGCTTCGATCGCATATAATTCATCAGTATGACCACTAGATTAGGTGAAGTAGAATTTATTGTCCAGTCCTTAGTATCCAAATTTCAGTGATGAATCGCCAATGATTTTATGTATAGACTGCCCTGTTCCTAGTAAATTATTGTCTTTCGTAAGATCGGATAAAATGTTGTATTTCACTTAATCTACTGTGATAATAAACTAAACTATTTCTTAGCTGTGTAATGATTGATTTTTTTTTGCCATCGCAATGTCTGCTTTGCTTCAGATTGTTTGGGCGAATGTAGTGCTGTAATACACTTTCAATATTGAAGTGCTTTGTGTGATCTCCATCAGATCATGCGACTTAGTGACTACATCTCCCTTAGAATCTGATGTTACGCTAGAAACATCGGGGCTGAATACTTAGAATTTACAATCCAAAATGTCATTCGTTAAAAATTGCTACGGTCTGATTTAAACGAATGGTATAATTTTGGTCAAAAAATACGCTTCTACTTAACTGAGAATTTTCAACGTATTATATTTGTATTAAGTACCTATAGTATAGTGTATCGGAATTCTATGTAAGGATGTGCAAATATGACAACTTCTCCGTTCGTTTTTCACTAAATCCGATTTATTTTGTTTTTATCGATTAATACAGTAATTAGTTATTACCTGTAAAGGTGGAAGGTTTTCTGTAAATTTTTGTTCGATTTTGTTCACACCTCAATTACCTTTTTGCATAATATAATTATTAGTAGTATTTTTTTTATATTATGAAAAACAATTCATTCTTAAAAATTGCATTTCTAAAGCTCGTGGACTGATTAAAATTGAAACATGTTTTGTCTTTAAATATATTTTGTCGATGTTTGTTGTTATAATTATTATATTTTTTTAATTATTTGTATAAACAATTGTTCTTTAAATTAATGTACGTCGTTTTGTTTTGAATTATTTTTGTTGTATACTTGCTTTTTTATAATAATACCAGTTCTTTGCAGTTATATTGTGTGTTTTATTTTATTTATTATTTATTTGCCCAAGTAGCGTAGCATATTGGTCACAACTATTTTAGAATGCCTCTAAATTAGTTTTGACTGACATATAAGACAAAAGGTTTGTGCTAATGACTCCATTAAATTTAACGCCTAAAACAGTCTGTGCCTTAATATTCAAATTTTTAAAATATTTTCTATGAAGATCTTTCACTTAACTTTCTGCACAGATTTTTTTGTATTAGCTTCCGTTTAGTAAATACTTTAGGGTTTAACTGTACCCCTAGAACGAGTTTGCATATCACGATAATTTTGTTTATTTTCACTGATATTGGATATCATTTTGTCGGAGAAGTATGGACCTAAAGTTCAAACTTAAAAATTAGCCTATTACAATCTAATTACTTATTTATATTTCTAGTTTGCGCTAGGGGCGCTGTCTTGTAGATAATTATGGGATTTGGAGGAACTCTTAAATGAATTTATTTTTTAAAGACCATAAAAACTCATGCTAGGGGTACTGTATGTCGGTAGAGGATCTTTAGCACAAACCTAAGTGTGGTGATAGGTACAATGAGCGTGTGTGTGTGCTATAGTACATTTTGAATTCATGTGTGTGTGCATTTTTATAAGACGTCACTTAAACAGTTGGTGTTGGGGAACAAATGTTGGCATGAGATTTGTAAGTATTGCTTTAGATTTTAATCGCTACACACTCACTAGAGAGGCACCTTTTCAATAAATAAATTGCTCCTCTAGAATATTTTTGCACAAAACATTCGCTTCACAAAACGAAATACAGCCATATTT
This sequence comes from Erebia epiphron, assembly GCA_963932025.1. NCBI lineage: Eukaryota > Metazoa > Arthropoda > Insecta > Lepidoptera > Nymphalidae > Erebia > Erebia epiphron. Next base: position 30,481,720 of record OZ009946.1, read on the forward strand.
GGATCATCGTAGATTCTCAGTGGATTTAGGCGGTAATCAACAATTCATATTATCTTTCTAAAACACGCATTCTCTAAAACTACATATTCTTATGATTGTAGGCTATAATTCTTCGTGGTTAAGGTCTATTTGTATTCTAAAGTAAGTAACTGTAATATCCCGACCTAAGCTTTACTTTTCTACGAATGTAGCTATTGAGACCGATCTAGGTCTTAACGTATCCAGTTTTCCATTTCCCTTCAGCAGCACTGCTTTTGAGGTTAAAAAATAATTGCTAACCAAAAAACCACTATTTCCAAGTCAATTACTCTAGGGAACATTTTACTACTTACTAGCACCTATTAGTGTAACGTAAGCACGACGTAGGCTTACAAAGATTGTTTATAATTTTATACTCAGCAATTTTCTTAAGGTTAAAATTAAGATTTTAAAGACAGATTAAATTCGTTCATTGATTTTTATTGGAATCATCAAAGAATCTTTTATTAGTGTTATGAATATTGGCGTTTGAATAAAAAGTATCATTCTTATGACTTACTATCGTAGTATCAAATTTCACTGTTATTGCTGCTATTTTGTCTTCTATTTTATTTACATTACTCATCCTCTTACTTAGCCTACGATTAATTGACATTGCTTATAAAGATGAAGAGGCCTAATTGTAGATAACATTCTCTTACTTCGTATTTCATGGGACAATCGAGTATTTGTTATCAGTATCTTACATGGACAGTTAGGCGGAGAGGTCGGCAATGATCATTGATGAAATTTCGAGCTTTTACTTAGCCCCATTATGCCGTTTCTTTTTTTGTTTAGCGAATTTATCTCCATAACCACAAATCCCCAGGAAGTGTGTAAAAAATGTAAATACATTTAGATTTATTACGTTGATACTTATACTTTCTAGGTATATGTATAGGGAATGCCGGGATGTGTACAAGTTGGATACGTGGGAATACTTGATTCGGAAATTGGGTAAGCATGATAAAGTGTGTATTTTTATAACGAAAATTATGATTCGACGATAGGTATTTCTAAGACGTTATTTAGACTCGAAGATTTATTATTAGAGAGAGCAATCCACGCGATTGGAAAAAGCTTGATTTGATGAAGCAAAACTGATATGGAATCTGAATTCGACGGGATTAGAATTGTCTTATTAAGTTTTAACAGTAACCATATCGACATACTCTTAAAGCATTGTTTGAAAACGATAATTTCATACCAGTTAATTAATACACCTGTTAATGTATTCATCATGGTAGAGTAATGTATCAATGTTAGCTTGTCAGATTGTATGTGGTTAATAATTTTGGTCCCTTAAGATTACTTAGTAGAACGTCGTTGAATTTTATAGTACTTAACGATACGTTGATATGTATTATACGAATTTGTAAATAACATTGTCGCTTCTGCGTTCGTTTACAAACTGGTCTTATAGGTTTGCGTACATCCAGTGATTCTTCCAGTGTAAGTACCAAATAACGAGAATAGGGACACTTTTAGGATCCTTTTCAGATATCAACGTTACGAGTTATAAATTGCAGACTGGCATTGCTGGCTATTTCACAGGGTGTACCGCACTGGCCGCAAACGCAATCAATTGCTCAGGAATTGCATTAGGTTTTCTCATTGTATTTTGATAATTTACGATATTTTCTACCATCGCTTCTAAGAAATTATATTAAGCGGCGATGTTTGTATCATTGTTGAATTTTCATTAATTCGCTGATCGATATAATAATTTAGTGAATTGTGCACAGAACGTTGGTGTTTCACTTGATTTTTGAGATATTTTTCTTAAATGTGATGCATGCAATGATTTAACTGCATTTTAATGACTGAAGTTGAGTTTTAAAGTGGAAAAATGAATTCTTGGACAAAGTGTAAGGCGGAACAGAGTCCCCGGGTAGGGCGTAGTGTCCCAGGGAGAAGATGCTTCCGCTTGTACACAGATTGTCGAAATTGTGATTGTTGTAAGTTAGGGTGAAAGTAACAAAGCGCATATGAGCACAAACCATCCATCCTCAAAGATTACTACGCTGAATGTTTTGATTAACTCACGTTTGAATTTATGATACATTTTATTGTAAAAAAATAAAAATATTTTACTATCGCTTATGTTAGTTGAGACGTTTGCAAATAAATAGTATTTATTTTCCCAGTGATTTTTAAAGCGAAGGTTTTGGAGTTCTTAAGGTGTTTTGTATGATATGGATTCTACTAAATTATTGGATTTAGGCATAACGGTATCTACATAAAGGAATTATGCGTTTCTTTGCTCCTTCTCATTCCGTGGCAGTCTGTAGCTATTGCGTAACACGTCTTCGTAGGGTTGCTAATTTGTTGACTCGGGCTTACAGGTTCGCGAGTGCGAGGGAAGGAGGTCTTATGAAATGTAATATCACGATCCATTATAAGTTTAATTTCTCAAAGTGTGTTAGGTAGTACTACGTGTAGTTGTAAGGTGTGTGATTTTAGTTAACGATAAAGTTTTATACGCGGAAAGATTCCAAACTACGTGACGCTGTGTAATTAGAAGATGGTAGCAAATAACATATCAAAGTAATGTTTCTTATTAATAAAGTGCTATGGATGCGAACGTGTGGGAATGGTTAGTGAAGTGTAGATATTGCTGTGTATTACGTTTGACCTACTGACAATATGGAGCACTTTTCACATGTTAAAAATTAAAGGTTTAATAGGGAATTGTTTCAGATTGAAACGTGACATATCATCCACATAGTGGTGTCATCTGATAGACTAAATTGATAGTCCAAATTCGGGTTACGTTAGGCAATGATAGAATGTGTTTCATTGAAGGTTCGGGGTATAGGACGATTTGGAATCTTTCTCACTGGAGCTAGTCGCCAAAGAAATCGCTTTTAGATCAAATTAAATCTTATCGTAATATGTGTATGCACGTAAGTTTAAACTTAGTTGTACGACGCTTAAATTGTCCACACACAAATCGATTTTACACACATAATTAATGCCATCCTGCCAGAATATAATAAAAACACAATGCTTATGATGAACTAAATTTATATTATATCCTACTTAGCGTATGGTGTAGTGTGTATTTTTAGATATCGCATTGTCTATGTTAGATTAGTGGTTAAGACACCTTGAGCTTCGAACAGTCTAACACGATATTTTTTACGAATGTATCGTTAGTACATCGACCTCATTCCATGCTCTTTTATTTAGCGTTTTCACTTTAGAATAAGAACACTGTTGACACTTCTTGATATCTTTCAGCACTGCATTTTCATTTGATTGTAATCGGTTGACTGCAGTCTAGCATCAAACGTGAGATCATTGCGATTGATGCTGCCAATAGCATTAGCTGAATTTATGCTATTATAAAAATCTGCGTATTTTAGCCAATTGTAGGAAAGTGTCAGTTAATCGAAGCAATTGCAACTATCGCTATCGTTAGGTGCTAGACCAGCTGGTTACCGAACAAAGGGGCTTTAACCGAGAGCTTCAACACTGTACATAAGGCCCGTCATTAGAATAATGGCATCTGTAAAAGGTAAATTTAATTCAGTAATCTTTACTATATGTACTACTGAAACACCATATTGCGCCGTGGCCTTATATTTGTGGGGATGTTTTATTCCTTTTATAAAAAAAAGAATAATAATGAAAAAACTCATTTGAATTTTGTACAGTCTTAAAATGTTTCCGTGTTTCACACAATTCATGCATATGGTACCATTGCTAGCATAAGTACTAATATTATATCGTAACTCGTAGTGCCCGTGTATAGGATAGATGTTACCGTAGCGTTCTGTAGGTATCGCTTTAACTATATCCTAATGTAATGTTAATCGTTGATTTCAATATTTCGATTCGTGCATATCCCCAACACTTTTGATATTGTTACCTACATTAGTTACTTCGAGACTGTTCAAAATGTACTCTATCGAGTTTTCTCTAAGGGAAAGGGCTGTTTTAGCAGATATTTTTGATACATTGAGGATAATCGAAGGGAAACGATCTTGTATTGTAGATAAACAATTAAATTCGGTGCCGGGTACTTCCGGAGCCCTTCGAGAAGTCACCCGGATTCCCAGAGGTCTTCGTGGACTTGTTGTATCATCGTCTAGATGACCTGTTCTCATCTCTACTTCTTAAGTGTGGATAATACAATTAATGTTACTGTAACAAAAACGATGTTGTTCTTATAAGAGATGCGATGATATTCGCCGATAACTTGTTGTTTTTCATATATTCGTAATATTTCCTTTATTTTTTGTACTCTTTAGTGTTAAGATAATTATAAAAGAACTATTCAATGTTGATTACTCTAAAACCAATAACGTATGTGTTAAGGATGGTATAATTAGTTTCCCCGAGAGCCTTACTAGTGGAGAAGCCTTTTCCTTAGACAGTTAATCTTTCCTACTTCCCATTTAATTATAAAAGTGTACGGCCATTGTGGACAACGTCACAGAAAGGAAAAGAACGAGTACTGTACAGTTCCGACCTCAGCAATAATATCAAACAAAGGAACTACTGCAAGATCTAATTAAGTCGTCGACTACACTAACGTACTCTATACCTTTTAAATCCTTGAAATAGTTCTAGTTATTCTTCCTCTTCAAATACGTTTTACCACTGAAACCTCACGCATATTCCGTGTTAGTTCTGGCCTAGCAATGATTTAAGGTAGATATATTTAAGAGTTCATCATTTCTTACTTAGATCGTATGACTCAATTTTAAGACTGAACACAGAAAAAAGAAAAAAAATACAAAAAAAAGACAACTTGAATCCTGTATAATAATTTTTTTTCATTGGTTACTTAGGTAGACTATCATTTCACTTGGACCAGCAATTGACAAACTAAATTTGGTAGAGTATATTATTAAGTAAATCGATAGTCAAATTAAAGGAATGAGAATTTACTTTGTCAACTTGCGCTGTCCTGTCAACTTAAATATCTTTCGATACCTTCCTGTCTTCTATTTCAAATGACGATGGTAAAAAAAAGATGAAAGATTGGTGAAAATGGAATAAACCCAAAGTAATGTTAACTTTTAATATGTTGACGTTACTGTTAAAATTGATGGAAAAAAGAGAAAAATACTATTTGTTGCCAAAGTGTTGTTAGGGATAAACGTGTAGTTATAAAAATCGGTTGTCACATGCATAATTAAGTTGTTCTTGGGTCGTTTTGAGATTAAGGAGAGAAGTTGAAAAATATTTCCAATGATATATTTTTTCATAAAGAACTTGAATGCTAATCGATACTTAGGGTTTATATCTGTTTAGGAATTTAAATTTAACGTGTGGTATAAAAAATATCGTTTCCACGATTAGGTCTTGTGTTAGAAGAAGAGAGGGTTCTCGAAGTTTCTATTTGATTAGAAACTGGAATTATCAACAATGAATATTGAATATATTCCTAATTCATATGAATGTAATAACGTGCAAAAGAAGTGCAACTTCTTTAGGTTATATTCTTATGCTCATACGTTTTGTACTGTATAAATAAACTAAAGCTCAAGTCCGATTGGGTCCCATTCGGTCAGTTTGAAGACGTTACTAACAGTAAGTCCGACAAACTTATCTGACCCGGTGACAGCGTCGCTAGTATCTATGAAAAATAAAATAAAAACTAAACAAGCATAAAAATTAGTTCCAATTTTGGCTACCGGGTCAGATAAGTGCGTGGGAATGTACATTACATGTTTCCGTTCCACTTTTGTTTTAAATCAAACTCGGCTTAAAGAAGTTTCACTTCTGAAGGTAAAAATATGCAGACAAATCGTGGCAAATGATTTAGTTGTTTAGTGTTCATGTTACGTTAGATTGTATTTGGGAGTTCCGTCGATCTAAGAACCAAACACTTGTTTCCGCCTTTGAAGCACATTTCAATACGTCAAACCCACTTTTATATTAAGGTGCAAATAAATTGGGCTGACGCGGCGTCTGATGCGACAAAATACAATCGGAGTCATACATTTTACAAGGAGGCGTCATACTAGTCTGTTGTGACTTGTGACGCATAGAGGACTCTCGAGGCTTATTCCGATTGGTCAATCGCCAGAAGACATTGCGTCAAACCACAATTTATTTGCACCCTTTAGCACGTCTTATTTAACATATAATGTTACATTACGATTAAAATTTAAACGATTGTGTGTGTTTTTGTAATTAATTGTTAATTTCTAATTTATTGCTATTAATTTAATTGTAACTTAATAATTTATTATATTTACAACGCTAGTCAGTGATGTTTGGATTAGGTTACCTTGTAGCGACTAAGTTAACATTGGGTACGCACTGACATACATTGGAACCTATTAATTTTGCAATTGAATTGTAATTGCATCTAATATTAACGCTGAAACTCATACCTTCTTCATATCATGATTAAAAAAAACCTTGTCGCTACAAGTTTTGAAATTCGAAGTCTCTTATAGTTTGGAGCATAACTCTATGGTACTTATACTTATTTTAATTAAGGAGTTATTCTGTAATTTTGTTTTCTTGAAGTTGTAATACTTCTGTCTCTAGTCATGAACTTTCGACACTCTAATGTGTCTAAATGTGTTTTCCCTTAGCGAATAATCCTATAAGCTGACAGTTTTAGCTATAATTAGTTATAATTGGACCATTACCCAAATTTACTATAAATCTTGATTGGCATTGTACCTATTTTAAACTCTAAGTTAACATAGAACCTAACCCACTTTATATGCGGCATCTGCATACCTAAATATGCAAAATATCCCTATCGAGGATAATGCGTTACTCTTACTTCACCAGCAATTTCATTAATTGCCACTTTCATCGACAATCTCGAGATTGGAGAGACCATCCAAACAGCTGACAGTTTTCAACTTTACACGTTCCTGACTTTCATTTGCTTATGTGGCCTCATATAATTTAATATAAAAAATTCTTTTTAAACAACCGACTTCAAACTCCCGCGCCAACTTTACAACAACAAGCACACGCTATACAAAGTACTTATTTTATAAAATTCGATAAAATTTATATGGGACCACTTGGGAAGTATGCCCTTTCAAATAAAAAAAGAATCATCCAAATCGGTCCACCCAGTCAAAAGTTCTGAGGTAACAAACATTTTAAAAAAAATACAGTCGAATTGAGAACCTCCTCCTTTTTTTGAAGTCTGTTGAAAATTAGGGATTGTTGATCAAATCGAGCATTAAACCGGCTTTCTTTCAATGCCGATGCAATAATGGTATTTATGATTTCTAATATATTCGTATAAAAGACTTTAAGATACAAAGTAATAAAGTAAAACCAACGACCTCAATTTACATAGACGGGCCCTGTCAAACAAAGAATGTAGACCTATTTTACTAACGCCATCTAGTCTGAAAAGCGGGACAGCGCTATGACGGGGACAAGGACAGGGCTAAACAGGTTAGGAGCGTGCTCTAAAGGTTGGACGTCCAATTGTTTTCTATGAAAGGGCCCATCTAGTACCTACATATATATCGATGAGTAAAACAGTTGATGTAAAATTTCCAACATCAGTGGTGAATCGTTATTAAGACAATTGAATATTGTATTTGTGAAGTGGAAATCAGTAGCTATTTTCCGGTTCTATCGTATATGGAATGAAAATCAATTTTCGTATTACCATTTTGATAAAACCTTTTGCATTTCTGGAAACATAAATAATAATTGAGGCACTTGTAATGGTTCAATTATAAACAATTTATAGAATTACATAATTGTAATGATTTCTCAATTTTATAGTATTCTAAACACTGACTACATTTTTTTTAAATAATGTAATAATTCTTGGTTGTTGTATTGAAGGTCGATCACGAATTACATGTTACACGTACCTAAGTACAAGTTTACCAAATAAAATATCTGTATCAGTTAAACACCGAAATTGTGTCGAGTGAAGAACTGCGGCGATTTTTCATTCTGTTTCTGCTTTTTTTTTTGTTTTTCTGGATATTTTGGAAAATCCATATTAGCTTCACTCACGAAATTAATTTGCCTTTATAAATAGACAGCAGTTACTAGGTACTCCACCTACTTAGTGTCCATAATGTACATTTTTAATTGTTCCTATCATAAACGCCGGCCAACATGCAACATGATTGATGTGTAGATCGTGATCGACCCTTCTCGAACAATTTGAGGTTATATTTTGTCTTATTAAACAGGAACGTGGATTAAAATGGCTATTATTTTATTTGGTCCACAGAGTAGGGGGAAAACATAGACAGAAAATGGATAGCCAATAAATGGCTCATGGTCGACGCTATCTATGTTAATTTTTGCCTGGCGGGAGGCTTCGGCCGTGGCTAGTTACCACCCTACCGACAAAGACGTACAGCTAAGCGAATTAGCGTTCCGGTACGATGTCGTGTAGAAACCGATTAGGGGTATAGGTTGAATATAACTGCCATGTCCCTAGCAGGTTAGCCCGCTACCATCTTCACTTACGATCAGGTGAGATCGCAGTAAAGGGCTAATTAGTAGTGGATAAAAAAAACAGGTTCAATATTAGAGTAAATCTACCTGTTGGTGTTAACTTATTATAGAGTCTGTCTCAAAGACTACTTAAGGACTATTTAAGCAAATTTTTGTTTCTGAATTGATATTGTGTAAGGTTTGAGAGTTGGAACTTGCTGTTTTTGCTTGAATGCTTAATTCAGAAATCGGCCTAATATCAATTCAGACACAAAAATTTGCTTAATTAGTCCTTGAGTGGTCTTTGAGAGAGACTCAACATGAAATTCTCAATTCAGAAACCGGCCGATAGACTACCAATTGGATCAGTTCTTAAAAATCAGTCAGTTTAACCCGACACCTTAACTTTTCAGCTCAGCTCAGCAGCAGCAGACAGCTCTGCAAGCTTGCTCAATTCAACACTTGTACATATTTACGCACAATTGGCGTCACGTTTCCCATGTTTTTGGAAGGGTTCTGTCTATATTTTTCCTTTAATCTCTGTATTGACTAAAATTCTTAAGTTTTGTTTACGTACGAGTAAATTTAGTTTTTAGTATAAAATATCTTCCGTTTTTAGTTGATTTGCCTGTTCCCTCGTGTGTATTCGTGCGTTTGTCATTTGTGTTTGTCTATTTTATTAATTGTAAACGTGTTCTGATAATTTTCATGTATTTATGGAGTCACTTGATGGAAATGTTTGGTTGGGACTCAAACATCATTTTAAGCAATTGAGTGCTGGGATCATACTACTAATACCTGACGCGATGTGTTATCGAGCGATTGTGACGCTTTCAGACATCCATACTTATATACTTATATACTTATAATATTATAAATGCGAAAGTGTGTCTGTCTGTCTGTCTGTCTGCTACGCTTTCACGGCCCAACTACTCAACCGATTTTGATGAAATTTGGTAGAGAGATAGGTTACATCCCGGGGAAGGACATAGGCTACTTTTTATCCCGGAAAATTGAAGAGTTCCCGCGGGAATCAAAAAACATCAATCCACGCGGACGAAGTCGCGGGCATCATCTAGTATTATAATAATCGCAATGGCTCAATTTAATATTAAAATACTAGATAATGCCCGCGACTTCGTCCACGTAAATTAAGTTTTTTCAATTCCCGCGGGAACTCTTTAGTTTTCCTCCTAACCTATCTCTGTACCAAAGGAGACGGTACAGATTTGTATGGGGCGTAGGCCAAGTCTTGTACAAGCAGAGAAATGAAGGAAAAGAAAATACTAGACCAGTTTTCATTGGTCAAATCTACGAATTCGTCGTAATTTCAGTGGTAAAATTATTTAATCTTCCCAAGTTATGGAACACTAAACATGAGTGGGTAACAATGGCGGATTCATATTTTTGATGTTTTCAAAAGAAAAACACGTTATTTTGACAGTGACTGTCAGAAATGACATTTGATACATTTCGCGCCTACTGCCTTCTCTATGGCTGAAGGTTGCCATCTTGGAAACGTATCGAAAACTTGAAATACATTTTTATTTTTTTGTTCGTTATTTGCTTTACTGTTCTTAATTATTATATTTTTAAAAAAATCTATGTATTTTCCTCTATTCATGAGAGTGTACAAGAGTAGGCCTAAAATGAACCTTTTCCTTTCATCGAAATCGGTTGAGTAGTTGGGCCGTGAAAGCGTAGCAGACAGACAGACAGACAGACGGACAGACAGACAGACACACTTTCGCACTTATAATATTAGTATGGATATGGATTATTGCTAAACAGCACTGTATACTGGCAATAGTAAGAGAGTGTGGGCCTATCAAAGGATAGGATCGTCACATTGTATCAATCCAAAGTTAGGTGCTAAAGCCTTGAAAGAAAATCTTTTAAAGCAGAATTACCAAACAAAGATTTCTGTCATTTGCCTTAAAATACACTCGCGAGCAAAAAATATATTCACTAAGATAAACAAAACGATATACTGTTTGGTTGTACAATAATGTATTATTGTTGGATGTTTTCAATTTCGCTTAAGCAACTAAGACAACCGACAAACTTGAAAATAGAGCCTGACAATCGAGGCCTGAAGGTTTTCAAGCGTTTGTTAGTCAGCGCCACTGTTAGAACATTTTAAGTAAAAAAAAAACAGTGTATGTGCAATTCACACACGGCAGAAGTGACACTTCTGAAAAGTAGCCTACGAGAGAATGAGATAAATATAACTTGTATTTTATCTCATTCTCTCGCAGGCTAAATCCTATTATGAATATGTTTGTCTCTTATTGGTGTCGCTTTTTGGTTTTATCGAATTTTCAAATCAAAGCGATTCTAAAGAAGCTTCACTTCAAAAAAGAATAGAATTCATAAGATGCAGTAATTTCATTGCATTGCAGTTATTTGCGATCGCGTTTTGACTACATTTTGCGGTCTACACTGACATGATCATTCCGGGCACAATTAATTGAATTAAACGTTCTGAGACCATTTTTGGTGACATTTAAATGCAAGCGCGCGGTTGGAATTTATTTTTGGATTGATACATATTTTCGGCTCGCTAGTGTATTTTTAAAAAAAAAAACGTTAAATTATAATAACCATTTCCATAATTCGATTAATGGAATTGATTTTGACATTCCAATTAAATTTTGTGGTGTACACAGAATAATATTTGTTATTTCATTTATATTAATTAGTGTGGGTTGGACGTCTTATACACGTTTCCTAATTCCTTTCCAACTCCCCCCCACCCCCTGCCACTTAGGGAATGACGACGTAATAAAAAAGAATACTCTTACATATTTGTTATTCTGGTAATATTTAAGATTTAGCGATTAAGAATTGATAAATAATATCTGATGATAAATTTACTTGTATGTTGTATTAAAATGATGAACACGAAATAAAGAAAGTGGTTTGAAAAACGTGTGTTTTATTTATTTTGATTCCCTAAATAGCTTGTTAAGCCTATTGCGCATTATAAGAAAATGTCTTGTGTCTTATGAGTAATGTCTATTTTGTATGCGCGTGTCTGATCAGACACAAGATAAAATATCTTGTAATATGTATGGTCTCATACAACAGCCTTTGCGACTGAATTTCTTATAATACATTACTCATAAGGCACAAGAAATTTTCTTACAATGCGCTAAAGGTCTTATTCTGGATCTTTAATCTACATAAGTAGGTACGAACGTCACAACGATAGATTTTTTACGATAGATTTTTTAAATGGTAAGTGCCGGTGTAGTCTACGAGTAAGATGGAAAGCAAGATTTTTATCCTGGAAAATTCGAGATCCGGAAGAAGTTGCGGGCATCATCTAGTTAAAAATATATTGTATTTGATGATGATGATGTATTGAATTTGACCGTGACTTCATCCATTGGAATTAGGTTTTCCAAATCCCGTGGGTACATCTTTCCGAGGTCCGTCTCTCATCTGAGATGCAAGCTCTCTTTTGTTGAAATTCGTTGCCTTGAATAGTTACAGTAGGTAGGACACACTAATGCATTTGAATCCATGCTTCCATACTAATATTATAAATGAGAAAATGTGTCTGTCTGCTACGCTTACGGCTCATCTGTTTAACAGATTTTGGTGAAATTTGGTACAGGGATAGGTTGTATCCCGAGGAAGGACATAGGCTACTTTCTGTCGCAGGAAGAATACAATCAACAATTGTGTATAACAATCATTGATTTACAAAATAGGACAGCTGTAAGTGCATAATCTCAAAGCATGGTGGAGGTACTACGAAAAGCTACGAGTCCAAGAAGATTAGTAAGTATACGCTTTTGTCAATAGTAAGTATGTATTAAACTTTGATAAGATACTAGTTAACATACTAGGTCATAACGATAACATACTAGGGGCAGGGCAGAAACAAAAATTTATTGCATATAATCATTTATATGCAGCGCGCACTCTGGTAGACCGGACAAAACGTCGTCATTTGCCATTCCTGAGTGTTTCAAACTGTCTCAAAGGTGCGTGAAGTCTGCCAATCCGCACTTGACCAGCGTGGTGGACTATGACCAAACCCGTCTCAGTCAGAAGTTGATGGGTTGAAAGGAGGGGGTAGGTCTTCCAACACCCCATTTTTATATTCTGCACCCCGTTTTTTAGGGTTCCGTACCAAAATGGTAAAATGGAACCCTTATGGTGCGACTTTCTCCGTCTGTCTGTCCGTCTGTCCGTCCGTCACACTCGATTATTTCAGTAACTACCGGAGCTATCGACATGAAATTTGGAATATTTGTGTATATTAGTGGCCCAAAGACACTGGAATTAAAAAAAATTGGAAATTATTTTTGTTCTTATTTAAAAAGGGGGGAAAATCGGAGGGTTGAAATTTAAAAGAGAGATAACTGTACTGTGTGGGGTATCATATGAAAGGGTTTACTTTGTACATTCTAAAACAGATTTTTAATTATTTTTAGTCATGATAGTTTTTGATTTATCAAATATTAATAAGCATTCAAGCAAAAACAGCAAGTTCCAACTCTCAAACCTTACATATATAGGTATATAGGTAAATGTACCTAGGTACTAGATGGGCCCTTTCATATGTATAAGCCTGTGTTTGTCCCCGCCATAGCGCTGTCCCCAGAGGCGTATTTAAAGATTTGGCGCCCCAGGCCAATTAGCTTTGCCGCCCCATTCATTTAAAAAAACTACTATGTAATGTGAAATAATAAATGAAAAAAAAAATTAACCATTTGTTCACTATAATAGGTAAATATTTACATTTTTTTCCTATGTGCAAATTGGTTGACAAAAATATCGTCAATGACGCTGTCATAACAGATGGCGTTTGTCAATTCAGCTTCTATATTCATGACAGCTAAGCTGTTTAAGCGTTCTTCGCTTATAGTGGAACGTAAATAATTTTTTATCCTTTTGAGTACAGAAAACGAACGTTCTGCACTGCAATTCGTCACTGCGGTGCAAAGAAAAATGCGTAATGCAATCTCTACGTATGGGAAAGCTTCTTTTAAGTCCTTATTTTTTATAAATAAGCTAAGTTGCCTAGACTCATTTTATTTTCATAGGCTGCCAAGAAATGTTTCTATTGAAACCTACATGTCGAATGTGTTCTATTGAACACATTCGACTTGTAGGTCTACCGCGAGATCTAACGGGTATACATTTTGAAGGTTTACGTTTATAAAAATTTACGTGTTTAAGTACGTACTATTTATTATTCTGTGGGTTTAAGTAGGTACAATATTTTATTCGATCATGTCGATCTTACCATCAACGACACAGTTAACAGTTAACTGACCATAAGTAAACCTTATTACAAGGTGATAAGGTCTACTAACGGGGTAAAGGTCAATGAACTGTGTTGCAGTTTGGATGTATGTAAATTATGTACCTCGAATTAAATCTAATACCTATGCTGTTTGTGTGCATTTGAAAGCGCGCGTTTTGAAAGCATTGGTACAAAAATGGTTTTTAATTTAAATGTCAATTAAAATATAATATTTATTGTAGTTAGGTAAGCTTGACAATAAAAGGCGCCCAGAGAAGGCCAAGAGGGGCGCCTTGGCCGCCCCTCGCAGCCTGCCGCCCTGGGCCATGCCCCCCTTGGCCCTAGGGTAAATACGCCTATGGCTGTCCCGCTTTTCAGAATAGATGGCGTTAGTAAAATAAGTTCACATTCTTTGTTTGACAGGACCCGTCCATGTAAATTGAGGTCGTTGCCTAAGACTTACTTGTGTAAAATATGGAATCCACTACCACTACAGCCCATTAACGTCCCACAGCTGGGCACAGGCCTCCACTCTCATAGGAGAGTGGGAATTAGAGCTTAGACCCACCACGCTGCTCCAATGCGGGTTGGCGGGCTTTAACGACTATTATCATGTTAGTGATAATAACCGGGACCGACGGCTTAACGTGCTCTCAGAGGCACGGGGGTGGAACACCGCCAACTTCTTAACTCCGGGCTAGTACTGAGAATTTCTAGTCAGAAAAACCCAATACTCAATTATGGCCCAACCCGGGACCTCGTAGGCCGCAGTCGAACATGCCAACCACTAGACCCACGAGGCAGTTAATTATTAATTATGGAATCAATAAACAATTATTTATTTATCCTAACTTATTTATTTGTTCAAATACAAAATAAGTAGGTACCTACTTACTTAAGGCACCATTGATGTAGAATTTTAGTACCTTTAGTCATGAATAGGACCTACAGTCAGGCAGTCAATAGACTCCGGAATATGGATCATGAAATATTTTATAACGTCTTAAAATTTGAAAGCTGTAAGCATCGGGAGAAACGGAACGGCTATGTAAGGACCGTTTAACACTACATCCGATAAGATACAGCGTTTTGACTCTGAGGTATAAAACTTAACTTATAAGAGCTACTGCTGAGTTTCTTGTCGGCTCTTCAGTAGGAGTTCCATAAGTGACACAAGTTGTCCTACGTGAAATAAATAAATCATTTATAGCTGTTCATGACTAGGTATGTAGTATTTCTACCTTGCGCCGGAAAGCGAAACGCACGACGTCTATGGAGTCGGAAGGAGCAGCTGGATCCAGCCGGTGCGGTGTGAAAGATCCCTAGATCCCTAGATTTTGTTTTAGTGTAAGTACGGAAAATACTTCCGTTAAGTTATGAATTTAAACAAAATAATGAGCGATTGAGAAAGAGAAATCAGTTTGGGATTCAAAAACCTCACACCACGCAGAAGAAGTCGCGGGCTTTAGCTAGTTAGGTATACTATACAAATCATGTCCGCTTGGCAATTGCTGGCTGCATTTCCGCGTTGGACAGCCAGACAGATCCTTTGCGCAAAAAATGAGCCAGCCCTTCTGTCACCAGATGATTTAAACTTTAATACATATTTCAGTGGATCTAAGCCCTTACGAAGGTAGGTAAGTAGGTACGGCACGGGACGCGGCCTCCAAAATTCATGACTCCCGTTTGAAGGAGTATGTCGAACTTTGAAATGTTTTCCAGCGCAATGTTTACATTTCAAATTATTTGCGCTGCCATCTTGTAAGCTTCTACCAACTTGTTATTTTTGTTTGATTATACCCCGATAGCATAATAAGAGAGGAAGTACCTATACCGAAAAATCGTAGGTTCGGACTTTACAATTTGGACCGAGGACAGACGGCTACCACTTGCCTTCCAAAGCAATGGAGGAAACGGCTTTCTATGTAAAAAAATTAAAGAAAAAAAAATTAAAGAAGATAAATAAGAATAAGAAAGAATGAACATATATTTTTTATCCATTGAAGATTTGCTAATAAAATAAAATAAATATTGCTTAACAAACCTTCAATGGATAAAAAATACGTATAATAATATTATGTCAGTGGCTTTAATTTTTTGATAACCACTGAGTTCGATAATAGGGGCCTGGCTAGTATTAGATTTTAAGAAGAATTTCTTGACAGTAATACCCAATACATTATTTTGGGCCCGACCCGGTAATCCAACTCAGGACCTCGTCAGCCACAGTCGAATATGATAACCACTAGACCAACGAGGCAGTTAATGAAAATATAAACTACACACCAAACTGACAATTATTCTACAAAAATAAAACCTATTTAAAATATAGTCATAATAATGTGTCTATAGTTATCGTATATGTAACACATACATTGACAGATGTGTGTGGGTTTGTGTGTGGGGTGGTATCGACCCGGTAATGCCCAGGGGAAAACTATCGATCTCGCACACCCCTCCCGTGTTTTATGTTGCGGGCATTGTGTTAAATTAGTCTATGTTGACAATGCCTGTATCAATATATTCCCATACAAAGCCAAACATATATTATATTATGTCTACCCTTTTATGTTATAGTAAAGACAAACAGTCAATAAATAAGAAGCAAGCAAAGAAAACAACCATTATTAAAAGCGAACTTTTTATATAAGTACTTAGTTAGTTACTTTATAATATAATCCCCTAATTTTAAAAAAGTGTGTGTTTGTAATTCACACACGGCAGAAGTGAAACTTCAGAAAAGTAGTCTACGAGATATTAGGATAATGAATATAACTTGTAATCTATCTCATTCTCTCGCAGTATAAGTAGCCTACGAGAGAATGAGATAAATAAAACTAAGGTATTAAAATTTAATTACGAATGTACTATATTTATATTTAAGAACTTTTGTCTTCCGAACAACGCGAGGTGTCGGCAACGGTTACACAGCACTTATTGATATAAACCTTAAAACTAAGGTATTAAAGTTTAATTACGAATGTACTATATTATTATACTTAAGACCTTAAGTCCTGTGTTAAGAAGAACGGTGTCGGTCTCGTGTATTCCATATTTTTATCCCCTACCAAAAAGTGCTCAACGCGCCTAAAGAAGTTTTCACTTCAAAAGTTTTCACTTCAAACACCAGTAGATAAAGACTAGTCAATTACTGAAATGCCTTTCTAACGTGACTGCAGCATAAAATGACACGTACTTTAGCGTATAGGTCCACTAATAAATAGGTTGCCTGATGTGGGGATTTAATTGAGTCAGTCAGTGTGGGGAGACCAGATAAAAAAATAATAATCCATTTTTATAAGCACGCGTTCATGTGCTTAGTATATACCTACCTATTACCTACGTCATTATTCTTTTTTTTATGTAGTACCAGATGATGCCGGCGACTTCGTCTGCGTGGATTAAGGTTTTTTGATTCCCGCGGGAACTGTTTAATTTTTCGCGATTAAAAGTAGCCTGTGTCCTTTCCCGGGATACAACCTAACGCTGTACCAAATTTCATTAAAATCGGTTGAATAGATTTTTTGATTCCCGCGGGAACTCTTGAATTTTCCGGGATAAAAAGTAGCCTATGTCCTTCCCCGGGATATAACCTATCCCTTTTCCAAATTTCATCAAAATCGGTTGAACAGATGGGCCGTGAAAGCGTAGTAGACAGACAGACACACTTTCGCATTTAAAATACTAGATGATTCCCGCGACGTCGCCCGCGTAGACCAAGTTTTTTCGATTCCCGCGGGAACTCTTGAATTTTCCGGGATAAAAAGTAGCCTATGTCTTTTCCCGGGATACAACCTACCCCTATACCAAATTTCATTAAAATCGGTTGAACAGATAAATTTTTGATTCCCGCGGGAACCTTTGAATTTTCCGGGATAAAAAGTAGCCTATGTCCTTCCCCGGGATACAACCTATCCCTGTACCAAATTTCATCAAAATCGGTCGAATAGATGGGCCGTGAAGGCGTAGCAGACAGACAGACAGACAGACACACTTTCGCATTTATAATATTAGTATGGATATGGATATGGAAGTATGGATTAAGTACTAGATGATTCCCGCGACTTCGTCCGCGTGGATTTATGTTTTTTGATTACCGCGGGAACTCTTCAATTTTCCGGGATAAAAAGTAGCCTTTGTCCTTACCCGGGATACAATCTATCCCTGTACCAAATTTCATCAAAATCGGTTGAACAGATGGGCCGTGAAAGCGTAGCAGACAGACAGACAGACAGATAGACAGACAGACAGACAGACAGACAGACACACATTCGCATTTATAATATTAATTATGGATGGATTTTATTACTATGAGGGGTTGTATGAATGTTATGAATATACTTACTAACTTATCCTATATCATACCTACTAGTATTATAAATGCGAAACCGAAAGTGTGTTTGTTTGTTGGTTTGTCCTTCAATCACGCCGCATGTCGCAACAGAGCAAAATTTTTTACATGGCGGCCTTTTCTAACAGGTATGTTGAGTAGGTACCTGGAGAGTGAATTAGGCTACTTTTTATCCGGAAAAATGAGAAGTTCCCGTGTGAATTAAAAAATTTATTCCACGCGGACGAAGTCAGGGGAATCAGCTAAGTAGTAGGTATATTATTATATTAACTGTACCTACTTAATTAACTGGGTGATTTATGTACTATACTAACTCAATTTTAAAATATGCGAAAAAGCTTTAACGGTTAACAGGAAATCAATCGCGATGAGTATGAGTTTGAGCTCCATAAAAGGTAGGTTTTTATCAACTTAAGTAATGTATGTGTAACATGAGTACTTGTAGTGCATAAGGTAAGCCCCCCATGATGGCTGTAGTACTAAAGTATATCTATTTACATAAATAATTGCAATTTCTATTAAACTTTATAATACGTTTTAAAAATATAGGAAAATTTTCGACAGGTATAGTTAAAAAAAATCCACGTACGCAGCGAAAAATTTAAAATTCAACATTCGAAAATCCACAAAACGTGACCGTAAGGATAGATCCACACTGTGGTTTCAAAAGACATAAGCAGATTAATTTTTCTGTGGTTTTACAGGTTAATTAGATGATGATGCCCGCGAATTCGTCCGCGTGGATAAAGGTATTTGATTACCGCGGGAACTCGTAAATTTTCCAGGATAAAGAGTCGTCTATATATCCTTCCCACGGACGCAACCTATCCCTGTACCAAATTTCGTCAAAATCGGTTGGACAGATGGGCCTTGAAAGCGTAGCAGGCAGGCAGACAGACAGACTTTTTAAAACACTAATAACCATAGGGTAACTTCCCTACATAACACTGAATAAATTTGTACTACAGCTTTCCAAAAAACTTAATTTATTCGCCAATTATCACTCTATAATCTGTATTTTTAGTGAGGGTAAGTAGTATCCCGTAGCGTGGAGTAGCTTATATAAATTTTGTATTTAAGTTTGAAAAAGAAACTGTTTAATTCTTAATTTTTAAAATTCTATGAACTAAAGTTATTCCGTATTATGTAGTGGTGTTACACCTATGAGGTTAGTCTTAGTAGATATTTTAATTTAGCATGTGTGTCGCTAGTGTGATTTGACCGTAACGTGCATCAGTAAATTTTGGAGGTTCAGTCGCGTATCGATTAGTATTTTGAGCTCGGTGTATACGAGGGAACAGACAGGCATACCTCTATGTCTGTCTGGGATACGACGGTGACAGGGCAGTTAGACCTATAATGGTGGACAATATCCTTTTTATACGACGGCCTGAAAAAAGGAGTATATTGTTTTCAGGGGTCATGTATGTACTCGTATGTATGTAAGTATGTGAGTTTGTATATTCCACCATAACTTCTATACGCCTGAACCGATTTTGATAAATGTCGTTAGAAATCCCTAGCTTATTCCGGGTGTTATAGGATAGTAAAATTAAAAAAAAAATTGATGGGGTGACCTTGGTTCCGCATTAAAGACAAATAATAATTCGTAAATAAGATTAACTATATAATCATCATCTAGAAAATGATGAGTAGATTCCAAAAATATATATAACACTATAGTTTAATATCCAGTGATTCATAAAAAAATATTATTTAATAAAAATGTGAATAAGATTCCAAAGGTAATTAATGACTGTGGTATCGTTACGTAGTAGCAGTGGTAGCCGTACTTCCATTCGAGGGGGATTTTTTACTACACGACTACCCAAAAAAGGAGTGTTATGTTTTTAGGGTTCGTGTATGTATGCGTGTCTACGGCAGAGCAGTCGTATTTTTTAATAATTTTAATTATATTCACTTGTAAGAACATAACTAGTTACCTTACCTTTTGGGACGATATAAACGCGAGGACCTGCCGGCTGCCCCCCGATGGTGTAAGGATATCGTAATCATAATCGTTTGTTTAACATATAATTCGACCCATTTAAGGAGTTTATAATTAATGACTGCACGTCAAAAAGCATGTATGAACACCTTTAATAGTTCGAATACTACGTTTTAAACTGTCAAATAATTACGATTTGCTTAGACAATTATTGGGCCTCAGGATCTAAGTATAAAAGTCTTACGGGACAAAATAGCGTTTCAGGTACTCTCGTCTTTCTCCAGTCTCCATCTATACCAGACGGGGGAAGAGATTATGGATATAGATGGAGGGAGACAAAGTTGAATACTCTTTTGTCACATACGGTTTATCAAGCCCAGATCCAATTTATTAGGCAAAAAGTCTAATTTCTGAAATTAATTTTCCCCGAATTTCGAACATCACCAAGTATTTAATGGAAATATATGAATAGAGCAGGTATATTATGTACGCCTACGTCATGTTTTTATCCCGCAAAATTGTTTTATAATCGATTTTGCATCGCCGATCGGCTGAATATTCATCTACTCGACGATGTAATTGGATTGAAGAGTGGACCTCGGTAATGCTATTCCACGCATAATACATAGCCAATGCAAATTTCATATTCACCATCCGAAAAGCTACCAATCCACTCTTAATGCAACGCTTCAAGGACCAAAATTGGTAAACAAATCTGTAAAGTAACGCCATAATTAACTTGGTAAAATGTTTGATTCATCTGTAAACGTCTTTACAAAGTTATATTAATCAATTTCATATATGATTTTTTACTTATTATGTTCATTGAGAATTAAAAAATAAGGTTTATTTTCGTTTGCTGTTAAACCGATTTTTATAAGACTTTAGTTGATTAATAACTATCGATAAGAAATAGAGAAATAAAATTATTGTTATCCAAAATTGGCCCCAATATTATGTTAATTCACACGATAAAAGACCAATAAAGGCTAGCGGCATGAAATAGTGTTTCGAAAAAAAATGTACCATCTTACCTAGTACCTATTTCAACAAAATTGATTTTGGTTTTTGTTTTAAACCTTTTTTGTTTGGTGGGGTACGTGGGGTTATTTTAGGGTAACCAACTAACCATAACCATCAATTTTCACCACCTAGTAAAACGAAAAACATTTCAACATTTTCAAGTGACGACATTTCGCCGCCATTTGTATTTAACTAGCGAATGCCCGCGAGTTCGTCCGCGTGGTTTGAGGTTTTTTGGTTCCCGCGGGAACTCCTTAATTTTCCGGGATAAAAAGTAGCCTACGTCCTTCCCCGGGATACAACCTATCCCTGTACCAAATTTTATCAAAATCAGTTGAACAGATACATTTGTTTGATTCCCGCGGGAACTCTTCAATTTTCTGTGATAAAAAGTAGCCTATGTGCTATTCCAGACTATAATCTATCCCTATGCCAAATTTCAGCCAGATCCGTTCAGACGTTGGGGCGTGATTGAGTAACAAACATCCATACATCCATACATCCATCCAGACATACATCCAAACTTTCGCATTTATAATATTTATTTGATATTTGATAACAACAACCCCAGTGAGGGTGAAACAAAAATCAATACTCCTGTCTGGGAGGGCCTGGGGACGAGACCCTCTTGCATCCCGTCAAAATATCTGCATTTAAATGGGGAGTGCACCCATGGATACGGCGGTTGCTGGGCGGAACAAAACGAAAAAGATTATTCTTATTAAAAACACTGTAAAACTCCGTGATGTATGACAAAAAAACTGACGTGCACAGGGTTTTTGATGCAACGGGAGGAATTAGTTAGTACCACCGATAACGGAACGCCGAACGACCTTGTTTACGTTATCTGTGGTTAGTAAGGTTACCTATTTTCTGACTGGTTACACTTGTATAGTCCAACAAACTTATCAGCGTCGCTAGTATCTACGAAAAATAAAATTAAAACAAAAACTAAACAGCATTAAGTCAATGCTAAACAGGCATAAAAATTAGTTCCAATCAACGACCTCAATTTACATAGACGGGCCCTGTCAAACAAAGAATATGGACCTATTTTACTAACGCAATCTAGTCCGAAAAGCGGGACAGCGCTATGGCGGGGGCAAGAACAGGGCTATACAGGTTAGGAGCGTGCTCTAAAGGTTGGACGCCCAATTTTGTTCTACGAAAGGGCCAATCTAGTGCCTACATATATATCGATGGTTCCAATTTCTTCCAAGTTCAGATAAGTTTATGGGATAAAAAAGGAGCATTAAGCCACAGGGGTAAGCAATGCATTTAAGTATCTACGAACTGCTCGACACTGGCGACAAGACAAGACTTTGCTCCCCTCCGACGCAAACGTTAGTTTTTCCTTTAATTTTTTGGACTGGAACACGCAATTTCAAATCAAAATCTAAATCACGTCAATCCACACACGATAGCAATCAAGTAGCTACCTAATGCAATTGTAATCGTAATGGAATGTCAACACACAACGGATTAATTTACCGCGACGCGACGTCAATACGAGTTGAGTGTAAATTAGTGGATTGAGCTGAAGTGGCAAACGAAATCTATCGCAGTTTACGGAGTTTATTGCTAGAATTGATTCGATTCGAAATCATAAGTTTACTTCCTGCCCGTTACTAGACCATTATCTCATATCTACGGCCTAGTATTTTTGACTCTGGAGCTAATCCCACACTACATTTCAGTACCTAACGTCTTTGGATATTTGCCTGATAAAATTATCGCAAAATCACGGTACTACCAACTCACACGGCATTTGTACCGGGTCAAACCACTCCCATACCCATTAAAGCAATCAAATCGTAATGGAATGTCAACACACAACGGCATAATTTGCCGCGACGCGACGCCAATACGAGTTGAGTGCAAATTAGTGGATCGAGCTGAAGTGGCGAGCGAACTCACGCTGATATCACAATTTACGGAGTTTATTGCGTGAATTGATTGGATTCGAGATCCATACATTAATATTATAATAAATGCGAAATGTGCTTGTCTGTCATGTGTGTCCGTCCGTCTGTCTGCTACGCTTTAACGGGAAATCTATCACGGGAAAGGACACAATCTGCTTTTTGTCTCGGAAAATTAAAGAGTACCCGCGGAAATAAAAAACCTAAA
The DNA here is from genome assembly GCA_963932025.1 of Erebia epiphron. NCBI lineage: Eukaryota > Metazoa > Arthropoda > Insecta > Lepidoptera > Nymphalidae > Erebia > Erebia epiphron. The sequence goes on from OZ009946.1 coordinate 30,504,856, forward strand.
TCTACGCAGACGGAGTCCCGGGCATCTTCTAGTATCTACCTAATATTAAAGTTGAAGTTGAGTTACTTAACTGGTATCTTAAACCTACAGAAATTCAAGCTTCATAATAATATAATAGTAACATAGGGTAGGTAACATTTTGACGAGTATTTTACCACTTAGCCTTTTTACTTTCAAGGGCCTTACTGCCAACGCCTAAAGCCATATTATTTCATTATTGTTGACTTTCGCGTTTCAGAATTATAATCCTTATTTTAGGAATGTCGTTGGCAGTATGGCGCCTGATCTCTTCGTAATGTTCCTCCGTTGCTTTGGAATTTTTGTATTGTTGAATGCGAATTAAAACTAAATAATTCATGCGGCTCTCACTGCCACGTCTCGACTGAGTGATATACGACTGCTCAGTGATTTGGTTCGAGCAAAAACATCAGGCTTATATATCAAATTTACCTGAGGTGATTCACATGTCTAGACTTTGCACCTGACGAGTCTAGACGTCAGGTGTACTAAAATTCCGTTTGAAGAGACACAGGTTCTCAAGTATATTATGTCACTCATGCATAAGACCGGTCTTATTTACTGTACTTAGATGGACCAATCAATCAATCAATCAATATCATACTAATATTATAAATGCGAAAGTCAGTTTGTTTGTTGGTTTGTTGGTTTGCTGGTTTGTTAGTTTGTTGGTTTGTCCTTCAATTACGCCGCAATGGAGCAACGGATCGACGTGATTTTTGGCATGGTTATAGTTGAGGACCTGGAGAGTGACAAAGGCTAACTTAAGCCTTAGAAAAAACTTAAACCACGCGGACGGAGTCGCGGGCATCAGCTAGTTCATTTATACAAATTGAGTAAACTGTACACTTATTGACGTCCGAAACTCTTAAAACATGATGGTGATAATCATTTACGGTATCTTAAAACTAAAGCTACGATACTTGAGGCCGTTCTTAGTCGATATCAGTTTATCAATAAGGGCGCGCTTCTACAAGAAACAAAATGCTTTGCTGAGCGTAGCTACGTTGCTAAGCGTAGCTACGTTGCTGAGCGTAGCTACGTTGCTGAGCGTAGCTACGTTGCTACGGTGTGTATCCAACTTAAGAAAAGGAGCGCTTGACACACATCTGTTACATTGGACAGTTAAAATCTTTGAGTATTTTTAAGAATCGTTTGAAGAAATTTTATCTTTCTAATATGCTTTAAAGTACCTATATTTACTTTTTGTTATGTATTGGCATATATTTTAGTATTTAAATTATTTGTGTAATTGTGTATTTATTATTAGAATGTATAGTTTATGTAGTAAATTATAGTATTTATTAATGTTGTTGCCCTATCCCACTTCATTACATTTGTTTCATAATTAAAGGTTGTCTGGAGGAGATCACTTTTATTAATTATTTTTGCTTATTAACTTTATTATTATTTTTTAATGTTTTGTGTGGCAATAAAGCATTATAGTTTATGTAGTAAATTATAGTATTTATTAATGTTGTTGCCCTATCCCACTTCATTACATTTGTTTCATAATTAGAGGTTGTCTGGAGGAGATCACTTTTATTAATTATTTTTGCTTATTAACTTTATTATTATTTTTTAATGTTTTGTGTGGCAATAAAGCATTTATCTATCGATTTGTCTGTTAATCAATTTCAAATTCTAGACTAGACTAGATAGAAGAATATACAACTAGCTCTTAAAGAGCTTAAAGAGTTCTTAAAGAGTTCCCGTGGGAACCATTTTCGGGATAAGTATAAATTGTATTTGAATTTGAACTCTTCACAAAAAATTACTTACCCTAAAGAGGGGTGAAGAGAGGTAAATAGGTCATAGAGGTAGTATAAGGTAAATAGGTAGATAATTGAGTAGATAAACATGCGCCGACACGGTAGTTGTTTATATTAAGCTTAACGACACTGCACCGGCCATACTTCCGAGAGGCCTCCGCACACGTTCGATATTGTGATAGCTTAATGGTCTACCCACATTTGTATGCTTTTTACACGACTACCCAAAAAAAGAGTGCAATGTTTTCAGGGTTCACGTATGTATGTACGTATGTACGAGATGATGCCCGCGACTTCGTTTTTGATTTCCGCGGTAACTCTTTAATTTTCTGGTATAAAAAGTAGCCTATGTACTTCCACGGGATACCACCTATCCCTGTACCAAAATTTGTCAAATTCAGTTGAACAGATTGGACGAGAACGCCTAGCAGACAGACGGTCAGACAGACATACACTTTCGCATTTATAATATTAGAATGGATTAATGTATGTGAGTTTCTTAGTTCCACCATAACTTCTAAATGCCTGGACAGATTTTGATATAGGGGGTATCGTTAGACGGTTAGAGTATTTATATATCATCCCGAGTAACACTGGCTATAAATTTTTTGAGAAAAAAAGTGTAGTCGTGTTTTTGAATAATTTAAATTTTGCGTAAAAAAGAAAAATTCCCCTTCCCTTCGACTAGGATCCACTGATTGGATCTAAAAGTGGGTTGAATATCACCCTGGAGTTCAATGTGATCCGCCATTGGTCTAACACTACGTGGATCACTTAACACTTGTAAACTTGATAAAGAAATTTTGAATTTTGAATTTAAACATATTCCAAAAATGCGCAAATAATTAAAATTACTTTTGAAATATGTTTATACTCTCTTTAAAACGGAATGGTCACAACGTGTAGCGGTTTCACGAGAGATTTAATTTAAACAATAAAACTTGGCTAAAGCATCACAAACACCATAAATTAATCATTTGATCAGACTGCAGTTGCTACTGCTAAGCTCTAAATCAAATTGCGATCTAAACACAAAAGTATTCAATAATCGCTGAGTCTGCCGGTAGGAGACTAACTTTCAAACGTCAAAATACTCGCATTTATAGCAAGAAAAGATCTATCCAATACTTGCATTTATGTTAATTATTCCAATATGGCGTATCCCCGGAAAAAAAACGAACCGAGTGAAATACATCGAATGAGTCCAATATCAGCCTAATTAAACCTTCATCACTAAACAAATACACAATCTTTTATCTTTTTCAAAATTTCAATTCGATTTTAAACGCAAAGCTGACACACTGCGAATCCATTATAATTCACCAGTGGGAGCCACCAGCGCAAACTGTAACGATGTAAACGAAAAACTGCCCCCCTGTTGTATAAGGGAATCGTCTCGTCAAAAAGCATGTATGAGCTCCATAAACAGTTCGAGTAATACGTTTTACGATGTCAAATCATTACGATTTGCTTAGATAATTGGGCCTCTGGTCCCACCAAGTATGGCAGTGGCCTTAACGACAACGTTCTTCTTAACGTATATGAGCTCAGTGTCCCAGCAAACAATATATTTCACCCCGTTTGACTCCGCTCCTGAGCAGTCGGTAGCTCGGACATAAATAATGCGCGCTCAACAGCGTTCCACAGTGTTGCCGACGGTGAAATTTGGACATATTTACGACATATTTTAAACTGGCAACACGTCCTTTGCATCTGTGCGGATACTTTCTGATAAACGAGGGAAAATGAGAAAATACGAACTTTAACTCCCTCTGTATCTTAATAAAGAACACCGTAGTTCTTATAGTGTGTTTTTTTTTTCAAAAAATAAGAACAATATTTTTTCAAATTAAAAGTACAGAACCCCGTGCCCAGAACGCTGGCTACGTTACCCCTCTGAATAGCCAAACTAAAAACTTATATATATTGGCCTAAGTAACTGCCATCCCTCCGGTCACAATATATTTTTTTACTCCCTCTTAAGACATTATTTTCCCGTGCTTCTTTATGAAGTATAAAATATATTCACCATTCATTCATCTACCATTCTGATTCTAAGTACATAGTTGCATACAATGAAATTCTTGTTGCAAATGAATTAGGTAAAGCGGGTGCACATTTGCTGCGATTCATTCACCCACCACCACTCTACATAGTTGCAAACAATGAAGTTCTTTAGGCTGCCAATGAATTGGGTAAAGACATTAATTACTTCTTTTATAACACAGACCATACAACCAATTGACTGAGCATAGCGTGCCCCCTCACCAGTCAAACGTTAGCAGTATGACTGCTAACGCTACGTTTTGTGCCTATAGTCGCCCTCAGTCCGTATTCGACAGTGCTCGGGAATTGATCTAGTATAAAACGAAAATTAGGCCTCTCTGTAGCATTAAATGGCGTGGAAAGAGAAGCAATACCTCCAGCTATGTAAAGGATGGGATAACATTTCATAAGTAAGTGTAGTTTTGTAATAATAAATAAAAATCATCAATACGCAAAGAAATAAAAATATTTACAAAAATGAAAAGGAACCCGTTGATGTCTTTCAGTATTTCTTTGTCTTTCACATGTAGTTCTACATATTTCCGTCTCTTCCACGCATAGCCCAGTGTAGCCCGTGCAACTATCGATAAATTATATCGATAGCCTTAGACCACTTGAATGCCAATAAATTAATTTATTGAGTAAAAACTTATATTTCATTAAATTCCGAACAATTCTGAAGTAGAAGAACAGGTTTCTTATTTATTTGATTAAAAGTTGTTGTTGAAAACTTAAGTTCTTTAGTATAGAACTTGGGCAATTAAAAAAAAATATATAAGTATCAGATAATTATGCATAATCATACATATGGTTGTATATTGCTGTTTGAATACAATTATTTGTATTGATTTTCCAATAGGTACCTACTGGTAATTTTTATCGATACATTTTTGTCGCGCAGCGGGCAGCCCAAGTGCCGCGGTAACATATACTTTGTACTTTTAACTGTGTAAAGTTGACCTTGAGTCAGCCAATGAGAAATGCTATTATTACCTCGTCCCCCGCCTGAAAGTGGTGAGATGTGTTTCAAAGCGAAAATGTGGCTATTAGCTCTCAATAGGTTTACTACTCGGTGTTTTATAACCAGCATAGTTGAGGAATCAGATTGATCTTTAGATAAAATCATAAAACTTACGTTTGCAGTCAAAATTAAGGGGGTTTTCTTTTGTAAATACAGAAATTTTAATTTAACCAAATAACAATGTGGTGCCCAAAACACTGGCGCTATTACCTCGTTGGATGGCGAGAAAAAGAAAACTCTTGAAAAAAAAAAGTATTTTTTTCATCATTCATTTCAAGAGTTTTCATTTCATCACCAGCTCAGAAGACCTATAAAAATATTTTACTAAATCAAATTTTTTATGATAAAAGAACACTTCCGATCTGTACATCACAAACTACTTTCCTTTTATAGTCAGTAAAACAAAGGGCGCTAACACATTGGCGGTCCAAGCTACGCGGTTTCTACACCGTTTTTCCTTACAACTAAAATGCTATAGGTATGTATTCTAAACCTAAAGTAGAATAAATAAAATTATCATTCAAGTCCCAATTAACTAGTCTTTATCCAAAAAATACACAAGTTTTAAGATTGAAAAAGGTCTTTTAGTTGTTGGACGTTATCTTTAGTAGATATCTAATTCTACCCCTAGTCGAATGGAAGCTTTAAATTAAAACTAAATACTGCATGAATACCTACATTTAACATAGTAAATCAAATTACTTGACAGCAAAAATTAAACTCAGATTAGTGAAGTTACGTTTTGCAACCTTTACGAGTAAATTCGGGTGCAGGTATTTGTGTAGAGTAAAATACTAGACCAGTAGATTAAAACTATGCTACTAGAACTATTCCAATATAATTCTGAGTGCTAGCAGCGAAGGCAATTCACCCTACCACTAGTCTCTACTCTACCGGAATTCAACTCAACTCTCTCGCTCTCTCTACTTACTGTTAGAGACTATGCCTCGCAACCGGTTTTCGCTCACTCTTACATACCTACTTACATACTAAATAATTATTACAAACCACATATTTAATATAGTATTGTTGACCCTTCAAGGAAAGTTTAATCTTATCTCCAAGACTTTCTGTCATTCTTCAACGTACGAGTACTATCCTTAAACTAGATTAATCAGTGAATAAAGTTTCTTATTACTCTAGTAAAACTGATTACTAACAAAATGACTATAACTGGTAGAGAACATTTGAAATTGTACTGAGCAGTTAGCTTATAAGACACACATACCTACTACTCGTGAGCCCCGGTCTTTAATACTTCATTGACTTTTTCCAGAAGTGCGATAAAAAAGCGTTATAAACATCGCCAATGTGGCATTAGCTTTATTTAGATAGACAATCCATCTCTCGCCTTTAATGGCGTAAAGAAAAATAGCAAAAACAAAATATTGACAAAAATAATATCAACTGTTGATGTCGATGTAATCGTTTTTTTTTTTTATTGGATTCAAGTAAAATGTTTTCGTAATGGTCTTATTTCCTGAGGCTCGATGTAGCAGGCTAACGCATTTCAATTTTATGTTATTTGACGACCTCCGTGGCGCAGTGTGTAGCGCTGTTGTCATAACGCGTGCGGAGGTCCCGGGTTCGATCCCCGGCAGGGTCAGTTTGAGAATTTCTAATTTCTCAAAGACGTGCCGCCAAGCGATTTAGCGTCCCGGTACGATGCCGTGTAGAAACCGAATAGGGGTATGGTTTTAATATAACTGCCATGCCCCTAACAGGTTAGCCCGCTAGAAAGAAAGAAAGAAAAGAAAGAAAAAGAAAAAACATTTATTTTCCAGTTTTGCCACACATTTGCTTACCTCAAGGGTATGCTACCCCGGCGCCTCCATCATCACCACCATCAGAAATGAGCTAAACTGCTTAGGTGACAGAAGCGCCGGGATAACAGGAGTCATGTGTGGCATAACCCGAAAAAAGGCTCCAGCTCAGCAAAATGCTGCATGATTTGAATATGCACAAGAGCAATATAAAAACCATACAGCGCTGATTTTCTGCCGGGACCTTGTTGCAGAAGACGCCACGAACCCATAATAAAAATAAAAACTACTACTAAATCACTTAAACACAGCTCAATTACAGTCTATTGCACTTATACTAACACATATATTATATTATTGAAATTATTGAAATACATATAAATTATAAACGAATATACGAAAATAAAATAAATAATAGGTAGGTACATTATAATACTCTTATACTTTCTGTTAGTCTTTATAATAAATAATAACAAAGATAAATAATTATGGTTAATTGAAATTAATAAAAATAAACGTTTTATTAAACCTATATAATGAGAATCATAACATTATATAAATGAAAACTCCTATTATCGCTATTATCTTAGACTGCATCTTCACTTACCATCAGGTGAGATCGCAGTCAAGGGCTAACTTGTAGTGGTTAAAAAAAAAAGGTTCAGCACGCAAGATGCCAAATGGGACCGGCAGTATTTTTTTTTTGACTCATTGAAAAACGACATTTTGTCGTCGATGTAGAGTGTACAACCAATCTATTTAATCAATTGTCGGAATGTATGTTCTCGCATCACTTCAGAGCGGCTGGACAGATTTTGATAGAGTTTTTTGTGTCAAACACAAAGTTTTTGTGGGTCCCGGAATGGTTTAAATTCACAATTGGAGCCGGTTGGGTCCAGTTGAAAAAGTAAAAAGTAAAAGTCACGGTCACTGAAATGGAGAGGTGGAAAGTGTGGATAGTATACCACGCCGCTTAAAGCAAGTTGTATTTGATTACCTACGTAAAACGCACTTATCTCCGATTATTAACCAACTTCCAAAAAAGGAGGCGGTTCACAATTCGGCGCGTATTGTTATTATTTGTTTTTTTTTGTCGGTTCAGAAACCAAGGAGATACCTTGGATTCTGAACCGATTTGAAAAAAAAATTTATCAGTCGTTAGAAGAAGCTCTCGAGGTGGTCCCATAAACAATGCTGACTCCAAATCCTCAACCCTGACCCTAAAAAGTTAAAAATAAAAATTCTTTCCAAAAAACCGACTTCCAACGCCACTGTAAAGTACAAAATAATTTTGATTTCTACCAACTATGTTGAAGTCGGGCGAGTCTGATGCGTCAACTTTGCTTATCCTTGTTATACCCGCCCGACTTCAACATAGTGGGTAGAAATCAAAATTATTTTGTACTTTACAGTGGCGTTGGAAGTAGGTGTTTTAGAAAGAGTTTTTGTTTAGAATTAGGTATGTCACCACTAGTCAAATCAGCAATTTTTTTTCAAACTTGTCAAACGAGTGCTAATTATGAGATTTCGTATGAAATACCTATTGAACAGTGACATCATCAAAGTTCGACGCACTTTTTTACTTTAATCGATAGTTTTAAATAGTTATTCAACATAAAACTAATAAGGGACGTGGATATTACGACTTTTGGGAGATCCTCTATTTAATAATCACTAAAAAATAATTTATTTGAATAATGAATAGTAGTCAAATACCCAATTGTGTGCCCCAAGATCGAACCGAAAACCCGCATAAACGACCATCACCGCTCAACATAAAATAATTAGCTTTGGTCGAATAAACACTAATTTTTTAAAACTAATTAGCCCCGGAGTCTAGATGGTTTATTCTGAAAACCGGTTAAAGTGCTAGTAATTTATGTGTCTGAGAAATTTCCCACTGAAAACGTTTGCTTCGGAGGATCGGCTATAATGCAATAAAAATGCAGACTGGCGGGCGTACTACGTAAACGTTTACGTGGGAAGAAAGAATATAATCCATACTAATATTATAAATGCGAAAGTGTGTCTGTCTGTCTGTCTGTCTGTCTGCTACGGTTTCACGGCCCATCTGTCGATTTGATGAAATTTGGTACAGAGATAGGTATCCTGGGGAAGGACATCTAGCTACTTTTTATCCCAGAAAATTCAAAGGTTCCCGCGGGAATCAAAAAATGTATCTGTTCAACCGATTTTAATGAAATGTGGTACAGGGGTAGGTTGTATCCTAGGGAAGAACATAGGCTACTTTTTTTCCCGGAAAATTCAAGAGTTGGTGGAATCGAAAAAACTTGGTCCACGCGGACGAAGTCGCGGGAATCATCTAGTAATATATAGTTTTTTTAATTCCACTAGAGATTAGCTGTCAGCGATCACACCTGATGGTGAGATCAGATGATGATTCAGTCTAAGATGGTAATGGGCTAATCTTTTAGGGATTCGGCAGTTGTATTAAACCCATACCCCTAATCGGTTTCTCCACGGCATCGTACTGGAACCCTACATCGAAATCCTATTTAATTACCTATTCTATGGCGGTACGTCTTTGCCGGTAGGATGGTAACAACTAACAAGTCACGGCTGAAGCCTCCCACCAGACCTGACCAGAGAAAATTCAAAAATAAATATACATACTTACGTAAATCCAGAGGCGTCTTTACCTATGGTGCAGGGTATGCGTTGCACACGGGCGCACCGGTCCTAGGGGGTGCCGAGCGCCGCTCGCTGCGGAGCCCCACTCGGCGCGCGCGTTTTTCGGCCGCGGCACTTTCAATGACCAACATAAAAAGAGCTCCGCTTTGCATACATTTTGTAGAGCATCTGGAGCTCTTATATTTGTCAAATTACAGCAAAGCAAGGGCCGCCACGAGCGGCTTTAAGTAAAATTATCCATAAGGGAAATATGACAGTTTGTGGTAACTTGATGTGCTGTTACTGTTACTTGTTTCCATTCCATTTTGACCGCGCGCTTACTAGGAGGCGCTAGGGTAATTATTGCACACGGGCGCTACATGGGCTAGAAACGCCTCTGCGAAAATCTGTACTCAACGAGCTAAATCTACTAGTAGTAAGATGATAATTTATACGGTATCTACGTATACCTAAGTGTAAGTAGGTAGGTATAAGTAATATTAGTAAACTAAAGATCATACAAGATCAAAGGAAATTCTCAAAACCGTACTAAATTCAAAGGAACTCTCAATGTGTTGTTTACTTTGAATATTAAAATATATTACAACCGTAGAATATGATTTTCAGTTATAGGTACCTATGTGTTGTGGGAAAATTAGGTAAGTAGTCATATCATACTTTGACACTTTTTCAGTTAAATTGTCCTTCCAGCCATGCCATCATCTTCCTAAGCAGAGGTTCGAGCGTCACAGGAGGTGCCCTTAGGCTGACTGCGAGCCCTAGGGCTCACAACTCTCGGCGATGTCTAGCGCTAGCCTATCCACCCGGTGATGCTGAATTCAACCCGAAAAATGATTTATGAAAAATAAATTGGTTATTGAAGCCCAGTAAAGTATACCTAAAAATATGAGCCACAAATTTTGCATGTATTAAAATTAAGTGTGAAAAATGCAAAGACAAACTTATTTTTCTTGATTGCCAGGATTGTGCTGTGTGTATTCTTATTAGAAAATAACTCGGTACAATTATTTATCGGCATATTTTTTTTTATTTTTTCCAACCATAATGCTTTGGGTGTACGAGTAAACAGGAACTCCCCTGCACCCACTGGCGAGAGAAGCTGATGGGTGCGACCCTCTTATTATAACTCTTTATTTCGTATTATAGTAATGCGCGGGACTGCATAGTTCTTGTTAAACATTTTAAAACAGCAAACACCGAGTTTCTTACTGGTTTCACTATGTAGATTGTAAGAAATGCCATTCCTATTGGGTTTAGTGCAAATAATGTAGTGCAAATCAGTAAAAAAGTAATGTTGTGCAAAGTTACGTTCTACGTCGAGAAACGCCGAGTTTCTGGATCTTCTTAGTAGGAATGGCATTTCGAACCAGTGGCAGACTTACATGACGATTCAAAAGCACTAGTCAAAAAAAAGTTAAGGGTAAAAAGTTAAAATCATTTAAACGAACTAGTCAAAATGTCGTGCAAAGTTACGTTCTACGTCGGGGAAGTCTGCAGAAAAGCCCACAGGTGTGGATCGATCCGTCGCGACGCCGAAACGCCATGACTTCCCTGCACTGGGACCATGCCATATTTGTTGACTTTCGTGTTTTATAATTTATTATGATCCTTATTTAAGGGATGTCAAGGTACAAGTTAGCAACTGGAATTTTAAAGTAATACTACTATAAGCGATGGTAGTAACCTCCGTGTACTGTGCAGTAGGAAAGTGAGTCTAATAAGTAATAATATCGTGCTTTGACAGCTTGTACGTCGGAGTCTGAACAGAGTACAGACGCGTCGAGTTGGCTTTATGGCAAAGCCGTTTCTCCCCTTTGAAGTCAACAACTCAGAATGGCGTGCGTTGGTTGTTTAGTAGGTACTTACATAGTTTATTTTACGATGCTATAAGACTTGATGAAATGTTGATAAATAATAAATTAAATACAAGCATTTTGATGACCTCTTAACGCAATTGTCTTATAAGTACCTAGCTGGTGCTGGATTCGATTCCCACTTGTGGCAAATCGCTCTTAGCTGTTTGGCCATAAATGGTTGTACTTTACCAGCAAAAAAACACTAATGACCGGGCGGGATAAAATGTTTATGCGAAACGTCGCTGTTGCATCTGAGGAAAAATATGATTTGTCCTGTCGCGCTAGTATGTGCGGATCCCAAAAAAGAGTAAAAACACTTATCGACATGATGACAAATAGTCAGCAGAACACGTCGGCTGAAGTCTGCACAGACCTGCACGACACGACGAAACTGTATTCTCATACGACGCGGGCGTTTGCAGTGATATTTTGTCATGCTCTTTCAGTAGTTAGGAGTTAGGAGTAGTATTTCGCTCTACAGTTAATTACGCGGACTTTTTGCCGCCAGACAATGATTTTGTCCCTAAACATATCTACTATCCATAGATTTAGGGTTGGTAGAACAATCATAAATCTATGATACTATCTCGGTCCGTACTCCGTCTGCATCCCAACGTTGCACAACGGCCACAGACAAAAACAAAGAGGAAATGATACACTATATTTTTATTTCCATATTGTCTATGACCAGCTTCCCTACCGTGAAATCGGTAAACGCAATTAAACCTAACCTTTGCTTAACACATCGTTTCCTGGACAGCGCAATTTTACACTTTCACGTCGTCCAACTCTAAATTGGTTGCACATAAGGGCGTTTTTGGCTAATTCGAGGGGTGTCAGAAGCTTGTCCGGCCACCCTTTGTTGTCTAGCGACTAGACTCCGGGGTGCGTTTTGTTTTATTTGTGCGGCTCGCGTCTGCAAGCGATCGATGCGATGCATTTATGAATTTGTCGGTTTTAGAAATAATTCCTTGATGTCCTTTGTTCTGGACCATTATTGACTAACCGAAGCGAGATCTCCGAGTGAATTTGCACAAATTATTTAATTTACAAATATTTTTTTTTGTATATTATTATTATTATTGTATATCTATACTATTCTATACATTTATACTATACTATATACACCGATGGGAAAAAGCTGAACAAATACATCCATCAATGAAAATTGGTTGAATATGGGACAAGAGAGAGATGATTACAAAAAACTTGAGGTAGGTAATTTTCTTTGAAAAGTTTGTACCTAATTCAAAAAAATAAACACCTTCCAGATCGTAAAAAAAAACATTTAAACACTATTAATTAACTTATTTTAAAAATATTGTAGGTTCCCAGTATTTCCATTGCACAGTTGCGTTAACACATCGCTGAGTTAGTTGACGCATCGCTGGATGCATTTTTAAAGTTACCCTCGGTCATTGCAAACCTAACTCCAAGTTTATGTTAATCTATTGTATGCCTAACTCTAAAGTTCCAACCATAGAGTTAATACTAAGATTTCCGAGAGATCACGTAGAAGAAAAATTTAAACTTACGACCTCATAGACAGACAGAAGACAAACAGACAGGAAACTTTCATAGACTTGGCTGCGTCGCAAGCGACCTTTTAGTTGTTGCGTTTTATCGTACGCCTCTGGTATTCTGTGGTACCTAGTTTGCAATTATTTTACTCTCAATAGATTGATAGTTACTGGACGCTGCTATATTGCTATAGGAGGTCATTTAAACCAAGTTACAAGACTAGTGTGAGATCGATTCAGAAGCCCCATTTGGAAAATATTGCATAATCGTAATGCCATGGCTTATATTTTTACGAAAAGAATCAGTCTGGCTGTTTAGTGCGGAAATCAAGCCGAGATTTGTGGCATTTACTGTTCGAAAATTGTTATGTCATAAAGTTTCACTGCTAACCAATATAATAAAGTGGGTGCATGGGTAAACAGGAATTCTCCGTGCACTCACTGGTAGGCGAAGCCGGTGGTAACATGGGTGTCGCGACTCAAAATTGTGATTGAAATTAAATTATAAAAAGTAAAACCCTATAAATATAATTCCAGCTAACAAAATGTCGTATGTCGTATGTTGTAAAAGGAAGTTTTGTAATATAATTCCAAGTCCAAGTAATATATCCCCCGTCTTCGTTCCTTCGGTGTGTATTTTATTAAGTGTCTAATTAAAAATCTTAGAAGTCAATTAAACTTCAGTGGCTCCCTCAGGATTTTTCTATTCGAACCACATTTCATACTAATGGATGATAAATAAATAAAACCGTAGGAAAACGGACCACAGCATTTAAAAAAAGTTTAGAAATTGTATTTTTTTATTACACGACGCAAAGTAATAATATTTCTCAAAATAATAATATTCTTTACTAGAATAGCAAGAAACTGATTTTTAGATACTACATTAACTAATAATAATCATTATGTACACTACCTACACAAACACTAGATGGTGGATTTAAAATTCGTTGATTTTTCGGGATAAAAACTAGCCTATTATATGTCCCTCTGCGGGATGCAAGATAAATTAACTGTAACCAGTGGCGGCCTTAGGGGGTGGCAAGCAGGGCAATCGCCCAGGGCCTCGCTCTTGCAGGGGCCTCGCGCTCTTGCCCAACAACGCTACAGCCCAAGTAGAGAAAGTAATTAGGTACTAATGTGTATTTGAATCGCGCGCCTCGCAAATATCAACCGCCCAGAGCCTCGCAATGGCTAAGGCCACCCCTGACTGTAACCCTATGAAAATGAGTCTGTTTTAATGCGTAAACTAGTACTGATGCTTCACTAGTCATCTGTAGTACGACGGAAAGCTCACGTGCTTCTTTTTTTACCATGTTTTCTACACCTATTCTGCATCTTATTTTTTTTGTTTGATCTCTCTCTGCGTCGTATTCCTCATAGTAATGAATGGAGGGATCTCATTAATCACATAATGATAGGAGTTTTCTTGGGATTATATTGCGGTGGGTTCGGCACCTCCTTCAGAGGAGGTAACACTTTAAAAACAAAACTCAATCAGGATTAAAACTAATAAGTTTAAAAAAATAAACATTATAGCATATAATTAAATTTTAATTCGGCAAAGGTGGAACATTTTTAACACAATGAAAATCATAAGAAAAAGTAACATAAACAATGTCTAAATAATAATAATAATGGTACCCTCTAAAGACTACATCACCGAATTAAATATCCTTGTTTCATAGCTATATCCACTTGCGATTCGAACATTCCCAGTTACAAGGTTGTTGTATATTTTTTCAACCAATTGACCAGGGTAGTAGAACAACTTAGGAGGTGGTGCTGGATAGATTCTGATTTCACTGCAAATATGTTTTGCTATAGGGGTCGTTTTGAAAACAACTTGACAATAATTAATAAGGTTACCACCGCCGGCAACGAAATTCATTTTTCCGTTCTTAAAATTATCCGCTTTTCTATCTCTTAGATTGTTAACAACAATATTAATGATAAAACTGCAACGAATTTGAACACAACGAATCAAAATAATGATGCTTTGTAATGATGTCATTGACATGGTCATTGAGCAATAAAAATAAAATAATTTGTCTGTGGCTTGAAAATCTAAGTGCTAAGCACAGGTGCTAAGTAGATCGTTTATTATTCTATCCCTTAATAATTGTTCACTCATTTACACATTTTATTATTACAAAATTCTCGAAACTTGCTATCCCTATCACACAGAAAATAGAAAAGATAATTCTCCTTTGTTGAATTTTTTTGCACAAGTAGGTAGAGCATTTATCCTTTGCACTATACAGCTTTAGGCTTTAATCAAAACATGTGTCTGAACTCTGAAGCCTTTGATTTTTAAATAGATAAAAAATCAAAGTCTGAAGCATTGATGTAGAATTTTAATCTTTGATTTTATTTTAGAGGATATTTTAATTCTATTTCAATGGTCTGAAGTGTGTATAAGCTCAAATGGGCTAGAATTTAGAGCCTTGAAGCCAGCAGTAATATAAAAAATTAATAGGATCTATGCTCTTAGCTCTATAGTCTATGGAGCTGATTCTGTAGATCTGCAGGGTTATCTTTTGCATCAATCATTGATACATCGCAATCACCTTCGATTGGCTGAATTTATGGCATTCTTGCTGCGTCAATGGATTTCATCCAATACTGGAAGAGTGTTAATAACCAATCAGAGGTGATTGCCAGAGGGGTCTCTAGCCCATGTAGCGCCCGTGTGCAAACATTACCCTAGCGCCCCCTAGTAAGCGCGTGGGCAAAGTGGAATGGGTACAAAGTACAAGTAACAATGGATATAATTGCTGCCCCTCGACAAATTTAAGAAAAGCTTCAGATGCTCTACAAAATGTATGCAAAGCGGAGCTCTTTTTACGTTGGTCATTGAAAGTGCCACGGCCGGCCAACGCGCGCGCCGAGTGGGGCTCCGCAGCGAGCGGCGCTCGGCGCCCCCTAGGACCGGTGCGCCCGTGTGCAACGCACACCCTGCACCATAGGTAAAGACGCCTCTGGTGATTGCGATGTATCAATGATTGATGCAAAAGATACGTGGTCGCCCTGCCTTGCATCAATCATTGATACATCGCAATCACCTCTGATTGGTTAACACTCTTCCACTATTGGACGAAATCCATTGACGCAGCAAGAATACCATAAATTCAGCCAATCGGAGGTGATTGCGATGTATCAATGATTGATGCAAAAGATACGCGGTCGCCCTGCTGTAGTGCACTATCTAAATTAAAATAACAGCATTAAAAATATTGCTAACCCTTTCATAATACTCCCTACAGAAAGGAACAAAACTAGATTTTAAGCTGTCTTTTTAGTTTAGTTTAGAGACAGAATTGGCCACCATGTCTTTAGCAAGAAAAGAATATAATTACTTTGCTATAATCCGTTAAAGCAAAATAATTATATTCTTTTCTTGCTAAATCATGAACTTCCGCAAAGTAACGCCTGGTGGATTCTATCCAACACCATGTCTTTGTATCTAGTCTGTGGTTATGGCTTCCAGAGACAACTTGACAAGTAACTTAGAGGGTAGGGCATAACTTGTCTTGGGGTAGGGCTTCATTGATCATTCTGGGCCTACTAAAATTGCGGTTTGAATTTCGAAAGTGTAAAAAAATTAAAACTGAGACTTGGGTTTAAACTACGAATCGTGAAAAGAAGTTAAAAATTACTTTATTTTATTTCATACATGAGTGTATGTTCTTTGTTTTATAATTAAGATTTGAAATGTCTTTTTCCTTTGGAACGCCTTCCAGCGCCCCGGCTTCGACAGGGCTCACTGGCTTCAGTTTTGGGGCTAATAAGTAAGTTAACATTCAATATTTTTAGTTAAGATCCTTCAATCACTATAAATCCAGCAAAAAAAATAAAACTTCAATGTTATAGAATGTAACCTCAAAACTCGACTAAACTTTTTGCAAATCTGTCATCCTAGCTTGATGACAATACGGCATTGAAATCTGCACCAGAAAAATACAACCCAAATGTACCACGAATTTGATTCTACCTACCTAACGAGATATATCTAATAATTCTTATAGTAACTAAGCTCTAATACGTAAGTGTAATAAAATTTTTCCTGTGTAGTGATTAATATTATTACACTAAGTATCTACACTATTTCTACTCAGTAAACTATTTCTAACCGGCCTACACTTAAAAGTGGCAGATAACATTTTATCTTTTGAAATTGTAATGTTTTACCACAAAATCTAAACTTGGACTGCTAAACAAACATTGACTTAAGTAATGATAAATGATTTATTTATTTCACATAGGACAACTTGTGTAATATATAATGATAGTTCTGTTGATTGATATGCATGATTACAAATTTACAATTTGAACTCTGCAATATGCAATATTTTAATGCTATTAACAAGGTTAAAGTGTCCATGTCTGTTACCTTTTCACCCAGCAGTCCAGGCCAGTTTTTTGTTTTTACCAAAATTACTACTGAATTACCACCGGTTCGGAAAGCTGATTCTACTGAGAAAAACCAGCAAGAAACTCAGCAGTTGCTCTTTTCATAAACAGAAAAATGTAACAATTTGTAAATAATATAAAATACCTATGTTACGTTAGAAGTATTATCCTGACTTGTGGGTTGCTGGGTGCGAAGCCAGTTGCTTCCATGCAACTTTGTTATCGAGAAAATCATCAATACTACCTATAATAACTGCGACCACTAAATACTAGCTACTAAAAGAATACATGAACAAATTGTCTAAGTTTATCAAGATGTGTCAATAGACAAGTACATAAGATAAATTATAAGTTTAGGTTAAAGTAGAACTACTCATTAGCCAATTAGTTAGGCTAGATCGTAGTTAAATGAGTACCCCGGTGGTACTCAATAATAGGAAAAAAAAACTATAATAACTGCTACCACTAAATACTAGCTACTACAATAACTTATAGTGAAAAGAATCAACAAATTACTGGAAAACATCATTAGGTAATTAAAATCCTAAATTTTTGTTAAAACTTTATGTATTAAAACCATTTATAACTTTCAGGCCAGCAACGCCAGGTTTCGGCTTAACCGCTACATCGCAGCCCTCAACTGGTCTCTTTGGTACACCTGCAACTTCTGCCCCAGCATTTGGCGCGGGCACCTCCACTTTTGGGTCCACATCTGCATTTGGGGCTACATCTACCGCTCCTGCCTTTGGCACAACTACACCCGCATTTGGGACAACACCGGCCTTTGGTATTGCACTGTTACAATAATATAATATAATATATATATATATATATATAGTTTATACTGAAACAATTAGCCTTATAAATTAGAGCATATCTATTTTTTCACTTGGTTTTGTCAGTACAATCTTCATCATACTAATATTATAAATGCGAAAGTGTGTTTGTTTGTTTGTCCTTCAATCACGCCGCAACAGAGTACCGGATTGACGTGATTTTTTGGCATGGGTATAGTTGAGGACCTGGAGAGTGACATAGGCTACTTTTTATCCTGGAAAATTAAGGAGTTATCTTAGTTAGTCTTATCGCTAGAGTGATCTCTCCTAGGCAACCTTTGGTGATAGGAATTTGCGAAAATACAGTTTGTGTGTCAATTTAGGTCCTGCAATTTAAAATAAGACAGACTTCATATACACTACATACTAATAATACACATATAGATATCTACCATGAACAACTATTTATACATATTATTTAATATACTACATTCTACTCCATTACAACGATAAATAGTAGTTTTTCAGACAACATTTGAAGATATGCAGTGATTTTGCCTGATGTATGTCAGTCTACATTCCTAAACTTAAGCACCATCAGTTGGTTTATGTGAACATACTCGTAGACTAAACAGCTTTAATTTATGTGTCTATGTTGTATTTTGTGCTTTGACTTCAGATGATTGTCTAGTTAGGGTTCAGCACCTTGAAGAGACAAAAAAATTATAGGATCACTTTGTTGTGATCACACTGTCTGACCGTCTATCTGTCTGTCAACCACCTTTTTCTCAGGACCGCGTGGAGGTATCAAGTTGAAATTTATAACAATTACTTGGGTTTATGGGCCCTTCGAGCTGTAAAAACTTCAAACTTCTAAGTGGACAAAACCAAAAGATACAGCCATTTATGTCGCATATTGTGTTTTGGTACGTAACCCTTTGTCTGCAAGGCTGACTCTCACTTGACCACTTTTTCTATTCTTGACATCATCTCATCCTTGGGCAATTTATTCCAAATGTTGGTTTAAAAGTGGTTTTAAAGGGTTTAATGATGCCAATTGATTCAACAGCCTGATGATGATGTCTTTTATTTTATTTCACTTAAGTTATTTCACCTTGTGGGATTCAACAGGATCTACAACCCCAGCATTTGGAGCTAACACTAGCTTTGGTGCCAATACTAGCTTTGGTGCGAACACAAGTTTTGGTGCTGCCACTAGTGCACCCGCATTTGGTGGAACCACATCCTTATCATTTGGTGCTAATACTGCGGCACCTGCTTTTGGTGAGTAACTAAAAATAATTATTTGCTTTCATCTAAAACAAAAACCGACTCCAAAACTATACCTAGAAGTACCAACTCAAGCTGAAAAGTAAAAAGCATTATCTGTGTATATATTTTGTTTTTTGTTGATTTTCTCAAAAAGCGCTAAATCATATTCGATAAAATTTATATGGGACCACCTCTGAAGTATAATCTATCAAACAAAAAAAGGATCATCAAAATTGATTCATAAATAATTGGAGAAATGATAGCATAACATACATGCAAAAAAAAACATACAGTTGAATTGAGAACCTCCTCCATTTTTGAAGTTGGTTAATAATACAATGATTTGGACTCAAAATAGTAGTTTATGAAAGTGAAGCATAATACCTAGTCATGTGGAGTTTTATACATTATTTCATATCTTAAAATACTAGTAAAATTATCCATGAACTGCTAGTAACATACCTACATAATTTGTCCTAAGCTTTTGTTGATATTGTGGTCACTTCTGTTTAGCACAAACTCTAACCACTACTGCGGCCCATTAACGTCCCACTGCTGGGCACGAGCCTCCTCCACTCACATATGAAAGAGGGAATTATAGTTTAGAAACACCACTCTGCTCCAATGCGGGTTTGCGGGCTTTAACGACTATTATCATGTTAGTGTTAATAACCGGGACCGATGGCTTAGCGTGCTCTCCGAGGCACGGGGGTGAAACACCGCCAACTCGCTAACTCCAGGCTAGTATTGAGAATTTCTAGCCAGAAAACCCAATTCTTAACTATGGCCCGACCTGGGACTAACCTGGGACCTCGTCGGTCGCAGTCGAATATGCTCACCACTAGATTAGCATATTCGACTGCGACCGACGAGTTGAGAGATTGCTGAGAGTAGAGTTGCCTGCAATGAGGCAAGCAGGCAATCTCTAAACTAAACTAAAATTACAGCTCTTGATACTGTTTTTTTCTACACATTTTCCTCTTAACTTTTCATTTAAGAATTTGCAGTATTAGAGCAAATCGGTCAGAAGCACTTGTGAAAGTTAATTTAAATACAAAAATCTTATGACTTATATTTAAAAAAAATATTTTAGGTACGACTACCCCAGCATTTGGTGCTGGAAATACATCATTCGGGGCTGGCCTTGGAACTGGTGGTCTTAATTTTGGAACTAGTACAGGTGCTTCAACAGGTATAGAATAATAAAAGATAAGTATGAAATAAAAACAGTAACCCAAGTATGGAAATAATTTCAGAGGCACCCACTGTTTTGGATGTAAAATTTTCATTTCAACTTTGCCAGCAATACTTAACAATGCTGCCGACAAGAACAGGAAACAAAGCTTGTAGGCGCGGAAAAGCTACACTTTACTGACAGAAGGATAATAAGATAAACGGCTGGTTTCTGAATTGATAATTTCATGTTGAGTCTGTCTCAAACACTACTTAAGGACTAATTAAGCAATTTTTTTTTTCTGAATTGATATTGTGTAAGGTTTGAGAGTTGGAGCTTACTGTTTTTGCTTGAATGCTTAATTCAGGAACCGGCCCAATATCAATTCAGAAACAAAAATTTGCTTATTTTAGTCCTTAAGTAGTCCTTGAGACAGACTCAACATGAAATTCTCAATTCAGAAACCGGCCGACAGCTATTTTAGTACCTAACCAAGTGCAATTCGGTTATTTTGTCCTACTGACTGTAAAAAACTAAAAAAATCCAAATAACTTTTAGGTAACCTTGATGTCACTTCGAAAAATATTGATTATTTTTCTAGAAAATACTTAGATTCAAAAATGTACTACTGCAATTAGCCATAAAATTGTCAAAAACAGGCAAAACTCAATTTTAAGAATTAAATATTGAGTAAAGATATTACCGCCTTACCACATTTGAAGTCCGATTTCTCACAATAATGCTCCCTAAAGTACCAAATTTTTAACTAATAAGGGAAGCTTAGGAACCCCAAAAGTTTTTGAAATTAGTCGAAAGTGACGTAGACAGGTTTAAGTATTTTTAATCTTTAAAATCTTAACTCTAAAGTTGTAAATTCGTCTCTACTTCTGTCGAACGTAAACTTTTCACTTTCGGCCAAAAATTTTCCGACTTGGGTTAATGGTATGATGGTAATTATTTTATGCAAAGTAGCACACTTCATAGCAAGCATGTTCACAAAAATAATGTTCGCGCCACCCTGTATAATCATAAAGCCAAAGTGTCTAGAATGTTCTACAATATACCAGAATGTGTTCAAAAACAGTCAGTTTTAGTAGAGTTTTTCGGAGTATCTTATTACTTTTGTGCCAATCTATTAAAATTAAAATGTCTCTTTCCAACTATACAAGAAGAAGAGAGACAGAGTTTAACACTTTTGTAATGCTAGATTTTTCCAGGCCCACATTTTGTCCCACTTAAAAGAAATAGCTAAACTAAAAAAAATAGTTTTATACACTTTATTAAAAACATAATTTGTATAATTATAGGTCTATCTTTTGGCACCACCACCACAACCAGTGCGGGGCTAGGTGGTCTGGGCGGTTTCGGCTTTGGTGCGACAACCACCACGGCTCAGTCAGGTTTCGGGCTATTTGGCGCTACCACATCCGCGACCACCACTAGTGGTGAGAATCTCTTTTTCTTTAGCTTGCTATTCAAAGACTATAGAAAACAGGCATGCTATACACATTATATATTTTGGTTCTGCACGTTTGTTTAAGCATTTTTTTTTCAACAAAACTGACCCTAGTTTAAAGAATATACCAATTCATAAATATAATATTTTATAGCGTAAGTTTAGGTTAAAATAATGTTACTCATTAGCTTTACTCATAGGCTAGGACTAGATCATAGCTTTAGTAGGTTTTGTTCATACTTTATGAACCAACGAAAACTTTATGGCCAACGAAATAATGAGGAGGAAGGAGAAGCCAGGTCAAAGGGTGAATTTGCTACAGTTGACATATAAAATCTATTTAAAATGTATAAAGGGAAGAGTGGTAGCCCTGGAAGACTTTCCCTGGTGTCCTATTGCACACATCCATAAGGACACCTATGCAGTTTGCATCTGCTAATCTAAGTTATATTATACATTCAAGGGATACTGCCTTATTATAAGCAAGACAAAAACAACATTATAGTTTTTTTTAGTTAAAAGTTATCACCAGTCGAGGGCAGCACTATTGCTTACAGAAATCTCCAATGAATGACAAAGCTATCACTTGGCTGTGTTGAAGTATTTTATTCTTCTCAAACCCACACTAATTGAATGATGTTGATACTTACCTACGCACATATATGTGTATAGCATGCCTCAACGAATAGGCTGCATAGATTTTTTTTAAATACTCCATTTTACCCTAAAATCCCTTTTTCTAGCGCAATGCACCCGTACCAGCAATCCCCAGATTCCCCTTTCATCCCGTTCACCCAAACCTTCCAAATAATCCCGCCCTTGAATGAGAACAAATGCACAGATGAACAAGATGTGCGCTACACCCTTAAGAGTGCTAGACGGGATACCTATCGTACCTTAACACCTACATGTAAGTTACTAAGGCTTGTTCATACAATTCAAAATATACGCGCCGAATTGAGAACCTCCTCCTTTATTGGAAGTCGGTGAAAAAGATTTTTATTCAAATAGACTTCTTACAAGTGCTTATGAATAGTTGAATGAATCTACCACTGGTTCGGAATGTGTTCCTACTGAGAAGAACCAGCAAGAAACTCGGTGGTTGCCCTTTTCAAAAAAGCTATTTTTAAAGAGTATTTTTACAATTACATTAATTTAAAGATACTTAAGTAACCAGAGTCCTGAGCATTGCACCATCAGGGAATGTGGATATTATGTCTTTTCTCAGAATTCTACATCAATTTAATAACCCCTAAATCTGAATAAATAAAAATCCATTGTAAGCATATCACTTCAGAATGGCTGGACCGATTCTGATGGTTTCTTTAGTGTGAAATCATTTACATTGTTATAATGCAGTAAGTCAATATCTGCAAGTTTTACAATTTCCAAAGTAATTTCTTGTAGAATGACTGCCAATCTATACTAATATTATTAATGTGAAAGTTTGGATGGATGGATGTTTGTTACTCAATCACGCTACAACGGCTGAACGGATCTGGATGAAATTTGGCACAGAGATAGATTATAGTCTGGAATTGCACATAGGCTACTTTTTATCCCGGAAAATTAAAGTTCTCACTCAAACCAAAAAAACCCCAATCCACGCGGACGAAGTCGCGGGCATTAGCTAGTTTTATTCATAGTGGCCACAGGCTAAAGTAGATTTTGGTATTTACTGAAATATAATATATGTATTATAACTTATTGATAACTGTTGTGAAAAACTGCACATTGAGTGCTGGTTTATTTGATGCAATTTTATTAAATACAAGGAAAAATATTTTAAATATATATAATTACCGGATAAACTCACGTGTTATGTCGGAAAATGCCAGAGTAGTTCCGATTCCGAACCCGTTCGGGGCCCTTATTCATGAGCCTGCTAGCACGACGCGGTCGCTGATTGACTGCGGGCCGCGTACCGTAAAGCTCTCTGCGAGGGGTGTGAATATCACTCACGACAGTTTAAACGTTAAAAAGCATAAATATGTTACCTTTACAGGTAATACTTTTGAAATCTCAAATTTTACTGGAATGCAACCCGATTTAGGTATCATGGAATAAAATATGTTAATAGTAATATTGTTGTTATCGTAAAGCAATAAATATCATGTAAACACTTAAACTATTTTACACTGTAACTATTTTAACACTGTAATTATTTTTTGATAAAAGGAATTTTTTATGAGTATTAGCAAGTTTATAACCGGCCATACACGGACATCTTGAAGCAGTCAGAAGCTGCGACTGCATAGTGAACTACAGTCTTCTACGTACACACATACATGGAACCGTTCGAGCAGTTGCGACTGCTTCGGGAAGTTGGCAGCAGTTATCAATGGTAGCTTCAAGCTGTTGACTATGACTGCAAGAGCAGTCCGTGTATGCCCGGCCTATCAACCAAAAATAACTGTTATAGTATTTGGATAGTAAAGCTTAAACAATAATAGTTTAGAATAAAATATAATTATAATAATTTTTATATAGGTCTATGTATACGTTTACATACATACCATTTTGTAGTGCTTAATATTCTTTATTTTACTACTTTTTCATTGTTCACTTTTAGTAATTCATGTTTGTGATTAACATTTTTTTTTAAATTCCAGCTGCACCAAGCTTGGGCCTCGGTGGAGTGTCTCAACCGGGAACTACTAACACAACCAATGCAGATGGCAAAAGTGAGTTTGTTTTTATTTTTACTTGTATATTTTCTATTTTGATCTGTATTAGTTTAAGAAAGTGACCGACCGACCAACCTTAATCACAAAATAGCCCAAATCGTTTTGACGGATGCCTAATATCTTGCATTCCGAATCCAAAATCAAATAAATATTATAAATGTGAAAGTTTGGATGGATGGATGTATGGATGGATGTTTGTTAAAGTCCGCCAACCCGCATTGGAGCAGTGTGGTGGGTCTAAGCTCTTATTCCCTCTGCTATGAGAGTGTAGGCCTGTGCCCAGCAGTGGGACGTTAATGGGCTGTAGTGGTGGTGGTGGTGGTGCTAGTGCTACTTTTGTTTAACAGACCTTTAAAAAATCCATCAAGGGCTCAGGTATCATCTAGTTATTCGTATTTCAGACGAACCACCAAAGCAAACCAAGCTGCCAAATGAAATATCCACAACAGTGGAATCTTTTAAGGAATTTGTGAAGAAGCAAAAATCACTCAGTTCTGACGTAATGAGAGTCAACATCAAGCCACTGCACAAGGTATGTATTTTTTATTAGGTCGTCTAAGTAACTAGTATAATAGTTATTTACGTTGCTAGTGCGCAAATTAGATAATTATCGACGAGGAGCAAATTTAAATACACAAGCTATAGGCCAGGGTTTTAAAGGGTTATTTTGGACACATGTTTCAGTACATGTGTAAATAAAAGCCAAAAATAAATCTGTACCATGCAGGTTTTTTAATAAATATTCAGTATTAAGTTTATTACAAGTTATTCTATTTACTTTTTTACTCCCCTACAAGATAGCCCTTGGCTGCAATCTCACATGATGGCAACTGATGATATATTAAAGTGTTCAAGCAAAGCCAGTTAGTGTTCGAATAGGGTTACATTACCGCACTAGTGCCATACACTTTATCCCACATTGACTTGATTGATAGCAGTGTAATAAAAGCTTTGTGAAACTCTGTGTACTACATAATTACTTGTTAATATTATCGTATACTAGCTGATGCCCTCGACATCGTCCGCGTGGTTTAAGTTTTATTTATTCCCGCGGGAACTTATCAGTTTTCCGGGATAAAAAGTAGCCCGTCGATCCGTTGCTCTGTTGCAGCGTGATTAAAGGAAAAACCAACAAACAAACACACTTTCGCATATTTATTTATTTTAATTTTTTATTTATAATATTAGTACTTATGATGATTGACATGATTGAAGCCAGTGTAATAAAATTTTCTTTGTGTATTACCTAGTTGTTAATATTATCTAGAGTTGTTCAAAATTGCTATAAACCCATAACACGTTACGGACTATAAACTATAAATTTCTAACGCGTTATTCTTCTTGCTAATATTATAAATGCGAAAGTTTGGATGGATGGATGTATGGATGTTTGTACTGGCTCTTTATTTGCCACAGAGATAGATTATAGTCTGGAATAGCATATAGGCTACTTTTTATCCCGGAAAATTAAGGAGTTCCCGCGGGAACCCAAAAACCTCAATCCACGCGGACGTAGTCGCGGGCATCAGCTAGTTATGTTATAACGAGCTTGTTATAAGAAAACGTGTGGGCGGCCGGCAGGCGCAATATGTCTTGCAGCAGGCTAAATTTCGTAGCGCGCTATATTTCGTAACTCGCAAAGAAGACGTTCACTCACAACAGCGCGTTACGCGAGACTAACTGCATCGGTCAGCGGCAGCGCGCTACCGGCGGCGGGCGGGCGCCTCTACGAGTTACGACAAGGCGCCGCACGCGATCGCGTATTATTCGTAACGCCGTAACGGCATGGCGGCTCTTCACATAACAGATTATAAGCGTTATGGAACGCTACGCGTTATATTAAGGACGTATTTCCGAAACGGATAGGTATGAAATCGCACTACTACACATGCTTCATTCCCACGCACACACATGCACGGATAAGCTGCGTTGAATCAATTTGTATCGATAGTCGATACTTCGATATATTATTATTTATTGTTTTATCTATTTTTTATTTCCGGGCTTCGGGCTCGTTTTGTTATTTATAATGAGATCTTAGCTCAATACTTGGTGAAGTGACCTGAAGGTATACTTCAACGACTACTACTGGAAATCCTAGACGCGTAGAGCTAGGCATATCGAATTTGGGCTCGTTTTGTTAGTTATGATGAGATCTTACCACATAACTTGGTGCAGTGACCTGAAGGTATACTTCGACATCCACAACTGGAACTCCTAGACGCGTAGAGCTAGATGTATCGAATTTGGGCTCGTTTTGTTAGTTATGATGAGAGCTTACCACAGAACTTGGTGCAGTGACCTGAAGGTATACTTCAACATCCACTACTGGAACTCCTAGACGCGTAGAGCTAGGTGTATCGAATTTGGGCTCGTTTTGTTAGTTATGATGAGTTCTTACCACAGAACTTGGTGGAGTGATCTGAAGGAATACTTCGACATCCACAACTGGAACTCCTAGACGCGTAGAGCTAGGTGTATCGAATTTGGGCTCGTTTTGTTAGTTATGATGAGATCTTACCACAGAACTTGGCGGAGTGATCTGAAGGTATACTTCGACATCTACTACTGGAACTCCTAGACGCGTAGAGCTAGGTGTATCGAATTTGGGCTCGTTTTGTTAGTTATGATGAGATCTTACCACAGAAGTTGGTGGAGTGATATGAAGGTATACTTCGACATCCACAACTGGAACTCCTAGATGCGTAGAGCTAGGTGTATCGAATTTGAGCTCGTTTTATTAGTTATGATGAGATCTTACCACAGAACTTGGTGGAGTGACATGAAGGTATACTTCGACATCCACTACTGGAACTCCTAGACACGTAGAGCTAGGTGTATCGAATTTGGGCTCGTTTTGTTAGTTATGATGAGATCTTACCACAGAACTTGGTAGAGTGACCTGAAGTTATACTTCGACATCCACTACTGGAACTCCTAGATGCGTAGAGCTAGGTGTATCGAATTTGGGCTCGTTTTGTTAGTTATGATGAGATCTTACCACAGAACTTGGTGGAGTGACATGAAGGTATACTTCGACATCCACTACTGGAACTCCTAGACGCGTAGAGCTAGGTGTATTGAATTTGGGCTCGTTTTGTTAGTTATTATGAGATCTTACCACAGAACTTGGTAGAGTGACCTAAAGTTATACTTCGATATCCACTACTGGAACTCCTAGATGCGTAGTGCTAGGTGTATCGAATTTGGGCTCGTTTTGTAAGTTATGATGAGTTCTTACCACAGAACTTGGTGGAGTGACCTGAAGGTATACTTCGACATCCACAACTGGAACTCCTAGACGCGTAGAGCTAGATGTATCGAATTTGGGCTCGTTTTGTTAGTTATGATGAGAGCTTACCACAGAACTTGGTGCAGTGACCTGAAGGTATACTTCAACATCCACTACTGGAACTCCTAGACGCGTAGAGCTAGGTGTATCGAATTTGGGCTCGTTTTGTTAGTTATGATGAGTTCTTACCACAGAACTTGGTGGAGTGATCTGAAGGAATACTTCGACATCCACAACTGGAACTCCTAGACGCGTAGAGCTAGGTGTATCGAATTTGGGCTCGTTTTGTTAGTTATGATGAGATCTTACCACAGAACTTGGTGGAGTGATCTGAAGGTCTACTTCGACATCTACTACTGGAACTCCTAGACGCGTAGAGCTAGGTGTATCGAATTTGGGCTCGTTTTGTTAGTAATGATGAGATCTTACCACAGAAGTTGGTGGAGTGATATGAAGGTATACTTCGACATCCACAACTGGAATCCTAGATGCGTAGAGCTAGGTGTATCGAATTTGAGCTCGTTTTATTAGTTATGATGAGATCTTACCACAGAACTTGGTGGAGTGACATGAAGGTATACTTCGACATCCACTACTGGAACTCCTAGACACGTAGAGCTAGGTGTATCGAATTTGGGCTCGTTTTGTTAGTTATGATGAGATCTTACCACAGAACTTGGTAGAGTGACCTGAAGTTATACTTCGACATCCACTACTGGAACTCCTAGATGCGTAGAGCTAGGTGTATCGAATTTGGGCTCGTTTTGTTAGTTATGATGAGTTCTTACCACAGAACTTGGTGGAGTGACCTGAAGGTATACTTCGACATCTACTACTGAAACTCCTAGACGCGTAGAGCTAGGTGTATTGAATTTGGGCTCGTTTTGTTAGTTATGATGAGAGCTTACCACAGAACTTGGTGCAGTGACCTGAAGGTATACTTCAACATCCACTACAGGAACTCCTAGACGCGTAGAGCTAGGTGTATCGAATTTGGGCTCGTTTTGTTAGTTATGATGAGATCTTACCACAGAACTTGGTGGAGTGACATGAAGGTATACTTCGACATCCACTACTGTCGAAGTATACCTTCAGGTCACTCCACCAAGTTCTGTGGTAAGAACTCATCATAACTTACAAAACGAGCCCAATTTCGATACACCTAGCTCTACGCATCTAGGAGTTCCAGTAGTGGATGTCGAAGTATAACTTTAGGTCACTCTACCAAGTTCTGTGGTAAGATCTCATAATAACTAACAAAACGAGCCCAAATTCAATACACCTAGCTCTACGCGTCTAGGAGTTCCAGTAATAGATGTCGAAGTATACCTTCATGTCACTCCACCAAGTTCTGTGGTAAGATCTCATCATAACTAACAAAACGAGCCCAAATTCGATACACCTAGCTCTACGCATCTAGGAGTTCCAGTTGTGGATGTCGAAGTATACCTTCAGATCACTCCACCAAGTTCTGTGGTAAGATCTCATCATAACTAATAAAACGAGCTCAAATTCGATACACCTAGCTCTACGCATCTAGGAGTTCCAGTTGTGGATGTCGAAGTATACCTTCATATCACTCCACCAACTTCTGTGGTAAGATCTCATCATAACTAACAAAACGAGCCCAAATTCGATACACCTAGCTCTACGCGTCTAGGAGTTCCAGTAGTAGATGTCGAAGTATACCTTCATGTCACTCCACCAAGTTCTGTGGTAAGATCTCATCATAACTAACAAAACGAGCCCAAATTCGATACACCTAGCTCTACGCATCTAGGAGTTCCAGTTGTGGATGTCGAAGTATACCTTCAGATCACTCCACCAAGTTCTGTGGTAAGATCTCATCATAACTAACAAAACGAGCCCAAATTCGATACACCTAGCTCTACGCGTCTAGGAGTTCCAGTAGTAGATGTCGAAGTATACCTTCAGGTCACTCCACCAAGTTCTGTGGTAAGAACTCATCATAACTTACAAAACGAGCCCAAATTCGATACACCTAGCACTACGCATCTAGGAGTTCCAGTAGTGGATATCGAAGTATAACTTTAGGTCACTCTACCAAGTTCTGTGGTAAGATCTCATAATAACTAACAAAACGAGCCGAAATTCAATACACCTAGCTCTACGCGTCTAGGAGTTCCAGTAGTGGATG
This sequence comes from Erebia epiphron, assembly GCA_963932025.1. NCBI lineage: Eukaryota > Metazoa > Arthropoda > Insecta > Lepidoptera > Nymphalidae > Erebia > Erebia epiphron. Next base: position 30,534,732 of record OZ009946.1, read on the forward strand.
TCGAAGTATACCTTCATGTCACTCCACCAAGTTCTGTGGTAAGATCTCATCATAACTAACAAAACGAGCCCAAATTCGATACACCTAGCTCTACGCATCTAGGAGTTCCAGTTGTGGATGTCGAAGTATACCTTCAGATCACTCCACCAAGTTCTGTGGTAAGATCTCATCATAACTAACAAAACGAGCCCAAATCCGATACACCTAGCTCTACGCGTCTAGGAGTTCCAGTTGTGGATGTCGAAGTATAACTTTAGGTCACTCTACCAAGTTCTGTGGTAAGATCTCATAATAACTAACAAAACGAGCCCAAATTCAATACACCTAGCTCTACGCGTCTAGGAGTTCCAGTAGTGGATGTCGAAGTATACCTTCATGTCACTCCACCAAGTTTTGTGGTAAGATCTCATCATAACTAACAAAACGAGCCCAAATTCGATACACCTAGCTCTACGCATCTAGGAGTTCCAGTTGTGGATGTCGAAGTATACCTTCAGATCACTCCACCAAGTTCTGTGGTAAGATCTCATCATAACTAACAAAACGAGCCCAAATTCGATACACCTAGCTCTACGCGTCTAGAAGTTCCAGTAGTAGCCCTCGAAGTATACCTTCAGGTCACTACCACGCTCGGGGAATAGAGACTAATAAATTTCTAAATTCTATCAAATAATAAAATTATGTTATGTAGGTAACTTATTATGTACCTTATCGATATATCAGCATAGTCGATAACGTAAAATATAAATTATGTTCGCTCAACTATTTCGTGTCCGTACAGCGATGTTTTTCGACATCAGCGACTGCTTGCAACCGAGACAGGGTCCACTCACGACGGCGGTCAAACGCTGACTAATTTATAATTTGAAATCTAACCAGAGACCGAGTAAGATCAAAATAACCCTTATTTTCACTGTGTTAAGATTAACAAAGTGTGTGAAAAAAATACACGCGATTTTTATTTAATTTCTTGTACAATTCGTACTATTTTTAATATTTTTCTTACCAAAATTTGGAGGTGAACATATCTACTAACAGATGGTATTTTTTAATGACAAAAAATCGGCATATTTACAGTAAAAAATGTACCTAAAGTCACCCCTAAATCGTCAATTTTGAGTGAAGAGGTGAGGGAAAATCATTTTTATAGTATTAAAAATAAAGATTTTTTACAAAGTTATTACCAACAATTGGAGATATAGGATCAATCTATGTATAGTAATTTTTAGTTCCATCTTATTTTGCTTGACTTAGTCACAAAATGTACTGAAAACTCCAATATTTTAAGGGATTTGCAAATACGCCCTTAACCACCTCTAATATTATCATATACTAGTTGGCCCGGCAAACCTATAACCCGATTGCAGCGCCCCCTACCGGGTCCAATTGTGAATATAAACCATCCCGGGACCCACACAAACACGCACGAAAAAATCCATCAAAATCGGTTAAGCCGTTTCTGATTTTTAGCGAGACAAACGAACAGCAAATGATTTTAAAATATATAGATAAATTTTTATAAATTTACAGATAGATTTCGCAAATGTTAATGCTTATTTACAATGCAGGTGGGTCGCGAAGCGGATACAATGCTGCGTGCGATCTTGGCTTTGCGCGGCGAGTGCGGTCGGTCACGCGCGCAATCCTTCCGCCTTCGCGCCTCAGCCGCCTCCGCCTTGGCCGCTGCGGAGACCGCAGCCAGGGACTCGCCAGGTAAATCCATACTAATATTATAAATGCGAATGTGTGTCTGTCCGTCTGCTACGCTTTCACGGCCCATCCGTTCAACCGATTTCGATGAAATTTTGTCACAAGTCAGTGTAATACTTGTTACATAACGTATGCATTTATGTAACATTTTTCATTTCATGAAAAGTGTAGTATTGGTGAGTTTCTTGCGAGCTCTTCTCAGTAGAATCACTTTCTGAACCGGTGGTAGAGTCTTGTCGACTTATCATAAGTGGCACAAGTCCTACGTAAAATAAATCATTTTATTTCTTACCTAGGCGCGGATCCAGAAGGCTTATCCCCGCCGCCATACATCAAGGACCTAATAGCGGAGTTAGAGCAGCAGTTAATAACATTCCGCAGACAGATGGACGTTGCTGACAAACAGATGCAGTCGTCTCCGAAACTGCTCACTGAACAAGGTTTGTATTCTATTTTTTTTCATTAATTTACACATTATATTACTAGTGCGCAAAGTAGAAAATTATAGTCGAGTTAAGGAAATGTATTGAAAATGGTTATTTAGTTACGAGTGCGATATGATGAAATTAAAGTCGAGGGGCATACTTTGTGGTATTTAGTTGATATAAGTAGTTAGTTCGGTACAGTGTTTTTATTTTTAGGGTTCCGTACCCAAAGGGCGCCTATTGTCCTCCCTGTCTGTCCGTCCGTTCGTCCGCCTGTCTGTCGTACGGGCCGTATCTCATGAACAGTGTTTAGGGATACTACATAATTATGATAATAGATGGCGCTATTACATCTACAACGTAAACATACATCTGTCGCCGCCTGAATCACGATTTCGAAGTTCATTCCGAATGGCACTTGGTGGGACCAGCTGGGTCCTTGAGCACAACACCGGTTCTGAGGAAGAACTTCCTATTGTCAAGGTCGTGCATGCTCTTAGCTCCCGATAAGTGGGACATTCCTATGTATAACTATACCAAGTGCATCACGTGACTTCTCCCAGCCACCTAATATATCTTGAATATATTTTTAATAAAATACTCCACGACCTAATATAATTACTAAAATTCGTCAAAACTTAGCATTCTGCTGCAAGAAGGGTTATTTTCTTTATCACCGTCATCTATCTATCTATCTATCTATCTATCTATCTATCTATCTATCTATCTATCTATCTATCTATCTATCAATCAAATAAATATTATAAATGCGAAAGTTTGGATGGATGGATGTATGGATGTATGGATGTATGGATGTTTGTTAGTCAAACACGCGCCAACGGCTGAACGGATCTGGCTGAAATTTGGCACAGAGATAGATTATAGTCTGGAATAGCACATAGGCTACTTTTTATCCCGTAAAATTAAGGAGTTCCCGCGAGAATCAAAAAACCTCAATCCACGCGGACGTAGTCGCGGGCATAAGCTAGTATTATATAAAAGCGAAATACCACTCACTGACTAATCACGATATCTCAGGAACTATAAAGCGTACAGACTTGTAATTTGGAAGGTAGATTCCTTCTATGCTGTAGACCAGTGGCGTGCACAGGGTTTGGGCTTAGGGTATAGGCATTAGGGCACTCTTAAATGTCATACATTAGGTACAAAATAAGACGCAAGAAAAACAAAACAAACTTAGTGTGAACACAGCCAGTTAAAAGAATCATACAGGTTCTCTTTTTTTTACTACTTTTTTGTGATAATACCTCCCATTGCGAATTATATCTAATTTTGCATTACAGGGAAAGGAAATAAATGTTTAGTATAAGTACCTTTTACACACAGCGCCTATACAGATTTCGCACGAATACTCTTCCATTTTCCAAATAATAATTAAGTATTGTGCGTTCTATGAATAAACCTTTACACAAACTTTCCAAGCACAAATCCGATTGGTTTTTTATTTACTTCACTAACTTATTCCCGCAAAAACATTATAATTCACAAATTAAATCAAAACATTGAACTGACGCGAAAGTAAACAATACGTGCACAGACAACTGACAAGTATTAGTAACTAGCTGATGCCCGCGACTTCGTCCGCGTGGTTTAAGTTTTTTGTTATTCCCGCGGGAACTCCTTAATTTTCCGGGATAAAAAGTAGCCTATGTCACTCTCTAGGACCTCAACTATACCCATGCCAAAAATCACGTCAATCCGTTGCTCCGTTGCAGCGTGATTGAAGGACAAACTAACAAACCAACAAACCAACAAACAAAGTGACTTTCGCATTTATAATATTAGTATGAGATGAAGTATGATACAAGAATACAAATATGGCGTACAAAAGTTACATTTGAGTCAAAAATCACTTTTAATAAATTTTTTAGATCTAAAACCGTACTTAAACTAACGGAAAAAATGTGGATAAATTAATTTAATTAAAATAAGTTTATAATTATATAAGAAATCAAGCTACTTATTTGGATTATAGAAAATAAAAACATCGTTTGTTTTAACTTTCGACCTTCGCGCGCTTTTAAAAATTCAATTTAGACGGCAGACGCTACGGCGGCTTGTGATTGGTCAAGGGTGAACCCTAGCGATTGACCAATCACAAGCCAATAAGCTCTGCCTCTTATGCGCGTCATTCCTTCATGATTCCGAGTAGAATTATGAATGAATGACGCGATTAGAGTAAAGATATCTACCTACGATGACGCGCAAAAGAAGCAGATAGTTCGTAAGCTTTTCGGCTTCGCGCGATCTCTTGTAGCGATAGATGGCGTTCATTGGTTGTCGCTTACCTGGCGCGAGTTACGCCGTGCGGGAACTATATGAACTATTTGAAGGAGTGGGCTTAGAATGAATTTTATTTTCAATATTTTGTAAGGGGTATAATTTACTAGGGTATGCAGTGCTTTTATGCCTTTATGACCTGCACGCCACTGGTGTAGACGCCAGCTAAGAAAGGGTTTTGAGAAAATCCACCCCTAAGGGGTTAAAATAGGGGTTGGAAGTTAGTATGAAAGTCCTTTGTTTTTGAAGTAAGAGAAATGATAATTGGCCATTAAGTTATCAAATAAATATTATAAATGTGAAAGTTTGGATGGATGGATGTATGGATGTATGGATGTTTGTTACTCAATCACGCGCCAACGGCTGAACGGATCTGGCTGAAATTTGGCACAGAGAATATATAATAGTCTGGAATAGCACATTATCCCGGAAAATTAAGGAGTTCCCGCGGGGACCAAAAAACCTCAATCCACGCGGACTTAGTCGCGGGCATAAGCTAGTTAGTTATAAATAAAAAAAACCTGTACAAGCTATTTTACGAAAATGTACCCCTATAGGGGGGAAATGGGGGTTAGAAACTTACATAAGGGTTCCAAGTTTTTGAAGTAAGAGACTTGAAAATCGGGATTTAGGTTATTAGTTTTAAGTTTTAATAAACTGTATAAGCGATTTTAGGAAAATCTACCCCACAGAGGGTGAAATGGGGGTTGTAAGTTTGTATGAAAGTCCTATGTTTCTAAAGTTAGAGACTTGAAATTTGTTATTTAGGTTATTAGCTTTAAATAATAATAACCTGTAAAATGAATTTTACGAAAATCCACCCCAAAAAAGGTGAAATGGGGGTGAAAGGTTACAAACAAATTTTATGACTGAAGTATAGACATGAAAATCAGCATTTAAGTTATCAGTTTTAAATAATAAAAAAACCTGCATAAGCTATATAAAGCGTCTATAGATAGGCTGTTTGCAGCGGGAATATTTCATATTCTCTTAGACGCGTTCGACCTCTAGATTACTTATATTCAGAAACACTCGTATAGATTTAAAACTAGCTGATGCCCGCGACTTCGTCCGCGTGGTTTAAGTTTTTAGTTATTCCCGCGGGAACTCCTTAATTTTCCGGGATAAAAAGTAGCCTATGTCACTCTCCAGGTCCTCAACTATACCCATGCCAAAAATCACGTCAATCCGTTGCTCCGTTGCGGCGTGATTGAAGGACAAACCAACAAACCAACAAACCAACAAACAAAGTGACTTTCGCATTTATAATATTAGTATGATTACACAAAAAAACAATTACCTATAACAATAAGCAACAATTAGCTATAACAACAAGACATCCCTAAATTATGACAACAAACGCAAAAAAGTACTCTTAACATTTAGATAGACCTTAAATTTTAAGAAGTTCACATTCATGCAAGACTAGCTGATGCCCGCGACTTCGTCCGCGTGGTTTAAGTTTTTTGTTATTCCCGCGGGAACTCCTTAATTTTCCGGGATAAAAAGTAGCCTATGTCACTCTCCAGGTCCTCAACTATACCCATGCCAAAAATCACGTCAATCCGTTGCTCCGTTGCGGCGTGATTGAAGGACAAACCAACAAACCAACAAACCAACAAACAAAGTGACTTTCGCATTTATAATATTAGTATGATAATATGATCGTACGAGGAGATCATGAGATGTTAGGAATTCGTTGTCTCTTAAGACAACTAATTTATAAAGAAAATTATAAATATTAAAGTATTCGTATCAACTTTTGTGGATCCTTCTCTACCTAAGGGTAGAGAAGGATCCACAATGAAATATCTTTTTCTCTTTGTGGCATACCGCGCGCTCGTCGTGAATCAACTATTTCAGGCAATAGCCAGTCCATGTAAAAAGTCACTAGCTAGTCCTTCATCATTTTCTCCGAAAAATTATCATCTTTTTTTATCATCTCAGCAAACAAACACTTCATTATCATCTGCAAACAAACACCTTTCTCTTGCTACATGCAGCTCTCCTTGAATCTGATAGGACCATTTACTGTTCTTGGTCAGTTCAATCACTTTTTTTTGTTGTATCTCCATATCTGAATTTTGTTTACCTTTATAGACTCTTCTACACTGTTTTTGTGTCTTGTCCTATTAAGCCATCTGGCGTAGCCCCAATAAAGGGGTATTGGTGGTCAACGAACAACCCACAGGGCTCAATGACGACATTTTCTTGAATGGCAAGTTGTTGCAAAGCTAGGTGTTAGTTTTTCACGCCATGTGCGATTGCAGCTATTTTACTCAGGTTAGATTTATACAGAATATTTTCTACTAGTTTGGCCTTACTAGCATTTTCTCTTCTTTTTACTACTAAACCGAAATTCGATGTGGTTATTATATTTTTTCTTAACTCAATCCATTCATCACTATCTCTTTGATCAATAGTAGACAATTGTATTTTGTCTTTGTTTGATGTCAATTTTGTAAGATTTAACAGAAAAGATTCTTTAGCTTGATTTAATTCATCTACTGTCAAATCATTGGTAGCACTCTGAGCTCCGTAATCATTTTGAGCATTGTCTTTCTTAAGCATTCGGTTTTTTATGAGGGTTTGCCTTGTTAAATTTTCTTTTTATCAGTCTTCTTTCTGTTAGGATATAACCTCGACGAAGCGAGAAATTAATTCTTTTTCCTCCTACAACCTTTGCAATCACACTGTTGAAGCGCTCTACTACATTAGCATCTACGTCTTCAAGCATCTTACTTGATTTTGCAAGAACTGATTGCATTATCGTCTGCACCCTGAACCAGATCGTAGTGGTTTGTATTTCCATATTGCTCTGTGTTGTCTTTTCTTTCGAACAATAATATGATTCGCATTTTTCATGGTCATCGAAAGCATGATGGGTAGAGTTTTGTACTTCGTTCCTAAAACCTATGATTACCTCTGGTTTATCTTTTTCTGTCTTGTACTTTTTTATTGATGTAATAACTACCTTACGAATACTCATATTCTTCAATTGTGGCTGTCAGCGCAAAAGTGGCTTAACCTTGAGACAATCACTATGAAGATATTAAAGATTCTATAATAGACATGAAATTAGATATTCATTTATGATCAACAATTGGAAACTAATAGAAACTGAGATGATTTTCTTGTTATTTAACATAATTACCTATAGGTTAGTATTTAATTTAGCTTAAAAAATTGCATTTATACAGTATTTTTGAGGGTTAGGCCACTTTTGTATTTTGGTTCTGGATTTATATTCAAAGTTAAATACAAGGTTAGGTCAAAATTAAAACAAAATAATATCACTCAACATTGGTTTAATCATCAAAATGGTCATCATTGAAAAATACATCATTAGATGTTGATGAGGTCCTTAAACTACTATAAAAATTATGATGAATGGGCGGTATGAAGTTTAACAATTCCAATAAATCTTTTTTTTGTTTTCACTTATGTCGTGGCCATTAGGGTATAAAGGTTCGAGATTTTCAATAATGATTGAGTTTCTTTTTTTAAAATCAACTTCCTGAAAAAGAACTTCTGGGTTGTTCGAATATTTAAAATAGAGTTTGAATGGATGCATTTCATGATATAAAATCCATTGCATTTTTAACCACTCCACTTTACCCTTATCTGTTGCTATTTTTCTATTAGTTGTTTTTTTCTAAAGATTTACAAGAAAAAAAATTATCCTTGTTCATTGATATTATTTTAAATGGTTTTTTCTTTCTAGCGGCCAAAATTACTTGTTCCCAATCTTTTGGTACAAAAATGTTTTTGAAAAACCTTTTTTTCTTTTGAATAAGGCCAAAGTCTTGGTCACAAGATATGTATTTATGGTCAATTTTAACTGTAGTGTATTCAGAACTAGAAACAATGTATTGACAGAAAAGGGCCATCTTAATATTACGGTTTTGGCCGCCACATTGATCTGAGTACATAATGAGATTCTTACATCTAACAATATGTTTGAGATAGTATAACAGACATGATGCTATTTCTTGGGGCCAACGTGATGCTACACTTTCATCCCATGTAAACATACACACATCATCATTTTTCATATTATGTATACCAAGACAGTATGTCCAAAGTTGTCGTTTGTAATAACATATTCCTGTACTAATAACAGGTGTTGGAAGAGTTTTCGATCAAAAGATATTATACAGACATCTTCATCTTCTTTATACAATGCAATATCCTTCTTCACACCTTCTCTTGCTACCTCTGCTTTTAGCAGATGTAATTTTTGCTCTTGTTCTAATCTTATCTTTTCTACTTCATTAGTACAAGTTTTTAACTTAATCGCAAATGCATCACACCATGCGTGCGTTGAACTCATTAAATACTTATCTAAAAATAAAACTTGATGTAGGATTTGAAACCTTTTCAGTATAAAGGGAATATAAAATACTCGAATTTAAATCTGGTGCTAAATATTTACGGTTAACTGACTTATGCAAAGAATAATGTGACTCATATGAGGGGACAGAGTTGATGAATTCTTTTATTTCTTGTATCTTGTTGTCAGGAGTTTTATTGGCAGAAACAGAATGACCTCGTCTATCTAACGGAGGTGTAGAGACAGAAGTTTAATTTTTTAGTAATCTAGTTACTCTTTGTTGGTTGGTGAGGTCCGTGGACAGGTCGATAAATTAAAAGAGAGAGCCTTTTGAAGAAGTATTTAAATATCTAATATTATACTCACATATAAAGGAGACCGAACATTGACCCGAGTTGGTTGACAGCAGGAAGAGGAAGAGCGCGATGGCGGTATTGCCAAAGACAATTATTGCTGTCATAGACACATGACATAAAGCATAGCGCATATTGTTACATTATATTATTGCACCCCCCCTTAATGGAACAATATAATAAAAAACAATTATTTTCTAAATAAACTAATTCAGACTTGCTCGGGTACTACTACAAAATCTTAAAAATAAAACTAAATTAAGCCGAGACTAATTTTAAATTTCTCAAATCATAGCTTAGGTAAAGGCTTTGTTAACAGATCTGCAATTTGTTCATCAGTTTTTATATAGTTTAATAATATTAAATTTTGAGATAACTTATCTTGAACAAAATGATATTTTATATCAATATGCTTTAAACGTCTTGATATGCTGCTGTTGTTAGCAGCACAGATTGCACACTTATTGTCTTCCAAAATTAATACACAAAGTTCACAATTGGATAACAAAGATAACTCTGAAAACAAATTTCTTAACCAACATGCTTCGGCTACACACTGACTTAGTGCTATATATTCAGCCTCAGTGGAAGAGAGAGAGACACATGTTTGTTTTCTTCTACACCACAGTACTAGGTTATTAAAAACCATTAAACAATAACCTGAGGTTGACTTTCTACTAACTGTGTCACCTCCCCAATCAGCATCCACATAGGCTTTAAAAGGATTTTCACAATTAATATTATTTAAAATTTTCTTATATACTAATTTTATATCTAAAGTAGCTCTTATATACCTTAGTATATGTTTTAAGTGTTTTCATAGGTCTGTACTAGCACAGTTTTGAAATCTACTTAGTATACTCATGGATATTGACAAGTCAGGTCTAGTACCTAACATAGCATACATAATGCAACCTATTAATTTTCTACATCTATTTTCTATTTCTTGATTTTCAGAACTTTCTCTTAATAAGAATGAACTATTGAAATTAGGTTCTAAAGGTATAGTCACACCTTTACAATCTGACATGTTAAATAACTGTAGTATATTTTTCAAGTATTTACACTGATCTAAAGAAATAAAGCCATTATTTTGCATAATTCGAATGCCTAGGACCTAGGTAATATGAAGCAAGACCTAAGTCTTTAATTTTAAAAGTTTTACTCATTTGTTGTTTTAAAGACTCAATAATGGACCCATGAGAACTTATAATCAGAATATCATCTGCATACTGTATGACAAATGTTTTTGTATTTTCAGTTATTTTAAAGTACAAACATGTCTATCAGTTTTAGACCTTTTGAAATCCAGACTAATCATGAAATTACAGAAAGTATCATACCAGTATCTAGGTGCTTTCTTTAACCCATAAATAGCTTTCTTAAGTTTTCCTACTTTACCTGACTGACTATGACCTTCTGGTAAGTATATATAGATATCCTCATTAATAGAACCATGTAGAAAAGCACTACATATATCAATTTGATAGATATTCCAGTCATACTAGGCAGCTATAGAAATTAAGATTCTTACCGTAGTTAAGCTGGTGACAGGTGAGTAAACTGCATCATATGATATACCTGTCTGCTGGAAACCACGAGCGACCAAGCGAGCTTTATACACTTGTACTTTACCTTCACTGTTTTCTTTCTTTTAAATACCCATTTGGTGTCTATAATATTTTCTTGCGGTGTTACCGTTGCTATATCCCAAGTGTGGTTTTCTTCCAAAGCTTTAAGCTCAGTTTGAACTGCTTCTTTCCACTTAGCTGACTCGTTGGACTCCATAGCCTCTTTGTAGGACTGAGGTATATTTTCTAACTCTGTCATATAAGCATAACTTAGAAATTCAGTTTCATACCTCTTTGGGTTGCCGATTTTATCACGAGCACGCAAGATGATGTCACCTGCCCGTCGTGAACTTGAAATTGTACCTGGTGATGCACCAGTTTTGTTAGTTTTAACCTCACCAGTATTATCCGTAGTGATTTTATCTATCTGGGAGTGTTTTACCTCTGGAGAGTGTTTATTTACCTCTTTTGAGTCTTTTTCGGCCATTCTGTTGAGGAGTGTAAGCTATTGTTCTCTGGTAGCAAATTCCTAAATTATCTAACATGGTTTTTATATCAATGTTACAAAACTCTAAACCGTTATCAGTTTTCAAATATTTTATAGAATTTCCTGTCTGATTTTGAATTAATTTAATGCAATTTTGTAAATGCTGTTTTACTTCATTTTTATGTTTTAGAAAGTAAACAAACCTATAACCTGACATATCCTTAAGCAACAAGAAATATTTAGAACCACCAATAGAATTAGATTCCACAGGACCACATAAGTCAGCATGAATCAACTCACCTGGCACTGAAGATCTTGACTCACTGTTACTGTAGGTTACTCTGTGCTGTTTGCCTTCTAAACAAGACCTGCATGGATACACTTTAGAATTTTCATACCTAATATTATGAAGATCAAGATACTTTTTAACATAATGATAATTTTGATGACAAAACTTTTCATGCCACTCAGTTAAACTAATAACATAGTTAGCAGTAGGTGATTCTATTTTAAAAATTAATTTATTATATTTATTACCCTCGACGAAGCGGAGACGGTATATGTGTTTGCCCTAAGAGGTTGTGTGTTTGTTTGTTTGTTTGTTTGTGCACTTTTTTGTCACCATTTTTCTCAAAAAGTACTGGGCCGATTGAGATGCGGTTTTTTGCATTAGATACGTATAGCTTGCGAGAAGGTTTTTAGATATATTTTAGGACCATAGACAACCAAGCTGAGCTGTAGTCTATGATTTTAATATTTCAACATGTTACCATTTTTCACAAAAACTACTGGGCCGATTGAGATGCGGTTTTTTGCATTAGATGTGTATAGCTTGTGTGAAGGTTCTTAGATATATTTTAGGACCATAGACAACAAAGCTGAGCTGCAGTCTATGATCTTAATTTTTCTATGTGTTGAAAATTTTCACAAAAAGTACTGGGCCGATTGAGATGCGGTTTTTAGGGTTCCGTAGCCAAATTTGGCAAAAACGGAACCCTTATAGATTCGTCATGTCTGTCTGTCTGTCTGTCCGTCCGTATGTCACAGCCACTTTTTTCCGAAACTATAAGAGCTATACTGTTGAAACTTGGTAAGTAGATGTATTCTGTAAACCGCATTAAGATTTTCTTACAAAAATAGAAAAAAAAACAATAAATTTTGGGGGTTCCCCATACTTAGAACTGAAACTCAAAAATTTTTTTTTCATCTAACCCATAGGTGTGGGGTATCTATGGATAGGTCTTCAAAAATGATATTGAGGTTTGTAATATCATTTTTTTCTAAACTGAACAGTTTGCGCGAGAGACACTTCCAAAGTGGTAAAATGTGTGTCCCCCCCCCGTAACTTCTAAAATAAGAGAATGATAAAACTAAAAAAAATATATGTTGTACATTACCATGCAAACTTCCACCGAAAATTGGTTTGAACGAGATCTAGTAAGTAGTTTTTTTTAATACGTCATAAATCGTAAACCGCAATTTACCTTTCATTCAATCAACTCAAATATTTAAAAAAAACATTTAATTTAAATCTTACTACAGGTTTGTACGGAACCCTCGGTGCGCGAGTCCGACTCGCACTTGGCCGGTTTTTTGCATTAGATATGTTTAGCTTGTGAGAAGGTTCTTAGATATATTTTAGGACCATAGACAACAAAGCTGAGCTGTAGTCTATGATTTTATTTTTTCAATATGTTACCATTTTTCACAAAAAGTACTGGGCCGATTGAGATGCGGTTTTTTGCATTAGATGTGTATAGCTTGTGAGAAGGTTCTTAAATATATTTTAGGACCATAGACAACAAAGCTGAGCTGTAGTCTATGATCTTAATTTTTCAACCACTGTTACAATTTTTCACAAAAAGTACTGGGCCGATTGAGATGCGGTTTATTGCATTTAGGACTTCGTGCGATTACAAAACAGGAAACTGGTACCAAAATTTTAAAAAATCAGCGCCATTTTGAAATTCTTTGTTAATTGACCGATTTCGTTCAAAATCTATATTTAGGGCTCCCTGGGGTCACAAAACAGGAAACTGGTACCAAAATTAAAAAAAATCAGTGCCATTTTGAAATTCTTTGTTAATTGATCGATTTCGTTCAAAATCGATATTTAGGACTCCCTGGGGTTACAAAACAGGAAACTGTTACCAAACTTTAAAAAAACAGCGCCATTTTGAAATTCTTTGTTAATTAACCGATTTTGTTCAAAATCGATATGTAGGGCTCCCTGGGGTCACAAAACAGGAAACTGGTACCAAAATTTTAAAAAATCAGCGCCATTTTGAAATTCTGTGTTAATTGACCGATTTCGTTCAAAATCGATAGTTAGGGCTCCCTGGGGTCACAAAACAGGAAACTGTTACCAAAATTTTAGAAAATCAGCGCCATTTTGAAATTCTTTGTTAATTGACCGATTTCGTTCAAAATCTATATTTAGGGCTCCCTGGCGTCACAAAACAGGAAACTGGTACCAAAATTTTAAAAAAATCAGCGCCATTTTGAAATTCTTTGTTAATTGATCGATTTCGTTCAAAATCGATATTTAGGACTCCCTGGGGTTACAAAACAGGAAACTGTTACCAAACTTTAAAAAAACAGCGCCATTTTGAAATTCTTTGTTATTTAACCGATTTTGTTCAAAATCGATATTTAGGGCTTCGTGGGATTACAAAACAGGAAACTGGTACCAAAATTTTAAAAAAATCAGCGCCATTTTGAAATTCTTTGTTAATTGACCGATTTCGTTCAAAATCGATATTTAGGGCTCCCTGGGGTCACAAAACAGGAAACTGGTACCAAAATTTTTAAAAATCAGCGCCATTTTGAAATTCTGTGTTAATTGACCGATTTCGTTCAAAATCGATATTTAGGTCTCCCTGGGGTCACAAAACAGGAAACTGTTACCAAAATTTTAGAAAATCAGCGCCATTTTGAAATTCTTTGTTAATTGACCAATTTCGTTCAAAATCGATATTTAGGACTCCCTGGGGTTACGAAACAGGAAACTGTTACCAAAGTTTAAAAAAATCAGCGCCATTTTTATTTATTTTGTTATCACCATAATAAATGAATTCAGTTTAGTACAGTAAAATCTGTTACTACTTGTAAGTCTAACCACAACCCGTGAGCTGCTTTAGCAGCTCGCGCACAGGGCGAAATACTAGTTAGATATATATAGCTTGAGAGAAGGTTCTTAGATATATTTTAGGACCATAGACAACTAAGCTGAGCTGTCTCTATGATTTTAATATTTCGATATGTTACCATTTTTTACAAAAAGTACTGGGCCGATTGAAATGCGGTTTTTTTCATTAGATGTGTATAGCTTGTGAGAAGGTTCTTAGATATATTTTAGGACCATAGACAACAAAGCTGAGCTGTAGTCTATGATTTTATTTTTTCAATATGTTACCATTTTTCTCAAAAACTACTGTGCTGATTTAGATACGGGCTTTTTGTTTTAGATATATTTAGCTTGTACCTAGATGCTGCCCAGGGTATCATGATGGAGTCAGGAGGCGATCATGGGAACTCCTTAAATTCTCATCGTATACCCGTCGCGTTTGGACTCTTTTGATTTGTCCATTTGAAAAGGGTTTGGCCATAGTCCACCACACTGGTCAAAAAAACGACTGAGCTGTCAAAGATGCAGTTTTGTGTTTTAGATATTATGTAATATATACGTTTGCTACGTTCTAATTGTTTTTTCAAAGTTATACAGGTCAAAGGTATAATGGAGCTCTGCAGTTCGTCGTGGGTTTTTTTAAAAATTTTAATTTTATTACTTGTTATCTAACCTCTTAGCAATTGCTCTTACACTATTAACAGAATCTAAGATTTTACAATAATTTTGATCACTTTTCATGAAATAACCTTTATATCTAAACATTTGCCAACAGAAAAAAGATTTGCTTTTAATGAGGGAACATACAACACATCTGATAATTTTGTTTCAATCCACTTTGTGCCGTTCCAGGCTTCACATTGTATGGTACCGATCCCTAATACATCTAAAGAGGTACCGTCACCTATTTTCACTTTACGCTGAGAACTTTCACTTAACAGAGAACATAGACCGATCACAACACATATGTCCACTTGCGCCGGAGTCTAAGATCCACTCGCTAGATCCCGATGAAGATGTAGCTGCAACCGGAGTCTCCTCGTCAGAAGCTAATATGAATGCATTGGTATGCCTTTTGTTTATCTTTCCTTTGTTTAAACCAGCAATTATCAATTGTATGATTATATTTTTGGCAGAATTTACATTTTAATCTAGATCTAATAGTACTAATAATCTAGAGGTTGCATTTTCTTGACTAATAATGCCTCGCTGGCCTCGCTTTCCTTCGACCTTGTTTCTTCCAAATGTAGCCGGGCGTTTAACTCGTTAAGAGTCTGTCTTTCCTCAGGAAGCGACTCCCACGCCGAAATGAAGTGTCTGTATTCTTGCAGCAGGCTTATCAACACTTTGGTAACAATCATTTTGTCCGAAATCATCTCTCTTCTTGCCATAATTTTGGATTTAAGGTTTTCAATTTCCGTAAGTAAATCGGTGATGCTAGATTCATATGCTATTCCATAAAACTGTTGATATAGTAAATGAATACTACCATTGGAGTCTTGTTCATATATGGATAATAATTTCCTCCACATCTGGCTGGCACTGTCACACGATAACACGTGCGGAATTACATGCTCGGTCATGCGATTTACCAATAACGCCATGGCTTTGGCGTCTTTCTCGGCCCCTTTTTCCTTCTTCATAAGGGTGTCATATAAGCCCTTGGATTTAAGTTGAAGCGTAACTTGAAACTTCCATATGCTCCAGTTTTCTTCTCCCCGTAGTTTGATTTTGAAATCATCTTTTTCGTTGTCCGTCATTGTGGCGTATAAACTATACTCTGAGCGAGTTCCGTGATACAAGTTCACGTATTTTACGGGCGTTGTTCCAAGATGGCGAACCCACGCCGCCGACACTTTTTACGTATTTTTTTTATCGACGTTTTTCTTGTCCACGTGTCCTGGGCCCTAACCTGTTGGTTGGTGAGGTCCGTGGACAGGTCGATAAATTAAAAGAGAGAGCCTTTTGTAGAAGTATTTAATTATCTAATATTAAACTCACTTATAAAGGAGATCGAACATTGACCCGAGTTGGTTGACAGCAGGAAGAGGAAGAGCGCGATGGTGGTATTGCCAAAAACAATTATTGCTGTCATAGACACATGACATAAAGCATAGCGCATATTGTTACATTATATTATTACACTCTTCCATCTGAAACTGCATATGTATTTTTAAAAAAGCTTTTGCAAACTAAAACCTCTTTCCCATTACAATCAGAAAGGTAGTAGTGCCTTGTGTTTTGCCTTCTTGAGTTTTCATTTGTTGTATAGGTACGAGACTTAGAAACTACTTTAATAAGTGAAAACATATAGGATGTTGTAAGTCAAAATTTGCCAATTCATAGAATTCTTTACATAGTTTTCTTTGTTGCTCAGCATTTATTTTTAAATTAAATTTGTTTTTGCATACGCACAATCCTACCTTAGGCATTCTAGCAGGTACGGCTTCTCCCTTGTAGTTTAAATATTCTTGTCCTTTTCTCTCTTGGATTTCTTCAAATTACGCACCCAATTTTCAGGTTTTCTCAATCTTTTCTTTGGTTTCTTCGCTGAACTTTCTGATAAAGAAAGGCTAGGCGGTTGAATTGGCAAGTACTCTGAACCAGAGTCTTCGTATCGCTAAACATAGCTGAAACCACCATTTCATTAGTAAACATAGAACGATAATTGCCAGTTGTAAATAGAAACGTCTAAACTTTAAAATATACTTACCCCGCATGCTATCTTCAATATCTTCCATTGTTGTCAACGCTTAACAACTCCAAGAATCCAATTTCAGCAAAAAAATTAGCAATTTCTATTAAACTTAATTTATTAAAAACAAATACAGTCGAATCTAACTCGCGCCAACAAACGAAAAAGTTTTGAAATTTCAGCAAGTTTTGACAGTTCATTTCAACTGTTAAACAACCTAACCCGCCAAAATAACAATGTTGTAACACGCAAAAATGGCCTAGATGAAAAAAATAATGATGCAAAAAAACGAATTTTGAAACGCCATCTATTATGAAAATTAAATATTAAAGTTAGGCCATTTTTGTTTAAAATATTATCTTATTTTGAATCGTTTGCTATAAATCAAAAAAATGTGGGTTAGGCCGCTTTTGCTCTGTGGGCCTCAAGGTTTTTCTGAGGGACAACGCATATTTCGTATCTTTGGCCAATGCTCTCAATTTGTTACACATATTGCGGTCTGCGGAGTATGTGATTTCTACATTCTATCTTTTGAACTGTGTGCTTTGGGTAAGGATTACGTGCTAGTATTTTTGCGTATGTAGCAGAGTCTCCGTCAGCAATTAACCTTCCATAAATTACATTGTAGATCGCTACTGATGTTTCGAATCCTTGGCAAATGATTTCAGATTCCATACCGTTAGAGGCACCCGTGTAATTTTTGAAGCAAACATGTTCCGGTGTCGCAGTTTGTTTTTTCTCCGCTCGAGCATACTAGGCAATATTTGTTTTTAATGCCTTCACCAAATCTGCGACCAACGATTGCTGCGGCACCGGATAATGCTTTATAATTATTGCCGTAGTATCGCGATGACCAACAGCCATCGGCATATACGTCTATGAGTGGTGTACCGTCTTTGCTCAACTTACCTTCAGTTATCGCTGCATCACGCTCTCGCATAGAATAGAATCATCATCATCATCATCACTACAGCCTATTAACATCCCACTGCTGGGCACAGGCCTCCACTCTCATAGGAGAGCGGGAATTAGAGCTTAGACCCACCACGCTGCTCCAATGCGGGTTGGCGGGCTTTAACGACTATAATCACGTTAGTGATAATAACCGGGACCGACGGCTTAACGTGCTCTCCGAGGCACGGGGGTGAAACACCGCCAACTTCCAACTCCGGGCTAGCACTGAGAATTTCTTAATTGAAAAACCCAATACCTAACTTTTCATGCCCGACCGGGAATCGAACCCAGGACCTCGTGATCTGCAGTCGACTATGCTAACCACTAGACCAACGAGGCAGTTGAATAGAATAGAATAATTTATTTGCAAGAATGTGGTACAGTTATTAGGTCTTAAAATATTTTTTATAATTGTATTATATCCGATTTACAATTAATAATTAATTAATTCAACAAAATGAAATACCTACTAACGAAATACAATTCAAATTATAGCATGTTAAATTTATAAAACTTAACATGCTATTATTCCATATGTCATAGTTTATAGTAAAATTCATTCAAATCAAATTAATAAATATTACAATGTCAATAGATAAGTCATGTATTCATTCAAACTATAGAAACATTTCTCCATTGGCCAGTCTCGAAGTTTGTTTTAAAAAGTTTGTTGAGGCATGGCCTTGTATTGTTTGAGGTAGATTTTCTTTATGGCGTATTTCTTCGGTATACCTGGGTGCAAAAATTTTATAAGGATCATCATCATCATCAGCCAATATGCATCCACTGTTGGACATAGGCCTCTTTAAGATTGCGCCATCTTTGCCTATCCTTGGCTGTTCGCATCCCTTTGATGCCAGCCACTCTCCGGATGTCGTCGCGTCGATTCATCTATACTATATAGATTCTATAGACTTTTCCTTTAGATTTTTTTCCCGGACAATATGTGTAGCTTGCCATTTCTTTATAACTACATCGAAAGGCGATGAAGAACTTTCAAGCCATTCAATGTCGGTTTTGCAGTCGTTATCATCATCATGGTTATTGGAAGCAGAGGGAAGAGGTCGCACTCGTTTTTCTTCTGATTTGGAACTGCTGGGGCTACTGCTACTGCTGGTACTGCTTCTTTTGAGGCTCTGTGGCCTTAGAAAGCGTCGATGGGTAATAAGCCGGTTGTGTAACAAACCGGAAGCAGGCAAGGCTTGCCTCTCTGTCACCCGGTATGGTACGTAATAAACATCAGGGTGTTCCCCTTTAAATTGTGAGCATATTTCCTTAGCCCAGCTGGACCACACTTCTTGCCTGATAGTGTCGTTGATACTAGGTAATATACGGAGTTGGTGTTCCACTATTAACTGTACTACAGCTTGTCGCTCTCTGGGAGTAAGATGCTGTTCCTGTTTTTCCAACAAGGACTTTCCAAATGTGGTGGCTTCTAGTAATTTCTTGAGTGGCTTTTTGTCTTCTAGAGGGCCAATTTCTTGAATGAATTGCCACTCTTCATCAACCCAATCCTGAAATAATCATCCATAATTTTAGTCACATATTGTAGAATCGCTGTAGGTAAATATCTGTAGAACTCGCCAGTCAAAGATTAAAAAAAAAACAAAGAATTCACTAGGTCACAGTACTTGTTGTTTTTTTTTAATAGCATGGTCATTGGAAATATTTTAATAAATTAAAATTACAAACTGAACAAATGCAAGTTGGTACAATAGCACATTAAATAAAAATATTTTGCTTACTGTCAAAGTATTTTGTAGTACACGGCCACCTTTGATATTCGATGATGTAGGGGTTATTGAACCACTCGGTCCCCACTCAGGCAATTCCGGGTCAATCCTTTTAGATCCATCAGCCGGATCATTTACAGTAAGAGGAGTTGTGGTTCCTGGCTGGAGACAAAACGTATCCTGAAAGACATTATTCATGAATAAAGTACGTACGAGTACTTAGTGAAAATATGCCACTAAACTCAAAATATTTTACCCACCAGCCGAGAAATATCAATAAGCTCAACATTAGAAGCAGGCGAGGCAGGAATGTGGTCCGAAACAGCCTAAAACAAATAATTACGTGAAGTAAATACAGACTTAGAAACCGACTCGCGATGCTCGCTCGACTTCTACAAACGAGTCTCTCATATTGTGTAGCGTCGCGCATCGGTTTCATAGTTTGTATTTAGGCCTGCCCGACTTCAACAAATGTGACAACTAAAATTATTTTTATACTTTGTAGTGGCGGTTTTTTGAAAAGATTTTTTTTGCTAGTAGTGAATGAAGTTAACAATTTATAAATATCCATGTAAGTAATGTACATGTAACTAAGTATATGACACGCCATGGAAATAACAGAAAACCATACTCCCTCCCTATTTTTCTATGGAAGCAACTCTGAAATCGTCAATAAACCCAACTGTACCACAACAAAAAATTTTGGCCACTCGTTGATCTAATCAAAGCTATCACAGTAAAAATATCGATAACTAGCTGAGCCCGGCAAAAGTTGTCCTGCTATTCTACAGTTCGGCCTTCGGCCTAAACCATGGTAGGTATTTCCTACCTCCATGGCCTAAACTGTCACAAATATTTCAAGACAAAATCAGCAAAATCGGTCCAGCCATTCTCATTTTATTGCGGGACCAGAAGAAATAGGGGTTTATTTTTATATATAAGATGAAGTTATTGATTTTTTCTCAATTTTAGAGTTTATCCCATAGATTTTTTTTAATGTTAGTAAAGAATAGGTGTATACCTATATTGTAGGACACACAAGGCAGACAAAAACACAATGAAGGTACAAACAAAACATTACATACTAACACATAGGGCGAATGCACCTTAGTACGGTCCTCGCCTAAGGAATATCAAATACCTAAGAAGAAATTATTTAAAAATACAAAAACCTCACTGCCAGACACAGCCCAATATTTTAAGTGGCGACCACGTTTGAGAGTAAGAGATTCCAATAATGCATTATTTAATTTATTTGAAAATATGTATAAGTGACCGCCTTTCAGTGCTTTCGCCCCAATGTACTTACAAGCCAGACAATAGTGTGTATAGATAAAGGCAACAAACCTTTCGATATGATTCTATAGCATTCCGCAATTTTATTCTGTCCACCATGGGAGAGGCCAATTCTTTTAAATCATGGTCATTGGTTAGTAATAAATATTTAAATTCCATCCCCTGCTCTGAAAATTAGTAATATGGGTTATGGTGTGTGATAAAGAGGCACTGAAGATTTAAAAAAAAATCCTCTGTGCCCCTTTATCGACACCCGGACTGCGATATATGCAAGAATTCACTCAAAATGCACAACAAGCAAGACAACACATGAACACACAACACATTAATAATTTAGTGCTCAGATAATGTAGGTAAGTAGGTACAGTTTGTGTAGGCAACAGAGATGCGCAGACCGATAAAAAACCCATACCTATTTAAAGTTATTTAAAGAAAAAAACTTACCACTTAGGTGATCGTATAAATGTGCCAGCTCCGCTGCATCTAAAAACGATTTGAGGGCGTCGTCCATATTTGTAATTTAGTGAAAACACAACAACAAAACACAAAATGTCTACAATGATTTATATTACTAATGGTCTATACTTAGATTAATTACTAAATTAATTAGTAAATATTCTTAAATAAGCCGATGCCACGATTTAACACTTTTTAACACTGTTTTAAAAGTTTAACACTTTGGCCGGCCGCCCGCATAGACCACGAACACGGATAGTCACTCGCCCGGCCGATATATGAACCAAATGAGAATTTGTGCCAGGGTTGCCAATCTTCGAATTTTTTCCTCGAACGAAAAATCGAATCGAAAAAGTAAATCTCGAATTTTTGCTTCCGAACCTCCCACATTCATCCAAAGAATCAAAAAAACGAAAAAAAATAAGACTTACAAACTGTAAAATTTAGGTACATAACATATCGTTCTCGCTCGTTAGTTGCGAGAACGAGACAAAAACCAGCGCGGGCTCAAATCGAGCCCAAAACAGCCATCGCAGTAACCCCATTGGATTTTCTTATTTTATTTTGTCTGTAAAGTAGCATAAAATTACCTAATGAAGAGCTTTCAGCAACTCTCCAGTAGAAAAATAGTTCTAAATTGCGTTCAGGTAGCGCTTATCAAATTTCGAGAATCAACGTCAACATCAAATACGTCAAATTTAAAGAAGGTTATCACTCAATGGCTTGTAAAAACTTTCATCGTACGTAAGTACGTACGTACGTAGTACAAACCTGAAATTTCATTGTAAGTCGGTTATCATAAATAATTAAATACATTTCTGTAATATACTTTTTTTTTAATCTGTCTTATTTTAGGTTTCCGAACCAAATAAAAAGTAAAAAAAATACCAATGATGCCGAAAAACGACGCGAAGCGTCTCTGCTTTAACTAGACCTTTCGGCTCTTCTGTCTGTATATTTGTCACAGCCTACAGGTCGCAGTTTTCAAGATCTCTACACCAAACTTGGTTCGTTGACTTTAGGAAAAGACAATGTCGAAGGGATTTTTGATTGGGGTGATACATTCTAAAAAAACCGGGCAAGTGCGAGTCGGACTCGCGCACGAAGGGTTCCGTACCATTATTAATAAATAATTACCTTTGTTAATGAACCGCAAGACTAACTTTGTTTGTAGAGGTTTATTGTTAATATCAAAAAAACTATGCTAGTTAGAGCATTGGCTACAGTTTTCCTGTAAAATCTCACTTTTAAATTTCAACCCTCAGATTTTCCCCCCTTTTTAAATAAGAACAAAAATAATTTCCAATTTTTTTTTATTCCAGTGTCATTGGGCCACTAATATACACAACTATTCCAAATTTCATGTCGATAGCTCCGGAGCTATATAAAGAATATTTACTAATTAATTTAAATTTCGAGAATCAACGTCTACATCAAATACGTCAAATTTAAGAACGCATTTGCAAATCCCTTAAAATATTGGAGTTTTCAGTACATTTTGTGACTAAGTCAAGCAAAATAGGATAGAACTAAAAATTGCTATACAAAGATTGATCCTATATCTCCAATTGTTGGTAATAACATTGTAAAAAATCTTTATTTTTAATACTATAAAAATGATTTTCCCTCACCTCTTCACTCAAAATTGACGATTTAGGGGTGACTTTAGGTACATTTTTTACTGTAAATATGCCGTTTTTTTGTCATTAAAAAATACCATCTATTAGTAGATATGTTCACCTACAAATTTTGGTAATAAAAATATTATAAATAGGACAAATAGTATACGAAATAAAATAAAAACTGCTTGTATTTTTTTCACATATTTTGTAAATCTTAATAGAGTGAACATAAGGGTTATTTTGATTTTACTGGGTCTTTGGTTTGATTTCAAATTATCAATTAGTCTGCGTTTGACCGCCGTCGGGAGTGGACCCTGCGTCGGTTGCGAGCAGTCGCTGGTGTCGAAAAGATCGCTGTACATACACGAAATACCTACCTAGAGTACCTAGTTCAGCGAACCAAAGTTATATTTATAGTTATCACCTGTGCTGATATTTTGAAAAGGTAAGATATGGTACCTACTACCAACACAATACAATTTTATTATTTGCTAGCATTTAGAAATTTATTGCAGAGTCTTTATTCCCCGTGCGTGGTAGTGACCTGAAAGTATACTTCGACGACTTCTACTGGAACTTCTAGACGCGTAGAGCTAGGTGTATCGAATTTGGACTCAATTTGTTAGTTATGATGAGATCTTACCTCAAACTTTAGTGGAGTGACTTGAAGGTATACTTCGACATCCACTACTGGAACTCCTAGACGCGTAGAGCTAGGTAAATCGAATTTGGGCTCATTTTGTTAGTTATGATGAGATCTTACCACAAAACTTGGTGGAGTGACCTGAAGGTATACTTCGACATCCACTACTGGAACTCCTAGACGCGTAGAGCTAGGTGTATCGAATTTGAGCTCGTTTTGTTAGTTATGATGAGATCTTACCACAGAACTTGGCGGAGTGACCTGAAGGTATACTTCGACATCCACTACTGGAACTACTAGACGCGTAGAGCTAGGTAAATCGAATTTGGGCTCGTTTTGTTAGTTATGATGAGATCTTACCACAAAACTTGGTGGGGCGACCTGAAGGTATACTTCGACATTCACTACTGGAACTCCTAGACGCGTAGAGCTAGGTGTATCGAATTTGGGCTGGTTTTGTTAGTTATGATGAGATCTTACCACAAAACTTGGTGGAGTGACCTGAAGGTATACTTCGACATCCACTACTGGAACTCCTAGATGCGTAGAGCTAGGTAAATCGAATTTGGGCTCGTTTTGTTAGTTATGATGAGATCTTACCACAGAACTTGGTGGAGTGACCTGAAGGTATACTTCGACATCCACTACTGGAACTCCTAGACGCGTAGAGCTAGGTGTATCGAATTTGAGCTCGTTTTGTTAGTTATGATGAGATCTTACCACAGAACTTGGTGGAGCGACCTGAAGGTATACTTCGACATCCACTACTGGAACTCCTAGATGCGTAGAGCTAGGTAAATCGAATTTGGGCTCGTTTTGCTAGTTATGATGAGATCTTACCACAGAACTTGGTGGAGTGACCTGAAGGTATACTTCGACATCCACTACTGGAACTTCTAGACGCGTAGAGCTAGGTAAATCAAATTTGGGCTCGTTTTGTTAGTTATGATGAGATCTTACCACAGAACTTGGTGGAGTGACCTGAAGGTATACTTCGACATTCACTACTGGAACTCCTAGACGCGTAGAGCTAGGTGTATCGAATTTGGGCTGGTTTTGTTAGTTATGATGAGATCTTACCACAGAACTTGGTGGAGCGACCTGAAGGTATACTTCGACATTCACTACTGGAACTCCTAGACGCGTAGAGCTAGGTGTATCGAATTTGGGCTG
Organism: Erebia epiphron; assembly: GCA_963932025.1. NCBI lineage: Eukaryota > Metazoa > Arthropoda > Insecta > Lepidoptera > Nymphalidae > Erebia > Erebia epiphron. The sequence goes on from OZ009946.1 coordinate 30,559,611, forward strand.
GTTTTGTTAGTTATGATGAGATCTTACCGCAAAACTTGGTGGAGTGACCTGAAGGTATACTTCGACATCCACTACTGGAACTCCTAGACGCGTAGAGCTAGGTAAATCGAATTTGGGCTCGTTTTGTTAGTTATGATGAGATCTTACCACAAAACTTGGTGGAGCGACCTGAAGGTATACTTCGACATTCACTACTGGAACTCCTAGACGCGTAGAGCTAGGTGTATCGAATTTGGGCTGGTTTTGTTAGTTATGATGAGATCTTACCACAAAACTTGGTGGAGTGACCTGAAGGTATACTTCGACATTCACTACTGGAACTCCTAGACGCGTAGAGCTAGGTGTATCGAATTTGGGCTGGTTTTGTTAGTTATGATGAGATCTTACCACAAAACTTGGTGGAGCGACCTGAAGGTATACTTCGACATTCACTACTGGAACTCCTAGTTGCGTAGAGCTAGGTAAATCGAATTTGGGCTCGTTTTGTTAGTTATGATGAGATCTTACCACAGAACTTGGTGGAGCGACCTGAAGGTATACTTCGACATTCACTACTGGAACTCCTAGACGCGTAGAGCTAGGTGTATCGAATTTGGGCTGGTTTTGTTAGTTATGATGAGATCTTACCACAAAACTTGGTGGAGTGACCTGAAGGTATACTTCGACATCCACTACTGGAACTCCTCGACGCGTAGAGCTAGGTAAATCGAATTTGGGCTCGTTTTGTTAGTTATGATGAGATCTTACCACAAAACTTGGTGGAGTGACCTGAAGGTATACTTCGACATCCACTACTGGAACTCCTAGACGCGTAGAGCTAGGTAAATCGAATTTGGGCTCGTTTTGTTAGTTATGATGAGATCTTACCACAAAACTTGGTGGAGTGACCTGAAGGTATACTTCGACATCCACTACTGGAACTCCTAGATGCGTAGAGCTAGGTAAATCGAATTTGGGCTCGTTTTGTTAGTTATGATGAGATCTTACCACAGAACTTGGTGGAGTGACCTGAAGGTATACTTTGACATCCACTACTGGAACTCCTAGACGCGTAGAGCTAGGTGTATCGAATTTGAGCTCGTTTTGTTAGTTATGATGAGATCTTACCACAGAACTTGGTGGAGCGACCTGAAGGTATACTTCGACATCCACTACTGGAACTCCTAGACGCGTAGAGCTAGGTGTATCGAATTTGAGCTCGTTTTGTTAGTTCTGATGAGATCTTACCACAGAACTTGGTGGAGCGACCTGAAGGTATACTTCGACATCCACTACTGGAACTCCTAGACGCGTAGAGCTAGGTGTATCGAATTTGAGCTCGTTTTGTTAGTTCTGATGAGATCTTACCACAGAACTTGGTGGAGCGACCTGAAGGTATACTTCGACATTACACATTACTTCGACAGAGCTCCACGCGTCTAGAAGTTCCAGTAGTGGATGTCGAAGTATACCTTCAGGTCACTCTACCAAGTTTTGTGGTAAGATCTCATCATAACTAACAAAACGAGCCCAAATTCTATTTACCTAGCTCTACGCGTCTAGGAGTTCCAGTAGTGGATGTCGAAGTATACCTTCAGGTCACTCCACCAAGTTTTGTAGTAAGATCTCATCATAACTAACAAAACCAGCCCAAATTCGATACACCTAGCTCTACGCGTCTAGGAGTTCCAGTAGTGAATGTCGAAGTATACCTTCAGGTCGCTCCACCAAGTTTTGTGGTAAGATCTCATCATAACTAACAAATTGAGTCCAAATTCAATACACTTAGCTCTACGCGTCTAGGAGTTCCAGTAGTAGATGTCGAAGTATACCTTCAGGTCACTCTACCAAGTTCTGTGGTAAGATCTCATCATAACTAACAAAACGAGCCCAAATTTGATACACCTAGGTCTACGCGTCTAGGAGTTCCAGTAGTGGATGTCCAAGTATACCTTCAGGTCACTCCACCAAGTTCTGTGGTAAGATCTCGTCATAACTAACAAATTGAGTCCAAATTCGATACACTTAGCTCTACGCGTCTAGGAGTTCCAGTAGTAGATGTCGAAGTATACCTTCAGGTCACTCTACCAAGTTCTGTGGTAAGATCTCATCATAACTAACAAAACGAGCCCAAATTTGATACACCTAGGTCTACGCGTCTAGGAGTTCCAGTAGTGGATGTCGAAGTATACCTTCAGGTCACTCCACCAAGTTCTGTGGTAAGATCTCATCATAACTAACAAATTGAGTCCAAATTCGATACACTTAGCTCTACGCGTCTAGGAGTTCCAGTAGTAGATGTCGAAGTATACTTTCAGGTCACTCTACCAAGTTGTGTGGTAAGATCTCATCATAACTAACAAAACGAGCCCAAATTCGATTTACCTAGCTCTACGCGTCTAGGAGTTCCAGTAGTGAATGTCGAAGTATACCTTCAGGTCACTCCACCAAGTTTTGTGGTAAGATCTCATCATAACTAACAAAACGAGCCCAAATTCGATTTACCTAGCTCTACGCGTCTAGGAGTTCCAGTAGTGAATGTCGAAGTATACCTTCAGGTCGCTCCACCAAGTTTTGTGGTAAGATCTCATCATAACTAACAAATTGAGTCCAAATTCAATACACTTAGCTCTACGCGTCTAGGAGTTCCAGTAGTAGATGTCGAAGTATACCTTCAGGTCACTCTACCAAGTTCTGTGGTATGATCTCATCATAACTAACAAAACGAGCCCAAATTTGATACACCTAGGTCTACGCGTCTAGGAGTTCCAGTAGTGGATGTCCAAGTATACCTTCAGGTCACTCCACCAAGTTCTGTGGTAAGATCTCATCATAACTAACAAATTGAGTCCAAATTCGATAAACTTAGCTCTACGCGTCTAGGAGTTCCAGTAGTAGATGTCGAAGTATACCTTCAGGTCACTCTACCAAGTTCTGTGGTAAGATCTCATCATAACTGAAAAAACGAGCCCAAATTTGATACACCTAGGTCTACGCGTCTAGGAGTTCCAGTAGTGGATGTCGAAGTATACCTTCAGGTCACTCCACCAAGTTCTGTGGTAAGATCTCATCATAACTAACAAAACGAGCCCAAATTCGAAACACCTAGCTTTACGCGTCTAGGAGTTCCAGTAGTGGTCGTCGAAGTGTACCTTCAGGTCACTCCACCAAGTCTTGAGGTAAGATCTCATCATAACTAACAAATTGAGTCCAAATTCGATACACCTAGCTCTACGCGTCTAGGAGTTCCAATAGTGGTCATCGAAGTGTACCTTCAGCTCATTTTACCAAGTCTTGCGCTAAGATCTCATTATAATTAACAAAACGAGCCTAAACTCGTCACCAATAAATAATAATGTATCGAAGTTATGATATAAGTTGATTCAACGCATTGATGTAGAATTTTAGATCAATGACCTCGCAGCTTATCCGTGCATGTGTGTGCGTGGGAATTAACCATGTGTAGTAGTGCGATTTCATACCTATCCATTTCGGAAATGCGTCCTTAAAGAAGGTTATCACTCAATGGCTTGTAAAAACTTTCATCGTACGTAAGTACGTACGTACGTAGTACAAACCTGAAATTTCATTGTAAGTCGGTTATCATAAATAATTAAATACATTTCTGTAATATACTTTTTTTTAAATCTGTCTTATTTTAGGTTTCCGAACCAAATAAAAAGTAAAAAAAATACCAATGATGCCGAAAAACGACGCGAAGCGTCTCTGCTTTAACTAGACCTTTCGGCTCTTCTGTCTGTATATTTGTCACAGCCTACAGGTCGCAGTTTTCAAGATCTCTACACCAAACTTGGTTCGTTGACTTTAGGAAAAGACAATGTCGAAGGGATTTTTGATTGGGGTGATACATTCTAAAAAAACCGGGCAAGTGCGAGTCGGACTCGCGCACGAAGGGTTCCGTACCATTATTAATAAATAATTACCTTTGTTAATGAACCGCAAGACTAACTTTGTTTGTAGAGGTTTATTGTTAATATCAAAAAAACTATGCTAGTTAGAGCATTGGCTACAGTTTTCCTGTAAAATCTCACTTTTAAATTTCAACCCTCAGATTTTCCCCCCTTTTTAAATAAGAACAAAAATAATTTCCAATTTTTTTTTATTCCAGTGTCATTGGGCCACTAATATACACAACTATTCCAAATTTCATGTCGATAGCTCCGGAGCTATCGACATGAAATTTGGAATAGTTGTCTGTCTGTCCGTCACACTCGATTATTTCAGTAACTAATACTGAAATAATCGAGTGTGACGGACAGACAGACAGACAACTATTATATATCTGTCCGTCACACTCGATTATTTCAGTATTAGTTACTGAAATAATCGAGTGTGACGGACAGACAGACAGACGGAGAAAGTCGCACCATAAGGGTTCCATTTTACCATTTTGGTACGGACCCCTAAAAAGAGGGGAAAACTGCTGTGATGCCATTTATCAACCGAATTCGTTAATATTAACAGGACACCACAAGGAATAAATTCTAAAAGGATTATTTGTGAAAAAACCATGTTAAAAGAAGAAGAGGCTCGAAAAAGTCATCTGCAAGTCTTAGTTTTTTTATTATTCATTCTATGACTCGTGAGGTCTACCGTTCACTGAGCCACTAGTTTAGACAGTAAGGTCAGGGGGAGTAAGGTAAACGTACTTTCCTGTTTTTTCTACAAAATGACCTGTAAGACAGTAAAGGGATTGTCAATTTGAATAACGATAAATGATATATCATCATCATCATCATCACTACAGCCTATTAACGTCCCACTGCTGGGCACAGGCCTCCACTCTCATAGGAGAGCGGGAATTAGAGCTTAGACCCACCACGCTGCTCCAATGCGGGTTGGCGGGCTTTATAGACTATTATCATGTTAGTGATAATAACCGGGACCGACGGCTTAACGTGCTCTCCGAGGCACGGGGGTGAAAACACCGCCAACTTCTAACTCCGGGCTGGCACTGAGAATTTCTTAATTGAAAAACCCCAATACCTAACTTTTATGCCCGACCGGGAATCGAACCCAGGACCTCGTGATCCGCAGTCGACTATGCTAACCACTAGACCAACGAGGCAGTTAAATGATATATACTCTTCATTAAATCGGCTTTCATACGACATGATCTTCAAGCTTTCTAATCTTGCAAATAACGATGAAATTACTAATGAAAAGTGGACTATGGTTTTGAGTTCTGAAAACTATGATCAGAACTCGGTAAATATAAGGCCTATAGAACTATTTCAACAACTAAAATGGCATCTTTAATTGCCTCAATCGATTACGAGTCTCAGTGAATGGTTATATGTTCTAATTTCTTAAATAAATGGAAAAAACTGAAAATGGGGTAATTGAAACATGTTCGCCAAGTCAGGGGTAGTAAAACCAAAACAAAAGTTGAGTACGTTCTAAATTTTTATTAATTTTTTAGTTCAATAAAATAGCTAACACCATGTTTACAATTTTTTTACGTCTTCTTCTATTCTTGCTTTCACCAATAAACTTATTTTGCGAATCTAATATTACCTATGCGTGTAGACGTAAAATAACAACAAATTATTGTCCTAAGTTAAAAATATATACTTATATTATTCATTCAATTTAAGCCTGACTTAAGAGGTTTTACATCTTAAAAAATTTCAACTTTCAACTTACATTAAATAATATTTATTATTCTAAATTTGATAGCTCAGTCAGTCAGTCAGTCACCTTTTCCTTTTATATATTTAATATATTAATACTTTTATAGCTAGTAGCTCCCTCAAATGTAATCATAAATAATTATGGGAATAAAATTAAAGAATATAACTACTATGTAAACTTACTTAAATACATATCAAAAATTTTCGGAACCGGCAGGCATTTTTTATATGTATTTAAGTAAGTTTTGAAATTTTCCTCGTGTGTGAAGCACTGTAGTAAAATAATAAAATAACTACTAGGTCTTACTCCTAATAAAAAACATTCTATATAACGAATATGTGTGATAAGTTTCATCAAAATCAATCCAGTTGTTTTTGAATGACGCTTGAACAAACAGACTAACAATAGTTTTATAATTTCTAATCATTAATAAGTTTGGTGTGGCAGACACAAGATGACCTATAATGAATTTAATACATAGTAGTTTTTTTAAATAAGATATAATTAAAAGAAGGTTGGTAATCTCTGAAATGAGGGAAGTGAAACATGTTTCTTTTACCCCGCTCATCTCTGTTTCACTTTCCCACTCGGAACTTTTAGTGACTATAATCTTTACCATGTCTTAAAATAATAAACTGAACTGTTTTAGACAGAAAAAACAATTGGAACATCAAATCTACACATTATTCTAAGTACTTGCCGCAAAACACTGTAGAAAACTTTATGAATTCACTTTAAAACAAGCAATAAATAAAAGCACGTCTAACTCGTGTTTTGAGTTTTGAAAAATGAAAATTTTCTTTCTTAAATATAACCTTGTAGAATTATCGCAGCGACATCTATGTTAAAAAATTTATACCAGTTCGTCAATACTGTTTGTACTGTTGAGAGCAAATATCGTTAAACTGCATAGTTTGTTAGTTATGGCTTTGTGTTTCTCTTACCCCACCGTTTCTCTTACTCCCCTTGACCTTATATTTTCGTAAGCAAGCTTTATAGCTATTTAGGATTTCTATTTTTTGTCAAATACCTAATTATTTCTGCTTAGAAAGAGGGAAGTTTACCATGGCAACACTGCAAAAGACATGCACTCAGAAACTGTTTTAACCTGTTAAAGGCATTTGTCACTGTGTTTACTTGGCACATACGCAATCACAAGGCCTTTGTGATTTGTAATCACTCATGCTATATAGGTAGATATAAGCAAAAAATATCCTTTTAGATTTTTTTCTTATAGGTATACTTATGAATGAATGAATGAATGAATATACTTTTATTGTACACCACAAAGGAAAATAAACAATAGTAAACTTAGCTAAAAATAAAGTAAGTATACAATTTGGCGGTATACAACTTAAGTTAGTATACAACTTATCTATGTACCTAGGTATAGTAAATTAGAAAAAAATGTCGAGGAATCGCGTAACAAACATTAAAAAAAATATATAATTAAAACAGTCGAATTGATGACCTCCTTTCTTGAAGTTGGTTAAATACGTTTAAGTGCATATTTTGCCGTTTAGTTGTTTTGTCGTAAACGCTACGCCCCCTGAGTCGTAGATCAAATAAAACTTGGTGCCCATGTCATGTTAAAAATAACAATAACATTGTAAACAATATTTTGTAGTTTTGTTAAATCACTTGTGAACCAGAGTAAAAGTTCACATATCACCATCAACGAATTATGTCGTAGTGACTACCTACTATGTCGTAGTAACTAAACCAAAATTAAACTTGACGCCACGTATACACAGTCAATAATTTAATATAAAAAATTCTTTTTAAACAACCGACTTCAAACTCCCGCGCCAACTTTACAACAACAAGCACACGCCATACAAAGTACTTATTTTATTGTTTATATTTTAATAACCGCTTGACCGATTTCGATAAAATTTATATGGGACCACATGGGAAGTATGCCCTTTCAAATAAAAAAAGAATCATCCAAATCGGTCCACCCAGTCAAAAGTTCTGAGGTAACAAACATAAAAAAAAAAAAATACAGCCGAATTGAGAACCTCCTCCTTTATTTTGAAGTCGGTTGAAATGACTAAAATGGTGTAAAATATTTGTTGTCATTTTGTTAAAGTTGCTAGTGATCCAGCGTTCAAATTAACATTTTACCGTTAGCAAATTATGTCGTAGCGAGTACCTCCTATGTCGTAGTAAGTAAATCAAAATAAATTTTGTCGCCACGTACATAGTAAAAAATTAAAACAAAGTTGTGAAAATATGTTCTGTCACTGTGTTAAAGTTGCTTGTGGACCAGCGTTTAAGCTCATATTTTATCTTTAAGGAACTATGTCGTGGTGATTACCTCCTATGTCGTTGTGACAACCTCCTTTGTCGTTGCGCCAAAGTAAAAATAAACATAGACGCCACGTACTCAGGAGCCTAGACGCTGTGGCAAAAAATCGTTCGACAAAAAAAAATGTGACGCGGAGTTTAATCTTACTACAACGCACAGTTAAAAAGCTACGTCACCAGCACAAAAAAAAAAACGACAAGGCTTATTTGAAACTTTGTCTAGCGTTTTTTTTCTCAGTGTAGAAACCGAATAGGGGTGTGGGTTTAATATAGCTGCCATGCCCCTAACAGGTTAGCCCGCTACCATCTTAGACTGCATCATCACTTACCATCAGGTGAGATCGCAGTCAAGGGTTAACTTGTAGTGGATTTAAAAAAAAACCAGCATAAGTTGATTTTGTGAAAATAGGAACATCCATAGACGCTGTTATTTCTTTAAATTGCGAATAGCCAATACCTGCTGATATTATTCATGTAACTGCAACCACGTTAGCATTGACATTATATTTGCTTGAAAAATCTTCGCTTGTAATAATAAAGTCTGTTACACATTTTACATCTAAACTTGTATTGCGAGAACATACCTGACCTTTTTTCACCAATAAGTATCATATGTGAGAAATTACAATCAAATAAGGAACTATGGTTGGATACAGTTCGCAACAACATATCAACAACTCTTCGACCTTGAATTGATAAGTATCTATCTTGAGATTCGGCCTCAATGCATAGCTCGTCTTCGGTAGCTTCACATTAAAAATACATTAAAAAGGTTTTTGGATAATGTCTGCTTCTCCCGAAGTTTGATTACCCTCTGTTGGCATGAGTGTTAGTATTGTTTCAGGTTCTCTGAACTCGAAACATTTTTTGATGCTCTGTAATTGAACAAAAATTTTCGGAAAAAACGTAAATTTACTATAGTGGGTAGGTACAGTAAGGCAAAAAAGAGTACAAATATTCAAATCAAAAATCAAATCAAAATGCTTTTTATTCAAATAAACTTTTACAAGTGCTTTTGAATCGTTAAGTGACTCTACCACTGGTTCGGAATGCCATTCCTACCGAGAAGAACCAGCAAGAAACTCGTATTTGTATGGTTGATACTGTTAAGCGGAAAAATAAAGCGAATTTGTTCAAGGCCTTATGCCTCTATTGTTCTCGAATCTAGTCTAGACTTGGCAACACAGGTCCAATTCTGTATGGTGTATGCTGAAAGGCGGGTATTGTTGTGTGACTAGTTAATAAAAAAAGTATAATATTGATGGATAGAGTTTTCTTTCATTACCCAGAAAAATTTTCTTTCCGATTCTTCTATAACTATCGAGATTGTAGTCTGAATAAATTTTGGTATTGTAAGTTATGTTCCATCGTATTCGTGCTGTGAATCCTTATCCTTGCTCGAAAAATAAAATAGTATATAGTAGTAAATCATAGATTTTGAACGAAATCGGCACAATAACATAGAATTCCAAAATGGCGCTGACCTTTTTTAAATTTTGGTAACAAAGAATTTCAAAATGGAGCTAATTCATTTTTACGGTTCCGTACTCAAAGGGTGACAATGGTACCTACCCAATTACTAAGCCTCTGTCCGTCCGTTCATCTAACTTTTAGCTGGCTGTTCCTCCTAAACCGTATTAGGTGAAATAGTGTGTATTTCTATTGCCGCAATAACAACAAATAATAAGAAATAAACTAAATCCTTTTTATATTGTAATCCTACCAAGATGTGGCCATTTATAAGGTCATTGTAATCTATTTCAATTGGATCACAATTCGAGGAAACATTTTTCCTAAAAAATATTATTTTTAAAGAATTTAATAGCATATTATTCGAAGAATCCGCTTCGCAATTAGATCCTACGGAGTGGCCACTTATATTATTTACTAAGACTGTTGCAAAAGCAACTTCAAAGTTTACGCATGTGGGATTAATATTTCTAGCACCATGGCTTCGAATAGAGCCAAAGAAATTCTCCAAAGGATCCTGGTTAAAGTGTCTCATCCAAAAATCCCTCAAATTGTAATCCTTATGTAACTTTTCCTTAATATATTCAACATTTTCAATTGTCAAAATCCAATTATTAATAGATGGCACACTGCTTTTTTTCCCCTCCCTATCTACAAATTTCATGGTTTTTAAGATTCGTTTGGGTTCTTTCCAAATATTTTTATGGCACGATGATGGTGTCACTGGCTCAAGCAACTCCTTTGATAGGTTTTTCTTGGAATTCCCATAACTACCATTTAAAGAGTCAAACAATTCATCAAAGAATTTGATAATATCGGCTGTGCCTCTGCCTTTCTTCAAGAATAATTTTTTTATATGAAAAATATTTAGTACATAATTAAAAAATGTTTCTTATTTTAGCAGTTAATAACAAGTAATGATATTTCTTTAGAATTAAAGATTCAAACAAAACTCCTTCTCTATTCTAATAAAAAAGGATCAAAAATTTATCCTTATATCTATGCATCCTCACCATGTAAGAACTCCGTTTTGAAACATACTAATAGTATAATGTGAAACATATTATAATAATATATAAGTGGCGGCGCAAAACTGAGGCCTGTGGGAGTCCATGCAAGACACTTTTGTCCAGCCGTGGATGTCTTTCGGTTGACAAAGAAGAATAGTTTAATATGGACTCTTCTTTTCTTTTTTAAAAGATTATCCAAGTTGAACTTCACTAATTCTTCTTTCCCCACCAAATAAGTGGAAAGTTTGTGTTAGGAGTAGGTACGACAATAGGGTGAGCATTGAACCTGAACTGCCTCGTTGGTCTAGCTAGTGGTTAGCATGTTTGACTGCGGCTGACGAGGTCCCGGGTTCGAGTCCCGGGTCGGGCCATAATAAGTGTTGGGTTTTTCTGACTAGAAATTCTCACTAGCACTAGCCCGGAGTTAGGAAGTTGGCGGTTTTTCACGCCCGTGCCTCGGAGAGCACGTTAAGCCGTCGGTCCCGCTTATTATCACTAACATGATAATAGTCGTTAAAGCCCGCCAACCCGCATTGGAGCAGCGTGGTGGGCCTAAGCTCTAATTCCGTCTCTCCTAAGAGAGTGGAGGCCTGTGCCCAGCAGTGGGACGTTAATGGGCTGTAGTGGTGGTGAACCTGTGATCCATTTTACAATTTGCACCTTTAACTGTCCGGCTTTTGAAGCTGTGAACTCTTTTTTTTTAATGAATGAATTAATTTGAACTCTGAGTTTGGATTAGAAATAAGATAGCTTCAAAAATACGTTAATACTTCCTCACCTGCAAAATATCCCATGCACAAGGCACTAAACATCTAAGTTGCACATAGCACTTTCATTTTCTGTATTTTTTTTTGGTATGACATGATGCTCAGTCAATTTTGGTAAAAATTTGAGTATAAAATATGCAGGATTTTCCTTGTATAATGTTACAATATGATCCCATTTTCCTATTACCTCTGTCGTTAATTTTACAGATAATATTTTTTTAACATATTGTTCCGGATTCCCTTCAGCATGTATGGTATGTCGAAAAAGTGGAATAATTTCTTGATTATTTATAATAAAAATAATACGTTTTAATTCTTTATTTTATTATAAATTTGCACCTTTACTTTCAAGTACAAGTTCCTTAATTGCACTTAAATTTGAGGCTCCTTGGTCACAAATGGTAGCGATCACTTTAAAATCTGCTGATTGTGCTTCCTTAATCACTGTTTTCCACTGATTTTTCAATTCTACCTTTGAGGTGCTCCCACTGCAAAATGTATATGCCAGTGGCTGTTTGTAGTTTATAATGATCCTCTTAACATGAATACTAATATGAATGATCCGCAATTTTGTTTTCTGCTTTTTTTCCATTATCCACAAAACTTCTTTTTTTATTGTAATCAAAATGAGGACAAAGGGCCATCTTATCAAATAATATTAAACACAATCTGTCTGTTTCTGACATTTTCGAACCACGTTTTTTCAGATGGGAAAATATGCTTTCATTCACACCAGGTTTTAAAGGAAAGGGTTCATTTTAGGCCTACTCTTGTACACTCAGCCATGAATAGAGGAAAATACATAGATTGTATTAAAAATATAATAATTTAGAACAATAAAGTAAATAACGAGCAAAAAAATAAAAATGTATTTCAAGTTTTCGATACGTTTCCAAGATGGCAACCTTCAGCCATAGAGAAGGCAGTAGGCGCGAAATGTATCAAATGTCATTTCTGACAGTCACTGTCAAAATTAATTTTTTTTCCTTGTGAAAAAGTAAAAAATCATAAATCCGCCATTGTTACCCACTCATGTTTAGTGTTCCATAGCTTGGAAAGATTAAATAATTCTACCACTGAAATTACGACGAATTCGTAGATTTGACCAATAAAACTTACTAATTACTGCCTCGTTGGTCTAGTGGTTAGTACTGCCTCGTTGGTCTAGTGGTTAGTACTGCCTCGTTGGTCTAGTGGTTAGCAGGTTCGCCTGCGGCCGACGAGGTCCTAGGTTCGAGTCCCGGGTCGGCCATAATTAAGTATTGAGTTTTTCTGACTAGAAATTCTCAGTACTAGCCCGGAGTTAGGAAGTTGGCGGTGTTTCACCCCCGTGCCTCGGAGAGCACGTTAAGCCGTCGGTCCCGGTTATTATCACTAACATGATAATAGTCGTTAAAGCCCGCCAACCCGCATTGGATCAGCGTGGTGGGTCTAAGCTCTAATTCCTGCTCTCCTACGAGAGTGGAAGCCTGTGCCCAACAGTGGGACGTTAATGGGCTGTAGTGGTGGTGGTGGTGGTGTGGACCAATAAAAACTGGTCTAGTATTTTATTCTCCTTAATTTCTCTGCTTGTACAAGACTTGGCCTACGCCCCATACAAATCTGAACCGTCTCCTTTGTACTTGAAATCATGCGACTTAATGTAATTGGGGCAGGTAAAACTATTATGTCCCTTAACCATCTATATGCTCTAGGTCTCATTTTGTAAAATGCTAGAGAAAATATTTCTTCCTGTCTGGAGTATCTCCGTCCAAATTTTTCTTTGTTAGCTTGGGTTAATTGCATCATGAATAAAATCATTGCAGCAGAAGTGAAATTTCTTCTTGCTTTTAAAAATTAAGGATTATCTGTTATTTTAAGAGCTTTCATCCACTTATTCAAATAGTTTTCTTTACTTTTTTCTAACTTCTTAATTTTTTTCTTAAGAAAAGTTATCTCACTAGGCTCGTAAAAATCACATTTAACAGAACCTGCAAATAAAATTAATATTTATTAAAGCATTTCCACCAATGACAGAGCAAATACTTTTTTATATGTATATACTACCAAATATAACAACATTAACATACCTTCGGCGGCCTTCGCTAATTTTTTAGGTGGTGCGAGATCTCATTGTGTCGCCCCTCCCCTCCTAACAAAAAATCGAAATCTTTCTATTAGATAACATTAAATACATTTACATTTTAGTATTAGATACTGAACACATTCTGCGATTTAAGTACCTAAAGTTGATAAAATATAGCTTGATACCTGTGACAGATGTCATCCAAATGACGCCTATGAAGTTCAGTACTATGTCATCGTAAAAATGTATGAAAAATGTATAATTATATATTAAAATAATTTTTTTATCAAATCAGCATAATTTAATTTTTCGGCAATACCATTATCAATTGATAAAATTGCAAGATCTGATAGTCTTTCTTGACTCATAGTCGAACGTAAATATGTTTTAATTAATTTTAATTTACTGAAGCTTCGTTCTCCTCTGACGACAGTTACTGGGATGGTCAGCAAAATCCGAAGCGCTGTCCACACATTCGGAAAAATATCCTGCCAATCATTTTTTTTAATCAGTTGAAGAACTTTTAATGGCTCTCCTAATTCAAAGTTTTTTAATAATGGGTTCAGGCTCAAAATTTCTTCAACCAATTCGCAACTAGAGACGTCACATTTTTCCCCATCGGTTAAAATGATTTGCAAATCTGCACAGGCTTTTTCCAATAAAGACTTATCAGGAATGATTTTGATGTTATACAAAAAAGACCATGTATCATTGAAATTCGATAATTGTCTAAACCGAGTGACCAATGCATTTTCAATTGTATCTATCATTGGGTAAAATACGTTAATTTTAAACAGTTCTTCGGGATTTGTTGGGGTCTCATCTACAGCTTCATACTCAAATAATCGCTTCTTTCTTCGAGATCGGACTGGCTTAAAAGTAGGATCTATCTCAGCCTGAGAAGCTATTTCCTTAGCTGTTATTTGAGCAGACGAATAAGTCCGGTACTGCTTTACAAATTACGAGCAGTTTTTCAGCAATTGTGATGCATTTACTAAATCCATTGTTTCGCACTGCATAGCTTTACTTACAATGTTTACTTGAAACAGTATATCGTACCAAGCCACCATTGAATTCAAATTGCTCCATGTTCTGAATTAGTGACAAAGCCTCTGATGCAGCTACTGAGTCATTCGTTTCTTCGTGAAGATTAAAAAGGGCATCACGAACTGAACAGTAGTTAAAGCGAACAGCAGCGAGGCTAGAAATTCTACTCTCCCAGTGAGTTTCGCAAACTTTTTTCAGTGACAGTCCTTCTATGTGCTTGGATATGACTTCCCACCTCTTTGTTGACCCAGAGAATAGTACAAACAGTTTTTGGAGGAAACCAAATGAACAAAACCGATTTAACGGATGATTTGGCTGCATCTGCTATCACCAAATTCAAGCTGAGCCACATGGGTTAAAAAATATTCAGAATTCTGGTTTGGACACCTTTGTTTACTCCTACCATGCTAGCACCATTATCGTACCCTTGACCTCGACAATCGTTCATATCCAAGTCAAACTCATGCACAATTTAATCAAGAAACAAGCCAGTAAGCCCTTTTCCTGAAGAGTCACTTGCCGGCTTGTAAGCAACGAAACAAAACGGAAAGTTAATGATATAATTGTTCAACGTGGCTTACATCACGAGTGCAGTCCAGTATGTTGGAGAAGTATTTAGATAACTTTATCATAGTTACAATTTTATTTCGAACTTCACTACCAAGTAAGCCAATTAACTCGTTTTGTATTCGTTTGCTAAAATAGAGGACATTAGTCTCCTTATTAACAACACGGCGAAGGTGTTCCATCATCGCAGGATCAAATTTTCCTAGGAGTTAACAGAAATTGCCTTCTTAATCCCCTTCAGTCCATCATCGCAGGATCAAATTTTCCTTGGAGTTAACAGAAATTGCCTTCTTAATCCCCTTCAGTCTGGTTTCCGGGCAGGTCATAGTACGACTACAGCGCTGGTTAAAGTTACTGACGACATTAGACGAGGAATGGATAATAAACAGCTCACCGTGCTGGTATTGTTAGACTTTAGCAATGCCTTCAATTCCGTTGATGACATCTTGTTGAGTCTGTTGCGTTCTATTAACATATCTCCATCAGTGGTTGGATGATTTCAGAGTTATCTCATAGGTCGACGGCAGCGTATTCGCATTGAAGATAAGTTTTCATCTTGCTGTGAAACATCAGCCAGCGTACCTCAAGGTGGTGTGTTGTCTCCTTTACTCTTTGCCATCTTCATCAATTCAATTTCCCAAAATATTACTTCTCTCTATCACATGTACGCAGGTGATCTCCAATTTACTCGCAGTCAGCTCTTGAAGATTTGCCTACTGCTGTTTCTAATATTAATTGTGACTATCAGTCAATGGAGCAAGTGTTATGGACTTAAGGTTAATCCTTGTAAGCCCCAGGCTATTATTATTGGTGGCTCAGGCATGATTTCAAGAGTTGAATGGGATAACCTTCCGCCTGTTACATTAAATAACGTTATAATACCTTATAGTACTACCGTTAAAGATCTTGGTGTCTACTTTGATAACACTCTCTCGTGGTCTACTCAATTAAAAGAAGTTAGTAGAAAGACTTTTGCTGCTATGGGTTCACTTAGGCGTCTGCGTTCTTTTCTCCCTATTCCTACTAAGATTATGTTAGCACAATCTCTACTTCTCTCCATTCTTGATTATGCGGACGCAAGCTATCTTGATTTAACTGAGGACCAGCTAAATAAACTTAAGCGAATTCAAAATTTATCTATTATGTTCATATTTGGTTTGCGCAAGTATGACCATGTCTCTGAATTTCTTCAAAGCTCAAGTGGTTACCCATTCGCTTTCGCCGGAATAAACATATTGTTTCCCTTCTGTACTGTGTATTGTTCAATCCTATGACTCCAAGTTAATTAAAGGAAAACTTTAAATATCTTGGTCATGACAGACCAGAAAGATTTCTTCGGTCAGCCGGAAAACTCGTTCTTGCAGTGCCTACTTAAAGGACAAAAATATTTCAAAAACTCATTTATGTTTAAGGTTTAAGCTTGTGGAATGAACTGCCCTCGCAAATACATCGAGCTAAAACTCTTAATAAGTTTAAAATTGACGTGAAAAATCATTACATATCTCTCTGTAATCATCAATAGCGACATGTTTAATTTGTCCATTATTTATATGTGTATTTATTTATGTACTAGATGATGCCCGCGACTTCGTCCGCGTGGATTGGTGTTTTTTTATTCCCGCGGGAACTCTTCAATTTTCCGGGATAAAAAGTAGCCTATGTCCTTCCCCGGGATACAACCTATCCCTGTACTAAATTTCATCAAAATCGGTTGAGTAGTTGGGCCGTTAAAGCGTAGCAGACAGACAGACAGACAGACAGACACACTTTCGCATTTATAATATTAGTATGAATTTAATCTTAAGTATGTCTATTTTATTTATTTTGTATATGTTAGTGTATTTATACGTTATAATTTTTTATGATATTGGTTAATTTATGTATCTATTGGTATTTAAGTTTATTTTTATGCACCACCTCCCACTGTCCACTTGTTCATTGTCTCCGTATCGATAAGGTTGTCTGGAAGAGATCGCTGGTTAGCGATAAGACCGCCTTATTGTACCTACGTTTTAAGTTTTCATGTTTGTATTCTGTTTCTTTTGTGTTTTTGTGGTGTACAATAAAGAATATACATATATACTGCGATCAAAAATTCTATAGATGCACTCTCGATGAAATCAAACCTCCGCCGTGTCCCCGCATCAATGCGTACCTATATTCTCTAGCTAATTAAATATAGGCCACAATTGGATTTTGTTTAATTTAATAATAGACCTTAACAATTACACATAGCGTTGCAAAACATTTGTGACTGTTTCTTACTTATTATCTTTCGGCTTTATCGATGGAAAGAATAACGACACCCAAAAATGAAACAATATATCTAAACGAATATTTAATAAGAAATGAACCTTATAACTATTAGAAATAAATAACAAAATTGTAAAAAATAATAAGCGAGTAAGTAGCATCATTTCGGAGCTGTGCCTATGCAAATTTATGCAAATGAGTTGGCTCGAGCCGTTTGGCACAAAATAACTAGTGGATTCGATTACTTTGTTTATTTTTTCTAATTCGAGAATGATGAATGGATCAATTATTTATTTTATCTACTCTCTTAACTTAAAATCCTGATTATGAATTCAATATGTGTCACTTATTGACATACTTTCTTCACGTACGTCTTTTCTTTACTATAAAAAAAAACATTATAACACTGTTTTGTTCTTTGATTATGTTGCGTTATAATTATAGTTATACGATGCATTTTTTTTATCCACTATAAGTTAGCCCTTGACTGCGATCTCACTTTGTTAATAAAACATGTACAACTATGTTTTATCTCAGGATCCCTAGGATTACAAAACAGGAAACTGGTACCAAAATTTAAAAAGGTCAGCGCCGTTTTGTATTTCTTTGTTATTGCACCGATTTTGTTCAAAATCGATATCTGAGGATCCCTAGGATCACAAAACAGGAAACTGGTACCAAAATTTAAAAAGGTCAGCGCCATTTTAAATTTCTTTGTTATTGCACCGATTTCGTTCCAAATCGATATCTGAGGATCCCTAGGATCACAAAACAGGAAACTGGTACCATAATTTTAAAAAGTCAGCGCCATTTTGGAATTCTTTGTTATTGCACCTATTTCGTTCAAAATCGATATATCTGAGGATCCCTAGGATCACAAAACAGGAAACTGGTACCAAAATTTAAAATAATCAGCGCCATTTTGAAATTCTTTGTTATTGTACCGATTTCGTTCAAAATCGATAGAGTTGATACTAAGAGGTCGGATATAGGATACTTTTTATCCCGAAACTCCGCACGATTCCCTTGGGAGAGCGGATGAAAGTCAAAATATGTACTTAGTTGTAATTCATTAACGCGTAGTCTGATTTCGCGTCAGAAAGGACGTACTTTAAAGATTCATCCGTAAAAACTTCAAGGTCATTGGTTTTGTAGTTCAGAAATTACAGACATCACAACCCTCAGTATTTAGTCCAATTAACTTGAAAGCCGGAATGTACAGGAACCTTGGAACGTACGGCTCATCTTATGCTGACGTTGAAATTTATCGTATAGGAATTTAAAATGGATTTCCAATATAATGAAAAAGGGTTAAAAAAAACTAATGAAATGTAAAAGGTTAACTTACTTTAATTGGCCTTATTATTTGATTAAATCTATATGCTTATATCAGTACACATTAGAAATGGCAAATAAAAAAGTGGTGTATGAATTTTCAAATGTTGGATAGAAGCAAGTTTGCGGAAGTCCATGATAATCAACGAACAAAAACTTGATTCGCTATTACCCGCGAAAACAGACAAATCTATGTGGCATACGTGTAGCTTGCGATTTGCACCGCCCAATAAGCCAGCAATACGCAACGCCACCACACCACACCATAATATATAATAGCGAAATAAGCTTCTTGTTCCTTGGTTGTGTGAACAAATGTTAATTCCCTTGGAACAAATTTAATTTGTTGTATAATTGCCGTTTCGACCTATCTTTCATTTCAGCAGTTTTCAGTTTTCCTGCGTAATGTAGACGTATGTCTATATATTTTTCAATTACTGCCTTTAATAACTGGATCTTATGATCAAGACTCGCTAGTTGTCCTTGACAGTGTTCATGGATTCCTATGAATGTGCCAGAATAATTAATTTTCTTTAATACTGATATGCACATTTTTTCTTTTACACATCCTCCAGTACGAAGAAATCTACGAATAACATCTTCCGATGTCTTACAAATTAGAAAGACATCATTAGAAGCGTAGCATAATCCACCTAAGTCTTTTATGTCAATTAACTTATGAAATCTCAATTTTTCTTTGGCTAGCAAAAAGTCTTTACAGTATTCGCATTTTAAATGTTTTAATAAATGGCGAATTACGAATCCAGCTATATAACCAACAATCTGAACTATTAATTCCTGCTGTCCTGCTGATTGTTCATCTAAAGAAGCAGAAAAAATGTCACAATTTCCTTGATATTTTTGGATTTCCGCATCATTTTTATGATTTTTCTTTTGTAAATCAGATCCATAATCCTCTAACTCCAATTCTAATCGATATCCGATGGAGGAAGCATTTATATTGGAAATTGAGTTTCCACAATTTAGAATTGGCATTTCCTCGAGAGGTATGCAATTCCCAGAAAATTTGTCTGTAGTCTTAATAAATGTCAGAATTTTTTTATAAATTCTCATCGTAATTTAACAAATGAGTTTCAGGAACGTTTTTCACTACATGTTCAAGGTTTTCAAAGTAATTTTGGAATTCTGTTAATGTTTATTCTGCTCGCGCTCTTTTAATATTTTTCACTGATCTGATAGTTAGTTTGTCACGATGCCGTTCTATTAAAGGCCTGGCCCACCACTCTCCAGGTAGTTATCCATTAAAAATGTACACCTTGTTACTTTTTTAAATACTAGTTCACGAGTACCCTCCGGTCAGTAAGGGCATAGATTAATTATAATACCAAGTATAGATTGCTAACTCCCTTATAAAAAAAAAATCTAGGTTAATACTACCGTTAGGTGGCGATACCAGGCTCGCACTTTATATGATTATAGTAAAATCGGTGAAATATCGTATTTTCTTGGTTCAATTTGTATTAATTATTTATATAAAATTATCAAAATACAAAAATTTGATAAAATCACTTAAGCAAATAGCAAATTTACATTCAACTAATTTTAACAAACAGCTTGCACAGTTACGCCATCTCAGATTGTGCGAAGAACTACAAGCTACCGGCGACTTTAATGCGCATTTAGCGAGCTTTGATTGAATGTATGAAGTGAACAGTCTTAACCTGGTTTATATATTGTCTTTGCTAAGGGTTAGAGGAGAATCGAAATCTGCCACTACAATTAGGACTTTAATAAAGTTTAATTCTTCCTGTTAGGTCAGTTTTAGCAGAGCTCCTGGTTTATTCATATGTAATTGTTTTACCTTTCTCTCTATAGTTCTTCGAAGAATGCCATAAGTTTTTTCGGCATCATAGTATGTCATTTCTTTATTCACAACCTTATCAACGGCTAGCGACAATATTACGTAGCTGTAGTTTTTATATGGCCTTGCCCCAAATCTCCTGCGATCTCGTTTTATTGGTGACATTTTATCCTAAAATAAATTTATGTATATAACACGTGGTTCAATAAGTCCCGAGACTAAGTACTAAAACAAGGGTTTTTTTATAAAATTATTTTTTATTCATCAACGTAGTCTCCTCCAAGAGCGATACAGTCCCTCCAACGCTTTTCTAACTTTTCTATCCCATGCGTGTAGAACGATTTGTCTTTGGCTTCAAAATAAGCCTCCGTTGCTGTGATAACTTCACTATTTGAGTCAAATTTCTTACCCTGGAGCATTTTTTTGAGATCTGCAAACAGCCAGTAATCGCTGGGGGCCAAGTCTGGCGAATAAGGGGGATGAGGAAGCAATTCAAAGCCCAATTCATTAATTTTGCCCATCGTTCTCACAGACTTGTGACAAGGCGCGTTGTCCTGGTGAAACACCACTTTCTTTTTGTTCATTTGAGGCCGTTTATCCGCAATTTCGTATTTCAATCTCTCCAATAAGCACATGTAATAGTCATTATTTATATTTTGCCCCTTTTCAAGGTAGTCGATGAAAAGTATTCCACGCGCATCCCAAAATATAGACGCCATAACCTTACCGGCCGATTTCTGAGTCTTTGGCCGCTTCGGGCGGCTTTCACCAGCCGCTCTCCACTCCGCTGACTGCCGATTGGATTCCGGAGTAAAATGGTGTATCCATGTTTCATCCATTGTCACATACCGACGTAAAAAATCCTTTTTATTACGATTCATCAGCGCCAAACATCGCTCTGAATCATTGATACGTTGTTCCTTTTGAGCAGTTGTAAGCAAACGCGGCACCCACTTGGAAAAAAGCTTTTTCATGGCCAAATGTTTATGTAAAATAGTGAAAACACTACCAGCTGAAATCTTCACTATCTCGGCTATCTCGCGCACTTTTATCTTCCATTACGATTTTGAGGACTTGGTTAATATTTTGTTGAGTCACTGCTTCATTTGGACGACCTGAGCGTTCGCCATCTTTTGTGTCCATGCGACCGCGTTTGAAGTCGGCAGACCACCGACAAATGGTTGCTTTAGAGGGAGCTGATCCCGCATAACATTTTATAAGGCATTGCTGTGCTTCAACGGTATTTTTTCCCATTAAATAACAATGTTTTATCAACACGCGAAACTCGAATTTTTCCATTGTATCGAAACTACAAGTGTAGCGTCACTTAAAGGTCTGCAAAATCAATATTTTAATGTTCCATTTTTAAAAATGTTACACATATCTTTTATTGAAGGCCAGTACTTTTTAAAAATCAAAAGAGTTTTTAATATACAGGGCGTCTCACGGCTATGCCGCATGGAGGGGAAGTACCTTAAATATCGTAGATGGAACATTTTACTGAAAGAAGACTACATTTTAATCTAAAATACAATTTAAAATGCATTCATAGATTATTAAATAATTGCCTGGTTGAACCGGGACTCGAACCCGCTATACGAGAAAAAAAAATTACCTGTAGCTATCTGCTATATCATACCGATCGAGAGGCGATTATTAAAAGGATTGTTATTTGCTAAATAACTTAGCATCAGAAATAAAAGGAAGACTATGAATTTAAACATTTGATGTAAAATTTTGTTCAGAAAAATGAAGAAAAGCTGACATTGCCAGTTCTTCATTGCCATCTCAGTTGGACATCCAACTGAGATTATAATTTTAAATTAATTAGGTACCTATTATTAATGAGCGCCCATTTGAGAAGTACCTATAATTTCCCTATTCTAATTTAGTAACTGCATGATGGTGCATGATAAATGACAAAGACATACGTAGGTATGTAATTAGTAGGTACCGGTTGTCCGCTTTTCTTCATTTTTCTGAACAAAATTTTACATCAAATGTTTAAATTCATGGTCTTCCTTTTATTTCTGATGCTAAGTTATCAAGCAAAAAATAATCCTTATAATGAAGCCTTTCGATCGGTATAATATAGCTACAGGTAATTTTTTTTCTCGTATAGCGGGTTCGAGTCCCGGTTAACCAAGCAATTATTTAAAAATCTATGAATGCAGTTTAAGGCTAGGTTTCCCCGGAACTTTAGGTATTTTCGAGCCCCCTCGCGTTCCAAAATTCTCGCGTACGTAGTTAAATACGCGCTGTGCGGACATCGAGCGAAGCTAAAGCGCAGTGACCCCGTACGAGCACTGGTCACAGTATATAAAACATACAGTAGGTAGGTACCTATTTCAATTCAATTCAATTCAATTCAATATCATTTATTCAATATAGGTACACTGTAGGTACACTTATTGACGTTAAAAATTACTTACTTAAAAAAACACGATGGTGATAATTGGTTACGGTTTCTTAAAACTAAAGCTACGAGGGTTCCAAACGCGCCCTGGTCTGAGAAGAGCCCACAACAAACTCAGCCGGGGTTTTTTTTTTCATTATCACCATCTCACAAATAATCTTAACTAAGGAACTATCAGAGCCATTAGAGCAAATTATTGCCAAGCTTCCTTGTCATTCAAGTAATCCTTCACATGGTAATAAGATTTTTCAATGAGTTTACGTTTTACATTAACTTTGAACTTATTCAGAGACATCTTCAACATGCCTTCTGGGAGCTTATTGTAGAAGCGGACACTGCTTCCCACAAACGAATTGCTAGTTTTACAAAGCCTAGAAGCAGGCATTACAAGTTTATTTTTATTTCTAGTATTGACATTATGACAATCACTTTTCTTCTTGAATTTATCAATGTGTTTATGCACGTATACTAAATTTTCAAATATATATTGGTTGTGCACTGTCATAATATTAATTTCTTTAAATTTATCTCTTAGTGACTCTCGTGGTCCCATATTATATATGGCTCGAACAGCCCTTTTCTGCAGTACAAAAACAGAATTAATATCAGCAGCATTACCCTAATAATATACCATATGACATAATGCTGTGAAAGTAACCAAAATAAACTAATCTCGCCGTTTCTATATCTGTCAACTGGCGGATCTTTTTAACCGCGTATGCAGCAGAACTAAGTCTGTTCGATAAGTCATCTATATGATGGCCCCATTGGAGTTTAGCATCTAACGTTATTCCGAGAAAACAGCGGTATCCACTAAATCTAATTCCTTATGATCAAGCTGTACAGTGGTTTTTACCTGTTTGACATTAGGTAATGTAAATTTGATACACTTTGTCTTTTTACCATTGAGTAGTAGGTTATTAGCTTCAAACCACTGTACCACTTTAGTGAGAGAATTGTTTACTTCGTCAAGAGTAGTTTCGTAACGATTTATTTTAAACAAAAGTGATGTATCAACTTGATAGATATTGTTTAGAATTTTAATAGACCAAATTATACGTATTAGGGCTTTTAATTTTTGAGGACATTGAAATTTTACACTTTTAAATTACTGACTCACGTTGTATAAATTAAATAGCGTTAGCATCTGAAATTATAACTTTGAGGGCCTCAGAAAGGAAGGTTTTCATTCCTCTTTCGATAACCGACTGAGAATCTTCAAACGGACGTTTAGGTATGAAACGGACGACTTCATAAGGTATGTTTACATTGTATTCTATTATGAACGAAAATGAATCTTGTAAAGGATTTTTACTTAAAATAATAATATAAAAAATAAACTTACATATTAATATTAAATTAAAATTATAAATCAACGATTAAAAAAAGATCTGAAAATTAAATATTATACGTTTAATTTATAGATTGACCTGGAAGCTTACTATAAAAACGTAATTAAAATTCATTAAAATCTAATCGTCGTGTGCTAGGTCCAGGTTGGGAAAAGTCATTTAGCTGCTGCTGTAAGGGTACTGGAGGCTGAATATTTTCTTTTTCTTCTCCTATTGTTAAATCCCTAATTGGCATGCCTCGAGTATGTCTAGGATTTACAAGCTTGGGCAATAAACACTTATAATAAAAAGTCTTCAGTTTTGGTTCCATCTTTTCTTTCCAGAAGTTATAATTTCTTTGAATGACTTCAACGTGCATTGGTTCGTTCTCTCCTGCCCATATGCCGAATAAGCACAGTCTCCGTTCTGTCACATGAAGCTTATTATGTTACATTCACTAACCGAATAAAATACGTTTAGGTTTAGTTTTGTCGTAAGACGCGTCAACTTTGTGTATCTTGATACCTACTATATGAATTCACCATCAAAACTGCCTAACTCCCTAGTTTTGAGTGGTAGGTATACCTACATCATCAGGATTGAAGATTTGGAGTCAGATTTTTTTATGGGACCATCTCGCGAGCTTCCTCTAACCACTGAAAAAATATTTTTCTAATCGGTTTGTAAAACACGGAGATATGCGGTAACATACATTAAAAAAAATATATACGCGCCGAATTGAGAACCTCCTCCTTTGTGGAAGTCGGTTAAAAATTCAAAAAATATGCGAATCTTCGTTACATCACTAGTTTGTACCTACCGTGTCTCAACTCTCAGTAAAGCCAATTATCCACAATTAGCCAAGACCTCGCCTCACTGTATGTATTTACACTGTGGTCACATTGTTACTACTAATCATACTAATATTATAAATTCGAAAGTGTGTTTGTTTGTTGGTTTATTGGTTTATTGGTTTATTGGTTTATTGGTTTGTTGGTTTGTCCTTCAATCACGCTGCAACGGAGCAACGGATCTACGTGATTTTTTGCATGGGTATAGTTGAGGACCTGGACAGTGACATAGGCTAGGTACCCTTTTTATCCCGGAAAATTGAGGAGTATCCGTGGGACTTAAAAAAAACTTATTCCACGCGGACGAAGTCGCGGGAACAATAATAGTACGCGAGTAGGTACACAATAATTCTTTCTCTACAAAAATTATTCATGGCTTTTGTAAAAATCCTAATAATATTATTATATTCTTAACTAGGTAATCACAGTAATAGTACCTATAAAGGCGAAAGTTTGTATGTGTGCGTGTGTCTGTGTATCTTTATTCCTCTTTCCCGCAAAAACTACTGGAAGGATTTGGCTGAAAGGAGTGGAGATACGAGAAGATTGTCTGGAATGCATACTTTTTATCCCGAAAAATGAGTTTCCACGGAATTTTTAAAAACCACACGGACGAAGTCGCGTGCATCATCTTTACAACAAAATTAATGGAATTGAGAATTTATGCGCGGGAGAGCGTGGCCTGCGAAAACTGACATACATCCAACCTCGATAGAGTCCGGTGGGCTACTGAAGTACCACCACTAGAGGATGCGCGTGACCGTTTACGTCTAGAAATAAGCTAGAACTATGCCTGAATTTTTATTTATAAAACTATGAATTGATATCACTGATAAATACAATAAGCTTTATTTTCATATATTTTTTTTACAATTTAGTTAAAAACTTTAGGCAAAAAATTGGAAAAATAGTCAAAATCGCGATTTCTTCATATTTTTTTATGATCGAGCAAAATATAGCTTTACCTATTTCTGTGCGTTAAGATCATTAGATATAGAATCTATCTACAATCTATATTTTTTTCGATGCTAAAAAAATACTTCTTCATGATTTAAAACTGGTTGGAAAAGAGGCAAAATTGCTAGAAACAGGGAAAAGACCCCGTTAAATTGTAATTTAAATTAAAATGAAGTCTTCTTTCAGTAAAATATTCCATCTACGATATTTAAGGTATTTCTCCTTCATGCGGCATAGCCGTGGGACGCCCTGTATACGCCATTTCCAAGTTAGAAGCTTGTCCAAGCTGAAATAACGCGCCCCACTACCGCATTTACGCAAACAAACAAATTTAAAATACGGACGCAATACACGTAAAGATGCCATTGTAATTGGTCATTCAGTTGCCGGTTAGACTCGAAGCTAGGAGCACGTGTCGTTCGATCGCAAAAGTACCGTCAGCATGTCTACTAAAAAGCATCTTCGGAGTCAGGTAAATATTTTTTTAATAAAATTAAGTTTTATAATTTTTATTATAGTATTTACCCACACTTAAGGAATTTGCTAAACGATTTTTTTACAGGCAAAAGAAATAATTGCAAAAGTATACCACCGCATGAAATACGAAGCGGAAAATGGAGTGGAAAAACTTACCGATGCTAGATGGCGAACTGCGCAAGCCGTTGGTGTTAGTGAATCCACGATTACGCGAATTTTAAAAGAAGAAAAACAAGCTAGTACATCAGGGGATACGTCACACAAAATTTTTAAATCGCCCTTTAAACCAAAAAGAGTGTGTACGAAGTCTAAACTGGACGATTTTAATATGGGTGTACTTCGAAGAACTTTAACGTCATTTCATACAGAATTTAATGAATTACCAACATTAAGAAAGCTTAAACAGGTACTGGCAGAAAGAATTGGTTTTGACGGCTGTATAGAAACTCTGCGTACCATTTTGAAGGAATCAGGCTACGAGTGGTCGAAAATAGATGACAACCGTAAAGCTCTAATAGAAAAGCACGACATACAAATGTTGCGCTTTCAATATTTAAGGCAATTAAAAAAATATCGTGATGAGGGCCGATATATCGTATTCACGGATGAAAGTTATGTTCACACAACACACATTCAAAACATGTGCTGGAAACCAGTGAAAGGAGTGTCACCTCTGCAAAAAAAGTTATCCAAAGGTATGCGGGTCATAATTGTTCATGCTGGTGGATGCGAGGGATTTATTCCAAATGCTAAGTTAGTGTATAAAGCAAACTCGATAAGTGGAGATTATCACGATAATATGAATCTCGACAATTATAAAAAGTGACTCACTACACAATTACTGCCCAATCTCCCGGAAAAATCGGTCATAGTTGTGGATAACGCTTCTTACCACAATGCTGTATTAGAAAAAGCTCCTAACTCCAACTCAAATAAGGATGCCATGAAAACATGGCTGGCTGAAAAAAATATTCCGTTCGACGAAACTATGAAGAAAATAGAGCTGTACGATCTAATTTTAAAAAATAAAGACAGATTCAAAAGATTCGTTATCGATGAACTGATTCAATGCAAAGGGTTTGAAATTCTACGATTACCCCCTTATCACCCGGAACTCAATCCAATTGAAAAGATATGGGGAATATTAAAAAAAAATCGGCCAAGTGCGAGTCGGACTCGCGCACCGAGGGTTCCGTACAAACCTGTAGTAAGTTTTAAATTAAATGTTTTTTTTAAATATTTGAGTTGATTGAATGAAAGGTAAATTGCGATTTACGATTAATGACGTATTAAAAAAAAAAATACTTACTTGATCTCGTTCAAACCAATTTTCGGTGGTAGTTTGCATGGTAATGTACAACATATATTTTTTTTAGTTTTATCATTCTCTTATTTTAGAAGTTACGGGGGGGGGGACACACATTTTACCACTTTGGAAGTGTCTCTCGCGCAAACTATTCAGTTTAGAAAAAAATGATATTACAAACCTCAATATCATTTTTGAAGACCTATCCATAGATACCCCACACCTATGGGTTAGATGAAAAAAAAATTTTTGAGTTTCAGTTCTAAGTATGGGGAACCCCAAAATTTATTGTTTTTTTTCTATTTTTGTAAGAAAATCTTAATGCGGTTTACAGAATACATCTACTTACCAAGTTTCAACAGTATAGCTCTTATAGTTTCGGAAAAAAGTGGCTGTGACATACGGACGGACAGACAGACAGACAGACAGACAGACATGACGAATCTATAAGGGTTCCGTTTTTGCCAAATTTGGCTACAGAACCCTAAAAACTATGTGGCTAATAAAAACGTTGCACAAAATTTAACATCCATTATGGCACTAATAAATGAACGACTCGAAATGATTGATCGTACAATGTGGGCAAATACATGTCGGCATGTTGAAGAGACAGAAAAACAATATTTACAATATTTTGACTTGGATAATGAATTTATTATTTATGTTGACGACTCTGATTCAGATGATAGTAATTCTGTTGAGATGAGTTAAGTGTAATTATACATTTTTAGAATCACATACTTAGTTTTGACTACTACCTATCGTAACTGTAATTACATATTATATAATTGTAAAATAAACAATTCAAAAAAATATCAGTTTCATTAAATGTGAATAATAAACCCATTTATACTGAATAATTAATAGAATAAATTTAAAACCTACTAAAACATTAAAGATTTTAAAGATTTAATGTTCAGTCCGCCAGTACAAAAGTTGTTTTTTATTATTACATAAAAATACCGTAAGTAAATTCTTTCACTTAGATATTAAGAATTTATTTGTCGACCGTACTTGCTTAAGAAGCGTTTTTCTCGGATTTGTTGTCCAACTAGTCATAAGTGATCTGAAAGCGCGCGAGAGCTGACGTATTGCTTCATACAACGCGCCAGCGCTGCTCCATACAGTGAGCGTTGTCGGATTTATCACGCGACTAGTCGACTGTGATGTACGCATACAGATCCTAATTCACGGAACAGCCGACGCTCCCACACAGATGGAGTGTCGTTATTAATATTTGCACTCACACATCTAAATCAACTAATTAAGTATTGGGGCGCGTTATTTCATCTTAGACAAGCTTTACTAGTTAGTCTCGGGACTTATTGAACGATCTAGTAAGTATGTTTAAGTAATATAAATTTGTATTTCAGGTTCAGAGTATCGGGTTAGCGATTTGCTCGTCTTGTCACTAAGTCAAGTTATGTTTGTTTGGGAGCCAAAACCTACCTAAAGGTTCTGACCACAGCAAATTTGTTTTAAACTTTAGCACTTTGTCAACATGTTTCTTTATATCAGTTCTAAAATTATTTTTTCAAATAATATATTGAATGCGCTATGAACCAAAAAAAAAATCAATTTTCACTACAGCAACCATTTAAAACATATGAAAAATGTTACTGGTCTGGCCTGGTGGGAGGCTTCGGCCATGGCTAGCTACCACCCTACCGGCAAAGACGTGCCGCCAAGCGATTTCGCGTTCCGGTACGATGCCGTGTAGAAACCGAATAGGGGTATGGGTTTAATATAACTGCCATGCCCCTAACAGGTTAGCCCGCTACCATCTTAGACTGCATCATCACTTACCATCATGTGAGATCGCAATTCGCAGTCAAGGGCTAACTTGTAGTGGATAAAAAAAAATATATTGGCTTCTCCGTACATTTGGTCACTACTTTCTAATCTTCATTTTACAGAACAGTAGGTAGTAAGTACCACATAGTCAAAGAATATTTTTGCAAAACCAAAGATTTGTGATTCCTACTATTCTTCGTTATTAAACTTTAATTTTGTATCAACCCTAGGTGAAGGTCAAGTTACCACGCAGCTGTCAGTGGCAACTTGACCTAACCTTAGTCAACAATGCCGAAGTAAATATTTCAGCAGATATGCCTAAAAACGGACAAATGTTGTTTAGTTTTATTAAACAACATATCAAAATTGTACTCACCTGAGATGTATAGTTTAAGCTCTATAAACACAATAATATCCACACCGGCAAAACACGCCTTCTGACAATCACACTTAAAAACGCCATATTGCATGAACCAACAGTGTTACCACTTTAAAATAAGAATATGTTGCCAATGACGATTTTAAAAATCTACCACTATTGAGTCTATATGTCAAATTATTATGAATTCTACGAAATTTAATATTTTGATATTGAACGGATCATATGGTCAAGTTGACCGGTGAAGGTCAAGTTGCCACATCAAATAAATATTATAAATGCGAAAGTTTGGATGGATGGATGTTTGTTACTCAATCACATCCCAACGGCTGAACGGATCTGGCTGAAATTTAGCACAGAGATAGATTATAGCCTGGAATAGCACATAGCCTACTTTTTATCCCGGAAAATTAAGAAGTTCCCGCGGGAACCAAAATAACCTCAAATGGATGTTTGTTACTCAATCACGCTAGAACGGCTTAACGGACCTGGATGAAACTTGGCACAGAGATAGATTATAGTCTGGACTAACACATAGGCTACTTTTTATCCCGGAAAATAAAGGAGTCCCCGCGGGATCCACAAAACCTCGATCCACGCGTACGAAGTCGCGGGCATTAGCTAGTTTTACGTATATAGAAGAAGATAGTTCAAGACCATTCTCATTCAGCTCGATTTGTCTATACCACAGAACAGCGAGAAACCGTGAGCGTTGGCACCCTTATGTGGTTGACGTCCAATTTGCTCGCGTGAAGCGTTTTTGCTCAACGTTTCTGATACGAACCGCTAGGGTGTGGAACACCCTCCCAGCGCACGTGTTTCCTGCTACTTATAACTTAAGTACCTTCAAGGCAATAGTGATTAGGCGTCTTCGAGGCAAGCGCGTTCCAACCTAGACCTCATCATTGCTTTGCACTAAGCATGATTGTCGTGAAGCGCAAGCATATCATGCAATTATAAAAAAAATATATATACAGCACCTTAACAATTTCCAGAGCTGACGCTGGGCATCCGGCGCATGTACGAGTCGCTGGTGGCGCTAGCGGCGCGCCTGCAGGCCGTGCACACGCAGGTGGAGGCGCAGAAGGAGCAGTACCTCAACCTGAGGAAGTACATCCTCAAGGACCCCAGCAATGTGTTCGACACGCCGCACAGTGAGTTGACTTATTACTATCCGGTGCATGCACGAGTCGCTGGTGGCGCTGGCGGCGCGCCTGCAGGCCGTGCACACGCAGGTGGAGGCGCAGAAGGAGCAGTACCTCAACCTGAGAAAGTACATCCTCAAGGACCCCAGCAATGTGTTTGACATGCCGCACAGTGAGTTGACTGAATACCATCCGGCGCATGCACGAGTCGCTGGTGGCGCTGGCGGCGTGCCTGCAGGCCGTGCACACGCAGGTGGAGGCGCAGAAGGAGCAGTACCTCAACCTGAGAAAGTACATCCTCAAGGACCCCAGCAATGTGTTCGACATGCCGCACAGTGAGTTGACTGATTACCATCCGGCGCATGCACAAGTCGCTGGTGGCGCTGGCGGCGCGCCTGCAGGCCGTGCACACGCAGGTGGAGGCGCAGAAGGAGCAGTACCTCAACCTGAGAAAGTACATCCTCAAGGACCCCAGCAATGTGTTCGACATGCCGCACAGTGAGTTGACTGATTACCATCCGGCGCATGCACGAGTCGCTGGTGGCGCTGGCGGCGCGCCTGCAGGCCGTGCACACGCAGGTGGAGGCGCAGAAGGAGCAGTACCTCAACCTGAGAAAGTACATCCTCAAGGACCCCAGCAATGTGTTCGACATGCCGCACAGTGAGTTGACTGATTACCATCCGGCGCATGCACGAGTCGCTGGTGGCGCTGGCGGCGCGCCTGCAGGCCGTGCACACGCAGGTGGAGGCGCAGAAGGGAGCAGTACATCAACCTGAAGAAGTACATCCTCAAGGACCCCACAGCCACAGCAGGCCGCACAGTGAGTTGACTGATTATCCCTCGTTCCTATATTTATGCCTCTTCTTTTCTGACCCCCTCCCGCTTTGTCTCTGACTCCCATCTCTGTCTCTCCCGCTCTTTGTTTTCTCTGTGTGTCCCCCTCTTTGTTTTATCTGCCTCTCCTCTCTGACTTTAAACCGTTTTTCTCTTCTGAGGGCCGTAAACTTTTCCAATCATAATGATCGGGGTATGGTATCACACTAATATTATAAATGCGAAAGTGTGTTTGTTTGTTTGTTGGTTTGTTGGTTTATTGGTTTGTTGGTTTGTCCTTCAATCACGCCGCAACGGAGCAACGGATCGACGCGATTTTTGGCATGGGTATAGTTGAGGACTTGGAGAGTGACATAGGCTACTTTTTATCACGGAAAGTTAAGGAGTTCCCGCGGGAATCAAAAAAACTTCGGACGAAGTCGCGGGCATCAGCTAGTAATGGGTCAATTATGAGGCGGGAAGTACACACTGAAGGACCCGTTTCAACTATACATAACTACCGGATAAAACTCACGTGCTATGTCGGAAAATCCTCGACGATGCGTCGCGCGAGCAGGCTCGTGAATAAGGGCCCCGAACGGGTTCGAAACAAGTCGGGCATTTTCCGACATAACACATGAGTTTTATCTGGTAGTTATTTATAGTTAAAATGAATATCACTCACGATAGTTTAAACGTTAAAGACCCCAGTTTCCTTGAATACATGAGCCTATGCTCACACTTGACCACAATCACACCTAATGGGAATGAGGCCGACTCTTCCTTTCCTTTTCCGACACTCTTTTTTCTGATTCTGCCCCCTCCCCCACTCATCCTCCCCCTTTTTCTTTACCCCAATCCCCCCATGTCAAGGTGGAACGTGGAAACACTTTGTTTTGTTTGTTATAGCGACTACAAGCCTGGACCAGATACTACGCGATGCGGAAGGCACGAGGAAAAACACGAAATCGGGAAACCTTACGGACATTGGACTAGGCAGCGCTGTACTGTCCGATCCGAGGGCCGCGTTAGGTTAGTGATTTTTTTATTCCATAATTCATTATTGTCCAGCAGGCTTAGCATGCACACAACGAGATATCTCGCGACGAGAGAAAGAGATGTTGACAAAATCAGGCATATTACGAGAAAAAAATAGTCGGCATGTAAGGGTTCGTAGAGAAAAATACCACAAATTAGAAATATTACTTTTATCTCTACTGTTGACGTAACGAGACAAGTCACATGTGTGACAAATAGAGATAACGGGTAGACATAATTTTTACACGTTGTGCGCATGCTAGCCCTACATAACATGGTACATTATTAGGTCTGCATGTTCTGCTATAGCCAGTGAGCAATATTAAACATAATAAGATAAGAATAGCCTAGTAACAATGCATATCAGTTGATTGCGATTGTTTAATAACCTTGACACAAGTCGGTAACAGGATCATGGAGTATTTGGAGATTCAAATTTGGCTTTTCCTGGGACCTGGCCTTGCAATGACCTGGCCTTACATCCTACCATTGATGCCTCATTCCCTTGGCAATGAGGCATTAATGCGCTACGCAAAGATAGACGAGTTAGCCCTTGACTGCGATCTCACCTGGTAGTGATGATGTAGTCTAAGATATTTTAGGATACATATTCATTTAAATGATTAGAACTTCATCTAGAAAGGAAGCAAGGGCTTCAATATGGCCCTGACGACTTGCATGCCCCATGTACCATAGTATGCTCATGGTATGCGAACAACAGCCAACTGTTTGTTTACCTACTGCACAATGGCAGTAATAGCCTAGGATATCTTGGTAGCCTTGTAACCCCCTGTCTACTACTATGTATGTAAAGTACATAGGTCACTATGTATGTACGTACATATTAAGGTTTTGCTGCCCACATATCTAGATTTTATTCTTGTTGAGGATTCGCTGGTTCTTGATGGTGTTCAATGATACACGAGTTTTGGGCACACACTTTAATTATAATTTTATTATATAAAGCGATACAATAATTACACGACTGTTCCGTATGGCTTGTTTTCGAGAGAGGGCAGTGCCCGTGTTGTCACTTCAAAATATTATTTTTACATTTTGTTGGTGTTGCCAACAATTCTAGCTCTCAAAATATAAGGGCCAATACCCTCAAAAGAGAAACTTCGATAGTGTACACCATGAGCTCTCAAGTGTTCACCAACGTACAATTTCGCTTGGCAAATCTGGTATGTTCCAAGAGCGATAAGTTGTAAATCCTCTTCGCTTAGTTCTGGGAACACTAAATTCGACCTAGATATGTTATTAATATAACATATCTAGGTAACAAATTCATAAAAATATACATAATCTATTTAATGTGAGGTGGCAACACCGAACTTCTGTCTCCCTTTTCCTCTTTTGCTTTTGGCTTACAACCATGTTTTTTTGTGTGCTCGGATAAAATAATAAATTATTGGAATACTTATAGTCTATCTTAATTAATTCCAAAACAGTGCCGCATGTTAATGTTATTGCCTTGAATAATTTGCCTTTATTTATTTATTTTATTTCTTTGGGTTCACAAACAACGACACAGTAGAATTTTTTTCACACTTTGCCTTAATTTGTTATCTTCAAATAGCTTATCTTGAATTATAATATGTACCGATTGGACATTTGCTCGTTCATAAATTGTTTTTTGCAAAGTCATTTAAAAATGCTGCTGCAATTGAAACCTCTTTCATTATGACAGGGCATCTTTTGTTCAAAAAGTCGTCCCTGAATATTTTAAAATCTCGACTAAATCGTCCGTTGGCTCCTTCAACCACCAATCTATTCATAGTGACACATCTTGTCGGAATGACATAACAAGATTGACAGGTACATTTGATTATTAACTTGTCAATGTCACAGCTTGGCATAGACCAGGGTGCGTTCACTATATGCTTTAGCTTCCATGATCCTGTCCTGAACGCACACCCATTATAGCGGAGGAGCAGAAGGTATGCTTGGTATGAGGCAGCCCCTTGGTATCAGCGACCATTGCATCAGTGCCCTTGTACTGGATAGTAATTTCACCACTAGACACTTTTCCCCTTATGAAGTGGTACCTCACATCAATATGCTTGCTCCTGGAGTGATAAACGTCATTACTTGAAAGTCTAATAGTGCTTTGATTATCACAATAAATTATAAGAGGTTGAATTGCTATAGGATCGCAATTCCGCATCCAACTGTTTGAGCCATAGCCCCTCCTGCACGGCGGAGGCCAACGACATACATTCAGCCTCGGAAGATGATACAGTTGGCTACAGTCGGTTGCCTTTTTGAATTCCAACTGATAGCGGAGCCTTGAAATAAAAAGACAGCCTGTGCAGGATCTCCTGTCTTCCGGATTGGATGCTCAATCTGAATCACTATAGCCACTTATATAATCTGTAACCTGTAGTTGTAGTGCTTGCTGTAGCCGACAAAGATCATTTCACTGGATTTTGAATCCCATTTGATCCTGCGTTCCTTCGGTATATGCACAATTACCTTGCAACCAAAGACTTAAGTGACTAATATTGGGCTTGAATCCTGTCCATTTTTTAAACGGAGCTATGTCTGCAAGTGCTCGAGATGGACAGCGATTAGTTATATATGCTGCATTTAAGATTGCTTCTGCCCAGTACTTCTGTAAACATGCATTAAACAAAATACATTTAGCCCTTTCTATAAGTGTTCTGTTCATTCGTTCTGCACGCCCATTTTGCTCTGGTGTGTACGGATTACTTGTTTGGTGAGTAATGCCAGAGACCTTAAGAAATTTTTCAAATGAACGATTAACATATTCCCTGCCACTATCGGATCTAAATATCTTAATGGATTTATTTAATTCATTCTCAACACTACTTTTAAATTCTTGAAACTCTTCTAAGGCTTCGCTTTTGTTAGCTAATGTGTAAACAAACACTTCCAGAATAATCATCGATGAAAGTTATAAAATACCTGGCCCCTCCTAGCGATGGCGTCTCCATCGGAACACAAATGTCAGAATGGATCAGTTCTAGCAAATCATTTGCTCGGGAACCCACGTGCTTGAAAGGTTGCCTGGTTTGCTTGCCTTGAAGCATGCAAACATGGCACTGTGTGCATAATACTTCTTCTTTCTCTGATGTCAAGTTAATACCAAGTGCGCAGTCTTGTAATTTATACAGGTCATTAAAATTCAAATGAGCCAATCTTTGATGCCAAAGAAAATTAGAATTATCTGTGATAGCAGCAAATCCTCTAGATTCACTTGTGTTGAGTTGCAATTGAGAAAGCAATTGGCTGTTGCAACAGTTACTTCCTTTTTATTAGGGTTCCGTAGCCAAATTTGGCAAAAACGGAACCCTTATAGATTCGTCATGTCTGTCTGTCTGTCTGTCTGTCTGTCTGTCTGTCTGTCCGTCAGTATGTCACAGCCACTTTTATCCGAAACTATAAGAGCTATACTGTTGAAACTTGGTAAGTAGATGTATTCTGTAAACCGCATTAAGATTTTCTTACAAAAATAGAAAAAAAACAATAAATTTTGGGGGTCCCCATACTTAGAACTGAAACTCAAAATTTTTTTTTTCATCTAACCCATAGGTGTGGGGTATCTATGGATAGGTCTTCAAAAATGATATTGAGGTTTGTAATATCATTTCTTTCTAAACTGAATAGTTTGCGCGAGAGACACTTCCAAAGTGGTAAAATGTGTGTCCCCCCCCCCGTAACTTCTAAAATAAGAGAATGATAAAACTAAAAAAAATATATGTTGTACATTACCATGCAAACTTCCACCGAAAATTGGTTTGAACGAGATCTAGTAAGTAGTTTTTTTTTAATACGTCATAAATCGAAAACCGCAATTTATCTTTCATTCAATCAACTCAAATATTTAAAAAAACATTTAATTTAAAACTTACTACAGGTTTGTACGGAACCCTCGGTGCGCGAGTCCGACTCGCACTTGGCCGGTTTTTCAAAATCCGGCAGCTATTATTGGTAAATTCAATTTTACAGCGATTTTCAATTATCATACTAAGTGATAGTAAATTTGTTGCTAAATCAGGTACATAAAATACATTGATTTCCTTGATCTTACTTGATGACCCATCCTCTCCCGGAATGGTTATAAGTGGTACTTCCACACAATTCGACTTTGAGCACTTTATCATCTGCTATTCGTACATGAGATTCACTCTGCAAACATATCTCTGATAACCATTCCTTATGTTTGGTCATGTGTACAGAAGATCCGGAGTCGATGTACCAGCTATATTCATCATTGACTGAAACGGCTGAAAATGCAGCCACAAAACCACTGTTAGTATTCTTGTTTTCAGATTTTCTTTCCTTATTTCTACAAAATTTACTGAAATGGCCAAATTTATTGCAGTTAACTCGTTCGGTGCGTTAGCCTACTGCTCTTACTTCCAAAAAGTGCTGTATAGGGTTTATTAGGCCCGATGATAAACTTTGCTGATGTGCGTTATCGGGTTTAAACGACCTTTTCAGCATTTTACCTTTGAAGTAAAAAATATCTGAAATTATTGGACTTTATATTGAATATGTGCTTGATATGTGTTTATATTGAATAACTACAATCAAAAATTACATTGGTCCTGAAATTCAGATCTTCTTAGTTTAGGGTCGTAAACACCCGATGTCAGCACAGAAGGGTAATTATATCGATAAACTACTAGTGTTGTCAATAAAACATCGATAGGTAATAAAACAATTATTTATTTATTTTATTTTCAAACATCAACTGTGATTCATTATAACAAGTCTGGCAGTACGTTTTTGAGCACTGGCCAAAAAGTAAAAAAAGTCATGACCCGATGTCTTTTTTAGGGTTCCGTAGCCAAATTTGGCAAAAACGGAACCCTTATAGATTGGTCATGTCTGTCTGTCTGTCTGTCTGTCTGTCTGTCTGTCCGTCCGTATGTCACAGTCACTTTTTTCCGAAACTATAAGAACTATACTGTTGAAACTTGGTAAGTAGATGTATTCTGTGAACCGCATTAAGATTTTCTTACAAAAATAGAAAAAAAAACAATAAATTTTGGGGTTCCCCATACTTAGAACTGAAACTCAAAATTTTTTTTTCATCTAACCCATACGTGTGGGGTATCTATGGATAGGTCTTCAAAAATGATATTGAGGTTTCTAATATCATTTTTTTCTAAACTGAATAGTTTGCGCGAGAGACACTTCCAAAGTGGTAAAATGTGTGTCCCCCCCCCTGTAACTTCTAAAATAAGAGAATGATATAACTAAAAAAAATATATGATGTACATTACCATGCAAACTTCCACCGAAAATTGGTTTGAACGAGATCTAGTAAGTAGATTTTTTTTAATACGTCATAAATCGTAAACCGCAATTTACCTTTCATTCAATCAACTCAAAATCTATTTATTATAAAACTTATATTTAATGTTTGTACGGAACCCTCGGTGCGCGAGTCCGACTCGCACTTGGCCGGTTTTTTACTTTTTTCGCAACCTCTTTGCTACTCAGTGTTTTTCTTAGTTTGTTGTAGCATCCAATGCAATTTCGCTTCTTATTTGCTTTTTCTAAGCGATGCGATGATTGAATGTCTGATTGAGTGTTAGCACATGCTATAACAGGACTTGCAAGTTTTTCTATAACTTTTTCTGTAAAGTCAAGCTTACTCATTTTAGTCTTATTATTTATATTATAAACAATCAATGCATTTACCAAAGCGGTCCCGAATATCATCTCCATAATCACTTTTATATACCATTTAAGGCCTTTTTTTAGAGTAGTATAGTAAGAGGACATTTGGTCGCTGTAATCTATGCCCTTTTTATATTTGTTGTAACATATGACACATTCAGGTTTCTTTATGATTTCGTTAGTACCCCGTCTTTTTCTTCCAGTATCTTTAATGCTTACATCGTGATTTCTACATGTACTCATCATCAAAACAGGACGCTTATCAACCCATTTTAGCACTCTTACTCCCTTGCTGTTCATTTTACCAAGCATTTGTCCTTTTTTCAATTTTTGACTCACAACTTTTTTTTGGCAAACCTCTTTTATTGGCTCGCAGTGTACCATAAATAAAAGTTTTCTTTGAAATTAACGTCTCTGCTAGTCCGATAGATGTGTAAAAATTGTCCGCTATAAGAGTCCTTCCCTCACTCTCAAGACCATTAATAAGTTTTGAAACAACATTTTGTGCGTGATTAAGATCGCGGCCATTGTCTTCTTTCCCAGTATAAACCATTACATTAAATGTATACCCTTCAGGTGTGCACAATTTGTAAAGCTTGACTCCGTATCTGTGTGTTTTATTTTTTATGTATTGGCGAAATCGTAGCCTTCCTCGCCACTATCAAATCACTAAAACTTTTCCGGGTTTTAATATTTTTTGGAACTGTTGTAGAATCATATCAAAAATTCCTCGAATTTTGCTCAATTTATCAGCTGGAGTGCTTGTGCTATCATCAGAAAAATGCCAGAATTTTAGTAACAATAAAAACCGGTCTCTGCTCATTAATTTTAAATTTGGAACTTTCACAAGACCCATCACCAGCATTATTCCAAAAAAAGTAAACATCTTATCATAACTCGTCATAACTCTAGTGGTTGGTTTCCATAGGTTTGCACGAGACTTATTCTTAAGCTGACCGGATTACATACACTTAGTTGCATACTTGTTCGTTTCAAGAACAATGTTGTCAATTATGTCATCTGTTAGGAATAATCTGAAATATTCATCTGGATCCTTGATAGCAGAAGGGACAAATATCTGGCTATTGCCACAGTATTCTTCAAATTCGGGTGTATCATTGGAAATATCCTGCCACTCGTCTTCCTCATGATTAATGCTGGAAGTGGTAGTAGGCTCTGGGACAATATTCCTACCTTCGTCTTCTGAAAAAACTTCAGATAACGAATTGGAGCTATCGGATTCACTACTAGGAACATACGAAGTATCAGAACTAGATTCATCATCCTGAGCTGTGTTCTCATTTATGCCAGCATTAAAGTCTTGACCACCAACATTTGATGACTGATCTTGTTAATTGATGCTTAAATCTGGGCATCAGTCAGATTCAATAGTTCCTTGTTCATTCTTGCGATTATATTTAGAAGATATCTCAGTATTAGAGCTTTGACCACCAACATTTGATGCTGATGATTGAGTTTGTGGTGAATTCATGTTACAATCTAGGCAGGGTTCAATTTCAACAGTTTCATGTTCGTTCTTGTTATTATGTTAAGAAGAGGGTGTGCAGATCATATTAAAAAATTGCTCCTCATTGAAGGAATAATTAAGTGAAACTAAGTTTGAAACTGACAAGTCATTCAGAGATCCACATTTGCTCATTTACGTCGTGGAAAATGCATTTCTTTCGGAATAAGGACTTATACAAGTTGAAGAAAGTCTGGCTTTTTGGAGTAGAGAAACAATCTTGCTGAATCAGTTGAATATCAGTTACAGTATTGCTATTGTGATTTGAGCATGTAGGTTTAGTTAGGATAATATCCTCTAGAATGTGTATACGTTTATTTTCATTCGCGGTTGACAGTAGATTTGTTTCCGGAGATGGTGATAAATTTTGGAGAACTCTCATGGTCTGACCAGTTGATGGACTAATGAAAATTGAAGGATTCACGTTCTTTTGACGTACTAGAATATTCCGCCATTTGGTGATTTCGCGCCCTTTTCTTCAGAGGTTTTCTCAGCTCGTTCACTTTCACTAGCACACATTTGCAACATTCTCCTTAAACGCTTCATTTTAACTTCCTTTCGTCAATTCACCCGGATAAGTAAACGTAATTATCAAAGCGCTACCATAACTATGTCATCAATCATAGTACAACACTAACGTACTGATATGAAATTCAAGTGCGGTTATCAGGTCATCGGGCATCGGGTCTTTAACACCTGCAAAACGCACTTACACGCGCATACAATTTCCTTGCAGGCCGTATCAAGTCTTAAAACCCGATAGATTTTTATCGTTTCATTGGCTAGGATTTGATGAAACAAGACCAATGAATATATTTGTCTCTTTCCCACTGCGAAAATTCCTATATTTATCTAACCCGTCCCGTGAGAAAGCAATAGATTCATGCGCCCGCACTTTAAAAGAGTTATGCAACAGGTATTTTCAACCCGATACCGCACTGAACGTGTTAGCACCGTGGACCCTCCCAGAGTTCCTCGTGTTCCAAATACGTTTGAACGGCGAATTTCCACGTTGAATAGTTGTCCCGGCCGCTTAATTTTTCAATATTGAATGAATTACTATGTATTAAAGACTTTTTGGAAAAACAATTTGTACACAATCACGTTGGCCAAAAACTTTATCTCTTAGAATAGAATAGAATAGTATAATTTTTATTTATCTTGAAATCTTTTTAATCGTTACGTTTTGAGCTGAAAATAAAATCTTTAATTGGAAGCTTTAGCTTCCATCACATCTTGTAATGTTTGCTTGAAGGGTGGCGAGTTGCCTTTCTCCATCTTCTATAGTGTTCGCGCCACCTATGTATTAGTTGTCTGTGGTCGCTGTGACAGATGAATACTTTGTGAACGTAGCTAGCTTGCCGCGTTTTTTGATAAAACCTCTTTGGTTTTGACAGTTCGACAGAGTTCAAGATTGGTTTTTGCTAGCGGCCGCGCCTCGAATTGTTGATTGTAAAAATAAGCTTTTCTTTGTACTCCGTATTGTTAGAACCTCGCTATAGCTTAAGGTTCCCGCGAGAAATTAGCTTCTAGTTATTTCGGTACTAAATAAAGACTTACTTGTTGTACTGGGTGACAATAGTTGTGTGCCACGTTGACGCCACTTCTGGCCGTGCAATTATATACTTAAGTAAATAATTAATCTAAGTAGCTTATAGACGAACGTTAGTGCTGTGCTGTGTGTGTTGTGTGTTAGTGCCGTCTTGAAGCAAGAAGCTACGGCCGAACAGCAAGTACCTTCTCATTCCTGACCTTTCCTACCCTTTAACCCACATTCTTCCTTATCGAGGAGCCGTGGTCACCTTGGACTCTGTAAGTGCATAGCATAAGTTAAATCTATCAATAATTTAGTTATCTAAGTTAAGCCGGAATAGTTCTGTCCGCATTAGGCCCTGAGCCAATGGTCTAAGAGGCTCGAATCCAGCTGATGGGCCCCTGGAACAGCGTCTTAGGGTTGTAGCATTGGACCAGGTTGAAGCCCCAACATTTGGTAGCAAAGAGCGTGGTTGTACTAAACGCTGCGGACAGGTCTGTACCGGTTTAATAGTGTAAGCTAGTGGGGAATTTATTGTGGGATATAGCTAGGTAAATTAAAACAAGCTTAACTTTTACTTTGGATTACTTAGCTATAGTTCCTACATGCTCCGTTAAATGTATTGAAGCGGCATAAGAGAATTTTGTACATTAGGTTTGATTCTTGCCGCACAAACTATACTTCTGTGGTGTCAAAGCTTGTACTTGGTGTCTGTTTAATTAAATAATTGTTTTGTTTATGAAAGTACTTATTTATCTTGAAAGTTTGTAGTTGAGATTGAGAAAAGGTTGCAAGCTGTGATTAGTTTTGTTAAATACATACAAGCTTGTTAGCAGCTTATTGATTTGTTGGCAAACTTCTAAATTAATTGGTCAACAGCTGTTCAACACTTTAACTGAATTTGTGTACAGATAATAACTTGTAATAAAGGGTATTATGTATACATTATTTACCCTTTATATGTTGATATTGCTAATTACAAGGTTTGATATTGCTTGTCTGCATTGCGATTGTGACTGTATATGAATTTGTTGTCTTGAATTAATTGCTTATTATTAATTGGATTTGTAAATTTAACCACTACCTTTGGTTTTGTCCCCTACTAGTTGCAAATTAAAAACTTGTTTTTTAATTATTGAACAGTAATCATTGATTACACAGTGTTTTCAGTCACATATATAGTTGCTCACCTGTCTTTGCCTGTCTTTGCAATTGTTTAAAAACTTGAATTTGTAACTTCTAACTTATGCTTAAGATTATACCTACTACAATTACTATAATTACATATTATTGTTGTTTGTCTCGGGTTAACTATACACATAACTTGTTTTTTGTTTTTACATGTATGTATGTCTGTATTTGAAGGTTAACCCCTGATAATTTGATAAATTTCATGTAGGTAAGTTTAACTTGCTTTTAATTGTAGTTCTTATTCTTGTTTATTTTTAATTCTTTACTTTGATTATTGTAGCAATCAACAGTGTAACAACCTAACATATAAATTCATTGTTTACAATAGAATTTGAACATTGTTTATTTGCTGTTATTTGTTTGTTGTTTGTTGCTGTTTTGTGTGTTGTTATACTGTTGTTGTTTTATTGTGAATTCACACAGCTGGCTAATTGTTAGTTAGGGTTGCCACCTCAATCCAGCCTAAATTGTAAGTGTGAATCATAAAGTAATTTATTTAATTGCAAATTGCAATACCTATTTCGTACAAGATGTCAGCTCATAAAAAGCTCGTTGGCTCGATACAAGCTGAACTCCGATGGGCGGCTACAGCTCGTACCTTGATAGGCCGTGAGGACAGAGCATCCGCACTGCTCAAGCGATGTGAACAGGTGCCGACCAGACAGGCAATTGTCGAGGAAGCGCTTAGGGACCTAGTGGTTTTGGAACCGCCCGAGGAACTGCTCCAGTCCGCTCAGCGAGACTATGAGCAGTTCTTTGAACTAACGGACGGCCTTGTGGAGGAAAGCTCTAAGCTTAAGAAGGAGGCGAGACTAAGCTCTCTTCTCGAGTCTCCTTTGAGACCTCCGACTCAACCTGCGCTACTAGGTAGGTTACCCACTATAGACCTACCTAAATTTTCTGGCAATTTGAGTGAGTGGTTAGGTTTCCTCGGCCTCTTTGATAGTCTGGTGCATGCTAGGAAGGATCTGTCTCCCTGCCAGAAACTGAGCTACCTACTGTCCTCCTTGCAGGGAGAGGCTCTGAGTGTGGTCTGCCACCTGGACCTCTCCGAGGAGAGCTATACTACCGCCCGGGAACTACTCACCCGGCGGTATGCCAACGTGCGCCGATTAGCGGACACGCACGTGGCGCAAATTTTGTCTCTGCCACGTGTCTCAGGGGTTGCTCGTTTGAGGGAATCTTTGTTAAACCCGTTGATTGTAGCATGTAATGCACTTAGGCGACTAGAGCTCCCGGTGGACCAGTGGTCTTTTCTGTTGCTGCATATAGTGTTGTCCCGCCTACCTCCCGAATTAAAATTGCGGTTTGAACAGAGGTATGGTGGGGACGGTGCCAGCTATCTGCCCCCCTTTTCAGATTTGCTAAAGTTCCTCGAGGAGGAGTGCCGGCAGGCTGACAACTCTGGTGTTGCTGGTCCTTCAAGGACCTCAGAGCAACCTGCCCAGCCGAGGAAGGGAAGGGGTCAGATTGGCAGCCCTGGTAAGGGGGCCTCTGAGCGAAGGCCAATGCCAGTCTACAGGGGGCTTGCTGCCACTGAGGCCACCCCCTGTAAATATTGCAAGCGTCCGGGCCACAGGGTACCTTCTTGTCCCCAGTTCCTGGACAAGACGATTAACCACCGGAGGGGCATCGCCAGGGACCGCCACTGGTGCTATAGTTGCCTGGAAGCTCACCTGCAGCGAGACTGCCCACATCAGCAGCCATGCCCTATTTGTAAGGGCAACCACCTGGCGATCTTGTGTGCCAACCAAAATGGCGTTGGCCGCCAGGTGGGGGAGAGCACCCCCGCACGGGCGGGGGTGCTTATGTTAATCGCTCCCCTGCTAGTCTGCGTCGCTCTTCTGCACCGTGTCAGGTGCCCCGGTGTGTCCGGACTTCGCCCCCACCCGGGGGGGCTTCACCCCCCCGCGGGGGGATTTCGACCCCCCTGCGCCAATTTGATGCGGGATTTGCTGCCGCCACGGCGACGG
Source organism: Erebia epiphron (assembly GCA_963932025.1). Taxonomy (NCBI): domain Eukaryota; kingdom Metazoa; phylum Arthropoda; class Insecta; order Lepidoptera; family Nymphalidae; genus Erebia; species Erebia epiphron. The sequence continues at coordinate 30,604,277 of OZ009946.1, forward strand.
GCCGTCCTACTCGCTACTCACCCCCGCTTCACGAGTGGCCGCGACTAGAGCGCCGCCCACCTCGTATGGGTCGCCAACCTCACTACGGTGTGCCGGCCTCTGCCCGCTTGACTAGGCCTGTGCTTCCGCCGCGGGATGGCGCGTGGATTTACCCAAATGGAGGTCCGTCTCCTCCGCCTCTGGAGGTTCCGCATGAATCTCGATTCGAGATTCCCCGGTTCGAGGACCGGTTTGATGAAGGTGACCAATGCTAGGTAGTCGCCGCCCTAGCCCCCACCACAGCCACATCTCCTGAGAATCTTAATCTTCAGCAGTCCGTCTGTCAGACCGTTCTTTTGCCGACTGTCTCAGTGAAGGTGTACAACCCGAAAGGTGAATGTTTGATAGTTCGTGCCCTCTTGGATTCGGGTTCACAGCGCTGTATTGCTTCTTCTTATTTGGTGGGTAAGCTAGGGCTCCCTTGGAGTCCTCATGCGGTTCGGATGATAGGTATCGGTGGTGCCGAGCCCTCGACTCCTAAGGGTGAAGCGGAGTTGATGTTTGGCCCAATTAAGGGCGATCTCCGCGTCTTGGTCAAGGTGTCAGTCCTTGACGATATCTTGGGTCCTCTACCACAGGAAAGAATCGCTGATGTTGCGGTTTCCTGTACGGCAGGTCTGACCCCTGCCGACCCTAACTGGACTGAACCTGGTCCCATGGATCTTTTGTTGGGTTCTGATGTCCTAGGCCTGATCTTGTCAGGAGGAATTAGGGTCCTGCAGAAAGATGGACTTTGCGCCATCTCCACTATATTTGGTCATAGCTTTCTTGGACCCGTTTTGTGGTCTTCAGACCCACCGGTGCTAGACCAATTGCAGGCAGCCGGCTTAACGTTGTCGGATGTAGTCCAGCGTTTTTGGGAAGTCGAGGAGCCGCCACACGCTGCACCGGTTAATCCTCTTGACCTTGAATGCGAGTTGTTCTATCAAAATAACACAGGCCGCCGTACTGACGGGCGCTTCGTAACTCGCTTGCCCTTCCTCGCCTCTCGCCCCCTCTTGGTCATTCACGGGCCTTAGCTGAGAAAAGGCTCTTGTCTATGGAACGGCGCATGCGGCGCGACCCTACCTTCCGCACCAAGTATATTGAATTTATGCGCGAGTACGAAGACCTTGGACACATGTCACCATCCAATTTTGATTGGCGTTCGCACGAGCACTACTTCCTACCCCACCATGCTGTCTTGAAGACCCCTGGGGGTAAGATTCGAGTGGTATTTGACGGCTCCGCGGCTACGTCTAACGGGGTGACTTTGAACCAGTGTCTGCACGCTGGCCCTAAGTTGATCAAGGATATCTCCGACATCCTCACGCATTTCCGCCGTCACCAAATTGTCTTTGTTGCTGACATCAAGATGATGTTCAGACAGTCGGTGGTGCATCGCGATGATCGGAGGTATCAGCTGATTTTGTGGCGCGAGAGTCCTAATGAGCCGATACGGGTCTTTGAATTGAACACAACGACCTATGGACTCCGGTCAAGCCCCTATATTGCTATTAGGACCTTGTTGGAATTGGCTAACCGCGAGCGGCTGAATTATCCTCGTGCATCAGCCATCTTGGAATCGTCAGTCTATATGGACGACATCTGCACAGGAGCTTCTAGTGTTGAAGAAGCTTTGACCCTGCGTGACGAATTGATCGCAATACTGAAGTCCGGAGGTTATGAATTGCGAAAGTGGCTATCCAACTCCCCTCACGTTTTGAAGGATCTCCCGGGAGAGGATCAGCAGGACCCTCATATTTTTGAAAACCTTGAAAATCCTAATTTGTTGACGGTCCTTGGAATACAGTACCAGCCCGTCCAGGATGTTTTCACCTACCGGGTCAGATTGGACCCACCTCCTAAGGTCTGGACTAAGCGCTCCGTCTTGTCTACGGTTGCCCGCACATTTGATCCAAACGGGTGGACACTCCCGTAATATTTTTGGCCAAATGCTTCCTTCAGAAGCTTTGGATTGCTGAAGTCGGCTGGGACGATCCTCTCCAAGGGAAATTATTGAAGGAGTGGCACTCCCTTGTGTCTGCACTTCCGGACGTCAACCGAATTGCGATGCCTCGACGCTTCCTACCACCAGGAAGGTGCCACGCCAGTCTCCATGGATTTTGTGACGCCTCCGAACGAGGCTATGCTGCCGTGGTATATATGCGGACTGTCGATGTCACCGGTGAGGTCGCGACACATCTTGTCTTGGCAAAGAGCAAGGTGGCCCCTATTCGGTCACGCTTGACGATCCCTAAATTAGAATTGTCTGGCGCTGCTCTTTTGGTGCGCCTTCTTAACCACGTCCGTTCATCTTTGGCATCCGTGGTCGAACTGACCGACGTGTACGCTTGGACGGACAGTGAAATTGTCCTATGTTGGCTCCGAGCCGCCCCTCACAACTTGGAGGTCTTTATCGCGAATCGGGTGTCCCAAATTCAGTGCTCTGAAACTCCGTTGATTTGGAGACACGTACCCGGAGAATTGAACCCGGCCGATTGCGCCTCTCGCGGTCTCGAGGCCTCTTCACTTGTCAACCATCCCCTTTGGTGGGGCCCAAGTTGGTTAACGCAACCTGAGTCGACTTGGCCTCAGAATCGGTTCTCCGCTCCGGAAGTTTTGCCGGGCTTAAGAGTCGGAGTCGTGGAGGATGGACCGATCCCAGACTCCAACTTCCTCTTGGAACGATACAGTTCCCTTGATAAACTCATTGGTGTTACCGGTTGGCTTAGACGTTTCATCCATAATGGAAGGAACCCAGGTAATAAAAATTTGAATCCTGTCTTGTCGCCTCTTGAACGTCGACAAGCCCGGACACATTGGGTGCGTGTGGTTCAGGCAGAGCATTTTGCGTCCGTGATTGACACCATAAAAGGAGGCTTAGCTTTGAAAGGCCCGCTTGCTCGCTTAAGCCCCTTTTTGGACGAGGACGGATTGTTACGCGTTGGCGGACGCCTTAGGAATTCTGAGTTGCCCTATGGTGCTCGTCACCCTTTGCTGCTCCCTAAGGACGGCACCTTTGTTAAATTGCTGGTGACCTCTTATCACCTGAAAAATGCCCATGCTGGTTGCAATGCCCTCTCGGCTATTTTACAGCGTGAGTTTTGGATTTTGGCAGGGAGACGCACAATCCGGAGCGTCATTTTCAAATGCATCCCTTGCTACCGTTTGAAGGCCCCTACTGCGCAGCCGACGATGGGTGACTTGCCCCCCGACCGCGTCATGGCCACTCGACCTTTTGCCGGAGTTGGCACTGATTTTGCAGGCCCTTTCGCCATCAAGAGCTCTAACCTCCGCAACGCCCGGTCACTCAAGGCCTATCTGTGCGTTTTTGTTTGTCTCTCTACTAAAGCGGTCCATTTGGAACTGGTGAGTGCCTTAAGCACTGAGGCCTTTGTGGCCACACTAAGTAGATTTGTCTCTCGTCGAGGATTGCCTGACCTGGTTCGCACCGATTGCGGTACTAATTATAAGGGTACCGATAGATATTTTAGAGAAATTATTGAATTTTTGTCTAGTAATAAGATTAGTATAAGTACTGCAATGTCCAAGATGGGGATAACCTGGAAGTTTGACCCTCCAGCTTGCCCCCACTGGGGTGGGATCTTCGAAGCTGTCGTCAAGGTCGCCAAGACACATCTCCGACGCGTTATAGGAGAAACTATCTTGACCTTCGAAGAACTCGCCACTGTGTTTTGTAAAATTGAGGCCATACTCAATTCTCGGCCACTCTGCCCCCTCTCGTCTGACCCAAACGACTTGGAGGTCTTAACTCCCGGCCACTTCTTGATTGGTCAGCCCCTTAACGCCTTGCCCGAATACCCCTTCAGGGACGCGAGAACCTCACGTTTGTCTCGGTTTGAACTGTTGCAGCAAATGACTCAGAGCTTTTGGCATCGTTGGTCACTCGAGTATTTGCACCTTTTGCAGCAACGTGTTAAGTGGGCTGACAAATCCGATCCCCCTAAGGTTGGTGATCTTGTATTGGTAAAGGAATCTAATTTGCTACCTTTGTATTGGCGTCGTGGACGCATTGTTAAGCTAATGTACGGGTCTGATGGGGTTCCCAGAGTCGCCGAGGTAATGGTCGGAGATTCGGTCTTGCACCGAGCCGTTTGCACCTTGTCACGTCTCCCCATCTGTTAGTGAGTGGACGTAAATCCTTGCGTCCACGGGCGGGGGATTGTTCGCGCCACCTATGTATTAGTTGTCTGTGGTCGCTGTGACAGATGAATACTTTGTGAACGTAGCTAGCTTGCCGCGTTTTTTGATAAAACCTCTTTGGTTTTGACAGTTCGACAGAGTTCAAGATTGGTTTTTGCTAGCGGCCGCGCCTCGAATTGTTGATTGTAAAAATAAGCTTTTCTTTGTACTCCGTATTGTTAGAACCTCGCTATAGCTTAAGGTTCCCGCGAGAAATTAGCTTCTAGTTATTTCGGTACTAAATAAAGACTTACTTGTTGTACTGGGTGACAATAGTTGTGTGCCACGTTGACGCCACTTCTGGCCGTGCAATTATATACTTAAGTAAATAATTAATCTAAGTAGCTTATAGACGAACGTTAGTGCTGTGCTGTGTGTGTTGTGTGTTAGTGCCGTCTTGAAGCAAGAAGCTACGGCCGAACAGCAAGTACCTTCTCATTCCTGACCTTTCCTACCCTTTAACCCACATTCTTCCTTATCGAGGAGCCGTGGTCACCTTGGACTCTGTAAGTGCATAGCATAAGTTAAATCTATCAATAATTTAGTTATCTAAGTTAAGCCGGAACAGTTCTGTCCGCATTAGGCCCTGAGCCAATGGTCTAAGAGGCTCGAATCCAGCTGATGGGCCCCTGGAACAGCGTCTTAGGGTTGTAGCATTGGACCAGGTTGAAGCCCCAACATATAGTCTCTGGCATATGCACTTGAAAACCTGTAAAAAATCATCATCTTAAAAGTTACTAATAAATAAATAAAAGAATTTAAAATATAATATGATTTGTAGTTTACCTTTTTGAAATAAGTCATCCCGACAGTCTGTCTAATATAAAAATATCATCTTATTTAATTTTTTTTATAAGTGAATCATTTTCAATGAATGCTTTCATTATTTCAGCATCGTTTTTTGTGGCTGGGTAGGCACCTTAGGCTTCAATAATATAGCCATCACAGCACACTATTAGAAAGGGTTTCTGTATTTATACAGTGAACATGTGTTTTTTTGGTATGCATAGTTGCTGCTCTTTTGAATGTTTAAGTATGTGTACCATCTACTATCGTAATTAGGTTTCTATTTTGTACAGGTTCTTCTGGATTTCCAAATAAATGATTGGCCAAGTAGGTGTTCCTGGCAACTACCTACCTCCCTTTGGGCACAGGTAGAACGGCTACAGGGGAAAATGCTGCTTTAGACGTTGAAAGTTGAGGAGATATTACTCTCGTTTGTTGTATCTAAGACTCATTTATATTTGGAGGTGTATTTTCAGTGTTATTAACATCACTGGGACGATCTGTAACGTTACTTCGAGCGTAGTCTGCATCTGTGAATATTTCGCGATTCAATGGAGACATGCCTGAAACCCCTTCATAATATTAACAGGCGAAAGAGCTATGGGTAATGCAGTACGGACTAGTGACGGTATGTCATATATTGACATGGTTTTTCCTGCATTATTTATCATCCATGAATCTTGAGCTCCAGACAAATAACTCTTGAACAGACCAAATACAGAAACATCGAGGGGCTGTAATTTGTGTGAGCAGTGGGGAGGAAAAGATAGCAAGATAGCATGACTACACCGTTTTCTTTTGCCAAACCGAGGGTCTTGAGGTAGTTTCATATATAAGTCACACTCTCTGTGATATGCCTTCTTCAGTGGACCGTTAAAAGTGACATCCACCAGCCGCATCCTGTGGGAAGTGTGCGGAGGTAAAGATAGCATATGGATCCCATTTTCGGCCATATTGGTAAGCTTTCAATGACAAGTGACTGGCATGATTGTCGAGAGTTAGTAGAGTGAGATTTTCAATGATTGCATTTACATGTTTGCCGATGTGACGAAGCCATTTCTCAAACAGTTCTTCATTTCTCCACTCTGATTTTGAGCATTCATATGCTGCTCCAATGGGCCCTCCAATTTAAGACTTGACATTATTCTTTGGCGTGGATATGTAAACATGGGTGGAATATATAAAGTATGAACAGCCTGATGCATTCATGGCAAAGACAACTGTGATATTAAAACCAAACACTCTATTCATGCTTGTAGGCTCCGGAAGTCGCAGAGAGATCCCAGGATTTCTTTTTAGGACCGCATATACCCAGCATTTACCTGCCAAAAAAAATTTAATTAAAATGTTTACAAAATATAATTTACAAAAAAAAACTTATTTTTACAAAAAAATACACGTCGAATGAATAAAATATCTCTAACGCCTCGCTGCCGATGCACGCTAACAAGATGGCGATCTTACGTGATTCAGCTTCCATTTCGAAGTTATTCGCTCGCTATATAATTTTTTAAGTTCGTGGTGAATTTCCTCCATGTCAGCGGCATGTTTGGAGCGTTTATGTTGAGTTTCTCAACATTGTTGATTAGGGACGATTGCGTATTAGACTGTACGGCGCCCGCCATGATGTTTTCCGGCGACTTTGTGCACTTTGTGGTTTTTACACTAGCGTGTGCGGCATTATTTTTCTTATAACTTATCGCTTACGTGACGCGACGCTTTAGCTTTGAACTTCTTCGGATATTGTGAAATCACACTGCGTGTGTCCATCTCGAAGCCACTAACAAGAGCTTTTATTATAGCCTATAGTTGTCTTAGTATGAACCATGAATAATTAACACTTATACACTACCTAACACCCTTCTCTGTTGAAAAAATGTGTTTATGTTCTTTGCAACCATAAGCCAGTTTTCGTAGCTTTTGTTGTGTGATTCCAAAAAATCTTTAGGCCAACGTAACAACACGGTCAGCTAACTCCTTTTCATCTTCTTTTGAAAACGTTGCCTTCCGGTCAAGCCGAGGGTACTCTCCTTTTGTTAATCGATCTTTTATTGTGGATTCTCGAAGCATAAATGATCGTGCTACTTCATTTATTTTCCTTCCAGCTCTCAGCTCTCCATTATTAACAGCTTCGAATAAAGCCTGCATTTGAAGAAAAAAAAAATCAGAACCACGACTTTTACGCATGCAAAATATAAAAATCTACAATATGATTGATATTATTCCATATTTTAATTCGAATATATCAGACTTTACCGAAAGTAAACGTATAATGAGTTTCTGAGATTTTACCTCCTAAATTGTCATTAATTAGGTTTATTTCTATAATAAAAAATGTAAACGATTGTGCACAAATTATTAAAAAATCTGACGTGCTTATTTTGCGTGCTCTAATAAGTGACGTATCTCATACGTTCAGGGGTAATTCTACGTCGTTCAGCACTTTTTGAATACTGAGGCTGAATAGCGGGTCTCCTTGTTGGACGCTGGGATAGATATTAGATATTCACTTTTTTTTTTAAATATATATTTAAATTACACATCAAACAGTCATCAATTTCCAATCGTGTCCTGCATTTAAAAAAATATGTAATCGAGATGCTTTGGCAGCAGGCTGTTCCTTGCTTTGGGGAAAAATTTTCTCCGGGGGAACGGAGATGGCCGGGATGCACGAATATTTTAAATGTAATTTGTACAGATGAGGGTAATTTGTTTTCATGCTCTTCCAATACAATAGAGGATTGCTTGCAAGTAGAGGCAATTCTAAATATTGTCGTAATGTTATTATATTCTCAGTTGAAGATGTAGATGTTGCAATAATATTCGATTTCTTTTATTCAAAATGATCCCGGATGGATGGTTTTGCAGTTACTTGCTCAAGCTACTGTGGCTGTGAAACTACAATCTCTCTAGTCTCTGTAATGCTGTTTCTGAGATATGTAAGTTCTTCCAGACAACGTTGTTGGGCATTTGCTGCATTACTATCTGTACCGAAAGCAAATTTATTAAAACTTGGATCCAGCAGGCATTGCCTCATGTTTGTTGCTTTCTAGTGTGCCAAGTGGTCTTTGTAGGACTTCTAAATAGTGTTTCTTTCACTTGGGCTCCAGTTAGTGTTTCGGTATTGGTTGCATTTAAGTTATTCTGCAGTCCTCGTATTAATTGAATTGCTCAATATTATTCCTCATAGGAATGGGAATACATAATTTAATTAATACGACGACTGCAGTGGAGTACTTGTCTCCAGATAGTTGTTCTGTAATTTCTTTAATATTTTTCAGAATTTCCACACAGTCCAATAATACTTTGCACTCGTTATTGTCAAGGGATTCCAGTCCAAGATCAATTTCTGCTAGAGCAATTGGAATTGGGGTTTTAATTTCACAGTCTCGCAAACATAATACTTATATTGTTCCATTTAGGTTCTATGTCTTGTTTTAATTTTAAAATTGGTATATTCATTTGCTTTTGTTTTGCGGACAGAATCTCAGTACTTTTTGCGCTGTGTCGGAAATTGTCAACTATTCGTTTGCATTTCTGAATTATATTTCGCAGAGTCGGATTTCCAGTAAGCGTTTCTTTATCACCCAGATTGTGTGAAGACATCGTGAAGTGCAACGGTACAGTCGGCTCCTAACTAAAGGCAGTAAACTACGACGTACGAGTGAATAGGGAGAAATTTTACTATTTTTATTCTTAGGTCATTTCTTTTCGATTCATCCTTCTCAATTTATAATTTCTCCTTAAAAATTGAAACAGGCCGAACACACGTCCGAGTGCGGATGAACTCTTTTTTTACTCCCCCCCCGGTAACTTTCTAACCCATCATCCCTTCTTGGAAGATACCAAACAGCACTTCCAGAGCCCACAGCCCTTAAAAGGTTCCGTTTTTGTTTTTTCCTTTTGAGGTACGGAACCCTAAAAATGAGCAGGCAGGGGCGGCATTTTTCAGTTTTGCCCCGCCTCGAAAGAATTGAAGATCCGGGGCTGTGGGTCGCAATAGTATTCAGGAGAGTCGTCATAATAATTTTCGCGGAAATTAAATTCATGAACATTCGTCTCGCGGGGAATAACTACTCGATTGTGGTGTGAATCCAAGGGTATTAAAATTCGTGGATGGTAGTTAACAACTCCGTGGGTACATAGTTAACAACTCCAATCATAGGATTTTGGAATTGGTTCTGAGTCCTAGGGGGAAGTCTGAATAAGTTACTTTTAGGGTTGTATTTGGGACTTGGGAGGCGGCGTGCGGAACTTTTTTTGCGTGCAAGTTGGTTGGTGTTGATACGGCTGACCTATCTGGTTTTGTTGATTTTGCCTCCAAGGCAGCGTTTGCTGTTACTGTGGCTGCGGGGGAGCCTGCTTCTGCATTGCAGGCACAAATGGTGAAGAATGGAATGCCTTTGATATTGGTGGAGGGAACACCATTGGGAGTCGCGGTAAATGGTTTCGGTGTCGCGTGTTTCCTGTCGTTAAATGACTCGTTCCTACTTTGTATGTAGGTAGCATTCAATTCTTCTTGTACATACTTGGGCATCAATGCTTTCGGCACGCAACACGCATAAAGCGAATCCGAGAGCCGAGAGGCTTTAGGCACTATTAGGTACTATTTCCTTGTGTCGCCAGAGCCAGATCGTTGTAAAGAGCGGTCTCGTCGCGCTGATCGGAACAGTTATTGATTTGGGCCGTCCTATCCCGAATCAATTTTCTGATATGCCGCTTTAATTTAGGAACCGCGCTGCACCGGTGATTTTATTTAAAATACAATTAATTAAACTTAGACTAGTTAGTTCTGACCCGAGTTCAGTTCCTATATAGTGACCTACTATCTAGTCGCAAATATTAATAAATCTAGGAAAAACGTGCGGATTCCCATCGAATTCGGGTACCACGCGTACGGCCTTAAGAATTTTATCGGGGTCGTGGCTTGGCATGGTGGCTTCCCTAATTGACTCTAATCTTCTACCTATGTCTAAATTAAACCTACGAGATGTCCTACTCGATGCAGGCCCTCTAGGGCTTGATTCCGTAGGATGGAAAATCTTGGAAAAGGCTTAAAATTAGCAAAAAAGCATTATCTTCTAGTCTTCTCTGGGTAGAATCTGGATTCGCCTCGGCTTGTGCTTCTGTAGGATCTTCTTGAAAATATACGAGTATATAAATGTCGCCATTTGATTCAATAGTAGACAAATTACTTATGGTTTTGATTACTTTTCAGTTCTACATGTATTATCCATATAAGGTCGGGAAAAGAGTTTCTTCGTTTTATATACAAATTCGAGAATTTTTTTTCAAAGTTTAATTACATTATATATGTGCCATTTTGTGCGATAACTTATCGCCATCTTGTAGATAGTGACATATTCCCGTTGCTCTAGAAATCTTGGGATTTTTGATCAAAAAAATGCGACAAGTAGTTTTGACAGGCCCTTTTGGTGTTACTGTTAACCTAACACTACCTAAATAATTCTGAAGAGACCGAAACCGGTGAAAATCTGAGGGTGCAAGGTCAGGACTCAGGACTATAATATGGTGGATGCATTAACACTTCCCAACCAAGCTCTCTCAAAGATGTGTGTGGTCTGGCGTCATCATGATGAAAGACCACTCCTTTTCTGTTGTTCTCAATTTCTTGCTTGAGTCTCATTAGTTGATGCTAGTAGAGATCCGAATCGATGGATTTGCCATCGATCACCACCATCAGTTGGGATTAAGAGAATGATAAAAAATCACGTGTGCTTCAATATATTAATTTTCCTTTGCAGGCTTGCGCAGCACTTTCTGCAAACAACCTATTTTTCACACAACAAAATCTGTTTATGCATATAAAGAATATGGAATTTATCATGTTTCTAAGATTTTCTCCTTTGTGTTTTTCACATTTATCGAGGAAGTCATACGTAATATTTTTTTGTATGTTTTCTTTCACATTTTCATATATTTTCACCTTACGTGCATTTTTTTAAAACTATTTGTGCTCATCTTCCGACACGTTGAATTACTTCCCATACAGGCATAGTTTGGGTTTTTTTAGGGTTCCGTACCCAAAGGGTAAAAACGGGACCCTATTACTAAGACTCCGCTGTCTGTCTGTCTGTCTGTCTGTCTGTCTCCAGGCTGTATCTCATAGACCGTGATAGCTAGAAAGCTGAAATTTTCACAAATGATGTATTTCCGTTGCCGCTATAACTACAAATACTAAAAATTAAAAAATATATATATTAAGGGGGGTCCCCATACAATAAACGGTGTTTTTTTCGTATTTTTTTGCTCAATATTAAAAACGGTAACAGGTAGACGGTTCAAATTTTCACAGAATATTAACTTGTATATTACCTTTCAAAATAAATAATTAAATATCAATAAAGTAAATATTAAAGGGGGGCTCCCATATAACAAACGTAATTTTTTGATATTAACAGTAAATCTCTACAAACAAAGTTAGTTTTGCGGTTCAATAACAAAGGTAATTATACCTACTTCTTGAGTACGGAACCCTCGGTGCGCGAGTCCGACTCGCACTTGGCCGGTTTTTTCTTTTCGCCATATTCTTTAAATATCGTGAATAAACGAAATTTATGGTTTATCACTCGAGGTTAGTGATTCTATTTACCTCTCTATTGCAGTCTCTTTCCATTATTTATAATATAGCCACAAAAGTAGGCAGAATATTATTTTTCAGGAGATCATACTGTCACTGCAGAAAGTTAGTTCAAATCATTGATGAAAATACAAGAGGCTTGTATATCTCTTGTATTTTCATCAATGATTTCATTTTCTGTGGGTATACTGCAATAATCTGTTTAATTGCTTAGACTTAGTGATGGTTCAGACTTCAGATTCGGAATTGTGAGTCAAATTGATTATTGATTTCTAATTCTAAAAAAATTCTACTCGACTCAATTTTGCGATATCTGAAAATAATGTATTATTATGATAAGTATCTCAAAACAACACAAACATAAAAATCATTTTTTCATCATTTAAGTGTAAAAATTATTATCACAGTGATAATCTTTCTGCAGTGACAGTATGATCTCCTGAAAAATAATATGCCACAGGCTGTTTAACTTTTCGAATATATATAATCATAAATACAAGAGCATGGCTTGCTATTTGAGAATCTCTTCATACTCTCTCTCTTCTCAAGAATCTCTTCACTTGATCATATTTCTGATTATAATTAACGTTCCTTCTAATTGACATTTCGTCAAACAGCTGGCTTGCAGCAGGCTGTACACATTATCTTGAGGATCGTTGTTGGCAGCATTTTTTCTTATGTAAATTATTAATAATAATAATCCACGTTCCGCTGGCCTGCTATCCGTCGTTGGGTTGGTATTGAACCGAAATTCCTCTGTATTAATACAATAAAATAAATATACATTAATACGCCCTAAACTCACCCGCCCGTAGTATTGTTTCTTCAGGATTCGGTACCGCGATCACTGTTCAGAAGTCCAGATAGGTTGTAACATTTCTTAAAGTGGTGTATCATAGAGTACACACGTTAGTCGGGTCGTGGGTTTTAGGGGTCGATTATTTACTTCCAATCCGCTGTCCAAGTAGACAATGTACTGCCCTGGCTTGGTTGCTGTGGTGGGGCCGCAAGCGAAGGATGCTCGGCGAGGTACGCAGGCCGGAAGTGGACGCGGCGCACGGAACCCACAGCCTCAGCGACAAGCAGTAAGCTATGTTCACGACACACAGAAGTGGTATGCGTGGCTCAGCGCTGGCAGAAAGCGTGTAGGCGCTTATATTTTTTGATAACACCACGCACCATAAAAACTAACACATGGTTGCAAAACTCCTTATTTTGCTTTTCACCATTGTCGCTGAAACCAATTATCTCGTCCGTCTTTTTATCATAGGTCAAATTTGCATTTATGGACATTTCATCAAAAATCACCGTGCCGTACCTGTGGTGCGCAGGTAATCTGTTGACTCTTTTTTTTAAATCTTCAAATAGAAGGCTATTAATTCCCGGCTGTAATTTTACCTCTTGTAAGAGTTTCAAAATGGTTGTTCTTTTTGGCAATATGCATATTTCACTGAATAAACGATATGCCTTGGATTGATTAATATTATGAAAGTGATAAAACCTTTTCTTGTAAAGTAAATCTCCTTCCTTTGGATTTTTTACCAGCTTGTTTCAGCTGCATTTTAAATAAATGTTCGAGCTGACCTTGTTAAGTTTTTATTAATGTATTGTATGGCAATCTCCTTAGCATTTTTATTTGCCAAGTTTAAACGTGACCTGAAAGACTTATTGGCCACTTTATTCTTGTGAACTTGTCTCTTCAAGGCTTTTATTATTCTCGTTAGCTTCAATTTATTTTTTGTCATTTTGTCTGTAAAAAACATACTTACTGTAAACATACTGTAATTTTTGTGTAAAATATTATTAAGTAAGTAACAAAATACTGAACATCTTCCTGAGCAAATTTTGCCCACAAAAGTGTGTTCCATATCAGGCTGTATCAGGCTTGCATGCATGTCTACTTGCAGCAAAGCTGCTAAGCAATATGGATACTAATTTTAATGCGAAAGTGTGTCTGTCTGTCTGTCTGCTAGGTACGCTTTCACAGCTCATCTATTTAACCGATTTTGATGAAATTTGGTATAAAGATAGGTTACATCCCGGGGAAGGGAAGTCCCGAAAATTGAGAAGTTCCTGCGGGAATGCAAAAAACTTAATCCACGCAGACGAAGTCACGGGCATCATCTAGTTATGTATATAAAAAAGGACTAGACAGGGGCTATTGCATAAGTGTGTGAGCAAACCAATCACTCTCTAGTCTCTATAGGCATAGTCCAATGGAATAGCAATTTACATTTAATTTTTTACAACTAACTTCTAAACATTGGCTTATTAAGAATTTCTCTATATGTAAATAGTATTAAATTTACCTGAATGTCTTGATGAGGTAGTAGTCAAAGGTATAACATTCTTTGGTAGGGCAGACTCTTTCTGTGTACTCATAGCAACGTTACAGTCTTCACTGGTACTTGTAACACATTGCACAAGTGACTCCTGAAGTTGATTATGAGGGTGCGCAGAACCATCTGAGATTGGTACTTCAACATTCATATTATCTGGAACATTAATAAAAACATGTATACCACTCACATGCATAAAATAATATGCAAATAAACAGTTTGTTGTCAGCTTGTGGTCTTTTTGTAGACAAAATACCTAGCTGTGAAATGTTTCAACTATGGCTTTTAGAAGTCTTCATAAATTATTATTAACCTTTCTTTAACCATAGAAATAATATTTCTATTGATGCAAAAGTGTGACAGCCAGTCTGTCTGTACACTTTCATGGCTTATCCGTCCAACCGATTTGATGAAATTTGGTACTGGGTTTTTGTGATAGATTGCATTCCGAAGAAGGACATGATTGACGATGATTGCATTCTGCTAGTTTTTAGCGGCTACTTCCGAAATATTAAAAAGTTCCTGCAGAAATAATAAAAAAGCATGCAGACAACATCATAGATTATTATTGCCTGGTGGACCAATAGTTCCCTGGGGACTATTTGAATTGAGCGTATTTGAGTGCACTGGTAAAAGAAATGGGATTTGTCATACCTGGGTCACAAATTATTCATGATACAGCTATTTTGCTCAGTCGGTTTTTTGAACCATAAAAAATTGGATCGAAATGCTTGTGAAAAATTCGTCTATTTATGAACACAAAAGATTGTGCTAAAGTTGCAACTTCTCCACCTATTTTGAGGACCCATGCTTGGAACCGTTCTTGATCCGTGCTGGGATTGGGAAATCGGTGAAGAGGCACTCCTGTAAAAAAAAATAGGTTGATTAATCTTTTGCTATTAATCTGTCGATCAGGACAACAGTAAAAATATTTACCATGGCCGTGGCTAACGAAGCAATTTTGAACACAACACGTCTTAAACGACATCTTAAAACGTTACACTACAAAGCAAACTAATTAATATAAAAAGAGGTCCAAAATCTGTACAAAATAGTTTTTGCACTGAACAATTATCTTAACACTAGTTATACCTACTTAAAATAATAAAAAGGAGTCCAAAATCTCTAAAATATTTTCAGCACTGAAAACTTTTGATACTACAGGCAGATGATATTTCAACTCAACGCAAATAGCAAAGAAGACAGCACAGGAAAACAGTAAATAGTAAACATGCCTCGTTCATGACGACGGCCATATTTATCTGACGGAGGTGGCCATTCTAAATAATATTTGAACTAGATGCAGTTTTTAGATACAGCAACACTGTGTAATTTTACCAAGTCAAGTGAACTACGTCCACTAGATGGCGCTAGTTTTTTGGGACCAGTAAGTTTGTTCGAAGACGACATAGCATGATAGTACTCTTCTAATTAGTCGGTTATTAGACCCACACAAAATCTTTCAATCCAATCGGTCACGAAAATTGTCTACGGATCCGTACTTCGTCTGCGTGTCCGAAAACGAAATAGAGTAGAGGAGTGAACGAAATTTCGTTTAAATTTCGTTCATTTGCGAAGTTTCGTTTGAGAGGAAGAGAGTAGACCCCCAGGCAGGTGACCGCTTGTTTAACCTTAGCGAAATAATTTTTTGCTGTAAAGTCCATCGACGCCCTCTTTTTATCCTCTTGCAATTTAACAATTGCCCTTGCAGTAAAACAGCAGAGGAACTGGTTAGGTTAGCTGGTTAGGTCAGCTGACAATGCCTGTACAGCATCATCATCAAGAAGGACCTCAAAGATCTTTTGCGTTTTGAATTTTTTGATCCTTTTTTGCAGGCTGCAAATTTTTCTTCGGCACTTGTTCATAAGCTTCTTTTCTTTATTAAATTTTTCAGAATGTTTAAGAAGATTTTTTTTTCGGTAAATTAATAATTTTAAGAACATGGAACCTTCAAAAATTGCAAAAAAATGTTTTCGCGCCAGACAATCAGACATCCCGCAAATAAATCTAGTTTCTCCAAATTTACAGAGGAGCTGGGACGACATAAACTGCAAATTGACTTATGACAATCTTTTGAGCTGTAGTACAGGATCGGCGCGTGCTAGGCTTTTGGCCGTGGGTACACATGAGGCCGGCTACTGGCTTCACGCGTATCCTTCGTCAAATACAGGAACATTTCTTGAGCCTGACACGCTCCGAATCGCAACCTGTCTACGGCTTGGGGTTACGGTCTGCGCTCCTCATAAATGTCCCTGTGGCAGTGATGTCGATAGGCTAGGACATCACGGACTGTCATGCCAAAAAAGTGCAGGCCGCTTCTCGAGACATGCCGCACTTAACGATATCATACGCCGGTCCCTTGCCACCGTCAACGTGCCAAGTCTACTTGAGCCGACTGGTATTTCAAGAGACGATGGCAAGAGACCGGACGGTATGAGTTTGATTCCATGGAAGATGG
The DNA here is from genome assembly GCA_963932025.1 of Erebia epiphron. Taxonomy (NCBI): domain Eukaryota; kingdom Metazoa; phylum Arthropoda; class Insecta; order Lepidoptera; family Nymphalidae; genus Erebia; species Erebia epiphron. The sequence goes on from OZ009946.1 coordinate 30,620,685, forward strand.
GCCGGGTGCTGGTATGGGATGCAACCTGTTCAGACACGTTGGCCCCTTCCCATCTACATGGAACCAACAACAGAGCTGGTGCGGCTTGTGAAGCGGCTGAAAAAGCTAAAACATGCAAATACAGGGGTCTAGGCTCCGAATATGATTTCGTTTCATTCGGTGTCGAGACCCTTGGTCCGTGGGGTCCTAGCGCTATAAGCCTTTTAAGGAAATAGTAAAAAGGTTAGTTGACATCACAGGAGACCGAAGAGCTGGCAGCTACCTCGGACAAAGAATTAGTCTAGCTATTCAAAGGGGGAACGCTGCCAGTATCTTCGGAACCTTGCCTAAAGGGACTCCTTTTAATAATGTATTTTAATTATTATATTATATTTTTAAGGTTTTTTATGTTATCTATATATATAAAATTCAAAGTCCTGACTGACTGACTGACTGACTGACTGACTGACTGACTGACTGACTGACTTATATATCAACGCACAGCCTAAACCGCTGGTCCTAGAGACATGAAATTTGGAGGGTGTGTTCTTTGTAAAGAGTAGGTATCCACTAAGAAAGGATTTTTCGAAATTCCACCCCCAAAGGGGTAAAATAGGGGTTGAAAGTTTGTATGAAAGTCCGTCATTTTTCAAGTTATATCCATGACATTTGGTACTTGAGCTACCGGTTCAAAATGAAGAAATACGTGTTTCGCCATTTTTGTAAATTCTACCCCCAAAGGGCTGAAATAGGGGGTGAAAGTTTGTATGAAAGTCTTTTATTTTACAAGTTATTTTTCAAGTTAAATCTACGAAACTTGGTATTTTGGTTTTCGGTAAAAAATAAGAAGGACGTGTGTAACAATTTTTAAAAATTCCACCCCCAAAGGGACTATATAGGGGTTGAAAGTTTTATGAAATTCCGTCGTTTTTCAAGCTATAGCCATGAAACTTGGTATTTGGGCTTCCGGTTAAAAAGGATGAAATACGGATTTCACAATTTATAAAATTTCTATCCCCAAGAAAGTCAAATAGGGAGTTTGTCCTTCAATCACACCGCAACAGAGCAACGGATCGGCGTGATTTTTTGCATGGGTATCGGGTATAGTTGAATACCTGGAGAGTGACATAGGCTTCTTTTTATACCGGAAAAGTAAGGAGTGCCTGTGGGAATTAAAAAACTTATGTCACGCGGACGAAGTCGCGGGCGTCCGCTAGTTAGTAATAATGTACCTATTTAATTTTCCGAAATAAATTAGTTAAATTAAAAATCTAACGAATATAAGCATAAAAAGAAAAACATACCGTCATAGCTTGAGCGCGCGAATGTGTTGCCATTTGGCTGTTCTATGAAGTTACAGGACCAAAACACCTTGCTTGGTACTAGTATGACCCTCTTTGCAGTGAAGTTCACTTTTTGCCGCCGATGAATTTTGCAATTATATTATTAAATGGTTCTACTGATTTATTTGTCACATCTAAAATGAGACTTTCTGCATTTGAACTTAAACTTAGTAAATATTGTTGTATGTCTGTCCATATGCCACAAACTTGAAGATCTGCAACTAAATTTACATCTTTACGATTTTCAGTCTTACAAAGGACGACGCACTGTTTTTGTGATCGCCAAAAACATGGTTTGCGGCATTTTTTATGTCAGTTTTTAAATTCCTTTTTTATCACTATGCATAATATTTTCTTGCCCTTTTCTGTAATTTACAGCTCCCACGATAGCTTTTCACATGCGCAAAACGCCTCAACTTTTTTTCTTAGCTGAACAGGTACAAAGCCTTTATGGTTATTGGTTTTTTCCAACAATTTTAGCTTGTTGCAAAAGTTGCGAAGCAAATGATTTTTGTACTCTATTTTCACTATAATAAAGTTGGGACCATACGGATTCTTCAGTATAAATTTTTTCATAATACTGGGGTCACCATCTCCAACCAGTTTATTATATTTCAGCCCATGCATTTCCATACTTTTTGAAAATCCTTCTGCTATGATATCTGCTTCCATAGCATAAGCGCTGTCTTGCCAGTTTTTGCCATGAATATTATTAAGTCTTGTTTTTGTTTTATAAATTACACAAAAACAAGACAAAACAAGATGCTACTTATTTCTTGTATGTCAAATATAGAGGTAAAAAACTTACATAAGATAAGTTTTGAATGTTGTAAAATATTAAAAGTTGCATCATCTGGTCTTGAGGTCCAATCAATAAGTCCAAATTCTGAAATTAGAAAAATAAAGTGATTTAAAACTAAGATAACCTCTCTTAACAGAAGCTAATAAAAGTTATTATGTATAGTAGTTATAGTGTGGGAGGTCCTAGGTTTCGATTCCTGGGAGGGTCAATTTGAGAATTTTTTATTTCTGAATTTTCTCAGGTCTGGCCTTGGCCTGGTAGACTTCGGCCACGGCTAATTTTACCAACCTACCGGCAAAGATGTGCTGGCTAGAGATTTACTGATAAGCGTTCCGGTATGATGCCATGCAGAAACTAATTAGTATAGGTTGAATATAACTACTGTTCCCCTCACAGGTACCATCTTACCGCATCATCACTTACCATCAGGTTAGATCGCAGTCAAGGGTTAAGTTGTAGTGGATAAAAACAATTGGTATTCTTGGTGTCATGACGACATTGCAAACTAAGCCAAAAAAAAAACTCAGTCTCAGTTGAAGAGGTGATTGTTGCTGTTGTAGAGTATAAAATACAAAAAACCACTAAAACTAGAGGGATTGATGCACTAAAATTCAACCCCTTTTTTTAATGGACATTAAGCATCTTAGGTTTTATCGGGTTAATATACCTAACAGATTACAATCTACCGAAAAATAATGTGTTGAATTGTAATTTGTCGATAGTTTACAATATCGCTAGTTAGATTACAATCCAACGGCCTTTACAATCTTACGGTGACATATTATATAGATGTATCTTACCAGACAAGATCCGACCTCTTGTGCTCCTCGACCGGCTTCACCTTCCAACAATACGTTATAGTGGCCGGTGTCAAGTCAAATTTTATAAATCTTTTATTTTTTTACAAACGTGGACATTTTCTGATATATTACCCATGTTGGCTAACATGATTATAAACACGTCAGTGTCGGAACAACGAATTGTCTCGTTTGCATTAATATCAATCTGGCAAACATGGAAAATCATTTTGTTCATGAGCTGGACGCGAAAATGCATGTTCTAAAGTTTTTACATCTTTTGAATCAACAACACAATAACACCGTACTATGTACCTACTTACAATCATGCAAATAAATAAATATTCTATTCTATTCTATTCTAACAGTGTATCTATAAAAACTGCATCAACATACATAGTTTTATCGTTAATATATGACCACATGTAATCTTCTTCCCAATTTTTATTAAGAAACTGTACTAGTTATTATTGTACTACTGCTTCTTTAAAATTTATGTTCTTCAGCTCAACGGGAAAATCTTTTTATAGCACTTGGTCAGGGCCTTCGATACGGAAGTTTGCTTGTTCCATGCCTCGTAACTTGTGTTCAGTATCTTTGATCGATAGAAAAATGTATCGATCAAAGGCAATGACTATGATTTGAGCTCTGGCTGCACATATCATTTGCATATGTGGTACGGTACCATCTTTCATCAGATGTAATATAAAATATCTATCATATATCATTACATCAGTATTTTGAGGTGGCTCAGAATGATCATATTTTTCTAATAAAGCCAATAATGTCGACATATACATAGTGAAAACAACAACTGAAACATCAACACATTCTTGTGAGTGACCGCGCCTCCTTTGACAGTGGGGCAGCCTAAGATATGGAATGCCCTTCCGGCTTCCGTTTTCCCCTCCTCTTTTAATATAGGTACCTTCATATCAAGAGTGAATAGCCATCTTTTAGGCAAGCGCGCTCCACCTTAGACTGTATCACCACTTGCAAGCAAGTCTGATTGCAGCCAAGCGCTAGCCTATATATTTAAAAAAAAAATTATTTATGTATGCTATCAATTTAAGGGTGCCTGTCCAATGAAGCGGAGCTGTGAAATGTTACAAGATCAATCAAATGATTGATAGAAGATGTAATATTTTTTTTCCTATCAATAATGTGATGTGTCTACTAACATATCTCCACTCCGCTCCGCTTTAGAGGACAGGCCCCTAACTGTGAGTAATTCCCACAGGTAACATACAGCAGTTGGCCGGACCCACGCCGTTTACTTACTTGGGAGGCACCATTCCATCATTCCCCACCTCCGATAACACAGGTGAGAAAAAGTGTTGAATAACCATTAGACATGCGCAAAACAGTACTTTAAAAAGTGATGTCATATGGCATTACATTTCGTACTAAGTAATATTACATTTTACCATCACTCCGAACATCACCCGAGCAGCGAGCTGGCGCGCTAGTGACGGGCTGACGGCCATAGTGCGCCATGTAATGAAATGAAAATATGTTCGGGTGTGATCACAGAGTACTTTGTATAAATAGGAATGGGTGTGATAGAGACATTTCACATTACTTGAGATACTACATTACATGAGATAGCGAGACATCGCAAACGATATGGAGCTACGATACGAGCACTACGAGTATCTCTCTCTCACTCTCTCTCACTAGCACGACTTACGTTTCTCAAACCACGCACCGAGATATGCGGAATGACATGACCGAATACCGAACAGAATTACAGATTTCAGGGAGCGCGAAACGCTGTCCGCGTCATGTTTTAGTGTGATGTGTCATGCTTGATTTTGTCGTGTAATATGTAATGCTACAGTACGCGGTCGGGTAATATTACGCGTAATGCATCAATCGCATTACTTACACATGTCTAATAACCATCGACGTGATGCATTCTTGCACTAACCAATTTTAAATTTTATTTTTATTTAGCGACCCGCCCCGGCTTCACACGGGTAGCATAATGATCATAATAGTCTGTACCCAATATAGCCAGGCCAGTGGGCTCTCAGTTTTTTCCGTCTCAACTCTCAACTCACATTATTGCAATTTTCGTAAGGAACTAATTTCTTTTTTGAAAATAAAATATAGCCTTTGTTAAGCCTCCCTGATAACGTAGCTTAAGACAAAGAATTTTCCACTGTGTTTCCGCCCACTAAAAACTATAGGACTTGAAAATTATCGTAGCAATATACGTTATTTAATGCGAAATGTTTCCGTCTGTCTGTCATACATTTGACCGATTTTGGTACAGACATAACTCGCATCCCGGATACGGTCATGGGTCCGGAAAATAAAATATTTCTCATGAGATTCAAAAAAACCTAAATCCACTATTAAATTAATTATGTCTTTAGAAAGATATATTCGGTCGTAGAGTATATACTATATATACAATATAATACACAAATATAACATTTCTTTTTTTTTGTCTCCTAGCATCGAATTGGCAACCTCAACCGCAACCACCTCTTAACAGATCACTGAACGTACCTACCTTTGGCACCTCTCAGAACGAGTCCAGCTTCCAGCTCCAGAAACCGCCCGGCAAGCGTGGCAAGCAATGATATTGGAGATAAGGTATACGAAAGTAGACCTTAAACACCTGGACATTGTGAACAATTTCGTGTGTTATTGTTATCTTTCGAAAGAATTCTAGTTTAAATGGATTTGTCGAACATAATAAAGTGTTAGTTATATTATTGTAATTAGTTAGTACCAATTTTGATATGATTTGTGTATTTAAATGTCATTTTTCGGCATACGAAAGTAATCCTCAAACTCCTGGACATTGTGAACAATTTCGTGTGTTATTGTGATCTTTCGAAAGAATTCTAGTTTATATGACGTGATTTTTGGCACGGGCATAGTTAAGGATCTGGAGAGTGACATAGGCTACTTTTTATAGGCTCTAAAGGCTGGGCTTCCCGCGGGAATCATAAAAATTTAAACCATGCGGACTAAGTCGTGGGCATCAGCTAGCATTGAAATATTTGAAGGTTTGTGAATGTACCACCAAATAAATTGAATTTCTTTTAATCCTATCAATTTTCTTATAATCAAAATTTCATTAGTTTAAAATTTTCAGTAAAAAACACGTAATTTAAGTTGACCTTTGTTCCACCAGATATAATGCCTTAACCGAAGCGAACCGAACTTGTTGTAAAGCGTTTTTATTTTGTAATATACGATGTTGCTTAAACCTTAGAAATAAGCATCGCTTTCGCGATTTTTATATGGCGACGCTTCGCCACTAGCTCTGTTGACAAGGGCTTAAAGGTGATTATAAACTACCTACCCTGTTATTACAATTGGGTATTTAACAAATATTCAAATGAGGTACCTACTTTTTTCAAACTCAAAAACGCGCGCTTAGTGTAAGATTTTGTTTATCACTGAATTGTGACGTCATCAAAAGTTAAGACACTTTTTTTTTTAACTTAGTATAAGATTTTGTTTAACACTGAATTGTGACGTCATCAAAAGTCAACACACTTTTTTTAACTTTAATCGATTATTTAAAATGGTTGTCAAACATAAAATTAACAGGAGACGTGGTATAACGTCTTTTGGCAGGTCCTCTATTTAATAATCACAAAAAAAAATTTTTTTTTACTTCTCAAATAGCCAATTATAAGTTCGTCAAACTTATCTCACCCGGTGGCTAAAATCTTACTACTATTATAAATGGGAAAGTTTGGATGGATGTATGGATGTTTGTTACTCAATCACGCCCCAACGGCTGAACTGATCTGGCTGAAATTTGGCACAGAGATAGATTATAGTCTGGAATAGCACATAGGCTACTTTTTATCCCGGAAAATTAAAGAGTTTCCGCGGGAACCAAAAAACCTCAAACCACGCAGACGAAGTCGCGGGCATTCGCTAGTTGGAACTAATTTTTACATCTGTTAAGTTTTTTTTTTAATTATGTTTTTCATACCTACTAGCGACGCTGTTGCCGCGCCGAGTCAGATAAGTTTGTAAGACTACATTATAATTGTTATTGTATGATAAATACGCGACACCTTAGAGCCGCCATACACAGACTGCTCGAGCAGTTAGCCAGTGATTAACATACACCGACCGCTCTTGCAGGCATAGTCAACAGGCTGTTGACTGTGACAACAGCTTGAAACTACCATTTATAACTGCTTCCAACCAACCGCCCGAAGCAGACGCAACTGCTCGAGCGGAGCGGATGCAGCTTGAAGCAGTCCACTCTGACTGCTTCAAGCTGTCCGTGTACCTGAGGCCTTAGAGCGTTTTTTCTTTGGCCGATAAAATCATCACTGATATATACTCACTTAATAATTATATCGGGTCATAGAAATGTATGGAACTAACTATTACACTAACCGACACGATATCAAAATATCGTCGCCGTTAACATGTATTTCCCGTGTGTCAACTACCTATCACTTCCTATTGTTATCATGCCGGCCTATTAAAAAACGCACTTCACAACCCTGTAGTTTATTTCCACAGTCCAATGTACATTGAAGATTTAAATCATGTAAATAGTTTCTTTGTGTGTAATTATTAAAATTTTAAAGATTCTTAAGAGATTTTACATAACAATAGTACATTGCTGCCCAGGCTACAAATAATAGCACTTTACTGCTCAGGCCGGAAATAAGGCAATTCACGGCTGAGTAATATTGGAAAGAGGAGGTGAAGCCAAGGACTTCCCATGTGATTTTAACCCAGCGTGAATGAAACTATTTTACACTACGTGGCGAATGAACTTTTCTTAATGTTCTTAAATTCAGAAACTTATTTCTCTTTTTTATTTATTTTATATATTTTTTGCACTATATATTAAGTGACTCACAGTACAAATATACGAAAAATATACATGAAAAACTGAGGAGTAGTTTTAAAATCACTTTTATTTAAGATCTTGTGGAAGCATACGGAAAAGGAACAAATAAAACAGTCTCCTCTTGTAAATTACATGATATTCAAATTAAATTATGAACTAAAAAAACCAGTATATATTGACATAAATATAAACATAATGAGATTTACCCCACACCCAGCGATTTCAAAAAACTCTAAGTCTGACCAAGAGTGAAGTGTCCGATTGGGGAATGTATATAACGGCGCTTTGCATCTCTACACATCTTATTGCACCGATTTCGCAGCCTTTTATGGATAGCAACATCCTTTTGCACACCTTCTTAGCTTTATTGCGTTTAGGCATGAGTTTTTTTTTATCTCAGGAGTAAGCCTAGGCGGGAATGTACTTATAAGCCTTTTACACTGTACTTTTCACAGGGCCCTGTGGAAAGAATGGGCGTGGACGCTAGTGTTAGGCGTAGTCGCTTATTACAAAGCAATAAGGACCAAATAAGGGACCCTTTTTCGCTAAATCTTATTACACTACACTGTTTCAGGGTGAGGGGTCCTTTTGATGAGTGCAGTGTAATAGGCCTATTAACCCTTACAGGACGGGCAGGAGCATGTGAGTCAAATAAGTGAGTAAGGGTTGAACTTAAAATTCCAACCTTGTCATCATGACCTTTTAAATCCTATTTTACGAGTAGTAATTGTTGAGTTACATTTTTCATTCCAGCTTTTAGAGTGACTTTTTAAGGTTTAACAATATTTTTATCCCAACTGAAAGCCACATCAGGTAGCTTTATAAACATTTTTTGTGGCCTATTACAATAAAAACACCGGAGTTCAGCTTACTTTTTTTAACACCGAAAACACTGTGTAGGGACACATGCATAGTGCAACATTACTCCTGACGCCTAGTCAGCAATCGGACTATCTGGGAAGTATTAATTACACCACCCTTAAATAGGAGATACTAGTAGCACCTTCTAGTACCCACACCACTATATCATAAACTTTTTAACACTACCTTTTCTCGCTGCGAAAGCTGATGCAGACATTGACAATGCATCCTTCAATCTCTCCTCCTTCACTACAAGACGTGCCACTAGGTTTTCATGTGTTTATTTGTCAGCCAGAGCTGACTCCCATGCAGATACAAAATGTTTGTACGTCTACGTGGTAATGACATAAGCACCTTTGTTATTACAAATTTATCCGAGATCTCTCTCATTTGTTTTAAATTACTTTGAATTTCTTGAATTTTTGACAGAAACATAGCCTATATCTGTACCTTCTTCATATTTAAACTGAAAAAAAAAACGTTGCTGTTCGATATGAATATTTGTCTCACTATTTTGTTCAAACCAACTCCCATGCCCCAAACAGGTTCGCCCGCTACCGTCTTAGACTGCATCATCACTTACCATCAGGTAAGATTGCAAGGGCTAACTTGTAGTGGATTAAAAAAAACACACACTCATTTTAATTTACGCCACATCTCAGCAGCCGAATTACATGTTATGATGTGTAGCATAACATCCTACGACATTCTCGTCACTAGCAATGACTGAGCCTAAATAACTTACTAAAAGTATGTACGTACGCTATCTATGTACTTTTGCCATCTCATAGGTAATTCATTGATCCCTTTACTTAAAAAAACCATTCGGACGAGAATCAATAAAATCTTTGAAGGCGCTTTCGACTGCCCCATCGGAGTTGAATTTTTCCCTTGCAAGAAGTTATCCAAATTTCGGAAAAAATGGTAATCTGTTGGAGCAAGGTCCGGGGAGTACGGTGAATGCCTTAGATATTCCATTTGAAGCTCCTCTAATTTGGTAGCCGTCTGTTGTGCAGTGTTAGGTCTAGCGTTGTCCTGAAGCAGCAGTGGCCTGGAGCGATTGACCAGCCTCGGTTGTTTAGCAGCTAGCTTTTCCATCATGGTTTGCAGTTGCTGACAAAAGACATCCGCCGTAATCGTCTGGCCAGATTTAAGAAAGCTGTAGTGAACGACACCGGCACTAGTCCACCAAACGCTCACAAGTAATTTTTTTTGAGTCAATTTTCGCTTGGGGCAGGATTTGGCTGGTTTGCTACAGGATCCACTTTTCATCACAGGTAATAATAATTCGATTTAAAATCCCTTCATTATAGTGCCGGTTGAGTAATGTAACGCAGCAGTCGACGCGCGTCGTCGGTTAACGGTTTGCTGCACTCAATTCATGAGGTACCCACCTTTCAAGCTTTTTCACCTTCCCAATTTGCTTCAAGTGTATTAAAACAGTTTTATCACGAACACCGCAGCCTGCAGCTAGCTCGGACGTGGTTTGCGGTGGATCCGCTTCCACAAAAACCTTCAATTCTTCATTATCAACGTTGCTCTCCGGCCGTCCACGGGGCTTGTTCTGCAGGTCGAAATTTCCAGAACGAAAACGTTGGAACCAAAAACGCACTGTGTTTTCTTTTGCGACACCGTCGCCATACACATCATTAATCCTTCGAGCCGTTTCTGCAGCACTGGTGCCACAATGGAACTCGTTCTAGTAAATAACGCGAAATTTCATGTTTTCCATTTTGTAAACTGAGTGACGCAAAGAAAAAACCAAAACAGGAAAAAACAAATGAATGAGGGTTTTCAAAACACAAAACCATGAGTAAATAGCTGTATTTTGAAATTGAATTTCTTATCCAAAGAGGAGATATTTGAGATCAAAGTGTCCAGGACGACAAAACGGCAATTTCATAATGTAAGGACCTAATATTTCACTAATATTTTTAACTTTCCTAAATCACTATCACTACATAGTATAAAACAAAGTCGCTTCCCGCTGTCTGTCCCTATGTATGATTAGATCTTTAAAACTACGGAAATAATCAGAAAATCCGTAAATAAATGTGGCAATGACTTATCAAACATTTGATTTCTAAATATTTGAATATCGCGCTTAAACCACTCATTTATTACTTCTATGACTCAACGGACAATCGTTATCAACCTCGATTTATGTGCTTGCTCATGTCTTAATTGTGTCGCGCTTCTTTCTTTTCTTGGTGGTATATGTGGCTCGTAACCACAGTTTTCAATGTTAGGTATCAAACAGTCAATTGCTATTTAAATAATAGTTCCAGAGTTCTTCTATTTATATTTAAATGGCACGCAATTCTGCCATCGGGCTCACCAGATCTTATTTTCATCAAATACGACCCCGACACAGTTTTTTGACATACGGTTTGTTCCGATAGAGATGGCGTTTCTTGGAGAATAATAGCGAATTGTTCGTGCGTCAATCCTGTTCGATAATAGAGTTCATTGGCAGAAATAGACTCAATGTGTTCAAAATCTATATTATTTTATTGTAAGCGTCCCTTAATTAAAGTATCAATTAAGTATTTTAATTGATCTGGTGTAAAAACCGTTTGAGCAGAATCATACAATTTGCTCCATTCATTTGAATGTATGTGGTATTGATATGTTCGTGCATTCAGAGGAACAAATATGCTATAGATAGATGATGTACAACAGAATTGGTCAAAAAATTTTTGCACTTTCAAAAGTATTGTTCGTATCGCTAAGCTAAATGAAAAAACGAGTGAAAATAATTAATGTTATAAAAACCTCTGCCCTGCCACCTGTCTGTACTGCCTATAGGGTATTGAGAGTCGTGGCTCGTGGTGGTGTTGCTGGCTGTGATGGTGGCTTCAGTGGATGTGATATTACGGGTTTTTCGTTCTTTAGGTCCCACGGTGAGGTCTGGACTATCAGGTGGCCGCAATAACAAACCTTCCTGCAGCAATATATTTTAGGCTTAAAAAGCTTAATTTTAATCCTGAAACCTCGCCGGTTTCTTTTTATGTTCTTACGTCTAACTTTACGCTTAATTGGAAGTTTTGACGTATGTATTGACTTCCATCTTCATGGTACCGTTAAATAATGGAAATGGTAAATTACTCTATAGATTCACAACTAGACGAATCTAATTCAAGGTCTTCAAAAGCATCTTCTGCGAAGTCATACGTAGATTCAGGAGATTGCGGTATTACCATGTCTTCATATTCTGAGCTAGAAGTCTTTGTTGATTTCTTCTTGGCGTATTTAGTCTCTTTTTCTTTACTTCTTTTATTTTTGGTTTTCTTATTCGGGCATTTCTTTTCCTATCCCTCTCCTCAATTTGTGTTGTACCTCGTTGGCTCGAGTGCTTCTAGCTTCCTATCTCATCATGGCCGCCAAAGTAATGAACGTTGCATCATACGCGTGTGTAGGTATCATCGTTCTCAAGATATGTGGGTTGTTTCAATTATAAACCTACCCTACATCATGAATCTTTAATCAGTATCTAAAATTACAAAACCAAAACTAAACACGTGAAGCATGCAAGACTTGACATGTGTGTGTGTGTGTGTGTGTGTGTGTGCGAGCGTGCGTGCGTGCGTGCGTGCGTGCGTGCGTGCGTGCGTGCGTGCGTGCGTGCGTGCGTGTGTGTGATACTCTTTGCAGATTCCGTCGTAATTTTCTTTTGATTAAGCAACCTTGACATATATGTATTCACTATACTACGCTTATTGTGATATCTTCTATTCAGCATTTCTCATATAATGTCATAATAACACATCGTCTGTCTCTGTTCGAAGGAAACAGACAATAATATTTTATGCGTGTTCCTAAATTCCTGCCAGTAACTTTGCAGCATTTTTAATCGAGTCAACGTAACTTACCGTGAGACGCTCTTTAGCCGTTTTTTTAAATGCTCCTTATTTGAGTATGTGTTTATAAATGTTGGACTGAGTGTTCGGCTTGTTCCCGGTCCATCGTCATCAGGCAGTAGGTATTGAAATAATACACTGTTTGTGAATGTACTTTCACTAATTGCTAATGCGCTTTTAAGCCTCGATGACACGGGGCTAGTTTACAAGCTACAAGACAGCGAGTTCGCTAGCATCTTGTAAACTCGCCCCGTGTCATTGAGCTTTTTTACAATCTGCTTTTGACTAACCGATTTTAAAAAAGCTGCTTGAAAAATAGAAAGCCGGGCTAATTTACTCGCCATTCGCTGGCGTGTTGGCCTGTAAGCTAGTTAACTAGCCATGTGTCATCATCGCTGCTAGTGAACTAGTTGCAAGAATCTGCGTTTTGGCATAAAGCTAAAATGTCAAGAGAAGTAGTTCACGCAGGAGTAGTTATTTTAGCTCATGTTATCAAGAAGGATTTACAACGAAAACTAAAGAAAAACTTGAAACAGAAAAGAAAATGGGTAAGATCGTGGATAGAAAAACGCGATGAATATGGTGCTTCCAATGGTTTATTGAGAGAGTTGAAGGACGACGATCCTTTGGCTTATAGAAATATGTTGAGACTAAACAGTTCCAAATTTGATGAGTTACTGCAGATGGTAGTTGGAATGCTCAAAAAAAAAGATACGACAATGAGACCGGCAATACCAGTAACCACGAAATTGAAAATTACGTTACGTTATCTAGCCACGGGCGATTCTTTGAAGTCTTTAGAATACCTGTTCAGAGTTCCGGAATCAACTTTTTCGAAGTTTTTACCCGAAGTGCTAACAGCAATTTATCGCGCCCTTCGACCTTTCATTGAGGTGAGTGAACATTAATTTACTACAAAATTAAACACCAGTATTATTAAACAATGTATTTGACGACAATTTCTGTCGCGTTTCCTCCAAATGTATTAATAATGACCTGCTGCAAAACATCATCATCGTCGTCGTTCAACGATGAGGCAGTAGTCGAAGGAAATGAATTGTTAGAAAATGGTGAGTGTGCACTTTCGACACATTGTGGGGACTGCTTCTCTAAAGATGACAACTAAAAATGAATGATGAAGTTTTGAATTTCTTGTTGTAGCAAGATGGCTTGTTGCTGTGGCAGAAGACGTAGCTCAGATGCAACAAATTTTCCAAACTGGTCATAAGGCTTCTCATTAGATGACTCCTTGGCAATTTCATCCAATTTTATAATAGCTTGTGCTATTTCAGTAGGTGTTTCTTCGGATGCTAGTCGTTTTCTTTTGCACCTTTTCTCTGGCGTCGGGGGTGGTCCCATTTTTTCAGGCGACTTATAACGTTCTTTGAGTACGTCGTAGTCGTTTTCAGACTCGACACTTGTATTTTCTTTTTCTGGTGCTGTGTCTTGACAACTTTGTGACAGTTCCTAGAAAATATAATAAAACATAACTTTTGTTTGTTCTCAGGTCCCAAAAAAAGCTCATGAATGGAAAGAAATCGAAAATAAATTTCTTCAGCGTTGGAATTTTCCTAGATGTTTTGGTGCAATCGACGGGAAACACGTTATCATTAAGAGGCCTCTAACTTAATTTATTTCTTGTCTGTATACTTCTTTAATTGATTTTATTTTGGCCTTCAATTGCTTTACTTCCATATCCACAGTTAGTTGTTTCTCGTTCAGTTTAACTAAGAGAGTTTTGAAAAGGACATGACCAGAAACTGCCTTCCGATTCGGGACAATGTGCAGGATTTCCGTTTTTACAGTAAGGTTTAAAAATTAAAACCGAAATTATTATGGATTTATTATTCCGAAAAAGGTCAAGGTCTATATCTAAAAAAAACAATACGTTTATTGATTAATTATTGAGCATACGCTTTCCTCTTTTAGGCACTACTCCATTTTGACGTTCCATTTTATAGTTGCCTAGTAATAATCTTGTAATCCATTACATGAATACCATTTAAGTACCTCTGTCACTACATTATGAAAAGGAAATGTATGTTTTGTTAATAATTATTTTTATTTGTTGACAAGCCTCAATGAAACGTGATCGAACAAAGCATTTTGAAATAACCACTGCGTTTAATGGAAAAAAGGAACGCCCTTTGACATTGCATCTGTCTGCCATCTGTGGTCGAATAGTTGAACTCGCTAACCAAAACGTCAAGCGCCATCTAGTGTGGGAAAGCAGTTTTTTGGTGAAACCTTTTTTATCTATTGTCTCAGTTTTCAGAGTCTTCAGACTCTTGAAACTTTTTTATCTGAAAACTATAAAATATAACAATTACAATAATAAAGAAATCATTGCTGCACATTGATTTTTGACACCTAGGCAAGCTCCCATAGTGGCACTGGTCAAGTCCTTTCATCCTTTACTTTTGTGTTAGAATACTCTTTGTCTTTTATATTCCATAAAATAGGGTACTGCTCATAGATGTTGAGAAACTCTATTATATCACGCGTGTTCCACTTCATTTTTCAGCTTAAAAAATAAACAATAAACGCAGACAGCACGCCACGCAAAACAACACGTGGTTCCAACCATAGAGTAGTATGGTATATAGGGTATAGAGTTATCACTCTAGAAAACTAAACGTAATATGGAAATCAGCGCTCCAAGCGGATGGTGGCCGAACTAATTTTCTCGAATATATACCAACTCACTATAGATGGGTGTATATAGCTCCTTACCAATATTTTATTTTTATATTTTAATTTTGAGGATAATTTAATTTAACACAAGTTTTACCTCTTTTAGAATGTCTGAAGTCTGTTAATTACAATATGAAATATTTAATTGTAGTAACTGAAAGAGAGTAAAACTTGTGTCCAAGTGAAAATAATAAACAACCATATTCATTTTTTCCTTTTATTATAATATTTAAGGGCACAATTCTGAATGAAATCGTCTTTTTCAATATCTCTTTTCACACCACTTAATATACGATTCGTATTTTTACACCAGCTGTATAAAAATAAATTGCAAGATAAATCAATTATGTATTTGGTTAATTGAGTACTATGTTGGTCACAGTTAATAAAATTAAAATTACAGTGCACCATTATTAAAGTTTTTATATAATTTTTCACATTATATATATTACTCCTATTTCACAAAATAAATAAAACCACATCTTGGATGTTTGAAAACATTTCAATAGCTTCTTTTGCTGGATATGTGAGAAGATGTTTGCCTTTAATTCTTTAATTTTTAATTAATACAATGCATTAAATACAGGAGTAAACGCAGCAAAACACTTGTAATCAACGAATGAATCAGGTTATAGGAATCTTCAACACGTTGCACCATAAACATAGAAATTAGACGCCATTAAAAATCACATCACAGATTAAAATGAAAAAGAACATGCATGACAACTTGACAAGTGACAACTTCGTGAAATTGACAATTGACATTAATATATTGTGGCAAGATTAAAAATCTCATCTAGTATCTCTGAATTTTGATAATAAACTAACAGAAGAAACAAAAACCCCAGACAGATTATGTAATTAATTACTTTTTTTATTCATTTAAATATAATCTTGTTTTGTAAATCGATACTAATTAGTCTTTTTAAAATGGGAAAACTGCGTTAAATGAAACGTATAACATTGCAACAGAAAACAGTTGCCGGTGTGAAAAAATCATTAGTGTTGCTACTACGAAATTAATAGCGCTAACTACCGATTTGTGGCCGAACTATACCAGATACGTGATTCTTTAATAATATTGAAAGTGAAAACACCGTGGTTCCAACCATAGATAATACACTATACCCTGGTTCCAACTCGCTAGCTAGTTGGCTACTGAGCGAGTGGAACGTTTTGTGTGTCATCGACACTCGCTTACTTGCTCACTCGCTAACTTTTAAACTCGCCGACTAGCAGCTCTTAAATTAGCCCAGTGTCATCGAGCCTTTAGTCAATAGGTTGTTTTCTCCAAAATTCAGCCGGAAAAGAAAGAACTGTCAAAGTCAGGTCTGATTTATGTCCTCGCCGAACCAAATGTAAATTATTAATAACTGTAGTCCGCTGGTCCGCTGTCCGCCGTTGGGTCGGTATGGAACCGGAATTCCTCTGTATTAATACAATACAATAAAAATATAGTAATACGCCTAAACTCACCCGCCCGCTGTATATGGTTTCTCATATTTTGGTACCGCGATCAGCGAGTCCGAGTCCGAGGGTTCAGGAGTTCTGATAGATAGCACAACAGCTTATCATAAATATACACAAACTTATCCGCTATACAATTGTACCCCGACCGCAATAGAATACATATAATAATAATTTCACATTTTATGAGTGACAGTGTAGGTTTTAAATGTGGTGTGTCGTGTAGTGTGCCAGCAACATTGCGACCGAAAAAGGTTTTTTATTATTTATTTTTCGTTTAGTAATGACCACGAACTTTTGAACCGATTAGTCGCTGATTGTCACGAATCTGTACAATTTTAATTCTGAAGTGCGCAGTTTGTTTACTATTTGAAGTTTTGGTTATATTGTATGGGATCAATCGTTACACTGCAGGACTATTATCTTCAGTTTCAGGGTTTGGTCTGTCCGTTACAAAAGACGGTGCGAAGTCAATTTCTTGCAAAAGATTACGATTATTCGGATAAATACCAGTTTTGCAAAAAACAGCCTGAATCTTCGCTTGTGTGAAAGCCAGAGGCATAGTAGTTTTGATCACTCCTGGTATGTCATAAATTGACATCGTTTTTCCAGGGTGACTCCATCCATCGCAAGCAGTATTTATTGCTTTTTTAAGACAGATCGATCTAACGGCTGGAGTTTATGCGAGAAGTGTGGAGGAAATGAAAGCAAAGTGATTCCTTTTTCGTTACAAAAATCCTATGTGTTAATGTGGATATGCGAGGAATGATTATCTAGCACTAGCAAGTCGAAGATTACTAGCAATAGAGGTAATATTGCTAGTAATCTTCTCCTCTATGATTACTAGATTCAACAACTTCACTTAACACTAAATTTTTGCTGATTGATTTGACTGAAAGAAAGATATCTCTACTCATATCTTAAGATACTATTCTTAGACCTTGTTCAGATAAGGCGAAATACGTATTCCACAGAATACAATGATTACGTTCACACAATACGCGCCACTCGCGCGTAACACGCGTGTTATACGTCGGAATCTCGACGCGCTCGCTGTACGCGCGTAGTGCGCGCGAGTCGAGATACTCTGAGCTCGTTGTTGCGTTCAGTATACGCGCGTTACTTAGCGCGAGTGGACGAATTCGTCAGTGAAATTATAACCTTGAAATTATAAACATGGAAAAAGATTGTTTCGATACAGAGTTATTTATCGACGAAATTGAAAAACGACAAGCAATATGGGATATGAGTTCAGCGGACTACTCTAATAGAAATAAAAAACGGAGTGCATGGGAAGAACTTGTTATTATTTTTGGAGAAAATGACGACTCAGAGGAGAAGAAAAAAAATCTTGGTAAGGCAATTTATTTTTACGTTAAATCATTTTGTGTTGCCAAGGTAGTTTACCCTCATTCATAAAATAATCGGCAAATGTGTCCCTCGTATTTAAGGACCGCATGTTTGGTCTTACAGTTGTACAATTCAAACTGCTTAATGAGCTTTGGAACAATGTTTCATCAAATCTGAACCCATCTCTCACTCTGACATAATTATGCAAAACACAACAAGCTTTTAATAAAGCATTTGCAAATTCTATGTTAACATTAAGTGGTCTGTGAAGAATCCTCCATTTATTTGCCATTATTCCGAAACAACATTCAATATATCGCCTTGCCCTCGACAGCCGGTAATTAAAAATTATCTTTGTTTCTGTTAGTTTTTTACCACAATATGGTCGCATTATATTTTCTGACAGACTGAATGCCTCATCACCCACTATAACAAACGGCATGCACTTTGGTCTTAATAAGGATAATGGTTTTGGGTCAGGTATATTTAATGTTCTATCCAACAATTTTTTGTAAATAATTGAGTTTTTAAAAATTGTGGAGACGTTACTTTTACCATATGACCCAATATCAACAAATATGAAACAATAATTAGCATCACACAGAGCTAGGAGAACTGTAGAGTAAAAATGTTTGTAATTGTAGTAAAGTGATCCGGATTCTATAGGTTTCATAATTCTAATATGCTTTCCATCTATAGCTCCAATGCAGTTTGGAAAATTTGTAAACTTTTCAAACCCTTCAGCAATTCGTCGCCATTCGTCTTTTGTTGGTTCTTTCGTAATTACGGGTTGTAACTTCTTCCATAAAATATTACATGTTTTTTGTACTAAATAAGTGACAGTAGATTTTCCCAATCTATATGCATAGTGTAACTCTGCAAAATAGCAGCCGGTGGCCAAATACCTGAAACAAATTATTATTGATAAAATAACTTTTGTTTTATTTTCAGGGCTTTTACTTCAGAAGAAATGGAAAGGACTTTGTGACACTTTTGTACGAGAATTAAAAAAAAATAAAAATCTACCATTAGGTTCTGGGGCTGCTCCCAATAGTAAATACCTTTATTTTCAAAGATTGATGTTTCTTGAGGGTTCAGTATCCAATAAACCAACCGAAAGTAATATTACAATAACGACAAATTCGTCTGAAGCCTATGATGATATAGATGATGTTGGTAGGCCACCACGAAACCAACCAAAAGAGTTTCGTAAAAAGAAAATAAGCCCAGCTGATACAGCATTTCTCAATGTTATAAAACAACAAATTACTTCAAAATCACAGACCATGGAGCAAGATGACGATAAATTATTTTGCTTATCCTTACATAAGGAATTACTGAAAGTGCCCGAACAGAATCGTATTGGAGTAAAAATTGAAATGATGGCATGTTTACAAAGAGCTCAGCAACAATTTTCCTCAAATATTAGTGCAGTTAATGATAGACAAACATTACTGATCGGTCAGCGCCTGATCCACATAAACCGACAGTCAACTACCAAATCTTACAACCAATAAGAAAAGTACCGTATGATCAGATGGAATATGATCCAACATGTCCTTCCATAACATCGGTCGCCAAAACACCCAGATATGAAAATAATGTGTCACAAGCAGATTTCACCGCAGAAGAAATGTCTCCAAATAATATATATTCACCTGCTTCAATATCGTCGCAAGATTCAGATTAACTTGAACTATTCCAAAATAGACAATAAAGTCTTTTAAGTTTCTATTTTTAAATAAACTCTAATTTGAACATAATGTTTTTGTATTTTTATCAAAACTGCTATTATAAAATTATGTAATCACAAGTTTTTCTTCAGCCGTAACAACGTCTCTTATCACATAATTTTCAGATGGTGATAAGTCATCCTTTACTAATTCGAGTAATTTGTCAAAAGTATCAATTGTCATTCGGAAATAGTTGAAAAACTTTTCATTGTGTTGTCTTAAGTTTGGATACAAAGTTATAAACATGCTGTGGGTCATTCTGTCGCGCAGAATTGGATGCACTCTAAACCTTCTGTTTTCCGTTTTCTTGCTCTTTTTCCTGTTAAGGATAGTACGTTGAAGGACGACAGAAAGTCTTGAAGATTAGATTTAACTTTCCTTTAATGGTCAACAATACTATTAACAATAAAATATGAAGATGCGGACTGTATAGGTATAAGTAGATGTGCCCAGTTGCCGCGTATGAATGCAAATTTGCAAGTGCCGGAGTGCGCGATGTCCCGCGCCTGCTGCCCGCGCCCCGCGCGTGCAAAACCTGTTGGGAGGCGTAGTCTCCAACATTTCCATCTGCGATATGCGAGCCACAATACGACTGCTTCGTCCAAATCCATTTTGACTGAAACCGGCCCATAATCTTACGCGCGTAGTTCGCGTTATGAGAACGCAACCAAGAATTGTTTCGCGCGTATGCACACGCGCGTAATTCGCTCTATCTGAACGAAGCCTTAATGTTCGCTCACTGAGCGATTTCGTCCCTTTAGCCTCCGGTATACACTGTGTAACAAAAACCCTGTGGTTCCTGTGAGCTGCGTTATTAGTATCGATATTAAAACAAAGAAAATCAACTTATTTGGCAAAACTCTTAAATTAAAATATTCAAATTAAAAATTAAATCAATTTTATTTATAAAATGAAAATGATTGCTCACCCCTGCAATCCTACGAGGTGACGCGAGCTAGAGCGAGCGCGAGAGAGATAGCAAATCGTATCAAAGGCGCCGCGCGCGTCGGCAGACGGCAGCCGCTCGCGCTCTAGGGTCACTGTACTGAGGGCGCTGAGGTCATGAACTCGTCACGTGTCACCCGCGAGTCACAAAGATAACTCAGCTGTTTGATGAACGCAACCTTTTAACGTCCACGTTAGTTTACACTTTTGTTTAACACTGTTGCAACTCTTGAAATGTGAGTTCGTTCAATTATTGTTAGATAAAGTATTATGTACTACTTAGTTATGTAATCTAATCGTATTACTAATTTATGATGACGTCAACAGCTTCTCCAATAAGGAGATGTTCTTCGATATGCCTGCCTTGTAGCTCTATGCATTTCTCACACCGTTCGATATTTGCACGTACGCGTCGTTATACCGATGAGTCGGACTTTATTTCGTCGACGGATGTTGGGCACTGCCAGTGTTGTACTCACACCGGTATGTGCAGACGTTGGAATGCAGCCATCGTCGACGGCAATGTTGAGCATCGTGAAATTGCATAGTGCTCCGGGTAACTTTAGCGTGCCTCTGCATAGTTGCAGTCACATCTCCTGAGACACATAAACATGATAAAATATTATTATCATTCGTGTAAGACATTTCAAGTAATTTCGCAACGAAATGCGTACGTCCGTTCGGTAGTAAGCTGCGCGGGAGACTAAGAACTGAAAAGCCAGCAATGGGCGGCCGCGGGCGGCGCAGTCAAACGGGTTGGCGGCGCGGCGGTATCCTTTGAGCTCTCGTTTGAGCGCGCCGCGCCGCCAAAAATTTCGCGGTACTGTCAGATGTCACAAACAATTTTTTTACGTGTCTATTTTATGAGCTATCTTAACTATGAATAATAACTGACCAGTACTTGTTTTTTTTTAAAACGATTTTCATTTTGGGTACACCTATATGATTATGTATACGTACCTAAAAGGAACAACAGGGTTTTTGTTACATATTGTATATACCCGGAAATTTTGTATGATTAAAAAAAAACTTTATTATTCCTGAGTATTAATATAGTCCTCTTCAAAGTTATCATCGTCGGATATTATGCATTTCTACCAGCGTTTTTTCCAATCTTCAAAACATTTCTGGAATGCACTTTTTGATATGGCCTTGAGTTCCTTCAGCGATTCGCAATTATTACAATGATACGGTTCCTTCCTGCTTTCATATCCGCTGCCAATCTCTTTACACAATGTCTATGGAATGTTCCTTGACAGGATCTTTGGCATATAAAATGCGATCCGTTCTTTGATAAAGCTTTTTTACACTTAACACACTGCATTTTCGTTAATAACGCCAAGCGAGCGAGCGACACGAAAAGGATTGTACTGAGGTGAGGTACCGAATTAGTTACTCAAATGCCATGGGTGTTTTGCATTCTTGCAAAGGGTCAAATCTATTTACTAAAACCAAACTTAATATCGTTCAAACTTATTTGCCGTTCTGTTTCCTTTCTTCAGACGGGATGCTATTCCATGGGTTTTCAAATATTTATAAGATCTTTAATACCATCCACTTGACTGACTGTTAACATAAGTGGAGCTTTTGGGTGGTTGAGGAGCTGCTTGCCCTGATAACTTTACAACCGAACTAGCTGAGTGTAAATTGAATTAGATCGCGTGCAAACTGACTGAATCATTTAGCGCTTTACGAAGAGCATCAGGCACACTTATATCGCCCTGCCCAATAGAATCTTTTTCAAAAATTTCTATCGTGTTCATGACACATTTTGTAAAATCAACAGCATCTGGGTTAAAATGATATACGCCACATTTTCTAAAACCGTTTTTATGGTTTGTATCATATCTTTTTCTAACACTTGCTTCAGCAGAGGACAAAATGTAGCTTTCGTAAGAGATCGATTAAAGTTTTCTTCCTTGCGTTGCCATTCTTTTACGGTTGAACTTATTTCGTCTCGGTTTAGTATGCGCATGGGATCTTCAAGTATATCTGCAGCATTTATATTACTCAAATATGCTTTCGACTCTCGGAACCATTTTCTTACATACTCTTCTGTTACTATAGCTCGTGCTTTTGTAATACCTTCGGGAATTCGTTCGTTGTGACGTGGTAGGCCGTCACAGAATAAATAGGAAGTCTATGTAGGTAACAGATGGTAAGGAAAACCCGGGCGTTGGTTCAAAAGCCGTTTATTAACCTTATCCACCTATTCACACTGTGGTTTAAAGATAAAAGAAGAGGGCACTGGCCTGAACGAAAGGCGTAAGCTCCAGGGTCCAGTTCCAGGGCTCCCGATGCAGCAGATGCCGTAGTTCGCAACCAGACGCAGTAGGGCGTCGCTGACTGAGCGGCGTGAGGATATTAAGCCTCAAGTTTGAAGCTTGCCTCCGTAGGAAGGCACACACGAAGTGAAGAAGGACGAGAGTCGCGTCGAAAGCCGTTCCAGGCTTCAATGTAGGTAGCCCGTCCTTGAAACCTTGGCACCCCAGAGCGGAAGGCGTTATGGACGTGGGATAGAACCCCGTCCGCCGTAAAAGCCCTTGTCCAAGCTCAGCGACCGTGACAAAGCACAACAGCGGCACAGGACAGCCTACTCCTGAGATAAGCTACTTAAGCTAGCACTAGTAATTATTTCTAGGTCCTAAGCTGTTACAATAAAATAATTATGGTAACTCACCCCAGCGGGTTTAGCAGGCAGCCAAATAGGAATCAGGACCACGTAGTATGTCCACGTAGTTAGAAATAGGAGACACTAAACTAACACTTTAACACCGTCCACTAGCAAGCGAAGGTACAGAATGATCTAGTCGGCGGCGCATAGAAACTTCTCGGCTTGAGCGATCGGCTGAATCCGTTAACCGGTTCCGTAGGTAGGTATATATAATAACTAGTATGGCGCGTGGATGCGCGGCCCGCTGAAGCGGACCGCGTACGGCATCGTACCGGAACGCTAAATCACTTGGCGGTAGGTACGTCTTTGCCGTGTAGAAACTGATTAGGGGTATGGGTTTAATATAACTGCCGTACCCCTAACAGGTTAGCCCATCTTAGACTGCATCATCACTTAACATCAGATGAGATCGCAGTCAAGGGCTATCTTGTAGTGGAATGTAAAAAAAACCTATTAAATTTAACAGCCTTGACAATATGGTCAAAAATTGTTTAGCATCTATTTTAAATATTAATTTGGAAGATCGAGTATGGATGCAGGCGTCGCTTTCTGTGCGACTGGGGGGCCTGGGCATCAGATCTATCTCTGGTGCCGCTCTCCCCGCTTTCTTGTCCTCAGTCCATGGCACCCTAAATTTATCCCAAAAGATTCTTGCGTCCTCTCTAGATGATTTCGTCATTAGTTTCATGGATGAGGCCAAGTACGCGTGGACACACGCCTCCCAAACCGCGAATTCCCGATATCCCTCTCGTCACAACGGCAATGGGATGGGCCGATCTGCGAGCTAGCGCGGAAAAAGCTTATTGACACGTGCTCAAGCTCTGCAGATCGTGCCCGCCTTCGTGGGGGAGTGGGAATTCGGTCTGTGGCTGCAGGCCCTCCCGTCGCCCAACACAGGAACCTTAATTGACTCTTCCGCTTTTCGGATAGCTGCAGCGCTTCGCCTGGGCGCATCGTGCTGCGCTCCACACCGCTGCCATTTTGGCTCTGCCGTCGGCCGACTCGGTCACCATGGTCTCTCCTGCGTCAGCAGCGCAGGGCGTATCCCCCGTCACGCCTGCTTGAATGATATAATCCGCCGGGCCTTTGCCACTGCCGGATATGCGGCTATTTTGGAGCCAGTTGGGCTCATGCGAGACGATGGCAAGAGGCCCGATGGTATGACCCTGGTTCCTTGGAGTTTGGGGCGGCCCTTGGTGTGGGATGCCACATGTGTAGACACCTTGGCTCCTTCCCACCTTCCAGGCACTACCGTTAGGGCTGGTGCGGCGGCGGAATCAGCGGAGGGCCTCAAGGTGCGTAAATATAGCACACTGGATAGTGGCTATACTTATGTTTGCGCCTTTTGCGCCTTACAATAGCTCAAATAGTAAGACGCACATGTAAAGTGATTTGGAATGAACTATCACAAGAATGTATTCCAGAATTAACAGAAGAGAGATTAAAAGAAATCGCAAAGCAGTACGAGTACAAAGCTAACTTCCCTCACTGCATTGGCGCCATGGATGGCAAACATATCAGAATGATTAAACCAAACAATAGTGGGTCGCTTTTTTTCAACTACAAAGAGTTTTTCTCTATAGTATTGTTTGCTGTAGTTGACGCAGACTACAAGTTTATTTATATAGACGTGAGTGCGTATGGAAAAGAGTGTGACTTAACGATTTTTCAAAATTCTTCATTATTTGAGCATCTAGAACAAAACCAGATACAACTACCGCACCCAGAACCAATATCAAGCACTCGAAGTGTAGATATGCCTTATGTTTTCGTTGCTGACGAGGCTTTTGGTTTAAGTTCAAATATCATGTGTCCTTATAGTGGAAGGAACTTGCCTACAGTAAAACGTGTATTTAATTATCGCCTCTCAAGAGCCAGGCGGTACGTAGAATGTGCCTTTGGTTTATTATCAAATAAATAGAGAATTTTCCATCGAACCTTGAACGTGAAAACTGACTTATCAATCGACATTGTTAAATGTTGCTGCGTTTTGCATAATTTCGTCAGATCCGGATTTCGTCGGAGATAATTCTAGGGAATCAATGGCGATTGTAGATCATGAAGACGTGATCACAGACATTACACAATCACAAGCTGTAAGAAGAGTTCCAGCAGCCAATGCAATACGTGATATGTTCTCAGATTATTTTATGAGCGAAGAAGGGGCATTATCTTGGCAATTAAAAGTAATTTAATACCTATTAAATCTGTTATTATGTACCTGTATTTAATCATAACCTATCTACTTGTAATACAAACAATAAGTGGATAAATAATGAATCTTACCAAACATATCCTTGTCTTTATCACTGAGCGCGTCGAATTCGGAATACAATATAATGCAAATATCTTTCCATGCTGCATTCGAAATGTTCTTATATTTAAACTCTTCTAAAGATTTATCCCACAAGACTGGCCTTTCACGAACCAGTGAGATTAAATTATCGATGTCTATGTTCTTGATAAATTCAGGTATGTCCATTCTGATAAATACTCATTGACAGGCACCGCGCGCGACGTACTTCCTCTCCGTGTGTAAGCGACTAACTAAACTCGTACATTAGTTGAAAACTACGGCACCGCTCGCCGCTGCCGCCGTGGCATAAAGACTCGCCGTCGCCGCCGCGGCGTCGTATGTAAAGCTCCATATAAATCTAAGGCAGACTATCGCAGCGGCGCCGCGGCGGCGACGGTGCCGCTGCCGCTACGGCATAATGTGTAAGAGGCCTAAGGGTTCCTTGTTGGACTTCGGAATCCTAAGAATGATACAAAAATGAAGTTTCGTGCGTTGCAGGTCAGCTAGCATAAAACAAAGTACTATCATCATCAGCTAGTGAATACGTACCTGCTGCCTTCCCGTTTATCTAAAATGCCACAATTAATGATCTTTAGGCCCTCCCCATCCACAAGGTCCATCAAGAGAAGGGCAATGCTTTTATTGCATTCCCCAGTTTGTGCTCAAAGAACCACATCAAATTATAGTGGGAACATGAATGAACGAGTGTGTACTGGTAGGTACTTACTAATTTACGACACGTGTGAAGAGATTTCTAACAATGATATCAGTGAGTTGATTTCGGTGCTTGTTTGTCATGGTACTGTTTGCAGTGTAATAATTTAATATGCTCTTGCCACATGGCGTTACTGTTAGAAGCGTCTTGAGGTCAAAATCAGGGAAATTTGGTCGGACATAAATATCGCCTGTAAGGATATCTTGTAAGTCTTCCAGGTCCTCGTTGTCCGCGAATAGATTAGGAGCAGTAATGCTGCTATTTGTTATTGTATTAGTCTGAAAACATTAAAGTAATTATTGTAAGAAAACCAGTTTTTGCCTGTAGATCGGCCTTGATGTTTTAAACTTAGGTATTAATATAAAAAATTTATTGCACCCAAGCAGGACAAGAATTAACAGAGGACATTAAAACAATGAATTGGACAATTATTACAGTATGTAAAGGCGGTCTTATCGCTAAAGCGATCTCTTCCAGACAACCTTTGGAGACAGGAGAAGAGAATACGAACGTGTGCGCAAATTACATTATTTTAATAACTACATACATAACATACATACCTACAAGAGTTTAAATATTTACGTTTTTAACTGAACTAGCACCAGTATTCATTCTTGGTGTAGGAACTGTAAATTCGGAATAATTAGTAGCAGCACTGGTCCTCGGTTTTGGCGAAGGAATTGCAGTTTCAGAATAATAACTACCACTTGTGCCGGGCCTTGGTGATACGCTGATTGGAGGTGAATCGATGGAAATATAAATTCTGCGTTACCAACCAATGACCCAATTTGCATTCTAATTTGAGCTTGTTCGTACCTTGGCAGCTTCTTAACAATTTTTGCCATGGAGCTGAAAAAGAGGTCAGTTTCATCTAACTCAATTTCGGGAGATGTTTTTTTGTTAACTATTTGTTTTAATAGATTCAGGCGTTCCTGAGCGTGAGAATTATTTTTCCGTTTCAGGTTACTGTTCATATTCCCATCTTCTTTAAACTTTTTATTAATGTCTTTATCATTGTTACTATCTCTTTTACGTATCAGTACTAATATCTCCTTCATTATTAAATGTCATATCTTCTGTTTCCTGATTTTGGAATGGTGTTTGTTCACTGCTATTTTCAGCATCTTCTCTTGGGTTTTCAGTTATTACATTAGTAATGCTGCTTCTTTGTGAAGAAGGAATGCTGTCGAGGAAAGATAGGCGATCGGATCTCTTTTTCGCTGCTTCTCCACAAGAACCTGTACCAGGTTTTCCTTTTCGTCGAATATAATAATCCCTAACATAGAACCATCTCTTGTTGCAATCAGTGTCTGCAAGAAAATTTGTTTCATTAATTATAATATTTTTTTATTTCAGACACTTGGCTACAGGCGAGTCTTTTCGGTCACTTGCATTTCAGTATCGAATATGTCATAGCTGGATATGTGTCATAATAAAAGAAGTCAGCGCGGCCATTGTAAAGAAACTGTTCCATTTAATTATACCATCACCAACAGAGAATGACTTTAAAAATATCAGTGACCAATATTTATCAAATTGGAATTTCCCAAATTGCGTGGGAGCGATTGATGGTAAACATATCAGATTGAAAGCTCCCATAAACAGCGGATCATTATACTATAACTACAAGAAATATTTTTCTATGGTTTTGCTCGCAGTTGTTGATGCAATTTATAAATTCATTGCCATTGATGTTGGTTCTTATGGCAGAGAAGGAGATGCTGGCATTTACTTAAAAAGTAAAATAGGGAAAAATATAAGAAACAATACTTTCAATATACCAGCGCCGAAAGCGCTACCGAGAACAAATAATATTGTACCACATGTTACAGTGGGAGACGAAGCTTTTGCTCTTCACGAAAACCTGATGAAACCCTATCCAAGACAGCAATCTATACATGATTCATTAAAAGCTGTATAAATTACAAATTGTCATGAGCTCGAAGAACCACTGAAAATGCATTTGGAATTTTAAGTGCTTACTTTAGACTGTTTTTCGTACCTATTGCTACTAATCCAGAAACAACAGCCAAACAAATAGTGAGTGCATGTATTCTGCATAACATATTACGAGAAGCAAAAGTACTAACTCCTGGTCAAAAACATGTTGACGACAAACTTCCATTACCTAATGAAAATTTAATACCTATGGCAGAGCACAATGTTCGAGCCAGAGCTAATCCCACTCAAATTCGAGACATATTTAAATCATACTTCAACGGCCCAGGAGCCGTTGAGTGGCAACAAAATTATGCGACACAACACTAAATATTATAACTATGACATAGGTACTAGGTTAAGCTCGGAAAATTCAAAAAATACCTAAATATACAATTTCCATTGTACATAACTGTTTTATTTAGAATCTCCCCGACTTCACACCACAATTTTTGCTTCATCTGCGTCTGTCTATAGTCTTTATGCTTTACATTATATAATATCTCATGAACCCGCACAAAATCAATTAAAATTTCATCGTCCTCGCTGCTCCAGTTGATGAAACTCATTTTGTACAATAAAATATTCTATTAAAAAAGACACGCATAATTAATATGCTTGAAAATGGCTTCACCGCTATCGAGAAAAACGTTCACAGACCATTCGACACTGACAAGACGGCCGTCATGCAAATGGCGGCACCGCATTTTGACATTACGGTGTCAATTACCGTTCTATAAGAAACCGCACCATTTTGTTTTTCTAGTGACGTCATTCACCGCTGTATTACGGCCGCTTCATGACGCCACCGCTTTTGGAGGAAACCAGTACTTAAGAGGAAAGGCGGCGTGCATTTTTCCATACAAACGTAGTCCCCTGTTTTCTTCGTAAATATTACTTCTAGAGCAATCTTTTTATTTTCATAAAATTTAGGTCTACTCTAAGCATGTCCCTATAATTAATTTTTTTTTCTAAAAATAATTACGAAAATAATTATGATTTTCCAAAAACTTTGAAAACTACAAACACAAAACAAAATTATGACAGTCTTAGTTAGTTAAATTTGAGATCAGCTTATTAACATAAACTTATTTTTAATGTAGCCTATTTACTATAGGTAACCATAAACAAAAAAAATAGGAAAACATTCATAGATTCGGTACAGTACGCATAGATTAGAAAGCACGTACCTACGATTATGTATTTAGTAGGAACCATAATAAAAATATAATAATCAAGACAATATCGAAAAAAAAAGTAGGTACCTAGCTTAATTTAAATTCACAACCTTTTATGGCACATGGTAAGTTTTACTTTAATTTACATACCTACTACCGTTATTAAAACACTGTTCTACAATCAGATTGAACTTAATCGGTTGTAACTTAATCGTCTTCTCGATCACTTTCTTCACGAGTAATAACAATATTAGAAGCGTTGGTGTGAGGTAGGTTTAAATAAAAGTCATGGTAGCGCTCAGGAATGATTCCCGCTCTGCAGAGGTCTGTAAGGTCCTTGTATTTTTCTTTAGTAATCGGCAAAGGCTCCTGATACACCTGCTTCAGTTCGAGATCATTTTCTAGCCTTTTCTTGTTTCGGGTGCCAGATCGCAACACAACAATTGTTTGTGGTTCTTCATCGAAATCGTACTTATAGTCTATTCTGTCGTTTTGTTCTGCACTTACTTTGACCTCTCTTATCCGCTCCTCTGCGCGGCCGCCATTTTGCGAATACGGCGCAGCTGCGACCGCCATTCTGGCGAGGTCAAGGTGAAATCGCCGCGAACTATTAAAACTACGATTTCTCTAAATTTTTGTATGGCTCCTACCTAAGAATAACCTTTTGAAAGAATTGTTATAAAATAAGCTTTAATTAAAAGTATACTTGTCAGTACATATCTATTTAATTTTATAGCCAAATCTCATTCAAAGTATGTCGAGCAAAATTTTTGCCATTTTCTTGTACAATAATCGTTATTATTAAGAAATAAAACCACTAATACAAT
Organism: Erebia epiphron; assembly: GCA_963932025.1. Lineage (NCBI taxonomy): Eukaryota > Metazoa > Arthropoda > Insecta > Lepidoptera > Nymphalidae > Erebia > Erebia epiphron. The sequence goes on from OZ009946.1 coordinate 30,650,993, forward strand.
ATATTTTTGTTTTATTTACAAGTCAGTAATCCACATTACAATAATCAAATAGAAAAACAAACCTCTTTAAACGTTTTTTTTACACAACAAGCTTTTAAATAATTTGTCTCATATGACAGATTCAAGTATTGGTAAAAAAACAGGGTCATGTTTATGCTTACTTTCTAAGAATACTGTGGAGTGACTTTGGATAAATGTTTATGTTAAAGTTTGGTTCAAATACTGATCACAAACAAAGGCTCAAGTGTCAGAAGTTAATATTTTATTTTTTATAGATTTAAAAACAAACCACTTGAAATAGTTGTACTCCGAAAGTTTGGATCATAGGCTGAATTCTATTGCTCTTATTCTGAATCTAAATTTACATTCAAAAATTAGATGAAATTTACAATTGTAATTATCAATAGAAAGACTTATCGCTATACAAAAACATTTAATAATTCGAAAACAAAAGAGCCAAGTTTACTACCAAAGTTAGGTTAGTAGTGGGGTACAGAGGCTATCATAATATGGATATGGCTTTTGAGTGGTGTCATATTTGCAATATTACATACATATTTTATTCTACTAACATAATATTAGTTAGAAATTACTTCGAATTAGATTCAAAAAGTACAAAGAAACACTAAGTACAAAGTAAAAAAGTAAAGTAAAAAAAAAGTAAAAAAAAAAAGCAGTGACACTTTTGCATGCAAATGCATGCATGCAAAAAAAAATTTAGAACTTATGCAAAAATAAACTCGCCGGCATATTTAGCGGAACATAAAAAAAAGGTCCATAATTAAAAAAATATGGTTTTATTTTAAAATCTACTTACTACACTTCTTTTGTTATTTAAAGTTTCATTTGTTTTACTTAAAATGAGATCACATTAAGAACAGATTTTGCGAGTAAAGGCTATTTGTGAAAAATGCTACATTTTTGAACTTTCCATGTGTTAAAGCAAGCTGGCTACTAATTTTTTTATTTTTAATTTAAAAAGGAATGACACAAAAAAAGTCATGTACTTAAGTCAAGAGAAGAAAACGAACAATTTTATTATTTTTTATTTCCAATGTCTTTTTTCATAATTACTAGTTAAATTCATTCATATGTCGATGGCTACAATTACAATATTATCAAGTTACAATGTTTTTCAATAACATAAGTTTTGGTCCATACGAAGCTGGATCTAAAAGGACTATTATCAGCGGCTAAGTTGGCGACAATTGGCTTAGTAAAAATATACCCATGAGCTACCTATGAGTCTATGAGTTAGAGGTATAGAAGAAATCCTACGCTATTAATGTATACTTCGATGCCCTAAGCGAAAAAAGGGAAAATCGGCGACGGCGGCGCAGAAGACGGCAACAAATATTATACAAGGCGCTTAAGGAACGTTTACACTACACATTTCGCATTAATATAGTGTGTTGGTGGAACGGGTACCAGTCGGGATTTGTGTCGGGTTGTCGGGTTTGTTCCTCACGCTTAAACTGTAAGTACTCTTTGCTGTATTACACACCACTAAAATGACTGACGACGCGCTTAAGGCTCTATGTAAAGGACGTGGTACGGTGAAAGGTCGACTCACCAATTTTAAAAAATATATACAAAAGGTATATTCAATACAAGATGAATTGACATCTCAACTACAAATGGAAATAAAGCTTCGTGTACAAGCAGCGACTAATTTGCTTCAAGAATTTAACGATATACAAAATAAAATAGATGCGTTAATTCCCGACGCAGACTTAGAGCAACAGCTCCAAATGAGGGAAAGCTTTGAGTCTGAGTACTACAGTGTTTTGTCGCAAGCAAAATGCAAGTTAGGGGATGAAAACATAAACATTAAAGCAACTACGTCTAATGTAAAATCTGTTAAATTACCTACAATATCTTTGCCAACCTTCAATGGTTCATATGATAATTGGTTGGAATTCCGTGATACCTATTTATCATTAGTACATAAATCTAAAGATATTCCTGATATACAAAAGTTTCACTACTTAAAGTCTTCTTTGCAGGGCAGCGCACAGTTAGTTATCGACGCTTTAGAATTTTCATCTGATAACTACAATATTGCTTGGGAGATTTTAATGAATAGGTATAACAATAGCCGCTTACTTGTGCACAACCACGTTAAATCGTTATTTTCTATACCTGCAATTGCTAAAGAGTCGCCAAATTCATTAAGACAGCTTATAGACAGTATATTGAAAAATCTTCGCGCTTTAAAATTACTCGGACAACCCACCGAGACCTGGGATACTTTAGTGAATTATATGGTAGTTTCTAGATTAGATTCTACAACTGAACGCGCATGGGAGCTACATAAAAGTTCTCTTTTGTTAAATAATGAAGATGATGCGAACTTACTAGTTAAGACAGATGATTTATTAAAATTTTTACGTAGTAGGGCAGATGTCTTAGAAACTCTAAGTTCCTCGCATAATAAGGGTAGCCCACATGCAAGTACAAATCCTAAGGCAGAATATAAGAAATCAAATTCTAATACACAGAGCTTTTCTAAACTACATTGTAATGTCGCTACAAATAAACCTGCGGACAAGTCATCTTACAGAAACATAAAAGGTTTTTCATGCATCATGTGTAACGCGCAGCATTCAATATATTCCTGTCAAAAATTTATAGACTTAACGTTGCAGGATAAATTAAAATTTATTAAGGAAAAAGGCTTGTGTGAAAACTGCCTTAGATTTGGACATGCTCTTGTTGACTGTAGATTTGGCCCATGCCGCCATTGTTCTAAGAAACACAATTCTTTGGTACATAGGAATACTCCAGATGACAATAAACCCACGGCGTCATTTCATACATTAAGCGAGTCTGTATCAACAAATGTTTGTCCGTCTTCATCAGCTGATAACAAAATTGAACTATCTAACGCATGTCATACACTGCACGCTAAAGGCACATCTTTAGGTCAATCAAATGAGCATGTGTCTAATATGAACCCGGTATTACTGTCTACTGCTTATGTAAAGGTAGCCGATAAGTTTGGTATATACCACAAAGCACGTGCTATTCTAGACAGTGGCAGTGAGCGGTGTTTTATCAGTAAACCTTTATGCAAAAAATTAAACGCAACTATGATACAGTCCACTCAGCAAATAAAAGGTGTAGGGAATTCTATAAGTAAAAGCACGCAAACTTGTAATATAGAATTCAAGTCGACGAATGATTTGTTTAGCGCTCAAGTCAATTGTATTGTGTTGCCGCAAATAACGTCAACACTGCCTAGTGCTACTATGATACGCAATCAGTTTCAAATTCCGCATAATATTGAGCTAGCAGACCCTAAGTTTTACGATAGCGAACCTGTTGACCTTCTCATAGGTGCAGATTTGTTCTGGGATCTGCTAGATGAGGGCAAAATGCGCTTAAATAACGGGCCCTTCTTACAAAATACTAAATTAGGCTGGATTATTTCCGGACCTATAACTTTTAATACGCGACAAACTAAATATACGCATTGTAATTTCACACAGTCCTCTGACATGGACTCTTTAAGTGATCAATTACGCTTATTTTGGGAGATTGAAGAGCTGCCTCGGGATCGAGCTACGCGCACTGATGCTGAGCGTGCTTGCGAAGAACTGTTCGCTCGCAATACGACGCGCAATAACGAGGGACAGTTTATTGTTAGTATGCCGTTAAAATCATCACCCGATCTTTTGGGCGATTCATTCTCAAGGGCGGAACAACGCTTTTTAGCATTAGAAAAGCGTTTACAACGCGTACCCGCCTATAAAAAATTATACTCTGAGTTTCTTTACGAATATGAGAGCTTGGGTCATATGACTCGTGTTTCGTCCTACGGAACCCCTCATTATTTCCTGCCGCATCATGGTGTTTTCCGTGAACACAGTACGACTACTAAGTTACGAGTGGTATTCGACGCAAGCGCTGCTACTTCGAGTGGGAAATCACTTAATGATTTGCAACTCATTGGACCGCCTCTTCAAGGAGATCTTATTTCGATATTATTGCGTTTTAGGGAGTGCAGATATGTCGCTTGTGCCGATATTGAGAAAATGTTTCGAAATATTTTGTTAGTACCCGAGCAACGTGACTTACAATTAATATTATGGCGCGAAAATCCCAGTGATCCAATACAAATTTATAAATTAAATACAGTGACATATGGGACAGCGTCCGCACCTTTCTTAAGTTGTAGATGTTTGAAACAGTTAGCGCAAGAATGTAAGGATCCTGAGGTGGCAAGAACAATTAGAGAGGACTTCTATGTAGATGATTTAATCCGCGGAGACAATGATATGAAAAATTTAATGCACATTTGTCAAGAAACCACAAAGGTTTTGAAATCTGGTTGTTTCAATTTACGCAAATGGATTTTTAATTTCGACGCTATTGAATCTGAGGATACTATAAACGCTTCAAAAGAGTTATGTTTAGGAGAAAATATGAATAACAGAACATTAGGACTAGGCTGGTTTAATAAGTCAGATAATTTACATTACCACACGCGCTATGAACCTCATGAGAATCAGCCTACAAAACGCATTATTTTATCAGAGAGTTCTCAAATATTTGATCCTCTGGGGTTGATTTCTCCCACAATTATTATCGCAAAAATAATTCTACAAAAATTGTGGTTATTAAAAGTCGATTGGGATGACCCAATCCCGGCCGATGTAGGTAGACTTTGGAATGAATTCATAAAAAATCTTGTAGTTCTAAAGAGTTTAAAAATACCACGCTATGTTGTGTGTGAAAATCCCGTCCGTACGGAATTACACATTTTTACAGATGCATCACAAGTGGCCTATGGCGCTTGTGCATATATTCGATCTATTGATAGTGAGTCAACTGTTAAAGTTCAGTTGTTATGTTCAAAGGGAAGGGTCGCTCCTTTAACCCCTACGACAATTCCAAGATTAGAGTTGAATGGCGCATTAATAGGGGCTAGATTATATAAGAAAATTGTACAATCAATCCGTAGTCGTATTCATGTGGCTATTTTTTGGACCGATTCTACCATTGTTTTAGGTTGGTTACATATGTCTCCTAATTTATTAAAAACTTACGTCCAGAACCGCGTCGCCGAAATTCATCAGCTAGCAGGCGAAAGTCCCTGGCGCCACGTTAGTGGAAAAGAAAATCCGGCAGATCTGGTTTCACGTGGACTAAACTTAAACACGCTAAGTTCTTGTAACCTTTGGTGGAACGGGCCGCAATTTCTGTATGCTGACGTTGACGCAAAAATACCAGAAGTCATGGATTCGTTGCCAGAAATTCATGACTTACCCGAAGTTAAAGCTACAGAAGTAAATATATTCATTAGTCAGCCTGAAGAGGGCTCATTATTTCCATTTTCACGATTCTCTCAGTTTGATCGCATGAGACGTGCTGCAGCCTATATGTTACGCTTCATTAATAATACCCGCAATAAACACGATCGACGTAGTGGCGTACTTACTGTGACTGAACTGCAGGACTCAGCTGAGACTTTAGCTCGATTGTCACAGCGTGAATCTTTTCCGCTTGAATATAATAGCATTATTAATGATAAAGATTTAAGTAAAACGCGAAAATTCTCGGGCATGAATCTTTTTATCGATAAAAATAAAACACTAAGAATTGGAGGACGCATTGAATATTCTCCGCAGTTTAGTTTTGACAAAAGGCACCCAATTCTTTTATCATGTAAACATCACTTTGCTGTTCTACTTTTTCGTTACGAGCACAAAAGACTAATGCACGCTGCTCCACAACTTCTTTTATATACGATAAGAGAATCATGGTGGCCACTTGGTGGTCGTAATCTTGCTAAAAAGATCGTTCATAGATGCTGCATTTGTGCGCGCATACGCGGTAAAACTTTGACACCCATTATGGGAAATTTACCAAAAGAACGCTTAATGCCAGGGTATCCTTTTTTAAGAACAGGAGTAGATTACGCGGGGCCAGTGTTCATATTGAACCGTAAAGGTAGAGGTGCAAAGTTAATAAAATCATATATTTGTTTGTTTATATGTTTTGTTACGCGTGCCCTTCATTTGGAATTGGTGAGTGACCTTTCATCTGAGGCGTACCTTCTCGCATTAAAAAGATTTATTTCGCGCCGCGGTAAGCCCGTGGAAATATATTCAGATAATGGAAAGAATTTTGTAGGTCTGATGAACGACTTTAGGAAATTTCTGTCTAATTGTTCAGACGCGGTAAAAGATTACGCTTCTTCACAAAATATCAAATTTCACTTTATTCCGCCATATGCCAGTCATTTTGGTGGTCTGTGGGAAGCAGGAGTGAAAACTTGTAAGCATCACCTGCGCCGCGTAGTAGGTAACGCGCATTTAACGTTTGAAGAGTTCACGACTGTGTTAACGCAAGTTGAAGCCATAGTGAACTCTAGACCGTTGACGCCTATGTCCACTGATCCTAACGATCTACTTCCACTCAGCCCTGCACATTTTTTGATTGGTCGCCCTTTCACCGCACCTATATGCGCTGATGTAAAAAACGTTCCCGTAAATAGGCTGACACGTTGGGAAAGAGTAGAGCAGCTCCGCCAACATTTTTGGACGAGATGGTCAAAAGAATTTATTTCTGAATTACAAATAAGGACCAAATGGAAGGCGAAAAATAAAGACTTATCCCCAGACACCCTTGTTCTTCTTAAAGAAGACAATATGCCGCCACTAAAATGGATGATGGGAAGAGTTGTCAAAACATTTCCTGGAAGGGATGGAGTCGCGAGAGTGGCAGACGTCAGGACTGCAAATGGGGTCGTTCGACGAGCGTTTTCAAAGGTGTGCCCCCTACCTGTCGATGAAGAGCAGTGATATTAGAAGATGTTAGAAGAAAAACTTCCAAGGCCGGGAGAATGTTAAAGCAAGCTGGCTACTAATTTTTTTATTTTTAATTTAAAAAGGAATGACACAAAAAAAGTCATGTACTTAAGTCAAGAGAAGAAAACGAACAATTTTATTATTTTTTATTTCCAATGTCTTTTTTCATAATTACTAGTTAAATTCATTCATATGTCGATGGCTACAATTACAATATTATCAAGTTACAATGTTTTTCAATAACACCATGTAACCGGGAAAAGTGAAATTTAATATTAAAATAACAATTAATTAAATTAGAAAAATGGTGATTAATATCGCGTATTTCCTCCACGTGCTCTTATTAAAGTGTCTACCCGTCTAGGCATACTGAGAATGATGTTATCGATGGTCTCCGCCATTCCTCAACTACGGCGATTCGCAGTTCACCCACGTTGGCAGGAGCTGGAATTCTGGACTTAACTTTTCTTTTCAGCAAGTCCCAAACGTGCTCTATTGGGTTCATATCCGGTGATCTCGCCGGCCACTCCATAACAGTGATATTCATATCATTAAGATAAGCTTGAGTTACCCGAGCGGTATGCGGCCGAGCATTGTCCTGCATAAAAACAAAATCGTCACCGATATGATGATGGGGCAAACGGTACGACATTTTCTTCTAAAACTTCTCTGATATAGCGGTCTGCAGTCAGACTCCCTCTGTCGATCACTACCAAGTCTGTGCGAGCTCCCAAACAAATGCCCGCCCAAACCATTATTGATCCACCACCGTATGCAACTGTAGTTTCAAAATTTGTCTGAATGTATCGTTCTCCTTTGCGTCTGTATATTCTTTGCCTGCCGTCAATTTGATTTAAGAGAATTCTGCACTCATCACTAAACAATACCTAACTCCATTGGTACGCGTTCCAAAGTCGATGTTCCTGAGCAAAAGTTAACCTGTTTCTACGATGATTTACCTCGAGCCTTGGAGCCTTGGCGGGCACAAATGAACCCAAACCAGCTTCTTCGATCCTTTTTCGTACCGTACGCTCACTCACGGTTACACCCCGCACTGCTTCTAACTCATGTCGGGCTTGAACGGCCGTCAAACGGGGGTTCCTACGTACACGAAGCCAAGCACTGCATATTTTTTATTTTGTACGTCTGTACAAAATAAAAAATATGCAGAAGTTATGCAAAAATATGTACAAAATCAAAAATATGCAGAAGTTATGCAAAAAAAAAAATAATAATTCAAAAAATGACAAGCCGCCTGGTAATGATACGCACGTTACGAATGGATGTCAATGGAATCAGCATCATGAATATCGGTTCAACAGTTTCGAAGAAATCGGAGAAAAAAAAAGTTGTGAAAGTTAACGAACAAAGTTGTGGTATAAAAGTAATCAGAAGTGGAAGTTAATCAGATCCCCTCATCAACTATTAAAGAGCTGATGATCTTCAAACGGCTGATCAGGTCATGGTTACCTAAGCATATACTTTCAATATCATTCAAGTAACACGGTACCCAATTTCGAATCGATAGGATTCATTTCGTTACTTCATCAAATATTTCCTTTTGCTCTACATTCATGCTGCCAACCATGGCATGAAAATCTGCATCTGTTATGTTTACCCGCATTTCTTCTCCAACGTCTTCTATTTCGATATCAACATCAGCCATTCCCGGGTCGTATCCATCAACAATCGCCCCTACATTCTGGTTTTCGTTGTGGACTGCTTGCTCATTGCCATCATTAAATGCTGCAGGTTCGGCTAATGCTAGCACTTGGCCAATAACCTATCAGAACTTTGCTCAGAAGTTTCATTTAATATACTGAGCAGTAGCCTGTGCATCCCTGGCAAGTCTAGATGATCGTTTTTCTGGAGTCTCGTTCAAACGAGACGCAGAAGTAGACTGCGCATTTCTTGCGCGTCTATCAGAACTTTGCTCAGAAGTTTCATTTAATATAGACTGAGCAGTAGCCTGTGCATCCCTGGCGAGTCTTGATGATCGTTTTTCTGGAGTCTCGTTCAAACGAGACTCATAAGTAGACTGCGCATTTCTTGCGCGTCTATCAGAACTTTGCTCAGAAGTTTCATTTAATATAGACTGAGCAGTAGCCTGTGCAACCCTGGCGAGTCTAGATGATCGTTTTTCTGGAGTCTCGTTCAAACGAGACTCAGAAGTAGACTGCGCATTTCTTGCGCCTCTATCAGAACTTTGCTCAGAAGTTTCATTTAATATAGACTGAGCAGTAGCCTGTGCATCCCTGGCGAGTCTAGATGATCGTTTTTCTGGAGTCTCGTTCAAACGAGACTCAGAAGTAGACTGCGCATTTCTTGCGCGTCTATCAGAACTTTGCTCAGAAGTTTCATTTAATATAGACTGAGCAGTAGCCTGTGCATCCCTGGCGAGATTGTTGATGATAGTTTTTCTGGAGTCTCGTTCAAACGAGACTCAGAAGTAGACTGCGCATTTCTTGCGCGTCTATCAGAACTTTGCTCAGAAGTTTCATTTAATATAGACTGAGCAGTAGCCTGTGCAACCCTGGCGAGTCTAGATGATCGTTTTTCTGGAGTCTCGTTCAAACGAGACTCAGAAGTAGACTGCGCATTTCTTGCGCGTCTATCAGAACTTTGCTCAGAAGTTTCATTTAATATAGACTGAGCAGTAGCTCCTGCATCCCTGGCGAGTCTAGATGATCGTTTTTCTAGAGTCTCGTTCAAACGAGACTCAGCAGTGCACTGCGCATTCCGCGCACGTCTCACAGAAGGTTTTTCAAGACGACGTCTTTTGGGAGCTTTCTTGGCTGCGTAGTTCAGCTTTCAGCCAGTTGCTTAATGCGTAATAATAAAAACTCTTCCCTTTCTAGGGTGTTCGCCTCCGGCTGCGTCAATCTGCGCCTTTTGGCTTCGTTTCGAGCATTTTTGGCTTTGCGCCCAAGACCCATTTTAATGCTATGGATTATTTATTTATGCAGCTATAATATTGTAAAAGTAACCTAATAGCAGGTTGTTGAAACTTACCCCGGGACACGCAATTTTTTATTGTCCTGGTTGCGCAGACCTTAAGATAGAGGCGCAGGGTACCAGCGATGATGTTGATGCCCAAAATTTAATAACACGGATGCTGTCGAGCGAAGATGCGTGGACACGATACGGCAAAATGCTAAGGAACATAATGAGGAGAAGAGAGGAAAGGGAAAAAGAGGAAAAGAAGAAGAGAGAGATCTAGAGGGTCAGCATGAAGTCATGCTATGCAGTTCCGTGCTGACACCTGCCCGCCTAGCATGCGCACAACGAGATATTCTCGCAACGAAAGAGAGAGATGTTGTCGTGTCGATTTATTTCTCGTTTACCCTAACATGCACGCTACGCGTGACAAGATTCTCGTGGAAGATTTGGCCTTGTCGTGTGGAGAAACCAATGTTGCCCTTTCTCAATAACATACGATATTCTAATGTTGCAACACCGATTTAGTTCATTCATTGTTCATTCTTCTTATTTTGCTCTGAGGCTTTTAAAAGATTTTTTAATCTGTAAACTTCAAAAATGACGTCTTTATGACACTGAATTATCTTGTCTCTGACATTAACAGTGACAAGAAACAGCACCGCGATTGCATAACTTCTGCACCAATCATTGTTACAGTATCAATTGTTGTGATTGGCTGAATTTATGGTATTTTTGCTGCGTCAATGGATTTTGTCCAATAGTGGAAGAGTGCTAACCAATCAGAGGTGATTGCGACGTATCGATGATTGATGCAAAAGATACGCGTTCGCCCTGCTACTGAAGTTGGATATTGTTGGTTTTTATTTTTATTTCTAAAAGCAACTAATTAAGTAGGAGAATCTTACAAAACAAGGAAGATAATGAATTTGGTGATATGGATAAATGCAGTGTACTTTTATATGGAGTCAAACATAAAATAATTACACGGCCTGTTTCGGAACACAATCAAACAATTAAAAAATTTGTGACAATATATTGCGCAGCACCCGGGGACTACAAATCGCCATTGGTTCGAAGCGGTAGTAAGGAACTTATTCATTGTTGGCTGCTGCGGCGAACACCTCAACACACCTCACTTGAGGAACACCTCAAGTTCTTGAGTATTTATGTAGTACTTGTATGAAATTGGAATGTTTCTTGTCTGCAGAAATATTGAAATTGGTTGGCAATGAATGTTAAGTATAATGATCTGCTCTTAAATGATTTGCAAAGCTAAAGCTAAGTATTTAAAATTTATTTGAAAATATTCTCAGTAGATCATAATATTCATATTATACCTAAAGCTTCCTCTTAGTGTCACAAATTCCCGTTAAGGTCTATATACTCCATGACTAGAGGTGGGCGTTATAACGGATAGCGTAAAATATAACACGTTTTTTAAAACTAACACTATAACACGTTAGTTAAAAAAAGTCAATTATTTTTTGACTGTTATTTTAATCATATTGATTGCTGGATTTTCAACTTATAATTTGCAATACGTCTAGCATTCATTGCAATCAGAGCCATCTAGAGCAATTCTTTGATACTAAGAAGCAATAGTCGAAAGACAAGTCAATAGTGAAGAGACTCAATAGAAGAGTCAATAGTAAATCTAAATGGTTATAGTAGCGGCCTACAGATGTCGCATGGCATGATGCAGTTTTTATCGTAAACTTAAACAAATATAGTCTTTAAACAGATCTTTGAACTATTAAACAAAATTTATTTTGCGCCTAAATCGTGTTTAGACTTTGAAAAGAGTTCTAACTATGAAGAAAGACTATTTTCGTCTTATATTGAAATCAGAGCCATCTAGTCTTAAGCAATACTTAGGCAGTTTTGAGTGTCGAAATTGTTTTAAGTGGTCACCATTTCACCAACAGATGTCGCTTAAATAACGTGATGCAACAATTCGGCCAATAATTACATCATAAACGCAAAAGGAGTGAGTTCCTAAACAGATCTTTATTCCAGAACAGTAAGGTTGAATTTCTTTTGCGTCTTATTGAGATTATTAACGAAACTAACTAACTGCTTATTTTCTGCTTGCTATTTCGTAATTTAATAATTTCATAAATTAAAATTATTCATTTCAGTTACGCTTTTTCCGCGTTGGCGAAAACATTGCCGATTGTCGTTACTCGGCTGTTCGCGAATTTTAGAAATTATCAATTATTTTGATATGCGACGTTGAAAATACACCTAATGTATGTTTTAACTTATAGTAAAAGTGTAAATAAATTTTCAGACTTTAACCTGTGTATAGGATTTTAATAGTTTCGTGTAAATAGATATTTCATAGAGTGTTTTCTTTTATTAAATTTTTTTTCTGCAAGTAAGGACTGATTTAAACATAGGTAGGTACTTGGTTTAGTTTAGTGTAAAAAGGATTTTTTTTTATATTTTGAACTAATTATTTTTCAATTTGTGTGATTTTAAATTTCGTGTTAAAATGTCTCGTAACAATAAAAATACTAACAATGAAATTTGGAACTTTTTTCAAAAAGATCAGGTAACTAAACGTGCTGAATGTAATTTTTGCAAAAAGTTAATATCATATAAATCAACTGTGACAAATCTGAAGCAACATTTAAAAGTAAAACATATTGGTGTTTTTCAAGATTATCGTTCAAGATCTTCACAGCCAGGTAACTCTTTAAATGTGCATGGTAATGATGGTGACGGTGTTGCTGCATCTTCTTCGAGAGAATGTGGTGTTGGTGATAGTGGTGGTGGAAATAATCCCGCTATTGGTGGTGGACATGAAGTTAGGCAAGCTTCTGCTCCTAGAAGTCCTAGAGAAGTACAGCGACAGATCTCTAGGTACTTGCCTAGGAAATTAAGAACGGACGAACAAAAAAAAATCGACAAGTGTTTGGTATGTGTAGTCGCTGAAGACTTCCAGCCCTTCAGCATTGTAGAAGATAAAGGATTCAGAAAGTTTGTTTCAGCTTTGAATCCGAGCTACCAATTACCCAGTCGAAAGACGTTATCTACAACGCTCTTATCGGAAGAATATACCAGCCGACTTTCCAAATACCAAGAAATGGGGCGTCGGTGTGCAAGCATCTGCTTAACATTAGACTGCTGGACTTCCAGAACCTTAGAAAGTTACATGGCCATTACTGGACATTTTATAGATAAAGACAGTTTTGAGTTCCGCAGCATTTTGATTCAATGTGCCGGCTTCGATGGCCACCACACGGGGGAGAGAATCGCGGCTGAACTGCAACAAGTTGCAAGTACCTGGGCCGTAACTGGCAAAGTAAATTTTCTAGTATCTGATAATGCAACGAACATGATGTCAGCGGCAAGAATCCTCGGTTGGCCGCACTATGGGTGTTATGCTCACAAATTAAATCTGATCGTGCAGTCAGCTGTGAACCATGTATCAATTTCAGGCACTATTGCAAAAGTCCAAAAAACGGTGGCACATTTTAAAAGGAGCGCTATCGCCAAAGAAAAACTAAAAAAGTATCAGGCCACCGCTCAAAACATCGCAGTCCCTAAAAATGTGCTACTTTCTGTACCGACGCGATGGAACTCCACTTACCTGATGTTAAAGCGGTTCAGCGATCTACAGGAAGCTTTAAGAGCTACTATTCCCAATTTAAATACCGATTTACCGGTGATTCCCATGGAAGAATGGAAATGCATTGATCAAATTTGTGAGGTACTGCAGCCTTTTGAAGAGGTGACCAGAATATTGAGTGCGGAAAATTATCTCACTGCCAGTAAAGCGGTGGTTTTAACGGCTGGACTCTCAAATATGTGCGAAGAGCTGTTAAAAAATCAATTTTGTGAGTCAACCACTACATTATTAAGAAATTTAAAGTCTGGATTATCCTCTCGATTTGGCGACATCGAGAGGAATAAGCAGATTGCTATTTGTACACTGCTTGATCCAAGATTCAAGCAGCACGCTTTCGAGGACCAAATGGCGATGATGTGGGCCAAGGCGTCAATTTTTGAAAAAATGAAAATTGTATGCTCGACTGAACGCCAATCCGACGCGACACCTGGATCATCGACCGAGCCTGTGCCACAACCATCTGTGTCTTCCCGTTCCCTGTGGGGGAGATTCGATTCCAAGGTGGCCTCTTCACACGTCCCAAAAACTGCCGAAGACAGGTGTAAGGAGGAATTGGACCTATATATCTCGGAAAGTGTCATTACACGCACAGAATGCCCCATGCGTTGGTGGAAGGACCGCAAGTCTCTATATCCAATTCTCAGCACAGTTTTCATAGAAAACTGTAATGTGGTGGTTACCTCAGTTCCTAGTGAACGGGCATTTTCGGACGCGGGGTATACTATTTCAGAACGACGAACTCGTCTGACTACATCAAAAGTAGAAAAGCTAATGTTTCTGAATGCTAATAAATAAATACGTGTGTTTGTGTGTAAATAAATACTGTGTAAATACGTAAAATGTACATAAAATCAATGAACTTATAAGTACGCCTGAATATTGACATTATTCATTAAAATAATTTGAATTCATTACGATTAACTAATGTCCGCGACTTCATTCGTTCGTTGTAAGTTTTTTTTAATTACTGTGATAACTCATTAATTTTCCGGGATATAAAGTTTTAACCTGCCTCCCCGGGACACAACCTACATCTGTACCAAATTTCTTCAAAATACGTTGAATGATGGGCCATGAAAGCAAAACAAACCAACGAACTCACATTCGCAGTAAATAATATAATATGATATTATTGAGTACTAGTTAGGATTTAGGATTACAATTTACAAACAGGATTCGGTAATTCAGTTGAAAATGTTAGTATTCAGACAGTCCTAAGCCTGAAAAGTACGAAGGAAAGTTCATTGAAATAGTTCAAATAGTCAATATCTCAATAACTGTTATTTTATTAAGTTGAGCAAACAACGAAAAACATAAATAGCAAATAAGCAAATAAGTAGTTATTGCAAGTGACTTTTGAAAAAAAGTATAACGAATAAGTCTGCTTATCGTTTTAAGCCGTTATGCCCACCTCTATCCATGACTAGATACAACCTAAGACCGATTGACTAACTACGGATCTTTATTTGGAAGTTCATAAAACTACACGTGGGCATAGAACGGGCATATTTTTGGGTAGTAGCGAACAACTTCGCTACCCACAATGTACCTTATAGAAATCCTGAAATAGCACACTAACACATGTGTTAAAGATTACTCATAAAATGCATCAGAGATTAAATAATAAATAAATAATAAATTGGAACGATACAACAAAGGACTTACTGGCATTTCAGCTATCATCTCGCACACACTTTACTTTCCAACACCACGTCTCAACTCACTCTATACACAAAAGTATAACACTGTATATATTATGATATATAAGAATGTACACAGCACAGGCGTGCACCTCTGATGGCGAGCGATACTCCACTTTTTGTTTACAGAATGACGCCCGTATTTATACACAATGTCTTTTTCGCCTACCCTCTACCAACTCTGAATTCATTAATAGTGCAATACCAACATGAAATCAGTATTGCCATTCTATAAATAATAAATAAATGTTGCCAGTCGAACACACGATCACGACATTCGGCCATCCGACATTGTGCCACCTCCCGGTGCACAACCACCAAACATTTGCTTTGCTAAGCTTAGTTCGCTTCACTCCTTGCAACAATCTGTAGTGTACAACAAAACATCTTCATCCATTCATACTTGCACGATGACATTTAGTTTTAGTAAATCACGACATTCGGGAGAATTAAAAAGGATAACAAAAAGGAAACCTACATTTTTTCAATTTAGTAATATCAAACTTAAAACCTCAAACCGATCTGAAATCCAAAACTATCGAGCTTTTGATCTTGAGATTTGTGAAGTGTGTGTGAAGTGCAATTAAACTGATTGATATCGCTGAGTCGAAATTTCACAACAGAAATAAAAATATCGCAATTTAAATCTAAAACTCATATA
Source organism: Erebia epiphron (assembly GCA_963932025.1). Classification (NCBI taxonomy): domain Eukaryota; kingdom Metazoa; phylum Arthropoda; class Insecta; order Lepidoptera; family Nymphalidae; genus Erebia; species Erebia epiphron. Next base: position 30,666,743 of record OZ009946.1, read on the forward strand.
GAATAAAGTTAGGCAAATAAAGGATTAATTATCTAAAGCTGAATAAAAATCTAATCTGAAACTTAATCAAAGTCTGGAACAGTTACAGTCTAAAACATAATCTAAACAGTATGTTACATATACCGTAAGCAAAAGTCTAAAACTGAATTCAAATTTAATAAAATACCCAATATTTATTTTATTTCTTATACCGTTTCAGTTATTTATACCTTACAAGCATCTGACGCTGAATCTAAAGCTAAGTAAATATCTAAACCCTGATTACAATCTGTAACAGACCAACAGGTCCATCATCCTGAGCTCCACCTATCATGTGTCATACATGACGTGTCATGCCTGCTTTTTTAAAAAACTTTATTGAAATCGAAAAATTTATCAGAACGTAAAGGAAAGCTGATTTTATTAAAATTTTAGGACTTGACAAGAAATAAGTATCACACACTACCACAGAGTTCACAATAAAATCTACAACTGCATCCAATGCAAACATTAATCAGGATTACTAATCTATCAATTCTTCAATTCAGTTGGATCTGCTGTACCATTAACTAATCTTTACCAATCGTTTGAATCAAATTAAGTCTATGTTAAATTATCTGCTCTAAATTCCTGACATCGTATACCTTTTGGCGGTAGACTGTTCCCACTATGTTAAATTATTACTATTTTAAAATCTTTAACTATGTAACAGTCAACGTTTTTCATAAATGAAATGAAATTTTTTGTAGCTTATTCAAAAATTTTAACAAATAGAGTTCAATTCTATTAAACACGCCTCAAAACACAAGTTGTTTTAGTTTATTCCCTTCTTTTCCTAACCTTTCCTTTCCGTGTTAACCTCTGAATAAACCCATCAAAAAGAGACAGCACCACAAAATTCAACCGAATCAGTTCAGGTTATGTTGTCCAAGACAATCTTTAACTTGTGAAATACTTAGAATCTTACCCAATGCTTTGAACTGGGTCAAATACCTGAACTTTGACTACAATCATCATTGAAAACCAAACAAAAAGTCCAAAACTAAACCTTAGTCCAAAACTAAATCTAACTCTTCATCAAAGGCTTCTTTGAAATGCAAAACTTTTGTATGAATTGAAGTAGAATCGGCTTGCAATTATTGTACAATACTAAATCGCTATCATATAATTATTTTAAATTAACTTTACTCAATAGCAATTTCAAATTAAAATACAAAAACAAAATTTTGCTGTAAATCCAAAGCTTGATACAAAACTAAATAATAAAAAAAACTAGATGAAAACCCCAAATTCAGAAATTTGAATTTAATACTCAAAACCTCTTTTGTCTTTTTTTTTCAGAATCATTACCTCAACATATGAAAAAAAATCAAACCAATTATAAATAAAAAACGTTACACCAAGTTATAATATATTACGTCAGTAACATAATATAGTATATATTATACTGAGTGTTTTATTCATTCTGCTTTTTAATACTTTTTGCTTTACTTTTCTGCGTCTTTTAATAATTAAAGTAAGTATTTACAAATTAACTGACGGTTGTAGGCCGGAGCCGCTAGGTGAGGGTATACCTTCGTCACGAGCTTGCGGATCCACAACGCCCGTGCATCACACGACATTATTCAATAAATTTGAGAAAAACAATATGGAGATAAAATTAGAGTAAGCAAGCACGCACTAGTCACTCTCTAGAAAATATAATTTTTACATCATATTATACTCTCGAGATTTTGGACGGCAAAAGATAATTAATTGCGCGATTTCATTTTCAATTCAAATAATAGTCTGTTAAATTTTATCATCCAGTTCATTATTTCAAATCACTCAGATAAATATATAGAAAGAAAACCCAATGTGACTTCGAGAATGGCGCATTTTTACAATTTTATTACTTTATTAAACGGGCTTCTCGTGTCGTGACTGTAGTTTCTAGCAAGCTACTTAACTTCGAGCCTCAAATGTTCAGCCCTTATATTTATTTATTTATCTTTCTTTGTGATTAGTAAATGTTCCAAAAATTTTAATCTTTTTATTAAATTCAATTTAACATTTAATGAACTAACTTGGTCAAACTGAATCACTGGAATGCTAATTAGTATTGACGAAACACGTTTGAACTATTTTTGGAATTATTATTTTTGCGATATCTAGAATTTCAAAATTACTACAACCTTCACCGTTACAAGCTGAAGTATATATCCTTCCATATTTAATTCTTAACGCATTCCGAACATCGGACCGCATTATGTTGAAAGCCATAAAATAGTGTAAACAAACGAGTGAAAGATCTATTAACAACAACAAACTTGGAACCTTTGTTTCAATTTACTTTATGCATTCCTTGCTTGTTAACTTTTTAAACTACTAAGCATAGTCTACAAGTGAGTCATATATTTGAGAAACACAAATCTTTCAAATATAACGAATGGGTGAGTGACCAACTGATAAGTTGAACCAATGACAATAAGGCTATTAAATGCATCATTTCCTAAACCACATCGACATCGATCTGGTACGTTATTATAAATAGTGTACATATAATAACTATGTTGTTGTATATCTTCAAATGAAGCGTACTCATATAATATCGATCTAATTTCAATTTGCAAGTTCGTTTGATCATCATAGTTTTTTTTTGAAATAACTATAATTCATTCGTATTTCGGCGCATTCAGATTATATACATCCGAAACACGTCGAGGATCGGTCGCCTTACATCGGGATCACTAATTAATCCATTTTAAAGTCCATACAAATACAATCAATTTTTGCGGCTGTACCATTAGGTACAGTTATACTACTTGTAAAAATTGATCTTAGTCGTTTAAAATAACCGAAATCTAACTAAAATCATTCAAAATTTAAAAATGTAGAACTTTCCCTGATCAAAAACATTTAAAGGCACACAGGAACTATGAAAAATGAATAAAATGCCATGGTAGTTCTAGATAGAACGAGTTACTTGTACAGTAATCTACTAAAGCAGCTAATAATTCTGGACTAGAAAACTTGCTTTCATTATGTACATCCCTTTAGTTTGATATGTACGTAAAATTAAGTAAATAAAATACATTAGATCTTTCACGAACAGTTAGATAACATACTGTCAAAAAAAGTAACACACTTGTTCACAACCTACCGGCTCATTAGGTCACAACTTATGGAAACACTTGTTCCACTCTAGTAACACACTTGGTTACATTCTATGGACTCACATGGCCCAAATGACACACATGGTCATTCTAAAATGGTGACTCACATGGCCACCTAGGTCACAACTTATGGAAACACTTGTTCCACTCTAGTAACACACTTGGTTACATTCTATGGACTCACATGGCCCAAATGACATACATAGTCATTCTAAAATGGTGACTCACATGGCCACCTAGGTCACAACTTATGGAAACACTTGTTCCACTCTAGTAACACACTTGGTTACATTCTATGGACTCACATGGCCCAAATGACATACATAGTCATTCTAAAATGGTGACTCACATGGCCACCTTAAAATATCGACACACTTGGCCACTCTATAATAGTGAGTAGATACACTCATGACTACTCCAAACGTATACGAGCTCTCTGACCATCATTCAATATCTTTATTCTTACTCCCACAATACCAGCTACGCAAAATCGTCAATTTCAACTTGAAATCTAAGATATTCTAACGTCTCTATCTTGTATTCTTCCAAAATCCTTCATTATTAACCTCAATCACTGATAAATCTGTCAAGAGACACTAAGGCTTCCGTACATGAAAGCGGAACCCCCCATGTCAATCAACCTGTAATGCGATAGAAAGAGGTTCCCCTTTTTTTTTAAACTACAAATAATAATGATATCAATAGCTGATATACAATACAGTACTAAAATACATATGCTGTGATAATAGCACATATTAAGAGTTGCAAATGGACTTGGTCAGTAAAACCACTATTATTCTTTCAGCATAGGTACAACTACCATCGAACAGATCACTAATAAAAGGGCAAATGATTTTAAGCAAGTGCTTAAATAAACTTATCATAAATTACATGTCTGGCCAATGTACTTCACTAATGTAAGTTCACTCGCGGCACTAATATAAATAGTTGCCCTGCCACTCAAAACAAATTACTTTTTAAACACTACAAATTCCTAAGACACCTGTTTTGATCGAGTCTAGTACTACCAGACTAAACTATCTAGATCACATGAAATAAGTATACCAGTAAGTATACTTTTATATCGAGAATTTAAAACTAAATCATACTTTTATCGTATTTCTTATAAATCACACATGAAACTAATCAGAGTTCGATAAATTGCTTTGCATCCTAGTATTGACATGAGGGTATCTTATTTGACATATTCACTTCTCTTTTTTTTTTTTTTATTACTATTATTCACTCCATGAATTCTCTTCGTGAATAACCAGTAATCTAATCTATGCCTGGTTAATAGAAATTTCAAATTAAAAACTAAATTAAAAATTAAAAACCTTGTAAAATCAAAATTCGAAACTTAAACAGTGCGTAAAAAAAAACTACAATCTCATTCAGTACACTAGTCTGAAGGCACGAGGCTGCTTTTAAATTCAATAATCATTTAACTACATTTACACTAAATAAAACTTTAGGTAACGTTCATCCAAAGTAATGGTCCAGAGAATAATTCACAAATACTTGAGTTAATTAGAACTGATAATTATTTACCTATTTCATATCTCTAGGAGTACCTCAGGTTAACCAGTAGTAATAACCAAGCTGTATGGTATCGCATTTAATCATCTAAAATGGCTGCTCAGACGGCCGGTGCTAGTGAAATTTATTCCAGTATGTCAACTCTCATACTGGCGAAATTCTCGCTTGACGCTTTATTTGTTGATTATAGCTAAATAACACAAAATTTCTTGGACTCATGTCCAGGACATGACATTTTTACATCATCTATCATAAATAAATACTATGGACACTATATTCAAAACTCAATTCACTGAAATTTCTATCGATGTGTTTTATCTAAACTAAATACCTTAGAATCAGAATTACTTCGACACTAAAGTAAACTGCTTACAAAATCGTAATTCGGGGATCATCCTCCTCAATGGAAGCCAGTCGCCAAGCTGGTTTGAGTTGGCAATTCATTCAGATGAGACTTCACAGTCTTAACGTCGTGATGACGTAATATTAAAGTTTACAGCAAACTCTTTTCCAATTTGTGGGTAACTAAATACGAAATATAAATGTAATTCAAATATTAATTGCCTTGATACAATGTCAATTATTATCGCACGAGATCATTACCAAACACTCGATTTAACCTCTACTCAAATGGAATAAAACATAATATTATAGCCAAAATAGCAAATCTAAGAGTTCACCCAGAACTAATGTTATTCAATGTACCCACACAATAGGTGTCAAAACAGATTTAGCAATATCCAAAAGTTCTTTGCTGCACGTTATCTTTATAGCATAGCAAGAATGGATCTCAAGTACATGCTAACTTTGATTAAAGTAGTCTCTTTTGAACTTAGTAAACGGAATACTCTTTGTTTAAAAGTTTTGAAGGTACGACACAGAGAATTGTGTCACAATATAACTACTTAGTGAACAATATTTTTCTCGTGTTAAAAAAATATTGTTTTCTTGGGTTCATTTTCACTTCTGAAGTTGTCACAAATTCCCGTTAAGGTCTATATACTCCATGACTAGATACAACCTAAGACCGATTGACTAACTACGGATCTTTATTTGGAAGTTCATAAAACTACACGTGGGCATAGAACGGGCATATTTTTGGGTAGTAGCGAACAACTTCGCTACCCACAATGTACCTTATAGAAATCCTGAAATAGCACACTAACACATGTGTTAAAGATTACTCATAAAATGCATCAGAGATTAAATAATAAATAAATAATAAATTGGAACGATACAACAAAGGACTTACTGGCATTTCAGCTATCATCTCGCACACACTTTACTTTCCAACACCACGTCTCAACTCACTCTATACACAAAAGTATAACACTGTATATATTATGATATATAAGAATGTACACAGCACAGGCGTGCACCTCTGATGGCGAGCGATACTCCACTTTTTGTTTACAGAATGACGCCCGTATTTATACACAATGTCTTTTTCGCCTACCCTCTACCAACTCTGAATTCATTAATAGTGCAATACCAACATGAAATCAGTATTGCCATTCTATAAATAATAAATAAATGTTGCCAGTCGAACACACGATCACGACATTAGGACAATATAATTAAATATAATTAAACAGATATTAGGTAATATTCATTGTACTAATATTATGATTTAACTTCTACATATCTATATTCACAAATAGTTAATAATTTCCCTATGTATGAAACACTTTGGTTCTGGCGTATAAATAAAAATTCAAATACAAATGTTAATGTTTTTTATTCAACTTTATACTTTAACAAATACTTTAAAATCATTTAGTGAATCTATCACTAGTTCGGAATGCCATTCCTACTGAGATGAACCAGCAAGAGACTCTGGGGTTGCTCTTTTTAATAAATTACAATCATAATATTATCCCGCAATTCATTGAGCTAGTGTGCCTGAGAGTTTCTAAAAAGATGCCTAGGTTCTTCAACCCGACTAGGCTCTCTCTCTCTCCAAAATGATCACATTTTGTTTCATCTGCTTCCCAGTGGTACCCTGCAACAAATAATAAAACTTCAAAAATACATCACCCCCATGCACCCACAGTTAATAAAAAACAATTATTTAATGTGAAATTATGAGAATAGTTATTAATATTTCTTAATGTTGAAAACTAAGCTACGGTGATGACTGATGATAGATGGTACCTGTATAATTTTAATATTCAATAAATATTTTTTTAATAGTCTTAAGGTTTTTAATTCTGAGAGGAGACCAATACTAACTGGGTTGTTATGAATATAGTGACGATGATTTATATTAGAATTACTATTGAAATTGCATCTAGGATTCCATGAGGCTGATATATTAACTGACTGTCTGATCTATCAACAACTCAAACTGCTGAATTAATCTGGCTGAAGTTCGGCATACAGATAGCTCTATCCCTAAGGAGTTAAGTGGGGTAATAGGGGTGGGAAATTTGTATGAAAATCAAACTTAACATAAGCAAAGCTGCAGGCAATATCTAAACTAATATTATAAAGAGGTAAGATTTGTTTGTTTTGATCTCGGAAACCAATGGACCGATTTTAATAAATCCTAATTTCCTAGAGTGAGAAGCACTATAATGAAATGATAAGATTTTCTCAAAATGATACAATTTCCTGTATCCAGCTCCTTAAAATTCCTGATGCTGTAGGGTTACTGCCTGCCTAAGTTATGGAGATTCAGGAATTGTTGCTGGTGATGTATATTGTAGATAACTAGCAACAACTTCATATTAAACTCCAAGTCACAACTCTTCAACACTGATGAGGAATCATGCAGCACACTCCTACTAGGTTTTTTTTTAATCCACTACAAGTTAGCTTTTGATGGTGAAATAATATTGCAGGTGGGCTAAGTATTTGCATTATTGAACTAAAAGTCCCTCTCAAGACTCCTCAATCCTGATGCTGCAGCACTGAAGGGATTCATGACTCTTGGATGGTGAATTGGTTTTTTCAGTACCAAGTACAGACTACAGACTTGTCAATTAACTTGAACTCCAAGTATCAACTCTTGTAATCTTATGCTGCAGGGTAATTCACTAATGTAGATTAAGAAGGTAATGTTGTAGTGAGACAAATTTAACAAAATTAAAAGTTTGCTGTGAATAAAGTTGTAAGGTGTTTTAGTTATTAGGCCTCCGCCAAAAGCATGAAAAGATGGAAACTCATACCAGTTGCACATTTATTGTGTGTGCATCTTTTCGCCTATTTTTATGTGTGTGCAGTCAATGAGCCCCAATATATCTGGCACGTTAAATTTATTTTCAAAGCCTGAAGCTATACTCCTCCGGGTTGTTTCTGTAGCAGGAAAATGCACCCATTCACCAAAGAGTTAAATTTGTAAATAGGTTTAGGCATTATAATAAGATGAACACTAGAAGGAGAATATAAAAGTAGAAGATGATACCTTCTATAAATATATTCGCGTCGCAGTGTGGAATTCACCTTAGGCTTACCTTTAAATGAACGGGTAGGCCGTCACTGGTTACAGGCTCCAAATCCTCGGCAAGTTTCTCGACAGTATAGATTGCCATCGGCTTCGAAATCCGCCAAGTGGATCACAGACATCCCTAATTCGTCTGCGCTGTAATTTTCGCGCTTCTCGCTCTTGGTATACTGATACCAAATAGTTGTAGTATGCACCCGCCATCGTAATCGTGGAGGAACCACCCGAAAAATTTCAATTGTATTGTTGTGAAATGGTTGATAATCTATCTCGTTGTATCTCGCCCTCAAGATTGATAGTCGATAAATAACCATGTCGAAATGTCAAAATAGGTCAATATCCGAGAAAAAATAGTCGGCCATGTTAGGGTTTGTAGAGAAAAATACCACAGATAAAAAATATTATTGTTATCTCTATTTTTGACGACACGAGACAAGACATAAGTGTAACCATGTTAGCTACGGTAGACAAATAGATATAACGCGAGAAAATGGGTAGACATAATTTTCTCGTGGTGCGCATGCTAGGCAGGCTGGCCGACATGGGGGAGGTTATTTTAATCCGTGCGAGTCGGACACGCCCTGTCTAGCCCAGGCAGAAGTCCGGAGGGATTTTTTCCTCCCCCGAAAAAAAAAAGGTTGAAACTTAATCTAGCAAATTAAAAATTATACCTACCTAACCTGAAACTAATACCTACCTAAATTGCTTAAACTAATCACAAATACCTACCTAATATTTAACCTAACCTTAGAATAGGTAGTTAAAATTTAATCTAGTAAATTAAAACTAATATGATACCTAGTACGTATCTAAGGTACTAACTCAACTAACTTATCACTATAAATACCATCCTAATATTTATACCTACTTTAAAAAGGACAAAATAAAAGTAAAATTAAAAATTTTAAAACCCCCCCGACACAAAATCAAACTCTAAAAACTAACAAATAATATTTTAAACTTATAATTATTATCGTCACATATATTATGTAAGTTTAAATATTTTTATTTTCCAAGCGTCGCGCTCGCGTCGGGGGACCGCTAAGTGAGAAAAACAGGTGTAGTCGCAGATTGCAACAAAAGAATTCACTCGACACAACCGTCAACGTCGTCTGCCCTCACGTGCCTGCCCCCAGGTATTAGTATATTATCTATGGCCTGCCCGTTCGGGTCGCCGCACTTGGTGACGCCCACCCCCGCACCCCCGCACCGCATCCGCACACCGAGGTCGCCGCGCGCGGCATTACGTACAGCGTAGACTATGCATGAAACTTAAGATCGCTCGTACCTAAATGTAATTCGTAATAATTAATGAGCTGTTGTTGAAAAAATACTTTATAAACTTTAGCGGTCCCCCGACGCGACCGCGACGCTTGGAAAATAAAAATATTTAAACTTACATAATATACATGTGACGAAAAGAATTATAAGTTTAAAATATTATTTGTTAGTTTTTAGAGTTTATTTTTTGTGTCGGGGGTTGTTAAAAATTCTAATTTTACTTTTTTTAGAATATTGTTAAAAAGTGTGTCCATGATTTGCTTATTTTAGGGTCAGATATGTTAAAAAAAAATGATAAAAAACAGAACAAATAACGGAAATATGTTTTATTAACGATATAGAACCACCAAACATAAATTTGCACGGCAACAAAAGTGTGTTTGTTAAGAAAAATATACACATTTATAAAAGTGTCGAAAGTACAAAACCTCAAAGAGACACGCGCAGAAAAAAGAAATTAGTTTAACCTTATTTCAACCTAATAACACTATCTTAGATCAGTAATAATTTATAAAAAACTACCAATTTGATAACAGATGAGACATAAGAATTAATATTCAAAAGAAAATTAAAAGACTGGTCGCGGGAATTCGCCACAACAGGCCCACTGTAATCGACGATTTCGGGTGCGGATGGCAAAAATAAGTCTCCAGGCAAGCGAAGACTTTCGCCATACACCAGCTCTGCAGAGGTAGACGCAATATCTTCTTTCTAGTCGATGCGTATCCCTAGCAACACAAGTAGAAGTACCTCGACCCATTTCTCATTATTGTGGCACATAATGGCTTATTTTAACTGCCGGTGAAACCTCTTTCCTAAACCGCTCGCGATGGGATGATACGCCGTAGTGGTGAGGTGTTGGCAACCATTAAATTTAGGAAGCTCTTTAAATAAATGTAAGTCAAATTGGCGTCCTCTCCAGTTACTCGGTACTTAATCGGTAAAATGTTTTTTTAAAATATTATTATAATAACTGAATCAAATTAAAATAATTATCGTGGCTTCTGTGTCGTAAGTACGAGTATATATGTGCTCCCACATTGAAGACGCTTTTAAACATGCATTAATCTCATCTGCTGCCCTATCCATCCACCCATCCATGACACTTTGGTTGCTATTGAGATATTTCAATGTTCTGTTTAGTGCTTCGTCGACTCTATTGTGCGACATCGTATCTTTGTCCCAAACTTAGTTTAGATTGACGTTGCGTCCACGCGCGTTACGTTCACGTGTACCACAATCGCTACTTTTTGGGATGTTACAAATCGGTGTCTCCTCATGATTTAGGTTCAATGGCAGTTTAAGCATAGAATATGCACCATACACCATCAAGTAACGTGGCGGCTTTCCCAGAAGATATCACTGCGATTGCAACATCTTTATCCTTATGAATTTCTGCTAAGAGCAGATTTAGTAGCAAACTTTTCCCGGTACCTCCTGGAGCATCCAAAAAGAACAACCCATTTTTACCAGTTTTAATATGTTGTAAAACGTTATAACAAAAACATTTAAGATTGTAACTTTTTTTATCCACTACAAGTTAGCTTGTGACTGCGATCTCACCTGATGGTAAGTGATGATGCAATCTAATAAATAATAAATTTCTCAGAAATAATAAACTCCTAAATTGACCCGGGACCGTGCGGGCCTGTCCGCACGTTAAGCCAATAGCGCTCAACACTACGCCACGGAGGTCATCAACGCGGGATATTGTTTGCTGATTTTTGTTGCATGGAATGAGTATCGTAATGTAGTTCTCGTATATCGCTACTAACTTCTCCAAATCGAAGCGGACTAATAATCCCAAAGTCTGACAATTTTTTTCTGTCATTTTGAGACAGTGATATTCAACCTTTGTCAGAGCTTCGTTGTATATTACGTCGTCAAATGTGATTTCACTAGCATTATATTATCACAATCTATGCAAAATGTCATCAGCCATTTCATTTTTATAGTTATCCCACCTGTATAGGGAAGAGCACGGTTGTGGTCACCTTGGCAGTGAAAGAACCTCCTCTTGTTTCTGCAGGCCATAATTAATTCCATGGCCAGTTTGAAAACATCGGAAACAGTGGTTCTTTAGCTTTGATTTTCTCTCCTGCAAGCTGCTGACTTTGCATTGATCGGAGAAGTGACCACCATGACAAAACACACACTGAATTTCTTTGTGCGGTCACTTGATTTCCTTTCTTACTCCATTTCCATATGTAAATTTTCTTTTTCTGTTACCTTTACGGTTTTCTCTGATATGCAAAGCCTCTGTCGCAGACCCCATTGGTTTCTCTTCCATTATTTCTGGTATTTCCTTGGTTTCGACCCCGGACTTTTTCATCGCAGAGACAGCAGTTTCTAGGGCCTCTCTAATGTTGGTGACTGAAGGTTCCTTGCCAACCTGAAGGTTCACTTGATAAAGCACGGAATCAGGGAACTTCTGGCGTATAGTCACTCCTAAGTGATTGCTCTCTACATCCTCTCCTAGTGATTTAAGAACCCTCAGACGAGTTTCTGTCTCGTCTAGTTGTTTCCTACACTCAGCTACCTGGGACTTAGCTTCCCATGTTTACGTCATTATGTCGTCAGTTTACGGTCCTGCACGACGTAAGAGACGTCCTGTTTTGACGTCGCGGGTCCCTTCAGATGACGTCAATTTGTCACAGCCTCAAGACGTCAGTTTACAGACGTTTCAGGGACGTCATATACTAAATGTATAGGGACGTTACTGGGCCGTACATATTAGGTCAGCCACTGACGTTGGAGTGACGTCATATACTGAATTCCTAGGGACGTCACCGGGCCGTACATATTAGGGCAGCCACTGACTTTGGAGTGATGTCATTTACTTAATTCATAGGGACGTCACTGGGCCGTACATATTCGAGCAGCCACTGACGTTGGAGTAGCGTCATATACTGAATTCATAGTGACGTTACTAAGGCGTCAGGACCTACGGGGCTGCATATTATTAGGTAGCATGTGTGGGTAGTATCCTATGTACCCTGAATATTTAACTCTAGGATTTTTATGGATGCAACAAAAAAACACTATGAAAGTAGCAAAATAATTTATATTCTTATGTAGTTTATAAGTAACAGTCAAGATTTTTTACCTTATATTTCTATTCATTTTAATTTCTATGTAGGTTTTATAACATCTTATTTTACAAAGTATGAGATCATGACTTAGTATAATAAAATAATAAAAAACACGACTGCCCCGTTAAATTATAATGTTAAATATATATATTTAGTTACTACTCTCTAATACCTTCATTTTGATACCCATATTGTAGTAATTGAAGAAAACAGTTTGTTTTCCACTTTTGAAAATGGCGCCTCACATTCGCCATATTGAATTTTTTCAAAAAATATAGCCTATATTACTCGGAATGATGTAAGAATTCTAACGATACCCCATATGTCCAAATCTATTCAGTCGTTCAGAAGATATCGTGGAATAAAGAAACTTACATACATACATACATGAACCCTAAAAACATTACACTCCTTTTTTGGGCAGCCGTGTTATTTCTAAGCCCATTATACTCGTATCGGACTACTAAACAAAAAAAACACGATCATAGGCTTGGCAATTTTAGATACATAAAACCATGAAGTAGTAATAGTAACTAAAAGTGGAGGCAACACTCTCTTAACCAACATGAACGCGGCTGACCGCGTGCTCTCTCGCTAACATTGATCCCTCAATCCTCTCTTTCAAAATACTACTGGCTCTGTGAGCTTTTACAGGTCTTCAGTAGACTTCGCGAGTTTTCGAGATGGCTGAATAAAAAAAAATCTACTCTGATAACCCTGCAATTTTCCAAAATTTCGAAAAACTGATGAGAAAAAATTTCTATAAATTTAACGAACCTGCTCACAAAATTTTACGTCAAACAATTGACAAATGCGACCTGAAGGCCAGAACAGACGAAAATCCGGACAAACGGACATTGGAAAGCATTTCACCCAAGCTGAAAAGAAGACGTCGCTTCGCTCGCTCGACCAACGAGCATTAGTAAGAAGGGGGACCAGTAGGCGAGTGAGCATATACGGTCAGCCCACGGAGGAGCCACTTCGTGGGTCAGTCGTATTCATGTAGGTTAAGGGAGTGTTGCCTTTTACCAACAACTTAATGCATACAACGGTGATTTTTAACCTGAATATTCAGAATTTCAAAAAAAAGGCTTTATAGCTTTAACCTTTTCGACGCCACGTCAAATGCTAAATTTGTCACTGACGCGCTTTATTAGGCATGGCTGAAATGTAACACGAATTTCAATTTGTTTCATGTTTAGGTCAAGTTTTTATTGTACGTACTATATGTAATATAATACATATATTAAGCGACATTGGCGTCGAAAAGTTAAAAAAAATCCTAATCTATACGTAAAAAATGCTAATCTAGGCGTACCTGTCAATTCTACATTTGAAAAAAATTATCTATCGCAATCATAATCATGAAGCATTGGAATGCTTAATGTATAGTCGTTATAGTGGATAACCACACATTTGGTTAAAATGTCGTTAACAGGTATCAATTTAAAATGTGAATAATTTTTTACTACCATAACATCAATAGCAACTGAATTAAAAGGATACTCAAAGAACGGCTGATAGTTTAAAAACTCCTTTCCATAAATGAATAAAGTGTGATTTGGATGTTGAGTATCTTAAACACCTTCTTATTCTTAGTAAGACAATAACAATCAACTTCACGAGATTCTGCTACATATATGCTATATGCTATTTTTTGTATGTTAGTTTTTTATAGCATTTATATACATTTTCTTCAGGTATGGGTCCAGAATCAGGAAAGAGTTATTTTCGATAAGAAGCTGTATAATTTTAAAGATTCCATTTCCTTTAATCTTCTTACAATTTGTTGTAATGGCTTATTAGGCGATCGTACTAATTTCTTTAGACTCTTTAAATGATTTTCAAATGGAAATGCTGAATATTCATCTAGTGTACCAAAGAGGCGTACATCATCGCAAATATGACATAACATGTGAACATTGTGTACCAAAAAATGTAACCCGTAAACCGATTTTGAGTGATTAATAAAAATCAGAAGTAATTCCTGAGCTAAATTTATACCAAGTTCACTGATGTGTTTATTTGAACATAAAATCGTAATAGCTGAATGAAAAACCAGAAAGTTTTCGTAAAGTGAACGTGGCAAGATGTCCTTTAACACAAGTGGACCCACATATAATAAAAACATTCGATACTCAGTTGCTTTCCATCGAGCTAATTCTGATAAACTTCGCGGTTTTCTATTAAATTCAACTGGTATAAAGGAGATGGTCAATTTTTGACCCAGGTTGTCCAAACATACGACCACATTAAATAATTTAATTAAAATAAACAATGAATTTTAAATAAATAATTATGTGTCATAGCAGTCGCTGAAAAAATATTGAAGAAAGAAGACTTTCAATCGATTTTTAATGTTAAAAATCTGATCTTTGTCTTACGTCGAATTAACGTCAGACGTCAATTAGAGTTAGACATATTCTACTGTCTATGATTAAACTTATGCCCAAGGATGTAGGAATATCCTATGCCTTTAATGTTGCTAGTCTATATTATCTATTATCAACGATGATAGATAAAATGAAGCATTATAAAAGCGGTTTAATGTTCATTCAAAAAATGCTCATTCATTTTGATTTTTAGCTAACATAAAAATAAAAACAAATGACCAATTAATTAGTACTTATGTACTGACAGCACTACGTTATGGCATTAATCATTGGCAGACCAGGGCGCGTTTGGAACCCTCGTAGCTTTAGTTTTAAGATACCGTAACCGATTATCACCATCACGTTTTATAAGTAAGTAATTTTTAACGTCAATAAGTGTACCTACAGTGTACCTATATTGAATAAATGATTTGATTGATTTATTGATTGATTGTTTGAATCCTCAGTTTCAAAAGGGCTAGAACCCAGAGCTGTAAAGCTAGTTGAAAAAAATAGCGGGACTTAATGCCAAACAGCGACATTTATAATCTGACATCTACAACAAGGTACCGATTACTGAATACTTCTACATAACTCGTACAGCGCCATCTAGGTCTCGGTCGTGAAGTCTCATATAAAATATAATATTTTTTTAAACAAATAAATAAAAGCTGCCCTACGGTTTTTAAAGCTTAATCTTAGGATTTTATATTACCTGAGATTAATATACATGATTAAAACATCACTCAATTATAAAGTTTCTTGAGAAAAGTATATTACCACGACAAAAACTGGGCAACTGAATTATTTTTAACCCCCATAATTTTAATCCACGGCTGCTAAGCTGTATGTAACTTTCTTATTCTTTAAATATAAGATCTGTACTATTTAATGACATAGATTTCATCTCTGGACATTCTGGGTCAGACTTCTATATAATTTTTGACCATGTCGTTTTGAACAATATATTAGTTTTTCAGATATTATTTTAATCGCATGACTTTGTACATGAACCTTTAAATCGCCACTAATCCATACATTTAACAGCTTTCGCATTACCCCCAAACAAACATTATGCATATATTCAGTAGGGAATAAAGATATCAAATCAATAGGGAGCCGTAAAAGTGGTGACTCTCCTACATGATGGTCTTCATCAAGCTGCGAACGAAATGATTCATTGGTCCTCGTGGGTGCTGACACACTTTCATAGATCACGCGGCCGCGGTATTCACCTGCCTCTACACACTTGTCGCAAGATGAATAACCACCATGTTGTTTAGTACACTTGATAAATGCTCGTGCTGGAGCGTCACAAATAAAGCTATGGATTTTAACAGTGTAATGAACATTTTCAAGATCGAAACCAGTTCTAAGTATTTTTTCTAATTCGTCGACAAATTGCTTTAGAAAAACATCTAATGGTGAAGGTTTAGCTCGACCACAGAAAAGAGCGACGACAAACGGTTTAGCATTAGAATTATTTTTTAGCAATCCTAATATGGGCCACAATTGTGTATTGGTACTTTTGAATAACGGAAGTCCATCGATGTTAAAAGAAACTTTAATTTCTCTATTCCCAACATTATTATCAGTATCATCAAATAGTTTTATTTGTTTTTTAATTTGTGAAAGAAGACCTAAATATATTAATTCTCCAGTATCTAGCTTAGTAACCTCTAGTTGTAATGGGGTTGTCAACAAAGTTTTGCTATCTTTTGATAATCCATCGCATAAAGGAGACATAATTTTAATAAGACTATTTAAAGCATTATGTGGTATTTGATATTGAGTGGCCCAATGTTTTAACTCTGTTTTGAAATCATCTTTTATAGACTTAACAGAATCTGAATCAGTTAATGAATGCTCGTCATCAAAAGTAGTAATTTGATTTTCAAAAGAAATGTCATGTTGCATCAATAAATTGGAATTATTACTAGAACCTTGTGATACAATTATTTCAGATTGAGAATTATTATATAAAGAACATGGTAAATTAACTAAGGAAGAGGACACACTTACAGCTGTAGTACTCTAAGTAAATACGAAATTACCCTTAACTCTGCTTCCTTTGCTCTTCTTAATAATTGACGTTTGCCAACTATAGCTTTTTTCTTGTATTTTATTTTCTCCGCCATGTTTATTGAACGAAGTTCCTTATCGCGCGTTGTTTTTATTTATTATTCCTCTTCAATCTCTCAGGGGCATGTTTTAGCCAGATTTTAATGGAATCCTTAACTTCCTTAGCTGTAGACCCAGATCTTGTGGTGAGAACTGCTTCTATAAAGATATAATACAATTTTTATTATTATAACTACGCAAAATTAAAACTTTAAAATTCATCTCCAGCATATGATCCACTGCTGGGCACAGGCCACCTCTCAAATTGATAGAGCTTGGGCTGTATGTCCCACACACAAATAGGCGTTTGCATCAGGGGTTAAAATAGACAAGCACAAGTTTTAAAAAGTATTTTTCGGAATTAACCTATTAGGCGAACAGTAAGTAGCTAACTGTTTGCTTCCATTTTGCCTCCCTATAATTATGAAATGGAGTGTTCATACAACATGTAACGTATAGTGGCTGAGTTAACCAGCCGCTTAAAGGTCGCCTTCTATGGACACGGCCTTACAGTGATGTGTTATGTTAAACTTACCCACGATACACTCTCGCAGGCGCAGTTGGCAGAAAGGCTTTTTGTTGGATCTCTTCCCATAGAAGTTATACTGTTCAGCTAGCTGGTCAGTGAAACAAAATTTCATTATCCGAGAGACTTTGCTGGAAATATCCCTGCCACCAAAAGTTCTCATGTATGAAAACTGTAACATATAAAATAATATTGTGTACTTGTAAAAAAAATAAAAAAAGGCTTAATAGCAGATCTGACCAAATAAGTGTCAACAGGGGCTCGCAAATAAATGGTATCCACAGTCATCCAGTCGATATTTATATGTCTAACTAGCAAACCCGGCGAACTCCGTTTCGCCACCAGATGGCTTTCCCGCTAAAAAGATTTTCCCGCTTTTCTGTTGAATTTTTTCCTGAATTTTCTTTGCTATAAACCTCACGGAGCCCGAGACCTTTCCAACGAATGCAAAACCGTGGAAATCGTTTCGTGCGTTCTGGAGTTATAGCGTCAGGAAGGAAAACCCGACTTATTTTTATATAGTAGAAAAGAAAGATGAAACTAACCGTAAATCTCATATGAGTGAAGATTAGAAATTACTTTTATACAACACCCACTCAGAAAATACCTTATATATACTCGTAACTTTTTCAAAAACAGAATAGAAAGTACGTAATTACTGTTACACGTTAGAAATGAGTTCTCACACTCTTCTTTCCGCTGAACCATCTCTAACACGTTAGTAATGAAAATGCTTTCCTATCCTGCATAATTGTAGCACTGAATTTTCGGAGTAGGTGTAGTACACCATGTATCAGTCAGGAAGACAGTGTAACTCCCAACTCATGTGTTTTAAGGCCCTCGGCTTCGACTTTGGGACTCAAACTGCAACCTCGTTGGTAATCTGCCTTTCTTCTCTCGGTGAACAATGTACTGTTTACAAAATGTTGTAAATGTGTAGGTATTGTATGTGTGTTTACTTCATGTATTTTTTTATTATTACTAAATAACTATAAATTACACCAGCTGCTTCAAACGGTTCCTACATTCTTTCTTATGTAATTTGCCTAGAAGAGATCGCTCTGAAACTACAACGCTGCCTATGGTGCAAATTTTAACTTATTTTTCTTATTTTTTTTTGTAACGCTTATTATTCAATTCTCTCTCTCTCTCTTCCATCTCGGTACCATGGGGTCCCGGACCTTTGAAAGGCGTACGAGGGGCCGAAACCAACTCGCAGAGGCCCGTTGGACAATTTTACTCTAAAGGAAATGTGACACCAACCGACGAATATCGGAAGTAAAAATTAAAATTGCCAACGGGTCATGTTTAACAGCTACAAAAAAGGGAATATTATCAGCAAAATTCCAAGGGGCTATATTACATGCAGAAGCACTGATTGTCCCCGGTCTATGTAATAACTTGTTGTCTGTGAAACAATTAATGAACAAGGGTTATGTATGTAGTAATATTTAAAGATAATACATTAAAAATCATCAAATGAGAGAAAACATTCTATGGAGAAATTGCAGGCCAATTGTGTATTTTAAAAATGAACATGAATAGCAGTGAACTTTGTAATGCAACGTCGAAAGAGGATAATTTATGGCACGAAAGATTGGGACATCCTAACAGAAAATATTTAAGTATTATGAAGTTACCGTACAATAAAGAGGTATGTAATGCGTGCATGGAAGGGAAGAGTACCCGTTTATCATTTAAAACTGTGACTAAACTTAAAGCTTATCAAATTGGAGAACTTATTCCAACGGATATTGCCGGACCAGTGCGAACTCCAGAGCCACACTCTGTGCAGCATATCTTTTAAATTTTACACCCTCAAGGGCTATTCATTTTAATATACCTGCCAAACGATTTGGAAGAGATATAGACTTCTTTGAAACGTTTGAGAATTTTTGGATCTAAAGCTTGGATGATGAATATACCTAAAAATGATAAACTCATTGATGTTTGTGTCTACGTCAACAAGGCCAGATATAACATCTGCAACATCTTATTTAAGTAAATACAAACATAATTCTTTAAAATTATTTCGCCTTTATATTCCAAATCATCTTTTCATAAAAATAGTCTTTTTATTTTTAATAATTTGAAAGTGAACAACACAAGTAGTCATAGCAACCAAAGTGTTAGGTAAGTTGATAAAAAATGCTATCCAATAGCTTAACCGCGGCAGTCTTGGAGTGCCACACGTCTTTTTTTTTTTTATAGCCCGCTGGTGGAAATGCCTTTACGCATCCCTGTCGATAGCTGAACCATCATTGAAGATGAGCGCTAAGCTATCCACAGGGTATGTGGGACTCCCGGTTGCCCACTAAAACCACCAGCGGTCCTGCCTAACCTGTCGCTGCTTATCTTGCGACTTCCTAAAATACATTACAATGACATAGTGTTAAAACAGTAGAAGTTGCGCGCGCAGCACGCAGCACCTATTATAAACTTAACTTTGTAACTTAAGTAGCTCCAAAAAGGGTGTTTTTTTTAAATGCTATTTTGTTTTCTCCATCACATCATGATATCCTAAAGGAGATGGTCGATTTTTGACCCAGGCTGTCCAAACATACGAGCACATCAAATAATTTAATTAAAATAAACAATGAATTTTAAATATATAATTATGTTTCATAGCAGTCGCTGAAAAAATATTGAAGAAAGGAGACTTTCAATCGATTTTTAATGTTAAAAATCACGTGATCTTTGTCTTACGTCGAATTAACGTCAGACGTCAATTAGACATATTCTACTGTCTATGATTAAACTTATGCCCAAGGATGTAGGAATATCCTATGCCTTTAATGTTGCTAGTCTATATTATCTATTATAAACGATAGATAACATTAAGCATTATAATAGCGGTTTTAATGTTCATTCAAATAATGCTCACTCATTTTGAGTTTTAGCTAACATAAAAATAAAAACAAATGACCAATCAATTAGTACTTAAGTACTGACAGCACTACGTTATGGCATTAATTCTCAGTTTCAAAAGGGCTAGAACCCAGAGCTGTAAAGCTAGTTGAAAAAATAGCGGGACTTAATGCCAAACAGCGACATCTATATTTTGACATCTACAACTGGGTACCGATTACTCAATACTGCTACATAACTCGTACAGCGCCATCTAGGTCTCGGTCGTGAAAAGTCTCATATAAAATATAATATTTTTTTAAACCAATAAAAGCTGCCCAACCGGTTTTTAAAGCTTAATCTTAGGATTTTATAGTATCTGAGATTAATATACAAAATTAAAACATCACTCAATTATAAGTTTCTTGAGTAAAGTATATTACCACGACAAAAACTGAGCAACATAATCAATTCTTTATAACCTTCATAATTTTAATCCACGGCTGCTAAGCTGTATGTAACTTTCTTATTCTTTAAATATAAGATCTGTACTATTTAATGACATAGATTTCATCTCTGGACATTCTGGGTCAGACTTCCATACAATTTTTGACCATGTCGTTTATACTATACACTCGCCGGCATATTTAGCGGAACATAAAAAAAGGTTTGGTATCAGTATCATATAAGGTTGCTGGCTGGTTTATGCGTCATTTAATTTAAAAAGAAATATTTTCAAATTAAGAAAACAACTGAACATCACATTTTATGCAATTGTTTTAATTTTATTCAAATACACCTTATCTGGAGCGAACTTCGAGTATTTCTTCCTTCTGAGTTTGATTTAAAATTTCATTGAAATACTGTTTTTTGTTAGTTTTTTTTAATCGCGTATCTTTCTGGAGTTGATGACTGAATTATGCCTGACTTAGCCCCAACGGAGATTGCCAGGGCACTCGAAATGCGAAGAAATGGTCAAACTTACAGAGTGATATCCAGAGATCTTCGTCGACCAGTTTCAACGATCCATCGCAGTATCCAACGGTTCAGGGAGACCGGTACTTATGTGAGAAGAGCAGGACAAGGCAGAAAAAGACGCACTTCGAGTAGGGATGATAGTTTCATTCGGCTTCGTGTACGTAGGAACCCCCGTTTGACGGCCGTCTAAGCCCGACATGAGTTAGAAGCAGTGCGGGGTGTAACCGTAAGTGAACGTACGGTACGAAGAAGGCTCGAAGAAGCTGGTTTGGGTTCATTTGTGCCCGCCAAGGCTCCAAGGCTCGAGGTAAATCATCGTAGAAACAGGTTAACTTTTGCTCAGGAACATCGACTTTGGAACGCGGACCAATCGAGTAAGGTATTGTTTAGTGATGAGTGCAGAATTCTCTTAAATCAAATTGACGGCAGGCAAAGAATATACAGACGCAAAGGAGAACGATACATTCAGACAAATTTTGAAACTACAGTTGCATACGGTGGTGGATCAATAATGGTTTGGGCGGGCATTTGTTTGGGAGCTCGCACAGACTTGGTAGTGATTGACAGAGGGGGTCTGACTGCAGACCGCTATATCAGAGATGTTTTAGAAGAAAATGTCGTACCATTTGCCCCATATATCGGTGACGATTTTGTTTTTATGCAGGATAATGCTCGGCCGCATACCGCTCGGGTAACTCAAGCTTATCTTAATGATATGAATATCACTGTTATGGAGTGGCCGGCGAGATCACCGGATATGAACCCAATAGAGCACGTTTGGGACTTGCTGAAAAGAAAAGTTAAGTCCAGAATTCCAGCTCCTGCCAGCGTGGGTGAACTGCGAATCGCCGTAGTTGAGGAATGGCGGAGACTATCCCAGGAGACCATCGATAACATCATTCTCAGTATGCCTAGACGGGTAGAAACTTTAATAAGAGCACGTGGAGGAAATACGCGATATTAATCACCATTTTTCTAATTTAATTAATTGTTATTTTAATATTAAATTTAACTTTTCCCGGTTACATGAAAAGTTCAAAAATGTACCATTTTTCACAAATAGCCTTTACTCGCAAAATCTGTTCTTAATGTGATCTCATTTTAAGTAAAACAAATGAAACTTTAAATAACAAAAGAAGTGTAGTAAGTAGATTTTAAAATAAAACCATATTTTTTTAATTATGGACCTTTTTTAGGGTTCCGTACCCAAAGGGTAAAAACGGGACCCTATTACTAAGACTCCGCTGTCTGTCTGTCTGTCTGTCTGTCTGTCTGTCTGTCTGTCTGTCTGTCTGTCTGTCTCCAGGCTGTATCTCATAGACCGTGATAGCTAGAAAGCTGAAATTTTCACAAATGATGTATTTCCGTTGCCGCTATAACAACAAATACTAAAAATTAAAAAAATATATATATTAAGGGGGGTCCCCATACAATAAACGTGTTTTTTTCGTATTTTTTTGCTCAATATTAAAAACGGTAACAGGTAGACGGTTCAAATTTTCACAGAATATTAACTTGTATATTACCTTTCAAAATAAATAATTAAATATCAATAAAGTAAATATTAAAGGGGGGCTCCCATACAACAAACGTAATTTTTTGATATTAACAGTAAACCTCTACAAACAAAGTTAGTTTTGCGGTTCATTAACAAAGGTAATTATACCTACTTCTTGAGTACGGAACCCTCGGTGCGCGAGTCCGACTCGCACTTGTTTTATGTTCCGCTAAATATGCCGGCGAGTATATATTAAACCAAAATATGTACTAAGTTATTAAAGAATATGAGGCACATTAAAACATAACAGAACACTTCCTTATTTTATTCAAACGAAAGATATAACTACAACTGCTAGTTAACTATCTAATTACTAATTTGACGGGCTGAGGCGGGGCGAATACGGAAAACCACTACCAGCCGAAAACAAAATTTCTGCAAAAATCCACAACAGAATATAACACAACTAGGGAAAAGCTCATCCCGAATTTGTAGGGCTAGCAGTAGGGACTGGTCCCCAGGACCGAGACCAATGGATCGGTCCCGGATCAATCCTCCCCTCGCGTGCGGATCGGTAAACAGCTAATCCACGATGCTGTCGTATAAAAATTAACAAGTCCTACAAATCAGCTGATATCAACCCAAAATTAAAAGTGAAGTGCAAATAAAAGTGTTCTCCAATCAAATCACTAACTTAAACTTATGTTAACAGTGCCAATTATTTAGTTACACGAAATAGATTGAAATCCACAGTGACTTATTTGCTAATTGCTCATAGCAGCTAATAAGTGTACCAAGGTCGCCAAGGCCGGTCAACGACCGCAGGTCGTTAAACTCGGCGCACGGAGCAACTGTCCCCCTCGCACGTCGGGGAACCAGCGCTGCATCTCTGTCGTCCCTGTCTGCGCCTCGCAGACAGTCAATTGATGCAACTAAGACGCGTAAGTCACAGTTAACCGTCAAACTACAAGTGCATGCCAATATGAACTGTGTGGCCTGTGACCAAAAGGTCGCTGCAAGCGAACTGCTGAGTTGCGCCTCTTGTCGGGGCGCCTTCCATTATGAATGCCTTAATATCGCAAAATCGCATTTTGAGGGGCATTCTAATGACTTAAGGAGCTCTTGGAGATGTATGCAATGCCAGCAAATAACTCGCCGCTCGAGAAACGACAACACCCCAGTGCGTCGCAACATTGAAAGTTACTCAGTTACCAACGACACCGACATGTCAGTAGAGGACCACTTCGCCAAGGATCGCAGCATCCTTAGCGACACAATGACTGCAGATGACTTAACCCAAAAACCATTAGCACCTACACAATTAAATAATTCAAATATCACGTTAGAGCAGATAGGCCAGCTTCTAGACACGAAACTAAACGAAAATAAAAAAACCATTCTTAACGAAATTAAAATGACAATTCAGAGCGAAATAACCTCGGCAATAAATAGATTAAAACTAGAATGGACACAGAAAACTAACATTTTAACTCAAGAACAGACAAATATGAAAAAAACCATAACAGAACTAGATGATAGAATAAAAACCATGGAATCGGAATACCATAAATTAAAAAGCGAAATGAATACAATATCGGAGCAGAGCATACCCAGATTGAAACCTGACAATGTTGATATCGACTGCAGTAAGAAAATTGTGCTATACGGGTTAAATGAATATCATCGCGAAACAGAGATGGACAGGATCATCAATCTATTTGGCGAAATACTAAACATAAATCTGAATGGTTATATTGAAGACTTAAACCGCATCGGAAAGAGAGGCCCGCGGCGGCCAATAGTTATCGAACTCATCAGCAAAAGGATGACTAAATATAAATATATTGCAGAATGACCGGTGCTTCAGAAATACAGGAATTGCCGTAACTTCCTTCTTGACCGGGAAAGCATTACAAGAGAGGAATATGCTTAGGAATGAATACTTAAATACCCGCAAAGATGGAAGGCGAGCAACATTGCGTGGTAGCAAACTATTCATTGACGGGAAAGATCTGACAAGAGCAAGTATATCTCACCAAATTAACGAGTCGCGAGAGTCGCGGAACGATAATACAAAACAAGACTTTCACAGGCCCGCGCAAAAACCAAATACCAATTCGGAAATCTTGGATACCTTTCGGAAATAATAACAAAAGCACTGCCAAAACTTTCAGCATCTTAGTACAGAATGCACAGAGTCTAAAAAATAAATCACATATATTATCAAGCTTCCCTAGCCACCATAAAATAGACGTAGCTTGTGTTTCGGAAACGTGGATCTCTGAATCCCAAAAAGACTTAGTATTGATTGACGGATACACCTTTGCGACTTCCTTCCACCGTAAAAAACGCCAGGGAGGTGGTGTTACCATTCTTGTGCAAAACGGGGTAGAGTTCATCGAAAGAGAGGACATAGCGGACTTATCAACTGAATATGTAATTGAATGTTGTGCGATAGAACTACCCAGACATAATCTAATACTTGTAACTCTCTATCGAGCTGATCGTGAAATTGAGGTCTTTTTTACTTGCATGGAAAACTTGCTTAGGAAACTAAGTGCTAAAACGTTGAACAAACAAATAATTATTACAGGAACAAATAACTACTACTCGCTGGACAGACGACATCAGGAGAGTCGCAGGGAGCCACTGGGTCCAGGCGGCGCGAGACCGAGGCGTGTGGAAATCCTTGCAAGAGGCCTATGTCCAGCAGTGGACGTCTATCGGTTGAGGATGATGATGATGATGATGATGATGATTATTATGGTTAATCCATATCCATACTATCCATACTAATATTATAAACGCGAAAGTGTGTCTGTCTGTCTGTCTGTCCGTCTGTCTGTCTGTCTGTCTGTCTGTCTGTCTGTCTGCTACGCTTTCACGGACCAACTACTCAACCGATTTGGATGAAGTTTGGTACAGTGATAGGTAACATTCCGGGAAAGGACATAGGCTACTTTTTATCCCGGAAAATTGAAGAGTTCCCGCGGGATACAAAAAACCACAATCCACGCGGACGAAATCGCGGGCATCATCTAGTAAACAATAAAAAAATAAAATGTTAGCAGCCTCCTTGTAAAGCAACACAATCATGACATTGCACTGATTTGACTGCTTCATTATCTTCGTCCACTACCAACGTCACTGCATATTACTTAGCATGGACCTTATGTTCCGGGCAGATTTCACCCTTCACTGCACAGATTCCCATCGTGTTTAAGCTGTACATAGCTTACAGCATCATCTCCATAAGATGGCCTGGAGGACCTAAAATAAAGAAATCAATGTGTTATAATAATTATATCATCATCGACCCATTGCCGGCTCACTACTGAGCAATCGTCTCCTCTCGGAATGAGAAGGGTTTAGGCCATAGTCTAGCCACTTCACACACCTTGGAGAACATTATGGAAAACTCTAGGTATGCAGGTTTTCTCACAATATTTTCCTTCGCCGTCAATGCAAGTGACATTGAATTGCTTAAAACGCACCGCACATAACTCCGAAAAGTTAGAGATGCGTGCCAAGAATCGAACCCTACACGCCCCGAATAGGAGGCAGACGTCTTA
Source organism: Erebia epiphron (assembly GCA_963932025.1). Taxonomy (NCBI): domain Eukaryota; kingdom Metazoa; phylum Arthropoda; class Insecta; order Lepidoptera; family Nymphalidae; genus Erebia; species Erebia epiphron. The sequence continues at coordinate 30,693,148 of OZ009946.1, forward strand.
ATCACTAGGCAATCACCGCTCATATTCAATTATAAGGTATAGTTTTAAAAAACAACATTTCATTAACATAACCTCTAATAACTATCACGAAGTTCTTAATATATATAAAATAGCGGATTTTACGGGTTTAGGACCTTTAAATTATTATGTTATTATTGTACTTACATGGCCATGTACTTCCAGCAGTTTTATATTACGAAATTCTGCTGAACAAAAGTCTTTGTTTGATGCAAGAAACTCATCCAGCATCAACAAATCAATCCTGGTCAAATTAGAGCTAGTAGCCTTGGTAAATCCTTGTTCCATGGCTAACGTTTTTTTAATTTCTTGATTTTGGTTTCGGTAAAACAAAACTAGAATATGGATATGATCTTTGGGAAACATAAAGACACGAAAATACTAGAAACACCTGTAGAGATTTATAAGATTTAATTGTCGATTGTCAAAGGTCGAAAACAATTGTGGCGGATTGCTGTATTTTATAGTTTTATTTTATCAAGCTAAATAGCAATCTCACTCGAAATAGAAAAATAAATACTTACGTTTTTTATAATCCATGATTATTCAAAATTCAAAATGATTTTATTCAAATAGACTTTTACAAGTACTTTTGAATCGTCGAGTGAATCTACCACTGGTTCGGAATGCCATTCCTACCGAGAAGAACCAGCAAGAAACTCGGCGGTTGCTCTTTTGAAAAAAATAATATACAATTTCATTAATTTGTAGAATACATTAAGTAACAGCTGTCCTTAGCATTGCTGGAGCGAGTCAAATCCATGCTCCTTTGTCATTTACGTAATCTTCAACAGTATAATAAGCTTTTTTCAGGAGCATACCTACTTTTAATGGACTTCTTAAACTTGTGTAAAGGCAAGTTTAAGATAGGTTGTGGAATTTTGTTATAAAATAGAATGCTCATTCCCACGAACGACCTTCGGACCTTCTTGAGGCGGAGCGATGGAGTCACGAGCTTATGGCGGCCTCTAGTTTGCCTATCATGCAGATCGCATATTTTTTTGTAATTGTGAATGTGCTGTTTTACGAAGATTAAATTACTATAGATATTTATATTGCGAGGCTACTGTAAGAATACCTATTTCCTTTAATTTCTCTCTAAGGGATTCGCGCGGTTTTAAATTACCTTACCTTATTACCTTAATGCACCCTTAATTATGCATCAAAATTGTGAATTTATGTAATGAAATAGGATTCATGGCATGAAGCCATGAATCCTATTTCATTACATAATCTCATTGATTCTTGGTTACTGTCATCATGCCTATTGCACAGGTAGTTACTTCTTCATCCCAGTGCTGTTCGAAGGACCGATTAACTGATTTATCTAGAGGTTTGAGTTCGTGTGTAGTGTTAGAAGGAAAGCAATATCTATCACATTTAACATTAACGTCTGATGTTAGGTCTGACAGGTATTCTACTGTCTGTCTGAGATTATTAATTGTTATATTTACAGCTGTGGGTAACAATCTTCCGCGATCGTCAACCTGCGGAATAACTTTTCTACATGTGAAATGCTCTCCTTTATATGTATTTTTATCTGCTTCTTCCAGAGCCTCATATGATAAATTACACTTTGCACCATCAAAGATAAGCAGACACTTACCGGGTGCTTTATGTTGAGCAAAATGTTGAATGAACTCTACAAATAAGCTACTGGTCATGCTGCCTTTTAGTGCCATGCTTACCTTTGTTCCAGGTGGCAAATTTGATCCTAATTCTGATCTGTACCTTATCCCCTTATAAATAATCATGGGCGGTATAGCATTACCCACAGCATTTACACACACCGCTATAGTAACGTTCTCAGCGTGCTCCGGAGCAACAAGATGTACTCTGGTGTTCCCTTTTCAGCCAAAACTACTTTTTGTAGTCTAGGCAATCTGGCGGTCCGTTGAATGGAGACCCATTGACAATAACTATGACTTTTTTATAGTTTGCCTTCAAATGAACATGGCCTTCCATGGTCCACCCAACTTATATTATTTAGGATAGCACAGGATAGTGTCTGAAATAAAACGTAAGATTAAAAATAAAAAAAAATTACTCTTCGCGAATTTTCGATATGCATGTTTAAGTAAGTTTAGAAAACTATCCTCGTGTGTGAAGCACTGTAGTAAAATTATAAAATTTAGTTTAACGCAAAATATGTCATTCCTCGTTCAATGAGTTCCATCGAATATGGGCCTTGAAAGTAGTTTCGATACTGCAATGTATCGCTACTGGATGGCATAAACAGTCGCGTTAGAAGACTGGATTACAGATGCATATCTCAAATTTCGGCACTGGTAGGTAAGTGAACCGTGGCCTAGCGGTCAAGGCGCTCAGGGCGCGACTCCCAGAAAGACGCAGGTTCAAATCCTGCCGGTTCCGCGAATTTTTGATATGCATGTTTAAGTAAGTTTAGAAAACTATCCTCGTGTGTGAAGCACTGTAATAAAATTATAAAATTTACTCTTCGAGCCTTTTGTTCTGCAAACAAATCTAGAAAGAAAGAAAGAAAGAAATATCTTTATTTGACGCACTGCACAGAAATAAACTTAATTAAATACATTAATCTTTATTGACCCACACAGTAACTGACAAAATTTAACAAATGAACTCAATTGGTACGATATGTACTTAATTAAAACTAAACACATACAAAATCAGCTGTATTGTACAGCAGTGCAACAAACAGGTAAGCCACTCAGCTAGTGTTGGGACTCCGGGCCTCTCACACACGAAACCACTATAGTGGCGCACATCTGAGGTACCAGGTGCCCTAACGCTGATTTTCATTGGCCGCCTTTTTGCGAACGTCATATGGCGTAGTAGTAATAAATTCTATGGCCTTGTCATAATTAATTTCATGTGCAATTCGATTTTCCATCGCTAAGATTGCGAGACTCAATAAACGTTCCTGGTTACTAAAGGATCGCAATTTTTTTTTATTTCTCTGTGTGTTACTCGCTCAATGTCTTGATTAATGGCATGATTCCATTTTTTGTACTCGAGTTTTCCACTTAATCATACACTCTTTGTGGATTTGAGTTGCCTCGTGTTCGATTAATCTCTCTGAAGATTTTTTTGCAATTAATAGACCCTGTAGAACACAACGCAAATTTCGCGGCAGAGGACGGTTTCTGGTAAATCTTGCAGCATGCACAAAAAATTGCAATTTTTGCCTTAGAATATAATATATTGAGCCCATCGCTCCACGCCAAAGCCCCGCCCAACCTGAGGAGCGCCCCCTTCCTAGACGACGCCAACGTCCACAGGACGTTGATGATGACGAAGAGATCGAAGGCAACCTGCAATTATAACTACTACTACCGTACTGTCACAGATATTAGACCACACTGCTAGTAGGTTAAAAATAAACACAAAGATAACCATGAATAGATTTTAATTTCTGTTCATTCCAGTTTGTTGTGTATGTTAGAATCACATTTATATTGCAATTATTAATCTCAATGTTAAATCTATTCATCATTAAATGAATCTACCACAGTTTCGGAAAAGCCATGCTATCCAGAAGAAACTGCAAGAAACTGGTATAGTTGCTCTTTTAAAATTATTGAACAGTCAATGATACTAAAACATAATCTACACTAATATTATAAATAGGAAAGATTTGTATTTTTGTATTTTTGTATTTTTGTATGTAACGAATAAACTCAAAAAGTACTGGACCGATTTTAATAATTCTTTTTTCATTAGAAAGCTACATTATCACTGAGTAACATAGGCTATATTTAGTACTAGATTACTATAGAAATCTTTAGAAATTCCTATTAAAACCAACCGAAGGTGTAAAAAAATTAGCCATAAAATGTCTTTCATCGCATACGCTGCGAAGAGTATTAATGATAGGACAAAAAAATCTTCGACAATATTATAGAATATATCAATATCTACAAAAAACTTCGCGAGACCATGTGTCTAACTATTGTAGTTACGTCACTATAACTACTTTTTTACATTTAACAAATTGATAGAAATGCCGATCAAAATCAGACCGTGTTATCCATACCATTTATACATTTTTATCCAAATAAATAATTTAATATTCAAGACTGTCTCAATACCTGATGATAACTTTTTGAATTATTGAAATCGGACATTCCATTCAAAAGATATCATGAAATTAAAATTAAAATACATGCCGGCGGCGGCCGCCACGCAGCGCATCGAGTAACTTAACTCTTCGTGAGAGGGGCAGTGCGGGAGAAGGGGGTGCACCATTATGAAAAATATCTGTACCTATTTATGTCTACCCGTGCGAAGCCGGGACGGGCCGCTAGTAGTATATAAAAACGATGAACTATTAAAGTTGATTTTACAATTATATTGGTTTTAATATATTCCACTACAAGATCTGTCTCAAAATATGATTCCAGAACCCAACTGTTTAGAAATTGATAATGATATCCTAACATAACCTCTTAAAATAGTAATTATAATTTAGATTTATACTCATCTCAGCAAAATGTCGTAATCCACCCTTATTCTTCACCAAAACAATCAATAATAATATACACTTTATCCACTTGTAATAATTCCTCAAAATTTTAATACTGACTGAACTCCTGACGCCATTTTCGCTTACTTTTATATTATTTTTTTGTTACCGACACATCAACATTTTCCTGAATTCTTGTGATTGGCTGTCATGATTACAGTTTAAATATTGAAAAACTACGATTGGTGATTAAATTACTTAGCATTAATCAAAATAAATTCTGCATCCTGCAACACTCAATGTTGCCAAAATATAATTTCTTAAGTAAAATTAGCAATTCATTGTAAGAAATTGAAATGTAATGTAAAATTGTTTATGAATCACAACTTAGCATCGTAATAATGCTGTTAATAGTGTTCATTCTTCACACTCGCCCATCCTGACGTTCCTTTGCGTCCCTGCAAAGAAAAATTGGTATGAATAGGTTCGATCATTGCATACATGAAAATAATCAAGTAACCTAACCTTGGAGAAACATGAACTTTATCTAGTAACGACCAATTAATCCCTTGCACTTTATTTACTGCTTTTTTTCCTTGTTACTTGACCAATATAAAAATTCTATTGCGAGCAAAGTAAACTAGTTTATTTTCAAAGAGATTTTCACAAGATTTTATAAAGTACCGATTCATAAAATACATCTGTTTATAAGATGATTATACGCATTTATCAGATAGTTTCCATTAATTTCCCGTTATTCAAGTACATTATACGCATAAACAATTCTTAATGTTTTCTGCCGTGTGAGATTCGGGGAAAACTTTCATATTTAGTACTGCATGATTATGTTTGAAATCTTCCGATAACCAATGCGCAGTGCAGCTCAAGAAACATGTTTTGTTTACTTGACATGTCCACATATCAGTAGTAAATGAAATATAATCTGCCGGTGCTATGATAGTTTTTATTTTACGTACAACTTTTTGGTAAATGTCTGGAATAATGTTTTCACTGAAGTAATTTCGGCCTGGTATCTTATATTGCGGCAAAATATTGTTCAACAGTCTCCGAAATCCCTCATGACTTTCTACCATTGCAAATGGTTCATTATCAACGGCTATCATTTCCCCAATTAAATAGTGGTACCTTTTTGCTCTTGAATCATTAATATCCCAGACCTTTTTCTTTTCTATTATATCCTCCAAGGATGGTTGGTTAAACGAACGACTTACTGATGTTTGACATGCCGGAGAGCCAGATTCCGTACTAGAAGAAGCAGTGCTTGCTGGTTGGATGCTGGTTGTGCCTGGTCCAAAAATCTTGTCGTATTCTGCCTTATGCTTAAACTGCAAATGTTTTTTCATAGACGATGTTCCACCTTTTCTTCCTTCGCCGCCACGAGATATTTTTGTTTCACACAAATTACACTTTGTTTTGTTTTGGTCAGCGTCCACAAAATATGTCCAAACACCTGATTTTCTCGCACTATGAGACGAGTCAGACATGTCTTTTTGTATTTTATTATTATGGTATTCAGTAGAATTCACAACAAATTGAAAATTGCAAAAGAAAGTAATTAATTTTTGTATTTCGTCACGCTCAATCAACGCTGGAATGAACACAAACAATCACCCGCACCCCGCGGGAACGTGCTGTAGCCAGCCGGTACGCGGCGATTCGAGCTATCAAAGACGCCAGCGCCACTTCTAATTCACTTCAGAGTTCAGTTGCGCCTGAGCGGGCAAGGGAGACACGCGTCACGACGCGTTACCGCTGCCGGGTACCCACGCGGGTACCCGGCGGGTACCCGTTAATATGTGTCGGGTACCCGTTCAGCGAGTACCCGGTAAAACCACTACTCTCAATTAAGCCCAGCAATGATTTCGTCTCATCCTTCGTCAGAGGTTAGCCTCGTACCTAAAATATGGAGATATTTTTACAAAAAATGCTTTCGAACATATTTGGCGTCATCACCAAGAAACAAAATAATTAATGGTACGGATGCATAAAAGTCACTTACCACTTCCGAGTCCATTTCTATTTATCACAATAGGTGAATATGTGAATAATTATGTGAATATGTAAATAAATTAATGAATAAAGTTAGCAAAATCAAAGGCGCCAAACAATTAACGAGCAGAAACTTGTTGTTATGGAATGTTCAATGTCATCTGTCAAAAACAGCGAGTCGTGACGTTCCGTTTTTTAAAGATCTTTGAATTTATCACTTGTAATTTAAAAATTGGTAATAATATAATCTATAAAAACTTCATGGGCCCAATAAATACATCAAAAGCAAAAAAGTAGGTACCAAATAATTATTATAGATACGTGTTATTCTTAGTATTGAAATTTAAGTTACAAATAAACGATGCATTCAAGTATTGGTTTTGTATGAAACGGAATGGTGAAAGAGGGAAAGGATATCTACGGATTTCTTATTGGGACGCGGATAGGAGATCGATCCATAGATAAGCAAATATCTGCGATCGATTTATATCTTGGATTACGGATATATTATTAATTTCGGCCGTAAATCGTCAAAACATTTCCCTGACTTTTCCCTGACTTTCCCTGACCATTTCCAAAATTTTCCCTAACCTTTTTAGCTGTAATTTTTCAAAGTAAAAATGTTTCTCTTGCGAATGATTGTAAGAGACAAAAATTAAGTCTTCACAAACACTCAGAGATTTTTGTTATTGGCTTCCCAAGGTGTCCAACTATCAAGGTGACAATTTGCAACACAGGTAGATTGCCACACCATAACCATACCGTACCATACATACACCATACCCACAAACAATTATACCGAACACCACCTTACCTTAATTAAACGATACCACCACCAGCCATTACCTGGGTATAGCCTACGACAAGGTCAGCGTTACGTCCGTTTTTTTTATTATCTTTGCTATCTACATGGCAAAGCCTATTTGCGCTTGAAAAGGTATCGCTGACCCTGTCGTAGACTGTAAACCATGATACCAAACACCACACACCCTATTACAGGACTAGGCTAGAATAGGTATTAAACATCATCACATCTATGTATAAATTTTGGGTTGGAGGGATGCTAACTACGTTTGTTAAGAATTACCACCATATAAAACTTTGACATTTATTGAGATCAATAACACATGTTAGGAACTGAATTAGGAAGCTTCAACTTATATGTAAGTGCAATAATTTAATCAATTTTTCTGCTTTTCTCTTCCAGAGCGTTTTTCAAAGTTTGCAACTCTACATTTTCTTTTTCTCTTTGTAGTTCCAGTTTCTTCTTTTTCTCCTCTACTTCTCGTATTTTCTTTTCGATTTTGCGTTTTTCAGCTTGTTTCTGCTGTTCTTTAGACTCATTTTCTTTCTTTTTTTCTAGACACGCGTGATATTTCTTCCTAGCACTTCTGACAGACTCTAGTAGGCTGTTAGTCGTGATGTGGTTTTCAGGGCCATCAATGGTTTTAAGGTAATCATAAACAGTTCTTTGTGCAATCAGTGACTCTTCTGTCAAATTTTCTACCAACAGTGATTTGTTGACAGAAAACCCGCCCCCAACACTTGCATTACCGTGAGAAATGATGAAACAAATTTTCATGACTTTCCATATGTCTTCATACTGTTTAACTCCACCTATGAGTAGATGGTAAAACTTGTCCAAACCAACCGCATCCTCATTGAAGTCTTCGAACTTTCGTCTCCAAGTTCCCTGAGCTTCAGATAGCATTTTTTTGTATTGTTTTTTGGCTCTGTCGGCCACCTCTCCGTGAATCTTGTCTTGTTCATGTAACATTTCAAGCACTATGTCGACGCGATTCGATGCTATTTCGGAGTAATTCATAATAACTCGTGGATCGAAACACGTCAAACCACGAACAAAACGAATCTTAATGGGACTTTTATCCAACAGTTTCACAACCGTTTGAACAATTAGTAGTATGAAGTATGAAACAGAGGGCTGTTTCTTGCGTAATTCCATATTTTGACGATGTTTAGGTCCTTTGCTGTGAGAAGTGATGGCCTGTTTTCCCATGTTACTAAGTTTGAACGTTTTATGGCATACTTTACAAAAAGCGCTAAGCGGGTCATTTTTTACTTCTTCTAGCCAGTCCGTAACATCAGGATGCATAATAGGGTCCAACCATTGAACATTAAACACTGTACTCTTTTTGGCACTCATAGCAACACTTATAATATAGTTCACGTTAGTTAAGTTATGCACGTTAGTAACAAACCTGCAGTGCTTACTACTGTGGTAACCTAAACTTAACTATGGTTCAGCACCATAGTTAAGTTTAGGTTAAGTCAAATTAAGCGATGCATTCTCGACATTCATAACGACAAAATTCGGGTCGATAGGATATTGTTGTCCTACAACATAGAGTCGAAGCAATACATAGAGTCGAAGCACGATTACTTATCAAACCGAATTTTGTCGTTATGAATGTCGAGACTGCCGGCCCAGGTTAGTATTGCACATGTAATAGCAGCAGTTAAAAGAAAAACAACCAAATGAGTTAGGGAATTAAGGGACCTGTAAAAGAATGCTTCAATAGTCTGGGTTAAAACAGACTAGAGCATAAAGGCTTCCCTCACTTACCGATCACTGGGAAAAAGAGAAAGTTTAATAAATTAAATATATCATAGATTAAGAAAAAAAAATACAAAGAAATACTTCTTTTTACTTAATCTATGATAAAAGAACTGTCATTTTCCTCTCTCTAATTAGCTGTTGGAGTATAAATATGTATATAATAAGTACTGATGACTGATAAGACAGTATTATTTTTATTTATTCTATACATTTTTAGACTTTTACATTAATTTTAAAGATCAATCATCAAAAAGTCCTGGTTTTCCCTGACTTTTCCAGGTAGAGAAGTCATTTCCCTGACTTTCCCTGACCCACAATAGCTTCCCTGACTTTTCCCTGACTTTCCCAGGCGCGGTCCGAAGGGGGGGGTCACAGGGGACATGACCCCCCCCAAAATCTAAGGTCAAATTGAAAAATCTCAAAAATTTGCCAAATAATAAAAGGAAATTTCTAGCTATCCCCTAACAGTAATAAATTTAGTTTGCTGACATCTAGTGGTGTTTTTATGAACTACGTACGATGGCCAAAATAACTTGGAAATGACTTATAGTCTAGAAACAAGGAACCGAACTATAGTGCTCCCAACCCAAAGTGATAATGCGCATAGAAATCTTCGTCACTGTTCGGCAACGGTCGTATTCCCCGAGCGTCGGAAGACGATATGTATATTGTATATAGAGTGGTTAAGTGCATTTTCTTCATGCATAATTTAGTAGAATTATGTGTTTTGTGCTAAAAGAGATAAATATTGATTTATCAGTAACGAAATTTGATTCGATAATTCCATGTAAGTAAATAGCGAGGATAACCACACGATTGCGAATATGCTACAATCTAAACATTCACCCGGAAATAGTACCAGACGTCTCAAATATTATCACCCGATTCGCAAATGTAAAAAGACGACTTCCATTTGTTTTATAGGTGATGTATAAAATAAAATTGTGTCTCGTGCAATAATGTTTATTTTATTCCAGATACCTATTTTTAGGGTTCCGCAGCCAAATTTGGCAAAAACGGAACCCTTATAGATTCGTCATGTATGTCTGTCTGTCTGTCCGTCCGTATGTCACAGCCAATTTTTTCCGAAACTATAAGAACCATACTGTGGAAAATAAGGGAATGATAAAACAAAAAAAAATATTTGGTGTACATTACCATGCAGACTTCCACCGAAAATTGGTTTGAACGAGATCTAGTAAGTAGTTTTTTTAATAATTTAAAACTTACTACATGTTTGTACGGAACCCTTGGTGCGCGAGTCCGACTCGCACTTGGCCGGTTTTTTATTAGTGTAGTGAGTGACCCCCTCCAAAATTTCTGGCTGCGACCGCGCCTGGACTTTCCCTGACCTTCCAGGTCCGTGGACACCCTTTTTTAAATCAGAATTTAATTCTGATTTAAAAACAAAGAAAAACTGCAGCAAAAATATGACGAGCACCATGTAGAGAAGAATTTATCTAGGCAAGAGAAGAAGAAAGACAAGAAAGCTCTCAATACTAATAAAAATCGGATAGTGGCTGTATACGATCTCCAGGCTGTTTTGCAGGTACCTCGGGGTGATGTGTCTGTATTTTACTATAAAAGTAAAGACATGGAGAGGTCGGAAGCTAATTTGCTATCCAGAAATAAGAAATTGATATTTCCTGAAACAAAGCCAGCTTATAGTAATAAGTTAAAAATTAAGGAAAACAAAAAGACTGATTTAATGACTTTGTTACTCCACAACCATATCCCAGGGTTCTACTCTGATTTTTTTAATAATTTGTAAACTTTTAATACTTGTAGGGACACATGCATTGTGTAACATGACTCCTGACGCCTAGTCAGCAGTCGAACATCGCGTATGCAGTCTGAAACTAGTAACTAAGTTGTTCAGTCTCACAGAGTGTCTCTCGGTATCTTTTACTATATACACGCGGAATAAATATCAGTGAACTATCTGGGAATTATTAATTACACAACCCTTAATTAGGAGATTCTAGTAGCACCTTCTGGTACCCACATCCCCATCTCCTAAAGTGGTGACCCGCGTTAGTCGTGTGTGAAATAGTGCAAGGATGTACGGACTTCAGCAGCCCCCGGCCCAGCCCAGCCCAGCGGAGAATAAAAATTCAGCGACGGCGGCGGAATTAGGGAGTGCAGCTGCGGAAAAGCAAGACGGTTTGGCAGCCGTGACGGTGTCGTCACGGATCCCAGAATTTTGGATGGACAAACCGAAGCTATGGTTTGCTCAGTTTGAGGCCACAATTTTTGGTCAAAAGTTGTCGGATGCAGCCAAACAAATGAACGAAGCTCAGCAAGAGCGCCATAGAGCAGGTGACGGACCTAATATTGGAACCTCCAGAGGGTTAACAAGTACGAATCCCTTAAGGCACAACTACTCCAAGTTTACGAGGAGACCAAGGAGAGTGAATTTAGAAAGCTCCTTAGTGAAATGGAGTTAGGATCGCAGAAGCCATCCCAGCTGTTGCGCCGAATAAAGGATTTAGTTAGGGGAAAAATAGCGGAGGACTCGCTAAGGATGTTATGGATAGGGCATCTACCATCATCCGTAAGGGCGGTGCTCGCGGTGACTGAGATGAGCCTCAATGGGCTGGCGGTGGTAGCCGATAAAATAATGGAGACCACCAAACCTATTGAGGTAGCGGAGATACAGCCTGAGAGAACCTCGCACTCGACGGACCTGGCGGCACAAGTAGCGAAGTTAACCCTGGATGTGCAGGCTATACAACGAGGCAGCACAGAACGTCGCGATACGCGTTATCACCGCAGGACTTCGGCGACGAGATTTCGCGATAGGACGCCACGCGGCAGGTCACAAGGAAGATCACGCAAGAGTCCAGAATGGCTTTGTTTTTACCATTATAAGTACGGGACCAAGGCCAGTAAATGTGTAGATCCATGCAATTGGGGAAAGAAAACGCAGGAAAACTAGACGCGGTGCAGTCAGCGGCGGAAAACTGCATCACGCCGGCAAATCACCGCCTGTGCGTAACCGACTCGAAAAGTGGTTACCAGTTTTTGGTGGACACCGGAGCCAACGTATCGGTAGTGCCAGTGAGTGTGGTTAGTTCTAAGTATAGATCATCCGTAAGTTATTATAAACTATATGCGGCAAATGGGACCGAGATAAGGACATACGCATTGGTCACCCTAACATTAGATTTTAAGTTAAGACGACCCTATAGATGGACATTTATTATAGCGGACGTCAAACAGCCGATATTGGGTGCAGACTTTTTAAAATACCACGGACTTATTGTCGATTTAAGTGCGCGTAAATTGATAGACGATGACCAACTTGAACGTTATTGCGTCAATTAGTTGTAATAGTGATATTTTTACTGTTAAGTCTGTTAACGTTAGTGACCCTTGGCATGAACTCTTACACGAATTTCCAGAGATTACTAAACCTGTGTCATATAAGGAATGCCAAAGCATTCCGTATTCCATCATATAGAGACTTCGGGACCCCCGGTATTCGCCAAGGCAAAGCCCTTACCTCCGGATAGATATGCGAAGGTAAAGGAAGAGTTTAGGGTAATGACCGAACTTGGTATTTGCAGACCTTCAAAGAGCGCTTGGTCTAGTCCACTTCATGTTGGCCGAAAAAGAATGGCGATCTCAGACCGTGTGGGGACTATAGGCGTCTCAATGCAATAACCAAGCCTGACCGCTAAGATCCTATACCGCCTTTAAAAGATTTTACGTATTTACTCGCGAATAAAAATATATTTTCGAGGTTAGATTTAAATAGAGCTTATCATTTTATACCGATGGCCCCAGAAGATATTGAGAAAACTGCCATCATAACTCCATTTGGTCTGTTTGAGTTCCCGCGTATGACCTTTGGTTTACGAAACGCAGCTCAGACATTCCAAAGATTTATGGATAGAACGGTATTAACTGGTTTAGATTTTTTGTAAATTTCATAGATGACGTAATTATCGCGAGTTCGGATATCGAACAGCATAAAGAGTATTTGAAGACAGTTTTCTCAAGACTCAATGAGTACGGAATTACTATTAATGTAGCTAAATGTAAGTTTGGTTTAGATAATTTAGAATTTTTAGGTTACGAAGTATCCACGCAGGGTATTCGACCATTGGGCGAGAAAGTTGAGGCTATTATCAATTTTCCCCGACCGGAAACGGTGGAGCAGCTCAGGAGATTCCTAGGCATGCTGAATTTCTACAGGTCGCACATTCCCAAGGCGATAGAATACCAAGGTGAGTTAAATACTTATTTACATAATTCTAAGAAAAAGACGAGACTACAATCCAATGTACAGAAAAAGCCATCGAAGCATTCGAGAAATGTAAGGTCAGCTTACAAAGCGCAGTTACATTATCTCATCCGTTACGTGATGTACCTTTATCTCTGATGACAGACGCTTCTAACACGCGTGGTAGCCGTATTGCAGCAAAAGGTAGATACCGCATGGCAACCGTTAGGCTATTTTTCTAAGAAATTGACCGACGCTCAGAGAAAATATAGTACATATAATAGGGAGCTATTGGCTATTTTTATGGCAATGAGGCATTTCAGGAATTTATATGAAGGCCGTCCTTTGACTATCTTTTTACAGACCATAAACCCTTAGTGTACCCTTGTTGACAGCCCTAGGCGAGTTAGGCAGTTAGCTTTCATTATCGAGTTTACCACCGATATTAGACACGTAGGTGGGGAAGACAATGTTGTAGCGGATACATTATCGCGAGTCGCAACAATAGCATGTCCTACTTCGGTGAATTACGAATTGGCCATCCAGCAACTAAGCGACGAGTACCTAACGCAAGCGTTGCAAAACTCACACAGCGGTAAGTTGCAGTTTAAGCAAATGCATTTACCATTGTGTAACAAACCTATTTATTGCGAAATATCGGAAAGTAGATTGAGACCATATTTACCTAAAGAATTTCGACGTATAGCGTTCGATTCAGTGCATAATTTAAGTCATCCGGGAATTCGAGCTAGTAGGAAATTAATGTCGCAAAAATTCTTTTGGCCTAATATGAATAGGGACGTGAATACATGGGCGAAATCTTGTACCCAGTGTCAACGCGTCAAAGTTCATCGACATACGGAATCTGAGATAAATAAGTTTCCGAGAGTTGATCGATTTCAGATAGATTTTATAGATATAGTAGGACCCTTACCCATTACTTCGGATGGTTACAGATATTGTGTAACCATGATAGATCGTTTCACAGGCTGGATGGAAGCATTCCCAACACGCGACATGACAGCAGAGACGGTAGCAGAAGTAGTTTTTACAGGTTGGATATCCCATTACGGAACAATTTCGAAGGTAACAACGGACCAGGGAAGATCTTTTGAAAGTAATTTATTTACGCAGCTTATGAAATATTTAGGTATAGAAAAAATACGCGCAACTCCATACCACCCCGAAGGTAACGGTATGGTAGAGAGGTGGCATAGGTCACTCAAGGTAGCTTTAATGGCACGTCTTACGGTTGGTACTTCATAGGTAGACGAGTTACCCGCAGCTCTGCTAGGTCTAAGAGCGGCACCAAGAAGTGACACCGGGATAAGCGCAGCAGAACTTACTTTCGGTAGAACTCTAAGATTACCGGGAGATTTTTACGATGACGCCGTGATAAAAATCTCAGACTCAGAATATCTAAATAGGTTAAAAGAGTCGATTAGTAAAATTAAGCCTAAGCCGGAATCGCACAGTAATGGCAGAACCTTATTTGTTCATCCGGACTTAAACGTGTGTAAGTATGTTTTCCTAAGGAACGACATGGTGCGCCGTTCGCTGCAGCCTCCTTACGACGGTCCCTATCAGGTCGTGAAGCGCAGTGGTAAGGTGTACGTTATTCAGATTGGTGAGAGGTTCAGTTCGGTATCCATCAACCGGCTGAAGCCAGCTTACGTATTTTTTTTTTATCCACTACAAGTTAGCCCTTGACTGCGATCTCACCTGATGGTAAGTGATGATGCAGTCTAAGATGGTAGCGGGCTAACCTGTTAGGGGCATGGCAGTTATATTAAACCGTATGGGTTTAATATAACTGCCATGCCCCTAACAGGTTAGCCTATTCGGTTTCTACACGGCATCGTACCGGAACGCTCAATCGCTTGGCGGCACGTCTTTGCCGGTAGGGTGGTAACTAGCCGCGGCCGAAGCCTCCCACCAGGCCAGACCAGGGAAAATTCAGAAATTATAAATTTCCAAATTGACCCTGCCGGGGATCGAACCCGGGACCTCCGCACGTTAAGGCAACAGCGTTACACACTGCGCCACGGAGGTCGTCATCGTCGTCGTATTGAATGAAACAGTGAGTTCTGAAACTTTAAAGGACGACAAAGAGGTAAGGATTACAAGGAGCGGGAGATTAATTAAAAAACCTATTCGTTTTATGTAGCAAAACTGTATTATTTAGTTCACATAATTATTTTGTTTTTAATTGCGTAGTTTTAGCTGATCATAATTATAAGTAGAACAAGTAGAGGCAAATATCTTACTCAGCAGAGCAAAGTTCTTCAGTATATTATGATATATTTATTTTAACGATTAATTGTGACACACTTTTGGTACATTTCTTCTTACTTATAAATAACGTGTTTAGAGATAAATCTTATTCAGTTCGGTTCATCAATCTGGCAGATACGAATCTATACAATTGGTACGTTACGGCCAAAAAAAGAGCAGAAAGAAAATAGCAACGTGGTGAACGAAACAGTTATCAATAATGGAATTAGCGACAAGCTTGATACTTTCTCTTGGTTGCTAATAGCCTTTGTGATACTGTTATCATTGTTGTGCGCGTACACAATCTATAGACGTTGTAGGAAAAATCTCAAATTGTGGCTACGGAGGGAAATCGCCGATTCGAACGCGAACGCTATACCAGTTGTGAAAATCCACAACCCTCAGGCTTCTTCTGCTGGAGGTGTCACCAACGTCGGTTACAGTTGAAAAGTACCAAAAATAGGATAATGATATTACTAATTTTTTATACAATGTTATGTGTTTCTTACAGTTTAATATGTGTACACGTTTATTATTGTAAGTGTGTAATCTACTTTATATATTATGTTGTGTTATAATGCTCGTTCCTATCACCTCAATGTAATTTGATGCGGTGGGTGAATCAGCGTTTCTAACGACAGGCAGGCGAATTGTTGCACCGTTTATGCGACTTATGCAGTCTCCCGGTGATGCCTATAAATTTTTTGGTAATAAAGATAAAATAATTTTCCTGGGTAGTGTATTAAATAAAGATACGTCCATGTGTAAAGGTTGTTTTGTTGTGTTTTTTGATTTGAGGCAATGTAAGACTTGGAACTTTGTATCCCTGTCTTAGGGCACCTCCTATGGGCTTCTTCGTCTGCCAAGCGTGACGGAAGGAATATAGGAAATATATGTTATCCCAGAGCTCTTTGTATCGTGTGGCGGGAAATTTTGCGCTAAGCCAGAACATAAGTTGGGACTAGATAGTATATATAAAGATCTAGTTAAAATATTATCCCTCGCCGCGACTGTGACATATAAGGGCTATAATGGGCGCAAGAAAGGACATGTAGTTGGCTGGAATAAGTACGTCCGCACCGCTCACTGTGAGGCTAGGTCGAAGTATCAGACTTGGTTGCTATACAATAAACCTAGGACTGGAAGAGTGTATGACGAGATGTGTGAGAGTCAAAAAAATTTTAAAAGTAGGTTAAGGTGGTGTCAAAACCACCAAGACGAAATAAAAATGGATATAATCGCCTCACACAGAGCGGCTAAAAATTTTTCTAAGTTCTGGAAATCAACCAACAAATTGAATGTTCGTCCAAGTTTACCAGTGAGCGTTTCAGGCTGTACCACGCAAAGAGATATTGCGAACTTGTTTAAGGATCACTTCAAGGTCTCTTCGCCATTGGGACCGTCGAGGATGGTGGTCGATGCTGACGTATGTTGTGACAGGGAGCTACTGCGATTTTCAAGTAAGCAAGTTGCAGAAGTAATTAATAGAATGACCAGGGGAAAATCGCCTGGTCACGACAGCCTCAGCATCGAACATCTGAAATACGCGGGCTTTCACTTACCTAGAGTATTGTCGATGTTTTACTCGCTCTGCGTTAGTCACTCGTATATACCTAGTGACATGATGAGAACGGTAGTGGTCCCCACTGTGAAAAACAAGACCGGCGATATTTCAGACCAGTCTAACTATAGGCCTATATCGCTTGCTACCATAATTGCAAAAGTATTGGATAGTCTGTTAGACAAGAAGCTTAGTGATACGCTTCAGTTTCATGACGCGCAATTTGGGTTTCGACCGAAACTCTCGACGGAAACTGCGATATTAAGCCTGAAACAGACTGCCCAATACTATACTAGCCGTAAAACACCGGTGTACGCCTGTTTTCTGGACCTCTCCAAAGCCTTCGATTTAGTGTCATATGATGTGCTGTGGCGAAAAATGGAACAGGCAGGCGTGCAGCCGGAGTTGCGTAGTATTATGCAATTTTGGTATGCAAACCAGGTGAATCATGTCAGGTGGGGTAAGGAGCTCTCTGAACCGTACAGGTTGGAATGCGGGGTGAGGCAGGGCGGATTGACCTCGCCGAAGCTCTTCAACCTGTATGTGAACGGGCTGATCGTGGAACTTAGCAACAATCCAGTCGGGTGCTGGATAGATGGCGTCTGCGTGAATAACCTAAGCTATGCAGATGACATGGTGTTGTTGGGTCCCACAGCCGGCTCGATCAGGGAGCTGCTTAAATCATGTGAGCAGTACGCGATTAGACACGGACTCATCTATAATGTGTCCAAAAGTGAATACCTGATCTTTGGGACTCCCCGTAAGCAAGTGAAATACGAACCCAAAATTACACTCAATGGGGTGTCGTTGAAACGAGTGGCACAATTTAAATATCTGGGTCACTATGTTACGGAGGATCTTAAAGACCAGGTAGACATAGAACGAGAACGGAGAGCCTTAGCTGTAAGGTGTAACATGTTGGCCCGCAGGTTTGCCCGCTGTAGTAAGGAAGCGAAAATAACGCTATTCAAAGCTTACTGTCAAGCCTGCTACGCGGGGGGCCTGTGGACTAACTACACTCAAAAGGCTATGGACACACTGCGAGTTCAGTACAACAATGGATTCAGGATACTGTTGGGCTTGCCGCGATTTTGCTCAGCATCAGGAATGTTTGCAGAGGCACGCACTGATGATTTCTATGCCGTCATCAGAAAAAAGACGGCATCCCTGCTGGCAAGGCTGCGTTCGAGCTCAAACAGTGTCCTGATGATGATAGCGGGTAAATTGGAGTCACCGATCCTGCAACATTTTATTAAGGTTCTCGTTCGATGACTTCTTGGAATGGAATCTTGTTTTTAAGTAAATTTATACTAGAAATAAAATACTAACATAGTTTTTAAGATTCTATTGTACTAATAATCCATGGGCCTATGTTGCCTAAATAAAGAAAGTTTATTTATTTATAGGAAACCCCGCTATGGTAGGCGGACCTCCCAAGACCGTACCCGTCTCGCCTCGTGGCAGGGTAACATACCCTGACACAAGCCTTCGTTGGTCACTCTTACAACCCCGCTTATCGGCGGTCTGTGTGAGGAGTCAGATACCTTTCACTAAGCCTTTGAGGTAACTGTAGGCATCACAAGGATGGGAAGTAGGTAAGGGATAGGGTAGATTTAGGAGGGCTGGCAGTTACCTCGGCCAACATATAAGTTTGGCTACTCAGCGGGGTAACGCAGCCAGCGTTCTGGGCACACTGCCTCATTGCAGCGGGATAGATGATATTTTTAATGTTTAGTTTTCAGTTTTTAATTTAGTTTTTAATTTAGGTTTAATTTAGAATTTAATGATTTGTATTTTTAATAATTACTTAGTTAATAACTTAATTATTTAATACACTACCCAAATAATTTTTGCAAAAAAATTTTTTTGCCAGGGGAGTACTGTAGGGACACATGCAGGGACATCGCGTATGAAGTCTGAAACTAAGTTGTTCAGTCTCACAGAGTGTCTCTCGGTATCTTGTACTATATACACGCGGAATGAATATCAGTGAACTATCTGGGAATTATTAATTACACAACCCTTAATTAGGAGATACTAGTAGAACCTTCTGGTACCCACATCCCCATCTCCTAAATACTATTTAACAAACTGAAATTTTTTTTGGAAAGATTTACTTTGTTACAAATTTGCATTGAAGCATTAGATTATTATTGATTATATAAAAATAAGAGAAAGAAAGGGTGACTTTTATAGTTTTTAGTATTAATACTTTTATAAGATTTATAGTTAAGTTTTGTGATATTATTGTAAGACTTAATAATTAATATTGATAACTTTTTTATTCTATATAATGTTATTCAATAAGTTCATTTTCGTTTATTTTAGATGATTATAACTGTAATAATAATATAATATTTTGAGAATTTTTGTGCCATAACTCCATGTTCCTATTATGTTTCTACGAATAAAAAATGTTTTTTAACCATTTAAGTGAGTTGAATAGACGACATTTCGTGAAAATGGTTGTTTCTTTTATCAATATAGTGTCACAACTCAAAATTTCAGGTTTTTTTTTTTCATGAATGAAGATTATTTTATATACTATTTTGTAGAGCTTTGAAAACCTATATATAACTTTCCAAAGAACATGTTACGCTATTATTATTAGTTTTTGAATTATGACCGGAATAGTGATAAAAACAGATGATATGAATTTCAAGTGCGATTTTCTCAATATTTTACTTTTTTGACTTATGACACTATTTGAACGGAGGTGCAATATGTCTTAGCACTGCCTGTATTACCTTCGACTTGTTTTTTATATTTCGTATATCCATCTTTTAAACCTTTCCATTTGGTGCGCAACACCGCACCTAAAACATGAAATGTAATGTAAATTAATATAAACATATTTTTCAGGTACATAGCTACTGGAGATTCACATCAAACTATTGCTTTTTCCTTCCGTGTTGGGCGAAATACTGTGGGTAGCATTATAAAAGAAGTGTGCAACATTATGTGGACGTTAATGCAACCGATATATTATACATCCCTACACCCGACGGGAATACGTGGAAACAAGCAGAAGTTGGTTATAGAGAAAAGGAAACGCCCAGTTGACCTAAGGGGTTTTGGCCAAGGTGCAGCCATCAATGAAACAAATTGTAGGCATAAGGATTGAAATCGTAGATTAAGAATCAAACACTATTTTGAACGTAAAACTCGGACGAACTTCTGTAGAGCATGTTTAAAAAAATTCAAGTTACACTAAAAAAACATGTAGTTTTCGATTTTTATTAATTTTCACGTAAATTCATAACTAGAACGTCGTCTACGAACTGGGCTGGGGGATTAATATTAGCCTGATATCTTGCCCAGCCCAAGTAACACATAGTTACTGTCCTTCGACCAGCTATACGTAATCCAAAGTAAAGCCAGGGTTGTCATCGGGAGCATCGGCAGAGTCCATAATAGCAGCAAAGTCGTCAGGTTTAAAATACAACAAACAAAGGAAGAAAATCACGATTACGAAACACACAACATTAGCAACCGATGAACGTGAATAAAGAGAATAGAGATAAGTCAATGTCAATAATGTCTATGGCCATAGAGATGTATGCCGTGAGCCAATGATGATAAAACGATGTTACGTACATCGATTCATATCGATGTGTACATTCACTGAATCAGTTCAATTGATTAATCTAGCATGTCTATGTTTATTTATATAATATTTTATTTAATAAGGTTTTTATAAGATAGCGATAAAACCATTAAATAACCAAAAGCGAAAAAGCTTGGCTTTTATTATTTTTCTGAAAATATCGATCTCGCATTATCGATTTTTGGTATATCGACTTTACGAAATGATGATTGCAGTCCCTACATTGTCAAGATTGACATTGCGAGCCACAGCCCACGGAAGTGGTTTGAAAATAAAGAATGTCGACTGAGTTTCTCTTTTAAACTAACTAATTATTTCCGAGTGCTACGTACAAATAGGTAACTGGAATATACTAGTTATTAAATAAGTCTTTTTATGATATTCATTACATTGCTGGCTGCTCCTTGGCCAAAAATGGGCTTTTCCCTTTGTGGGTCTGAATATTTCTGTTATAAAAACTTTTATTCTATTGTTTTACTTGCAATAGTAGATCCATACTACAAATTTTTAGTTGTCGACATTGGTAACTACGGACGACATATAGACAGTGGAATATTTGAACACAGCACTTTTTATCGTGAATATATTCACGAAAAAAATCTTTTGCCACCGAAACCGTTACCAGGTACTGACGAACCAATACCTCATGTCTTGATTGGAGATGAAGGCTTTTCTTTACAATCATACTTGATGAGGCCCTTTTCTAGATCAACTGTATTGCACGACGAAAGAAAAAAACGTTACAACTACCGCCTTTGCCGCGCTCGTCGAGTTGTTGAAAACGCCTTCGGAATATTAACTCAAAAATGGCGTATTTTTTTAAGACCCGTAGAGTGTGACGCGGAAACAGCTATAGTAAAGGCGGCATGTTGCTTGCACAACTATATTAGAACTAAACAAGGAGTATTTGTTGTAAGCGAAATCGAAACACCTCAAGTGACACCGAGAAAGGCTTTAAGAAACGTTCTACCTAATACCTACTAATAGAAGATCACCGAATGTTGCTTTCGAAGTTAGAGAAAAATTAGTTACTTATTTTAATCAAAATTAATAATATAATAATACAAATGGGTACTTACTTGATTCATTCATTTCTCCTGCAATTCTTTCCCACATTTCTGTTTTTTTAATGCATTTTTAAAGTCTTTGTGACGCGTATTATACAATATTGGGTATTTTTTAAAACATTCTATAAATTTTTCGATATTCATGACGGCCACTTGTCGAATAGTTTTGTAAATAAACACAACCGTCGCGCTTCGCTCTCGCTTCGCGTCTCGAATTCGCTCTCTGTTTGACGTCGTGCATGCAAAGCCTCATACAACTATCTCGCTCACGCCTCGCTTCGCGCGCTCGCCTTTGGTTTGTCATGGCGTGACACGCCTTTCGCTTTGCCACGTATTCGGTTCGCTTCCGCTTTTCTACATGACTGGATTCCAATAATATCATACATTACAAAATAAAAACGCTTCGCCACGCTTTCGGTTCGCTGTCTGTTTGACAATGGCTTTACTTAGTATTTCCCCCCTCCCCTCTTTATAAAGTATGAACGGCACCCAATTTCAAGCCGGGAAATTTTAGAGTTTACGACTATGACTTATATGGCCATGAGATCTGTGTGGGTAAATAATTAAAACTTATAATTTTGATTTCAGACGAAATAACTCATCATAAATTCATAAAATTCCGTCATCGTCCTAACGCTATATACAATATATTAAATTTACTTACCTTGTTAAATCACTAAAATTATATCGTAAGATTATTGATAAACTAAACCTTTGAAAATATGGTGGTGTATTTACATTTGGATACATTTTTGACTAGAAAAGATTTTAGAAGTCTAAAACGATTGAGATGGCCATGTGAAAATACCCATTTTATATTATCATACAAATATGTTATGGTTGCCATAGTTCCACTATTTCTGACATACCTAGGCCTTATCATTTCATTGTACATGATAGAAACAAACTCATACAATTATTGAATTGCAAGTATTTTTGGTGCCAACACTGTTTAAAATTTACAGTGTTCAATCATTATCCCCAAGACGAATGTGATGATTGCTATTATTATTATTTTAATAATCATAAATTTAAAAAGAAATTAATAAAATATTATTTTTATAACCATTACGATGTTAGGTTTTAACATTTTTACAATAGAGATACGTTTCATTATGTTTTTCTTTTACGAAATTGTAAAATCTCATCACCAACAAAAATAAAAGGATAGTCTGATTAAATTTCGGTTTCGTTATTTCCTCCATGGTGATCGGAGACTGTTCTAGGTCGGTGTTAAATATTTTTGTCAATTTTCATTTTTGGTCTAATTTAGTAGACACTTGCTACACTTTGGAGCAGTTCGTGTCTTCAAAAAACCATACTATTAATACCATTATATTCTAAAGGCTAGTAAGGTGCGTACTACATATTTTTTTTATTATACATAGACATGGCATATAAAAACAATACAGGTGTAATTGTTTGTTTTTTTTTATTTACTTAAATTTCTTTTTCTACATATAATATACTTTCTAATACTTACTTAATGTACTTTTTTTTTGGTCAGTGCAACGAGAATTTACTTTTTGTAAAAGAAACCGTATAAAAACGGATCCTAATATCAAATGAGCTCGTAAAATGTACGGCTGAAATTTTTGGACTGTGGATCGTCGCCTAATAGTATATTTCTTAATTACTACTGAACGGTACGGCCCTTTTAAAATTACCAATTATACCTACGTTATATTTTATTAATAGGTATATGTTTTTATAATTATAATCAGCGAAAACCAATATTTAATATATAATGTACTTACTACTTATGTACTTATTAATGCTATCCTACATATAATAATATTTACTATACGTACTATATTAACTACCTATACTACACAACTAACAACAACAGTTGATAGACGGACCAACGCGCGTGAAGCAAGCGTCCTGTGTCAGCCGTCAGCACTCAGAGTCACTTCAGGTTCAGTTTCACACGACCCGTGCGAAGAGCAAGACGTCTGCAGCTGTCTGCATCAGTTCAGAAACTTAATTGGCTTAAAGGGCCCCACACATTAACAGTTCGCCGGCGGGTATCAGCCTGTCAGATATCCGGAAAAGATCACAGACACACAGTTCCCTTGACGATTTTATATCGACGGTCAATGCGAACCCAAAGTATGTGGCCGCTTGCCGTCACCGGCCTGCGTCGACAGGCATCGACCGGACAGTCCGTGATCTCAAGGCCGAATCGAATACGCACTAGCAGGTAGTCGGCCGGCGGCCTTCCGGTCATAACCACGTGGCAGTTAACCGCCGACAGTTCTTTGTTTTTAGACATCGCGAAAATTTATAGGCAAAATGGACAACAAGCCGCAATTTATTACAAGTTTTATAGAATTATACCGAAGTTTCCCATGTTTATGAAAAGTTAAGGTTCCAGCGGAGAGTGAATTGCCCATACAAACGTAATACCAAAATTGTTTGTAATTCGAGAATATTTCCACCATATTATGCGATTATTAAGATTGAACTGTATTTATCTAGGTCCCTGGATAAATATTTTTTCAAAATACTTTCCCAAAATTAAATGTAATCACATTGCGTTTTGCATGTTTTTACGACATAAATGACATGTTTTCTCCTTATTGGTTTCATATTAAAACCAACGATATCTCACGTACTAATTGATCAGGAACATAGCCTATATTGTCAAGTTACAGAATAACAACACGAAGTTAAAAACAACAATTTTTCATTCATCATTTTTGGTATTCATGGAACAAGACCAAAATGTAATACAATCTCTGTACGCTCATATTGCTATCGCGCTTGCACGCGATCATGTGTCATCAGCCAAATAGAGATAGCAATATACCGGCAAATTTATATTTGCGGTTCGAATAGAAGTTGCGAGCGCGCTCCCCGGCCTCTTAAGGATGATTCTTACCACAACAGGAGATTGAAAGACGATGCTTGCGCCAAATTATTAGAATTTTATCAAACCACAGTACCTTCAGCCACAATTGATACAGTGAAAAGAAAAATTAATATTTTTAAAAAAAATTGTGTGTGTCAGCTCCGACGCACGACTGGAGTTTACTCGTACTATCCTATTTTGATACTCGGCAAGCCTCGTATCAAAAAACAGCACTCGAATTAAAATGACCTTCTTTACGATACAGTTGCATAAATAGCTATATTGATATGTATAACAAAAACAGCAATATAAGTACATTGACACTGATAGAAACAAACAAGCCCAATAACATATAGGTATAGTCGCCTTGCAGCATACACTATGTACGTCTCACTCTTACGTCACAACCAAATTAGAAAGGTGCGCACCATAGGTGCGCACCAAAAAAGTAACGAGGTCATTCATCAGTAGATTTTACCTCTCATATTTTTCTCATACCGGGCGCCTTATATATGAAAATAGATTCTTAAGGAGTAAACTCCAAAAAGTTCTTTCCGAAAAGAATTAAAAAGGTATTAGTGTGACTTTTTTACCTATTTGATTAATCCATTTATCCTGTCATATTTTGTAAGTTTTTGTACACGGGTATTTACGGGGTAGACAGAGCCGTTTAGTGAGTTGTTGGGCGTATAGGTGGACAATGAAATCAAAATATATAGTAATGGGTTGCTAGCCGCATCGCCTAGTAATATACTTCTTAAATTTGGCCCAATCCTTCGACCGGCTTTTTTCGACGTCTGCCCGGAAAAACAGCTGGCACATTCTACGTTTTTCTTTTTCTCCCAGTCCACCATAGAACGATCAACTACATACGTACATATTTAGTTTATTTGTATCTATTTAGTAGGTGTATATTTACCTGCATATCAAATTTTTCAGGTCAAAAACCAAAAGTCAGGATCGTCAGCTGACGAAGTATATAGGTACATCAAATTTGTGGTATTTTGACTTATTGATGTTCACAGCAGATCAAGAAATACCACGGAATAGCATCGGAAGCGACAGCATTATCGATGAAAATGAAACAAATGAAAATGAAACAGTAAGCATTTTAAAATATTTATTTTAATTTAAAAAATTATATTGAAACGATACAGCTCCGACATGCATGAAATATTCTTTGTATTTGTCACGATTTAATTTTGCGTTTTCACATACATTTCTGCTGTGCCCTTGTTGTAAACTGTTCAGGGGATTATCTTCGCTTAAATCTCCATGTACAACCCTTCCAAAATCTAAATCTTCAGTAACTAGTGCTCGAGTAACACAAACAATCAAATCACAAATCACACATCAAATCTCTGGAGAGTAATACAGCGTTTGTCAACTCTTTAAAAACATTCCTAATTGATAAAGTTTACTATAAATTAAATGATTTTTTTGAAGAAAAATAAGGCAGCCGTCTCTCTACTACCCACTGATTTTTGCTGTGCCCCACCGGGGTTCCAATATTGTATTAAGAACAGCTAATCAATTGACATTATGTAAATAACTTTATGAACTATATTGGAATGCAAAATAAATTAATATGAATATGAATATGAGTAGGTAGGTAATTGGCTTTTTCTTTTCTGTTTAACAAATTGTGAAGGCAACATGAAGCTAAAACTATGTAATCAATTTTTTCTGGTTTCATATTGATTTCCGTATGAAAAACTCTAAATCGTGTAGATAATATGCCAAAAGCATTTTCTACTGTGCGTCGAGCTCTACACAAGCGATAGTTAAAAATACGCTCTTCACGAGTTAAATTTCTTTGTGGGTAAGGTTTAATAACATTTTCATGTAATTTGAAAGCATCATCGGCTACAAATACAAAGTTCATATTGTTTTTATTCATATTGTTAGGTGGTAAACTCAATTGCTTATTTTGCTACTTGTTATAAAAACTAGTATACTCAACAACACCTCCATCGGATACTCTTCCGTTACAGCCGATATCAACATATATGAATTCGTAGTTTGCATTTACAACTGCCATTAGTACAATACTAAAATAATGTTTATAGTTATAATAGTAAGATCCACTGTTTGCTGGTTTTCGAATTCTGATGTGCTTACCATCAATAGCACCTCCACAATTAGGAAAATGCCTTCGACTTTCATAACCTCTTGCAATCTCTTGCCATTCTTCGATAGACGACTGAAAAAAAAAAACAACAAAAACAAACTTTTACTATTTTTCAGTTTTGCGAAGATGATATACAAATGCCCTCGCCGTCTACTACTAATTCATCATCACAATCGCTGCTGCCACCAAACTCGCCGCAGCCTTCCGACATTACGACACAATCACGACAATCAACGCCTACAGTTCTATCCAAAAATTCGTCAGCAAATAAAAGCAAAAGTGTATTACTTAATGAAGCTTACAAAGCCTTGAAAGAAGACGATGAGTATGATGGCATAGGACTGAATGTAGCTTGTAAGTTGCGACGTATGCACGAAGAGCAAAGGTTGTATGCAGAATTATTGATTAATAAAGTACTATTATACGGAATGAAACATAGACTGCAAGAAGAAACTAGTCTTTCTGGTCTTGTGCCCACACAGTCGCAAATTACACGTTCGCCGCATTTAACACAGGTAGCTTCAACATCTACTGGAACTATTTTACAGCGTCAACCAATGTCTCAGTCAATATTACAACTATCTCCAGTGGGAGTTGGAACTTCCGAGACGATTATGATTAATGAGCGTTACAATGTACGTGAGGACACTGATGACCTGTCGCAGTATGTACCTTTTAACATAAACCAGGAATAGATATTACTTATTGTTTTTTTTTTCTCAATTTAAAGCGATTAATAATTTCTAAATATTGTTTGCTTACCTTCATATATAGATCCTTTAGCACTAAACAAATATATTTCGATGTTTCCGGGATAATTAGACCCAGGGATTGAGGTGAAATTCTTGTAGAAAATTTTAAATCCTCAAAGCTTTGTCCTGTTGCCAAATACCGTATAGTTGCTATTAATCTCTCTTCTGCGCTTATAGACTGACGCATTTTTGTATTCATTTTGCTGATGTATGGTTTAACCATGGTCAATAACATGTTAAAGGTCTCTGAAGACATTCGCAAGTAATTAAATAGATCTTCCTGATGCGATTGCCTCAGTTCACGTACTAACGTCAAATGAGATCTTGATTCTCTTCCACGCCACCACTTTTTCATTCAATATCTTCTTTCTGATGATGATAATAAACGAAATATTAAAATAGCACATCGTTTTTTACGTAACATTATCACTTGATGTTTCAAAACTGTCAACAACTATGCGCAGCTGGCTGCATCGAACTGCCGACTGTCGTCTGATAGTGTGTACGCCCTAGCCATTATGTCAGGCAATTGCCGGCACGCGGCATTGCGGTGTGAAACTGTCGACTGCCGCCTGCTAGTGAGTAGACTCAGAGCCGTTGTTCGATCATTGCCCGCAGGCAATAATCGCTATAGTGTGTGAGCTATGCAGATCTTGGACGGCAGGCCGCCCGTTAAGACCAGAGACTGCAGGCGGACTGTAAGTGTATGGGACCCTTTAAACGCACGCACTGTCCTTCATAATAACGCTTCTATTTGTAAAGGTAATACTAATTTAAGGTAATACTAAGGTAATAATAAAAAACTTTTTCGTTAAAATTACGCTTTTCTTTTGCAGTGGTGGTCATTGTATTATATTATTTGTTTGTATGTACGAACATCCTCTAAGTTAGAGTATAAGCCGTGCGCAGAAAGTTAGATGATGACGTCATGCCATCACGGTGGTCACGTGTCGATGGTTTTACTACCTATGGTAACTAGGCGAGCGCGGGACGCGGTTTGGGGAAGGAGAGTTATGGTATAGTCATCGGCAAACTTTCTGCGCGCGGCTATATTATATTATAGTACATTTTTATTCACTACTCGTAACTTTTGCTCGTATACCTGAAAGAGTATAATCAAAACAATAGATACCTACCTAAATCCTAAAAATTCTAATTTACAAACTGCTTCATCACCCAAATACAGTTGTGGGTAGGTAATTTACCTTATTTTAACTTTCTTTAATCATAAGTAAAAATGTAATAATAATCCTTTGAGTAACTATTACTACACTAGCGGCACGCTATGATGGCCGGTTTGACACCCGGTTTAATAAATAAATTTTGAGTCCTAAACCTAAAACTACATTCGATAAAATTTATGAATCTCTGCACATCACTATCGTCAATAAAGTAATACAATTATTTCCTTCAAAGTCGTTATCAATTAATACGGAACTCGTTATCAATTAAGCGGACAAACGTCAAACCGGCCATCATAGCGTGCCGCTAGTTTACTCTATAGTAGAGTAGACGCCGAGACTTGGTTGTTTGCAACAAGAGTACAAGTACACGTACTTAATCTCACTTAGTCTGTGCGAAGCGCCTATCGAAACGTGACGTGTTTGAGTTCTATTTATGTCACCGTGAGATTGTAAAAACCGTTAGATTATAAACTCGTGAAATTGTAAACTGTCGAATGATTACAATATAACGGATTATTTTTCGGTAGATTGTAATCTGTTAGGTTTATGAACCCGATAAAACCTAAGTGCCCGGCCGCAGAAAACGTAAATACAATGAATATTTCAAAAATTGACACTTAAAACATTGAAAGGTTCACAATCTTTCGACTGTTTACAATCTATCTGAAAAAAAGCGTAAGATTACGATCTTACGGTGACATTTATAATCTAATAAATATGCCTGGGTGTACCTATACTGAGGTACTGTGTAAACCACTCAAGAAATACAAGTAAAGGCCAAGGAGTTACTTTTCACTGGTAAGTTCACTTAATTATTGGTAAAATACACGTAATTTTATTATGTTTAGAAATTATGACTCGTCAATATACATCACCGCGCTTGATGCTATGTTTCCGTAAAATTCATAGACTAAGAAACTATGCAGATATGACACTATGAACATTGTACTAGCTTTTTTAACATTGTACTTAAAATGCTAAAATTATTTTAACTATATAACGTCATTGATTACATGATTGCTTTTTGCTTTTGAAACTTGGTGGTGGACCACCACCAGCAGGTGGTAGGAAAAGAGATGTGTTTATTTAACCTTTTTATATTTCCTATTATGTTTATTTAGGTACCTACTGCTTATTTGATAATATCAACCACTCGTGCACAAGTTTTATTTATTTTGTTTAATTTTGTATTATTTAAAATGTTTTTTTGAATGATTTGAGTGGTGGTGGAAAATGATTTGTATTTAAAGGTTTCCTCGGCCGGGCAATGAAAAAAGAGAGTCGTGGATTAAATTTGTTCAGAAGAATCGCAGCGGAGAAACGTGGTTACCTACAAAATATTCATGCATATGTTCCAAACATTTGTAACATTGTAAAATCCGTTACATGTTTTAACGCATTAACTAAGACACATTATAATATTATAACACCCTATTAGCTAGGTAAATATAAGTAGGCATAGACGCGTAATTCAGCGGGCAGCTCGCGTCGCTGGACCGGTTTGTTTTGCGTGGCTGCCGCTTCAGGCTGGGAGGGCGCTTCCGCCACGCGCGCCGGCCGATCATTCGATTACTAGTTACTACGCGAGCCGAGCTCAGTCTAAAATCTCATACGGAAGTGACCATACGCTGGCTGGTCTGCCGAATTTTATGAACGACAATTATATCTAGTACATGGTATTCGTCTGAAGACCTCAGATAACCTAATAAACCCCGTTTTACGGGTAAGTACTGAACAATTCGCCGTAGAATAGTACTTTCTTATGCACTGAACGTCTATAGATTTTTCCACGCGTCCTTGTACGACCTTCCTTTGTTCGCCGAAGGTTAAATCGCCTAAATTGTATGTACTTACCTATTGCAAAGCTATTAATTATATTTCGCACTATATTTTAATAATTGATTTCTATTGATTTTTGATTTTCTTAAAATAATTAATTAACGTACTTAAATTATTATTAGCTTCTCATTGCCCTCTGCACTTTATTATAACCATTCTTGTTTTTTTTATATATTTTGTTTAACTTAACTTCACTCTTTCCTTCTCTGTAACTCCGTCTGAGTGTGACACGCCACCACATTTTACGCAGTACTTTCCCGCTTGCTTGCTGCTACGTGTCACAACCAGATGGATAGAAGGGAACAGTTGCTCACACGCCGGAATGTGCATTCCAGGGTTCCTCCTTCCTCCTTCGGGTTTCTCGTCGGTTTGCGCCACTCCTGCGAGTCCCGTTCAGTTTGTGGCTCTCTTCCACACCTGAGCTCTCTGGCCGCGCCACTTCTGCGGGTCAGAGTCTTCGAGCGCAGACAACCGATTTCCGCGTGCACAACATTACACCGCACACTACCTGGCCTGGTGGAAGACCTCGCCGCGTGTCCCCCTACCAGCTGGACGACACTCCGCGGCATTGCAGGGCAGTATTCGCCCACTACAGTGTAGGAAGCAAAATTATTGACGGGCCTCTCGTCCCACGACCCACTTGTCTAACTACCTAAATAAACTCGTGTTGACTTGCTGTGTTTTTCTTCACACCAAACCAGCTACGTCACACTGGCGCCTCAACTTGGTATTTATGGTCATTATTTTGCTTCCTAAGCTTGTAGTGGTAAATTTGGTGTGTGTGCTTTGTTTTTTTTGTTTTGTGAAACGTTTTTATTTTTGTTTTTGGTTGCCAGCAACTAAGGTGTTCGACGTAAAAAGCAGCTGTCTAATTGTTAATTGTATTAAGGGGCAGTAGTTCACTTAAGTGTCATCTTACCTAGGCCACTTTTAGGCCAAATTTATTTTTTTGAATTATTAATTGTTGTATTGTTTTCTTTTAAGTGTGTATTTTATCGGTGACTTAGTAACTCTAGTCAAAAAAAAAAAAAATTCTTGTACACGTTCGTACAACATTAGTTGCAATTATTGTTTTTATCTTTTGCTGATTTGATTTTATTTTACTAGTTTGACTTATTTCATCAATCAATCAATCATTTATCATTCATTCAATCATTTCATTTTATTACTTCATGCTTTAAAGAAAAACAACCAAAGCGTTCATTTAATTAATTTTAACTGTAACAGACGGAGAATTTAGTTGTTTTTTTTTCTTGATTGTTCAGTACTTACCTTTTTTTAAATCTTGTTTTCTGCTACTATTTATAATGTAGCACCTTTGTGACTTATTTACTTTCTCCTATTGATATATAGGTAAACTATAATACAATAAATATAACTAATAAATTAAACTACAACTATTTACCTATTCTAAATACCTACGACTCTTAAAAATAAATCTCTTATTAAATTGTTGACCCATTTGCTCTGGCTGCAGTTTGGACGATCTTAATGGCATAATCAAAGAAGGCAGCCCTACAATTTTCGTCTTTGACCAGCTCGCAGATGCTATTCACTTCTATTTCCCTGTCCAATCTATGTTTGCAGTCCAGTCTTTTGCCCAGAAATCTGGGGCACTCTGTCAGAATATGCTCTATGGATTCTTCTGTACTGTCGTCGCAAACACAGAATGGACTGGGAGCAAGTTTAAATTTAAACAGATATTTTCTAAAACCTCCGTGGCCAGTAAACAGTTGTGTTTGTTTTAGTGTTATCTAATCTAATGTTCTTCAGTATCTTGTATGCAGCTTGCACTTCGGGGAAGAATAATTTGGTGACTGCTCCAGTGGCGGTGAAAGAGTAGCGATCTTGCCATGTTTTAATTGTGTAGCCCCTAATGAGGCGCTTGGTCCAAGACTGAGGGAATCGGTCATACACAGGTGTCCTTTCGCTTTCTTGCGCGGCTATCTTTGCGAGTTAGTCAGCGCGCTCGTTTCCAGGAATCCCCACGTGCGCGCGAATCCAGAAGAATTGGACTATCCCCCCAGAGTCCCTCAGCTCTTCAAGCTTATGCCTTAGGTCTGTTACGATTGGATGGACAGTGTTTGGATTTCGCAGGCTCTCAAGTGCTGACCTAGAATCGCTGAAAACCTGGGCTTTGCTGAATCTGTGGTCGCTAGTCATAATTTGGATTGCGTTCTGCAGGGCTATGAGCTCAGCCTGAAATACAGAGCAGTAGTTTGCTAGGGGAAGTGTTATGTGGTGTACTTCTACGTTATTCCTCCAGCAAGTTACAGCAGCGCCGACTCCTCCTTTAATTTTGCTTCCATCGGTGTATATTTTTGGCCATTCGTCTTCCATTGCCTTGAGTTCCTCTGGACTATGTATTGAGTTGAAGCCTATCTGAAGCCGGTCTGCAGGGTGAGGAAGACTGAAAGGACTTACCATAGCTTCCATTTGTTTTCCTGGTGCTATCAGTAGCGATGCGCCTCTTTTTGCTTCATAAAAGTCTTCGTATTTTATTAATTTTCTTAAATCGGTTTATTTATTTTAAATTCTAATTACGATGGCATATGAGGTCAAATTTATGTCTTTACAAAAAGGGGAACTCGAATACGAAGTGGCTATCAGAGGTGAAACTCCAGCTACCACGGTTCAAGAGTTGCGCAATCAAATAGCTAAATGCGGTCCGATATATCCTTCGGAGGATATTTTAACTAGTCCTTTTGATCCTTCCGTAGACTAAGAAGGCGCAGTTGATGCTCTTGAGAAGGTAAACCAAACACTTTCGTCTGCTTCTGACAGAAGTGCACTATTACGAACTCCAAAACTTATTGAACCATTTATATCATCGGCTTAACCGTATTCCATGCTCTGAAAAAATAAAACAAGACTATGATGAATGTGTATCCTTATATAAAACTTACACATCGAAACTTAGCACGCTTTTAGAAAATGCTACAAATCCCCTAGCCATTGCGAGTAGTTCTTCTAAGTCTGCAACATCTACAATGCCACTTAATGTCAGCGTTACTTGCGAGGGAAACAACCTTAATTTGTTTTCTAAATTAAAATTTGACGGCAAATCTTGTGTTAGGACTTTTATACAAAGTGCTAATGAATTTTGTCAAGCAAAAAATATTAAGTCTGAAAAAATACTTAAGAATGCCACTGAAATATTTACTGGCGATGTTATTCATTGGTACCGAAGTATTAAGGATTCCGTGCACTCTTGGGAGGAACTTGTCGTCTTATTAAAAAAAGATTTTAGCGAACCGGATTACGATTACAAACTATCTGCCGAAATAAGATCTCGTACCCAAGGTGAAGATGAAAATATAGTCATATATCTGTCAATTATGTCCGGGTTATTTGCTCGTTTAACCAAAGAACCCACGGATGATGAAAAATTAGAAATACTCCTCCATAATATTAGACCCTGCTACGCTAGTACTTTATCGTCAGTTTCGGGAGTAAAGTCTATCGTTGAGTTACAAAACTTGTGTCGCAACTATGAAGACATTCAGTCTCGACTCTCACATTTTAAGGAACCTCCCAAAGCTACTTCCGACACTTTAGCACCTGACTTGGCCTATGCAGGTAGCTCGCCCAACAAACAAAAATTTAACTTTTCGCGGAAATTTAATCATACCTATAAATTTAAAAATCCAACTACTAACTATAATAAACCTACTAGTTATTAAAACACAAATTTAGATAGCAATTACGTTCATGCAGTCAGTACCCCTGTAAGTAATAAGCGATCTCGTTACTGTATTCGATGCCGTTCTGATAACCATAGCACTAGAGGGTGTACCGCTGACCGCAGTGAAATTTTCTGTTTTGGCTGCAGACGGAAAAATGTAAAATTCCCAGACTGTCCAGACTGCGCTATAAATAGACGTCCTGATCCAAAAAACTAGAACCTGAGAATTGTGCGGACAGTAAATTTAATGATAAAGATTGGAAAAATTGGCTTAGTATTATAAATTTATATTTTAAAACCTATAAAATCCACACAATTCTCGATAAAAATTGTAACAATGATAATAGGCCTCACGCATCAATTCAAGTCTGCGGCCACATTTTTTTAGGTCTCTTAGACTCTGGTTCTTGTGTTACAATTCTAGGTAATGGAATACATGATAAACTTGGCAATCTCGGTCTGCCTCTAATTAACGAAGACTGTATTTCTGTTATTGCGGCCGGTGGTCAACGTTTACAAAGTCTTGGTTACATTAACCTACCTGTTGAATTTGAGAGTCAATTTCATATTTTAAAGGCTTTTGTTATACCTGAAGTTACACCAGATATAATTTTGGGTGTTGATTTTTGGCGGGAATTCCAACTTTGCCCTAAATATGTCAGCAGTGTTATTACTACTAGTAGCAATGTTGATAATAACCTTAAAGCTGATGCTTCACATCAACCTTTCATTCAAAGCTATAGCAACTTGTCTGACTCTGAAAAACAGCTAGCGGATAATATTATAAAACAATATGAGGATATTTCATCGGAAAACAAAGGTTTAGGTGTTACTAATATAACCACTCATCATATTGATACAGGAGACTCCCTACCCATCAGACAGCGTTACTATAGAATGTCACCAGATAAGCAACGTATTCTATGTGCAGAATTGGACGAAATGCTTAAGTTAGGTGTTGTCGAATCTTGCGAGAGTCCCTGGTCCTCACCAGTCCTCTTGACCCCTAAAAAAGACGGTAAGCTTAGGTTTTGTCTCGATAGCCGTAAACTTAACTTTGTTACTAGAAAAGACTCTTATAAATTACCCTACGTATCAGAAATACTAGACAACCTTAAAAATGCGAAATATTTGTCAAGTATCGACCTATCCAAAGCATTCTGGCAAATACCTATTGCACCAGAGGATCGGGACAAAACTGCATTCTATGTTCCTGGTCGGGGTACTTTCCGTTTTGTTACCATGCCTTTCGGGTTAACGAACGCTCCTTCCACTCAGCAACGCTTAGTCGATCTATTGTTTTACGGTCCCGAGTTTGAAAATTCTGTATTTGTTTTCGTAGACGATATAATAATTGTTTCACCTGATTTTAACACTTACATTTCACTACTAATGAAAGTCTATAAAAAATTGCAAATGGCTAACTTAACCATAAATTTATCAAAATCTGTTTTCTTTAGAAATGAACTTAAATATTTAGGCTATGTTGTGAACGCTCAAGGGTTACACGTTGATCCTGGGAAAGTCGACGCGATCCTTAATTTTCCAACCCCCAGTAATAAAAAGGAAGTTAAAAGATTTCTAGGTACAGCTTCCAGGTACCGAAGATTTGTACCTAACTTCAGTACAATCGCAGGACCACTGAACCGATTGACGTCTACAGGTAAAAAAGCTAAACCTTTTATCTGGTCTAAGGAAGCTGACGAATCTTTTAATAAACTTAAGGAATGCTTAATTTCTGCTCCTATTTTAGCTTGCCCTGACTACAACCTACCATTCGAAGTCCATACTGACGCTAGCGACTGCGGAATAGGTGCGTTGTTAACTCAAACTATTAATGGCATTGAACATCCTATCGCATATATGAGTAGAGCACTGTCGGCTCCGGAACGGAACTATAGTATCACAGAAAGAGAGGCACTTGCAGTCTTAGTAGCTCTGGAACATTGGCGATGCTATATCGACAATGGCCTCAAATTCACGGTGTACACTGATCACTCCGCACTCAAGTGGTTTCTCATAATCCTACTGGACGTCTAGCTCGCTGGGGCATTCGCTTATCTTGCTTTAATTTTGAGATTAAACATCGTCGTGGTGCTGACAATATTATTCCCTACGCTCTTTCTCGCGCATGTCCAGTGGCAGCTTTAGACTCGAATGATTCTCCATCTAGTGTAAGTAGTAGTTCTGATCAATGGTACTTAAATATTTACCATGATTGTCAAAACTCACCAACTTCGTTTCCAAATTACATTGTTAAGAATAATCGACTTTACCGCTTTATGCAAACTAAATGCGCCTTACTAAAAGAGTTCGAATGGAAGGAAGTGATACCTAAAGAAAAACGCGATCTAATTCTTACCGAGTGTCATTCAGAGCCTACAGCTGGTCACTTCGGCGTTTTCAAAACTTACAAGCGCTTAACGCTACGTTATTACTGGCCCGGTATGCACGCTGATGTAGTGAACTTTATTTCTAACTGCGATACCTGCCTATCCTATAAAACTCCAACTCACGGTACTATGGGACAGATGGGTAGACCAAAGGAAGTCTCACGCCCTTTTCAAATGATCTCCATAGATTTCGTAGGTCCCTTGCCAACTAGTCGAAAGCAGCATAGCTATCTTTTAGTAGTAGTCTGTTGTTTTTCGAAATATACCATGCTATTTCCACTACGACGGGCTAACACGGAATCTGTAATTAGAGTGCAAATGATTCTCAAAAAAACTAAAGTCTGAACTCTGAAAATTTTATAATAGATTATGTATGTAAGTATTTAACAGTACATAACCTTGCAATA
The DNA here is from genome assembly GCA_963932025.1 of Erebia epiphron. Taxonomy (NCBI): domain Eukaryota; kingdom Metazoa; phylum Arthropoda; class Insecta; order Lepidoptera; family Nymphalidae; genus Erebia; species Erebia epiphron. Next base: position 30,730,180 of record OZ009946.1, read on the forward strand.
CTTTAATTTACATCAGTTTACCGGAATTCTCTAAATATAAGATGCAGAATAAAACTCAGAAAATTACTTAAATTATCATACAAAATTTAACCATTAAATGTTATTTAATTATTTAACCATAAAACAAGTGAGTGTTCTTTGCAGTGAGTCACTACTTAGAAAATCTTAGAAAATTGTAGAATCAGCGGAGTTCAATTTATAAAATAACAAAATTTCTCAAAATATACTGAAATAATTATAAAAAAAACGTTCGGGCGCCATTTGTAAGGGGGGTAATTAGGGCAGAATGGAAATTACCCGGATTCGAAAGTAATCACCCACTTACAAAGTTACAGAATGGTAAAATGTACCTATCTAGGGAGATGGAATAAATACAAGTTCTTGTTCAGGCAAACTTTACTGTTGGTATATATATAATACACCTTATTGTTAAATCTTAATAAGTAACTTAAGGCTACTTAATTAAACACCCTAGATACACAGATACTTAAGTTAATTGCGGTTTATCGGGGACGCTTGGGGTCCAGATAGATTATTATAAAAAAAAAAACCTTGAATTTACTATTTTAAAGTTTCTTTAAATTGTTATTTAGCTCAGCGGAATTTGGGTTCATGGAATCTGACTCACTACTTTGTGAACACTGAATTTAAAACCACTATATGTTCGGAAAGAAAACAAAGAAGATTTCCTTACTTGCTGAATGTGAATTTGGGGTCACCTGAATACATGGATCAGGAACGTGGTCTACTTCCAGGGAACGGCCTCGTCAGCTCACCAACCCATTCCTTGGAATGTATTCATCACCGGAGAAGGCATCGACGAGAAATCCCAATCTCGGAAATATATCGAGGATATCAAAATATAAAAATGAATCGTCTCAGTAGTAATAATAGCAAAAATAAATTAACGACAGAAAACATAAAACCCTGAAACAAAAGAGAAACGAGTTTAACAAAAGGAATTTTGACACCATACACGTGTACATTATCCACTTCACACAACTTACCAAGGACATCCTGTAAATTGAACACTCCAGGATAGTCCACCCATCCCAACCTTCTTCAAAATAATACGGGATAATATGGGAACTGAAAAGACAAACAAGACTAATTAATTATAATTTTCCTTAGCTACGTACGCCATCTTGAGAAAGATGTCATACGTGAAATCGAATATCGAATTTCCTATCACTCACCAAAATTGATGTGGGAAAATAGGCAATTGTTAAGATGACTAGAACAACAGCATTATTGTTAATTTTTCAGGCGAAGCCATGGAGAAAACGGGATCTGAGAGATCCGACAAACGGCTATCACATCGTGAGCGTTCGACGGAAATCTGAACTCTCAAAATTCGGTGTTGCCATAGACCCACAGCGAGTGTGGCCGCATTCTGAAATGCTCCACCATAGACTAACGTGAATTCCACGCGTCTAGGAGTTCCAGTAGTGGATGTCGAAGTATACTTTCAGGTCACTCCACCAAGTTCTGTGGTAAGATCTCATCATAACTACCAAAACGAGCCCAAATTTGATACACCTAGCTCCACGCGTCTAGAAGTTCCAGTAGTGGGTGTCGAAGTATACCTTCAGGTCACTCCACCAAGTTTTGTGGTAAGATCGCATCATAACTAACAAAATGAGCCCAAATTCGATTTACCTAGCTCTACGCGTCTAGGAGTTCCAGTAGTGGATGTTGAAGTATACCTTCAGGTCACTCCACCAAGGTTTGAGGTAAGATCTCATCATAACTAACAAATTGAGTCCAAATTCGATACACCTAGCTCTACGCGTCTAGGAGTTCCAGTAGTGGTCGTTGAAGTATACTTTCAGGTCACTACCACGCTCGGGGAATAGAGACTCTGCAATAAATTTCTAAATGCTAGCAAATAATAAAATTGTATTGTGCTGGTAGTAGGTACCTTATCTTACCTTTTCAAAATATCAGCACAGGTGATAACTATAAATATAAATTTGGTTCGCTCAACTAGGTACTCTAGGTAGGTATTTCGTGTATGTACAGCGATCTTTTCGACACCAGCGACTGCTCGCAACCGACGCAGGATCCACTCACGACGGCGGTCAAACGCAGACTAATTGATAATTTGAAATCAAACCAGAGACCGAGTAAAATCAAAATAAGCCTTATGTTCACCCTGTTAAGATTTACAAAATATGTGAAAAAAATACAAGCAATTTTTATTTCATTTCTTATACTATTTGTGCTATTTTTAATATTTTTATTACAAAAATTTGTAGGTGAACATATCTACTAATAGATGGTATTTTTTAATGACAAAAAAACGGCATATTTACCGTAAAAAATGTACCTAAAGTCACCCCTAAATCGTCAATTTTGAGTGAAGAGGTGAGGGAAAATCATTTTTATAGTATTAAAAATAAAGTTTTTTTACAATGTTATTACCAAAAATTGGAGATATAGGATCAATCTTTGTATAGCAATTTTTAGTTCTATCCTATTTTGCTTGACTTAGTCACAAAATGTACTGAAAACTCCAATATTTTAAGGGATTTGCAAATGCGTTCTTAAGGAATACAATATAATCCAAGTGATATTAAAATCACTACGTGACAACAGATCATGGGATTCAAAACTACCGAAAATTCAGTTCGCTATGAACAGTTCTGTGAACGAGGCTACTGGGTATACTCCGAATTTCCTTGTTTATGGAAGAGAACTTGTCACTTGCGGTTCCCATTACCTAAACTCTGATGTAGGTGATGAATTTGTATTTATACCTAGGGATATCTTCTGCGAAAATTTAGGTCATCTTGCTAATATATTTAACACGTTCACTGCGCCATCATTGTCAAAAAACTTTCAGCTGGTGCTTTGGAGACCTAAAAGATCTCGAAACTAACCTACCCTTTGGTGCGTTTGAGACCTAATCAGTCTCCTAAAAATAAAGTTTTGAAAATAATTTATATCTTTCAAAAAACCAATGACATAATATTTTGAAGTTTTTGTGGGTCAAGAGAGGCTATTGCTCTACATTTTGCTAGGACACGCAGTTATGACATTAGAATAAACTACAAATACCAAAAAAAAAATAGGTATCGATTGTATCTATTACCGCAATCGAAGATAGTTCAATATATGTAGTAAAGTAGTGATGGGAATAAAATAATATCTCGTCGATTGAAAAAGTTTTATTAAAAGTGTTTTTCATTACAACATGGTAAGCACATTGATTGTTTGCATTGCACGCAAATGCTAATAATTCTTTTGGCTTTTTTAGAAGCTTCAGTGCTGTTGAATGTACGTCGTAATTTTTCGTAACAACCTACACAACGTCTTTTTTTGTTGCCACGTTGGAAAACATGATCTGTACATCTTCCTTCGGGAAATTCTGTAATAAAATGCATTATCTATATAAAAAGCATACACCCACATCACGAATAAATGCAATGGAGTTTAATTTTATTAGTTTTTCTAATAGTGAAAAGTTCGAGTGTCTTCTGTGTATTTTTGATCTTAGGCTGTTGTTGCTTTTCAAAAATATATGGTTGTATTAAATTGATGACCTTTTTTGAAATGGGAAGTTCAGCCGAAAAATATTTAGGCAATAAACAGAAGAAGTACACCAACGCATTTCAAACACAAAAACCACGTAAAGTCGAAATAAAGGCAGGCAGATGTTAGTTGGAAATAAAGCCTTTTAAATTAATTTTATTTGAATTGTATCCAAGAAGATTTTTGTACAGTAAATTTGAATGATTAAAGTGCATAATATGCTCAGTTTCATGCGAAGCGTGCTGCAGTTAGTTGACGATGCCAAGCTTACGCGTTGTCTGGAACCATTACCTAAGTTTCTGGAGAGAGTAAGAACCGTTTGTTTTCGACAAACTGTTTGGTATGTTGACCACGGCCATCTTACGACACCACCACGCTCGCTATCTGATTGATCCACATACTGTTGAACCTAAATGGTTATGTTTAGAACAAAATATTAAGATGTGTTTCTTCTATAAAATGGCGGACTACAACATGATACTCTGCAAAAACGCAGTAGATACACAAGTATGTGTCTGGAATTTTGAGTGCTCTTAGGCAAGAGGAATAATGGCCTAGTGTATCTGCGTTCTATTAAATGTCATGTCACAACAAAAGCGCAGGTTTAATGCACGTTTGTTGCCACCTGAAATGTATTAAAAATAGTAATTTGTGCAATAGTAAGTTTATCATACCTGTTCCAGAAATTTTTCGGCCTCCAAATGTTTCGATTATTGATTCTGTGGATTTTTTTTTGGATATTTTCTTGTCTGAATTTGAATTGTATATTATCCATGCGTTTATGAGTGCAGTACCAAATAAAAATTCCATCATCACTTTCCGATACCACTTTAGACCTCGTCGTAAAGTAGTATAGTATGCCGACATTTGATCTGAGTAGTCTATCCCTTTTTTTTATCATTATAAGTTAATATGCATAGTGGCTTTTTGATAATTTCATTAGTTCTCTTATGTATCTTACCTGTATCTACTAGGGATGCTTTATGTGCTTTACAGGAAGTTATCATTGAAACTTGGCGCTTATCGTCATTTAATAACTTTCACACCACTAGGCAGCATTTTCCCCTCAACTTCGCCTTATTTCATTTTTTTTGACATAAATTGCCAGCCAATTTTTGACAGCCGGCTTGAATGCTGAAACAAAGGCAAACTTAATTAAAATGTGCTTTCAACGGTGCCATGAGGCTGGGGCAATAGTTTTGAATCTTACATTTGATGGCTGTCTGCGAACTTCGGCGTTGCTGAACTTTTGGGCTGCAATCTATCTGATGTCAATAATATGACAACTTTCTTTCCACATCCATCCACTGGAGAGAACGTGATCATTTTTATTGACCCATGTCACGTTATAAAACAAATAAGGAACACATTCGAAAAGACTACTACTACTATACTATTGTACGATACTATTATACGATACTATTGTATGACAGTAATGGCAAACATATAAAATGGCAATTACTGATAAATCTAAATAAGCTTCAACAAAATGAAGGACTGAGATTTGGAAATAAGTTAACACCTCGGCATATATATATTAGACAGTAGATAATGAAAGTAAAGCTTGCAACTCAGCTGCTGAGTATGAGTGTTGCAAAAGCTTTACTTTTATGTGACGAAGTTATGAATTTTATGCAGTTTCAAGATTCCTCAGGAACAGTGAATTTCATAACTATAATGAATAACTTTTTCGACGTTATGAATTCGAGAAAATTTCATTTCTATGGATATAAACGTCCCATCGATACCAAAAACAAGTCTGAAATCTTTTCTTTCCTAGATAAAGTGAAATCTTTTATACTTGAGTTAAAATTTCGTTCTCAAACAAGAAGAATAATTAAACGAATAAACCAGGTATCCAGGATAATAATACAAATCTCGAAAAAGAAAGTAGTTGAATCTGCTAACTGTAGCGCTGTCCTTATTGTAGCGTTGCCTTTAGAGTTTAGAGCAGATTGGACGTCAGTGTGACGCTGGCTTTAGATTTAGAGTAGGTAGACAGTAGGCAATAAAGACAGGCCACAAGTAGAACTACCTTGGTACGGTAGGATATCAAGATAGCAAAATAGTAATTAGGTTGACTAACCGGGAAGTGTATAATAATAGGCAAATTAAAAATTAACTATTTAATCAAATAAATAATTATTGTTATGGACAAGTTAGTTGGATTAATATTACTATTAGCTAGGTTGGCTGAAGGCCTATTTAGGTTGCATAAAGTTAAGTTAAATTACAATTCAAAGACTAGAGTTACTTTCAAAGATTTGTACTTATAATTTAATTTTGAATTTAGGGCGACGACACCTTGTTGAAAAATATTAAAGAGAATGGGTAGGTTGCTAGGCTAAGGCAGACGGAGAGCTGGGCGAGGTAAGACGCCAGTCTCGGACGGTTAGGTAAAGTCTAATGTTTCTAGAACACACAAGTTTTCTTAGAGAGTCACTGGTTAAGTTCGTGTGAGAATTTAGAGATCACAGTACTGCCCTGTAGTCGTAAGCGGTACAGCACGCCCACGCTCTGGTAACAGCCTGTAGATGCCCGTGGTAGACGGCAGGCACGCACGAAGAGAAGATAGAAGTGAGCAGACTGTAGTATCCGTAGGTAGTTGGTAGTATTCCTTAGACCGAAGTGTTGCTCAGGTTAACCCGGTAGGAGGTGGACCCGGTAGGTGATTCCCTGGAATTCAGCAATTCGAAGATGTGAGCTGAGGTTCGTCTCACTCCGTCTGTCCAGTAGCCCTGAGTCCCACTAGCCCATCCAGACTGTAGTTCGGCAGCGTTCTGTTATGGGATGCCTTTGAAGAGTCTTTTAAAAAAAAAAATTAATTCATTGAAATATTTAATGTTACTTTAATGACACCTTTAGGAAAAATACAAATAACCGGTACAAGTTGTGTAAGCTATCGCGACTGCCCGTTGACTGAATTTTATCTGGGATAACAATGGGTATATAAGGCGCCCAGGGGTAAAGGGGCAGCAGAATGCATCAGCATATCCCTTAACAGAAAAGGGGTATAACACCTCCCCCTATAAGGAAAACTTCGGACTATTTTCCGAAGTTTTTATAGAAATTTAAAGATTCCTTTTGAGAGTCGGGTAAGTGACTGGTCTGTCTGATGGTTCATCGTTAATATCTTGACAATCAATTTTGACATTTTGCTCTATATTTTCTTGATCTCTGACCGGTGATTTATATTTTTTTACATTAAGAATCTTAATTACCTTAGTGGTTAAAATGTAAACTATTCCAACAATAGTGACGATGAAAACAATTATAGTTAAAATTGAATAGTGAGTCCCATATTTGATTATATGCGGAATTTCCTCGTGTAATTGTGTATTTAAAAGTTTTTTAATCAACATATCCTTTTGAGGTTTCAAGTAATCTAAATAAATCTTTTCTTAATGAACAGGAGACACACTATTTTTAATTTGATCAAACTTAAACATATCACAACAGATATCATTTATGAGGTTATAATCAAAGGTGATTGTTGGTGAGGATATATTTTTATTAAATTTATTATTCACTAAAACTGTATTCTTATTATATCCAACACATGACTCAGGTAGAGCTAAAACGCCTGTTCCTGACAACGTGCTTTCTTGGTGTATTTTTAAATTTGAACATTCTATAATAATCTTACTAGATTCTGATTGGACAAATATCCATCTGTTATAATTTAACTTTTTCCAAATGTTTACCTTACCGTATATAAATTTAGTTTCACACTGGTTAGGAATTCTGTTAATAACCTTTGATAATAATTCACTTTCACATGTAATCTTAGCATCAGTTGCATACACATTTGAAACATCACATATATAATGTTCGTGATTAACAGTCCGACAATTAATTAATCAAACTGTCCAGATCGAAATAGTGATTTTTATCAACAGTTGCGGCAATATATTTCGAGCTAGGAATTATCAAACTGAAAGACTCTGGGTTATCAAGAGTGTGCGGTGTAGGTAGAGGAATGTTATGATATAGCTTATACTGTATACTCTGTACTAGATACTAATGGTATTTGTAATACAAATATTAATTTGTTCTTCATATAATAGGACGATACCTTTGATATTTTCATGATAATATGTATCATGGAAATTTCGAGTGGAATTGGTAATTCCAAACCTTGAGGTAAATGTCTGAAGCAATCAATAAGTTCCTTGTGGAGTTGTTTTGGTGTCATTATTGCTGGGTGCAATATATTCTGACTACTGAACATAATAGCATTTATAATATCTTCAAGCTGGAATGATACGGTAAGTATAGACATTTCAAGATTAGTGAATACGTCGTTAATATTTAATTATAACTAAATTTTATCTGTGGCGACAGATAGGTTTTCTATTTCTGAGGAGAATTTATCAATGGCTTCATTTAAATGATGTTCGTTTAATTGGACTTTTATAAGTGTTTCATTAAAATTATTAATTATAAAATTAGTAACTAAAATATTGTCTTTAATTAATGATGACATTTTCTTTTCGTTATTTAATACAGATTCTATTGCATTATCAAAAGTTATGGCATCATCTTCGTCTAAAGTTCCAAAAATATGCTTCATTATTGAACCGATTCCTGCAAACCAAGCGCTGCGCTTATTTTTTGTATCTAACAAATGAGATGTAGCAGAGAATTGTTTCACCATATCCTTGCAACGCAGTGATAAAGGCTCAAAAATGTTATAACATTCCTTATTCATTGCTGTTCGTTTACAACTATCTTTAACTGTATTCATTACTAAGTTTGTAGGGAGTTACTGGATTTCCTCGCTCTACAACCAACTACCTAGTTAGGATTCACTTCCTAAGTGTAGGCGTTGAAATGAGACACTTGATAATCACCATCAAGATGGTATATTATAATAACGACTTATAGAATAAGAACATTGTATAGATAAATGGTAAAAGAAGTACAATAGAAATATATCAAAAGATGCGTTGTGCTGGACGCTCAGCAATAGAATGAATGTGTCGTCTCTTGCTACAGCGCAGCTCTCGCGCGCAGGACCTTCCGAATTCAAAAACGTTCCAAAAGCAAGTTCGAATTCCGAACGCGTAGCTTGTGTGCGTTGCCAGCTAGCAAAGGAGGTAACGCCACATCACCCCCCTGCGGAGAAAAAAGAAAACAAGGGGAGAAAAATAAAGCTAAAAAGGAAACAAAGACCATGACGAAGCGACTGAGGCGAGCTAGCCACGTCGGACGGTTCGTGCAGCGTTGCGCACGAAAAGGCGTCGAGACGTGCAGAAGCAGCGCAGCATAAGGCTGAGCGCGAAAAATCGCCAGTCGATAACCGCATAGCATATCGCTAGATGCGGAAGGGGCGTCGGTCAGATCACGAAGCGTATGGGCGCGACCGTTTCCAAAAGCTCGTGCAGCGTTGGGCACGAGGGGCGTCGCGTCGGTCGGGTTGAGTCGTGCAGCGATGGGCACGGAAGAACGTCGGAAGAGTCACACAGCGTTGGGCGTGAAGGCGTCCGACGGGGCGTCAAGCAGCGCAATGAGTAATGCGGCGACGTCACTTTGCAGAACCGACGCGAAGAATACCCTGAGCAAAGAAGAGCACGACTGATAAACCCATCAGGAGCTTACAAAGCCTTAATCTGCTTCTTCTTGTTTTGTAAAATTTTAAAAAATTGCTGTGGCGCTTGCTAACTTGGCTTTAAGAAACTCACTATGCGAACTGCTGTATGAAATCTACGTTACCACATTTATCACTATAGCTAATCTGAAATAAATGATTAAGCTGAAATGAAAAGAAAATTACACGGAAAATATTACAATGTTTACAAAATATCTGAAAATGTCAGATAGACACGTTCCTATAAATCAAATTCAAAACAATTGACACTATTGTCTATAAATTTTCTCTTCCAAAATTTGAATTTGAACTAGAATCTTCCTTCTTATATTTGAATCTTGAAAAAAGAAATAAAATCTGCGATGTCAAATGTCCATCGATCCGTCACAGCATTCTATTTATTCGAAAATAATTTCGAAGTCTTCTTCGATGAATTTATGTTTCTCCTTGGCAACGATGCTTCACAATAATATTCTTGTTTAAATAAGTATTCTTCAGATTATTATTAAATTTCAAAGATTATTCTTCTTCTAGCTTGATATGAAACGTCCTCAAAAAGCGAGCTTCGACCTTATTCTGATGTCACTTGAAAATAGTGTGACCTTTTATTGAGGTCACTTGAAAATCGACTGACCTTTTATTGAAAATATTCTTCTCGGGGTCACCATTTGTAGGGGGTTACTGGATTTCCTCGCTCTACAACCAACTACCTAGTTAGGATTCACTTCCTAAGTGTAGGCGTTGAAATGAGACACTTGATAATCACCATCAAGATGGTATATTATAATAACGACTTATAGAATAAGAACATTGTATAGATAAATGGTAAAAGAAGTACAATAGAAATATATCAAAAGATGCGTTGTGCTGGACGCTCAGCAATAGAATGAATGTGTCGTCTCTTGCTACAGCGCAGCTCTCGCGCGCAGGACCTTCCGAATTCAAAAACGTTCCAAAAGCAAGTTCGAATTCCGAACGCGTAGCTTGTGTGCGTTGCCAGCTAGCAAAGGAGGTAACGCCACAAGTTAATATTTTATTTTATTTATTTTATTTTTATTATTTTTGTACAAAATATTGTCTTAAATCTAATTTTAAAAAAGTGGACAAAGGTAAAGCTTATCTCTAAAAAGAAATCTCTTCCAGCCTTCCTTGAAAGTGAGTAAGGTGAAATTGTTAAGTGGTATAGATACAAAAATAAAATATATTGGAATTTAAAAAAATAGAAAATGTACAGTATTTACTTCAAAAATTTATATACTTACTATAAAAGTTAATATAAGTATGTAGTTAAACTACTTACACATACTAAAAACATAATATATACAATACATAAACATATAAATACAAAATAAATAAATTAATATAATATTTATAATATATAATATATAATATATAATATATACTATATAATACATACTATATAGTTCTATTTATAAAGAAACTTTAATGATAAATATGTATACTATAATATTGAAAGAAAATGCTGTTTAACTCTGATTTTAAATATATGTACAGACTGACTTTCCCTGATTTGTTCAGGAAGGAAGTTCCAAAGACGAGTAGCTTCTGCTGTGAAAGATTTTTTATAGAAGATAGTGTTATGATTAGGATATTCAAGAGGTTTTTTAGAGACACATGTTCGCAAGGGTCTTGTAGATGGAAGCGACAGTGTAAAACGTTCCCTTAAATATTCAGGAGAAGAGTTTTTGAGGACATTAAAAAGGATGGTTAAAATATGCATGTTCCGGCGAAAACGGATCGGGAGCCACTTTAATTGACGACGGAAATCGGATATGTGGTCGAATTTGCGCAGTCCGTATATAAAACGTATGCACAAATTCTGGAGTCGCTCGAGTTTGTCAAGTAGCTCTTCAGTGGCATCTAAGTAGCAGGCGTCAGCCTAATCGAGGATAGGAAGCAACAACGATTGTGCAAGCATAATTTTAGAATTTCGTATATTTTGTGTAGCTTTTTCTTGTGAGAATTTAAGACGATTTTGGAGCATCTTTACATATTCAGGGTAAGTGGCTCCAGGAGATTCTTCAAAAATGGAATTTGGAATAAATGGTTTATGACCATACATTAACTCATACGGTGTATAATTAGTGGTGCAATGTACAGCGGTATTATAAGCTAACATCGCAGTATAGACATAACGAGGCCAGTCAGTTTGACCTTCGTTGACATAAGACTTCAAGTATTCTTTTAGAGTCGAATGACTTCTTTCAAGTGCGCCTTGTGTTTGTGGATGATATGGTGATGACCATAGTTGTTTGATCTTTAAAAATTTACAAGTTTCCTTGAATAATTCTGCTGTAAAGTTTGTTCCTTGGTCTGTAAGGATAATTTTAGGTATTCCAAACATGGAGATGAAATGGAGAAGACAATCAGCTGTTTCTTCAGCGGTTGTGCTGCGAATGGGGTATGCTACTGATAATTTTGTCAGGTCATCTTGCAAGGTAAGTATGTATTTTAATTTTGCTGTTCCAGATTCAGGGAGAGGTCCTACTATATCTAAACTAAGGCGTTGCCAAGGTGCAGTACAAGTACTAGTTATCTGCATAGGAGCTCTATTTATTCTCCTTAAAGCTTTATTCTCCTGACAAGATTTGCATGCTTTAACATATGTTTCTATATCTCGGCGCATTCCTTTCCAGTAATACATGTCTTTTATTCTGTTATACATGCGAACAGTTCCCAGGTGTCCGGCGACCGGGATGTCATGGTTATCATGGAGAATCTTCTTTATTTCGGTAGGAGAAGGATAAATTATATTGTTGTGATATATATTTCTGAAGGCTTTCGGATACGGTTTTCAGAAATGTAGAATAATCATCATTGGTTGGGCTTAGTTCTCTACTTGGTATATCGATTTGTCCAGTAGGTGGTGAACTAATGGGTTCAAGTGGAAGTGTAGGTGGTACAGAAGGTACAGGTGATGATGGTACAGAAGGTACAGGTGGTGATGATACAGAAGGCATATGTGGTGATGGTACAGAAGGCCCAGGTGATGATGATTCTGGAATCAATGGTGTCTCAAACATTTCTGGAAGATTGTCGGCAATCGGTAGAGGAGAGAAATCTTCAATTTGAGGATTTGTATTAGGGATGACCGGTTGGTCCTCTGTATCAGATATCTCATCTAGTCGGAAGGAGGGTGGAGAGATAAGTAATTCTTCTAGATCTCTATCTAGATTTGGGTCTTCCTGTCCAGGTGATTGTGTTAAATCAGCATTTATCTCTTCTGGGTCAACTGTAACAGGATTAACCGGGTATCTTGATAAAGCGTCAGCATTAGCATTAATTTTACCCTTTTTATATTTTATGGTGTAGTTGTACTCTTCCAGTTTGAGTCTCCACCTTACTAGTCTTGGTCCAGGATCTTTATAATTGAAGAGCCATTGGAGCGGCTTGTGGTCTGTAACGATGATAAATGTATTTCCATACAGGTAAGGTCTGAATGTTTTGGTACCAAAAACAATTGCAAGACATTCCTTCTCTGTTGTGCTGTAATTGATTTCAGCTTTGTTAAGGGTGCGCGATGCAAACGCGATATGACGGTCTTTTCCTATCTCACCTTGGGGCAAAATCGCTGAGATAGCGTAAGTCGATGCGTCACAGGTAAGTATGAATGGTTTTGTAAAATCTGGATAGGTAAGTATCGGTGCTGTTAATAATTTTCTTTTCAGGGTTTCGAAAGCGAGTTGTTGTTCGTTACCCCAGTTAAACATGGTATCCTTTTTCAGGAGCGAGGTAAGTGGTTTTGCAAGCAGGGAAAAATCCGGAATGAACCTGCGGTAGTAGGAAACAAGACCTAGGTAAGATTTTATGTCCTTTTGGTTCTTTGGAATTGGGAATTCTTTTACAGCTTTTATCTTTTCAGGGTTGGGTCTAACTCCTTCGTCTGTGATTGTGTGTCCTAAATAATTAACTTCTTTCCGGAGAAACTCGCATTTGTCCGGTTGTAGTTTTAGATTGGCTTGGCGTAACCTGTCGAAAACTTTTTGTAATTTTTCGATATGTGAATTCAGATCATAAGAATAAATGACGATGTCATCCAAATAAACATAACAATGAATGCCCTGTAAGCCGGACAAGACGGTGTTCATCATCCTTTGGAAGGTAGCCGGGGCATTCTTTAATCCGAATGGCATTCTTTTAAATTGAAAGTTTCCTTCTGGAATGGTAAACGCCGTCTTATCTGCATCTTCTGGAGCTAATCTGATTTGGTGGAAACCTGAAGCTAAATCAAGAGTCGAAAAGTATTTACTATTGCCTAATTGGTCCAAAATTTCATCGATTTGTGGAATTGGGTATGATTCCCCAATAGTAATGTCGTTAAGTTTTCTGTAGTCTATTACTACACGCCATTTCTTTTCACCTAAGGCATCAATTTTCTTTGGTACGACCCAGATGGGTGATGACCATGGTGATACAGATGTTTGAATTATATCCTGATCCAGCATTTTACCTATTTGTTTTTGTACTTCCTCTTTATGACATTGCGGGAACCTATAGGATTTAACATTAATGGGAGTGTCGGAAATAGTTTTGATTTGATGTTTTAACGCATTCGTATAAGTTAATTTGTCATCAGGTAAATGGAATATATCGGAATATTGTGCACAGATGTTTGCAAGTTGTTCGCTTTCTTCACCATTTAAGTGAGACATCCGGAGTGAACTAATTACCTGTTCAGTTCGTTCTAATGTGCTCTGGCAATTGTTAACTAATTTAATATTATGATCGGGAATTTCGTGTAATTTAAGTTTTAAATTATAATTTATTTTAATTGGTCTCTCTGACGTGTTTAATATTGTTACACTGATTCTTTTATTGGGTTTTACTTTTACGATGCAATTTGAAATAAGGACTTCCTTAGAGATCTGTTGGTCTATTACTATTCCTTCTTTTATTAAAGGATTTTCTACAGTGCATTCTATAACAGTCTCTGACCTGGGTTTAATGATATAATCGGGTTCATGAAAGAGTAAATATACTTTGCGTCGGTTGATTTCGAGGCTATTCGTGTTGTAATTCAGTTGACACTTATATGTCATAAAAGGGTCGGTACCAATAATTCCATCATAGGGAATTTGTAATTCGTTAAATACATGAAATTTGTGGTGAATAAATTCATCTCCAATTTTTAATTTTAAATTTACATATCCTGAAGGGGTCTGGGTATAAACTGACCTTGATGAACCTTCTTCTCCTTTTGAGAACTTTCTACTTTCCTATAAAGAGTCTGTTTAATTTTTTCTTCTGAAATAGCGTAACCAATTGCTTCATTAAGTTTTTTGGGTGATCTACACCTAACAATATTAGATATTCTTGGATGTAAGCCCATCAAAAAGTGATGGAGTGCCAGATCTTCCATCGCGGCTGTACGCCCGGGGATCTCAGATTTTTTATTGGAACTCATCGTAATCTCCGTTAAAAGTTGAGTCAGAATTGATTCAATCTTAGTTGAAAATTGTACTACACTATCCGTTGGTAATTGTTTTGTTTCTTGTAGATCCGTTATTAAATGTGAATAATGTTTTTTCTGACTGAACTGAGTTTTTAGAAACTCATTAAGTTGCTCGTAACACGTAAATTCCTTTAAATATGCCGCAATTTCAGCCTTTCCTTGCAGCTGACTTAAAATATACTTAAACAAGATATACTTTTGTGAGTCTGAAGCTAATTCGAATGCATTATTGCAATTCGTGATAAAAGAATTTATAGTTTCACGTGACCCATCATAGGGTTTTATGAACTTTAACAAAGTATTTAGCTCAACTTCCATTTTGCCTCTAATTGTTTTTGAAAAAACTGGGGATGGTGACCTTTCACCCTCTGAGGTTGCCTGTGGGACATCTAGATTTACCTTTTCCTGCTTTGCCATTATGAAACTTTAAATAATAATTAATAACTATATTCTATTATTTTTCCGATCTGGATATTTTGATACACAAGACACAAATAAAAATAATCAGTAAAAGTACAAGACACAAAAGTAAATAAAGTATAAAAATAAAAAATAAACCTGTATAAAATAAAATGTCAAATAAAATGTTAATATAAGTTTCTCTTAAAATTAGCTTTCTTTTAAAACTAAAGTTTACTTTCTTTTAAAATTACTTTCTTTCGTAAAGTTAATATATTATATGATAACTTTCAATGTTTTCCGACACTTTTCTTTCGTTATAAATGTGACTTCAATATTAAAACAATAACTTCCCTTATAATCTTCTTTGTAGAAATATAGTTCGTGTAACGCGTAGCCTTAATAAAATAACAAGATAACACTCACAGTTCGCCGAATGTTAAAATAAACAGGACGCTCGCCTGTATTCTTCGCTTATCGCTGGAGCTTGTTTATATGAACGGCCGGACCTCGCGAGAATCCCAGCTTTGTGGAGTCAGGGTCAACCCCTGGTGCTGCTCCGGACGGGAACAGACACTTCACGCGCCTGAGGTCGTCTGCCAGAAACAGGAACTCGTGCACTTTTCACTTCACTTTTCCACCTATTTTCACTGATTTTTTTTTCACTACACTATAGCACTTTTAACGAGTCCTGGTTTGATTGTTCAAAATTTTCCTTCCGGAAAATACGTTGGTCTACGCGGAGACAAGGGTGCGCGGAGCTTTTCTTTTTAGGCGACCGGAATTTTCGGGATCCCACCGCTGCCACCAATTTGTTATGGGATGTCTTTTTAAAAAAAAAAGATTTAATTCACTGAAATATTTAATGTTACTTTAATAACACCTTTAGGAAAAATACAAATAACCGGTACAAGTTGTGTCTATCGCGACTGCCCGTTGACTGAATTGTATCTGGGATAACAATGGGTATATAAAGGGGTAAAGGGGCAGCAAAATGCATCAGCATATCCCTTAACAGAAAAGGGGTATAACAGTTCGCATAGCCAGGGCAGCATGGATAGTACCAGTGTGAACCCAAGAATAGTGAACTGACGCAACATAGAAACTTATAGACAATTATGGTATAAAAATGGCTCATATAATTAAAAATGGAATATTCATAAGGAATATTCTTTATATTATCAAGTATAAGAGCTAGAAGAGCTTTATTTTAATGGTTATTAGAATAACTGTGTCAAAGGTCAATGTGCTCACAAGTTAGGTCATACTTTAAGGTTAATAGTAAAATACACATTTTGCTGTAAAATTATTGCTGAAATACAATCAAATTGGTAAGATTAGTTAGAAAATTAAGATTATTAATAAATATGAATTTGGATTACGTTTTTAGAATGTTAAAATAATGTGACATGGTAAAAAATTATAAGACGCAAAACATACCTGATTTCAGGGAAATAAACTGATTTTATTTATAGATAAGTATCACTATTATTTTATTGAAAGACACTACAATTTATTTATAAAAGTTAAGTAGATTTTAAATAATTTAGAATTTAGATTTTAGATGTCGTCTTCAGTATCCGAATAAAAATTGCCAAAGTGAAGTTGGTTCAATCTCAGTTGTCATTCCCAAAAAGACTCGTTAGTTTCTTTTTACGCCGCTTTCTGTGGCTTTGGGTTCCGGGCTTTTGGAGTCCGTTTTGACAACACTGGTTGCAGTAACTAGTTGCAGTACTGGTTGTAGTACCTAGATGCCGTGTTAAAGAATTACTACATTTTAGATAAATCACTACATAACAAAACTGGATTCATTGGCGAAATTATTTGTATTGAATCGCTTAGGGCACTTTACAACTACAGCAGGACCTCTGTAATCCGAACGCCCCACCACCGCTTTTTCACTCGCCGTCCGTCTCGCCAGTTGCTTACTGAATATCGAGTAGGTGTTGCGCATTTGTTATTGTTACTCGTCCGCCATTTTGTGTTGCCATTGCGTCGCTCGTGCATTTCGACAGTTATTTGTGTTTTTCATCATGGCTTCGACGTCAAAGAAAAGGAAACACGTTATCCTGACTATTTCTGAGAAATCTGTACGAAAGCTACCAGTACATTACATATGGGGCAAAGAAATGCATGGGTGACGAGACCTATATTTCTAGAGTGGCTTAAAGGATACTTTATCCCTGAAGTAAAAAAATTCTTATCTAAGAAGAATCTACCACTGAAAGCGATATTGCTTCTTGATAATGCGCCAGCACATCCACTTGATGAAGACCTGCAATCCATTGATGAAAATTTCACAATTTTATACATGCCTCCTAATTGCACAGCTCTCATCCAGCCAATGGACCAAAATGTTATTCAAAACATAAAGGTGAATTATAAGAAAAAAACTTTTGCTTCAAGTTTTTGCACAACAGGAATTGGAATCTGAATGTACCGTATCCGATGTCCTTAAAAGGACTACTATGAAAGAAGCTGTTTTTTCATTGGCTGAAAGTTGGCATCAGTTGAATGCGAACCTAATAAAAAAATCTTGGTCTCCCTTGTGGCCTCAATTAAACGTCGAAGAACATACAGACGATGACTTTGAACCTGAAGATGAGATTCCTTTAGCTTTTTTTGTTAATAGAGGCTTTTCTGAGGCTGAAATTAACGACTTCTTACTAAGCAATGATGACCTAAATGAAACTGAACCTCTTACTGATGTCTTGAATAGGCTGACCAAGTGGATATTTCTTTGCCAGAAAAAATGCTTTTACGTAAATTGCGAGACAAAGCTTTTTATTTGTCATTAAATACCTCCCGACAAACTAAAATATTGGATTTCTTTAAAAAAGTTCAATAAATATAACGTTTATAGATGAATATACAGTTAAAATGTCACAATACTATTCGTTTTATTTCATAAAATATACCCTATAAATTCTATGTACTATAATCCGAACGCTCCATGAATCCGAACGGGGGGTAAATTATGGGAGTTCGGATTAAAGAGGTCCTGCTGTACGTAGTTGAGGAAAAGAAGATGCTCAGTTATTTATCTATGTATCGGATAAGCCAAGATCACCTCGAATTATTTTTTGGTTTAATAAGAAGACATGGCGACTACAACAACAATCCGAATATTCTGCAATTCAGAGCAGCATATAAGAAAACCCTAAATCATCTCGAACTTCGGTCATCTTTTAGTGGGAACTGCATTCCGTTAGACAATTTCACAATATTAAATTCTACATCCGAAAATGTAATTAATAGTACGTCCACTTTAAATATTTAGATATGACGAACATCCATATGAAGTATTACAAACTACACGATTACTGACATCTGATGTGGAGGCTGAAAATAATTGCAATATCTTTGCAATTATTGACAACAACAATGCTCGACTACGAAACCATTACATGCGAGTCAAAAGTAATAGTAGGATACATATCTGGATATGTATCTAGGCTACTAACAAAAAAATTAAAATGTGAAAAATTTATTAATAGCCTAACTTCCGCGAATAGACTTCCACATCATGCAGTTATTACAATTAAAGATATGGGTGGTCTTTGTATGGAATCACCTACTTAAAATTTGCTACGAGCGATCTTAAAAACTAAATGACTATTGAAGATGGATAAAAATGGTACCATTTTAAAGGCTATACTGTAAACTTTAAATTAATACCATATTCATTGAAATTGGACCCGTATTTTAGGAGATGTCCTGGTTTAAGCGAAGGCGAAAGGAAAAGTGAAGGATTTGAATTTGGGGAAAAGAACAAAAAATAACAAAAATTTAGAGAAAATCTTTATTTGGTGCTTATCAATATTTAGTGTTGCCTCCCCTAGCCCTAATTACGTCACGAAGACGATTCCTCATGGACCTTATCAGCTTCTTGATGGAATCTTGCGGGATACCTTCCCATGAAGCCGCCAGTCTCCCGTAAGCGTTTGTAAACTTTCGAGACACAAGACTGGCTTATGTGGAGCTGCTGTGCGACAGCCCGCTGGCTAAGCCCTTGTTGCAGTAGGGAAACAATTTGTGCTGCTTCTGTAGGTGTGGTATCCATTATGGTCCAAGGTCACGAATTGAATTTAGCGGAGATGTGTACTGGTCAACTTCTAACAATCAACTCATAAGAAAATTCCGATAACATGCGCTTTTATAGGGGGTCAATGTCGCGCAACTCGCCAAGAATCAACAAATTGAAATTGTCTTTTTTTGTTACTCCTTCACTTAAATCAGGAAAGCTCCTGAAATACGGGTGCAATTTTAATTAATTTGGTATTAATTTAAAGTTTATAATATAGCCTTTAAAATGGTACCATTTTCATTGATCTTTATTAGTTATTTAGTTCTTAAGATCGCTCGTAGCATTTCACATGTGGGTGATTCCATAGTTTTGCTCGCGAGTGTATATATAATATGCTTGTCGACAGAAAAGATCATACGCAATTTAATACGGCAAAGTGATGGTAAATATCTTGCTTCAAAATACGACTTCAACTAGGGTAAAACCGTTAGAGATGGCCATAGTTTTTTTGAAGTGTGATAAAATAAAAAATGTAGTTTTTATAATCAAACGTCTATTTCTATTATAATTATTCACAATTAGTTTTTAATTTTTTATGCAATCAACATCAATGAACGTATGTTATGTATAAAACATACAAAAAAAAGTAATTAGAAAAAAATTGGATTGGCCATCTCACCCGGAATATCAGGGTAAGTTGGCCATAGCAGTACGGGACGGATGACCAGTGCTCCTTTTGCCTTTCCCCTTCCCTTTTCCAGTCACTGATGCCTGCTTTTGGGCATTTTTCTTCTTCAGGCCACATTTGGAACACATGTCATCATATTCTGTACAATTTTCATGTACCCACAGATTACAAATCAAACATTGAAGCCAATCTTCAATAAGACGGGTTTTGTAATAATTTTCACCGCATCCAGCGCAGTTATCTGCTTCATTTTCCAAGTCTTCGTCAAACGAGGTATCACATAGTATTGGTTCCTGTTCATCAGAATTACTCGTGCTTACGGAATCCTGTCTGATAGCTTTTCGTTTTCTTACTGTAGCAGGTTTATCAGTCTTTTTCTCCTCTTCGATCTTTGCGACGTTTAATTTTACTTGTTTAACTCTACGTTTATTTTCTTTTATACGTTTTTCTTTTATTTTTCTCATTGTTATATGCTCGTTAGAAGTCAAAAGCTTACCAACTTGCTTGCTACGCTTACGAGCTTCTGCCAGTTTTTGAGGAATAGCCGACAACTCTTTAAGGATTTTAGACGGTGTCCAACTAACATTATCATTGTTTTGTCAGTGGATGTTCCTGGTATTGGTTCATTTTCAATATTTTCCTGGTTTAGGGTTGTTGCAGCTGAAGAGTTCTGGTTCAGGGTTGTAGGTGAAGCCGTAGGTGGATATGGATGAGAGTTGGGCTCAGCAAGTGAGTCAAAGAAGGCATAATCCGGTATAGCCTCAGGGTTAAAAGGAGCAACGCCACATGCCTTGAATCCAGAGATTGCGTTTTCTGCTGAAGCCGCTTTACCCCAGGCCTTATTAAATAATGCTCCAAATGTTAGTCTTGTGATTCGGCGTCCTGGATTCTGATTTATCCATAATCGACATTGTTCATAAAAATGATATTTGAGGGATTTACATACAGCCCGATCAAGGGGTTGTAAAGGTCAAGGCTCTTTAATTTTATTAGGCTCTTTAATTTTGTTGAATAAAAAATTCAAATTTAAGAACCGAAATGATATTGTGAGCCTGTCTGTTGAGCGAACAATAGAACTATCTTCAGTTGAATTGGAGCAATTTATTGTTGTGTCTATATACAGACCACCTTTGTCTAACTTTGAACTTTTTGAAAAGGTAATGGATGATGTACTATTTAAACTCTCTAAATCAAATAAAAAGCTTATTGTGTGCGGAGACTTTAATGTAAATATATTGGAAAGTAGCCCTTTAAGTGGCAAGTTATTGATTCTATTCAAATCCTATAACTTATCCAATATGTTTATGGAGCCAACTAGAATAACTGCAACTAGTGCCACATGCATAGACAATATTTTTACAAATTTTACACCTGTTAATAAAAACATTATTAGTAAATTAGATTCAGATCATTGTGGACAACAAATTCAGTTTGAAAATTTAAATAAAAATGTATCAAAGCGTAGAATAACTTTTGTACCAGTAACGTTGGACCGTATTGAAAAAATAAGAACAAGTCTTACAGAGGAACTCCCTTTTTTACCAAATGGGTTGAGTCCTAATGAAATGTATAACATATTCTTTAATACTTTCAGTGAAATATTCAAATCAATATTCACCAGTAGAACGGTCTTAACTACTGATGCAAACGTTTTTAACGACTGGGCAACAAATGAATTACACAGAAGTAGGCAAAAATTATATGAATTGTATGCGGAGCGACAGTATGATACTAGTGATGAGTTCAAGCAGCATGTTCAACTGTTTTCCAAGAAATTTAAAAGAGATTGCATTGTGGCTAAATCAAAACATATTCAAACTAAGATAAAAAATAGCTCCAATGTAATCAAAACTACTTGGAACATAGTGAATGAAGAAACAGGAAGAGCAACACGGAAAAATTGTGAATTTAAACTTAATGTCGGTAATACACCTGTAACTTCGGACTCCGAAGTTGCTTCTGTTTTTGAAGGCTTCTTTACGGATATTCCTGTTTCTACCACAGAATCGTTGAACTCCTCACCAAATGCCGCTCTTACTTTACTGGAGGATAACGTGGCTGAATGTAATAACGTTTTCAAATTCTGTCACGTTAACTGCTCTGACGTTATTAAAGCTTTCAAATTAATTAACAATAAGAAGACAAATGATTTGTGGGGCATTTCCGTTAACGTTGTAAAATCATTGATTGATATCGTTGCACCCGAGTTAGCTTTAATATTTAATAATTGTATTGATTGTGGTGAGTTTCCTGACTTAATGAAGCACAGTAAAATAATTCCTCTATTCAAATCAGGTAGTACCAATGACCCCGCTAACTTTAGACCTATATCTGTACTACCCACTTTTAGTAAAATATTTGAAAAATTAATATTAATTCAATTGCTTAAACATTTTTGTAATAATGACTTATTACATAGTAAACAGTTTGGATTTACACGGGGTCGCTCAACAATCGATGCTGGTGTTGAGTTAATTCAAAATATATTCGAAGCCTGGGAGGAATCACGTGATTCACTTGGCGTTTTCTGTGATTTATCCAAGGCTTTTGATTGTGTTGATCACGAAACATTAGTCAGAAAACTGCACCATTATGGAATTAGGGGTGTAGCACTGGATATGATGAATTCCTATTTAAAAAATAGGATGCAAAAGGTAGACGTCAATGGAAAGCGGTCTTCCGGATCGATTGTAAAAATGGGGGTTCCACAAGGTTCAATTTTAGGGCCTTTTCTATTCCTCATTTATATTAACGATCTTCCTTACCTTGCCAAGGATAATCATGGGATAGTATTGTTTGCTGATGATACATCACTTTTGTTTAAAATAAATCGTTACGAAACTACTCTTGACGAAGTAAACAATTCTCTCACTAAAGTGGTACAGTGGTTTGAAGCTAATAACCTACTACTCAATGGTAAAAAGACAAAGTGTATCAAATTTACATTACCTAATGTCAAACAGGTAAAAACCACTGTACAGCTTGATCATGAGGAATTAGATTTAGTGGATACCGCTGTTTTTCTCGGAATAACGTTAGATGCTAAACTCCAATGGGGCCATCATATAGATGACTTATCGAACAGACTTAGTTCTGCTGCATACGCGGTTAAAAAGATCCGCCAGTTGACAGATATAGAAACGGCGAGATTAGTTTATTTTGGTTACTTTCACAGCATTATGTCATATGGTATATTATTATGGGGTAATGCTGCTGATATTAATTCTGTTTTTGTACTGCAGAAAAGGGCTGTTCGAGCCATATATAATATGGGACCACGAGAGTCACTAAGAGATAAATTTAAAGAAATCAATATTATGACAGTGCACAACCAATATATATTTGAAAATTTAGTATACGTGCATAAACACATTGATAAATTCAAGAAGAAAAGTGATTGTCATAATGTCAATACTAGAAATAAAAATAAACTTGTAATGCCTGCTTCTAGGCTTTGTAAAACTAGCAATTCGTTTGTGGGAAGCAGTGTCCGCTTCTACAATAAGCTCCCAGAAGGCATGTTGAAGATGTCTCTGAATAAGTTCAAAGTTAATGTAAAACGTAAACTCATTGAAAAATCTTATTACCATGTGAAGGATTACTTGAATGACAAGGAAGCTTGGCAATAATTTGCTCTAATGGCTCTGATAGTTCCTTAGTTAAGATTATTTGTGAGATGGTGATAATGAAAAAAAAAAACCCCGGCTGAGTTTGTTGTGGGCTCTTCTCAGACCAGGGCGCGTTTGGAACCCTCGTAGCTTTAGTTTTAAGAAACCGTAACCGATTATCACCATCGTGTTTTTTTAAGTAAGTAATTTTTAACGTCAATAAGTGTACCTACAGTGTACCTATATTGAATAAATGATATTGAATTGAATTGAATTGAATAAGTAATGAGAAGTATGACTCGGCATAGATAACATAATGATATCGTTTTGATTAGCAAATTCAAGCATTTCCACCGAATTACAATGCGTGGAGTGTCCATCAAGCAGCAATAAAATTTTTCCTTGTGGCTTTCTTGGCATAAAATGGGTTTTGAGCCATTCTAAAAATATTGCTGAAGTAATGTAAGCAGATTTTTCTGACATAAATACACGAGAACCAGGTGGCATGCCATCCTCAAATTCGCATTTTTTATTCTTGCCCTTCATAATACATGCAGGCGGCGAAAACGTACCTTCAGCGCTACAACATGCTATGATGGTGATGGTTTCACCCTTTTCCGTAGAGGTTGTTGTAGCTACCGCTTTGGATCCTTTTTCGGCGAGTACGCCAGGGCGATTGTTTAACTGCAAGCCAGATTCATCCATATTGAACACGCAATTAGGTTTTGACATTAAATCATTTTCTATCAAAATACTTTCCAACAAATTGAAATAGGTGTTCACTTCGACTCTGTTCATTCCTTGACTACGAGCCATTGACACTCCTTCAGATTTTCTCAATACAATATCTTGGTTTCTTCGCAAAAACATTTGTAACCAGTCATAACCTGCCATTTCTCCGGTTTTATTAAATTTATGTTTTATGTTTAGCTGTTCAGCAAACTGGTAAGCAATCATTCTCACATCCTTAATTGTTAATGGAAAACCTCTTTCTTGCATCAGTTTAATATGATTGGAAAGTTTTTTTTCATTTTCTTCCCCAAACATTGATGATGGTCCCATTGGTCCTTTCTTATAATTATCAGTCTTATATCTTCTCTCAAGCGTTTAACGAGGAATATTATAGACGATAGAAGCTTTATAAACCGACATTTCTCCATTTTTAATACAGCTTATAGCAGCTTTTAATGACTCCTCACTCCAGTTACCACGAGTAGCGATAGCTTTTCTTTGGTACTTGTTTGGCATAAACTATATAACAAAAATAAAAAGACTTTAAATACATTAAAACTCACTTAAACTAGTATGGCCATCATACACTGACTTAATACGGCCATCTCTCCTATTTGTACGGGTGAGATGGCCATATCAAAATTTAAAAGAAACAAAATCAAATCGGCAGCCATTGTGAGGTTAGAATATAGGTAGAAACATGAAAAATGCAATAAATACACAAAAACACAAAATATCAATACAAAACTATAGTGATAAAGGATGCTAAATGAACCAACTACAAATTTTTTATATTATTATGAAAAAACAAAGCATATTTACTCACTTTTGATAATATTTGTGCCCAGTATTTTTGTGCGCGGTTACTTCTAAGCACGGCCCGACGCAAACTAACCGCAACGCAACGCCACCTAGCGAACCTATTTGCGAAATATTTCGATTGGTCATCTCTCCCGTATGGCCATCTCTAACGGATTTACCCTATATGTGTAACAGTTAATACCCTGAAACATTTAATTGACAAAGAAGTATTTACAAATTTAAATCATCATTCATTTGATCAGCCATCAACTTTCAACCATAGGATTCATTTATTTCGAGCCATAATAAATCAATATACAAGAATACGATTGCATCACGAAGCAAAAACTGATAAAACTATAGACTACTTCACTAAACGGCAGAAACTAACAAAACTTATATCATTCAAGGGTAATTAAAATATTGTATAGAAATTATCCTTTTTATTTTTTCCTGTACATCATCATCATCATCAGTCGCAGTCAGACATATAAACGATAGATAAACGAGGCAGTTATATTATATACCTATACTAGTATTGCGCGTGGATGCGCGGCCCGCTGAAGCGTACCGCGTTGTCAAAATGACAGTACGAAGATACAAACTTTGAAAAGGTCTTGCATAATTTCCAAATCCCAGTCAACATTCGCCATACGTTTTCTATGGAAAAATAAATTGCGCCATCTTGAATTTTTTTCCTGTTCATCAAGTAGACTTTCATGTCTTGATTATCTTTTGCCAAGAAACCACTCTTCCATCTTTTATACTCTCCGAGATAGACACCGACGAAATTTGTATGGCGGCCGTCTTTTATCCGCCATTTTGAAATTTTTTTTCAGCGCACTGTCAATTGGATGAAGTTTCGAGTGACATTTGTTCGAGCACCCCCTACCTATTTTCAATACCCTGGCTGTGCTCTTCATCCGTCTTCGAAATCCTCAATCATCAGCTCTCTCCGTATTTTTCCTCCGAGTGATACATAGTGCTTTATACTACACCTGCGAGGAAAATAAAAGACAAATCATTTAATTGAAATTTTATTAAAATA
Organism: Erebia epiphron; assembly: GCA_963932025.1. Lineage (NCBI taxonomy): Eukaryota > Metazoa > Arthropoda > Insecta > Lepidoptera > Nymphalidae > Erebia > Erebia epiphron. The sequence continues at coordinate 30,756,080 of OZ009946.1, forward strand.
GTTACAATTACTAAAGGTCATTGAAACATTTTTATTAGGGAGATTAATAGTTTTGGAGTTGGAAGTTTGAGACAACACAGGCACAGCTGATGATATTGCGCTTGTGGAAGGAACTGGTTCCAATGGTTCAACCGTTTGCCAAGTTGAAACTGGTGACACTGCTGACTCCGTAAATGGATCAGCAGATGAATTTTTATGACATGAAATTGATGCTGCTATATGGTTATTTATTTTCTATTGAGTTCTCTATGTAAGTTTCTTCGACAGAGGATGATTTCCAACCACCGTGTCGCTTTATTGTGGTTAAATCGGCGCCAGCATCTGCGAGAACAGTCGCAGATGTTATGCGAAAACAGTGGCCAGTGTACTCTTCTGGGTTGGGTAAATTTAGGTATGCCGCTATTTCTTTCGGCATTGAACTTATTTTATTCTTTCCAATAACTTGTCTTACACATTTTTATCCCTATATTGCACTAAAAATCGTTTGGTATTCATGTTATTAGGGCGAAGTTTTATGTATTTCTGCAAAATATCATGAAATAAGCCCGATATGACAAATGTTCGCTGAATTTTGGTTTTTGTTTTAGGCAGCTTAACAATGATCATATTTTCCTGAAATTTGATGTCATCTGTAGTTATATCAACAAGTTCTTGTGAACGACAGGCACCATTTAGCCCCAAAATCAAAATAACCTGAAATAAATCAAATATTTATAGGTATATAGGTTTCTGAAGTAGGTATCAAATGAAGTAAACAGCAAGAATTAAGTTCTTTACAAACTAGCTGATGCCCGCGACTTCGTCCGCGTGGTCTAAGTTTTTTTATTCCCGCGGGAACTCCTTAATTTTCCGGGATAAAAAGTAGTCTAAGTCACTCTCCAGGTCCTGAACTATACCCATGACAAAAACACGTCGATCCGTTGCTCTGTTGCGGCGTAATTGAAGAGCAAACCAACACACACTTTCGCATTTATAATATTAGTAGGTATGATCTTACCTTCATTAACAAATATTTGTCATCTGGAGCATCTTGCAAAAAAGAATATAAATCCTTTGTAGTGAAAACTTTTGATTTTTTACTATGGAATCCTTCTGATTTTCTTTTTAGAAACGCTGTCAGTTTTTTATACTCCATAATATTTTCGTCGTTTCGTGCCAATATAGAACTTTTTAACATTGAATACACGGACCACAAGGTACTTGGCTTATATTTTTGCCCTAATTTACTAAAATAAGAAAGTAAAACATTTTCACAAAAAGTAGGCGCGTTTTTCTCGATTTTCCACTGTAAAAACTGATCATATGTTTTATTGTATTTTTTTCTAGATTTCTCGGGCAAGAGGTTCTCAATAACTGCTTTGGCAGATTCTTTTAACTCCGGCGGCGTCATCAAATCTTCACTGTCACTAGTCTAGTACTAGACATTTTGAGTGGGTACATAACTAGCTTGTAATCAAAGTTTGTAATTTAGAAAATTTTGAAATAAAACAAAAGAAAACGTAATGCGCGCAATTAAAATTGTTTTCATTATTCTTTTTTTTAATGACGTTCCTGCCTACAGAAAATGCAAGTGGCCAGTAACAATTTGCAAACCAGAATAAATATACTCTGACAACCTTATTTCTGCGTGTGGCAAAACTCCGAACTACCAGAATCAACTCTGTGTTGACCCTAAAATGTTGACATTTTAATATACAGTGGCGCCTCCACCACACGCACGGACAAGTTTGCCAAGCTGGCAGCTGGGTATAGGTTTTTTTAAATGAACAAAATGACGCGAAAAATGTTCTCATATATATTTAATATTTAAAATCCACATAGGTTTAGACTTGTTTATTAGTATTATGTATAAATATTTAGTTACTATTTTATAATTTTTATTACTCTTCATAATTTTTTATGTTGAATTTCTTTTTCTTTTTTTTAACCATATTTGTAAGTAGGTACGTTCTTTTATTAGGGAACTCATTTCATCAAAAATTTAAAAAAAACAGCGCGTTAGAAATGAATTTCCATACACTTTTTCTCCCCGCTTAGCACGTTACAAATGAAATTTCATACATCTTTTCCTCCCGCATATTTGGTTTGTAGCAATGACGTACTTTCTACCTCGTTTTGACAAAAGCAAGAGGGTACTTTCCGAGCGGGTGTAGTATAAAAAAAAAATTCATACAAAATTTTACAGGAGAGGTGATCAATCAGTCTCTCAACTCTTACAGTAATTCAATAGGTAAAATATCGTACAAAGTGTCGCCTCTGTAGGTATAACAGTCGCATCTATGTTAAGGAGCGGGACGCGCGGAACGAGGCCCTCCCCTCCCGCGCGGCCCGCACTGCCGCTCGCGGTACACAGATTTTGTAAGCGTTCTCTGTTCTAGTACCTACATAATAATTCAATGTAATAATCTAAATTTATAAATATGATAATAAATAATAATAAATTAAGTCGTACCTGAGTAAGTAATCCTTTTTTTAGTTTACCTTATCCTTTTTTTATTTTTTATATTTATCGGTATTATTATTTTTACAGACAATATTAAGGGTAAAATAGGGGTTAAAGTTTGTATGAAACTCCTTTATTTTTCAAGTTATAGTCATGAAAATTGGGATTTGGGCTTCTGGTTAATAAAAAAATACGTGTTTCACAGTTTTTGAAAATTTTATCCTCATGGACGTTAAATAGAGAGTTTGTCTTTCAATCACGCCGCAACAGATCAACAGTTCGACGTGATTTCTTTCATGGGTGGGTGAGATGAGGACCTGGAGAGTGACATATTTATTTTATCACGGAAAATTAAGGAGTGCCTGTGGGTAATTCCCACTTAAGCAACGCGAACGAAGTCGCGGGCGTCCGCTAGTATATGTATATAATAATATATTATTTATATTAAATTCAGTTTCCCATTTTTTACCCAACTGCGGAACGCACAGGGTGATGTGTTTTATGTATATTATGTAGTATAATTATCGTTTTAAAGTAACTTGGTAGTTATAAATATGGTTTAGTTTTTCATTAATGGTTATTTATTTTTAGGACGGATCTGTTGCACCTCCGTTAAATATAACAGGATCAGAAATCATGAGTGAAGATGTCGTAGATGTTACAAATATGCCACAATCAGATCAGGCTGCCACTTTAGAGGTGCTTAATGTCAATTCCCAGAGTACTGAAATAATACCCAGTATTCTTGCAATATGTGGAGAATTGCAGCAAAACCAAATTGCAATAATGGTCTCTTTAAAAAATATAGAAGACAAAATATTATGGAAGCTGTCATACTTAAGAGATCGACACATTTGCTGAAAGTGCTTCAAAGCCTATTAACGTTCTAGAAAGTTTTAATTTTAAAAAGTTATGTGGAAAAGATGATTTAATCAATTTTGACAAACAATTAGAAAACCCAAAAGTTAGAGAATACGTAAAAAACCAACTTACTGTCATATGTGAAAAAGGAAAGGGTAGAGGATTAAGTATTCATTAGCAGACGCTATGTTTTCTAGAAGATTGATGACCGAATGTTCTTGGGCTGACGGTTCAAAAACAGAAAACAGTAAACTCTGTTTTAGATTCTATACAAGAGTTATTTATTTATTCTTTGAAATAATATATGAACCAGATAAAAACTTCACCAGAAAGGAATGTGAAGTATTTTTTAAAAATATGTATAATGCGCCACTCTATGTCAAGGAACAAAGAAAACATACAAAGAGCATCTTCAAGCAAGCGTAGACCTACTAAAAATCCAGCACTAAAAGAACATATTAATAAGGATAGTTTTACATCCAACAACACTATTGAGCACGTTACTGAAGATTTAGCCAATAATCAGCCTGTTGAATGTTGATCTTTCAGCTGTTATTGATGAGTTAGTATAGCCTGATATAGACGACACTACCGGATGATGTTATATTATACAAGGTGTAAGGTAAATGGTATAACATACCGGCGGCTACCCATGCAATTTTGACGTTATAATCACTATGGCAGAGTTAAAAAGTCAAAATTAATTATCAAAAACTTCCATACAAAATTAATTAGGTAATTAAGGAAAATAAATTTTGGCAACCCTATGGCAATTAACAACCTCATACCTATTATTATTATTATTACGTAATACATAACTTAAGCAACATCAATTTCTAATTCCCTAGTACAACCGACAAAGTCGACGAACTTTGCGAGTCCTTTGACCGAATGCCGCCGCGCGACTTTGACGTCACTGACGACCTGACCTGACGAAAACGGTATCTACTGTAGTGTTGATGATAACGAGGTCTTGTGTTCGATTCCCGGATCGGTTCAAATCTTGACTATTGACTAGGATTTCTCAGTAGGTAGGTTAGTAACGAAATTGGCGTTGATGTACCTCGTAGAACATGTTAAGCCGTCTATCACTAGTAGTAATAGTAGTAGTAAGTAGTGCGGGCTATAAACCCACAAATCAAATCAAATCAAATGTTTTTTTATTCAAATAAACTTTTACAAGTACCTTTGAATTTCCTTTGAACGTCAAGTGAATCTACCACTGGTTCGGAATGCCATTCCTACACATTGTTACAGCCCGCATTGTTACGTGTGGTAGGTACCTATCATTTCATGTTATCGATAATAAGTAATAACTAGGATCGACGGCTTAACGTAAATTACCTACCTACTTGCCGAAAACCCAAGGTGAAACGAGATCGACCCCTATTTCCTAGCTGTGGGCTGGTGCCGGGTACTTATGAGAAATTCTTTACATAAAACTCAAACCTAAAAATGTTGTGACCGAAATAGGACTCCAACCCAGCAGACTACGAGATTCGCAACCAAACCTGTAAACCACTGGTCACTCAGACGCAGTCATGTACCTACGCTAGTTCATCATACAATTGATAAACATACAAAATGCACTCCAAATCAACTTGAACTCACTACAGGCAATCTCTTAAAATTTTATGTAAGCCTGGTACATCCTAGAACGGGCGGACGCTACCTACTAACACGCGGTATCCTCTTTGCAAAACACCGGGCCTTTGATGATGCCGCCGCCGCCGCTCGTGCCGCGAGCCGACTTTGCAAAATGAATGATATTTTTAACCGACTTCCAAAAAAGGAGGAGGAGGAGGTTCTCAAATCGGTGCGTATGTTTTTTTTGGAAAATTGTACTTACACCTAATTACGAATACTTCTACCTAGTTACTAACTTACTAGTACCTAATTACTTAATAAACAGTTACTAGTAAGTACTAGGTTTTTTTTTTGGCATCGGGGGGGAAATCAGGTTAAGTGAGATTTTTACTCACTAAAACCCCCTCGATGGTCACCCTCAGCGCTGTGTTAGCCACAACCAAGCTGTTTGTGGCTAACACAGCTACCAAGGGCAAGGTCAAGGGCAAGGGTTGTCCAAGGGTGAAACGACTGGAGCCCCCACTCCAGGCCGCTTTTGACCCTGATGTCCCTTAGCCTGGGACTATTGAATTGTTGGATCGGTGTGGTGGCCAGCGCCACCACGATGTCCTCGTCTCTGAGCTGGATCAGCTCGCTCACGGGCTCGTTCAGCGGCCTCCTTCTTAACCATTACGGTTTCACAGGAGACCACTGCCCTCCATGCTCCGACCGCCGCGCGACAGCATTGCCGCTATCGCAGCCGTTGGAGAGAGATCACTCCCCACGCGGCTGACACGACGTTCAGGTTCCCAGACAGGACATTCTTTAAGAGTGTGCTGCGCAGAGTTCTGGCGGCGTGGTGTGTGGTGGTGGCTACAGTGGTGACACCGCGGTGTCACCTCGCGAACCTACTACCTACTTACTACTTACTTAGCATGCACTATACTACCTACTAGTACTACCTACTTACTCGTAAAAGGGATCCAGATACCAGCATCTTGATGAAAAGATGACAGTAGCACAGCACGCACCTCGTAGATCATGCACACACACACACGTACGACACATAACACAGCGAAAATGTAAGTTTGCTTACTACTACAAGCTCCTACACACATAATCACAATATCATAATACCTACTCTGAATTAGAATAACTCATTTTCACTTGCCACCACCGTGACAGTTTACGCGCAACTGTTGAAATCTCAAGAACTTAGTATAATAAAATAATGCGTTTCAAAAACAGGGTTTCCAGTCACGATTTTGATTTTACCCTAGTAAAAAATATCCTTTAGAAACCCTAAAAAAAATCTCAGTTACTAAATTTGGCAAGTAACTTTTTAAACGGATTTTTTATGTAGGATGTAAAAGTCGGTAGGTAAACTTTAATTTACAATTTTCTTTGTAACTTTACTATACTCTTTCTTTGTAATAATTACAGTGAGGCTGAAAAAAATATTTTCATTTTCATTACCATTTTAGTTAAGTACCTAACAATTTAAACAGATCATTCGCAGTTTTACCCAAAGTCGTTCTGTAAAATTCTTGTTTAATTTGTGTTATGTTTTTCCCCAACCTAAGGGTAAAATTCCGAAAAGAAACACTATCAAAAATGTATTTTCTAAAAATCTCCATCTTCCATGTGTTCCTAGTACCGTCGCTCGGCTTTGTTTATTTACCTACACTCGCTACTACGTACACCGACATACGTCTTACTCCGCCCTACGACAATATGGCCGAATTATTAGGGTTCCATTGTAAGATATTTGCAATTATGAAATTATCTTGAGTCAGGAAGAAACTAAGTACTTACTAGCTATAAAAAAAAAATTGAAATTTGTGTAGGAGTTGAAGGGATTTTTGTTCACCAATTAATCCATCATTGGACCGAACTGGATGAGTCAGGCCAGGAAGGAACAGAAAACGTTGGAAAAATTTGGGGGAGGCCTACCCCGTAGAGGCGACTTATACGTTAAGATAAATAAATTGACATGGTATTTCATACTTTTTATATTTTTTGACCAAATTGAACTTGTAATTTGTTTAATAATTTAATTTAATAATGTGATTGTAATTAGTAATAATATTATGAGATTAACTTGTAATTTTTTGATTGTGATAATGTAATTAATTGTAATTTGTAGTTAAACTGTTAATTTTTAATTTAAATTTCTATCAATAAGTCACTGACATAATTTGCATTAGTAAAAATGGTAACTTGTAATGTATTTTATTATTATCTATGTGTATTTTTGTAACGTATTAGAAATAAAGGCTATTTTATTTTATTTATTTATTACTGAAAGAACGATCCACTCTTTCAATAGATTGCAGAAGATTTTGGACGTACTTGGTGTACTTTTCAATATCTGAAAAGATTTATTAACTTTTCGTTTGAAGGTCCCACTGCGTTTTTTTTTGTCTCCAATATTTTTTATTTGCGTCCATTTTTTACAATTTAAGTAATATTATTAGGTGTAGGATAAGTTGTATTAAAGTTGGGTCTAGACTCCTACTCAACTTTAAGTCTTATTAAAGTTGGAGTTTGACATTTATAGGACTTAATGTCTTGTAATAGTTATATTGCAGTCACAAGAAAACTACTTGGTTGTATAAAAGGCCACGACGACTAAAAAACAAGGTAATGTTAGTTATATAAATGTTATGAATTAACGTCTACATGACTTTCAGTCATATAAATATCATACGCCGACGTTTATGCAATCATGAATGTCGTATAAGCGTTGTGGCTGTTACCATTACATAACGTCATATAATTTCGTTTTATAGACGTTTACTCGACTATTTATTATGTCTTAATAGTCGCACGACTAAAAGGCCGAATCGATGACATCTATAGGACGTTATATTTGTCTTATTACCATTATAAGACTACTACACAACATGACGTCGTAAAACTCTAGATTTATACGACTTTTTTTGGACTTTTTTGCTACTTGGGAAGGCACGTGCGCGTTGGACGACTGCGGGCTGTCCATATCGAAGGCTGGCCGCGGTGGCCAACTTATCCCTACGGATAATGTAAAACGCGAGTGCGAGATAATCCACTGGTGGCGTCATCTGGTATTTGGCCGGTTGAAACTTTGCCGGTCGGACACCGTCATCTATACTACCTCGTGAGCTCTTACGATCGCCATCACCCGCGCGGCACGCAGGCGATCGTAGCGACGACGACGACGAGACACACACCGGATATGACACCGACTCCGCGCGCAGCGGCGACCTTATTGCCCGCGACGCGGAGTCCACCGGCTTCGACGGGTAAGGAGGCTCAGCCTCGAGTCCCGTACCCCCGCTTGGCCCTTCCGGCCATACGGAGGAGACCCACACTGCTGTCATCTATACACATATTGGCAGACGCCTATGGACACTTTAGTTCAATTACTTGATTGTCTAACAATAATCCGTCTGGGCTTGCTCCTACATACCGTATTTACATTATTATCATTATTATTTTTATTTCTTTGTCTACAAATAACCCGCATTTTTTAATGTGACAAGGGGAACTGTCAATTTTGTCCAAATAAGCTGCCAACTCTACAGCACAGACATAATAAAGAAATAAATGTGTGCTCTAGAGTCAAAATATGCGTAATGTACACTTCCTCCACTTGTTTGTAGTCATAGTTATTTATGAAAAGTTCTTTATAAATCTGTGCTCTAGAGCAATATTTTCATGGTCTTTTCCATGCTGGATAGATTTGACATGTTCTAAATTTGCACCGATTTGATGATTCCTTACCACTTCTGTTAGGTTAAGTTTTTTCAAATGTTCATTTTTTGCAAATTCAAAATCAATTTCATTTAAGTCTGGGTTTTGACAGAAATAACCATAGTCTTTGTCCATATCATTGTCTGGTTTGAAAGAATGGGTTTGCGGCTAGGTTTGGTTTATGGACGCATTCTCTTCTTTTTTAACTCTAGATGACTTATAAATAGATTGGTTTTCTTTTAATTACTTTGTTATAAAGGTACGTTACTGGCTGCTTCGTGTTTAAATGCGACAACAGACGTTGCACAACGTGCCGAATAGGATTGTCTATTTGAGAAATTGATCCGCTTTCCTCCTACAAACTTGGCTATTATACTGTTGAATACTTCCGCAATATTGCTGTTAACGCTGTAAATTAACCTTTTTGAGTTATTTACTAATCTTGAAAAAAGTTTCATAACAGCATAGTAAAATGTACAACCTTTCATTTCGGGCACAAAGTTTTTTTCAGCACTCGTCTCATTGTTCGTAACTTCGTATCTGTGATATTCAGATGTTTGCAATAGTAAGGCTTACAAGCCGAGTGGTTACCAAACACATGATTTGGTAAATTTAGTAAATCTGTTTTGAGATCGATGATTTTTTCATTTAAGGGTTTTTTTCCTTTTGAGAATTATTATACTTGATGGCCAGTTACCAGAGCGCTCCGCCCGGGTAAGAAGGCTCAGCCTCGAGTCCCGTACCCCCGCTTGGCCCTTCCGGCCATACGGAGAAGACCCACACTGCTGTCATCTATACACATATTGGCAGACGCATATGGACACTTTATTTCAACTATTTTATCGTCATCCAATAATCCGTCTGGGCTCGCTCCTAAATACCGTATTTACATTATTATCATTATTATTTTTATTTCTTTGTCTACAAATAACCCGCATTTTTTAATGTGACAAGGGGCACTGACAATTTTGTCCAAATAAGCTGCCAACTCTAGAGCACAGACATAATAAAGAAATAAATCTGTGCTCTAGAGTCAAAATACACGTAATGTACATTTCCTCCACTTGTTTGTAGTCCTATGACTAATGAAACTATGAATAACTATTTATTTATGAAAAGTTCTTTATAAATCTGTGCTCTAGAGCAATTTTCATGGTCTTTTCCATGCTGGATAGATTGGACATGTTCTAAATTTGCACCAATTTGATGATTCCTTACCACTTTTGTTCGGTTAAGTTTTTTCAAATGTTCATTTTTTGCAAATTCAAAATCAATTTCATTTAAGTCTGGGTTTTGACAGAAATAACCATAGTCTTTGTCCATATTATTGTCTGGTTTGAAAGAATGGGTTTGCGGCTAGGTTTGGTTTTTGGACGCATTCTCTTCTTTTTTAACTCTAGATGACTTATAAATGGATTGGTTTTCTTTTCATTACTTTGTTATAAAGGTACGTTACTGGCTGCTTCGTGTTTAAATGCGACAACGGACGTTGCACAACGTGCCGAATAGGATTGTCTATTTGAGAATTGAATAGCTATTCAACACACTTATGGACAGAAACATACACTGTTGACTGATCGTGTCGATACTGAGATGTAATTGGTATACAGCCTGATTTGGCTTGTGATTATTTTATTGCATGAAATGCAATAAAATAATGCATGCAATGCATGTTGAAAAAAGAAGAACAAATTAAGCATCATAAAATGACAACCAGACAACTGGTCCATGCTTTTTGTTTCTCATCAATTGTGTAAAAAATGGAGGCGAGTTTCAGTGAAATGATGGTTTATCATAAAGTATATGTCTATAAAGAAAAGTCATTATACAACTTATCATTAAAAGTTGTGAAAATGATTACGCGAAAAGTTACTCATCACTTTAAATATAAAGGTGACTTCAGCACTGAGTATGTAGATTTGTTGCACCTACCGATTTTTCGGTATTTATACTGATATGGGCTCTGTTCTACCGAAATACCGAAATATAACGATTTTTCTACGATTTCAGAGTATACATAGAAATTCTCCGGAATTTTCTACCGATTTTACACTTTTAAGATGGCAACCTTTTTCTTTTATGTTTAATATTACGGGAAAAGCCCTCAATAGTAAGTAGGTATGGATGGACTTAGTGCAGAATGTTCCATATAAACTCCTTTGCAAAAAAAACGGGCACCCAAAACTTTTCTGTACAACTATGGAAATCTTAAACCAAAGAGTTTTTTTATGCATTCAATTAATTAGAAAAAACTGGGGCTGATTCTGTAGTGCACAATCTCTAAACTAAACTAAAATGAATTATTGCTAACCCTTTCATAATAGTCCCTTCGGAAAGGGACATAACTAGTTCTAAAGCTGACATTTTAGTTTAGTTTAGAGATTGTGCACTACACAATCAGCTCCATTGTCTACGTATTAAAAAGTACTAGCAAGTAAAAGAAAATGTTCTAAATTTGAAAATTTCAAAGTTATTTAAAAATATTCTATTCGATTCGAGCATTTGCTCGCAGTTTGTGTTTAGATATTGTGCTTTAAATAAATAAAAAAGGGTTTTTTGTAATTTTAATGAATTGATGATGATGTAAAATTGTTTAAATTGGTTTTTCGTGACAAATTTTATACTGTAATATGGCAGACAAGACAATTATCGCTGGTAATATTGTGACTCTTCTTCAAGAAGGCTGTACATTATGTTATGTATCGGAACGGTTTGGTGTCAGTCGTTCCACTGTTCAGAGGACCTGGACTAGGTTTCAAGAAACCGGTTCTTTGAACAGAAGGCCGGGATCTGGAATAAACAGTTTTACTAGGCGCCAGCCTCAAAATTCCGCCCCAAATGTCTTTTTCTTTGGTTTTGCTTGTTAAGATCATAAGCGTTACCTTGCTACTTAATAAATAAGTAATAATCAGGGTAGTCATTGTTTTTGTTAATTTTATTACTGTTTTATTTCTCAGGTTTTTGTACCATGCCTCGAAATTATAAACCACGGGGGAAACAGTATAGAAAATATGAAAAGAGTACAATTTAGCAAGCTTTGGAAGAGTATATTACAACTCCAAAGTGTTCTTTAGCATACATTGCGGAAAAATATAACATTAACGAATCGGTGCTATATCGACATAGTAGAAAAACAATAAAAGCACAAGGTGGGCAGAATGCTTTAGATGAAGACACAGAACGCCACATTGTACAATATTTAAACATTTGCAGCAATTGGGGTTATCCATTAGATACATATGATTTAAGAATGATGGTTAAATTATATTTGGATAATATAGGTATCACACACGGGCGTTTCAAAAATAATATGCCAGGACCAGATTATGCCACAAGATTCTTAAAAAGATACAAAGATTCTATTTCTTTGAGAATGTGTCAAAACATAAAAAAATCGAGGGCAAAAGTTTCACCTGATGCAATTAAGGAATACTTTGGGGAGTTAGAGGAGTCACAGAAAGAAATTGATCCAAAAAACATAGTGAACTACGATGAAACAAATCTCAGTGATGACCCTGGACGCAAAAAGGTTATAGTAAAAAGAGGAACTAAGTACCCAGAAAGAGTTGCGGGTTACTTAATCACAAATAAAAGAGTCTATTAGAACAATAGTGAAACTTTAATAATTACACACCACACATACAAATAAAAAGGTAAAAATTTCCTATGGCATAACAATAAAACGCTAGATATATAATATACGCGTAGAGTGCGTGGCGCGGGCGCGGGCTCGTATATGTAATGCCTGGACGCCGGTCGGCAGAGTACTGGCTGATCAGCTGATGGCTCGTCTCGGTATCCAATGGACACCCTTTAAAACTCGCGTCTCTACAAACTCGTGAGTCGTGGCGTAGTACCTACTGTTTTCCGGAATAGGGTCGCTACATCAGCCCCCCCCGGAGACCTTAGGCTGTAACTTTCTCATATGCAGACGAAACCTGTCTAGAAAATCGGTATAGTCAGTCTGTTGTTCAGCAGTTGGTTCGAAAAAATCGCCGGGAAGTTTAAGCGGTTCCCCGTAAACTAGTTCGGCACTGGACGTGGAAAGATGATCCTTCCATGCACTACGAATTCCTAGTAGTACGAGTGGGAGCTGTTCTGTCCAACTATCATTTGCGTGACACATAAGAGCCGAAACTTTCGATTTTTGACAGGCGATACAGGAGCGTGTCCAATTTCGGCAATCCTTTTTAATACCTGGCCATACGTACCGCTCAGTCACCAATTTGATGGTGGTCCTAGCGCTAGGGTGGCTTAAACTATGAAGGTTATCGAAAACTGATTTTCTAAACTCTGGTGTTATGTAAGGGCGTTGCCTAGAACCAGAAACGTCACAAAATAATTTAGTAGACCCGTAATTTACTTTTTCTAACTTAAGAGATGAGCCATTTCGTAACAATTCTCGTAGTTCAGAATCCGTAGCCTGTGAATTTGCTAAGGAATCTAATAGATCATCGACCGGTGTAATAGTTTCAATTCTCGATAGCGCGTCTGCGATCACATTATCTTCTCCGGAAATATACCGAATGTCCGTAGAAAATTGCGATATAAAATCGAGGTATCTAAACTGCCGCGGAGAACACGAATCCAAAGGTTTTAAGCTATTGCATAGCTTCTATCGCGGGCCTTGAGCGTGGAGACCGAATCCAGAAATTCCGTAACGAAAATGACCTAACACTATCATTAGAATACGAAGGTAAATTTCAGGTGGGAAATAGGGCGGTCACGATATCAGAGGACCCCGGTTCGAGTCCAGATGTCTCCAGTCCGATTATATATTTTTTTTTCGATTATTATTATTTTTATTTTTATTAAATTTTAATTTAATTTAAATTGATTTACCAAAAAAAATACCCACCCAGATAAATTTAACCCAACACTTCTTGCGACACTAGAAAGTAATAGTCAACTTTTGCACTGTCCTATCTGTCCCCAGGGACTAGTATATGAGTGATCTGTGGCGGTGATACTTTTTAGTTTTGCCATCTATCGATGAATAGCAGAACTTTTAATGACTTGTACTTTGAACTTTGAACTTTTAGTAACTTGACTTAATATCAAAGAAAAACAAAGGAAAAAAAATACTGCATAAATAAAATAAATAAATAATTATAATTACATAAGTTGATAAAAAATGCTTGCTATGCAATAGCTTTACCGCGGCAGTCTCCGAGTGCCACACGTCTTTCTTTTTAAATGCGGAGACTATTGGTTTATGGTCGGTGAGAATGAAGAAAGGCTTTAATTCGACCATATGGCGAAAATATTTAACTGACTCGTAAATCTGGATGAGCCAGAAGGGCAGCATGGACAATACTAGACTTGCATTTTTCAAACGCGTCTTCTAAATCGGGAGTCCAGTCTATTTCGGTATAACTTTTAACAGCGGGGCCGCTAAGTAGACCGTGAAGAGGAGCTTGTATCTTAGCGGCGCCCGTGACAAATCGTCTATAAAAGTTTAATGCACCTAGAAAACGTCTAACGTCCCGTATAGTTTTGGGCCGCGAAAACTCTCGTATAGCCTGAACTCTATCCCCGGTAGGTCTAGTTCCCTCCGGAGAAACCAAGTAACCTAAAAACTCGATTTCTTGAACGCCAAACATACATTTATTAACATTAAGCAAAATGCCATGCTCTTTAAAACGTTGAAAAACAATGCGTAAGTGCTCCATATGTTGCGCCTCATCCACCGAGGCAATCAGCACGTCATCGATGAAAGGAAAACAGAAATCAAGACCCCTTAGGACTTCGTCATTAAAACGCTGAAAAGTTAGGGCAGCGTTGCGCAAACCGAAGCCCATAAACGGGAACTCAAAAAGTCCAAAAGGTGTCGTGATCGCCGTCTTGTGTACATCCTCGGGCGCTACAGGAATCTGATTGTATGCACGTACTAAGTCGAGTTTACTAAAAAATTTACAACCGAAGAGATTGTGAGAGAAATCGGCAATGTGTCGTACCGGGTACCTGTCGGGTACAGTACGGGCATTTAGCGCGATAATCGCCGCACGGACGCCAACCCTTATCCTTTTTAGGTACTAAATGCAAAGGCGACGACCAGGGACTCTCGGAACGGCGTGCGACTCCCGTGCGCACCATATCTTCAAATTCCTGTTTTGCTATTAACAATCGATCAGGCGCTAATTGCCTCGGTCGAGAGACAACGGGCGGGCCAGAAGTGGTTTTAATAAAATGCTGTGTTTGGTGCTTACATTTGTGCTCTAAAGGAGACCCAGTCGGCCTCACAATGTCAGGGTGCTCTACTAGTAATTCGTGGTATTTAGAATCACCTTAACCGTAGGGTAAGTGCACGCAGATGCGACCAGGGCGCCTGATGTAAGCGATGTAGTATTATCAACTAAACGCGCATTACGTACCTACATCAACAAGTAAATTATAAAAACACAAAAAATCAACATCTATTATAGGCTTAATTACATAGCAATTATAAAGCGCCAAGTAAAAGCGTCGACTACTAACCGCGCAACAATTAACGTCCGAAGTTATCGCTTCTCTGTCGTATTTACAAATGCTTTGGACGTAAATTACTAACATCGGGCTGAGGTATCGTCTGCAGGTCAATAATTTCTTCCTACACTAGCGTTTGTCGTGAACACCAAAAGTATTGAAAATAAAAAGACTATTTTTATGAAAAGATGATTTGGAATATAAAGGCGAAATAATTTTAAAGAATTATGTTTCAAAACATAAAGTATTGAAAATAATAAAGAATTATGTTTTGAAACATAATTCTTTAAAATTATTTCGCCTTTATATTCCGAATCATCTTTTCATAAAAATAGTCTTTTTATTTTCAATACTTTGAAGTCAACAACACAAGTAGTCATAGCAACCAAAGTGTTAGGTTTTTTTGTAACGGAATTTTTGGATTCGGTTTCCACGCTCAAAGCCCGCGATAGAAGCTATGCAATAGCTGAAAAACTTTTCGCGGCGACAGACTAAGTGTCGGACAGTCATTAAGTACTTACCACACGCTTACGCGCACATGATAAGCGTGTTGTTTCGCGCTTTTTACGGAAGGGCAAAATTACAATCTATCAAACCTTTATTAGATTATTGACCTACCTAAGTACCTAACTACATTCTTCACACCTAACCGGCCGAATGATAAAGAATTTTTTCATACACCTATTGCTAGGCCTCATTAATGACTTGACCGTATGTTTATACCTCGCCCGATCATGCGTTATTAGTAGGTACCTATCAAAGGGCCTTTGTTTGGCAGCTAGAGATGTTTGTTTAATGTTATGAGATCGCGTTAACAGTACGGAGCTTTTGTTATTTCCTTTAACTATTTCAGCTTAGTGTAAGATAAGATTTGTTTATGTAACTGTAATAAGATTATTATAGCTTGGGGCCGGCGATGTTGTATTTTGAGTGGCTCATGCCATAGGTACCTTTTGTGACACTCGTCCCGAGCACAGCTTCTGAGTAAAGTGTGTAAAGTTAAATACGGATTAATTATTTACCATCCTGATTCCTGACCCACCTTCTATTACACTTCAGATGTGGGATACAGTCAACACGAACAGGCTACCTAATGCCTCAGATACCTACCAATCTAACCAACACTTAAAATACATACATAACCTGCGTACCTACCTAACATCTAACCTACCTACCTAACGCGTCACCTAACTACCTAGTAGGTACCTATTTACCACCTAACCTACTTACAAACTTAACACCTAAGTATCTGTTCGAGACTTGAATTTAAGCATCTCTGTATGTGTCGCATTCCTAATTGCTGAGGGTCGTGATCCTGTGGGCTTCTCTGCTAGCAGCCAGTTACAAAAAGCAACCCGCGCTGGTTTATCGGGATCGGTGAGTTCTTGGACCCGATGCAGGTGACAAGGGTATTTCCCCTCATTGTGGATGACACTCCAAGCAAAGTACTACGACACATTAAACCTTCGGGCTGCATCGTTGGTACTTGCTGCTGGATTATCTTCAAAAAATCGTATAATGTTTTCCTCTTCACGCACTGTGTGCCTCGGTGGCCGACCACGATCCCTAGATCTAAGCTGGAATTAGCCGCGATCCCTTAATCGCTGTGTGGCAGCCAGAATTGTCACGTGGCTTGGCCTACGTACGTTAGGGAATCACCTGGCGTTATCACCACATATCGCGAGCACTCGAACCATTTCCGTGTATTCAATGTTAGAATATCGATAAGCCATCGTTTAAGCACTAGGCAGGAGGCACAGAACCAGAACCTATGCAAACACATGTCAGATTTGCGTTTTAAATTGAATTGAAATTTTGGAAAAGATAAAAGATTGTATATTTGTTTAGTGATGAAGGTTTAATTAGGCTGATATTTGACTCATTCGATGTATTTCACTCGGTTCGTTCTTTGGCGGGGATACGCCATATTGGAATAATTTGCATAAATGCGAGTATTTTGACGATTGAAAGTGAGTCTCCTACCGGCAGACTCAGCGATTATTGAAAACTTTTGTGTTTAGATCGCAATTTGATTTAGAGCTTAGCAGTAGCAAGTGCAGTCTGATCAAATGATTAATTTATTGTTGTTGTGATGTTTTGGCCAAGTTTAATACTTAACTGTTCACATTAAATCTCTCGTGAAACCGCTACACGTTGTGACCATCCGCTCGTGGAAGTTTTAAAGAGAGTACAAACATATTTTAAAAGTAATTTAAATTACATATTTGGCCACTTCTGGAATTATGCTTACCAGAAGTGGGATATAGCTCACGTTGCCTTGATTCACTTTGCCATCCGCACAGTTTTGTAAAGTTTATGTTTGAAATCATATTTTTAGAAGAACCGACATTAAAAATAGATTCAACGGTTTATCATAATTTCTATTGAGTGATCGGTGGCTATTATTTTGATTGTTAGAGCCACTGAGTTTCTTGCTGGTTCTTCTCGCTAGGATTGTGGTATTCCGAACCAGTGGTAGATTCGCTCTAAACGGATAATGATGTGAAAGTACTCGTATAACTCAAGATTAGAAGCTTTTGTAAGGTTAGTTTTCATAACCTTAGATTTGTGTCAGTGAATAAGTAATGCAGATTTTTAAGAGTCAGTGCATCGAATGAGGTAAGTCGTTTCTGTTTATTGAAAATAGCTTATTGAGTGTTTGATGACAGTGAAAGTTCGGCAGTTTGACGATTGTTTTACATGGTATTATTAGCGAAGTAATCGTGAGCAGGAGCGGCCCAGGCATGACCGCCTGATCATGAATTCGGGCAAGAACACCCCAGGCAAGAACGCCTGATCATGATTTGGGGCTAGACGCCTGTTCACGATTTGGGGCATAATTGCCCGTGACATGACTTGAACACGAGGACGTGTTGTTTTCAGGACGGCCGAACTGTCAGATATGCGTTTTAAATTGAATTGAAATTTTGGAAAAGATAAAAGATTGTATATTTGTTTAGTGATGAAGGTTTAATTAGGCTGATATTTGACTCATTCGATGTATTTCACTCGGTTCGTTCTTTGGCGGGGATACGCCATATTGGAATAATTTGCATAAATGCGAGTATTTTGACGATTGAAAGTGAGTCTCCTACCGGCAGACTCAGCGATTATTGAAAACTTTTGTGTTTAGATCGCAATTTGATTTAGAGCTTAGCAGTAGCAACTGCAGTCTGATCAAATGATTAATTTATTGTTGTTGTGATGTTTTGGCCAAGTTTAATACTTAACTGTTCACATTAAATCTCTCGTGAAACCGCTACACGTTGTGACCATTCGCTCGTGGAAGTTTTAAAGAGAGTACAAACATATTTTAAAAGTAATTTAAATTACATATTTGCCCACTTCTGGAATTATGCTTACACACAGTACCTATGCCAATATCGAATAACGGCGCGTGCGACCGACTGAAAGCGACTGAATTGACCTGCGTATTTGATGCGCGCCGCCATTACATTTGACACGTACCGCGTAGAGTTATTAAAATTTTAGAACAGAAAAATAAATATCTTTATTTTTGTGAGAAAATTTTATTTTTCATTTTTTTGGAATTTTAAAAAAGTCGTGGAACAAAAGTTGTTGGTATTTTACAATTAACCCTGTATAGAAGTAGTGGATGTAATTAGATCCATAATTATGTATTTAATAATGAGCTGACGCGACCGACGCGAACCTTACGATATCCCCTATGGAGAGATGTCTTAGGTCTTCTTCACTGATCCTGTCCTTGCCGATTAATTCCCACCTTACCAATGAGTACATGGGACACTCACCTATGAAGTGAAAGCTGGTCTCTTCCTCGCCGCACTCTGGACATGATGGGTCATCTTCTAATCTCATTATTGTGAGATGTCTATTTAGCAGACAGTGTCCCGTTGTTATGCCTGCTATAAGTGCTATGTTGTTTCTACTTTGTGACATAAGTTGTTTTGTCATCTTTTTATCGAATGATTTCAAGAACAACTTCGATTGCCTATATTGTGTAGAGTTGTTCCATCTTGAATTCGATTCTCTTTCTATAATTCCTTCAAATACTTTCTTAGTAATCGAGTATGGAATGGGTAAGCAAGGTTCAGGGCCACAAAATGGAGTGCTTGCTCCCATTCTAGCTATTTCATCTGCCTCTTCATTTCCTTCGTTTCCTTGGTGTCCAGAACCCAGGAAATTGTGACTTTTGTCCTTTCAGCTAGTGAGTTCAAGATACGTTTGCATTCTTTCACTAGAGCTGATGTGGTAACCTTCCTTTCTAATGCTCTGAGAGCAGCCTGACTGTCACTATATATGATAACTTCTTTGGTTTCTATGCTTACAGTATCCATCAGGCCGAAAACACACTCGATGCTCAGGCCGAAACTACGTAATTTTAATTCTTTATTTTAATTTCAGGTGAAATAACATTAGCCTCATATGTTGCTGAACACAATCTACCATTCACTATTATGGAGTAACTACCGAAGCTGATGCAAGCCGTTTGTCCTGATTCAAAAATAGCAAAAGAAATAAAATGCTCGTCAACCAAAACTCACGACATAATTGATCATATTATAGGTAAAGAAAGTTTCGATAATTTATGTGTAGATCTGCAGCAAACTAAGTTTTCGCTTATTATTGACGAGTCCACTGATCTTAGTACAACCAAACACTTGTGCTTAGTCGTGAGAAGATGATAATGATGAAGAAGATGAAGTAAGTTTACTAAAACGTGGCGATGAAACTCAAATATTTCCGTTGTTTCATCTTTAATATTTTATCACTTCCCTATTCATCCGCTAACGTTGATCGCATATTTTCACATATTAATCTTTTGAAAACAAAACAGCGAAATAGGCTGTCTACTGAATCAATCACTGGTCTATTACATGCCAAACGGCTCTTTAGTACAGCTAATTGTTGCGTAGTATTATGCAATTTTGGTATGTGTACACGCATATCTGCTCATATATATATATTTTATACATGTTTATATTGAACATGCATATTACTCTATAACACTTCATATTTAGTCTGTGACACTCCACACTCCTAGTCTCCTGTTTTTCCCTACGTCTATGGTCGAAACGTCAGTGTGTGACATAAATCATCAAAAACCCGCAACACAAGAGTGGATTGAATTTATCACAAATCAATTCTTTAATTTTTTTAATAAATAACGCAAATTCACATCAAACCTCGCGAGTGTCGCCGCACCACAACAAAGACTCAAAGTGATTAGTGATTACAAGTGCCGGCCGGTGTAACCTCAATCTCTGAAACTACAACCAGCGACCACAAGTAAGCCTTCCTCTCACCCTCTACCCTACAAGTCTGGTCCTAATCGAACCGAATCCCCCTCAAATTTACACGCACAATTTACTCAAAACTCATATTTACGCATAATTTCTTATAGAAAATTCCCACACCATTTTCGCACACCACATGCCGGTACAAATTATCAAGTAATCTCATCTCATCCGCATATATACACTCAAAACGCATAACCAAACGCATTCATATCATTATTTACGCATTATTTTATTGTTACATAAGTTTATTTCATATTTATTCGCACTTTACCAAAAATTAACCTCACTTAACACAACCTTTGAAAAATTTAACAATATTTTTATTGTTACACCAAACCCACTTACCATATTAAGTTTATAGCTTTTTCTCACATATCAGAATGCCTAAAGAGCGCAATATTGTTTCTGAAACTCCAATAAACCCCACTATTTTGAGGTTGGAAGCCCGCAAAGACAGCTTGTTTGAAATAGTTCAACAAGTATATGATTTAAGCTTACAAGTCAGTAATCCTATAAACAAAACGCAATTCTTAATCCGCGTTCAATCCATTGATAAAATACGCCAAGATTTTATAGAAAATTTAGACCAGTTAATATCTGCTTATTTGGATCACGACACTAACACTAGGCCAAATTATGCAGCTCTCAATGCGTTTGACACACTGTATTGCCAAATACAACACACATTAAATACCATTAAGGAGAAATCACCCACCGAACAATGTAATGAACAATACAACTTACTAAATAAAAAGTTACCTCCGCTACAGCTACAGAAGTTTGACGGAACGCCTTCTCAGTGGCCAGTCTTCTTTGAAAACTTCCAAAGCTTAATACACAATAACATTCGACTCTCAGATATTCAAAAAGTCCAGTATTTAATCGGTTGCCTTACAGGTAAAGCGTTATTAGTTTGCGCAGGTATCCCACCTACCGCTGATAATTATATTATCATTTGGAACTCATTATTAGAAAAATATCAAGATACCAGAGTACAAGCAGCTCAATATATAGATACACTATTGCAATGTAAACAAAATCAACCTCTAGAATCTTTCATCGACCAATTTTGTTCGGCAGAAGCCGCTTTGAAACGCTTAAAAATTGAAGATTTGGCAGACTTCATGATAACTCATATTGCTCTCTCTAAACTCAATAAAGATACAGTGTCCTTGTTCGAACAGAATCATAAACACATTGAAATTCCCACTTTTGCAGATTTAAATAAATTCTTAAAAGAACAATTAAAGATTCTTACTTTGCGTTCTCCGTCCACTCCTTCACAAAACAATGCTCAAAATTCTAGTAAGAAACCTAGTTCTTATAAATCTAAAACTCAAACTCACTCATTTACTAGCACCGCAGACATTAACAATTTTTCTTTAAATTCTCAAAATTATAATCAACGCTTGTGTTCTGTATGTAAAAATCAGAACTCTCACCCTTTATACAAATGTGAATATTTTATGAATCAAGATCCTAAAACTAGACTTGAAATAGTAAATAAAAATGGTAATTGTAGAAATTGCCTTGGATTTCACAAGACTTCTCAGTGCAAGAGTCAGAGACGCTGTGCATACTGTACCCAGATGCATCACTCAACTTTATGTAGTTCTTTTGCTAAATCTAGGATTGAACCCAGCACCTCAAGGTCACATTCCGCCCCTCACTCACAGAACCATTGGAGTCAAAAATCTAACAATATCTCATCGCATCAGCCACAGTCGGCTAACTTACAGAGCGAGCATTCAACACAGAATACAGCTCCTATTGCTCAGGCCTGCACTCAGAATTCAAACGATTTAGCCCTCTCTGTTACAACAACCACCCGCAATTATACTAGGGACACAACAGTATTATTACCTACCGCATCTGTACATGTATACAATAATAATGTCCAACATTGTATTCGCTTATTCTTAGACACTGGTTCAATGGCTAATTTTATAAGTAAAGAATGTTGCCAACGCTTAAATTTGAAAATTAAATTTGCACCTTCTGTTGTCAAAGGTATTGGGCAGACAGAAAGTACATCTTTAGGTTTTGTTACTTTCCAAATCCACTCGCGCTTTGATCCTCGCTGCTCATACACCATTAACGCTAGGGTAATAGACACCATTACCGACCATTTACCCAACGCCCGCATTGATATTTCTCAACTTCAACATTTAGGTACATTACCTTTAGCTGATAATAATTATCATACTCCAGGTCCAATTGACTGTTTAATTGGAAATGAATTGTTCCCATTTTTAATCCGTTGTGATAAAGTAATTTCGCCGAAATCCTCTGTGGTAGCAATTCAAAGCACTCTAGGTTATATCCTCATGGGTAAAGCTAATTGTGATATTCACCACTCTTATAACGCTCATGCCGCTGATAAAACCTTTTTATGTAATATAAACTCACCCTCTCTCGAAGAATTAACTGAACGTTTTTGGTCTTTAGAAAACGTACCTAATAAAATTCACATTAGCCCAGACGATGAGGCATGTGAACGCATCTTTTTAGACACTTACACCCGCGATGAAACAGGTCGTTTCATAGTACATTTACCTTTTAAAGATGACCCCGCACAACTCGGTGACTCATACTTGACCGCCAAACGCCGCTTACTTCAATTAGAAAAGAAATTAGACTCCACTCCCGCACTTCGCGAAGATTATAACGCAACAATTCAGTCTTACATAGACAAAGGTTATCTCTCAAAGGTAGAGAACCCCTCTCGCGACATAGACCATTATTATATACCTCATCGAGCTGTTTATCGCCCTGATAAGCAGACATCAAAAACGCGTATTGTACTAAATGCTTCTAATAAAAGTTCATCAGGAAAATCGCTTAATGATTTATTATACATAGATCCTAACTTACAAAACAACATTTTTGAACTCATAATTAATTTACGCTTATTCTCAGTCGCGGTAACCGCAGATATCGAAAAACATTATTTTCAATTGAAAGTCACTCCAAAACATCACGCTTTTCAACGCATTCTCTTTAGATTTGACTCTAACCAACCGATAGACACATATAATTTCACTGTAGTCTCATTCGGAGTCTCAAGCTCGCCTTATCTCGCCATGAGAGTAGTGCGGCAACTAGCTGAAGATAACAAAAACAGCTATCCGCTCGCTGCTAATGAAGCTACCAACCACATGTATATGGACGACTACGTAAATTCCATTGATGGTTTTGACAAAGCCCATGCGACTTATCATGAAATGGTTGATATGTTCAACTCAGGTGGTTTCAATTTAACCAAATGGATCTCCAATGATGCTAGACTTTTAGATGAAATTCCGTGTTCTCATAAAAACGCAAACGCAATTAATTTCGATACTGATTCTCACGATGTTACTAAGATTGTAGGTATGCAATGGCATCCTAAATCTGATAGTTTTACATTTAAAATTAACGCTAACGATAATAATTCTCGTGAATACTCAAAACGCTTAATTCTCTCTATTACCGCGCGTCTATTCGATCCCATAGGTCTTATAGGCCCTGTAACCGCTTTCATGAAACTTCTCGTCCAAGAATGTTGGAAATTAAACCTCGACTGGGATACACCAGTACCCAGCTCGATCGCTCGACAATTTGATCAATTTTGTAAAGAACTCTCATGTTTAGAACAAATTAAAATTCCACGTCACATAGGCATGACTACTAAGTCTCATGTCACGCTAATAGGTTTCTCGGATGCTAGCGAAAAATGCTACGGAGCTGCCGTATACATACGAG
Organism: Erebia epiphron; assembly: GCA_963932025.1. Classification (NCBI taxonomy): domain Eukaryota; kingdom Metazoa; phylum Arthropoda; class Insecta; order Lepidoptera; family Nymphalidae; genus Erebia; species Erebia epiphron. Next base: position 30,780,176 of record OZ009946.1, read on the forward strand.
TGAGCCCAGATGAGAATTCAACGGGATCTGTTCATTTACTCACCTCAAAATCCAGAGTTGCACCTCTTAAGAAAACATCTCTCGCTCGCCTCGAGCTCTGTTCATATCTTCTTTTAACTAACTTAATTGATTCCGTTCGTGAAACTCTTAATAAGCGCTGCAAAATACACAAAATTTATGCTTTTTCTGACTCAACAGTAACTCTTACATGGATTCATTCACCCGCATATAAATTCCACACATTTGTCGCTAATAGAATCGCAGAAATAAATTCAAAACTACCTTCTCAACATTGGTTTCACATTAATGGTTGTGAAAATCCCGCAGATATCATTTCTCGTCCAATCACTCCAAAAGATTTATTAGAACAAAAGCTTTGGTTTCACGCTCCTCTATGGTTAACCCGGCCTACATCTCAATGGCCTATTAAAACTTTCCATGTAAACACTCATAATGAAAATCTTGAAGAATCTAAAACTACAGTTTTAAAGGTTGAAACTTCTGTTTCAAAAACTCAACATACAATTGAAATCTTAGCCGAACGTTTTTCAAGTTGGTCTAAATTACTCAGAACCATGGTATACATACTCAGATTTTCTAAACGCTTAAATTCACGCGGTTCTATAACAGTTGCTGATTTAGATTTCACAGAACTTTATATAATTCGCTATATTCAAAACAAGCATTTCTCACATGACATTCATGCTCTCAAAAATAATAAATCTTGTTCTAAATTAATTTTAAAACTCAACCCATTTCTCGACGACGACATCATTCGAGTTGGTGGTCGTTTGAGCAACTCTCAATTGAGCTTTGGTCAAAAACACCCAATAATATTGCCCTCAAAAGAACGCATTACTCAATTAATAGTCGATTATTATCATATTACTAATTTGCATACTGGACCCGCATTATTGCTCGCATTGCTCAGGCAGAAGTTCTGGATCATTGCTGCCAGAAACTTGGTTCGTCAGCGTGTACACAAATGTAATATTTGTTTTCGCGTGAATCCTAAAAATACATTCCCGCAGATGGGAAACTTACCCGACTTCAGAGTGACGCAAGTAAAAGCGTTCGTCCATACTGCAGTAGATTACATGGGGCCCTTCTTCGTTACTCACACTCGCCGTCGAGGCATAAGAAGCCATAAAGCTTATATCTCTCTTTTTACCTGCTTAACTACTAAAGCAGTACATCTGGAGTTGGTGTCAGATCTCACTTCGGATTTGTTTCTTGCCGCCTTTTTAAGATTGAACTCACGCAGAGGTCCTGTAAGCTTGATTTACAGTGATGGAGGCACTAATTTCTTAGGCTCTAAACGCAAATTAGATGAACTCTACACTCTCATACAGTCCAACGCTCACAAAAACTTTATTGAAAATCGCCTCGCAGAGCACCGTATTCAATTTAAACACAGCCCTCCTTATGGACCTCATTTTAACGGACTCAGCGAAATTAATGTACGCTGTGTAAAAACACACTTATTTAAAGTTATAGGTACTCAAATCCTCACTTATGAAGAATTAAATACAATTATAATTCAAATTGAAAATTTATTAAATAGCAGACCATTATGTGTTTTAAGTTCTGATCCATCAGACATTTCCGCACTTACTCCAAATCATTTTCTCAATATTACACCCTTAAAATATTTGCCTATTGAAGACTTAACTGACGTACCTGACAACCGCTTAACTCGTTATCAATTACTCTCAAAAATTACTTGCTCATTCTGGCAACGATGGAGCCAAGAATATTTAACCTCTTTGCAACAGAGACAAAAATGGAACACTCCCTCTAATCCAATAACTACTGGAACTCTTGTAGTTATAAAAGACTCAAACACGCATCCGCTTTGTTGGCCCTTAGGAGTTGTAGATCAACTCTATCCAGGCAAGGACAATGTAGTTAGAACAGTTAAAGTTAGAACACGTTCTGGGAGCTACATGAGGCCTGTGGTCCGGATATGTCCTTTGCCCACGCAATAACAGTTTTATTTTTAACTTTTAACTCTACGCATAAATTTAATTTACTTATAATCCGTTTTTGTTTAGAGGATTACCTCTAAGCGGGGGGAGTTGTACACGCATATCTGCTCATATATATATATTTTATACATGTTTATATTGAACATGCATATTACTCTATAACACTTCATATTTAGTCTGTGACACTCCACACTCCTAGTCTCCTGTTTTTCCCTACGTCTATGGTCGAAACGTCAGTGTGTGACATAAATCATCAAAAACCCGCAACACAAGAGTGGATTGAATTTATCACAAATCAATTCTTTAATTTTTTTAATAAATAACGCAAATTCACATCAAACCTCGCGAGTGTCGCCGCACCACAACAAAGACTCAAAGTGATTAGTGATTACAAGTGCCGGCCGGTGTAACCTCAATCTCTGAAACTACAACCAGCGACCACAAGTAAGCCTTCCTCTCACCCTCTACCCTACAGTATGCAAACCAGGTGAATCATGTAAGGTGGGGTAAGGAGCTCTCTGAACCATACAGGTTGGAGTGCGGGGTGAGGCAGGGCGGGTTGACCTCGCCGAAGCTCTTCAACCTGTATGTGAACGGGCTGATCGTGGAACTTAGCAACAAACCAGTCGGGTGCTGGGTAGATGGCGTCTGCGTGAATAAACTAAGCTATGCAGATGACATGGTGTTGTTGGGTCCCACGGCCGGCTCGATCAGGGAGCTACTTAAATCATGTGAGCAGTACGCGATTAGACACGGACTCATCTATAATGTGTCCAAAAGTGAATACCTGATCTTTGGGACTCCCCGTAAGCAAGTGAAATAAGAACCCAAAATCACACTCAATGGGGTGTCGTTGAAACGAGTGGCACAATTTAAATATCTGGGTCACTATGTTACGGAGGATCTTAAAGACCAGGTAGACATAGAACGAGAAAGGAAGCGAAAATAACGCTATTCAAAGCTTACTGTCAAGCCTGCTACGCGGGGGGCCTGTGGACTAACTACACTCAAAAGGCTATGGATACACTGCGAGTTCAGTACAACAATGGATTCAGGATACTGTTGGGCTTGCCGCGATTTTGCTCAGCATCAGGTATGTTTGCAGAGGCACCACCTTTGGAAGGCGTACGAGGGGCCGAAACCAACTCGCAGAGGCCCATTAGACAATTTTACTCTAAAGGAAATGTGACACCAACCGACGAATATCCCTATACGCACTATGCGAGTGCATCCAAGGACAATCCCCGGTTAGTGCAGGACTATTGCAGAACATGGAAGCAAATGATATGTATGGGTCTACGGGTTTGGGTTGCTAAAATGGATTGGTGATCTGGGTCTATGGAAGTACTATTATTATTATTATTGTTATGATTTTGTAATTAATTCGAAGATGACCGCGGCTATGGCCACAGAATATTGGTATAAACAATAATTATACTTAAGTATGATTGTAATAAATTAGTATCTAAGTGTTTTTTCAATACATAAACGAATTTAATTGAATTGTGTATTTTTTTGTCTAATACCGATTTTGGGTACAAATATACCGATTTTAGCTGGCAACTCTACCGATCTCACTCTATGACGTTCGAGACCACTGATCCTAGAGCTAAAATGGCAAATCAAAACAAACCAGATAATAACTCGGTACAACCCGAGATAGACTATTATGTTGTAATATTAATCAGCTAGTGTTTTATAAAACAGTCATATTATATCAAAACCTCAAGATAAAGCAGAACCTTACGAGATGCCTTGTTTTATCTGTGGTTGTGTTTTAGTCTATATTACTTTTAACTGTCAAGTTAGCGTCCCTTGTCTCTGCCCCTTCTTGCAAAATGGTGTACAAGAAATGTGTTTAGTAATACGAGTATGTCGTATGTCTAGTAATTGTAAAACTAAAATGTGTGGTTAAAATAGGAAGTTTAATTTACCAAAACAAAGTATTTTACTAAGCACCTGAATAAGCTCACGAGGTAGTGGACGCCCGGTCGGAGGTCGGGTGGTCGGCGGTGCGATCCCGTGGAGGTGTTCGTACGGTCCGTTGTCCGCGCGCGCAAACATGCGCCGCACGAGCGTACGGACGTACTCCTCCACGGTGGGCGTCTTGAGGTCGCGATGGATTACGTCGTTCCTCACGTACCTCGGAGCTCCCACGATTAATCGCAGGCATTTGTTCTGCCGGACCTGTAAGCGGCTCTTCTAGTATGCAGAACATAGTGCATACCAGGCGGGATCCGCGTACGTCAGCCGCGAGCGGACATAGGCTCCGTAGATCCGGAGCTTGGTCTTCGGTGAGAGGCTTGAGGTGAGGACCTGGTGCAGCATCGACGCGGCAGCCGTGGCGTGGTTCATAACATGATTAATCATGGGAACCATGGCCAGGCCAGCGTCGATGTGACACCCCAAGTAGCGCACCGAAGTCTGCCACTCTATGTCCTGGCCTCGTAATTGGAGCTGACGCATGTGCTTCCGGGCTCCGAACAGAATGGCGGCCGTCTTTCCCACGTTGACGGCCATTCTCCACTTGTCCAGCCATTCCGGAAGTAAGTCCAGCAGACGTTGCATGCGATTCGTAGCGACGCGTAGAGCGACAACAGCACGTCTTCCTCCCCCTCGTGCAGATGGTCGGCGAGGGTAGGGATGTCATCCGTGTACACCGCATATTGACACGGGGACAAGCAGCTACCCTGAGGCACTCCGGCCCGTTGTAACGTAGTAGGTCACTTTAGCCTACATAAACTTAATTTCTAATTTAAATCATCCCTTGAACGTCTTTCGATTACAACATTAAACCTAAATTCAAAATTATTTTATAACTCGACGCGCGACCTTGGACGCGAACAGCCGATGCGAGCGCGGTCTCCCTTTCCCCGCGTCCCGCAGCTAGGCAGTTTTTTTCATAAGGAATTGGGAATATGCATAAAATTTAAATTTGTCTCAAATATTTTTTTCCAGATTCTTTATTGTCTTTACATTATACTTGAAAGGTATTTTTTTTATTTAGTTATTATTTAAACCCAGAAAATATTAAATAGAAAGTGAAAAATAAGGGAGGCAAATTCAAACTTGCAAAACGCGTCACCATTGGTCGAAACGAAATGAGACGTAAATGGTCACGTCAGTGGATTTATCGGCGTCGATATTCATACTGTGTTAGTAGTGTTTGTGAGAAAAAATTGTTTAAATCTGTATTCTTGTGTGATTACTTGTTAAATAATAATAATTATGAAGTAACTGAACTGAATCGCTATAGTAAACAAACACGGGACATAACCAATGACGTCATCAAAAGCGCGCGATTAATGGTGGCGTTTGAACGGCTCAAATTTATACTTAACTTTGAAACACCAATTAACGTAATTATTTGACTATTTTCAAACCTATTTATATTTTTTACTATGTTATAAAGATGTAAATGATTGATTTAAGAAATAAAAATAAATCATGCATATTTCCTATTCATGCGCTCGCGCGGGGCTTCGCGCCATTGCGTTTCTACGACTGAAGACGACAGCCCGTGCTCGTTAACACGTTATTCGCCGTCGCATTCCTTTCAAATAAATCAAAGATACGTACGTATTCATCCCCGGAATAACGGATAAGTGTTGCGTGTGAAAGATTATACAAGAGATACTGTCACGTAGTGATTTTAATATCACTTGGATTATATTGTATTCCTTAATATTGTTGAAAGAACTGTGGCGACATCTAGTGTCAAGGCGCAGAACGTGTTCGGTCGATGCGCAGGATTTCCCATAGATGGCGCTTGTTGTCTTTGGTCATAAGAACACGATGATATTATATTTCTTTTTCTATTAATATATTTTTTTTATTAATAAAGCATTGTTTTATTATATGTTTTTCGAGTTTTTTAATTATTGGAATTCACGTTAGTCTATGGTGGAGCATTTCAGAATGCGGCCACACTCGCTGTGGGTCTATGGCAACACCGAATTTTCAGAGTTCAGATTCCCGTCGAACGACAAGATGTGATAGAATCTCTGATCCCAGTTTTCTCCATGGCATCGCCTGGAAAATTAACAATAATGCTGTTGTTTTAGTCATCTTAACAATTGCCTAATTTTCCACATCAATTTTGGTGAGTGATAGAAAAATTTCGATATTCGATTTCACGAATGACATCTTTCTCAAGATGGCGTACGTACCTAAGGAAAATTATAATTAATTAGTGTTGTTTGTCTTTCCAGTTCCCATATTATCCCGTATTATTTTGAAGAAGGATGGGATGGGTGGACTATCCTGGAATGTTCAATTTACAGGATGTCCTTGGTAAGTTGTGTGAAGTGGATAATTGTACACGTGTATGGTGTCAAAATGCCTTTTGTTAAACTCGCTTCTCTTTTGTTTCAGGGTTTTCGTTTTATGTTTCCTTTTGTTAATTTACTACTGAGACGATTCATTTTTATATTTTGATATCCTCGAAATATTTCCGAGATTGGAAATTCTCGTCGGTGCCTTCTCCGGTGATGAATGCATTCCAAGGAATGGGTTGGTGAGCTGACGAGGCTGTTCCCTGGAAGTAGACCACGTTCCTGACCCATGTATTCAAGTGACCCCAAGTTCACATTCAGCAAGTAAGGAAATCTTCCTTCTAGTTTTTTTCCATTCCGAACATTTAGTGGTTTTAAATTCCGTGTTCTCAAAATAGTGAGTCAGATTCCGTGAACCCCCTTTTCCGCTGAGCTAAATAAACATTTTAATGAAACTTTAAAATAGTAAATTCAAGGTTTTTTTATAATAATCTATCTGGACCCCAAGCGTCCCCGATAAACTTCAATTACCTTATGTATCTGTGTATCTAGGGTGTTTAATTAAGTAGCCTTAAGTTACTTATTAAGATTTAACAATAAGGTGTACTAAATATATACCAACAGTAAAGTTTGCCTGAAAAAAAAGAACTTGTATTTATTCCATCTCCCTAGATAGGTACATTTTACCATTCTGTAACTTTGTAAGTGGGTGATTACTTTCGAATCCGGGTAATTTCCATTCTGCCCTAATTACTCCCCTTACAATACCTAAGCAATAACTATGAGAATTGATACTTTGTCAGAATGGAAATACTATGAAAACTAAGCCTGGAAGGAAACCATGGTTTTCCTGTAATATTGTTTAATATGTTTAAGGTCAGTGACCTTACTGAAAACAACCGTTATAACTGAAACTTTGGAACTGAAGTAGGAAAGCTACATCACTTTAATTACACTATCAAAGTATAGTTTAATGAACTGATTATACTGAAATTATATTTAGGAGGGACTCTACCTTAATGATTACCATAACAGGAAAAATAGAATAAAACAACTTAAGTCAGAATAATACTGGAAACTGTATATTCATGAAAATTATTCTTAAATGAATCTACGGCAGTTCGAAACCTATAGTAGCGTGGAAAAGAATCTGCCAAAAAAAACCATGCTATTACAATATCACAACATTTATAATATTTACTTATACTCATTACGGTCTTGCCAAATAATACCACTGGCACCACATCGTTACATTACTCTACTTTAAAAGAATAATACAGAAATATATGTACTTAGCTTTTATTACAACACCAAACACAGTCAATCACTCTGACTATCAGCCAATACTATACCGGTGTTCGTAACGCTTGACTTTCCACAACAGACTGACGAACCATTATACGATCCAAACGGAAATCCCTTCTACATACCGAAACTTAAAACTTGTAAACAACAGTGTTCCCATGGCCTGTTTTAAAGATAAGGAAATTAAAGGCAACAAAATACAACAAGAGTTTATTGCGAGCTGTTTTAACGAAGCCGCCCGTTTCGCAAAAATACAGCAAGAAACAATAGATTAGAAAAGACTGACATTTAAAAGTAAGACAAAAGGCTTCGAAACAATATGCCAGTTTGTACGAAGTAGTTTTATGATGTTATTGTTTTTAGAAAAGGGAACATTCTCACGGTTTGCTAAAATATTTTGTTTAATTCAAAGATGAATTGATAGGAAAGCTGGTTATTTTCCCCATATCTCACACGGCCAGACTGACAAGTACTTCGTTCTCGAAGTACATAGGTCAAAAACAAATAATGTATCGTATCATAGTTCGTTACAATTTACAAAACTCAAAATATCATTTTAAGCCAATTTCCAATAAAAACTTAAACTTCTTCTATACAGCTTAATACAATAAAACCAATAAATACTACTAAAATACAAATTGTTTACAATACTACAAAAATTCCATTCCGTATACACAATTATCATACTTTTATACAACAAGTACTTTCTGTTAACGTCACTAGTATCTACATACTAAATATAATATCAAGTCAATAATCGTATAACATCAGCAGTATTATGACCATTCCAATATTTATCATATTTATAACACATTTATTTTTAATCTTAGGATGTGTAAGCATTGTCGCTGTTGTAAAATGAAGTGAAATATACTAAAGCAATTCGATCAACATGCAATACGTGTCTCAACAGCGCCTTTAGCAAAAAAATGAAGCAGAATCAGAATTTGAGTAAGGACACTGATTCACTCTAGCATAATTCAGTCACAATTAGATTACGTCGAAATTAATATATGTAATTTACAGCACCTCCCTCGTCAGTGATTTCAATGCTAACACATCACCACTTGCAAATTATACCCATATTATTTTCGGCCACCCATAATCCATCACATACCTACTAGATCTCAAATAATACCAAAATTATTATTACCCAATGGCAATCCATCAAATTTCACCCACAGGTGAGATCAACATCGTTACTCTCATCGCAATGAGATTTCCATGACCCCTATATAAACATCAATATTATTTCACAAGTTAGTACAACTCATCAGCAACTCCAATGGCAATCTATCACATTTCACCCGCTGGTGAAATAAACATTGTCACTCTCATCGCAATGAGATTTCCATAACCCTTACAATATTATTTCACAACTTACGTACATGTTCCAACTGATCACCAACTATACTAGCTAGTTATATCAAAATAAACATATCCCAATGGAAAAGATTTTCAGTTCATTCTAAAACAGTTTTTTTTTCAAAATCAAAAATTGATTAATTTACTTTTTTGAATTAAAATAACATTTAAGTCCTCAAGCCAATACCATGTATAACTCGAAAAGTCATTTCCATCTGTTAACGCCAACACATTCGCGTAGGCGGCCAATATATATATGTACCAACTTAAATCGCGGCCAACTATGTTTTGCAGTGTAAACAATGCTTATGGACTATTGTCTATTATCTAGTCTATTACTTATAGTCTATTAACTTTATGGTCACGGGTATAAAACCGAATTTTGAAAATATTCGTTGTTACTCTGCTGGAAGAATTGGTTTAATTGTCACCTTTCCACTTACCTAATGAAAGTTTAGAGGTCCCGCCTATCGGGTCCTCGCGTGGCTATTCAAATAATAGCCATAGTTGGCGACCGTATCCAGGACTTTTGGAAATAAGAAATACAACCAGCGAGAGTCACCGTTCCGTTGTTGCCATCGCCGGGACGCTAATCGGACCGCAGCATTAGGCACAACACAAAACGTCTGAAGCCATCGCCGGGACGCCAATCGGACCGCAAGCATCGGGCTCAGGCAGAGGGAACACTTTTCTACGCCGGCGTCAGCGAGGCCGGACCGAATAAATCAGATAAGTGTCCTTTTCCATCAACACACACATCTCATTCATCATATCATCCATAAATCCATCTCACGCTCATCTCATTAATCCATTCCATCGCTCCAGAATCATCCATATATCACGCACTGTTCATATAGCCATCCCATTTTGCACAATCACAAATTCAAATTCACAAGTCATCCTCATTCCCGCATACGTCATTTCATCCGTTACACATCATATTTTCATACTATAGCTGCGCGCGCACTCATTCGCACTGCGCGGCGTAACATTGTATCTTAAGTCTGAAGTAAAAATACTAGCTAAAATTACTGAAACTTAAAAATAAAAAGAATATCGTCGTTCTACGTGACCGGTGCAATTCGCGTACCTATACAAGCCTAGCAACTAATATATACTTACCTACGGAACCGGTTAACGGTTTCGGCGCTCGCTCAAGCCGTGAAGTTTCTATGCGCCGCCGCCTAGATCATTCGGTACCTTGGCTCGCTAGCGGACGGTGTTATATAGTGTCTTATATTTTTTCTACGTGGACATACTACGTGATCCTTATCTATTCCTATTTGGCTTCCTCCTTAACCCGCTGGGGTGAGTTACCAATTATTGTATTGTAGCTTAAGACCTAGGAATAATAACTATAGTGCTAGCTTGTTAACTGTAGGCTGTCCTGTGCCGCTGTAGTGCTTTGTCACGGTCGCTGGGCTTGGACAAAGGCTTCTATGGCGGACGGGGTTCTATCCCACGTCCCTAACGCCTTCCGCTCTGGGGTTCCAGGTTTTCAAGGACGGGCTTACTACTTGAAGCCTGGACCGGCTTTCGAAAGGAACATAGAAGTCACCTGTCGTACTTCGTGAGCCTTCCTAAGGAGGCAACCTATTGCGTCCGGTCGCGAGCGACGGCCTCTGCTGCTACGGGAGCTGGACCCTGGACCTGGAACCTGGAGCATCAGCCTACCGTTCAGGCCAGTGCCCGCTCTCCCATTTAAAAACTATACAGTGTGGATAGGTGGTGAAGAATAATTATACGGCTTAGAACCTACGCCCGGGTTTTCTTTGCTTCTCACCTATACCTAATTATTCTGTGACGGCCTACCACGTCACAGCGGGCGACTGAAAACCAGTTAATTAGCTCGACGAATATTAGGTAAAATTGCATTGTACGTGTCCAGCGGCGCGGCCGATAAGAAACCAGTTTTTTTGCTCGCTTACAGCTGTTTTCTAACGTCGCAGTATGTCACTGAAAGAATTAATTTTAAAACGAAGCAGCGTCAAAGGACGAGTAACCAAATTTAGAAACTACATTGCCAAAATTAACAAACTCTCATCATTAGATTCCTTACAATTAGGTGATTTAAGACTTAAAATAAGCAAAATCGAGTCCTTAGCTAACGAGTTCAGTGAAGTGCAAGGTCAAATTGAGACGTTAAGCGGTGACGTATTAGACTCGGAATTGGATTTGCGCGAAGAAACCGAAAATGAAATAGATAGCGTGCTAGCATTAGCTCAAGACATTCTTTCGCGTAACTCCAAGGTTCCTTGTTTCGAGGACGCCCATAGTAGTTCTTCGAATCAAGGGCAAGGCGGCTCACAAGGCATCGGATTCAAATTACCTATAATTCAAATTGCGAAGTTCGACGGCACGACGTTCCGTTGGTTGGATTTCCGGGATACTTTCAGGTCTCTGATCCATGATAACGAGCATATACTACCCATCTATAAGTTTCATTATTTAAATTCATATTTAGAGGGAGATGCCGCTCGCGTTATAGGTAATTTAGAAGTGTGTGCATTAAACTACGATAAAGCGTGGACTTTATTATGTGAACGTTATGATAACAAGAGGCAGCTAATTAGTAATCACCTCAACGCTTTATTCAGTATCGAAGCACTGTCCCGCGAATCGGAACAGTCATTGCGTTCGCTAATAGACAATGTTAATAAAAATTTACGCGCTTTAGCAAGTTTAGGCCAGCCGACCGACCAATGGGATACGCTTATAGTTCATATGGTTAGTTCTAAACTAGACAACCATACCAGTATGAAATGGGAAGAGTTTCGTAATTCTTTAAGTGATGTGCCTACTTTAGAACAGTTTCAGAAGTTTTTAAAGGATCGTGCGGATGTATTAGAATCATTTAATCAAAATAAAATTCAAAACAAACGTTTATCGTCTAATACCGCGCCAATCGCGAGTAGTTCAAATAATAATAAATATACTAAGCAGAATAAATCGTTTTCGTACGCTGCTCAATCGGAGGTGCGATTATGTAAGGAAATCGTATAAATTTGACAGCCTAAAACGTATGGTTACGTATGTCAAACGGTCAAATCGTATTATCTAAGGTGTTCATAGATCGTGTTCGATTGAAATCGTTATTTTTGACGATGAGTGAATGAATTCATAATTTTTGTAGGCGTTTGACAGATAATTCGTATTTTGTAAGAAAAATGAGTTCATCGCCAACGTCAAATCATTGCGGTAGCTCGCAGGCTATGACAATCGTATAAACGTATAGCCACTTGTATAGTTTGTCTTAGTTTTCGTAAAGTTATTTCCTTCCTAACATAATTCTTGTATCTAAAAGTGATATCTATTTTAAATAAAAATAACTGGGTAAACTCGCAGCGTGTCCCGTGTACTGTGAGTTAGACTTTAAATTGATAGGAAAGTGTTTTAGTGGAAATATGGGAAAATATTTTAAAGGTTGTGCCTATGTATTTTGTTTTTTAGTGAAAATGGCGTAGATAGTAAGTAGGTAATACATGCTGGGCGTGAGCGACGCATGAGACGCTCGCAGGTGAGGAGATCTAGCTCAACTAAGAGTTAAGACTAGAGTCGGTCGGATATGATATGCCGGCGTTGGAGTTACTGGCCGTAGGCTGTCCTTAGGTTATTTCAAACTCTAGTGGACGAACTCCGACCTTTTATGGTGTCAAGGCAGAGATGTATAGGGATCTCTATTTTAGGTATTGAACTCAGAGTAAAAAACTACCTTACCGAACTACTAAGACTTGTTATGAGGAAGCTTTCTTCATTAGGAAGTAATATCATTCATTAAATGTAATTAATGATTGAGACAGAAGGGCTGGCTCATTTTTTAAACTTAAGGGACGGATCCTCTTACCTAGGTATCTATATTATAACGTGTAAAGGTAAGTATGAATGAATTAACTACTTATGTAAAACTAGATGATGCCAGCGAATTGTCTGGATTAAGCTTTTTGTATTCCGGCAGAAATTCCTTACTTATCCAGGATAAAAAGCCTATATCCTTTCCCAGGATGCAACTTATCTATAGGTATACCAAATTTCATCCAAATTGGTTGAAAAGATGGGCTGTAAAAGCATAGCGGACAGACAGACAAACACTTTCACATTTATAATAGGTAGGTAACTAGTATGGATGGATGTAAGACCACCAGCACATAAACTGGGTGTGGTTTCTGCTGGTGGGTCACAATCTTTCTGTATTTTGTATAAGTAATAAAAAAATAAGTTAATTTAAGTCTATTTATGTCAATAAACCACATTTATCCTTTTTATTTCTCCAAATAATGGAAATGCAGTGTACTGCCTTACATTAATACAATATAATAATACATAAAGGAAAATTTATTTACCTACTTACTTACATAAGACATGTTTTATAGATAAGTAAGTAGGCAACTAGGCAGGTAACTAGTTATTAAAATACTCAATTATTTAAGATTACCTTTTCATACTACCTAGACCTACTTTCATAGACCTATTCATAATGTTTTAGATTTGTTTTTTGTTGATGTATCCCTCTTACCTCAAGGAACGTTTCATTTTCCTCGGTGCTGATAATCCGTCGGGTCACTATCTTAGGTCTCGCTTTGATAATCGCCTTAAATTTCCTACACATTTTACTAAATTCTATGGTAATTCTTTTACCATCAAGGCTGTCGTATTGTGGAACTCCCTACCATTTGAGATTCGCCATTCTAAATCGCTCCCTATATTTAAAGATCGTCTGAATAAGCATTACCTTTCTATACAATCCTAGTCAACATTAGTTTATCTCATATATTTTTATTACTATCGTGTACCATATTTATGTTTATTCAAAATATATTGTAAGTATTTATGGATATGTATTTATATATATATATATATATGTATGTGTGTATATATACATATTGAATATAGTATTGAGTTTATTTATTTATAGTATCTTACCTAGTAGGTATATATTTTATTGACTATTAATTAGTATTATATCTAATGTGTTTAAGTTTTACTTGCACTATCCTGTTATCTTTACTTTTTCCTCTCTAGCCAAGGGTTGCCTGGTAGAGATTGCTTGCAGCAATAAGGCCGCCTTTGCATACTACCATGTTAGTTTTGATAATATATACTTTGTTATTTTTCATGTAACTTTTTTGGTGTGCAATAAAGTTTTTTCATTCATTCATTCATTCATGTATACAAGATATCCAATTTTCTATATAACAGTAAGTCACTATGATAGGACATACATTATAGCCCTATTTTTACCTTACAGGATATTAAGGGTTTGCGCAGCTTAATTGGATGATGACTCCAATTCTGCAGACGACTCATAAATCACCAGAAGCTAACTACGCAGACGTCAGCACCCACAATACGGTGGGCTTAATACAGTGGCAGTGTCTCTTAGCCCATAGGACACTGCACAATGAACCAATCAATGCTGGTAAAATAAGAGATGGCAGAAGGCAATCTCCACAGCCAGACTATGTTAAAGATGAAGCTGCTTCAAGAGAGGCGCTTGCCCTGTTCTTACTCAATAAATGGAGAATGCAGAGTGGTGGGTCTAAGCTCCAATTCCCTCTCTCCTAAGAGAGTGGAGGCCTGCTCTCAGTAGTGGGATGTTAATAGGCTGTAGTGGTATGTGTTAAAAAGGATGTTATTAATAACATAATAAGTGATTACTTACCTACCTAACTAAGATTACCTGCTTCCTTCTTTTCTAAACGAATTGCCAATGATCATCATAAACCAATTACAAAATCTAAATGTACAAAGTAAAAAAAGATCATTAATGAAATACTTGTCAAAGTTATGGGGGGCAAGTTATAGGTACAATTTTATTTTCATCGGTATGTACCTACCCATAATATTTCAATAAAATTAATAGGTACCTATCTTTTACCTCTCTATGTATAACTTCTAATATATAACTTTTGTATAATAATTAATAATAATAAAAAAATGTTAAAAATTAAGTTAATTTTACTTTGATTACTATACCTACTTTGAATTAAAATTACTTTGATTGAATAAAGACCTATAAGAATACACATTTATCCTTTTTATTTCTCCAAATAATAAAAATAATTATTATTTACCAATATACAAAATATTAGCAAAATTAAATTAAAGGACTATAATAAAAGGACATTATTTTGTAGCATTTATTGGAACATTAATTAACTTACTAACATAGTAAATAATTCAATTGATCACAAATTAACTAAAGTGATCCAATTAATTTCAAGGTGTTGCTCCTCAAATCCTTATTGATATCTCTCTTATCTTCTTCTCATCTTTGTATGGTCATCATATGCCGTTATGATTTGGCCATCTTTGGTCTGAAATAATTGAAATTTAACATGTTATTGCTAATTTATTACAAATACTAGATGTTCTGGGATTTCATCTGCATGGATTAAGGTTTTTAATTCCTGTGGAAATTCTGGAGTCTACCAAAATTTCATCAAAATCGGTTAAAAAGATGGCCTGTGAAAGCATAGCAGACAGACAGTCACACTTTTCCATTTATATTATCTTCCACCTTTAAAACCACACATAGCTTCTGGAGTATTATTTTGTCACTATAATTATGATGCCCATGACTTCGTCCACATGAATTCAGTACTTATTTTGTATTCCAGTGGTAACATCTTAACTTTCCTGGATAAAAAGTCCTAGCCTATGCCCTTCCCTAGGATGCAACCTATCTATAAACCAAATTTCATCAAAATCGGTTGAAAGATAGGACGTGAAAGCATAGCAGACAGATATAGGTACTGTTGATTGTTGGGGGATAGGTATTTTAACATATTGTGAGAAAAAACCTGCACACTGTGGTTAAAAGCATGTTATTATCTTATAACAAAATTAAACCACCTCTGCATTAGCCCAGCAATTCGCTATATTCACTTGGAGACACCCTTGCCTTTTAACAATAAAATAAAGAGTTTGTTATTTCAATTTGTGAATTTAACTTTGGTAGGAAAGATATCATTTACATATAATAACGATATATTTAGGGCAGTATATTTTCAGCAGTTATTTATAAGAAATGTTCGTCTTTGTTGTTAGATTCACGGATTTCGTTCTTTCGTACGTATTTACTGTCTATATTTATTAAAAAAAATCTAAGTAATAGACTATTTTTAGTTGACACTGACATGTGACACACATTGACACTTGACATTACCTTTAGCAAAAATGTCACAGACTTATATACAAAATCACAGAAACAGTACAAAAAACGTGAGCCCACTAGCGCCATCTATTGTTGAGTAGCAGTAAACTAGCCGAAACTCGATAAATATCTTATATCTATGGTATTCATTCGTTCTTGGGCGTTTTGTTAAAGCTTTGTTAATTCTATGGTACAAAATTTTCATAGAGATAATTTTCGACACGATTTCGAAATAATTTTCGTTTTAAATAATGAAAAATCATTCTTATGATAAAATTATTATGTTAGCTCGTAAAACTACATTATTTTCGTGTGTGACGTAATTAAATTAGATATTAAAATTGAAATATTGAATTGACAATTACGTTTCACTGATCGTAATTGCGTTTTGTTAAGTATTTTCATGATACGTTTTTATACGTTTAGGTGTTCATTTAATGGACAGTTTTACGAAATCGGAATTTGCTTTATACGTTCTATGACTATCGTATTTAATATCCATCCATGAACATAAGTTACATAATCGCACTACGGATCATAAAAACCCAGACAGGGATCACGCTCGTTGTGTGGTATGCAAGGGTAATCATATAATTTACCACTGCCCTACCTTTCTCGATAAAACTCCTGAGCTCAGGCTAGCCGAGGCTCGGAAGCTCAGGCTCTCCATAAATTGCTTAAAATCCGGGCACAGAACCCGTCAGTGGCTAGCCGAGGCTCGGAAGCTCAGGCTCTCCATAAATTGCTTAAAATCCGGGCACAGAACCCGTCAGTGCTATGGAAGTAGGTGCAGGGAGTGCAAGAAGCCTCATTGCACGCTGCTTCACAGGTCTACAAACGAGCCAGCAGAGGCTACAGTTCAAAATTCCGTTGAAGAGCTTAGCGTTAACTTATCAAGGCAGGCAATTTCTCACGTCATGTTATCCACAGTGATGATAGAAGTTATGAATCCTCTTAACTCTAAGACCGAGGTCATACGCGCGCTTCTAGATAGCGGTAGTCAGTCTAGCTTTTTAACTCAGTGTATTAAGGATAAGTTAGGGTTAGAGGCGATACCTAAAAGTGTCATAGGTATAGGTAATAATTCAAATAATCATGTAACCGAGAGATGTCTTGTTAGGTTCAATTCATTGCAAAGCAACTATTATACAAGTTTGTCATGCTACATTATGCCAGAATTAACCGGAAATATTCCAAAAATAAACATAGATTATAAACTTTTTAATCTCCCAGAAAATATTCAACTTGCTGATCCTAAGTTCTACAGCCCTGCACCAGTGGATGCGCTCATAGGAGCTGACTTATTCTGGGATGTGATAGGAAATACCATTAAATCCTTAGGTGAAGGAAAACCATTTATTTGTAACTCCCAATTCGGATGGGTTATCTCCGGTCCTATTTCATTAAATTGTGACCCTAAACAAACGCATTGCAATTTTACTAGCGATTCTTTCGATGATCGCTTAGATAATCAAATAGCTAAATTTTGGGAGCTAGAAGAGTTGCCCCAAAGGCAAACTAGATCAAACTAGATCCAGAATTTTATGGGCATGTAAGCTTATAAATAAGGCTGCATCAGGAGCTCTACAAATTCTTGGGAAGGGACCATATCAAACATTAGAGCTATAGAAAGAAATTTAAGATCGATAAAAGACCCAAATCCTTCGATGAGCATAATGACTAACATTAATGTAAAATTCCCTATAACGTTTAAGTCAGACAGAATAAATACCGAGATTGTCCCCTCAGAATTATATTCAAATACTAGGGACAATAGAAGGAGTGGAAGAACACTATGTAAGACCGATATGATACATTGGTATATAGATAACGTTGATGAAAATAATGATAAAATTGCCTCTGTCATTAAATTGTTTGAATCAAGCTCCAAAAAATTTGAGAAAGTGTTCAACTACCATTGGGAAGATGTCTCTTTTAAAATAGGGACAGTGTCCTTATCAAGAGCTTTGGTTCCCGTTAACCCAAATAACATTGATATGCCCAAAGAATTCATAAAGCCTGCAATACTACAAACACTTAACCTTGATAACATGATAGAATATGTTGATGTCCCGGACTATTACTTGGACCAGGTAAAACAAATATTAGAAAACAGCAATCTTGACATAAGGAGTCTTCCCAACATATTAAATTATATAGTGAGTCAGATGGATAAGAAATACCAGTACTTACCTGTGTTGAGAGGACTAAGCCCTGATTTCATCTACATTTCACATGCATTACTTACACATTACTTACACATACATGATAGAAGTTATGAATCCTCTTAACTCTAAGACCGAGGTCATACGCGCGCTTCTAGATAGCGGTAGTCAGTCTAGCTTTTTAACTCAGCGTATTAAGGATAAGTTAGGGTTAGAGGCGATACCTAAAAGTCTCTGTCATAGGTATAGGTAATAATTCAAATAATCATGTAAAACAAAAAGATGTAAATGGCCAATGTATTTAATGTAATTAATGTAATTTAATAATGGCGTTCATTATTAAATTACATTAAGTGATAGCGAGAAGACGTGTGAAGAGCATTTTAAAACTCACACTACTCGTCTAGAATCAGGTCGTTTTCGCGTCAGACTACCTCTTAGAGATTCGCCCACGACCTTAGGAGATTACTTAGTCAAGCTAAGAAAAGATTTTATAATTTAGAAAAACGATTTCGCAAGCAGCCCGAACTCAAACAAGAGTACGCTGCCTTCATTAAAGAATACCTAGACTTAGGTCATTGCTCCGAACTACCAAGCTTTAATTCAAAATCAGGCTATTTTCTGTGCCATCATGCAGTCTTTAGAATGAAGAGTGAATCAACTAAGCTGCGAGTGGTATTTGATGGGACAGCGCCCTCTAGTAACGGAATTAGTATAAATAGCTCACAGCTAATAGGACCTACAATTCAGGATCCTCTATTCGCTATATTATTGAGATTTCGATCACATAAATACGTACTTACTGGCGACATTGAAAAAATGTATCGGCAAATCGAAATTGATGAAAGGGATCGAAATCTGCAATTAATTCTATGGAGAGAAGACGAGTCTCAGCCTCTTCGCGCTTTGCAACTTAATACAGTTACCTACGGGTTTGCAAGCGCTAGTTTTTTGAGTACTTGGTGCCTATATCAGCTAGGAGAAGAGTGTATAAAATATTTGAAGGTAGGGCTTGAATTTAACAAGTATCTATCTGTTACTATGCAAAAACTATAATACTAGGTACTTGTTTTTGTATACCTTTATACGTTTTTTAACAAAAACGTAAGTAATTAAGCAGGTAGGAAACTAATTTTATAGAGTCCCTTCCTATTTTAAAGCACTACATTTTAGGCAAAAGAATAAAACTCTATACTAGAAAAGCATTATGGTATGATATTCAAGAGTAAGTAATTTGCCTATTTCAAAGCAAACTAGTAACGGAAAAGAAATTAAACGAAATGCAAAATTTAACACTTTTTATATTATTATTGAACGGTTCAAAGCATCAGGTCAAAATTAATACAAAATATTAACACAATTTAAGTTATATTTTCACACAGAAATAAGTACACACATAAAAAAAACAACAATCAGATTTATAGAGTTACAGCAAGAATACTTATCTTTATTCTAGGTGGCTCGTAGACAAAAACTGTCATAATATCTCACAAGAACAGTGGGTTTTATAGGTTACGATTCCCTCCATATACCCACACCTTTTTCCTATTCCAAGTTTGACAACATAACAACATTTTGTTTATAACAAACTGTATAACGGAATTATTAACAAATATTTATATTTCCAGACACTTATTTATATACTTAACTCTTAATCATTAAAACCATTTTCAAGTTAATACAACATTTAGTTTAAACTAGCTGAAGAAAAGTACACCGAAGTCCAATCTAAGCATCAAAAGGAAGTATCGATTGATACACATAAATTCGTAATTACAGTAAAGCATTACTCAAAATACTCTTGAGACTAATAATTTATTACAATAATAATTATCAAATAGTTCTCTACACTTAAAACAGAATAATAATCTAATTAAGTAACTATTTTACAATCTCTCTTGAAGCTATGATAGTCAATTGACCTATTTCTAAATTACAGTATTTATTTGAAGCATAATATCAATCAACACTTTGTGTTGCTAAATTAGTAATTATTTATTGTAATAATGTCTACACTTTTTTTCTGAATAAACTTAAATATTTAGTTTCAAAATATAACCTTAGGAGCATTACCAACGTATCAAGTAAGAATACAAGTGTTGACACACTTTGATAACAAATAATCTTTACCTAAAACAAAATTCAGTGTTTACCCACTGTAATATTTAATTATTCCTCATGAATCACAAAATAGAGTTCTTTTATTTTCCAATAATCTATCACGGCCAGACTGACCGTGCTTCGTTCTCGAAGCATAACGAGAAAAAAAAAACAAATCAAATTTCCTAGTGTCCGACCATGCTTCGTTCTCGAAGCATAACAAGAAAAAAATCAAATCAAATTTTCTAGTGTAGACATGTCTGTGGCAACATTCTACACCAGTACCACACTTCAAAACAATATGTGTGTGAACACCAAAATCACCACACAATAACTCCAAAAAAAACAAACTTTATTTTTTTCTTTATTTTTTTCAATATGTGTGTGAACACCAAAATCACCACACAATAACTCCAAAAAAATAAACTTATTTTTTTTGCCACAGCACACGGCCTCAAACCCCAGTAGTTTTCAAGCAGCAACAAAACCCCTGAACCCTAATGGTTTTAGAGCACCAAAAATTCCTATATCCTTTAACCCCAAAGGTTTTGAAGCCCACACTATACAAATTAAATGTCCTTCAACCCCATTGGTTTTAAAGCAATACCCAATAAATAATAATAATAAACCATTATCATTATCTATCAATGGTCATCAATACAATAATTTTTTATCACTAAACTGACCAAAAATTGATCATTTTCAAAAATATTGATCATTTCATATGGACCTTTGAATTTAGCTATTACAAATACTACGTCTCCAATATTATATACAATATTATCTCGCTATAATAATAATAATAATAATAACCTGGCAACCCTGAATGTCAGCATACGTCATATTTTTTCTCCGTTACATTTTTACAGAAATAAATATCAGTATACCCGATTTCAACAGAATTTCCATTTTTATTCAATAAATTTACTACAATAGAAACTATTTACAAGAACAAACCATGAAGAATATCAAAATTATCCGAAATGGAAGAATCCGAAATATAACTGACACACGTTGTCACTAGATGCCTGATTAATTGATGAAATGCAAACGAAATTCGACGAAATAATGTAATATGCTGACAAGATCCAGAGCACGGAACGCACAATCACCACCTCCGGACCCGTCACTCAGTCCCGCCTCGCAACCACTCGCGATTACGCCCAATGCTGCAGTTGCGTCGAGCTCGAGCGACGAGTTTTTCTCCCCGCCGACGTCGCCACCACCAGTACGTCGTCGTGGGAGAGGCCGGCGACTTGCTTGGGATCCCGAGGCCCACCGGCTTCTGATAGGGTCCCCGCTCCCGGCGGTAGTGTGTCGCGCATGAGATGGACAACATCCATTAATGAAAATGTCATGCGCGCATACTTAGGGGCTACGGAGGGTGGAACCAACATGACCGCGTACCGTGCTAGGATGCATGCTTTGTTTCAGGTCCTTGAACCAGCTCTCAATGTGTCGGCTCAACGACTGTCGGACCAGGTACGGGTTATTCAGCGTAATCACATGCTGGACAACACCGTGCTTGATCGGCTTCGCTCTGAACTGCAATGTAACCGCGCTACCGCCCCCTCATCGCAAGCTCCAACCCAATCACAAACTGCTCATGCGATTTCGCTGCAGCCCACTCAGGCTGATGAGGGAGAGGATGGCGGGGCTACACATGTAAGTACCCAGTGTAGTGAACAAGTGAGGAGCGCTTTGGAGAGTGCTATTCGGGACTATAGATCTTCACCACCCGAGCTTAGACCGCGGTTACCTCGGTTGCCCATGAAAAATAAGAACAAAGCGCTAATGGGTGCACTGGATTCGATGCTGCCGAATTATTTTGACAGCAGCGAAAACCTTCTCGACACACATTCGATCCTGTACTGTGCGGCTGTTGCGGCATGTCGTGTTGCTAATGTAAAGTTTATTAATAATGATACAACAACAAGACCGAAGCCTGCCGCACCAGCGTGGCAGTGTAGGATCGAGCGTAGTGTTGGGTAGGACATACAAGAGGCACTTCAAATGTCCCATACAAAATTATTGAATGTCCCAACACCTCAAAAAAATATTTTGTACCGCTTCACTGTGACATGCAAAAGAATGAAACTCGAACTGACGAGTAAGTGAGTGGTGACGCGAGGTGAGGAGCGAGTAAGTAAAAGCAAAGCAAGTCATTGTCGTTGGCGTCCTATCTTCTGTCGCAGTCGCACTTCTCGCTCGACTCGTTGGTTCACCTTCCGCTTCATTACAAACTTTGTAACGCAGCGAGTGAGCGAGACGGCGCGGCCGCACGAACGAATGTGTGCGGTCGAGAGAGCAGACCTTTCTATGAGTAGTTGAGTACTACTACTTTCGTTCGTAGGACGATTGAATGAAGTGAGCTGTGAGTGAAAATCTAACGGTGTCGTGTCTATAGTTATCTGTGGTCGTGTCGATTCGATCAATCGGTCGGTCGATGAATGAATTAATAATTGTCATTCGAATTCAAATTGTTCATTTTTGTTTGTTTTGTAATTACGATTTACGTTGTATTAGTGAAGCGGCAAAATTAGAGGTATGTAGGTTTTCAAGTTACAATACATTGCTTTAAAATACATTTTGAGTGTTTGTTTTCAATTTAGGTTAGGTTATGTTCTAGTTAGGTTTATTGTTATGTTAGCATGAAATGTATACCTACATTATTACATATACATATACGACGACAGGGCATTGAAAACATTTCGATTTAAGTAGGGATGCGGATACATTTTTGCATGAAGAACCTTCAATGAAATAAAATAAGAATCTAATGTTTGTAAACAATGAATCATAGCAAGTCTAGTGATGTTACCCAGTTTCCAATAATTTTAAAAGCTTTTATGACATAAAATCAGTTTAAAATGAAAATATGAAATGACTTTCTTTTTGAAAAGTGTCGCTAAGAAGACAAGTAGAAAATCGTGTAATTTTGTGTTGAGGTTTGTTTACAAACATATTTTTTTTATTTGGAATATTAAATCATACTAACCAGGTACCTACGTATATCTATAGGTATAGGTATATTATAGATATTTATAGGTATCTTTATTTTTATCTTTGTTAGGAATGGCTTTGGTGTTGGTATGCTCGTGTTATATGCTTGTTTTTTATTTTTCTAACAGCATGGCTGAATCTGCAGATAAGAGGACATCGAAAGCTTGGCAATATTTTACAGATTTAAAAAATAACAAGGCGAAATGTAACTTTTGTGCTAAAACTATGTCTTATAAAGGTGGTGGCCCATACAATTTAATTCGTCATACTAGAACTCAACATCCTGGTGTTTTAGATTCAAATCCACAAAGAAACAATATGGAAGAAAATGATACTCGACCCGATGTTATCGTATCAACCTCTGAAAATCTTATTGAGGAAAATAATACCGATCCTGCTGTACCCTCACCTGTTGGAACCACTACACGTAATTATTCTGATAATAGAATAACTAAAACCAACAAGTTTGCCAATTCAAAACTTTCGCACTATTTTAAGCCTTTTTCTGCTAAAAAAACCGAGCTGGTGAACAGGTATTTAGTAGAAATTATATCAAAAAATTACTTGTCATTTCGCATAGTCGAAAGTGAATCTTTTCGGAAATTTCTGAAGGAACTGAATCCTAACTACAGTTTACCTTGTCGTAAAACATTATCCAATGCTCTTTTACCAAACTATTATAACATTGAAAAACAAAGAATCCAAAAACTGTTGGAAGAAGCAGACTACGTTGCGCTAACAACAGATGGATGGTCATCTAAGCCAAATGAGAATTATATGTCACTTACTGTCCACTTTATGAACAAAAATACAGAACTGTAGTCTTGCATGCTTGAATGTCATCAGTACTCAGATCGTCATACAGCTGAAAATTTGAAAAATGAGCTTATACGAATGTGTGATGATTGGAATATCACGAAAAAAGTTGTTGCTGTAACCAGCGACAATGCAAGCAATATTAAAGCAGCGATAAAATTACTGAGGTGGAAACAAATACCATGCTTTGCACATACGTTGAATCTTGTAGTTCAATCGGCCTTAAATGAAATAAAATCTACACAATCCAAAATAAAAGCCATAGTTCAGCATTTTAAACGAAGTCCGCTAGCTACACAACGACTCAAGGAAATGCAGAAACAATTAGGCGAAAAAGAATTAAAACTAAAGCAGGATGTTATAACACGCTGGAATTCCACATTCATCATGTTCCAAAGTGTTATTAACACCAAGCGAAGCCTGATGTCGCTTATAGCAACAGAATATCAGGACATTGATAACATAAATGCTGAAGACTTGGACATAATAGCTACTGCAAGTGAGTTACTATCATTTTTCAAGGATGTAACAGAAGAAATGAGTTCTGAAAGAAAAGTGACAGCGTCCCAAATAATTTTAATTTCTAACGCCCTAAAGAAACAGTGCTCAGAATTTTTATTAAACGCCTCTCTTCCACAGCCAGTCAACAATATGGCCCGAGTTTTACTCGAGGAGCTAACTACCAGATTTCTAGACATCGAGGACAACAGCATTTTTGCCGAGAGCACTCTTGTAGATCCACGTTTTAAAAGATATGGCTTCGAAAATGAATTTTCATATAATAGAGCATGTTCATCCTTAAAACGATTAGTTGCTAATGTGAATCTGAGACCGGACCAGAACCAGGCTGAATATGATGCAGAAGTGGAAGTAGGTGAAACATTGCCTCTTCAAAAGAAGCGTAGTATTTGGGATGATTTTGATAAAGAAGTGTCGGAAATAATGAGAAATGCTAACCCAACAGCGGCCGGTATTATAGAAGTGGACAAATATCTACAAGAACCGCTTTTACACAGACTGAAAGATCCATTTAAATGGTGGGAGGGGAAGAAGAGTGCCTATCCACGGTTATATGAAGTGGCTAAAAAACGTCTGTGCATCTCTGCTACGAGTGTTCCTTCGGAAAGAATTTTTTCGAAGTCTGGTCAGGTTATCACCGAGAGACGGAACAAACTCAGCGGTAAAAAGGTGGCAATGCTGCTATTTTTAAATTACAACATGTAGTTTTTTTCATATTAATAAATTTTTTATTTCATTTGTCGTACGCTGTTTTTACTTAATTAGGCCTCACTATCACATCACTCAATGTCCCACCTAATTTGAACTCTTGACACAAAACACGTATCATATTGTCCCATATTATCCCCCATTCTTCTATGCTCAGCTCAAAGCCTCGTATGTGTTTTGTGTCAAGGGTTCAAATGAGGTGGGACAATGTCACATTATTGGGACAATGTCCCATTAATGTGACATTGTCCCACCTCATTTGAAGTGGTACAATGTACTGCCTCGCCAAACTGAATGAGTTACTCATACAAACTCATCGAAATTGCTTGTCCTACCCAACACTAATCGAGCGTCGTGTTGATGGAGCTAGGGCACTCATTGGCAAACTACTCTGCTTCAGGGAGGGTAACACGCGTCCTAGAGTCATGCGCTTTGTGAGGCGCGCTTTTTTTTGGGGACTGATATCAGGCCTCAAGATTATGTGGCGCGCGTCACTGAGCGAATTGACTTCCTGAAGCAGAAGGTCTCTGCATGGGCTAGCCGTATTCGTAGATACAAGAGCCGGGTTGAGAGATATACCCTGAATCGCACTTTCCAAAGCGATCAGAGGCGGGTATATCGAGGTTGGGAACAACCTGACCAAGGTGTCAACGATACGTGCCTGCCGGATGATGAAGCCATGACCTCATTCTGGCGCAACATCTGGTCGGTACCTGTCGCTCACACTGATGATGGTTGGACTATGGATGTAGAGAAAGCGTGCGATCAAATCCCAGAAATGGGACTTGTTACTATTACCCCTGAAGACGTAGCCACTGCAGCCCGTCCCCTGCCCAATTGGAAATCTCCTGGGCCGGATGGGCTACACAACTTTTGGATAAAGTGGTTACGCAGCTCGCACGCTCGTTTGGCATCCCAATTCCAATCATCTCTAGAGTCAGAGTCGTTACCCCAGTTTCTCACAACAGGTATTACCCTCCTGCTCCATAAGTCAGGTAGTACCACGGAACCCAAAAATTATAGACCGATTACGTGCCTACCAACACTATATAAACTTCTTACATCCATTCTGAGAACAAAAATTAACGATCATATCAATAAAAACTCTATCATGTCTATTTCTCAGAATGGATGTAGGAATGGCTCTCGTGGTACTAAGGAGCTTCTCCTCATTGATATGGCCATTTGCCAACAGGCTCAGCGCTCCCGAAGGGATCTGTCAACATGTTGGATAGACTATAAGAAGGCCTACGACTCTGTACCTCATACATGGCTTATGAGGGTGCTAGAACTGTATAAAGTAAACACAGTACTACGCACCTTCCTACAGACGTGTATGGGGCAGTGGAGGACGGTCCTTCACTATCCGGGATGTCGCCGGACCTTGGGGAGCGCGGAACCTATAAAGATTGAGCGAGGCATATTCCAGGGCGACAGCCTGAGCCCTTTGTGGTTTTGCCTGGCCCTGAATCCTCTGAGTACTCTCTTGGAGAATTTAGGGCTAGGTTACCGGTTGAGGAAAGGAGGTCAGGTTATATCACACCTCCTTTACATGGATGACCTAAAACTCATTGCCCCCAACAAATCACATCTACTGGAGTTACTAAAGGTAACTAAAACCTTTAGTGATTCCATTAGGATGGAATTTGGTGTGGACAAATGTGCGGTCATGCATGTAAAGCGAGGGAAGATTGTGGAATCTGAGGGTATTGAGCTCTCGGATTCCATATACCTCAGATCGCTCTCCCCAACTGAAACCTACAAATACCTGGGCATGATGGAGGCATTAGGTATCAGAGAGGCCGACATGAGACGATCGGTGAGGGAGCGTTTCCTTGGCCGCCTGAAGAAAGTACTGAAAAGCCTTTTGTCGGGCGGCAATAAGGTGCGCGCCTTCAATGGTTGGGTCATGCCGGTATTGATGTACTCCTTCGGCATACTCAGGTGGAGTCAGACTGAGCTGGACGCCCTGGACAGACAAGTTCGTACGCTGCTGACCGCATATCGGATGCATCACCCACGCTCCTCGGTGATGAGGCTATACATCCCGCGGAAATGTGGGGATAGAGGCCTTTTGAATGCCAAAAACCTTCACAACCGCGAGGTGTGCAATCTCAGGGAGTACTTTCTCCACACCGAGGCGGAGATGCACCGCGATGTGGTCACGGTGGACAGAGGTCTGACACCGCTCTCCTTGGCTAACGAGAACTGGCGCATACCTGTAGTGCTCAGTACCAATGACCGCAGGGTTGTATGGCAAGGTAAGGAACTTCACGGACGCTTTTATCGGGCCCTCCACGGACCTGATGTGGACTTTGAAGCGTCCGTGGCCTGGCTGCGCTTCGGTGACCTCTTTGGGGAAACCGAAGGGTTTGTATGTGCAATTATGGACGAGGTCATGATGACGAACAATTACAGAAAATACATAATGAAGGATAGAACGGTAGACATATGTCGGGCGTGTCGCCGTCCTGGAGAAACTATCCGTCACATTGTCTCTGGTTGTTCTCATCTGGCTAACGGCGAATACTTGCACAGACATAACCAAGTGGCCAGGATTATCCACCAACAACTGGCCTTGAAATACAATCTTGTGGAATCGGAGGTACCGTACTACAGGTATGTGCCCGACTCAGTTCTCGAAAATGGTCATATCACACTATACTGGGATCGGTCTATCATTACAGACAGGACTATTGTAGCCAATAAGCCTGACATAGTGGTGATAGACCGATCAGAACGCCGTGCAATGATTGTTGATATTACTGTCCCGCATGACGAGAACCTAGTGAAAGCTGAGAAAGAGAAACTAACCAAGTATCTAGACTTGGCTCACGAGGTTGTCGCCATGTGGAATGTGGACTCAGCAATCATTGTACCGATAGTCGTGACTACTAATGGTCTTATAGCCAAGAGCCTCGACCAACATCTTTCCAGGCTCTCATTGGGTAGCTGGGTCAAGGGCCAGATCCAGAAGGCGGTACTCCTGGACACGGCTCGCATCGTCAGGAGGTTCCTCTCTCTGGGGCCCTGACCGCCGGTTTCTTGGACCCTGTTCCCGAGACCGGTGGAACGCTATTTTTTATATTTTTAAATGTTTTTTCATTTTTGTTTTGTATAAATATTTAAAAATGTAAACAATATGGATGGTTAAATGAAATAAAAATAATAATAATAATAGTCATTTATTTCAGGCATTATTGTCACCCATTACAAATTAAAATACAAGTACTTAGATAAAAAACAGTTAAAATAAGATATATACAAAAAAGGTAATAAATAATGACATAAAATAAATAAAGTTGGTGAGCTAGTAAACACTCTGCACGAACATCTATTAATTCTTTTTGTACATCATTATCAGTCACGTCATTCAATCGAGCCTTTATGCAGGGTATTTTAGAATAAATCCCAACCAATAAACGAACTGGAGCAAAACTAGTAAATTTTGTATAGTTGAATTTAGTGATAATTGAAC
Organism: Erebia epiphron; assembly: GCA_963932025.1. Classification (NCBI taxonomy): domain Eukaryota; kingdom Metazoa; phylum Arthropoda; class Insecta; order Lepidoptera; family Nymphalidae; genus Erebia; species Erebia epiphron. The sequence continues at coordinate 30,809,050 of OZ009946.1, forward strand.
TTTCCATAAACCGCTTGGCCAGTCTGACGTATTACATGTTGTACCTAACATTTTTATTATATTATTATACTTGACACATTTATTTTTAATCTTAGGATGTGTAAGCATTGTCACAGTTGTAAAATGAAGTGAATTATACTAAAGCAATTCGATCAACGTGCAATACGTGTCTCAACAGCGCCTTTAGCAAAAAATGAAGCAGAATCAGAATTTGAGTAAAGACACTGATTCACTCCAGCATAATTCAGTCACAATTAAATTATGTCGAAATTAATAATAAAACCTCCCTCGTCAGTGATTTCAATGCTAACACATCACCACTTGCAAATACTACCAATAATCCGTTACATACCACCTCGTACTAAATCTCAAGTAGTATATAGTAATACATAGTTTTTATTACTCAACGGCAATCCATCACATTTCACCAACTGGTGAGATCAACATCGGCACTCTCATTGCAATGAGATTTCCATAACCCTACATCACCTACCTAAATGTACCTACATCAATATTATTTCATAACTTTAAGTACAACTCATCACCAACTATACCAACTAGTTATCTAAACTAATATTATAAAGAGGAAAGATTTATTTGTTTGTTTGTTTGTTTGCAATGGATAAACTCAAAAACTACTCAACCGATTTTAAAAATTCTTTCACGTATTGAAGTCTACGTTATATCCGCAAGTAACATACTATATACATACTAGGCTATATTTTATTTCCAAAAAAATAGTGATCCTTACTTAAATTGCAATAATGTGAACTAAGTCGGAAAATATTGTCTCTTTTAAGAGCTAGTTAAAGTTACACGAAAACAATGTATGGTGGAATTGCTCCTCTTAAAAAGTTCTAAAAAACAGTCCGCGACAGTCACATTAACCATTTGTGATGATTTTGCGAAGGAGTTTTACCGACCTAGTATTGATCCTTATCAAAATAAATATGTTATTCATCTTAAGTACCTAATTAAGATAAAAATATTCCTTTACATCAAGGCGGGCTGGCGGCTGTGGCAGGTGTGGTGAGAACGGGGCGCTCTCTTACAATGTAATATTAAAATGAAAAACCTGCCCACTGCTCGCTGCCCACTGGCTATATTGGCTATAGACTTTTAGGATTATTAGTACTACCCGTGCAAAGCTGGGGCGGATCGCTAGTATCAAAATAAACATATCCCAATGGAAATGATTTTCAGTTAATTTTAAAACAGATTAATTCAAAATCAAAAATTGTTTAAATTTTTTTTTTCTTTGAATTAAAATAACATTCAAGTTCTAAAACAACTGCTTAGAAAGCTTCCCTTGAAAAATCAAATTCATTCAATCAAATATAATAGGCCGTATTCATATTGATGTTTTTTTTTTTTTTATTGAACACAGCGGCGCACACCCAAATCAAAGTTTTACTTGCTAAAGGTTTTAAATTAATTTAAACTGCAGCTTAAGATAATTCAGCTAAAAAGAAACAATGCTATCGAGAAATTTAAAACTGTTCTTAAAATAAAAACATTAAACACCACCGCCAATTAAACTTTTAACTGGCCAATAATGCCATATATAGCTCTAAAAGTCATTTCCATCTACAAATAAACAATATTTTTCTTTTCATATAACATAAAATATATAAAACTGATGGTAAATAGTTAACCCAAAAAAAAGCAATTAAGATAACTTAATTATATAATCAGACCTCACTCGCGGTAACACATCCTATATTTGAGCCAGAACAGTAATCAGAATATTATTCAATTATATTATTTCCATCAGTCGAGCTTCAAGCATACAAATTAGTTTCCTACAGCCTACAGTAAAAAAAAACTACTTGATCGACTCGACATTTTCTTAATTCAGAGGTATTTTTTACGCAACTAGGTCAACGCCAAATCTTATAGAGTTAATAATAATATGGTCCATATTTTCTCAAACATCAAAATTTTCTTTTACTAAAAAGTCCCATTTTAACTATTTTAATCCTTAACATATTTTTTTACATTAGTGATAAACTTTCACCTAAAACAGCTTAATTCAGATCACATTACTAAATGGCAAACATAACCAAGTCTCACACAAATTGAAAATAAACTAGAGTATCCAAAGCATTTTTAATTATTTCTACTATTTAAAACTTTCCTATTATTATCCTATATTTTATTTTTTCACTAACGAAGTACCCCTTAGTATCTGTAAAGACTAGTGAAAAGTTTTACTAGATCTTCGAAAAGGACCCATACAATCTAAATATACCGTATTGAAAGGTACAGGGGTTTTTTTTGTTGGATGTAACATTCCTTTTTTTTGGCCCCAAATGTGATTTTTGTTCTGTGCAAATCAAACAAGACTCAAAAACTTAGTTTTGTAATGTAACAAATTATTTTGTAGAGTACCTACACAGTATTGACTAGTACCAAATTCACCTGTTTTGACGGTACTTATTTTATTATAATTAGACTCTATAACCGAGGGGTATTTTGTTAATAAAATCGAGGTGTTGAATAATTGAGATAAATCATTAATAAACAAGTTATTTTGATATTTGGTTCCTATATCAGCTCAATTAATTGACTTTCCGAAAAACTAATCTTTCAATTTTGTAAAAGTCTTCACTTTTCTCTTTCATAGTTACAATATACGACACAGCCTTTGCTAATTTTTTCATTTCTGGATACAAATGACACTGCAATACCCTTCTCTGGTGCCCAAGTTTCAAAGCACGATAAAGCAGAGCCCCGAAGAGTCTTACAGTCTTTAGCTGCTTATTGAATATTACTCCATCCAAGGTCGGTGCCCAGTGACTCGATTCTCTTGCACCAGGTCTTGGCCCCGCTGTCGGTCTTCTCAGGATAGAAGATGGGCAGCTCGATGTCATCGCTGCGATGATTGGACGTTAAAGAGTCACGTATACTCTTTAAGATTCCTTGCAGCTTCTCGGCGTTAAGATTCATTGTTTCTCGATGTCCAAGCCCTGTGTAATACACAAAAACACTATTACAATTGTCATAAAATGGTTCCATCCCACTTCTGATATAAAATATTTGAAGGTAGGGCTTGAATTTAACAAGTATCTATCTGTTACTATGCAAAAACTATAATACTAGGTACTTGGTTTTGTATACCTTTATACGTTTTTTAACAAAAACGTAAGTAATTAAGCAGGTAGGAAACTAATTTTATAGAGTCCCTTCCTATTTTAAAGCACTACATTTTAGGCAAAAGAATAAAACTCTATACTAGAAAAGCATTATGGTATGATATTCAATAGTAAGTACAAAATATTAACACAATTTAAGTTATATTTTCACACAGAAATAAGTACACACATAAAAAAAACAACAATCAGATTTATAGAGTTACAGCAAGAATACTTAACTTTATTCTAGGTGGCTCGTAGACAAAAACTGTCATAATATCTCACAAGAACAGTGGGTTTTATAGGTTACGATTCCCTCCATATACCCACACCTTTTTCCTATTCCAAGTTTGACAACATAATAACATTTTGTTTATAACAAACTGTATAACGGAATTATTAACAAATATTTATATTTCCAGACACTTATTTATATACATAACTCTTAATCATTAAAACCATTTTCAAGTTAATACAACATTTAGTTTAAACTAGCTGAAGAAAAGTACACCGAAGTCCAATCTAAGCATCAAAAGGAAGTATCGATTGATACACATAAATTCGTAATTACAGTAAAGCATTACTCAAAATACTCTTGAGACTAATAATTTATTACAATAATAATTATCAAATAGTTCTCTACACTTAAAACAGATTTTTTTTTTTTTTTTCTACTATTGAGTACCAATGAAGGGTGCTCAATATAATTACAATCTAGCCAAACTATTTGACTAATAAGTAATTTTTCTTTAACCTAAGCTTATAATCAACTTATGTACTAAGAAATTATCCAGTGACGTATCTTAGTCTTTCTTGTTGCAAATAGACACTTTGTTCATGTGTTCTTTTAGGCAGCACTTCACTACACTATCACTAGTCACTATGCACTAACTCAAAGGGTTTTGTCCTTTTTAGTCTTCTCACTAATTGCGTAACGTCGAGCAACTGGATTGCCTCAACGTTAACGTGATGATGAAGCCGATGGTCATGGACTTCTGCAAATTTGGTGATGACTTTGTCGACGTATTCAATTTTCAGGTCCCGATGAATTACGTCATTTCTAATGTACCAAGGTGCATTCACGATGTTGCGAAGTACTTTGTTTTGAAACCTTTGTATTATTTGTATATTGGTTTTTTTAGTGCAGCCCCACAGCTGTATGCCATAAGTCCAAATAGGCATTAGGACTTGTTTATATAATAGAATTTTATTTTGTATTGACAAACAAGATTTTCTGCCAAGTAGCCAATACATATTTTTATAACGTATTTCTAGCTGTTCTCGTTTCTTTTTAACATGCGTTTTCCACCTCAGCTTTGTATCCAGAGTCATACCGAGGTATTTAGCTGTATTAGCATACGTTATCTGTTGCCCATTAATGTAAATCGGGTGATATTTCGGTGTTTTATTTGTGAAATCAATATGGACCGATTTTGATTCGTTCAACTTAATTCGCCACCTGGTCGTCCAGTCGTAGACTTTATTAATGGAAGCTTGGACTTTTGTGACTGCTTCATCGTGACTTTTTCCAATTCCTATTATGGCAGTATCGTCAGCGAAAGTAGCAATCACATTGTTTTCTGACACCGGGATATCACTGGTGTACAAGAGGTACAGGACCGGACCAAGTACACTTCCTTGTGGAACCCCAGCTTTTATTTCCTTCAATTCCGAATATGCATCTTCTTGACGAATTCTGAACATTCTATTAGTGATATATGATTTCAAAATTTCTGAAAATGCTTTGGGCAATATCATATTCAGCTTATATATAAGTCCTTCGTGCCATACTTTGTCGAAGGCTTGCGCTACATCTAAAAATACAGTAGTGCAAACCTTTTTTTCTTCCAATGTTTGCTCAATTATGTTAACTATTCTATGAACCTGGTCAATTGTAGAATGCTTTTCTCTGAATCCAAATTGGTGGTTTGGTACGAGATTTTTATCATCTATTATGGGTTTAATTCTCTTAAGCAATAGCTTTTCAAATAGTTTGGACATTATGGGTAGCAGTGAGATTGGCCTGTACGACGTTGTTTCTTGGGGAGGTTTCCCTGGCTTGGATATCATAATAACTTCAGCAATTTTCCATAAATCAGGTACATACTTAAGTCGAAATGCTGCATTGATTAAATTAGTAAGCTTCACAAGGGCTTTGCGTGGTAGATTATTTAAAACTTCTCCGGTGATACGGTCGTAGCCCGGTGATTTCTTTTGACTCAGGTTATATTTAATTACTCGTAATACTTCTTTTGGTGTGACGAGTTTTATATCGATGTCTTCCCCTATTGGTTGAGTTTGCTGGAGGTCATTTTGATGTGCGTGACCATCGTTTGGTTGGAATATACTTTGAAGATGATTTGCAAATAATTTAGCTTTTTGTGTATTGTTAATTGCCCATTTGCCGTTAACATCCCTGATTGGAGGAATTTGTGTAATAGGTCTTTTCATATTTTTTGTGACTTTCCAGAGGGCATAGTTAGAATCACGATCTGCGGTCAAGCTTTGAAGATGATTTTTTAAGGTGGCTTCATTAAATTTTTGTATTGCTCTCTTAATTTGTTTGGTTAGTTTGTTTAGAAGTCTTTTATCTTGTGGAGATCTTGAATGATGCCATTTTTTCCTCTGTTGTCTTTTTTCTTTAATGAGCTTGATGATTTTACTGGGGTATGTTGCCCCCTTTCGCCACTTCTTAGAAGTTGGCGTGTTTTGCCAAGCTGATTGCTGTATATCAATTATGAATTGTTCTAGTTCATAGTTAAGTTGCTCAGGTGTTTTTAGAGGAACTTGTAAGTTTATCCTATTATTCAAGTCGATCTTAAAGCTATCCCAGTCAGTATTTTTATTAACTAGTGTAGCATTGGTCTCTTTATATGCTATGTTTTCGCTAATTGTTAACATGATAGGAGAATGATCAGAGTTCATGTCGTATTTCTGTTCAATATTTAGATACCTTGGTGATATATTTTTATATATATAAAAATCTATGAGATCTGGTATCTTTTTGGGGTCTGTAGGCCAGTATGTTGGCGTTCCTGTGCTTACTATATCGCAATTAATATTTTGGATAGCACTCAAGAGTTCTTTACCTTTTGTTGTGGTAAGTCTCGAGCCCCAATAGGTATTCTTGGCATTGAAATCACCTCCAATGATAAATCTGTTGCCAAATAGTTTTAAAAAATCTGTATAATAATCCTTCTTTAGCGCATATCGCGGTGGAAAATATACAGCTGCAATGATTAAGGGAAAACGTTCTGTTTCGACACATATTGCCACTGCTTGTACTTCTAATTCTTCGTACTTGCTTTGTTCGTAATGATTTAGATGTTCTTTTATTATTACTGCACTACCTCCTCTTGCAGAGTTATTAGGATGTAGTGCATGGTAAACCTTGTATCCTCTTAATCGGATGAAAGATTCTTTTGTGAAGTGTGTTTCTGATATTAAACACACATCAATGCTTTCGGTATCAAGGACTACTTGTAACTCATGCTGGTGTTGAAGTAGTCCATTTGAGTTCCAAGCTATAATTTTTAATCCCATTATTAATTATTTTCTTGCTTTTTTGGTAGCTTTGTTGTTGCTACTTTCTAGTTTACTTAATCGTTCATCAAATGAAGTCATAAGTTTGAGAATTGCGTCTAGTTTCTCTTCGAAGGGGCTATTTGAATTTCCATTGCCCTTTGTGCTTTTATTAGCTGTTATTTGAGCATATGTAACAGTCTTAGAGTTTTTCATAGTTTCTGCATGTTGCTTATTATAGGATGATTTGGGCTTACCTGTTTCACGAGGTACCTGTGAGTAATTGACATCAGCTGGGGGCTTTTTGGTAGCTTTGTTCTTAAGGGATTGCATTTCTTTGGCAACTATGCATCCTCTATAATTGGCCGGGTGAGATTCGCCACAGTGGACACATTTCGGTTTTTGATCTGCTGGTTTCTTGCAGTCTGCGCTTAAATGTTTTCCAGTGCACTTTACACACCTTGGCTCTCTGGAACAGTATTTCTGGGTATGCCCATAGGTTTGACACCTTTTGCACTGGGGAACTAGCTTCGATGTTTTTAGCGGATGAATTTCTACTTTACATCCTAATATCGATGTAATACCATAAATTTTATTTATGTCCTCACCATTTTCGAAGGTGAGCATAAACATATTTAGTGGCGCCTTGTTTTTCCATCTTAATTTGTTAGCTGCATTCTCTATTTTAAAACCTTTCTTCTTTAGATCTTCAACGATTCTTTCCGGCTTGTACGTGGAATGCAACTTTTTTGCCATAACTCTAATTGGCCTCTCTTGTTTGTTTTCATAGGAGTGCCAGAGTAGCTTGTTTGTGGATAATAACTTTGTTATTTTTCTATATGCCTCTTCACAGTTGGTGTTAATTTTGACATTTTCTCCGTTCATCATTTTTATCTTGAAAGAGTCTTCATTTTGATTTTCCGATAACATGTCAAAAAACGACTGATAGTCTTTTACCCCATCTACAATTATAGGCGGTGGTGGAGGTATTTTTTGCATTTTAGTTTTTCTTTGTGGAGCGTCATCGTCAGTTCCGGTGGTATTGTCTGACTGTTGGTGATGAGCAGGTGAAGTACTCAATTTCCTTTTTTTTCTAGTTTTCACCCTTATCCACTCCGTCTCTTTCGCTAGTTCCTCTTCGTCCGTGTGGTATTCCGTGGGTTCAGAGGAATTTTTCTCAGTAGTAGTGGTGGATGGACCACTAGTACTAGCATTTTTCTCTTCCGTAAGTTTTTTAATTTGCTGTTGTAGGTCATGTATTTCTTTTTTCATCACTTGAATAAGGTGCTGAAGATTTTCTTTCTCAGCTTTTTGTTCATTATAAGCTTTAAATAGCATATGCTCCGTTTCCGTTTTAATTTTAATTGGCGAGGCCATGACTGCAGTATAACACTAGTATATAAATAAATAACGTAGCGTGAACATGCGTGTCATACGAGCTTCTGGACGACTGGCGCCGGGCGCGAGTGGAGCGCGGTCCGCGGGGCGCGGGCGCCGGCCATTTGCTGGCGGGGGGGTTGATGACGTCATCGACTGCGACTCTCGATGTGTCATTGTACCGCTTGCGACGCCGCAATGACAGCTGGTTAGGTCATTCAACGATGTGTCCAAACTTGCAGGATTTTAAAATATTTTTTGGACAAAATATAACACGGTATAAAAATGGTTGCATTAGATTCTGTTACTGATTCTGAACAAACTACTTTCAGGTTTTGATTATACAAAAACTAACGTTGTATATTTGTGTGTACAAGCGTCCTGTTTGTTAGTAACTATAATAGTTTTTAAATTAAATATTTTTGAAAGAACTACAAAGTTGTGATGTTTTTATTCTCATAACCCCTTCCTTCCTAAAAAAACTGTTTGCTTCCCAACATCATTTAAAATTGCACCATTTGCATCCGAATTTCCGTTTGAAAATATAACTGTTAGTATTCCATTTTGACCCTGCTCCTACTAGACTAGAGGGCGCCAGGGTACTGGTTGCACACGGGCGCCACAAGGGCTAGAGACGCCTCTGTAATAAATTGATTAAATATTAAAAAGTAACTGTAATGTATGTGGATAGTCTATGGGCAGCTGTCATATTTTTGTAACGGTTCAGTTGTCGGACATTAAATAATTGAGTGCGAATACGTTGTATTATTTTCTGCAGATATTTCAGTGGCGACGAGTGTCTTTTTAAAGAATTTCACGCGTGTGTTTGTTCAGAATACTGAGTTCGAACATGTCGATTGGTAAAATCGCCGAGTTTAAAGTGGAAAGTGACAATTGGCGATTGTACGTTGAGCGCCTCGAACAGTACTTCGTTGTGAATAAGATTCCACGCGAATTACAAGTACCAACGTTAATAACGGTTGTAGGGGCGAATTGCTATGAGTCATTAGTGAACTTGTGTACACCGGACAAACCTATCAACAAGTCATTTAAAGAGTTAACGGACATTCTCGGTAACCATTTACAACCGAAACCCAGTGTATTAGCCGAAAGATTTAAATTTCGCCGTCGGGTACAACAAACTGGAGAAAGCATATCGCAATACGTCGCTGACTTAAAGAAAATGTCGAAATCTTGCGAGTTTGGTGCCTGGTTAGAGGAAAGTCTTCGCGACCAGTTGGTTTGCGGTTTATCAAGCGAGACTATAAGGCAACGGTTGTTCGCGGAAGTGGAATTAAATTTTGCTAAAGCGTATCAGCTGGCGTGCAGCATGGAGGCTGCTGAAAAGGATGCCGCTCTGGTGGAGAACCGACCGAACACAGCAGCCACACCAAGCGGAAGTGGCAGTGTGTCAGCGGATTGCCAGGCCATGGCGGGAGCATGGCGGGGCAAGGGTGCCGGCAGTCAAACCGGACTATCAAAGAACCGAGGACGCGGTCAAAGCCGGAGCTCCGGTAGCAGCGATGCGTCTGCATCTGCACGGGTGGCGGCTGGCCGGGGGCTGCAGTGCGGTGCGTGCGGAAGTAATGCGCACGGGACAGCGGGGTGCCGCTATGGCCGATATTTCTGCAGGGTGTGTAACCGGCAAGGTCATTTAGCCCGGGTTTGTCCATACAAGACCCACTACAACACGACTGCGATGGAGGTAATAGACGATATGGAGCCATACAGCGACGGAAGTGAAGAGGTAATTGTCAATATGAATCAGATATCGATAGAACGTTGTAAACCTATTTTAATTGCAGTTAATGTTAACGATCATATACTTAAGATGGAATGCGATACAGACAGTGCCGTTTCATGTGTTAGTCATGAGTTATATTTACAAAAGTTTGGAAATTTAAAACTAAAAAAGTGTAGTCTAGCTTTAAGGTATTATACGGGCGAGGTGGTTTATCCCATGGGCGTAATACGTCCGTTAGTGAAGTATCGGGATAAGAGTAAACAGCTAGATCTGTATGTCATTAAGAACGGGAAAACGATGCTTTTGGGTAGGCAGTGGATTATGGAACTAGCAATTCAATTACCTGTGTATAATTGTAATAGTATGGAAGGATGTGAGTTTAACTTTGCGGAATTCAGTTCCAGATACTCTGATGTGTTCGCGGACGGACTGGGCAGGTTCACTGGCGGCACGGTGAGCATCCACTTGCGGCCGGACGCGGCACCGGTGTTCATGCGCGCGCGGCCGCTGGCGTACGCGCTGCGCGAGCCGGTGGAGCGTGCGCTGCAGCAGCTGACGCGCGACGGCATCCTCACGCCCGTGGAGCGCTCCGACTGGGCCACGCCGATCGTGCCCGTCGTCAAAAAGGACGGTAACATTAGGATATGCGCTGATTATAAGTTGACACTAAATAAAGTTATCGAGGTTGACCGTTACCCTTTGCCGCGAGTAGAAGACCTGCTGACCCGTCTGCATGGTGGGGAACGTTTCAGTAAGATAGATTTATCACAGGCGTACTCGCAGTTCGAGCTAGACGAGCGATCGAAACAATGCACTGTCATAAATACGCATAAGGGTCTATTCAGGTACAACAGGTTGGTGTTCGGGCTATCGTCAAGTCCGGGTATATTCAAAAAAAAATTAGAATCGTTATTCGCCGATTTGCCGCACGTAGGTGTCTTCTTAGACGATATCATAATCACGGGACCGAACAACAGGCAGCATATAAATAATCTACATAAAGTGTTTGAACGGCTGCAGTCGAGCGGTTTACGAGTTAAAAAGGAAAAATGTAGTTTCTTTGCAGAATCGATAGATTATTTAGGACACGTTATTAGCAAAGCGGGCGTGCATACCTGCCCGAATAAGGTCAAGGCCATCGTTGAAACTCCCGCGCCGACTAACGTATCGGAACTAAGAGCTTTCATCGGAATGATCATGTACTATTTATTCCAAGTTCATAAAAAATGTAAGCACCATTTTAGCACCTCTTTATAACCTGTTGAGGGCCGGTGTCGCGTTTGTATGGAGTAAGGAATGTCAGAATGCTTTTGCTATATTAAGAATAAATTAATTTCAAGCGAGGTACTAGTGCACTATTCCGTCGAACTGCCGCTAATACTGACGACTGACGCGAGTAGTGTCGGAGTGGGCGCAGTCATTTCCCAAGTCACGGCGGAGGGGGAGAGGCCCGTCGCGTACGCGTCGCGCTCCTTGTCGGCCGCGGAGCGGGCGTACTCACAGATAGACAGGGAGGCACACGCCATAGTGTTCGGAATAAGGAAATTTCACCAATACTTGTACGGTAGGAAGTTTACACTTAGAACGGATCACAAGCCATTAACGTACATTTTCGGAAACAAAGTAGGCATTCCAGTTATGGCGGCTTCGCGGTTACAGAGATGGGCGGTTCTGTTGGCAGGTTATAGCTATGATATAGAATATATTGCGTCCGGAAAGAACTGTGCGGATGCTTTGTCCCGACTACCGTCACAAAGCGGCGAAAACCACAGGCCTGTGAAGGAAATCAAGTCAAGTTATGCAAACGCGCGATAAAAAAAGCTCAAAGAGATAAGGTGGACCTGGACGCAGCGTTGCAGGCGTTCTTGATGGCATATAGGAACAGCGTCCATTGCACTACAGGTGAAAGTCCAGCCACCGTGCTACAACGCCGTTCATTCCGTTCGCGTTTGGACTTGCTGCGTAGTGATCGCGCGCGAGAGGAGCAGGTGCGTAACGCTCAGGAGCGTCAGACAGATTTAGCGGGCGGAAATTTGCGAATTTTAGCACCCGGTGAATCAGTGTGGGCGCGCGAATATGGTGCATATGAAAAATGGGCAAAGGGTACGGTAACCGCGAATGAAGGCTCGCGGCGATACGTCGTGGCTACGGATAACGATCGTGTTCTACGTAGGCACATAGATCAGATTAGGCGCAGATCACGCATGTCCGACGTACCTTGTCCAGAGCCCAGTGACAGAGTCTCGGAGTGAGGGTGTCGTCGCGCCCTCGGTAGCCGCGCGTAGTGAGGTCTCGGTTGAGGAAGCAAGTCCCCACAGGTCAGGTGCAGAAATTGTAGGGGAGGAAAATGGGAGTGACGGCCAAGATAGGGGCGAGAGTAGTGCTTCCTCATCCGAGGTTTTCACAACACCGCCATCAGTGAACCCGTCCAAACGAATTAGGAAACCGGTGGTCAGGTTTCAGCCTTAGCGATAAGTAATTATGTGTTTTTAAATAAGTGTAAGTCTTAGATTAGAATTGTGAGTGTGCAGTAGTTAAGATTTAGAATAATTATATTTAGTATTTTACCGATTAAGCTAGTCATTAAGTTGGGAGGTTTAATGTATGTGGGTAGTCTATGGGCAGCTGTCATATTTTTGTAACGGTTCAGTTGTCGGACATTAAATAATTGAGTGCGAATACGTTGTATTATTTTCTGCAGATATTTCAGTAACCATGTGTTATTTTATTCTTCCTTCAAAATATCATTTATTTTACATAATAAACAACAAAAGGACGAAAATATAAAGAAAACATAAGTAACACAGACTGTTTTTACAATTTTACGGTGACATTAGACATATAAGTACATTATACTTTGACATTAATTTTAATTGACATTGTAATGTATGGACTTGAAAATATTATATTTTAATTAATTGTAATGATACTTGTATTTAATTAAAAACATTGTGTAATGTGTAACTTGAAATTACGTTGAAATAAAGGCTTTATTTATTTTTATTTATTTTATTTAACACATTCCTTTAAAATAGGATGTAAGAATGAAAGAATATGATATTACGACTAAGCAAAAGGAAGTAGATGGATACTTATGTTGCAGATAGCAAAAAACAATCAACCTCAAACAGAACAGGTCAACTATTGCAACAGAGAAATTGAAGAACCGACTAAATTACAACAAGAAATTGACAAGTTTTTAGATAATCCAACAACTCCATAATTACAGGAGCTGTTATAGAAGATAAAAAAATTACGATGGAAGAAAATAGTATTACAACAAAATCAATTGTACTCGCCGGCATATTTAGCGGAACATAAAAAAAAAGTTTGATATCAGTATCATATAAGGGTTGCTGGCTGGTTTATACGTCATTTAATTTAAAAAGAAATATTTTCAAATTAAGAAAACAACTGAACATCACATTTTATGCAATAGTTTTAATTTTATTCAAATACACCTTATCTGGAGCGAACTTCGAGTATTTCTTCCTTCTGAGTTTGATTTAAAATTTCATTGAAATACTGTTTTTTGTTAGTTTTTTTTAATCGCGTATCTTTCTGGAGTTGATGACTGAATTATGCCTGACTTAGCCCCAACGGAGATTGCCAGGGCACTCGAAATGCGAAGAAATGGTCAAACCTATAGAGTGATATCCAGAGATCTTCGTCGACCAGTTTCAACGATCCATCGCAGTATCCACCGGTTCAGGGAGACCGGTACTTATGTGAAAAGAGCAGGACAAGGCAGAAAAAGACGCACTTTGAGTAGGGATGATCGTTTCATTCGGCTTCGTGTACGTAGGAACCCCCGTTTGACGGCCGTCCAAGCCCGACATGAGTTAGAAGCAGTGCGGGGTGTAACCGTAAGTGAGCGTACGGTACGAAGAAGGCTCGAAGAAGCTGGTTTGGGTTCATTTGTGCCCGCCAAGGCTCCAAGGCTTGAGGTAAATCATCGTAGTAACAGGTTAACTTTTGCTCAGGAACATCGACTTTGGAACGCGGACCAATGGAGTAAGGTATTGTTTAGTGATGAGTGCAGAATTCTCTTAAATCAAATTGACGGCAGGCAAAGAATATACAGACGCAAAGGAGAACGATACATTCAGACAAATGACATGTCCCAGTTTAGTATGGAGGGTGGTTTTTTATTCTGAGTGTTAATGAACCAGAACCAAACTGCCATCACGTGGAAGAGAAAAAAATATAACATTAAACTCCATTTAAATAATAATTTTTGAAAACCCCGTTTTTTTAAAAATTAATTTTGAAAAATATACCGTTTGTAGAAATATTTTTCGATGGATGGCAACACAAAAACTTTTTCTACAGTGCGTTCCACTAAGCGCCCACAACAATCAAAATGCTCCTTTAGTCGTTCCACATAACGACCGCGGTCTTTGTGGTCGCGGCGAAAACGTCACTTATGACGTCATGACTTAAGCTCACGCGAAGCTCGCGACACCCCATCTAAAAAGGTGCGTCGTCGTGATCGTTGAGAAAATTAGCGGCATTTTCAAAAGTCAAAGCATCAAAGATGGCGACCGTGAAACTTACGCTATTTCATGCGGAAAGAGATGTTTTAGTAGAAGTGAATGTTTCTGCAGCTGATGCTCAATGTGCCTCCACAGGTAAATATAATTAACTATGTAAAACAAGTTTAGAAAAATTAATTGCAGTTTATAATTAATATACCAACATGTATACATTTTTCGTTGATTGCCAATAATATAAACTAACTTTAGAAATGAAAATTAAGTTAGCCTTCTTTAAGTTATCTTATTGAAAAAATTAAATTATAATTTTTTTCATTATAAATCGATTTAAACAATATTTAATTCATAAACAATAATTATTATTTCAGTTTATTTTCAAGGCTTATACAGATTATAACCTAACCTCTTAAATCTTTTACTTTCTTTTTACTAACTCGCCGTTTGTATTATTTACCTCCACGCTCAAAACGCTCTATAATCCAAACCACTTGAGTTTACGACAGTAACGCAAGAAGAACGGGAAAAACTGCGGTCGTGATAGCTGATCGTTGTGAACGCTTAGTGGAACGCACCCTAGATATATAGATCTATCAATTAATCTGGCATCTGTTACTGTCACTTTAATGTCATACAAAACTACACGGACATTTGACAATCATTCTATGACATACGTGACAAAGACAATCAATTTTTTTTTTACCGTTGATAAGATTCAGGCAAAGATCTAAAAAAGCCACAAAATAAAATAATATTTTTCTCCAAAATGGGGTCCTTTAAAAATGTGTAAATTATTCTATAAGCCATATTTTAGGATCTCTATTCACGTGTATTAAAATCATCTTGGTTCATGTTCAAGGCCCAATCTTGGACAAGTCCTTTTGAAACTACAGTTGCATACGGTGGTGGATCAATAATGGTTTGGGCGGGCATTTGTTTGGGAGCTCGCACAGACTTGGTAGTGATTGACAGAGGGAGTCTGACTGCAGACCGCTATATCAGAGAAGTTTAAGAAGAAAATGTCGTACCGTTTGCCCCATATATCGGTGACGATTTTGTTTTTATGCAGGATAATGCTCGGCCGCATACCGCTCGGGTAACTCAAGCTTATCTTAATGATATGAATATCACTGTTATGGAGTGGCCGGCGAGATCACCGGATATGAACCCAATAGAGCACGTTTGGGACTTGCTGAAAAGAAAAGTTAAGCCCAGAATTCCAGCTCCTGCCAACGTGGGTGAACTGCGAATCGCCGTAGTTGAGGAATGGCGGAGATTATCCCAGGAGACCATCGATAACATCATTCTCGGTATGCCTAGACGGGTAGAAACTTTAATAAGAGCACGTGGAGGAAATACGCGATATTAATCACCATTTTTCTAATTTAATTAATTGTTATTTTAATATTAAATTTCACTTTTCCCGGTTACATGAAAAGTTCAAAAATGTACCATTCTTCACAAATACCCTTTACTCGCAAAATCTGTTCTTAATGTGATCTCATTTGAAGTAAAACAAATGAAACTTTAAATAACAAAAGAAGTGTAGTAAGTAGATTTTAAAATAAAACCATATTTTTTAAATTATGGACCTTTTTTTATGTTCCGCTAAATATGCCGGCGAGTATATATTGATCAATACTTGAGACAGAACGTAACAGAAAATAAAGACTACACTAATAGATAAAATAAAACTGGAGAACCACCCAAGGTACAAAAAGAAATGAACGATCTCAATGTATATAATGATAATAAATGATAGTATCTTAGTAAGATATTATGAGAAAAAGACATGGGTGTATTATGTTGGATTTATAGAAGGCATCGATACTAAAACAGACGTAACTTTTTACACTGTAAGATTTTTTAAAGCTGTTAAAAAACCCCAGTTGAAATTTATAACTCCCAAGAAAATTGACCGAGACATAGTTCCTGCTGAATTTGTTGTAAAAAATATGATTTTAGAATATTTTTCAAATGAGTATAAGTTAAAAGACTTGCGATCACATTTATTTCGAGTGTAATTTTCCAGTACGATTTTAACTAGCAATTGCTTCTGTTGCAACTACATATATTTTATACACATTTTTGAAAGTTATAGTTTCATCCAAATCCAAAGGATCTTGACCATTTGATGTTTCGGAAACCTGCAGGTCGATAAATATATTATAATAAGCTAAATGGCTAAATAATACCTAACAATTACCCAACTTAACCTCAAAACTTAAAAGTCAGATTACTCCAAATTCCCAGTTAATATCTTAATGATTTTTTTATTATATAATCCTGAGTATATTTCCAATGCTTTACCGTCAATTTCATTGAGACGCAAGAATGGCCCACTTTTGGTCGTTCTCTTTTGTTTATTGCGAATCTTTCAGTGGATAGTTTATCTCTATCTATTTATTTAATTACAAAAATGTTTTGTAACTAATTTAGAAGTAGTCGTATATTAAGGACTCCCGTAGGTATCCTCATGATTATTTTTTGATCTCTTTAATTACCATATTGGAGTAAGTTTAATAAATTTATTAAAAAACACAATTTGTTATTTTATTTTACTTTTTTTTCTAAGAGAACGGCAATGTGAACTTTACTTTATAAATTATATTGTGTATCGTTATAATTTTGTTTCTTTTGAGTTACGTATATTTTTTTGAAAATGACTCATTACCCCCTTTTCCCCTACACCATCGATTTTCAAACTGGGGGGCGCGCCCTACTAGGGAGGCGCGAAGACATGCACAGGGGGGCGCGGAAGCGGGCGCGGCGCGCGACGGCGGTTATAACTCCGGCCGCCCACGCATAGCATAGCTACCGCACCTCACTTCCCGCACTGCACTATGTGATTCTGCTGCTCAATATGATGTTGAGACGATGGATAAGGTACAATTTTGGATTAAATATCTCAAAGTTTAGCCCTGCACAACAGAGCTAGCACTAAAATTGTTTTTACCTGTTTCAAGCACTTCTTTGTGCGAAACAGCGTTTACAGCAGTTTAGTAAAAACAAAGTACAGAAGCAAACTAGATATTGCTAGTGATCTACGTTGTGCACTGCCTTACATTCAACCCAGAACAGGAAATCTTGTCAAAAACATGCAAGCTCATCCGTAATATTGACTCTTATATTTAATAGAGCAATATTTTTTATAATAAAACATCTGAAAATCTATTTTTGGACTTAATTACCCTTATTTTATTTTACAACTTATTACTTGGCAAGCACCCTTGCTGCTACTTGCTGGGCCCTGGGCCGAGGGGAGACGTGGGTATATTCATTTTATGCAGTAGGGAGGCGAGATACATATAAGTTTGGGAACCACTGCCCTACACCTAACTACGCTGTACGCAAAATCTTTACAGCCACTCAAGAGCAAACAATTGTTGATTACGTTATTAAATGTAGTCAAATGTTCTACGGTTTAACTACACTAGATATTCGTAAACTTGCATACTTGAAACGGCGTTGCATAATATTATCCAGGCACCACAAAAATGGCAGGAAACCAAACTGGCAGGTATTGAATGGCTTTAGGAAAAGACATCCCGCTCTAAGCCTGAGAACACCTAAAGGATGCAGTTTGAGCCGTGCCACGTCTTTCAACCGCCATAACGCAAAATTATTATTTAACAATTTAGAAAACGTTATGTAGAGATAAATTGTGTTTGGCAACGGAACTAGGGTTTTCAATTAAGACGAAACCAACACAATGACAGTTCAAAAGTCAGCCAAAGTACTCGCCGCCAAAGGCCAGAAACAGGTTTCTAAAGTTACCAGTGCCAAGCGCGGAACACTAGTAACTACATGTTACGTAGAGAGCGTGCTGGGATATACTCTGCCACCCGTAATGATCTTTCCAAGGGTCCATTTTAAACAACACGTGTTGCATGTAAAGGTTAAAAGCGCACAGCAAATCCAGTCCGAGTAAAGCCATCTCATGTACTACGTCTACTTTAGAATGAACAGCTTATCCAAATCATAGCATCATCGTGAATAGAGATTACAGAGTAACATCTCCAAAAAAAAAAAAAAACATACACATCGAATCCTCCTTTTTTGAAGTCTAATCCCTTTGTAAAAGTCTAGTCCCTTTTTAAAACATAGAACTAAAAATGCTTTCACACAGTTTGTCGAATCTAGATCACCAGAGTTCTATCGCAAAGGCATAAATGACCTTCCTATTAGGTGGCAGCAATGTATAGATAATAATGGTAATTATTTTGATTTAATAAATATGTTAAATTTAAAAAAAAACGCATTTCAATTTTTCGGTACAAATCGGCAATTTCATACTTTAAAGTTTAACCCCTAATATTCAAGGTGAACGACCTGTTTCCAAAAAGAAGACGAGTTACAAGGAAAATTTGGTTCAAGTATTAAGAGAAAGTATTGCAAAAACAGAAGAGCGTGAAAGAATGCACGAATCTGATTCAGATAGACTATTTCTGCTTTCGCTTCTAGAGGATTTTAAAAATATTCCGAAACATCGTAAGCTTTCTACGAAAATGGAGTTAATTGACGAAGAATGAGCTCAAATGCCTTCAATGGAAACTTACAATTCCGGATTTGGTCTGTTTCACCAAGGTCATGTTGATTATGACCCAGGGACATCCGCCATCAGATCATATAGACCAGAAACATCGGTCAGTGGACAGTATCGCCGGGGATACTCAACTAAATATGGACCGGGAACCTCGAGCGGTGGGCAATATCGCCATGGATACTCAACACAGTCAAATTATGGGCCAGAAGCTTCGAGCAGTGAAAGCCGCCGTGCATATTCTATGTCTGTTCCAGACAGGCAAGATAATACTGTATATACCGAGGTGTTATTTCCATCTGACACAAATGTAACAGATACGTCTCAGAATTCTGAATTACTTGAACTATTTCAGGAAAATTATTTACTATGAGTAAATGTAAGAAATAACTAATAAATGCTATGAACAATTAACAGTATTTTTTCACTTACCTCAAAGTAATCGCCAATTTTTCTTCTGGAGTTATACAAGCTCGCTTAAGAGTATCAGTGCCCTTGATTGAATTTCTTATATTTTCCAAAAGTTTATCAAACGATTGCACTGACATTCTCGTGTAGTTAAAAACCGGTCTGGGTATTTACGAACCAGTGTTGCCAGTGGCAGATAGACAAATGTAACATGAGATAGCTCAATTGGAGCTCAACCCGCATTGGAGCAGCGTGGTGGATCTAAGCTCTAATTCCCTCTCTCCTATGAGAGTGGAGGCCTGTGCCCAGCAGTGGGACGTTAATGGGCTGTAGTGGTGGATCTTACTATTAAGTTGATTCAGGGATTCACTTGTATTCGTTAAAGCACTGCAATTGACTTGTAATTAGTTCACTTTATAATTAATGTGGTACAAAAGTAACATAGCCCTATGTTACTTTTGTAACTATCGCATATATATCTATTCAAGCACTAAATTTTTGTAAAGAAAATGGAATAATATTGCTCTCGTTTCCACCCCGTTTCACACACAATCTTTAGCCTCTAGAGTCTAGATAGAGCAGTATTTGGACCATTCAAGAAAATAATAAACTCAGCTACAGATAAATGGATGCGAAATCATCCTGGTCAAACGATGATCATCCATTACATTCCTGAGATTGTTATAGAAGCATTTCCTCTTTCTGTCACAAGGAGAAATTTAATTGTCGGGTTTACCTGTACCGGTATAGGTCCATTTATTAGAAATATATTTACTGCTGTTGACTGTGCACCATCGTATGTGACTGACCGTCCATTACAAGTTAACAGTGAAATTCCACCAAATGATCTGTGGACAAGTTGCGATGGAACGTCCTCCATCCAAGTCGATCCGAAAACTGCAGTTGATGATCTTCCAACATCAAGTGAGCAGCGTACAGATGATAACGATTTGACAAACCAATCATACAATAATAACAAATCACTCTCTACTCTGTTAAGTGAAGTTAATTTTGCTGAAGTCCGCTTTATTTTTATTTCAGAATGAATAATACTAAGCCTAAAATCACAAAAAAAAAACAGAAAAGTAGTAGGATCGAGAACATAATATTATAAAAGTTATTCAGAGGAAATCCTAGAATTAGCAGTTGACTTCGTAAAAAATAACAGGATGTCAAGTAGAGCAGCAGAAAAAGGTTCGGGATACACGTGGGACCCTGCACTTGAAATCGGTTTGAGGACTAACAAAATTGGATAGTGGATAGTGGTGGATAAAACTGGAATATTTGGAAATTCCCAACAACGGTGTTGTAACGAGGGCAGGGATTATACGATGTTGTTGAAGGGAGTAGCCTACGGCCGGAAGATGTTTTACCCCTTCTTGTTGTTGTTCTTGTTACTAGAATGAGAGAAGAGGTTATGTTACATATTATCACGTGCACCACAGCAGCGTAAATGTGGCGTTAACTTAAAAGCGAATTCGAGCAAATGACCGAAACCAACATCCATATATTACAGTAGCGTTTCTTTCAGTTTCACTTTGAAAAAGACGGACAAATTAATTTTTTTTCCGAAATTCAGAAAATACAAAATCAAATGCGACAAATGGAAGAAGAAATCTTCTCCCAATTACGAACCTACCAGAACAATATAGGCATTTTATATCGGCATGGGAGTCGGCCCGGGACGACTGTTTTAACGGATCTTTATGATTGGCATCAAAGGTTGGCCCATTAAAACTTTGAGCAAGTGAAGTCCATATTGATAAAAAACAACATCTGTTATGGATAGATGGATGAAATACACCTTTCGAGTACTAAGGGCCTCCGAGCTAAGATACGGACAAACAGACCATCGGAAGGGCATGGCAAAACTTTTTTTTTAATTTATTGTTCAAGATACAAAATAATATTACAAATATGTATCTACACTAGATATCCTCTAAAAACTTTAACGGGTATAAGGGTTCTTGACTACAGAACCCTAAAAACGCAGGACTTATGCGCTAACTGACTCCACTGCTATTAACTTGATTAAAATGTATGCTGAAACACGCTTTGCCGGAGAGCCAAAACCAATGTCATGAAAGTTTTTTTTTAATGCATTTTCATCAATTGAAACCTTTGGATGTCAGTGCAGTCCATTCCAGCCACATCAGTTCCTTCTGAGAGAGTGTTCTCTGCAACAGGTTACATAATAAACGATAGGCGCAGCTCGCTAACGCCTGAAGCAGTGGAAATGCTTTGCTTTTTGAACCAAAATCAGTGGTTGCTACATTAAAAAATTGAAAGACTCAGCTCCGTAGTTCCATTCACAAACGTTATTTCGGTGGCAACAGATGGAGCTCCTGCCATGGTCGGACGATATCGTGGGTTCATAAGCCATCTTAAAAGAATTATACCAGAGGTAATTGCAATTCACTGTGTCATCCACCGAACCACCTAACAACATGGAAAGTATGAAAAGAGTGCATGACAAGGTTAGGGCGTACCCCCGAGGCGACGCGCAGGGGCAGTACCCGGCACCTGTGGGAAATGGACAAGGGTTGTTGCATCAGGGACGGGTGCAACGTAAGAAGCAAGTCCGAGAGGTAAGAATGAGAATGATAAGCTGGAATGTAGGAACGATGACTGGAAGAGGAAGAGAGTTAGCAGATGTTTTAGAAAGGAGACGAATAAATGTTGTCTGTTTGTTAAGCTACTTGACTGTGATTATAGTTGTTAAGCTAATTCTACAAAACGTAGTTGTGAAAGTAATGAGTGTGTATGCGCCGCAGGTAGGATGTGATGATGCAACGAAAGAGAAGTTTTGGGAGGATTTTGATATGGTTGTGATGGGTCTCCCACAAAACGAAAACATTTATATAGGAGGGGACTTTAAAAGAATGAATGGAAGTTTTGAGAGAGTGCATGGTGGTTGGGGCTTTGGGACCCGTAATAGAGAGGGGGACACACTTCTGCAAGTAGCATCCTCCTTTGACATAGTCATAGTTAATACATTTTTTGAAAAACAGAATGAACACTTAATTACATACAAAAGTAGCTCCCACAGGACCCAAATAGATTATTTTCTGATTAGAAGAAGCAACATTAACACAGCTAAAGACTGTTAAGTTATACCTGGGGAACCATTAGCACCGCAACACAGACTATTACTAATGGAAATAAAAATAAAGGTCCAGACTTTAAAATCTAAAACGAAAGCCCTGCCCAAAATAAAATGGTATATGATAGAGAAAGAGGGACGCGCAAAAGAGTTTCGAATGCAAGTGGTGGATAAAATGATTGAGATGAATGGTGATTTTGAAAAGATGTCGGTAAATGAATGCTGGAATGAAATGGCTGCATGTATGAGAAGGGTAGCGAAGGATGTATTTGGAGTGACAAAGAATAAAAGAAAGATAGATAAAGACACGTGATGGTGGAGTGAGGATGTACAAAACGTTCTGAAAGAAAAGAAGGATGCTTTTAAAGATTGGAAAAGTGTGAGTGATAGTGACACCATGATAAAACAGAATAAAAGAGAAGTATATGTATATGTATATGTAAGAACAAGTATTTTATGTAAGAGTAAAAGGAAAGCTAAGAAAGCTGTTGCTATTGCTAGGGGAAATACCCAAGACAAGTTGTATGAGTCCCTGGAAAGCCCCCAAGGACAAAAAGATTTGTACCGGCTAGCGAAAACGAGAGAAAAGAGTGCAAGGGATATCATACATATCAAATGCATAAAAGGTGATAATGGGAAGGTTTTAATGAATGACGATGAAATAAAAGTACGTTGGAAGGAATATTTTAGAAGGTTGATGAATGAAGAAAATGACTGAAGCAGAGAGCTAGACGATGTACCACCTAACTTGGGTGTGGTGAAAGAGGTGAGTGTAGATGAAGTAAGAATGGCAGTGCAGAGTATAAAAAATGGTAGAGCGACAGGTCCAGATAGTATACCAGCTGAAGTATGCAAGTTTCTTAAAGCGGATGGATGGAGTTGGCTGACTTTGTTCTTCAATAAGTTATTACTCGAGGAGGCGATCCCAGAAGAGTGGTGCAACAGTACGCTGGTGCCCATTTACAAAAACAAGGGTGATGGACTGTAATAACTATCGAGGAATAAAGCTCATGTCACATAGCATGAAAATTTGGGAAAAAGTGATAGAAAGAAGAATGAGAGAGGAGAGTGAGATTACAGAAAATCAATTTGGGTTTATGCCGGGACGAGGAACGACAGATGCAATATTTGCACTCCGACAACTGTGCGAGAAATACAGGAGTGCACATAGAAACTTGCATATGGTGTTTGTCGATCTTTGAGAAGGCATACGACAGAGTTCCCCGAGATGTTTTGTGGTGGGCTATGAAAGTGGAAAGAATACCTGAGAAGTATGTCAGGCTTATGAAAGCGATGTACGCAGAAGCGAGCACAAGGGTCCGGTCAGAAGCTGGCGTTACAGACAGGTTCAATGTGGAAGTGGGCTTGCACCAGGGATCGGCTTTAAGTCCTTACCTGTTTCTCCTGGTAATGGATGATTTAACATCAGACATACAGGAGCAGGCACCATGGTGCATGATGTTCGCTGACGACACTGTACTTGTCGGGGAAGAGGCGTCTGTGGTCCAGAATAGACTGGGAAAATGGCAAGAGAGATTGGAGAGTGTTGGCCTGAGGATCAGCCGAACGAAGACAGAACATCTGTTCTGTGACTTCAGTGGCCCCTCTCGTTTCCATGAAATTGCCTTAGATGGTGTATCCCTACCGGTCTGTTCCGATTTCCGGTACCTCGGTTCGCTCTTTCAAAACGACGGCAATATTGACCGAGACGTGAACAAAAGAATGAATGCGGGATGGATGAAATGGCGACAGGTCTCGGGTGTAATGTGCGACCCACGAATGCCCCTTAAACTAAAAGGGAAAATCTATAAGACAGTCGTTAGACCTGTCGCATTGTATGGTTCAGAATGTTGGGCGGTAAAAGGGACGGATGAAAGAAAAGTACATTCGACCGAAATGCGAATGTTGAGATAGATGTGTGGTGTGACTAGAATGGATAAGATTATGAATGAACATATAAGGGGAAGTTTGAAAGTAGCGCCAGTGATAGAAAAGATGAGGAGTAATAGGCTAGTATGGTATGGGCATGTAATGCGGAGGGAAGAAAGGCATATTACGAGAAGAATGATAGGTATGCATGTGGAAGGAAAAAAGAGTAGAGGGAGACCAAAGAAAAGATGGATGGACTGTGTGAAAGAGGATATGCGGAGGAAGCCTTGGAGAGGGTGAGAAGGGCAGTAGAAGAGAAGGAAGGGTGGGTAAAGGTAGAGAGAGTAAGAAAGGCCAAGGATAGAAAGATTATTGTAGGCTGTAAACAGAACAAGAAAGAAAGAAAGCGAAGGACAGGTTGGAAGCCGCCGGGGAGGGCCTCATCGTTGAGGAAGTAAAGAACAGAAACCCGCTTCTGATCCTGAGGGACGTACTGAAAATACACGACGACGCAGAAATCGTCAGAGCCCTCAGAAATCAGAACCGGGAGGTCTTTGGCAGCCTAGACGGCGAGGACGGCTCCCTAGTAGTCAAATATAGACGTAGAGCTAGAAACCCCCACAACTGCCATGTAATATTAAGTGTTCCGCCAATGATATGGAGGAGAGCAATGGACGAAAGAAAATTGAGAATTGACCTCCAAAGGGTTACCGTGGATGACCAATCGCCGCTGGTGCAGTGCACCAGATGTTTGGGCTATGGCCATAGCAAACGCTTTTGCAAAGAATCTGCGGACCTGTGCAGCCACTGCGGAGGTCTACACCTTAGAGCGGAGTGCCCAGACATACTGGTGGGGGCTGAACCAGTGTGCAAAAACTGTAAAAGAGCAGACATACAACAGTCAGGCCACAACGCCTTTAGCAGTGAGTGCCCAGTCAGAAGAAGGTGGGAGGTGCTAGCTAGGGCCTCCGTAGCATACTGCTAAAGGCGCTCCACAGGAAACCCACCAGTACAAAATGGTACAATCGAACTTGCAGCGTAGCCAACTGGCTACAAATGAACTCCTGATTGAAGCCGAGAAGCGCAAGGTATCTATAGCGCTGCTTCAGGAACCTTATGTGGGTGGGATACGGAGAGTTAGGAGCTACCGGGGCGTCAGAATCTTCCAGAGCTCAGGAACAGGAAATGGGACTGTTAAAGCGGCCATCGCCGTTCTTGACGATGATCTTAACATAGTACAGTACCCACAACTCACCACGGACAACATCGTCGTGGTGGGAGTCCAAACCAGAGCATGGACGATTACCCTAGTCTCCTACTACTTCGAGCCCGATCAGCCCATAGGGCCATACCTAGAACACCTAAAAAAGGTCGTACACAAAACGGGACCCAAAAGGCTAATCATAGGGGGAGACGTAAATGCTAAAAGTACTTGGTGGGGTAGCCCGAACGAAGATATTAGAGGCGAGGAGATGTGCGGAGCTCTTGCTGAAATTGACATGCACATTCTAAACATGGGAGAGGTACCTACCTTCGACACGATTAGGGGTGGAAGGAGATTCTGCAGCCATGTCGATGTGACGGCGTGCACGGCGGACATGCTCGAACTCGTGGACTTCTGGCACGTAGTCGAAGGCCTTACAAACTCGGACCACAACGGCATAATGTTTGGTATAGCATTACAAAAATCACAAGGTATAAAAATACAACGAACAACACGTAAATATAACACAAGAAAAGCAAATTGGGGTCTCTTTCATGAGAAACTGACCCAGATTATGCGCGACACCAAACTTACAACACAAAATATTACAGAAATAAATAACACAGAACAAATAGACCAAACAATAGAAACATACACTAAAGCTATAACAGACGCATGTAGACATACAATACCAAGCAAAAAATACACAGAAACACTTACCGTGCCGTGGTGGTCCGAGAGTTTGGCCGAGATGAAAAGGCAAGTGGCGACCCGGAGAAGCAGGATCCGCAATGCAGCGCCGATTCGCAGGGGGGTGGTTGTAGACTAGTACCTGAAAGAAAAAGAAAAATATGAGTTAGCAGTTAAAGAGGCAGGAGAGCAAAGTTGGAGGGATTTCTGCGGAAGACAGGACAGGGAGGGAGTGTGGGAGGGAATTTATAGGGTGATTAGTAGGGTCAAACGTAGAGAAGAAGATGTTCTATTGATAGAAGGGGACGTGACGCTGGACGCGGAGGGCTCTGCCCGATTCCTGGCCGAAACCTTCTACCCGAGGGACTTGAGGAACGAAGACAGCACACGACATCTGCGAACAAGAGCCGTAGCAGAAACAATTAACGAAGGTGGTAATTATGACCATGACCCCCGTTTAAAATTGAGGAGTTGGAGGATGCTGTCAAGTCTTTCAACCCCAAGAAAGCCCCCGGAGCTGACGGCTTCACGGCCGACATATGCTCACACGCCATCAGTGTGGATCCAAAGTACTTCCTGGCTCTCCTGAACAAATGTATGGCACACGGATGCTTCCCGAAGTCCTGGAAGGAGGCAACAGTGGTCGTGTTGAGAAAGCCAGGTAAGGACACTTACACTGCGCCAAAGTCGTATCGACCTATCGGACTTTTGCCCGTATTAGGCAAGATATACGAGAAGATGCTGGTGAACCGCCTCAAGTTCTACGTGCTACCTCGGATTAGTACTCGCCAGTATGGATTTATGCCACAGAAGAGTACGGAAGACGCCCTTGTTACGCTAATAAGACGCATTCGTGAAAAACTGGACGAGAAGAAACTTGTAACACTGGTTTCTCTAGATATCGAGGGCGCCTTCGATAGTGCCTGGTGGTCAGCGATAAAGACCAGACCGGCAGAGGAAAAAAGTCCAGTGAACTTGAGGCGGGTCATCAGCAGCTACCTCAGCGACAGGGTAGTGGAAGTCAGATATGCGGGAGCGGCACACAAAAGAAGCACGGAGAAGGGATGCGTTCAAGGCTCCATAGGAGGACCAATCCTGTGGAACTTGTTGCTGGACCCACTCCTTAAGCTGATGGAGGATAAGTGGGTCTATTGTCAGGCTTTCGCTGACGACGTGGTGTTGCTTTTTGACGGTGGAGAGGCCCGTGAGATCGAGGGACGGGCGAATGCTGTCCTCGAACATGTTCGGGCGTGGGGTGTCGAAAATAAGCTGAAGATTGCACCACATAAAACATGTGCCATGGTTATAACAAGGAAGCTTAAATGACATGTCCCAGTTCAGTATGGAGGGTGGTTTTTAATTCTGAGCGTTAATGAACCAGAACCAAACTGCCATCACGTGAAAGAGAAAAAAAATAACATTAAACTCCATTTAAATAATAATTTTAGAAAACCCCGTTTTTTTTAAAATTAATTATGAAAAATATCGTTTGTAGAAAATATTTTTCGATGGATGGCAACACTAAAACTTTTTCTACAGTACGTTCCACTAAGCGCCCACAACGATCAAAATGCTCCTAAATATCAAATTCCACATAACGACCGCGGTGGTTGTGGTCGCGGCGAAAACTTCACTTATGACGTCATGACTTACGCTCACGCGAAGCTTGCGACACTCCAACTCAAAAGGTCGTCGTGATCGTTGAGAAAATTAGCGGCATTTTCAAAACTCAAAGCATCAAAGATGGCGACCGTGAAACTTACGTTATTTCATGCGGAAAGAGATATTGTAGTAGAAGTGAATGTTTCTGCAGCTGATGCTCAACGTGCCTCCACAGGTAAATATAATTAACTATGTAAACAAGTTTAGAAAAATTAATTTCGTATATAAATTAGTAAGTTAAGTAAGTATACATGTATACATTTTTCCTTGATTGCCAATAATATAAACTAACTTTAGAAATGAAAATTAAGTTAGCCTTCTAGTTATTTTTCTTATTGAAAAAATTAAATTATAATTTTTTTCAATATAAATCGATTTAAACAATAATTATTTCAGTTAATTTTCAAGGCTTATACAGATTATAACCTAACCTCTTAAATCTTTTGCTTTCTTTTTACTAACTCGCCGTTTGTATTATTTACCACCACGCTCAAAACGCTCTATACCTAATCTATACCACTTGAGTTTACGACAGTAACGCAAGAAGAACGGGAAAAACTGCGGTCGTGCGCGTGATCGTTGTGAACGCTTAGTGGAACGCACCCTAGATGTATAGATCTATCAAATCGCACCTGTTACTGTCACTTTAATGTCATACAAAACTGACATTGACATTTGACAATCATTTTATGATATATGTACGTGACAAAGACAATCAAGTTTTTTTTTTTTACTGTTGATACGATTCAGGCAAAGATCTAAAAACCGGCCAAGTGCGAGTCGGACTCGCGCACCGAGGGTTCCGTACTCAAGAAGTAGGTATAATTACCTTTGTTAATGAACCGCAAAACTAACTTTGTTTGTAGAGGTTTACTGTTAATATCAAAAAATTACGTTTGTTGTATGGGAGCCCCCCTTTAATATTTACTTTATTGATATTTAATTATTTATTTTGAAAGGTAATATACAAGTTAATATTCTGTGAAAATTTGAACCATCTACCTGTTACCGTTTTTAATATTGAGCAAAAAAATACGAAAAAAACACGTTTATTGTATGGGGACCCCCCTTAATATATATATATTTTTAATTTTTAGTATTTGTTGTTATAGCGGCAACGGAAATACATCATTTGTGAAAATTTCAGCTTTCTAGCTATCACGGTCTATGAGATACAGCCTGGAGACAGACAGACAGACAGACAGACAGACAGACAGACAGACAGACAGACAGACAGCGGAGTCTTAGTAATAGGGTCCCGTTTTTACCCTTTGGGTACGGAACCCTAAAAAGCCACAAAATAAAATAATATTTTTCTCCAAAATGGGGTCCTTTAAAAATGTGTAAATTATTCTCTTAGCCATATTTTAGGATCTCTATTCACGTGTATTAAAATCATCTTGGTTCATGTTCAAGGCCCAATCTTGGACAAGACACGCCGCGCCTGAGCATGGGAGGGGTCAGCGTTGGGATGTCCCCGGAGATCAAGATACTCGGGCTCACCATCGACAATAAGTTAACCTTTAACGCCCACGTCTCTAGCGTCTGTAAAAAAGCCACAGGAATCTATAAACAACTCATCAGAGCGGCCCGCGTAAGCTGCGGTCTCAGCCCTGAGATCATCCGTACGATATACACTGCGGCGGTGGAGCCGGTGATACTGTACGCTGCGGCTGCATGGGCCCCGGCGGCAGAAAAACTGGGAGTTCGCAAACAGCTTGGCACGGTCCAGAGGGGTTTCGCGCAGAAAATGTGTAAAGCGTATCGGACGGTATCACTCAACTCAGCACTCTTGCTCACGGGGACGCTCCCTCTAGACCTCAGAGTCCGTGAGGCAGCCTCATTATACGAGGCTAAGAAGGGTGTACCTAGACGTGAGTTGGCCGATAGAGAGGTTGAGAAGATGACGCCTAAGTTACAAGCCCCACACCCTGCGGAACATTTGGGGCTGGAGTTCAAAAACCTGGTGGATGAGGATCAATATTCTCGCCACAGTGATTATGCTGTGCGCATTTTCACAGACGGGAGCAAGATTGAGGGTAGGGTCGGGGCGGCGTTATCCGTTTGGAATGGAGCTGTAGAGACCAAGGCCCTCAAACTCGCTTTATCGTCATACTGCACCGTTTACCAGGCGGAACTACTAGCCTTGTGTAAGGCAACGGAGGTCGCACTGTAGCATAACGAAGCCACTTTTGGTATTTACAGTGACTCTAGAGCAGCACTCGAGACCTTGACACACTCCGGTTCCTCTCATCCCCTGGCAGTTAAAGCCAGAAGCAACTTAAAATGTTGCTTACTCCAAAACAAGGTTATATCCCTGTTTTGGATTAAGGCACACGCAGGACTTGCACGCAATGAGAGAGCCGATAAGCTTGCAAA
Organism: Erebia epiphron; assembly: GCA_963932025.1. Classification (NCBI taxonomy): domain Eukaryota; kingdom Metazoa; phylum Arthropoda; class Insecta; order Lepidoptera; family Nymphalidae; genus Erebia; species Erebia epiphron. Next base: position 30,839,178 of record OZ009946.1, read on the forward strand.
GGAGGCGGCCCTAAAATTGAAGAAGAAGCCGGATTACGACCGATGCCCGGTCTCATTCATCAAACGTAGTATTCGAAAGGGGACGATTGATGAATGGGACAGGAGGTATAGAACGGAGGAAACGGCTTCCGGGACCAAGATGTTCTTCCCTGATGCGGTGACGGCACACTCTATCGTCAGGAAAATAAAAATTGACGGCCAAATTACGCAAATAATCACGGGGCACGGGGGGTTCTCCTCATACCTGAGTCGCTTCAAGTGCAAGGAGAGCCCATCTTGCCTCTGTGACCCCGAGGCTAACGAAACAGTCGAACACCTGATCTTAGAGTGCCCTGTTTTCGAAAGAAATATTTAGATTCGATTTGGAGCACATTCTAGATATTAAGTTAACTAAACAAAATTTACCCGTGATTATCAAAAGTGGAGATAGAAACATATTTTTGGAATTCTGTAAGAAAATAGTGGCTATAGTAAATAAAAGAAACAAAGATTAAAGAAAGTATGATACCAACATATAGTACAGTATATGAATGTTATCATACAAACAAAATGTAATTAGTAAATAAGCATAATAAAATTAAGGAAATAGATTAAGGTTCCAATGGTATATTAAAAATATGTACACTTGAAACAAAAGAACAAAAAATGTATAAAAAATATAAAGAGCACTAGTTACCTTGTCTTACAGAAATTAGTTAGGGAAACTCACCCACACAGATTCGAAAGATGACGAATGGTAGAAAGAATAGTTGAAGAAAAAATGCGTGAATTGGTATGAAAGGATTGTAGATAGCACAGGCTCCGATCATGTTGGAGGTTTCTTTGATATAATAAAAAAAAAAAAAAACAGCAGTCTATGATTTACAAAAAATTCTAAATACTCCACAGTCAGAAGTATCAATTTTTTATTATAAAAGAAAACTTGCTACTTATAATTTCACAATTTTCGATATGGGTAAACGTATAGGATATTGCTATGTGTGGGACGAAACTATCGAACTTAAGGGCTCGAATGAAATAAGTAGTTTTGTTTTCGACTTTATAAAAGTGAAAGTTCAGGAAAGTTATACTGAATTCAATTTCTATTACGATAGCTGTGGTGGTCAAAATAAAAATAGGATAGTATTTGCAATGTACGCGTATGCTAGTAAGATGTTCAATATTACTATAAATCATCATTTTTTCGAAGTTGGACACTCTCAAAATGAGGGTGACGCAATGCACGCACTAATAGAGCGGAGAAAAAAATAGAGTTATTTATGTTATGCTCAGCAATGGGTTGCATTGATCAGATGCGCCAAGTCTACAGGTTCACCTTATGTAGTAAAAGAGGCCAATCAAAATGATATATTGGATTATAAACAGCTGTTATCATTTTACAAAAATTGGGACCGCGATATTAACAATGTGAAAGTAACCTGGAGTAAAATTATGCACATTAAATTTATCAGTAGCTTACCAAACATAATTACTTTTCAATATGATTCTTTAAGCGACACTGAGATGTTTATAAATATAGCTCAAGTTTCTGTTCGATCAGGTACTCGTCGTAGTGTAAAGGAACCTCAAAACAATGATCAAAATATTAACATTCCAATGGCTTATAACGCGCTCTTGCCTATATCTGCTGCAAAATATATAGATTTAATAAATTTGTGCAATGTGCAAAGCTATTCCAGATATCTATCATGATTATTTTATAAATTTGCCTCATTTGAGCTCATACGTACCAAATGCAAGTGAGTCTGATTAATAGGTACCTAATTGTGTCTATTTTTTGATGCATAAATTATAAAGAATAAGTATTTTGTTGCTGTACTTAATTCCCGTCAAATATACATATTTAAATGTGAGTGCCAGTGAACGGAGAAGAAAGCAACAGCTCTTATTCATTGTTCTTTCACAAAATACCTTATCTTTTGTAAAAGAAACAATGAGAGAGCTTATCCACTTCCTTCGCCTACCACCAGCACCCACATATTTAAAGATGTTTAACAGGATCTTTACATTATAATGTTGAGGTTGATTATGACTGATTTTAATTAGTTGAATTAAAATTATAAAGTGATTGGTTGATATCCCTAGTTCCCATGAAGATTCAAAAATGTCTGAGTTACATTCCTGTCAAACTTTATTGTAGTTGCTGAAACTGGAAGGAGAAGCAAGCAATCGCTCTGACTCAGAGTTTTATGACAAAGATAGAGCGATCAAATCTCCGCTTTCACGCAAATATTATAAACGCAAGTTTATAATATTTGCGTGAAAGCGGTGCGGAAGCAGAGGGAAAATGATTGCTCTGTCTTTGTCTTAAAACTCTGAGTCATAGTGATGACTTGCTTCTCCTACCAGTTTACGCAACTACAATAAAGTATGACAGGAATGTAACACAGACATTAATTTTCTAAATTGTAAAGGCTGATTCGATAATGGTTAATTTTCAATGAAGATTTTAAATGTCTATTATTCACAGTTTACAGGTTCTGTTTAACTTTAATGTAGCTGCGTGAAATTGGAGGGTAAAGCAAGCCATCACTCTGTCACAAAAGACAATTTTCCCCTACTTCCACGCAACAACAATAAAGCCTAAAGGCAACTGTTGTACGTCCCTAAAACGTTTATTAATTTTAACGTAGTATTCGAAAGGGGACGATTGATGAATGGGACAGGAGGTATAGAACGGAGGAAACGGCTTCCGGGACCAAGATGTTCTTCCCTGATGCGGTGACGGCACACTCTATCGTCAGGAAAATAAAAATTGACGGCCAAATTACGCAAATAATCACGGGGCACGGGGGGTTCTCCTCATACCTGAGTCGCTTCAAGTGCAAGGAGAGCCCATCTTGCCTCTGTGACCCCGAGGCTAACGAAACAGTCGAACACCTGATCTTAGAGTGCCCTGTTTTCGAAAGAAATATTTAGATTCGATTTGGAGCACATTCTAGATATTAAGTTAACTAAACAAAATTTACCCGTGATTATCAAAAGTGGAGATAGAAACATATTTTTGGAATTCTGTAAGAAAATAGTGGCTATAGTAAATAAAAGAAACAAAGATTAAAGAAAGTATGATACCAACATATAGTACAGTATATGAATGTTATCATACAAACAAAATGTAATTAGTAAATAAGCATAATAAAATTAAGGAAATAGATTAAGGTTCCAATGGTATATTAAAAATATGTACACTTGAAACAAAAGAACAAAAAATGTATAAAAAATATAAAGAGCACTAGTTACCTTGTCTTACAGAAATTAGTTAGGGAAACTCACCCACACAGATTCGAAAGATGACGAATGGTAGAAAGAATAGTTGAAGAAAAAATGCGTGAATTGGTATGAAAGGATTGTAGATAGCACAGGCTCCGATCATGTTGGAGGTTTCTTTGATATAATAAAAAAAAAAAAAAACAGCAGTCTATGATTTACAAAAAATTCTAAATACTCCACAGTCAGAAGTATCAATTTTTTATTATAAAAGAAAACTTGCTACTTATAATTTCACAATTTTCGATATGGGTAAACGTATAGGATATTGCTATGTGTGGGACGAAACTATCGAACTTAAGGGCTCGAATGAAATAAGTAGTTTTGTTTTCGACTTTATAAAAGTGAAAGTTCAGGAAAGTTATACTGAATTCAATTTCTATTACGATAGCTGTGGTGGTCAAAATAAAAATAGGATAGTATTTGCAATGTACGCGTATGCTAGTAAGATGTTCAATATTACTATAAATCATCATTTTTTCGAAGTTGGACACTCTCAAAATGAGGGTGACGCAATGCACGCACTAATAGAGCGGAGAAAAAAATAGAGTTATTTATGTTATGCTCAGCAATGGGTTGCATTGATCAGATGCGCCAAGTCTACAGGTTCACCTTATGTAGTAAAAGAGGCCAATCAAAATGATATATTGGATTATAAACAGCTGTTATCATTTTACAAAAATTGGGACCGCGATATTAACAATGTGAAAGTAACCTGGAGTAAAATTATGCACATTAAATTTATCAGTAGCTTACCAAACATAATTACTTTTCAATATGATTCTTTAAGCGACACTGAGATGTTTATAAATATAGCTCAAGTTTCTGTTCGATCAGGTACTCGTCGTAGTGTAAAGGAACCTCAAAACAATGATCAAAATATTAACATTCCAATGGCTTATAACGCGCTCTTGCCTATATCTGCTGCAAAATATATAGATTTAATAAATTTGTGCAATGTGCAAAGCTATTCCAGATATCTATCATGATTATTTTATAAATTTGCCTCATTTGAGCTCATACGTACCAAATGCAAGTGAGTCTGATTAATAGGTACCTAATTGTGTCTATTTTTTGATGCATAAATTATAAAGAATAAGTATTTTGTTGCTGTACTTAATTCCCGTCAAATATACATATTTAAATGTGAGTGCCAGTGAACGGAGAAGAAAGCAACAGCTCTTATTCATTGTTCTTTCACAAAATACCTTATCTTTTGTAAAAGAAACAATGAGAGAGCTTATCCACTTCCTTCGCCTACCACCAGCACCCACATATTTAAAGATGTTTAACAGGATCTTTACATTATAATGTTGAGGTTGATTATGACTGATTTTAATTAGTTGAATTAAAATTATAAAGTGATTGGTTGATATCCCTAGTTCCCATGAAGATTCAAAAATGTCTGAGTTACATTCCTGTCAAACTTTATTGTAGTTGCTGAAACTGGAAGGAGAAGCAAGCAATCGCTCTGACTCAGAGTTTTAAGACAAAGATAGAGCGATCAAATCTCCGCTTTCACGCAAATATTATAAACGCAAGTTTATAATATTTGCGTGAAAGCGGTGCGGAAGCAGAGGGAAAATGATTGCTCTGTCTTTGTCTTAAAACTCTGAGTCATAGTGATGACTTGCTTCTCCTACCAGTTTACGCAACTACAATAAAGTATGACAGGAATGTAACACAGACATTAATTTTCTAAATTGTAAAGGCTGATTCGATAATGGTTAATTTTCAATGAAGATTTAAAATGTCTATTATTCACAGTTTACAGGTTCTGTTTAACTTTAATGTAGCTGCGTGAAATTGGAGGGTAAAGCAAGCCATCACTCTGTCACAAAAGACAATTTTCCCCTACTTCCACGCAACAACAATAAAGCCTAAAGGCAACTGTTGTACGTCCCTAAAACGTTTATTAATTTTAATTGAAAATTCTATGATTATTGTTTACTTTACTTTGTAAAACTTACAACCTATGTACTAACTACAAACCTAAATGTAAAGATTGATTAACTTTAGGTTTATTTTGATATTTTGGAATTATAATAATAAAAACAATGCAAATTAATTAATTTTTTATTTTTATGGTAACTCCAACTATGTCATAAAATAAATATTATGCATTGTAACTCAGACTTACAATTATTTTTCTCGGTAAATTAGTTATTGTCCTACTAAATTGCATTGTAGGTCTGAGTTACAACTGTAATCTGGAAACCCGTTTTTAATGAAAAATCATTGTAAGTCATAAAAACATATAAAATACATAAGTAAACAACATATTAGTCAAACAGAAATGTAGATAATCCCTTTTTACTTATATTTACAAAATTGGAAGACGCTAAGACTTTATAGGAACAAAGTCAGAATATTTTGAATGTTTAAATCGCTCTTCTGAAAAAAATGAGTTACAATGTTTTAAATTGCAGGTGTCGATACATACGTCTTATAGACGCTTTACTGGCCACGAAGATGGTGGACTCATCGAATGTACAGGGAAAGAAGTAATCTACTTTTTCTTTTCAAAAATCAATAAATCAGTGGTCATTACAAAAAATTAACAAGAATCACTTCAAGTGATTTTGAATACCTGATGAATTCAATCGTACCTAAGGCCACGCGCGCACAACGAAAATAAACGTTGCGAGAAAAAATTCGTCAATCTGTGAACCATCAAAATACATTAACATCCGCGCACCGCGAATAAAAATCGCATGCGATTTAAAATCGCAATTACGGTGCGATGCGATTTCGTATGAATATTTTGTGTTTTATGGAAAAACTAGCTGATGCCCGCGACTTCGTACGCGTGGATCGAGGTTTTGTGGATCCCGCAGGAACTCTTTAATTTTCCGGGATAAAAAGTAGCCTATGTGTTAGTCCAGACTATAATCTATCTCTGTGCCAAATTTCATCCAGATCCATTTACCCGTTCTTGCGTGATTGAGTAACAAACATCCATTTGAGGTTTTTTGGTTCCCGCGGGAACTCCTTCATTTTCCGGGATAAAAAGTAGCCTATGTGCTATTCCAGACTATAATCTATCTCTGTGCCAAATTTCATCCAGATCCGTTCAGCTGTTGGGGCGTGATTGAGTAACAAACATCCATACATCCATACATCCATCCAAACTTTCGCATTTATAATATTAGTAAGATACTGAGTCCCGCGCACTGCGAAAAAAAAACGCAAGCGCAACGGTCAGTCGAATAGTGAGCTCTCGTGATGTCAGACATGTCAGACAGTTCAGAGGCCGAATCAACTGCGCCGACAACGCCTTCGGCTGCCGCTGTGACTACCGATGATGTCAATGATATTGGTGTTAATAAATTAATTGGAGCGGTGGCAAAGAGGCCTCAATTATGGAATAAACATTCCCCGTTATATATGGATCGAAATCTAAAAATAAAAACATGGGAGGAAGTATGTAAAGAAATAGTGGAAAATTGGAGCCAACTATCGAATAAACAAAAAAAACTACGGTTAACAAAGTACTTTTTTTATTTATTTTAATACTAGGTATAGGTAGTTCAATCCACGAAGACGCGCCCCAGTCTTTTTACATACCTACAAGAATAAGAGTTCTATTACTACGCAGAGATAAATAGTGGGGCGCGTCTTCGTGGATTGAACTATGTTAATAATGTATTAGTACTTGTTATACAAAACAATAATGTTCGACGCAAAACTGTTTTTTGGGATAGTCAATGGCACGCCATCTATTAAGATTATTGTGAAGCTATGTTGAAAATACTGATGCTTACTTTTCTAACTCTACTATCAACGACAACAACAAAAAGCAAAGCTAAACCTAACCTTTAAAACAAAACTTATAAGCACCTAACTATACTATATAATAATATACTTCTGTCCACACTACTGGGCGTACTTCTGTTAGCCCATTGAAGTCAGTTTTGCATGCCAAGTCGGTAGTACCAAGTGCAATAAAAATCTCCCGTGGTACTACCAGTAAGGCCACCGGTTGTACCACGGGTAAGTACTCTGACAAACGTGAGGTTCGGCTTACGGCTACCTTCCTTCGTAGTCTGTTAAATTTTATCATATTGCCATGATACCGCTCCCTTAGAACTAGTGAAATAGTTTGCAAGATATTCGCGATTCCGAATACTGTTCATAGTAGACCGTTGCCTTGTAGTGTGTTTGTAATTTAGTGGCTTGGGAGTTAGGAGTCAGTTTTTTAAATAATTTTTTATTTATATTATAATCCTCCCGACCGAATTTCGGCCACGGCGGCCAATCTTCAGAGAGATTAGCCATCTGCGCGGGAGATATTATAGTGCACAAGTGTGTGCGCATACACAGGTGCACTCTCTGTTCCTTTACTCTCATAGCCCGATGGGACGGAAATCCGACACGACCGGAGAGAGATCAGGGTGAAACACCGCCAACTTCCAAACTCCGGGCTAGTACTGAGAATTTCTTGCCAGAAAAACCCAATACTTGTTATGGCCCGACCCGGGACTCGAACCCGGGACCTCGTCGGTTGCAGTCGAACATGTTAACCACTAGACCAACGAGGCAATTGATTAATTATTTATACGCGCCACTACATTACACACACACACACACACACACACACACTTTACAAACTATATAATTTATTGTCGATATTTTAAAAACGGCTCGACGGATTTCGATGAAATTTATATGGGACCACTTGGAAAGTATGTATGCCCTTTGAAACATAAAAATATTTTTTCAAATCGGTTCAGACGTCTTCGAGTAATCCGTGAACATACATTTTAAAAAAAACCGACGAATTGAGAACCTCCTCCTTTTTTTGAAGTCGGTTAATTATTAATTATTTTGTTTTTTTCTCTTCAAAGGCCTGAAAATACAGAAAAAGCGGCGGAATTTAAAAGATACTTTTAACAAAGAAATTTCAATACAAAAAACGTGTCTTCAGGTGAAGGGTCCCGAAAAAAGAAAAAATACATATACTTCGATGCACTTTCTTTTTTAGCCAGTAGTAACACGCTACGTGAAACTAGTGGCAATATAACGCTCGAAGAAGACTCTACGCAATCGGAGGCTGATGCAGGTGCCGATATTGCTTTATACTACTTTATGCTACTTTGCGAAAAAAACAAATATTAGAGAAAATACCGAAGCCGAAGAAGAATTGTTGAATATTTTAAAAAATCAAAATAGATCATTCGATGAAGATGTGAGTTTCGCTGAAATGATAATACCAATGTTAAAAAAACTTAACATTGAACAAAAGCATTTCGCTAAAGTAGAAATTTTGAATACCCTTCATAGAGCTCGATATTTTGTTCCTCCGCCAGTGCAATCGGTTCCACAGTATACTTATCCACAGCCTCACTTTTCACAATCACAACATCGTCCACCACAACCGCAGACGCAGGTTTCACAACTGCAACCACAAATAATAATACAGACACCTTGCGAGTCAAGCTCTTCTTCAACTACATTTACTGCACCACCATCAACTATAATCTAATCAAAAACAAAGCCGTCGACCAGTTCTTGTGCTAATTATGTAGAAAAGTTTACAATGGATCTAATGACAGATTGTAAGACATCAGGATCAGAAGATTTGTATGACCCAGGAGGATTATATGATTCATTTGAGTAAAATGTTAATGACAAGTTTTTATTTTTTGTAAAATTAAAGGAAATTGATACAAAATGTTTGTTTCATTTACTCACAACAATTTCGAGACGTCTCTCTCTGCAACCCCCCTTTGTACCTAGGCAGTCATTTTACCAATTGGGCAGAGCAATGCAGAATAAGGGGAGGCGTCCCGACATGGTGGAGATGCTGGGATCTTATAAATTGATAAATCAACTTTCAACAAAATACCTAAAATCATAAAATAAAAAGAAAAGAGGGTGATAAGTAAAAGAGTTGTGAATGTTGTTATGCATTGGCCCAAGTCAGACATGTCTCGACATGTTAGTACCATACATCATCAAAGTACCTATATTTAAAGTGAACAGTGAAGAGTGCATACCATTTAAGTAGTGTATAATTGGGGATTCTGTATCACTTCGCTTCGCTCACTCCGTTCGCTCGCCGTGATACAGAATCCCCAATCAACTAGTTTAATGGGGATCCTATATCATGCACCGAACCACACTTTGTATCTGTAATAAGTCGTTGGCGTGATCTAATACGATTAGCTCGACGAAACCGAGACGCGCATTAAAATGTAAGTGAGGCGATGCGCATGACATGTAAAAGTTTGCACTTGTTAATCGGATGATCCGCTGCGATCAATGATTGTTTAATGATGTATATTGGTCGTTTACAGATCTATCGTTTCTCAACTGTCATGAATTATGATCATTGGCGATGCTCATTCAACGTATAACAAAGTTTGATATGGCTATTTTATACCTCATGAAAAATATATTCGTATTACATTTTCGATTGTTTTTCTGCATATGGGGCATAACATTTTACTCAATGATAGAGCACATTTAGTACATGTTACAGCATGACCACACGGTCTATAACAGACGGCTACTTCTTCCGCTCGACAAATTTTGCAAAATAGTGTAAATGTTTCTTTAATATTTTCAACACATATATTTCTGTCTGCAGGTATAGAGCTTAGTACAATGTTGTTTGTAGATTGTTCACAGTCTTTTGATATACCACACACCTCTTTGATAATACTTTGTACGTATTTTTCACCCTTTACAAGTAGTACATAGGGGCAGGAAGGAAACCAGCGGGCGTGCGCTGACCAAGGGTGGTCTTCGATATCCCAGTCCTTGAGCCTGCCATCGCAAAAGTAACAAATAGCTTGATCACTTTTCCCTGTATAAAAAAAACCAGCATCCACCATTTCTTGCGGTTTTTGGTTTAAACCTTGAGGCCAGGTGTCAAAACTTCGCAGTCTTGCGGTTTGAGTAGCATAACTTGGATATTTGGGATATAGTAAGTTCATTCCGTAGGTATAATATAGTTTTTTAAATAAAATATACTTAGGTATATCTTTATAGCAGATCTGAGCCAATGCAATTATTTATACAATTGCAAATTATTGTGCAATGGAAGTTCATTCGTTACTAATTATTTTAGACACATTTGCCGCTATTTAAGCATTCGATTGCCAAAAATATGTAGATTAATCTTGTTAAACAATGCAATAGACGAATACAGAAATTTGGTGGAAATAGTCTTTTAACCATTGAACTATCAGGAGCCCGACGCATACCATTCCTTTTGCGGCTAGATCTCAATTTACGGCGTAAGTATAAACAAGAGCGTCTTGCAATGACGATAATCGAACACCTATGGCTGATACGGCAGTATTTAATTTATAATGTAGTCTTCATACGAGGATATAAATTTATTAAAAACACTTTTGCAAATAGAAACTCTATAGCAAGTTGCACTAACGCTGAAAGTTATATGTATAAACTTTGATTCCTAATTTATTTCAATTCGGATTGTTTAATATGAAAGAGGCTTTAGAATTCAAGCGCATAAATACCCCGGATTCATAAAGTTCGTTCTTTTCTTACGCGAGTTCTGAACAAGAAACAACCAACATCCGAAATAAAGTATGTAAGTACCTTACTATTTTTAATATTACTTTCATAATACTTCAGTATTTATTTAAAATTCTCACATCAAAAAAATCGTTTATTTTTGTTGAAATAGGTTTATTTCACAAATATATCATGCAATAGATATCAGTATCTATTCGTAAATTTATATAATTACCGAATATACACAAAAAATCTCATAAAATCGGTCAAGCCGTTTCGGAGGAGTTTTGTTACAAACACCGCGAGTTGTTTGTTAGATAATTTTATATATTAGATTAAACATTAAAGTTTTCGTATCATAATAACTAACATTATTTACATGATTTTCAGGGCATCTTTAACTTTCAATCCATTTTGCGAAGACGAGGGTTCCGACTGCACCTTAGCACCGCCACCAACTACGTTGAAATCCAAGAGAGAAAAGAAGAAGCGCGAGGTGAAGAAACCGAATAAGAAAAGGGAAAAAACTCCTGCCCCGAAAATTAATCTTTTCTCCAGCGGATCGGACTCCGAAACTGAGACGCCTCCGACCACACCTACATCTGTTAAACGGAGGAGAGCTTTAACCGAATCTGAGGTGAGTTGTCAACTTTATTTTTTGCTAGTTTTTGACTCCGACTCCGACCGTGTGGTTTTTTTCAAAATCCCCCAGAAGTTTTTGATGGAATTCCTCTAAACAAGGAGTTGTCAATTGGTATTTTTATTTAGTATACTAATTAGACCCTTTTTTTAAATTAAATATTCAAGCATTGTTTCACACTTTGCTGTATATTATTATGTGCCAATTTTATGATTTACGTTAAGGAAGGGTATATACATTAATACTTGCGATAAAAATTTCATCATGATGTGATAACTAATTTTGAAGACAGCGGATTTCTTTTTATTAAAAAGTACAAGTTTTATTAAATTACTTTAATGTTACTATGTCGTAGTGTAAAAACTTATCAAATTTAATATTTTGTTTTGATGACACTAAATTGAACTTTTTACAATTTCAGGATGAATCTACAAGCAAGCCTTTGCGCGCTGCGAAATTGAGAAGTTTTCTAAGCCAGCGCGTCGCGTCGGGGTACACTGCACAATCAGATCCTTCCAAACGAGGCAACTACTTCTTCGAGCTTCGCGTATACAACGTCGAGGAAGTGGAGAAGATCCCTAGCAGCGAACGCTGGAAACATGCGATCTGCACGTTAAAACTTGCCACTAATTTACAGTCGGCGGTATGGAAGTCACTAACTAAATTAATTAGTGATAGTAAGGAGGAGCTGAAACACATTCAGCCTATTTTATACCCACCGAATGAAAAAAATAAATTGTTTTGAAAATAAAATTCTGTAGAATTTTGTTTGAGTAGGTACATGTAACCTTTTATATTATTTAGCAATAAATTTATAACTAATTCTCACGTTTTTGTCTGCAGCTAACTTTATTACTTTCTTTCCTTACAGTGAAAAACTAGAACCATACAAAACTCGAACCATACAAAATTAGAACTATAAAACTAGAACCATACATACAGAATTTTGTTTGAGTACATGTAACCTGTTATATTATTATTTAGCAATAAATTTATAACTAATTCTCACGTTTTTGTCTGCAGCTAACTTTATTACTTTCTTTCCTTACAGTGAAAAACTAGAACCATACAAAACTCGAACCATACAAAATTAGAACCATAAATACTAGAACCATACAAAATTAGAACCATAAAACTAGAACCATACAAATCTAGATACTAGATAATTGGTTTGAAGTTGCTATAATAGTAACGTGTTACTTTTAATCTCTCAAGTTTTACGTTTATCTGAAAATAACTTGATTATTTCTTTCCTTACAGTGAAATCTTATAGCCAAAATTAAAAAAATAGAGCTGAGAAACTAGAATCATAATATTATAATACTAGAAATATACAAAGTAAAACAATACAAAATTAGATACTAGATATTAAGTCTTAAGGTTGATATCGAAAGATTTCAATAAGCGACGAAAGTAATCTGCTACTTCTAATCTATAAAAACGTTACTTACTTACGGTACTTTTTGTCTACATATAACTTGATTTCATTATATCCTTATAACGAAATTTTATATCCAAAATATTAAACCAAGAACTGAGAAACTAGATACTTCGTAAATTAACTAGGTACTTAGTGAATTCTCTAAAAAACATTATAAAATTCAATCATAATGTTTTTCTGCAAGGAATGTAATATTTATGTAAAAAAATCTATATCATCGCATAACAGAACAAATACACATAAAAGTAATAGTTTGTTTCAATCCGGGTATGAAAATGTGCAAATTATAAGAACGGCTTTTAGAAACAGAATAATCAGTAACAAAATAAATCCAAACTCTACAACTTTGGTTCCAGAGAAGTTCTTATCACAAATATTAAAAGCTGTAAGTGAGATCATAAATATTTCACTAAAAAAACATGGTGCTATCAAGGTAAATTTTGAACTATTTGTTTCATATATCTTACCTAAAAATTTTGAAAAGTCTATTTCATTTAGCACGAAATATGGTACAATTGTTAAAAGTACGGATATTGATATTTTTTTACAACAAAGTGCTCAAAAGTTAATTTGTAAATGTACAGACTTCGAACATACTGAATCTGGTTGGTCGATTGATTCCGTGAGCCATTTAGAGATAAATATAAATAAATATAATCCTCTTAAAGCTGGATCATATTTGCCATTACCACCGTTTGTAAGAAGTACTAAATCGTGTTTAAATATTCGTAATTTGGATGAACATTGCTTTTTATGGTGCATTGCTGCTAAAATGTATCCTAAAAAATTTAATTCCAATAGAGTTACATCATATCCCCATTATTCGTTACTTTTTGACATAAATAATATGACATTTCCTCCAGGAATTGAAGACATTAAAATCTTTGAGAAGAACAATCCAAATATTAGTATAAATGTTTATGGACTAGAAAAAAATACAGTTACAGGTCCCTTGTATGTGACTTTAGCTCGAAAACTTACGCATGTTAATTTATTGTATATCACTAAAAATGGTAAAGCTCATTACTGTTTGATTAAAGACTTTTCTCGACTTGTACGTAGGCAGTTAACAAAACACAAGTCTAAAATATATTTATGTGATGTATGTTTCTTATATTTTCTAAATGAAGAAAAATTGTATAATCACGATTGTGCTAGAAGACAAACTCTACTTCCAGAAGATGGTAGTAAGTTGCACTTTTCAAATTATGAGAGAACTCAAAGAATTCCTATTGTAATATATGGTGATTTTGAGAGCTTGCTTTGTAAATATTCAAACGAAAATAAGTCTCTTTTTACTGAAAATATACAAACACATGAACCATCTTGTTTCGCTTATTATATATGTTGTCAATCTAAACCAGAACTAAATGACTTCGTTAGTTATCGCGGACCTAACTGTGGTAAAAAATTTGTTGAGAGCATTACACAAGATGTTATAAGACTACATAGTATTTTAAACTCCAGCAAAACAATGCTTCCTCTTACTAGTGAACAGTTAATTTTACATAATGAAGCAAAATTTTGTTGCATCTGTAAAACATTGTTTAAAAAAAATGATAAAATAGTAAAGGATCATGACCATTTTACAGGTGAGTACAGAGGTCCGGCTCACAACACTTGTAACATAAATGCGAAACAATGCCCATTTATACCAATAATTTTTCATAATTTAAGTGGTTATGATTGTCACTTATTTATAAAAGAATTATCAGATATTTTTGGGAAAACGAGCCTGATACCGAAATCTAAAGAGAAATATATTTCATTTACAAAATTTATACCTATTGATAAAACAAATACGGCTCAACTGAAGTTTATCGATTCATTTAATTTTTGAGTTCTGGTTTGGATAAACTGGCAAAAAGTCTACATCCAAGTGATTTTCAGCATATGCATACATTTATTAAAGATGATCGCTTATTTAACTTGGTCTGTAAAAAGGGTGTATATTGCTATGACTATATGGATACATGGGAAAAATATAATGAAACGAAGTTGCCAGAACATTCGAATTTTTTTAATAAGCTCACAGGCGAAAATCTTTCCATTGAGGATTACGATCACGCTTTGAAAGTATGGAAATCTTTCGATATTAAAAACGTAGGGGAGTATACAGATTTATATCTACAATGCGATGTCTTACTGCTATGCGACGTTTTTGAAAAGTTTAGAAATATGAGTTTGAGTTATTATAATTTAGACCCCTGCTATTATGTTTCATCTCCATCTCTAAGCTGGGACGCTATGTTGTTATATACTAAAGTTGAGCTTGATTTAATTTCCGATGTCGATATTTATCAGATGTTAGAAAAAGGTATTCGAGGTGGTCTTGCCCAGTGCTCGTTGAGATACGCAAAAGCAAACAATAAATATTTACCATCCTACAGTAAAAATGAACCTAGTACGTACTTAATTTATTTAGATTGTGTCAACCTTTATGGTTTTGCTATGATGCAAAAAATGCCAATGCGTGACTTCAAATTTTTAAATGAAAATGAAATAGGAAATTTAGATATAACTCAAATTTCTAACAAGTATAAATTACAAATTTTAAAAACCCCCGACTAGAAAAAAGCTGATGACCTTCAGACGGATGAACAGATTTTCATGAAACATGGCTAAGAACATTCGGGATAAAATTATCTATAACACAAAAAATACTAGACGAAAATCGGTTCATCCGTTTGGGAGCTACGATAACACAGACAGATATACAGATACACAGATACACAGATACACAGACAGACACGTTAAACTTATAACACCCCTCTCTTTTTGCGTCGGGGGTTAAAAAAAGTCGAGGATATATTCTCGAAGTCGATTTGTGTTATCCGAATAATATTCATGATGCTCATTCAGACCTACCATTTGCTGCGGAAAAATATTCTTGGAAAATTAAATTTAGATGTTAAACTTGTCAACGTTTGGAGAGATAAGACAAATAATACTAATAAATTTAATGGAGCGGAAAAGTATATTAGTGCACCACATTTTCATAGTTTATCAATTTTTTCTGAAAACTTAGTAGCTATTCAATTAAGAAAAACTAAAATTGTCTTAGATCGACCAATATATGTTGGATTTACGATTCTTGAACTATCGAAAATGCATTTGTATCACTTTCATTACTCTATCATAAAAAGGATCTATGGAAATAATGTTCAGTTATGTTATACGGATACTGATAGTTTGTTATATTTTATAAAAACTGATGATTTTTATGAAGATATGAAAAATAATATTCAGTATTTTGACACAAGCAATTTTGGCGATGATAATATATATAAAATGCCTAAAGCTAACATGAAAATACCTGGATATTTCAAAGATGAAATGGAAGGAAAAATCATATCTGAATTTGTTGGTTTACGTGCCAAGTTATACTGTTTACGTTCTGAGATAAAAACTATCAGTAAAGCAAAAGTTATCACGAAACCGGTGACAAAAAAATTAAACTTCGAGAAATATAAGAAAGCCTTATTTTCTCATGAAAATTTAAGAGACAATATGTATGTCATACGATCAAAAAATCATCAGGTTTTTACTCAGAAAATTAATAAATTAGTTTTAAATAGTGATGATAATAAACGACAAATAATGAAAAATGTTTATGAAACTTTGCCTTGGGGGCATTACAGTACGATTCTCTAGATTAATAAAATAATTGTGTTAAAAATGCTGTTTCTATAAGTAACTTATTTTTGGTGTATCAACTGAATTTAATAGTAATATGGAGATTGAATAAATTTTATGATAATAATAATAACAGTCTACAGTGTTTTATTTCAAATAAATGAAACCACAAGTTTTTTTTATGTTTCCTTTAATAATTTAATCAAATATTTACACTCTTACATATTATACTTTTTATTTAACATTTATATCAACAAGCGTTATATCATACTTATTAATTCAATGAAATAATTACTTAACAACGACTGATATTGCTATATAAAATAAAATATAAAATAAATTTTAATTATTAGAACTCGTTTATGCTTTATATTTTTACAGTTATAAACTTACAATAAAAGAATATTATATTATCAATAAATTTCAGGCACGCTTAACTTTTGAATAATTCTATTAATTAAATTTTCAGTAGCATCCATCATATTATCATAATTTTCACTCACTACATACTGCACACTTAAATCTGTCTTTGCACTGTTTTCAGAGTCTTTACTATCAATTTCAAGTATTTCAATTTTTATAATATGATGTCCCTTAGCTTTGTTTTTTCGAATAACAAACGATGAATCTGGAACTGGCGAAATCACTTGATCTAGGTTTGGAAGCTTCTTTTTAAGAGACAATTTACATTTCTTTTTAATCGTTTTCAAATTGCCAACATTTTGAAGTGCTTCATTATGTTTTTGCTCATGTACAGCTTTCAACCTATTCTCCTCTTCTTTTTCTAAAATTGCATCCACATTTTGTGCTCCGTAAAATGGATTATTAATGCTTGTGTTTATATCATCATCAGTGAAATAAAAATCCGACATGATGCTGCAACAAAAATACAACATATTATAAATAACAATAAAATTATAGAACCTAATAATAGAATAAATACATATTATAAATAACATAGAATAAATACAGCCAAAATATTCAAAAAGTATTAATTTTCTGACTTACCGATAAAAAGACGTGGCTGTGTTCCTTGCGAGAGATGATCTGCGAATGAAAAAGGTTTAGTAACAAATCTATGGAGTCAAGTTTACAAAACAATCGTGCATACATATTATGGTGTTCAAGTGCATTATGCAATCTCTAGCGTCGTGTCGTAACCTGTTTGATTATGTTTAGTTTTTACGAAATTCAACTTCAATCTCTTAATACTAGATTTCAATTTAACTGCACGTAATATTTAATATACAAATGAGGTGGCGAATCATCGGCATTCAATTATTTTAAGTTAGACAAGTAGGAACACGAGTGTGATACTTTTTTCAGTATATAAATTACTATAAGTAATGTTTAAAATTTTCATCTAACAGCAAAATGAATTAGTTATTTAAAAGCTGTATTTTAAAATTTTCATCAATCAACATTATGAAGTTGATAAAACAGGCTGAATCATTACAAATAAATTATATGGATATTGAAATACCATCAGTATGCTTTAGCAGACATAGTAAACTATTACCTAATATAATTCGATGCATAATTTGTGGGCCCTCTAACTGTGGGAAAACAAATATTATGATAAACCTTTTGTTACATGAAAATGGACTTAAATTCCAAAATGTTTATATTTATTCAAAGTCAACTTTTCAATCTAAATATTGTTTTCTACAAAGTGTTTTTCAAAATACTCCGGAGGTTAAACTTATCATGTTTAAAAATGATGAACAAGTAATTTCACCAAATGAAGCCATGAGAAATTCTATTTTCATTTTTGACGATGTGACTTGCGAAAATCAAGTTAATATTCGAAATTATTTTTCTATGGGTAGACGACACAAACAAATTGATTGTTTTTACTTGACTCAAACATATTCAAAAATTCCTAAACAATTAATACGCGACAATGTTAACCTTTTAATTATATTTAAGCAAGATGATACAAACTTAAAACACATATATAATGAACATGTTAATTCTGATATGAGCTGGCACGAATTTAAACATTTATGTACAAGTATTTGGAAAGATCCATTTATGTTTTTGTTGATCAGCAAAGATAGTGAATTAAACAACGGTCGATACAGAAAAACATTCGACATATTCGTGAACTTTGAAAAATAAATTTATTATATACCAATTACGAGGCAAATTTTGTCAGTTGAACGTGGCATTCCCAAAGATACCTACCCATTTTTAGTAAATATGGAAGCAAATGTAAAGAATCAATTAATTAAGTCAATTAAAACTATTAAAAAGAAAGCAAGACAAATGAGAGAAGAAGAAGATGACTTAGAACTAAAACGACGCAAACTTTTTAAATCTATAACTGATCCATTAAAATCAATAGTATTGCACAAAAATGATTATAAAAATAAAACTCACCATGATTTAACAGATTCATTTTCACCTTCAACCACCGATAAAACTGAAAACATTGAAAATGATAATAAAAATTATCTAACACCAAAATTGAAAATTTCTTATGAAAATTCTGATAATATTGAGGAAATTCGTACTCCCTCACCAATGCCAGAAAATGCATGCAAAAATTTAAATGTACCTTCTGGCGTGCGCAATGAAAACAGTACACTGATGATTGGAAATTCAAAAGTTACATTTTTAGACGGTAGAGATACTGCAAATAAAAATATGATGGCAAAAATAGGAAATATAAGCTATGAAGTGACGCCAGGGTTAGCAGAATTGTTATTTCAAAGTAAACCAGATTTAGCAGTGATATCTGAGCAAGATAAATTAGTCTATAAGGATATTTTATGTAATACTAGTGTGCACAAAAGAGACTACAACCCTTTAAATCAGATAAAAGGTGATAAAGGACTCAAATATACCAAAATCGTGAAACCACTATTTTCTGAAATTGAATTGAATAACAAGGAATCAAAACAGGGCGGTTTTATGCCAATTCTGAAAAAGTACAGTAAGAATACAGATTTTGTATACTGGGACGATCCCAATGAATTGGTAGATAGATTGAAAATATTAATCGCTTCAAAAGATGCTGGCAACACTAGTCATGATAATGAGATCATATCAATTATCGAAGAACTAAAGGAAGCTGGCATTATTAAATAAACTATATAAAATAACGACTTATTTACCACTTAGATCTAGTTCCTTTAATACTGCTGAACATGAATGTCAACAAGTTTGGTCATCATGTGCACAAAAAATTAAAAATTGATAATTACGACTTAGAAAATATATATGATGCTCAACATAAAATTATAAAGAATATTGGTACGCCTATAGACCCAAATGATTGTGCTACTAAGCTGTATGTCGATAAAATTATAGATGAGAAGTTTACAAGATTGAAATCAGTCGAACAAGCATTGTTACAGTTAAATTCAGAAATAAACAGTATTAAAAAAAGTATAGATTGTTTAAGTCGTAAATTTAAAAAATGAGCAAAGATAGTGTAGTTAATGAAATACATAAAAACGTTAGAAAAACTTTCCCTCGAAGACATGTTATACTTAAAGACATTGATGATGTATGGCAGGCCGATTTAGTTGATATGCAATCATTCTCAAAAGACAATTCACACTATAAATATATTTTAACAGTCATTGATGCTTTCTCAAAGTATGCTTGGGCATATCCCCTGAAACATAAAAATAAAGAAACTGTGTCTGCAGCCTTTAGCAAGTTACTAGAACAAGGACGTGTTCCCAAAAATCTGCAAACTGATTTAGGGACTGAATTTTATAATAGTTATTTCAAAAAAGTATTACAAAAATATGGGATTAATCATTATTCTACTTATTCCAAGATGGAATTTATGGAAAGATTTATAAGAACATTGAAAACTAAAATTTACAAACAATTTAGCTTGCAAGGCAGTTACAAATGGAATTGGGGTACCCTTGAATACATCATGAAACAATATAACTCCACACGTCATAGACCAATTGGTATAGCTCCAGATAAAGTAAATAAAAATAATAAAAAAAAAATACTTGAAAGATATAAATCATTACAATTAATATCAACGCCACCGCAGAAACGTGCTAAATTTAAAATTGGAGATTTTGTTCGAATTAGCAAATATAAAGGAACTTTTGAAAAAGGATATACTCCCAACTGGTCAACTGAAATTTTTAATATAGCTCAGATTCAAAACACTCGTCCTATTACTTACCTTCTAAAAGATGCAAGACATCGACCTATATTAGGATCATTCTATACCGAAGAATTGCAAAAAACACAACATCCAGATGTATATCTAATTGAAAAGGTTCTAAAAAGAAAAGGAAATAAGTTATATGTTAAATGGTTGGGTCTGCCATCCAGTGAAAACAGTTGGATAGATAAAGTAGATATTTTATAAACACTTTATACATTAGCAATTTTCAGTCTCTTATTGTCTACGGTGCAGGACAGTTCTTTTTTTATTAAAAATGGAGAAGCAGAAGTCGACTAAGCGTAAAATGAATTTGAGAAATAAATCTAATTCCTCTAAAAAAAGTAATTCTGGTGCCGGTTTGAAGAAAAGCTTTAAAAATATTGTGTCTGCCGCAAAGAAGCATATTGATAAATTAAAACCTAAATGCAAGAAAGCTGCAATTGAATTAGCTATTGCCGCTGCTAAGGAACTCCTTAGCGACTCAACAGTTAATATACCGCGCATAATACCTATACCAAAGACAGGTGGTGTTTTGCCATTAGTTCCAATATTTGCAGGATTGTCTGCTGCTGGTAGTTTAGCAGGTGGTGCTGCTAGTATAGTGAAAGCCGTTAATGCTATTAACCTAATGAAAAAAAAAATTCAAGAACTAAAAACTCATAACGAAAAAATGGACACATTGTGTATCGGAAAAGGATTATTTATTAAACCCTATGGTGATGGTTTAGGAATATTAATTACAAAGAAGGAAAAAAACTGATTCGGCGGCTACCCAATCGTGCTCTGAGTAACTTTGATATTTTAAAGATTTCTAAAAATATTCCTCATTTCAGAGGTGTATTCATGAGAAATGAATTGCCAAAACATCCATATAAAAAAGAGTGTGGAATAATCAACCTAGATAGTTCTCAAAATCCTGGAACTCATTGGGTAGCCTACGCAAAGATAAATAATTACATTGAATATTTCGATAGCTATGGTGATTTAAAACCACCTAAAGAATTTGTTGAGTATGTGGGATCGAAAATTAATTATAATTACGATAATTATCAAGGATTTAACTCTTTTAACTGCGGCCATCTTTGTATCAAATTTCTAATGAATTTCTGGAAAAGATAGCAAATAAATACTTGCTGCAATAAAATAAAAGATCAGTCATCCATTATGTCTATAACACTCACTATTGTGGGTAATGAATCTATTCTAGAATCAAATTACGCCCCTCCTCTTATTCTGGAAGACGAATATGAGTATGGCTTAGTATATTTTTCTGCATTTAATTCAATTCCAAATGTCAACTATAGCAATAATGTTTTTGAATATGGAGAAAATAAAAAACGAATTCTTATTCCACCGGGTGCTTACGATTTACAAGATTTGTATGAATACCTAAAAGAAAGAGTTGAAAATTGTGAATTACAAATAAAATCTAACATTAACACATTGACTTGTTCTTTGTACTGTACGGAAACTATAAACTTTGATTCGGAAAATAGTATTGGGCCTATGTTAGGCTTTTAAGCGAAAAATTGAAAGCAAATAAATGGCATGAATCAACAGCATCAGTAAACATTCTACCAGTGTCTGTCATAAGAATCGAATGTGATCTTGTGCAGAGTTCGTACACTAACGGTTCTCCTTCACATATTATTTATGAGTTTGTACCGAACATTCCTCCTAGTCATAGATTTATAGAATCTCCAAGTAATGTGATTTATTTTCCCGTTAAAAGAAAAATAATTTCATCAATAACAATAAAAATTTTGGATTTGGAAGGCAATTATATAAATTTTAGAAGTGAAACCATTGTCCTGCGTCTTCATTTGAAAAAGTCAAAATGATAGTATTTTCTAAAAGTAATAATTATAAAGATAATAACCCTACATTTAAAAAACTTATTACAAAGGGCACTGTTAAACAAAGTAGACGTGTAAGAGTATATAAGAAAATTAATCGGAGTAATAAACAATTTCTTAAGACTCTCGGTTTTAAAGTATGAGTCTCCTTCAAATCAACAATTTACCTGAATTCGATAACTCTATTGAGAGTTATGAGATTCATACATATAACCCATACAATAATAGTTTCAATGAAAATGATGAAATTCGGATACCTATTCACCAGCAAGATATTTACGTGTTACCATCAGATAGTTCCATTTACATTGAAGGAAAAGTTTCAGTGACTCATAAAGATCAAGCTGGCAAAGTTCAGAAAAAAAGCGTTGACTTCAGTAATAATGCAATTGCATTTCTTTTCCAAGACATCCGATATGAAATAAATGGTGTTGAAATCGATCGTATTCGAAATGTTACTACAACAATGAAGTCTTTCATTTCAATGAATAGCGGCGAGAGTAAAGCGGCTGCTATGTGGGGTTGGAATTTAGACGGATTCAAAAATCAAAATGGAAATTTCAATGCTTTGATACCCTTGAATAAGATTTTGGGTTTTGCAGAAGATTATGATAAAATAATAATCAACTGTAAACACGAACTCATACTTAATAGAGGCAGTACTAACATAAATAGCGTTGTCATGGATAACGATGATATTGTAGACATCGATATACAGAGAATTCAGTGGCGAGTGCCTCATATAAAAGTATCAGACCAGCAAAGATTAATACTTCTAAAGAAATTAGAGAAAGATAATCCAATACAAATAGCATTTAGAAATTGGGATTTATATGAATATCCATTACTGCCAAAAACAACGAAACATTCATGGGCGTTAAAGACTCTCAATTAGAAAAACCTCGATATGTTATATTTGGTTTGCAAACTAATAGAAAGAACATTAAAAACAAAGACAGCACAATATTCGATCATTGTACACTAACCAATGTTACATTATTTTTGAATTCTCACTATTATCCGTATGATGCTTTAAATCTCAAGTTTGATGAAAATAAATATAGTATATTATACGACATGTATGCTAAGTTTCGTCAGTCGTTTTATAGCCTTCCTATCGACCCGTTGCTTGATCTATATACATTTAAGGAAAGAGCGCCTTTATTTGTCATAGACTGTTCCAGGCAAAATGAAAATTTAAAAACTGGTCCAGTTGATGTTCGTCTGGAAATTGAAACGTCTCAGGATATTCCAAGCAATACTAGCGCTTACTGTTTAATCATTAACGATCGTCTTGTAGAGTATAGACCGCTGAGTAATATAGTCCGAAAACTATCATGAAAATTATTGTTGATGTTCAAGGATTTAAAAACGATCAGAATTACTTTCTACCTAAAGAAATTGCCGTGCTGTATAATGATCGAGTTCAAGTTCTGTTAATTAAACCACCATATTCTTATGAATGGCTTACAGACACAGAAAAGAAACAGGTTAATTGGATTGAAAGGAACAGAAAAATATCATGGAGCGAGGGAATCGTACCTTACGAGAACTACAAAGGGCATCTAATACGTATTCTAAAACATAATGACATTTATTGCAAAGGTCTTGAAAAGCAGTTATGGTTAAAAGACATATTAGATAATCCTAATATATATAACTTAGAAGATCATGGATGTCCTAGTTTGTTAACACTGTATAAATTGTATAATTCGCATTCAGATATATATAGCTGTGTTTATCATCCAACTATCTGTGCACTAAAAAATGTAACTTGCTTAAAAAAGTGGTGTGTAAACAATAAAATTATAGATAACTGAATATGATTGTTTCATTTATTCAAAAGTACCTCATTATATTTTTAAGTAAGTTAAAAATATATAGTTATATTTCAGAGTAAGTTAAAGGCATAATATTCAAAAAACATCAATCAGATAATAATAATAATAATAATAATTTATTTATTTCTGTTCAAAATACAATTGAATTACATTGGGGCTGGAACCTCCTTTTAAGTATATTTAAATACCTGTATCAGGAGATTCCGCTCTTCTATAACATTCAGATTATCAAAATTCTATTAAATTACATATTTATAACAATCATTAATTATTAACATTAATTGCACGAACATTTTGTTTTATTTTAATTTCAATCTTAATTATTATTAACAATGTAAAATAATGTAAAATGGATAGTGTGTGTGTGTGTGAGAGTGTGTGTGTGTGTGTGTGTGTGTGTGTGTGCGTGTGTGTGTGTGTGTGTGTGTGTGTGTGTGTGTACATGTGTGTATTTGTTTGGGAGTGCGCATAGTGTGTTTTTAAATATTTTAATAACCTTTAAATTAACTTAGATAAGTTTTCCAAAAGTGCCTCTGTTTCTTCATATGTTTTAGATTTTAACCATTCATTTAAAGATTTCTTTATGTCACACTGTTTAGTGGGGTAGATATTAAGCAATTTGTTAATCTTATTGTAGAGATGTACAGATCTTTTTGTGTACTGATTGCGGGAAAATGAAGTTTTTGATGCGGATACCTTTAAGACATTAAGCTTCCTTCTTCTACGTAAGATGGTGGCTTCAAATTTAATCGATTTATGGACTTTTAGAATCGTTTGCATTATATACAACTGTCTCACGGTTAAAAGTTGACTAGTTGAGTATAGCTTTTGAGTAGGGAATCTATAAGGTTTATAAAACATGACCTTTAGCAAAGATCGCTGTGCTCTTTCTATATCAATGAATCTTGTTTTTGCTGCACCACCCCAGACAGGGATGCAGTAGCCTAGTACTGATTGAGCCAAAGCAATATAAATTTTCTTTAGAAGGTCATTAGAGGATATATGTCTTAACATCTTAAATATCCAAATTAATTTTCTTATTCTGCTGCTAATAACTTCAATTTGTCCCTGCCAAGATAACCTTTGATCTATTATAATACCTAAATACTTAATTGAGTTTACCCTACTGATGCTGGAACATAAATTACAATCAATCTTACAGTTAGGGGCGTGCAATATTATCCTATAATCGCTATTTGGTTGAGTCCTGTTGTTGATTGAGAAACATATATAATTACTTTTTTCCTTGTTAAGAGTTAGTAAATTTATTGTCAGCCAATTAGCGACTTTAGCCAGTCCCAGTTCAGTTACAGTTTTAACTTTTTCCCAAGAAGTATCCGTAAATACTATTGCAGTATCATCGGCATACGAAAAGATTTTAGCGTTATTTAGTTTTAGATTACAAAGTTCATTGATATAGATTAAGAACAACGTAGGTCCTAAGACACTACCCTGTGGCACACCGTAAGAGATATCGAGATCTTGACTTATATACTGCCCAATTTTGACTCTCTGGGTACGTCCAGTGAGATAGTCTTTAAAAAGAGCCAGAGGGACACCTCTTATACCTATATTTTCTAACTTTTTCACAAGAATGGGGACAGAGACAGTATCGAAAGCTTTTTTTAGATCGAGAAACACCCCGATACATTTTTACCGCTATCGAGTTGTTGATCTATAAACGAAGTAAGGGCTATGATGGCATCTTCTGTGGATTTTCCATGTCTGAAACCATATTGAGTGTCAGAGAGAAGCTGATATTTGTTCAAGTATTTCAGTAATCGTACATTCATAATCTTTTCTATTATTTTGGAAATCGAAGGTAAAACAGAAATTGGCCGAAAATTATTTACATCGTCACTGTCTCCACTCTTGTGAACAGGAGTTATATTGGATCGTTTAAGTGGTGTGGGAAATATACCCTTATTAAAACAAAGATTAATTAAATGGCAGATAATAGGAGCTACCTGCTCCTTAGCAAGCTTAAGGAACTCAGAAGGGATGTTATCCCAGCCAGGGGCGCTATTTGTTTTAAGATTCATAAGTACGTTATTCACTTCCTCAATATCAGTATCCAACAACCCAAAAGAATTTAGCTGTACCTTATGAGTCTCATCAGTCTCCACAGTATGTCCACGTGCTATAATATCCTCGGCTAAATGTTTGCCTATGTTGGCAAAGTATTTATTAATATAATCCGCTGACTCAATAGGAGAAGACTTTATATTTAATAATTGAGTATTTTCGGTTTTCCTATTATTCATGTTAGTTACTGATTTTATATTGGACCATAGGATTTTTGAATTTTTGAGCGATGCTTCCAACTGTTTTCTGTCATAAGAACGTTTTAACTTTTTAATTAAATTATTACAGAAATTTCGATATCTACTATAACTAATTTTTAAAATTTCGTTGTAAGGATCTGAACGGACTTTTTTTTGCATGTTATTTCTGTTTCTTATGCATCTCAAAATACCAGGAGTAATCCATGCCAGTGATTCAATTAAGCTGTTTATTAATTTATCAGTTACGAGGCGTGGATCATAACAGAACAATAACTCAGGTAAGTTTTTCTGAGCTAGACTTAAGAGTGCTGCGTTAAAGTCTGTCACTGTTTTAATTTTATTATTTGATTTATGTTTGGGGGTTGCTACGGTCAGGCAAAGGAATATCATAGAATGGTCGGTAATTGTTGTGTTTAAAACAGCTATTTGTGCAGTTACTGAATTTTTGTCAAGTTTGATCATAAAATGGTCCAGACAATTACTTTCCCTCGTTGGTAGAGAATGACCTGGCATCAAGCTATGTGAGGATAACATATTGAGATAGTTAAGTCTATTATTACGCTCGTAAGCTTGTTCAATTTCCTTAGGTATTATGTTTATGTTAATGTCCCCTGTTAATATAATAGTTTTACGGCAATCTAATGTTTCTAGGTGTAAGTTCAGTGAATTTATAAATTGATCAGCATTAGTATTAGAAGGTGAACGGTAGATACCGAGAATTACACTGTTACAGGTGGTTAATTGTATACAAGATGCGTGTTGCAGTTTAATTTCCTTAGCAGATGTAACAAAGATATCTTTTTTTACGTAAACTGCAACTCCGTCATTCTGATTAATGTGTTTTGTTGTAATGTGTGAAATATAATTGTCAATATCAGGAACGGATTTATTGGAGTTAAGTCTACATTCAGTAAGAATGATTATATCTGGGTCAAAGTTTAATGCTTTAATATTTAAATATAAATCTTGAATGTTACTATATACACTTCTAATATTTTGAGATATAATGGTTAATTCGTTCTTTTTTACAGGTATGTATTTGGTTAGATCCTCAATGTCGCATTGAATCGCTCGTCCAATTTCTATATCGTCTATTTCATTCTGAGTAGTAAGAGAGCTATCCATACTGAGACACACTGAAAGAAATTAGAGTGTATCTAAAATTGTGGTTATGCAGATAGATAAAGCTGTTTAATAGTTGGAAATTCATGATAATTCTGTGAATATAGGTTCTAATAATAGTGTTAATAGTTTTAAGGTTATTTTTAAGTATTTTTATGAAGGTCGTGTGTGTGCTTATATATTGTGTATGTGTAAGTGTTAAAATGGTATATTTTTGATGAATAAATAAGTTACGTGTGTGAAAGTGTTTGTTAAGTGTATAATAATATAAAAAACATACAGACAATACTAGCAGATAATTACTGACAAGGTACCTAAGCAGACAGCTTACACTTTTAGATTCCATCTGGCGTAGTCATGACCCTTGTAATAGTTGCTGTACCTGAGCTTCAGATCTTATTTGAACAATGGGTGAATTCTCTTCCCTCCTCACTCACATATACCTTGCCATAAGCGGTCCAGCAAAATCTATATTTCTTGGACTTAGTCAAGTCTCGAGCCAGAAAGTATAGGCGGGAGCTTTTGGTTGTAAGCTGTTCTGACACATATATTGGTGTATCCTCGCTAGTCTTCA
The DNA here is from genome assembly GCA_963932025.1 of Erebia epiphron. Taxonomy (NCBI): domain Eukaryota; kingdom Metazoa; phylum Arthropoda; class Insecta; order Lepidoptera; family Nymphalidae; genus Erebia; species Erebia epiphron. The sequence continues at coordinate 30,867,475 of OZ009946.1, forward strand.
ATCCCAAATGCGAAGCGCAGAGTTTTGTCTTGTTCCTGATATTAAAACTCTTGCTCGATTTTAATATATCAGTCTTTATCAATGTAGAAGACGTTTCCACAACAATTGGAGTATTCTTGGCGCCCTCTTTTTTTGCCTTTACTCGATAAATATCCTTGATATCAGTTTTATTAATACTGCTTCCTATAGTCTTCGTTAAGCACATAACCATGTCTATCATATCCTCTTTGGTTTCCAACTGTTTTCTAGGCACGTTTTTTATTTCAATATTTGCTTTCCTTGTCGCAATCTGCATGTCTTCTATCTTGTTTTCAAGTTCGGTTATATATTTCCTATCTTCGGTTCGCTGCTGTTCTAGGCAAATAATTTTTTTCTTGAGGTCCTCATTTTGTGCTAATAGGTGCTCAACTGAGGATTGTATACTACTATTAGAATGCTGGATCTCTTTAAGTATTTTCTTAATATCCTTTTCTTGCTCTTGTAGCAAGCATTTTATTTCATCCTTGAAATTACATAGCTCGGCATAATCTTCTTCCCTTTTCCTTTTCAGATAACAACAATTAAACAACATAGGTTGGTTTTTCATTTTATTGTTAAAGAACTAATAGAACAGAAAGTTTGAAATCCAAAGCATGAACTAGCTGTGATACACATTAAGCAAAATATTCAAAAAAACATCAATCAGATAACAACAATTAAACAACATAGGTTGGTTTTTTATTGTTAAAGAACTAATAGAACAGAAAGTTTGAAATCCAAAGCATGAACTAGTAATCTAATAGATTAAATATGTATTTCGTTGACCTAATAGCGAGTGAATAGTTTACTTAAATGCGGATGACAGATTTATTGCTTGTATTTACATTGCATTCATTTATCAAGGACAGTAGTGTAGAATTGGGGAATTCTGTATCACGGCGAGCGAACGGAGTGAGCGAAGCAAAGTGATACAGAATCCCCAATTCTACACTACTCATTTATTATAATAGAAAGGGTAATATTATGAAGAAGTAAGTTAGGGTACCGTATACCTAGTCTATAAATAGAATACCTACCTACATTTTCATCTTTTCTTTTCAAAGGTTTACAAAACTCATTAACCTATAGTGCTATTAATAATGTTGTGAGTCATTATAGTAATTTATGATCAAATGGGATAAATTTTGAATTTCTTTGTTGAATAATTATTATGACTCCACTGATTTGAGTATGACTAAATTGATTGAATCAAAAGTTTGAGTTCCTATGAACATTCTAACAGATTAAAGCTTTAATAGACATTTTGTGCTTTGTTTATTAAACTTAGTGTTGAATATAGGTCAATTTTAAAAGTGTCTTAGGGTTCAGTATCTATGAAGAAAGAAATTTGAATTTAAAAGTTGTAACTTCTTGCACCTACCGCTATATTTATTATTTTTGTAGTGTTTTACCTACACCAATCAGAATTATTTTTTGTACAACAGTTATGAAGGGTATCCGTGCCTAAAGCCGCCTCTACACATAGGCCAACGCGTTGGCAAGCGCGCTGGCCCAGCCACTGGCCCAATGTGTAGAACGGGCGTTTGCGCATTGGCTGTAGGTATTTGAACGTTGGCCGGCGCGCTTGCGAGCTTGCCGCGCGGTGTCGGCAACATCAAAGGACACTTGTCGCAAGCTTGGCGCACCATCCACACATTGGCCGCGCGATTAGTTTGCCCGGAGCGGCGATCAAGAGTGCACGTTTTGTTTGTTCTTGCGGCGAATTAACACCTAACTTGATGCAATGGCGAACATGAGTAGCGAGGAAACATTTAAATTTATTGAGCTCTATCAGAGTGAAAACTGCCTATGGAACCCAAAAAATAAGAACCATAAAAATAAAAATGTTGTAAGTATTAAAAGTTCTAAATAAATAAGGTTTTTGGACATGCCGTTTTCCTCACGATGTTTTACTTCAAAAAGAGCATCCTACTTTATTATTATTCTATAAATATGAAAGTGAGTTTATTTCTTTGTTTGTTACGTTTTCACGTCTAAACTACTTTATTATTTTCATTTCGAGAATATTCAACTAGCTAATTATTTTTGTTATTTCAGATCAACGATTCTTGGAAACGTATTGCAGACACAATGGGTGTACCAGTGCATGAAATAAAGAAGAAAAAAGAGAGCTAGATGGCAACCTTTCGAACTAATTTAAAAAAAAATTAGATTCGTTAAGGTCAGGAGCTGGAGAAGAAGATGCGTTTAAACCAATTTGGCAGTTCTATGATGCGATGGAAGTATTTTTAAAGGATGTATACGAATGCAAAAGCATCTGCAATAGTGAAGAACATGTAAGTAAAACAAAGTATAGTTTCTTATAATATGTTTATTAATAAAACATGAGGTCAATTTAAACACAATAGCACACACACACACACACAATAGTGTTTTAAACAATTTGTGCCTGACTGTTATTTCGTCTTTCGATAATATGATTCATAAAGTTTACCCTCGTTTCTAGCGCATTCACTGTACTTCTACGAGGTACACCGTTCAATGGTGTAATACCTGTCCCTCTATCGGTAGATCTCCAGGATCCTCCTCGAACTAACTCGCCATTAACATAACTGTCTGTTGTGCCAGTAGGGGTGTACAAATTCCGAGAAGTATTGCTCCTTCTTAAGAAATTGTGTAACAATATACATGTCATTGTAATTTTAGCAGCTTTAACTTCGTCAAGCGGAATACAGGTTTTAAAAATCCTAAACTTGCTAGACAGTATTCCAAAGGCATTCTCTACGACAACACGAGAGCGAGACAGTTCTTGATTGAATATTCTTTCTGGTGTACCTACAGCATGATGTCCAGGAAATGGCTTCATGATACATGTACTCAGCGCAAACGCCGAATCTGCTAAAAATACATAGGGCAACTTATTGTTTCTATTAGGAGGTGGTAAATTGATGCCATTTGTTTCAATTTTTTGTCGTAAAACATATTATTTATAAAAACGTAAAACGTATTTGATTATATACTCCTCCATCACTTATTCGTCCAGGGCAACCTATATCTACAAACATAAAACAGTAGTCACTATCAACTAACGCTAATAGCACAATACTGAAATGCCCTTTGTAATTAAAGTATTCGGAGCTAGTGAATGGTGGTGGTAGAATCATGATATGTTTCCCGTCTAAAGCGCCGACGCAATTGGGGAATCGAAAGCCCTCTGATTTAGATAACCACTCGTCCTCGGATGCCATCATCCGAGGACGAGTGGTTATCTAAATCAGAGGGCTTTTTTTTCAGATTCCATAATCTGAAAAAAAAAATACACAACTGTAGTTAATCAAGTTTTCACAGCTCTTTCAACTAACTATAAACATTATTTTATTTCAGAATCAAGGCGGGGAGGAAGGTTTACGCACTGATGAATTTGATGTTGGGGGAAGTAACAGCACAACCGAAGTGCAAAATAGCGATGCAGGAAACAGCACCTTACAATCTCCTTCACAGAGTAGTAACCCTGCAACTGCTTCTAATAAAGTGGGACAGAAACGTCGAGCACAAAATCCGCCTGAATTACAGGAAGCCAGCAAGCACATGAACGTTGCATTCAACACGCTTAATAGCGTGTTACAAAGTAAGCAACATCAAGAAAACAAAGAAAATGATGACGCTGGTTTGTTTTGTCAACTTCTAGCAAAACAGCTCAGGGATTTCCCTAAAGAGGAAAGAGATGAGTTAATGTACGAAATCCATGGTTTGATCATAAGCAAACGTCGTCGCAGCAGCGGCCGAGTGCTGCATCCCGTTATTTCGTCTCCTATTTACAGTCGCAGTTCATCGGCACCCGGTTCCTATTACTCGAATGATTCGCTGCCACGAAACATCTCTCCGAGCTCACACATTATTCAACAGCCTACTTCGTACTCTGATACATCTCCGCAAATAATAATCAATCGTCCTTCATCATCACGCAGTTCCCACACTAGACCAACAATGCAAGAAATATCACATCAGACATTACCGGTCGATCAACAGTCTAGTCAATACTATTATCAACAGCAAACAACAAATCGCCCTTCATCATCACAAAGCTTCCATCAAGAAATAATGCATGAGAGTCAATATGTACCCAGCAAGGTTCATGTAATATCTCAAGAAATAGTTCAACCAGGATCAACTAATATCTTGCTCGAAACATTTGAAAACGCGTGCACGGAACAAGAATGAAGAAAAGATATACCTACTGACTACTGTTGAATTTTACTTACTTGCGAATTTGATAGCTATAAGAAGTACCTTGTTATTTTTATTAATAAAGAGTAATTGTAATGAAATTAAAAAAGTTTTATTTACCTTTACGAAATCTTTCAAAACTATATTGAGAGTTGAACATACTTCTTGAATAATTTTAGATATAACTTGACTTGATATTTTAAAAGTATGGTGCAAGCTCTTGTAACTGTCACCAGTAGCTAAATATCTTAAGGTCACAGCCAGTCGTATTTTCACAGGAATCGCATCCCTCCAATTTGTATCTTGTTTGGCAACGACTGGAGATATTTTTTGTAGCAAGTATTCAAAATCGCTAAATGACATCCGAACAAAATTATCGAACTCTCCTGATGGCTCTGCGAGCAGTTCTGCTAGTTGTTTATCCATGCTACTCCTGCAACAAATAAAAAATTGATCCGCGGATGTAAACCACAAAGGTTTAAAATGTATACCTATATAGGATAATTTTAATTCACTGACAGCCTGCTAAGGCATGTATTACTCATGATAATAATCAACTTCGTGTATGAGACCCATATCGAAAGTTTTTTTGTAGTATTATATTCATCATACATTTTCAACAAAATAAGTATGGTAAATAAGTATTCTATTCTATACCTATTTCATATTATTTTATATAAATTTATTTTTCATATTATTAATTAAAATTATTTTACCTTGTTCTGTTTCGATGTATTGATAACATCCACCATCTCCTTTTTTGCCATTTCTTTTTTTTTTACCCTTTTCTTGTACACATTTACAAAGTAATTATAAGCTGTGAATAAATATACAGCTGCAGCTGTTAGCGACTCGACATCCATTTTGAATCCGTCCGCACATTGGCCCGAACCAAACCATACTGAACGACCTTCCAATGTGTGGATTACTCACAAGCGCGTTGGCAGGCGCACTGCCAGCGCGTTAGCAGATGCGCTGGCCTATATGTAGAGGCGGCATAAGGTGAACTTACATTTAACAGGTATAAGAATGAAATAGTGAAGTAACATAAATATTAGCCACGATCGTGAGCCCTGACTCACACGAAGTTGATGGGATTGGGGTGTGAGTGGATAATGCTGTGTATGGATGCGACCAAGGGGTTGGAGTTACTCCTTTCTCGCAAAGCTAAATCGGTACATAAGCTTCTAAGATATGGATATATCACAAATTATAATATAGAAAAAATCCCAAAAAACTAGAAATACTTATAAATGCGGTTTTTTATTAATACATTATTATAGCTATGTGAAAAATATTAATATATAAGAAAACCGCATCAAAATCGGTGCATAAGCTACTTAGATATGGACTTTTTAAGAAAATTCTATTTTTAGAAATAATTACGTAATTTGAAAACCTACTTTTTTGTTTGGGCCGATTTTGAAAATTTAAAAGCGGATATATAAAGATGTTACTAAAAAATGACGTGCTACCAAAAATGGAGGGGATCCGACCTAGGGAACCCCCCCAAATGGGCGAATGTTTGAACGATAAATTTAAAGAATTCCCATTAACACAAAAAGTAGATTAACAGCTAAACTATAAGTGATAGAGGCCTGAAATTTTCAGGCAATATACTTGATAGTCATAGTACACATATATATGACATATATAATTTTATCCTGTCGGCGCTCGGAAATATTTAAAGGTATTGAAATGGGGGGTCGGAAGAGTTTGTGAATAAAAGAAGGAAAAGTGGCCTCACCCCCTGAATTTCGATCCCGGAAAAGTCCCTATAACTTTTGAACCGTTAGGCGGAAATCTGAAACTTGGTATGTACGTGGGGTGGCCAGCCCCTGATCTAATGAAATAATAAAAATGATATGTTCTCGATTTAGATAAAAAGTTATTCAAGAAAAACTATGGTTTTTAGGCCCTAAAAGTGGCGCCCACACAAATCCCAAACTTTCCCAGGACCTGCGCCCGGGAAAAACACACTGAATAGCACTTCACGATTTGTCACTTCTCGCGGTAAAATGAGAGCCGCACGCGGAAAACTGTCAAAAACTGCCGAAAAAATCACAAAAATGGGGTTTTCTCAGCGGAAACTTATCCGATCTGAAAAAAAATTTCCACTGTTGTGGAGCGCCCGCGAACGCGCACACGTGGGTATATCGCACAGGTAGATTCGCGATAACTATCCCACCAATACGATTTTTCGAACGCGGAGCGTTGCAAAAACACTGTTCACTCGTTGCGCTGAGGCGTGCGACGATTCCACCACTAAACTAGTATAGTTTGATGTAGTTATGTATTTAGGTCCGTACGATACACCACACTCATCCAAAAAACATACCTCACTCAAGATCTTGGTTGTAGGTGATGACTGCAAGAAAAAATGGAAAATGATACGCGATTTCTACACAAGATATAGGAAAAAAAATAAGGCGGGTACTGGGTCAGCCGCAGCAAAAAACGCAAAAGACAAAAGGTAGAAACATTTGTCGTTCCAAGACAATATTCCCGAACACAGATCGGGGGGTACGAATATAATAGCCTCACTTTCGAATGTCACTGATAATGAGGATAGTGTTGATTCAGATCACCTAGAAAGAGAATCACAAAATCAAGATACCGAGGAAACGGAAATATCACTGGTTCTAAATGAGACTCCAATCAAAGTAAACATAGCGACGATATAATAAAAATTTGGAAAGAAAGAAATGAAAAAAGGCAAGATTTAATGAAGACTATTATCCAACGCAAGGATGATGACGTGCAACTTTTCTGCAATTATATTGGTAACGTTTTACGAAGTTTACCGCCTTTACAAAAGGCTGAAGCGAAAAGGCAAATTAGCTCTGTTGTATCAGATTATGAAATCTTGGCAGCAAGAATTACGACCGGAACGGAGAGATCAGATGCGCTGAGTTCCTTGTATTACACATGCTAACTTTTAATTTTTTTTATCATAACAAAATATCCGGTCGCAATAATTAGGGCATTTTTTATGAAAATCATATGGTACGAATATCTGATCACGGTCATAGTCTACCGCGAGGCAACGTGAAGTTGCCACAGCAACCGTCTCGCTCAAACAAAACAAAGAGAGCGTTTAGCTATCTCCCTCATATCCTTAGATGCGACGTTCGCGCGTATGGAATGGATTGCAAAGATCGAAGACGGAAGGGGGGAAAGAGATTGACACTCTCTTGCGCCAGCGCCGAAGATGTGAGCCCGTGTTCCGAAGGGTGGTTTTTTTTTGGAGATGTGAAATACATCCAGCCGCCGCTATAGCGGTCAAAGCCTATCTTTAAATTGGGAGGCCATCACGCCGCCCACGATTTCTGAATAGATTCTGTTTTATTAACGAGATTTAATCCCCCCATTTCTCTTTCATATTTTTGATATCTCTCATTTTTTATTTTCTCCCTGGTGGATTTAATATTCGCCCTGGATGATCACTATCTTGTGGACAATTCTTCTCTATGGAGTATAATGCTCGCGCAATATAAACAGCAATGTAAAGTATTTATTAAGAAGTGAAATCAGTGAAAAAGCCTGAATAGGCAGTGAATTAGAATCAGTGTAAAACCGGTAACGAGCGAACGTACGCCAGCTGCTGTAACCCTCCGCGTCTCCAATGAGGCCAGGTCAAGGAACGCGCCAAATGCCATGAGCGCGTCCCCATGAACTTGGTGTCTTCGTGTCGAGGACCTTGTCGGTAAAACGGAAGACTACGTTACGGTATAGTTTTAATTTAGTTTATTTTATAGACTAGAACCCTTTTTGAGGAACTCTCATTAAATTTCAATGTAGTTTTAACAGTAATCTATCTTTAATTTCAATACTCCCCATTATCTCTCTACCGGCTGCTGACTACGAGGAGACGCCTATAGCTCGGTACGGTCCTTGATCCACATAGTTCAACCTCCGGCCGACTGTTTTATCCGAGGAATTCCAGGCGTAAGTATTAGGTTCGGTAAGTATCCTGCCACCTGCCTATGCTCTCCGCCATGTCTGGCCAGCGGACCATGCTGCCAGCACCTCTATAGCTGTCTCTCTTATATACAGGCCACCTGACAGTGGTCACTCTTCTAAGTTGCATTTACCTCATTAAATTTCAATGTGGTAAATGGCAACACAATAATGGAATATAAATTTTGTTACATCTTCACCAGAAGGGTCAGAGTCTTCAACGAATGTATCTCCAGGCCCTAGAGATACACATCATCTATCAAAACTTAGTCAAAGCCCTGTTCAACATATATTACTGACTCATATTCTCCTATTACGGATGTTCAATCACCAGGACATGTATCATCACCAGAACCTACAGATTTACGTACATCTAATCAAGACACCGATGATAGTCTCCAAGACTTTTTTAATTTATAAACTTAACTCACCTTAATGTTATGAATAATTTTTCTTCAGCGTTGATTATTTACCTCCTTGCGAGAAACTTTTGCTTCAATTTTGTCAGCAATTAAACTATGAATAAAACTGAACTGTTCTTTATTTAAACGACAGTACTCTCTGATTTTGTCTTCATCACTTATCAAATGGTTTTTAATCAGCGTCTTGTAACATCCTTCCCGTTGTCTGCTTTTATAAAACGAATCTGTTGCTTTTCTTTTACGATTGGCATAAAGCAACAACAAATCATCGTCATCTTCTTCCTTTTCCAACAGTATAAATAAAAGTTGATCATCAATCGACATATTGTCAACTCAAAGTAAACTAACGAATACACAACAACGCATCACCACGAACAGAGCGACACTGCCGCCTTGCTCGAAATCAGCGTGGCAGGCAGCACTGCTGGGCAGCACCTTAGTGGCAGCACTGCGGCAACAGCTCTGCTGCTTGTTGCCGAGTTCGGAATCATACCTTTAAGGTACTCAGCCAAAACGGCTGCTGGTGTTCCTTACTGCAATCACAGCACTGACGACAAACAATTTAAATGCAAAAGACTAACTCTTGCACATTTTTATGAACAATTTTACAAAACTAAAAATAAGGACCAGGATACGATCATTTTGAAGCACTGTACACTGGTACAGTGACAAAAGCTAAAAGACGCCGCCCGAGAGTTGGTGTACGAAAGCCAATGCAACATATTATAAAACTATTTGTGCGTAAAAGGAACAGCGTCAAAATATATATTACGATTTTGCCAAAACACCTTTGCCCGCATTTTAAATATTACAGTTCAGAGAGTAAGAACAGTTTCTCGAACTTTTGCAAATACAGGCTCAATCGTAAAAGAAATAGAGGCGGAGACCATACTTCAGAGAAAATGTTACTCAAGTGCAGATCAGTAAAGCAGTTCATTGAGTCTTTCCAAAGTTTAGAGTCCCACTACTGTCGCTCATCTGTAAATAGAAAATATTTACCATCCACATTAAATATTAGGAAGATGTGGAAAATGTATATAGACCAGTGCAGTGTAGACAGTAAAGTCCGCGAGTGTTATTTCAGGGCAATATTTAACAGACGTTATAATCTGAGTTTCTGGAGAACCCGTACGGACACTTGTTCAAAGTGTACGCAATTGCTCGAAAAAAATTAAGATTTCCACTGACGCAGCCGAAAAAGCGACTCTGATGGAAAAGCAAAGAATAGGTTGCACATTTTGAAGTCGAAAGCCTTTTACCGTTTATTAGTCTTAGGCTTAGTCGGTCACCACTGAGAGCGCTCAATTTAGTTCATAATCCAATGGCGAACTAGTTCGCTCTTTTAGTTCATTAGTTCTTTTTTGAAATAATTTAGTAAAAACAATAAATAAAGAAAAATATATATATATGATAAGTACGAATTTTTATAATACTTTTTATGGCACATCCATATCCATACTTAATATTATAAATGCGAAAGTGTGTCTGTATGTCTGTCTGCTACGATTTCACGGCCCAACTACTCAACCGATTTTGATGAAATTTGGTAAAGAGATAGGTTACATCCCTGGGAAGGACATAGGCTACTTTTTATCCCGGAAAATTGAAGAGTTCCCGCGGGATACATAATATCCACGCGGACGAAGTCGCGGGCATCATCTAGTACTTAAATAATTTATATTAATAATTAGTCAACAACTAGTCTCGTTCCTAATATAGCTAGTAATTCACAGACTACAGATATTTTTAACTGGCTTTACGGCTCTGGGTAAAAAGAACTAAAAGAACTAAGAGCGAGATCATCGATGAACTAGTTCGCATAGTTCACATAAAGAAGCGCTCTTTTCACCTAGGTCGTTCGCGAACTACCCAAGACTACCGTTTATTAAAGGAAGCAAGAGAAGATACGGTTGTCTTCTCGTTTGACTGCCAGAAGGATCAGGTATTGCCCAAAATACCTATACTCGTTCACCAGGGCCTGCCCAAGGATCTCAAGATCCTCTCGATATATTTTTAAGCATTTGGGATCAGGCCCTGGTACAACAAATCGTTGCAGAGACCAATCGGTATGCTTGGCAAACCATCGTCGCTCTCTCTGAGTTAGGCGAAATCAGTGCGAACCTTAACGCATGGAAGGAAACGACGGTGCCGGTGACGGTACCGGTATTTCGCAATACTCGTGTTTATGGCTATCGATTATAGAAGTCATATATCCGAGTATTGGACAACGGGCATCTTGGGCATACCGGATTTCCGAAGGATTATGCCGCGCAACCGGTTCCAGTTGCTAGGTAGGTTTTTCCACTTTGTGTATAATGACTACCTTCCCCCCAACGTAAGATCGTATGAGAGGAAGGTAGCCAAACATGCACCTCTCGTCCAGGTTTGTAATGAAAAAATTTGTACCTTACATACCCAGCAGAGGCATCTGAGCGTAGACGAGTCGCTGCTTTTATGGAAGGGTCGCCTTAACTGTGTGCAATGCAATCGAACTAAGGCGGCCAGGTTCGGTATCAAGATCTTTGAATGCTGTGAGGACTGGATATATGCTCAGATGCCTTATCTACGCTGGAAAGGACTCTACGGCGCATTAGGGACCCATCCATGGATTTGAGATCCATGCATGAAATTAATCACAGGGAAAGGCGGCTCATAAAGTAAGGATAAGTGACTGACTTCGACTTACGAAGTCCGATACTAGTCGGGCATTTTTTTACAACAATACGTAAGTTCTAGCCGGGCTTTTACTTTGAGAATTTAATTGCATGCTGAATAATGATTACTTTAGTATCGCGACTGGATTTTATCGCAACGCTCGCGCTGGCAACGAGGCTTAACATACGTCGTATTGTTCGCTGTTCATTGATATTGAATCAGCTGTTTTAAGGGATGCCACCTCAACATTTATGCTAAAATTTTGAAGTCCACATAACTCCCCCAGGATATGAGCTACACGTGTTATGACATTTTTCCAATATATCTATACACCATCTAACATGGGTAGCCGCGGGTATGTTATACTAATTACCTTACACCTTGTATATATAAAATCGTTAGCTAATCAACGCACAGCCTAAACCGCTGGGGGTTCGAAACTTGAAATTTTGACAGTAGGTTCCTTTTGTGACGTAGGCGCTCACTAAGGAAGGAATATTCAAAATTCCACCCCTAAGGGGGTGAAATAAGGGGTGAAAGTTGGTATGAAAGTCCGTCATTTCTAAAGTTATATCCATGAAACTTGGTGTACGAGCTACTACGAAGCAGGATCGTAAACGTAATCCTGGATGAGGACAACGTTCAGGGCGTGCTGGCGGGCGCGTCGCGGCTGCAGGTGTTGGGCGCGCGCGCCGCGTGCTGCGCCTTCTTGGCGGCGAGGCTGGCGCCCGACACCGTGCTCGGTATCGGCACCTTAGCTGAGCGGCAAGCGTGCGCGGAGCTCGCCGACGCCGGCGGGCGATACGTCGACGCGCACTTCGCAGAGGTGGCGACTGTATATTCTATATTACGACAGCATCGTGCAGTCTGCACGAGATGTTAAACATCTCGTAGAGACTACACGATGCCAAATGTCGTTAACAAGCAGGGATTCACTGTTAATATTGGCAGGTACAGGGTAAAATTCAGCAAATTACAAAAAAAACCATAATCACTACTATTGCTCGTGCCCATAAGTGGCAACCAAGCGTTCTCCGAAGTACAGATGGGTAACTCAGGAGAGATAGATAAAAAAGATATGTATCAATCCGTTCCCACTAATCACTCTTTGTATCTGTTCACATCCGAATGTATCAGTGTATCACTGTATCTTTACAACTCATTCTCTCACGGCGTCTTTTTCTATCTGTCCCGCAACCGTGACTACGATGCACTCGTGTCTCGTTCTATTATACCACGTTATATACAAGAGTCTCTTTCGCACCTCCTTATTTGAAATCGTCTATCGGACATCTCTTTCGCACCTCCCTCGTATTGACCATAATAAATTGACATACGTCGGCACGACAGGTAAATTGATAACTCTATTACTGGTGGGTAGGGCTCAAAGTCCTTAAGCGGTACGTGTACATTTAGGTTTTATACTGGTTTTAGTTGTACGTGTATTTGCCTTTAAAAAGTTTTAGTAAACTATGTAAACTAATTTCGGTCATAAAACCATCGGAATTAGGATCTATTCTGGATATAAAAAAAAGTAAAAAGAGAGATTTGCGATTTTCAAAATTAACCCTAATATTATTTAATATTAGTTGGCATAGAGTAGGATGTATAAAAGTTGGCTTCATTACTTCAACCTTGACCTACGTATGGTATGGTTCGGGATCGGGAGTAATATTCAAAGTATTTTCGCAGGTACTTACAGTTAGTGTCTGTTTAATTTAAAATTTTAAATGTAACCTACCTACTTATGTACCTACTTATCTATCGCTCTCACTGATATGGTATAGTGGATTGAGTTGCGCGAGCCGCGAAGCGACAAGTGAGTGGTGTGCGAAAGCGTGAGCTGCTGATACATAAGGATATAAAGATACAAAAGAGTGATACATATCCCCGTGATCGAAAGATACATATCTATCTTTTCTTCTTAGTGATACATTTTGCCCATGTCTACTCCGAAGCTTTGGAAAACACCTCATCCAGCCTAATATTGCTTATTTTGTTGAATTATAAACAGATCCTATAAATTGAACATTATAATCTGCTCACCATACCAAACTGGACATAGACTCTCACCAAACAACCCAATATGTTCACTTACATTACTTCATTGATTGTGATAACATTAAGAGTCCCCGCAGACCACAAACTTTTTATCGGCCGATAGTTTGGTCGGTTTCTTAATCAGTATGAAGATGTATGTAAGTGCGCAAATTATAACGATTCGGTATCGGTCGATAAAAAAATTTGATGGGCTACACGATTGCCTTCAAACTGAACTGTCGGCGAACTATCGGCCGACTGCTAAATCAGTATGGCGCTCTTCCACGCGCGCACATTACCGATTATTTAGTTGGCTGATAGTTCAGTTTGCTCCGAGCTTTGGCGCTGGCTGGTCATGCGCATTTGTCACGATGGCTATGTCAAGTTGTATTTCGTCGCTGCTTGTCGAAACGTCCGTTGTAAATTTAATAGAAGAAGTTGAAAAAAGACCCGCGCTCTATTAAAAGAGTACTCAGATGTAAATCAAAAGAAAAAACTATGGGAGGAAGTCTGTGAAGTAGTTGTTCCTAATTGGAATCAGCTTAGTGCCGAGGACAAAACACAACAAGGTATGTACTATGTATCGGTACTTGTATATTATTATTTATGTACGTCATGTATAATATTGTAAAGGCGAAAGTATGTATGTGTGTGTGTGTATGTTTGTTACTCCTTCATGCCACAAAAAATGAACCGATTAGGCTGAAATTTGGAATGGAGATAGCTCGCACACAGGATTAACACATAGGCTAATTTCGGTAAATAGAATGTGTTCTCAGCGGGCGCGGCCAACTCGATTTTCGAAAACCGAAGCCGTGGCCCACTAGATTCGCACTGAGACGAACTTCATTTGTTTCTCAAATCGAGTAGGCCACGCCAGCTGAAAGAAGTGGAAAATGTCCAGTGAAAGTGATAACAACAGCAATTTATCTCTGGAAACTATTAAAATAGACCGATTTCCCGGCATCAATTGCCCGATTTCAGAGGACGTATTGTTAGTTTACTTTCAAGAACTATCACTAACAAAAAAATGCAGCAGTCTTTGGTGCATATATTCAATGCTCAAGTCAACGATATGTATTTAAAACAATATTCAAATAAATACATATAGCAGATTATTGGCATTTCTGAAAAGAAAATCAGAGGGGCATCGGGCGAAAAAATCAAAGGTTTTCACTGCTCATAACATTGAAACCTTTCTTAATGAAGCTCCGGACTGCATATATCTTGCCGTAAAAGTAAGTATAATATCAATTTACTAGGCAGTTATTATTTTTTATATTATGAGTTACTATAAAAATAATTTAAAAACCCTGTCAATCTTAGTGAAAAGTGTGCTTATTCTCGTTTTAGGTGGCATTAATTTTTGGATTAAATGGTGCTTGTCTTGGAAATGATCTTGTGAACTTAGAAATTGGCAATATTGAGAAGCATTCAAATGAATTACTGTTAGTAACGCTGCGCGATACAAAAACCAAGCGGGAGCGGTCCTTCGTAATTCGAGGAAAGTATGCTAGCATCGTCGAAAAATACCAAGCTCTACGACCAGCTAATATGAAAACAAATAGATTTTTTATTAGATATAATAATGGAAAATGTGTCAAGCAAGTAATTCGTAAAAATACATTAAGCTCCATGCCGAAACAAATAGCCCTATACTTAAAACTGCAAAATGCCGAAAGGTACACTGGCCACTTTTTCAGGAGGACATCGGCTAGTCTGTTGGCTGATTCAGGAGCAAACATAACTCAGATCAAACGACTTGGAGGCTGGAAATCGAATGCGGTGGCTGAGGGGTACATAGAGAATTCCATACAAAACAAGACCGAAATAAGCAACCGTATTAGTGATAATATTAATCTGGAATTATCGAATGCTCGAACACGTTTTTCACCAAACCAAATCCCGTGTAATTTCTTACCTCAAGAAACTGCCTCACCGACCTTCACACAAAATGATCTTCAGAGCCCAGTTTCAGAAACTACGCACAACATCAATACCTCAACATCTATAAACGTTCCAAATAAAAACATAACTTTGTCCTTACACAACTGGAACAACGTCTCAAACATACACTTTCATTTTTAGTTATAGAATAGGTATATGTCTTTATTAATAATTATTACTCTTGATTTTGTTGTATCGCGAGGTGTGAAAAGTAGAGTATTCACCGTAGGGGTGTATCAATCTTGGGCGCCCCTAATTCCCGCGCTACTCTCAGGATTCTAGATGCAACACCCTCGCTACGCTCGGGAGTTACTCTTAAATCCCTCGTTCCGCTTGGGATTTATCCCGGCGCAGGTGACATAATACATCGCATTACCCCCGTAGTGAATAATCTACTATTTCGTTTGTGAAAAAATTTTTGGAATCGAGTGAGTGAGAAGACAACAAATAACGTTTTTGTCGAGCACGGCATAGTTTTGCGCGAGGCGCCGCCAATAAAGTTTGTGGTTATGATAATTTGTGTTTTAAAAATCGTAAATGTGAACCGATTTCGCTGAAAATTGCAACGTTTGATGCTAAAACTGTAAGTATTGTGCTACACTAATTATATTTACCTAATATTGTTTGAGTTTATGAATAAAGCCTTATTTTACTACATCGAAAAGCTAACGATTTTTGTGGTTTTGAATCAAAGTCAACTCGTGGAATTAAAGGAGCTTGGTATGATTTTTGCACAAAACTGGGTTAAGAAATAAGTTTTTATATGAATAGTTTTTTTATATACAAGGTGTAAGTTATATAGTATAACATACCCGCGGCTACCCATGTTAGATGATATATAGATATATTGGAAAAATGTCATGAGACGTGTAGCTCATATCCTGGGGGAGTTATGAGGACTTCAAAATTTTAGCATAAATATTCAGGTGGCATCCCTTAAAACAGCTGATTCAATATCAATGACCTGCGAATAATACCGTATGTTAAGCCTCGTTGCCAGCGCGAGCGTTGCGATAAAATCCAGTAGCGATACTAAGTAATCATTATTCGGCATGAAATAAAATTCTCAAAGTAAAAGCCCGGCTAGAACTCACGTATTTTTGTAAAAAAATGCCCAACTAGTTTCGGACTTGGTAAGTCAAAGTCAGTCCCTTATCCTTAATTTATGAGCCGCCATTCTCTGTGATTAATTTCTCGAGTTATTTCGTTGAAGTTTTGATCAAAAATAAATGATTCTGTGTAGTTTGTTTTTGAATGATTTGTTAATTGTAATGATTTGCCAAATTGCATAACGATACAATAATAATAATTAATATTATCGCTTGTAATACAGTTCTGACTTTAGCCACGCCACCGGCATTTTACGTATGTAAACTTAATCGGGATACCTACGACTTACCAGGCTAACATGAATCAATTTACATAATAAATCGTTTTCATTCACGAGGTGGGTCCCGTATTTTTATTAAATTTTAACTAGTCGTTAATGTCTCTAATGGTCTTTGGTAGTACTTTGATCGAATGCAGATCTTGGGGTTCTAGATTCTATCGTCAGCAATCAAATTTTTGCCCGCCAACCAGCACTGGAGCAGCGTGGTGGGTCTAAGCTCTAATTCCTTCTCTCCTATGAGAGTGGAGGCCTGTGCCCAGCAGTGGGACGTTAATAGGCTGTAGTGGTATAAAATTTTTAGAAGTTGAGTTTTTCTGCCAAGACATTTTTAAGTACCAACTACCAATGAGAAAAGAAACCAGTTCTTCGGTCGATTGAAGAATTTTTCTCCACGATGCTACGGTGGTCCCAGTTATTATCATTTATCAGTACTTAACCTGAAGTCAAAATAATCGTTAGAACCCACCAATTGGAGCAGCGTGGAAGGTTAGTTTCTATATTTCTCTCTTAGTAGGAGTAGGCCTGCAGTGCCCAATGATGGATTAATTGGTGAACAAAAATCCCTTCAACTCCTACACAAATTACAATTTTTTTTTATAGCTAGTAAGTACTTAGTTTCTTCCTGACTCAAGATAATTTCATAATTGCAAATATCTTACAATGGAACCCTAATAATTCGGCCATATTGTCGTAGGGCGGAGTAAGACGTATGTCGGTGTAGGTAGTAGCGAGTGTAGGTAAATAAACAAAGCCGAGCGACGGTACTAGGAACACATGGAAGATGGAGATTTTTAGAAAATACATTTTTGATAGTGTTTCTTTTCGGAATTTTACCCTTAGGTTGGGGAAAAACATAACACAAATTAAACAAGAATTTTACAGAACGACTTTGGGTAAAACTGCGAATGATCTGTTTAAATTGTTAGGTACTTAACTAAAATGGTAATGAAAATGAAAATATTTTTTTCAGCCTCACTGTAGTTATTACAAAGAAAAAGTATAGTAAAGTTACAAAGAAAATTGTAAATTAAAGTTTACCAACCGACTTTTACATCCTACATAAAAAATCCGTTTAAAAAGTTATTTAGGAGATGGGGATGTGGGTACCAGAAGGTGCTAGTATCTCCTAATAAAGGGTTGTGTAATTAATAATTCCCAGATAGTTCACTGATATTTATTCCGCGTGTATATAGTACAAGATACCGAGAGACACTCTGTGAGACTGAACAACTTAGTTACTAGTTACAGACTGCATACGCGATGTCCGACTGCTGACTAGGCGTCAGGAGTCATGTTACACAATGCATGTGTCCCTACAGTTACTTGCCAAATTTAGTAACTGAGATTTTTTTTTGGGTTTCTAAAGGATATTTTTTACTAGGGTAAAATCAAAATCGTGACTGGAAACCCTGTTTTTGAAACGCATTATTTTATTATAAGTTCTTGAGATTTCAACAGTTGCGCGTAAACTGTCATGGTGGTGGCAAGTAAGTGAAAATGAGTTATTCTAATTCAGAGTAGGTATTATGATATTGTGATTATGTGTGTAGGAGCTTGTAGTAGTACGTACGTGTGTGTGTGTGCATGATCTACGAGGTGCGTGCTGTGCTACTGTCATCTTTTCATCAAGATGCTGGTATCTGGATCCCTTTTACGAGTAAGTAGGTAGTACTAGTAGGTAGTATAGTGCATGCTAAGTAAGTTGTAAGTAGGTAGTAGGTTCGCGAGGTGACACCGCGGTGTCACCACTGTAGCCACCACCACCACCACACACCACGCCGCCAGAACTCTGCGCAGCACACTCTTAAAGAATGTCCTGTCTGGGAACCTGAACGTCGTGTCAGCCGCGTGGGGAGTGATCTCTCTCCAACGGCTGCGATAGCGGCAATGCTGTCGCGCGGCGGTCGGAGCATGGAGGGCAGTGGTCTCCTGTGAAACCGTAATGGTTAAGAAGGAGGCCGCTGAGCGAGCCCGTGAGCGAGCTGATCCAGCTCAGAGACGAGGCCATCGTGGTGGCGCTGGCCACCACACCGATCCAACAATTCAATAGTCCCAGGCTAAGGGACATCAGGGTCAAAAGCGGCCTGGAGGGGGGGCTCCAGTCGTTTCACCCTTGGACAACCCTTGCCCTTGACCTTGCCCTTGGTAGAGCTGTGTTAACCAAAAACAGCTTGGTTGTGGCTAACACAGCGCTGAGGGTGACCATCGAGGGGGTTTTAGTGAGTAAAAATCTCACATAACCATATCTTTTGAAGATTCCCCCCCCGATGCCAAAAAAAATACACGTAGTACTTACTAGTAACTGTTTATTGAGTAATTAGGTACCTAGTAAGTCAGCAACTAGGTAGAAGTATTCGTAATTAGGTGTAAGTACAATTTTCCAAAAAAAACATACGCGCCGATTTGAGAACCTCCTCCTCCTCCTTTTTTGGAAGTCGGTTAAAAATATCATTCATGTCAAAGACATTAGACTACACTGCTAGTAGGTTAAAAATAAACACAAAGATAACCATGAATAGATTTTAATTTCTGTTCATTCCAGTTTGTTGTGTATGTTAGAATCACATTCTATCCAGAAGAAACTGCAAGAAACTGGTATAGTTGCTCTTTAAAAATTATTGAACAGCCAATGATATTAAAACATAATATTATATAAAAACGATGAAATATTAAAGATGATTTTACAATTATATTGATTTTAATAAATATCACTACAAGATCTGTCTCAAAATATTCCAAAAGCCAATTGTTTAGAAATCGATAATGATAACCTAACATAACCTCTTAAAATAGTCCTATGTAATTATAATTTATACTTATCTCAGCAAAATGCCGTAATCCACCCTTAATCTTCACCAATACAATCAATATAAATATACACTTTATCCACTTGTAATAACTCCTCAAAATTTTAATACTGACTGAACTCCCGACGCCATTTTCTCTCACCTTTATACTATTTTTCTGTTACCGTCCCACCAACATTCTCCTGAATTTTTGTGATTGGCTGTCATGATTACAGCCTATATATTGAAAAGCTACGATTGGTGATTAAATTACTTAGCATCAATCAAAATAAACTCTGCATCCTGCAACACTCAATGTTGCCAAAATATAACCTCCAAAGTAAAATCAACAATTCATTGCAAGAAACCTAAATTGAACATGAAATGCAATGCAAAATCACCTATGAATCACAACTCAGCATCGCAACAACACTGCGAATAGCGTTCATTCCTCACACTCGCCCATCCTGACGCCTCTTTGCGTCCCTGCAAAGAAAAATTGGTATGAATAGGTTCGATCACCGCATACATGAAAACAACCAAGCAACCTAACCTTGGAGAAAAATGAACTCTATGTAGTAACGACCAATCAATCCCTTGCTCCCCACTGCTTTTTTCTTTTGTTACTTGACCAATATGAAGACTCTATTGCGAGCAAAGTAAAGTACATAGTTTATTTTCAAAGAGATTTTCACAAGATTTTATAAAGCACCGACTCATAAAATACATCTGTTTATAAGAAGAGTATACGCATTTATCAGATAGTTTCCATTAATTTCCCGTTATTCAAGTATATTATTCATTATTTATATTTGGAAGAGATGTTCATTTATTTATTACCAAAATAAACACACTTAGATAATCAGGCCTATTTAACAAATAATCATAATAATTATTAAATATGACCATTTACCAAAGTACACATTTTGCTCAGCTTTTTATCAAATCATTTACAAAAGTTTTATTTGCAATCATTAAAACTATTCAAACCTTTCAGTCGCAACCATTGCAACTGTCCAAAGAAATCTGTAATAACCAGTATAACCTTCCAGAACCAAATAGTGGCAACCGTCATAACCATTTTTCCAAGTGGCAACCATATAAACCATTATAACCATTTTTCCAAGTGACAACCATTAAAAACCATTATAACCATTTTTTCAACTTTCTCATATATATTCCAATAAACCATCATATATTTTTGCCAAGTAAAACCATTTATAACCATTAGAACCATTGTTTTTTGCCACAAATATTTCCAAATTTCCATTTAGCCACTTACAATAAAACCATTTAGCCACTTTTTCCAAATCACTTAGTCGCAAACCTTGCAACTTAATTTTAATCGATTATCCAAACAGTATAATATTTTAACTTCTATTAAATCTTTAAACTCGAAATTACGAACTTCTTTTAAGTTTTATTACGAACTTGTTCGGGTAGGCCTTATATTACCAACTTGTTTGGGTAACCAATTAGTAATAATCAAGACCAATCATTACCTCTAGTACAGTCTTCATAAGTCGCCATCAGACACGTCCAACTGATCCATTCACCGACGGAGTATCAATAGGGGTATCCAAGGTAAAACTTACTTGTAGTCAAATCTGTATGTTGTAACCTGGTAACCAGCTATTTAATATTTGTAGTGCCAAGTCCAATTTTTATAATCCCAGCTACTGCACCTGGCCAGAGATTTTGACTTGAGACATAAAAATTTCGCCACATTTAACATGCGACTTACCTTGAGTACTGTAGATACCTTCAGCACAACTGTTTATGAGTCTTCGCTCTACACTCCTTGTCCTCATAAGCATCAACTCTATGTGAGCACCAGCAGTATATTTCTAATCCTCTCATCTTCAGCAGCTCGGAGATGATGAAAACAACCTCAGCAGCAGTAGTATGTTTCTAGTCTTCTTATCTTCAGCAGCTCGGAGATGATGAAAACAAACTCAGCAGCAGCAGCAGCAGTATATTTCTTGTCCTCTTATCTTTGGAGATTATGATGAAAGCATCTTCAACAGTTCGGAAATGACGAAAACAAAATCAGCAGCAGCAGAACTGTATGGAAGTCCCCACTTTTACACTCTGTTATCTTATCTTCGGAGATGATAACGATGAAAGCATCTATGAGTAGATATCCTATTCAAATCCTCGACGCCGGTTTTCCCGTGCATCATATTTCTCAGTCAACAACCAATCAACTTCAGTCTTTTGAAGTTTTCTGCAGCGAGTTGGCCTTAGTCCACTATGTTTACATGATTTTTGATCTGCTAACCTTGCTGTGTCAATGCGTCTCTATTAGTGACCGGATCTTTACTTTCGTCTAGTTCATTACTCTGACATTCCGTTCATAAGACTTCTTATAATAACTCATATAGTTAAAAACCATCAACTATAGTCTCTTCATATAGACCCTCCCTATCACATTACAATAGACGGATAAATATTGACTACATTGACGAATATATCTATTTAGGGCAGATAATTTCCGTTAAAGATCTAACAACAAAAGAAATTTAGAGAAGGGTTGCAAATAAATGGAGCAAGAGACTTATGACTTGGATTGCGCTTACAAATAGAGTAGTCAACGCTTGTGTCTTACCATGCTTAACCTATGGTTGCGAAATCTGGGCTCTTAATGCAAACCACGAGAAGGTACCACCACGAGGCAAGAAGTATACTGGTAGTAAAGATCAAAGACCGACACAGTAGCCGAGGTATAAGAAAGCAAACAAAAGTAACCGACATTCTAAATAAAATAGACACGAAGATTGAGATCAAAAACGTTTCGAGGTAGAGCGCACCGAGGAGGCTTTTGTCAACAAGCAATACGAAACACGTGACACTAAAATCTGAATTAAGTACTTCACATTTGTGAATTTCATTTATAACAATAATTAAATTTTCTTAGGTAATCATATTATTATAACATTACTATACCAACTATCAGCTCTGCTAATTCAACTCTATCGACTCTACCATATCAACTCTATCGACTCTACCATATCAACTCTATCGACTCTACTATATCAACTCTATCGACTCTACTATATCAACTCCATCGCCTCTACAATATCAACACTCAAACTATCTATCAATTAAATTTTTGAAAACGCAATTAATAGCAAACTTCAATAAAAATAAGTGAAACTAAAGCCGATAGCAAAACTCCAGAGTTACAAATCTGAAATCTTTAAATTGTTGCTCAATACTTTCTACGATACTCCGCGACAGTTGTGTTTCGGATGAGAAGAATTTGCCAGAACAGTAATCAATTTAAACGCAAAAATAAACCCAAATACTTCTATCGGTGCCTCTTCTATCGAAGGTTGGTGATAATATTGGCAACTTGAACATTCGACACTGCAGATCTAAATAAGGATCGGATGATTTAATTGAACCACTGGTGTATGTGCTTCAGTCAGGATGTCCTTCCCTGTCCCACGCCCCTTTTGCCTTGTATTTTGCCCTGAATAATTAATAGTAGAGGGTCATACTTAGGGCCACGACACAGGTACTCCAGTTTCCTCTCTTTTTCATCTAGAAGAATCTTCTTCCAACCCAAATACGACAAAATCCCCATAAAACAGCCATAATCTTAAATTCACTTCAATGAAACTCCATTTACAATCCTTTCGTTTTAAAATGAACGTGAAAAAAAAAAATATAATAATAATTTAGCAAGTCAAAATACGCTAAAAAATTGGACTGCTCACGCCATCCTGTCATAGTATTTTTGTTGACGATTTAATTGGCATTTAAGAATTAAAGTAAACAAACTATACTAAAACGTTTGCAGTGCAAGTAGTAAAACAAGAAAGTTTTATTGAGGAACTAGATCAAGAAATATGTAGCATTACTAATATCAATAGTTACGTATACGATTCCTTTTTCAAATTTAAATATTTACTCTTAATTTAGAATATTTGCTTGAAAACTTTGCTTTTGTTAATAATTTGTTTTAAGTAGAATAATTACTTTTTGTTGATAACTTCGAAATACGTTAAATTTAAACCATAGCACAAATTATCAAATGATCATTAATACGGCACTGAACAGCAAAACTTAAACCACTTAATCTCAAAATAAGGGTATATAGAAAATAATAAAAACTTTTGAAAACCAACATCACATGTCGTACCACCATAACCATAACCATCCTGATATTAACCAATTAATAAAACAATATCCCAAACGACACCATGTAAATCGAACCATAAATTTATGCTTTCTTCTATAATTCCTGTATGGAACGTAACGTAAAATAATTGGAACATAAGTAATACCTGTATAACAGTAAAATAAGCTTGCTAGGAAAATCTAATAATTATTATTAAACCACCAATTGTAGGACGATCGAATTTGTATAAACATTAGATAAAATGCGGGTACCGTCCCAGCATAACTATCGGTAATAATAATTTAATTAGATCCTACCAGTAAATCCGGATACCGATTTGATGTACTGCCTCCCAGGAAGTGGCCTCATGCTCCAATTGCATCAGGAAGTGGCCTCGTGCTCCAATTGTATGTGGGCTGTGGGATCCTACCTCTGTAGGATCTTCTGAAAATGTCAAAGACATTAGACCACACTGCTAGTAGGTTAAAAATAAACACTAAGATAACCATGAATAGATTTTAATTTCTGTTCATTCCAGTTTGTTGTGTATGTTAGAATCACATTCTATCCAGAAGAAACTGCAAGAAACTGGTATAGTTGCTCTTTAAAAATTATTGAACAGCCAATGATATTAAAACATAATATTATATAAAAACGATGAACTATTAAAGATGATTTTACAATTATATTGATTTTAATAAATATCACTACAAGATCTGTCTCAAAATATTCCAAAAGCCAATTGTTTAGAAATCGATAATGATAACCTAACATAACCTCTTAAAATAGTCCTATGTAATTATAATTATTTTTTTTTTTTTTTGAAAATTTATAATATTTATTTGATAAATTAATTTCATTGCGTAATAATTAAAAATACAAATCAAAGTAGGTGAGTCCACAGGTGACCGGAGGGCTGGCAGTTACCTCGGCCAACATATAAGTTTGGCTATTCAGCGGGGTAACGCAGCCAGCGTTCTGGGCACACTGCCTCATTGCAGTGGGATAGATGATATTTTTAATGTTTAGTTTTTAGTTTTTAATTTAGGTTTAATTTAGAATTTAATGATTTGTATTTTTAATTATTACGCAATGAAATTATAATTTATACTTATCTAAGCAAAATGCCGTAATCCACCCTTAATCTTCACCAATTGTAGTGTGGTGGAACACACTACCTAATTTTTATCTATAAAGTTACCCATCTCACCCGATTCAATCTTAAAACATGATATAGTCTGCAAATTGAACGCAGCTAATCAATAGAATCAGGCAACACAGTTCATGACTTCCTGTATAATGGATGCAATAGAGTGACTAGAAAATCTATCTCTCCCTTTCTCTCGCGTAGCGACTTAGGAATAGCTTTCCTGCTCACCCCACGAAACTAGCGCCGCACGCGCATCGCGGATCGACGCGACAGTCGGGTTCGAGCGATCGAAAAGTGCACACGTATCACGCGAGTTCCGAAGGACGACATGACTTGAAGGAACCGCCATGTCATAGGCTCGTGGAGCCCTAGGCGATTATTATTTTCACGAGGTGGTCTCTGCACCACCTCCTTCTAAGTCTGATAGTAATTAACAACGACCCGACTCTATGGATCTTCCATCCTTTTTACGCGTAGTGCCCCGACTCGCAACATGATTAATTGTCTTTAATTAAAGTTTTTCCTTTTCCCCAAGAAAAGGAAAAACTTTAATTAAAGAGGTTGGAAAAGAGAGGTTGGAAGAAAGAGGTTGTTCCCCAAGGCACCCTTCTCGCCGTGACCTATACCGCAGGTCCACGGTATGGCTCCAGCATCTCCGCGACGGACTAAGTTGGTCAGTGCGTTGTAGCTAAACTGGTTAGGAGTGATGCGTCCATTTTAGTCGTAAGCTCCCACTTTGCAGAACTGATATTAAAGTATAATTCATGTCAGTATCAAAATCTATCTTTCAATTAAATAAATAAATAAATAAATAAATAAAGCCTTTATTTCCATGCGATCAAAAGCCAAGTTGCCTAACACAATATTTTTAAATACATATTATTATTATTATTATTTAGTTAAGTAAATACAAATATCATTACAAATTCAAATATAATATTATCATGTCCATACGTTACAATGTCAATGTCAATTAGAATTAATGTCAAATAAAAAGTACTAAATATTATATTACGTATTTGTCAGGTTAGGTATTATGTTTTTAATGTTTCCTCATGTCAATACGTTACTGGAACGCCCATTTCTGGGCATAGGCCTCCTCCATCCTTGTCCATTTTTCCCTATCTTTCGCAAGTCTGGTCCAGGTGGTCCCCGCCGCCTCGCTGATGTCGTCGCGCCAACGGCGCCGCGGCCGGCCCCTCGGGCGACGCGCGTCACGCGGATACCAATGAAGCAGCTTCTCAGTCCAACGCCCGTCGGTCGCTCTCGCTATGTGTCCAGCCCAGCGCCATTTAAGGAGACATGCTAGCTTTGCCGCGTCAGTAATTTTTGTCCTCTTTCTTATTAGTTTGTTCTTAATTTTGTCCTTTAATTTTAGGCCTAGCATGCTCCTTTCCATAGCTCTCTGGGCAACCTGTATTTTATGTACTATATCCTTGCTCATAGGCCATGTCTGGCAACCATATAGGAGTGTTGGCGTCACAACGGAGTCTAGTGCTATTTTCTTTAGTCTTATGTCTAACTTTGATTTAAAAATATGTTTTAAGGACCAATATGCTGCCCATGCTTTCTTTATCCTCCTTTCGACTTCTTCAGCATAATGTCCTTTGAAAGATATGGTTTGGCCCAAGTACACGTACTCTTCGACGTATTTTATAGCTTTATCTTGCACTTGCACGTTATTCTGATCTCCGTTTGACATTATGCAAGTTTTTTCGGGATTCATTGTCAAGCCGCACTCTCGGCTATGAATATCTAGAGTTTTTAGCATAAATGAGAGCTGTTCATGTGTTTCCGAAATTATGACAATGTCATCAGCGAAGCGCAGGTGGCTTAAATTTTCTCCGTTTACATTTATTCCTAGACCAGTCCAATCTAATTTCCTAAAGATATTTTCTAAAAGAGCAGTGAACAGGTTAGGAGAGATCGGGTCTCCCTGCTTTACTCCGCGCTTTACGTTGAACGCTCTACCTCTTTTCTCAAGTTTTATACGACCTTTGCACTTCGAGTAAATTTCCTTAAGGACGTTTATATATTTTGTAGGTATGTTCTGGTCTCTAAGGGCAACCCATAAGGATTCGTAAAAAATCGAATCGAAGGCCTTAGTATAATCTACGAACGCCAAGTACAGAGTTTTTCCATACTCTACATATTTTTCTACGATTTGTTTCAGAGTGAAAATATGGTCTAAAGTAGAGTAGTTGCTTCGGAAGCCAGCCTGTTCTCGTGGTTGCTGAAATTCAAACTCTCTCTTTAGTCTATAGAGTATGACTTTAGTAAATAATTTATAAGTTACCTGCAGGAGACTGATAGGCCTGTAATTGTTGATATCTTGGGGGTCCCCTTTTTTATATAGTAATTTAATAATGGAAGTTTCCCATTGTTCTGGTATTTTTTCTTGTAGCATTATGTTATTAAAGAGTTGGGTTAAAAAGGGAGTTATAGGCTCTATCATTGTTTTGATGGTGTCGTTTGTTATACCATCTTCGCCTGGGCCTTTCATTGACTTCAGAGAGCTGATAGCGTGCTGAATTTCACTCTCCAAAAATAGCGGGATCTCTTCCGAATCAGTACCTTTAAATGTAGAGACTATGTTATATGATTCTGGTGCGCTGTATAGTTGCTGATAAAATTCGGTAGCAATCTCTAAAATAGAATTTCTGTTTGTCAAAATTGCGCAGTCCTTGGATTTAAGCGTAGGTATCCACTCTTTAGTATTAATTAAACGTTTATTTCCTCGTTTAACTGATCTATTTTTGTGTAACTCTTCTTCAAATATTTCTATTTTATAGTTTTGTTTGCTTATTTTTAGAAGTTTCCTAATTTTCTTGTATAGGCGTTTGAGTCGTTTCTTTTCAAAATCAGTTTTTATAAGTTTTTCTTTTAGCTCTGTCCTTTCAGATATTAATTTCTTTAATTCCTCTGTTATTATACATTTAGTTTTATCGCCTCTAGTTACTTTTGGTAGTCCATTTACGCTTTCTTGGATGGTGCAGATTATATTTGTGTAAGTTCTTTGTATATCATCCGTTATTTCTGTTGTTTTTGATAGCTCTATAAAAGTGTTTTTTAGATGCTCACATTCAACTGGTAGGTATCCGGACTGTTTCTGTCTGAATGTTTTTCTGGATTTCGGTAGTTTTGAACACATGGAAACTGTTGCTCTGACCATTCTGTGATCAGTTGGGTGTGAGGTACTAATGATCTCTACATTCTGTATTGTGGAAACATCAGCCTTTTTAGTGATAATGAAATCTATTTCGTTCAGTGTTTGTCCGTCTGGCGATCGCCATGTCCATTTCTGTTTAGGTTTTTTATTAAAATGAGTGTTCAAAATGTAGAGTTCATTTTCAAAACAGAAGTCAATAAGTCTTGATCCTCTTTTGTTTCGGATTCCATATCCCCAGGGACCCATTACTATGGTATCTTCAGGAGTAGATTGACCGATCTTGGCATTGAAGTCCCCTATTATATATGTTTTTGACAGAGTATTTTCCAGAGCTAATGTTATATTGTTGAAAAATGACTCTAGTTCCTCTTCAGATGACTTTTCAGTGGGGGAGTAAACTTGTACGATAGTAAGTGAAGTATTTTCGATACACATGTCCAATCTAGCGACTCTATCTGAAACAGTATTAAAATCGATTATATTATTTTTCAACCATTTTTTAACCATGAATCCTACTCCATTCCTTCCACTTTTCTTTCCTGTGTATAGTAAAATGTACTCGTCATACTCTATGATGTGAGTTCCCTCTTTTTTCACTTCTGATATACCCAAAATGTCCCACTTAATGTTCTGTAGAGCGTGTTCTAACTCTTCCTGACGTCCTATACCTACAAGAGATCTTACATTGAGCGTATTTATATACAGGCGCTGGATGGAGGGTATTGGTCTACTGCTCCCTCGGGAACCAACCGGCTTGGGAGAGATACTATTTGATCTTTTCTTGTGTTTTTTGGGGCTTTTGTTGCCTAGTGAGACAATTTTATCATATTTCATAATGACGTTTTCTCCTTGCTCTCTTCTGGCAACGAATTCTTCATGCAACTCCTTCCTTTTTTGGAGAACCTCAGGTGTAAAGTCCTCTTTAATATATAAAGACGTATCTCTTAAATATTTCTTATTTCTTAGGATTTGTATTTTTAAGCCCATTGTAGTTACAGTCAATGCCACAGGTCTGATATTTCCATTCTTTTTTCCAATTCTTCTCACCAGCTCTATGTCTCGTTTTTCGCAGGAAATTTTCATCGTATTATTTATTATGTCAAGTAAATTTTCTTCTAAATCGCTATAATACCTTTCCTTCTCTTCTAGTCCAAAAAATACGATATTTCTTTTTTTTGTCTGTTGTTCCAATCTGTCTAGGCATGCCTGCTGTTTTTCCAACTTTTCTTCCAGTGCTTTTGTTTTACTTTCAATATTTTCAAATTTTTGGTTAATATTTTCGTTAATTTTTTGTAAATTTTCTTGAATTTTATTTATTTCTTGTTTTTGACCTTTCATATCTGCTTGGATTTCTTTCAGCATTTTCATCATTTCTTTCAATTAGTAATTCCCAATTATTGTCCAACACCACCGGCGGGCGAGAGTAGCTGTTCAAGCTGAGCATCGGCCTTTGACAACAAAGGCCCAATGTGAAACCAACTGAAATATCCCGGTAATGTATACTGTAAGTATAAAAAGCAACTCCTCCAGACCTCATATAAATATTTTTTGTAACGTGTCACTACAAACCATTTCCTCTCGTTACACAATACAATCAATATAAATATACACTTTATCCACTTGTAATAACTCCTCAAAATTTTAATACTGACTGAACTCCCGACGCCATTTTCTCTCACCTTTATACTATTTTTCTGTTACCGTCCCACCAACATTCTCCTGAATTTTTGTGATTGGCTGTCATGATTACAGCCTATATATTGAAAAGCTACGATTGGTGATTAAATTACTTAGCATCAATCAAAATAAACTCTGCATCCTGCAACACTCAATGTTGCCAAAATAACCTCCAAAGTAAAATCAACAATTCATTGCAAGAAACCTAAATTGAACATGAAATGCAATGCAAAATCACCTATGAATCACAACTCAGCATCGCAACAACACTGCGAATAGCGTTCATTCCTCACATTCATTTTGCAAAATCGGCGGCGGCGGCATCATCGAAGGCCCGGTGTTTTGCAAAGAGGATACCGCGTGTTAGTAGGTAGCGTCCGCCCGTTCTAGGATGTACCAGGCTTACATAAAAATTTTAAGAGATTGCCTGTAGTGAGTTCAAGTTGATTTGAAGTGCATTTTGTATTTTTATTCAATTGTATGATGAACTAGCGTAGGTACATGACTGCGTCTGAGTGACCAGTGGTTTACAGGTTCGGTTGCGAATCTCGTAGTCTGCGTTCGAGTCCTATTTCGGTCACAACATTTTTAGGTTTGAGTTTTATGTAAAAAAAATCTCATAAGTACCCGGCACCAGCCCACAGCTAGGAAATAGGGGTCGATCTCGTTTAAGTAGGTAGGTAATTTACGTTAAGCCGTCGATCCTAGTTATTACTTATTATCGATAACATGAAATGATAGGTACCTACCACACGTAACAATGCGGGCTGTAACAATGTGTAGGAATGGCATTCCGAACCAGTGGTAGATTCACTTGACGTTCAAAGGAAATTCAAAGGTACTTGTAAAAGTTTATTTGAATAGAAAAACATTTGATTTGATTTGATTTGATTTGTGGGTTTATAGCCCGCACTACTTACTACTACTATTACTACTAGTGATAGACGGCTTAACATGTTCTACGAGGTACATCAACGCCAATTTCGTTACTAACCTACCTACTGAGAAATCCTAGTCAATAGTCAAGATTTGAACCGATCCGGGAATCGAACACAAGACCTCGTTATCATCAACACTACTAGACAGTAGATACCGTTTTCGTCAGGTCAGGTCGTCAGTGACGTCAAAGTCGCGCGGCGGCATTCGGTCAAAGGACTCGCAAAAGTTCGTCGACTTTGTCGGTTGTACTAGGGCATTAGAAATTGATGTTGCTTAAGTTATGTATTACGTAATAATAATAGGTATGAGGTTGTTAATCGCCATAGGGTTGCCAAAATTTATTTTCCTTAATTACCTAATTAATTTTGTATGGAAGTTTTTGATAATTAATTTTGACTTTTTAACTCTGCCATAGTGATTATAACGTCAAAATTGCATGGGTAGCCGCCGGTATGTTATACCATTTACCTTACACCTTGTATATATACAGGCATGCAGATTGCAGATTTAGGTTATTTGGAAGAGAATTTTCAATTTACGTAATATTAATTCAACATTTTTATTTTTTTATCACGGAATTAAGTGAGATGTATTTTTTAGATTTATATTATTATTGTTTACAGTTAAAATGGAAAGCGAAGAAATCGTAAATAAAAAAAAACAGAAGATACACATTCTATCTTTAAAGGCCGCCATCGATAATGTTTTACAATCAAATATGACTATATACAGAGCATCAAAAGAATTCGGAATCCCATGGACCACACTCAAAGAAAATATTCGTCGTGCAAAGGAAAACCAAGGATCTGCTCAATTTGCCATGGCTAAAATCGGAAAACCGTTCTCACTTTCAGCTGAGTTGGAGCTAAATTTAGTAACATATATTATGTCGCATTAGAACGGCGGCCTATGTCAGAAAAGACGTGACGCGTCGGTAAAGCGCGTCACATTTTTCTTTTAAATCAGCAGAACCGCTGACCCTTAGTAGGTCACAGTCTCTGCTGTCACTATCTACAGTACTAAAACTGATATCAAAAGCAAGTGTCATCCGTTCCGATCTTGACAATGACCACCGCAAATGCAGATACGTCACAGATTGCAACTGAAGGTTACTATTTGAATGAATAGCTTTAATCACTGATTTTAATAGTTGCCTAGTCTATCACTGGTATTTGCAATCACTAAATAAATAGACTACCTACAAATGCAACTCATAGAAACACTACGCCACTATAAGACATAGGTTGTAATTATTATTAATGATTCTAATAGTTAATCCATCGTTGACTTGCAAAAGCCTTACTATTATCACAATTATTAAGGAAATCACTGATAGCAAAGGTGATCAAATGAAATACTACGATAATTACCATACGTGGGTAGGTACGTAGGTAGTTTAATAATAATGATTTAACCTCACAGATTCTAATCCTTAATTACTTAAAAGAAACACCGATTTAGATGTTAAATTCAGATGGTTTTAATTCAAATGATCAAAAGAGTCTACCACCAGCTCGGAAGGCCACTCTGACAGAGAAGAGCTGGCAAGAAACTCTGCGGTAGCTCTTTTTAAAAGGTTTGACAATAATGTTTTACAATATTAACTTAGTTTACGATATTCAAGATGGAAACCGATTCACAATTATTTATCACAACTTAAACAATAATAAACAAAGTTAGTTTGGTCTAAAATCAAACTAAAACCTAGGCACACAATATAAGTAGAAATTGGTCTTACAACCTTTCGCTTACCAGAGCTCCAACAATTATTACGATCCTAATCGGCCATTACAATGCTTTTTAAGCGCACTATCGCGCCCCCAACGGAAGCTCGCGGCGTTGCAATAGCCGACTCGCCCCGATTGGTACGATATAGCGGGTAAACAATTGAAACTCTTATTATTAACAAATCACTTAACTACAGTGTTAAATGAGCCCAAATAGTCTCTTAAATTATTAAAACAAATCCTTGTTAGATTTACGAGTAATTAAACAGCAAAATCTCTGCATAAAAATAAATAGGAAACTAACTAGTACATGCGGCCAAGACTAGCCTTTTAAATCTATTAACTCCTCTTTAAATCTCACGATGTTAGAAACAATTAATAAACTTTAACAATAAATTGCTAATATTATCATAAAACTAATCAGATCGGGTTGCGAGTTCGACGCCCTTCTGGCTTCTCCCCCGACATATATTATTGAAATACAAGAGCTGGGTTTCGGTCTCACAGTGAATCAAATGAGACAATTGGCGTTTTCTTTAGCAAAAGCGAAAAACCCCAAGCACTCGTTTAGCTCCAATCCTTTATTGGAGCTAAACGAGTGCTGGTTGTAATTGGTGGGTCCACTTTAAGCAACGCTATGGCTTATCCTTACGAACACCCGAAAATTTGTCTGCCGGGCGAGCTACTTGTGCTAATCCTACTTTATTAGCAGATTTTTATGAAAAGTTAGAAATGACTATGATTGATCACAATTTATTGAAATCTCCAGAAAGAATTTGGAACTGTGATGAAACAGGACTAATGTTTGTCAACAAATCTTCAAAAATTGTTTCAAAGATCGGAAAAAAGTACGTTTATAACCGAACATATGCTGAAAAAGGCATAACAACTACAGTCTTAGCTTGCCTTAATGCAGCGGGACATTTTCTTCCACCGATGACAATTTTTAAGGGTGTTCGCAATATACCAGAATTAAGTAATAACAGTCTACCTAACAGTTTAACAAGGCTTTCGCCAAAGGGCTGGATTAACGCTGATCTGTTTTTGGAATGGTTGAAATTTTTTGCCGAAAATATTCCCCCAGTAAGGCCGGTATTGCTGATAATGGATTCTCATGCCAGCCACATTACCCCAAATGTTTTGGTGTTTGCACGATCAACACAGATAATATTATTCACAATGCCTGCACACACAAGCCACATCTTGCAGCCACTTGACGTTGGGGTCTTTCGATCATTCAAAGTGGCTTGGCGCGCCGAACTGCAAACATTTAAAACAAATCATCCTAGTTCCATACCGACGCGTTTCGACTTTCATAAGTTTATGACACCAGCATTAGAAAGAAGTTTCACCCAAGCGAATATAAAATCAGGATTTGAAAAACCTGGAATTTATCCTTTAAATAGAAATGCAATAAGTCCAGAACAAACCGCGCCCAGCCGATTCACAGACAAACCTCTTCTCGCAGAGCCTTTGCCGCTGGAAGAAATTCGGATTGAAGAAGATTTTGATTTCTCAATCCCTCACGTAGATATTGCGATCAACATTGACCCCTTCCATAATACCTCCACCGGAAATAATGTGATTGAACCGTTGTCTGATTCTTTTGTTTGTTCTTCAGATATAAATAAAAACTTAACTGCATCAAACATTGCACCTCAAACGGAGACAAAAAAGAAAGTTGAAATAAATGATATTCTCATTCTACCGAAGTACACACTCGTAAAACATGTGAGAAGCTATCTAAAAGGGCAGTTCCCAAAGATGTTTTCATGACACCGGTACATCCAACAACAACATCAAAACTAGTAATTACAAAAAGATCAGTTCAAACAGCAGCAGTAAAAGATACCAGCGCAGATAACCAAACTAAACATAAAATAATCTAAAAAAGTGCCTGAAAGCAAAAAAACTGATCAAAAAACATTCGAAAAAAACGAGGACGATTGGGTTTGCCATTCGTGTACCGGCTATATTCCAAATAATAATTTAAAAATATAGAGGTAAGACTGATTAATGTTCCTAATTAATAAAAGTGCAATAATTTCAAGTAAATCAGGTTTATCACGAAAATAGAGGAGTTGACCCTAGTCTTTGTGTTAATAGTGGGTATACTATTCCCAGCCAAATCCGTTCAGCAGTTTTTGCGTGAAA
The DNA here is from genome assembly GCA_963932025.1 of Erebia epiphron. Lineage (NCBI taxonomy): Eukaryota > Metazoa > Arthropoda > Insecta > Lepidoptera > Nymphalidae > Erebia > Erebia epiphron. Next base: position 30,901,823 of record OZ009946.1, read on the forward strand.
GAGTAACAAACACACACACACATACACACACACACACACACATACACATACATACAAACTTTCGCCTTTATAATATAACTTTGATGTGGTGTTATATTTCTCCAATCTTTTTGGCCGGCCGAAGTGAGCGCAACCCCCATTTTGCGCATGTAATTTTCCATAGTTGGGCATGTAATTATGCTTTCTGCATCGGATCGCGCCTGCGTTCAGCCTGGGCAAGAAGTTTGGAGATGTCTATAACTAAATCATTATTACACTTTGTTATATTGACAAGGAATTGCACCTCCAGGAGAAATAAAGTATGACGACATGTACTGCCGCACCTCATTCATGTTATTTGCTGAATATGAGTATGTACAGATGTTTACGATTTTTTAGCGTCCTTCACATTCTACTATAAATTAGCATGCAAATATTTAATGTAAGTACTCATTAGGAATAGTATTATATTTAAAAATTATTCTAATGAGATGAACACAAATTATGATTATGACAAAAAAAAAAAGATGTCAATTAATTGTTAAAAAAATTGTGGGTGACACACACATAAGTACATTATAATTAATATTATTTACATACATAAATATAAAATTTAGATATCACACTTACAAATATATCCCATTAAAATATATAATTTTTAAATATACACAATACATACGATATAGTAGTAACATTAAAACTAAATTGGAATCAATATCATACGTATATAATATTATAACACATAATATATAAAATAACATATTTTATATTTAACTGCGTCTCGAGCGCCTGCGGCCCGACGCGCGATGCAAGCCGCTAGGCACCCGGTGGACGCGAGGCGCGGGGCGCGCGGCGAGGGACGTAGGTCCCGTTATGCGCGGGCGCAGCGCATCGGTTGCCGGCCGATAAACTTAAACTCGCCAATCGCGATTCGAACGCTCCCACGGTAGCCCCGTACTACTTTTACGCGTCGCGAGCCAAACGCGAGTTACAAACATCGAGATAGTGATTATTATACCTTACTAATATTGTTAAAGGTTAACTCAATAATTGTAGAAGTGGAATATAGTGATAATCATTCATTCGGGTGTCCTATTTAAACCCAAATCAACTAAAATTCCATAAAATCAGATAAAGAATAAAAAGATTTGTCACACAACCAACGAAAGAGATTTCTTTTAAAGCTACTTGTATTTTGATTTTTCAGGTTGTTATCTAATTTATTATAAATTTTAACACACATGGCATGCGGAGATTTACACGTTTGCTGTAAATTATAGTTAGTAGTGCATATTCGATTTTTGTTTCTTGTTATATTATAATTATTTAGTTGCGAGAAGGTCTTGAAATACTCCATGTGCCGATGTACGAATACTGCTATTTCATATATATGTATATAGACATGGCAGGGTGAGAAGCTTGTGCGTTTTAAATAACGGTCTACATTAATCAATTGGCCCTTTTAAATATATGCTCCTTATGCACTTTTTTTGAATCACAAAAAGTTTTTGTAAATCAGTAGAGTTTCCCCATATAATAATTCCATAGCGCATAACAGATATGACGTAGCCATGGTATGCTAGCAGTGCTGCTTCTAGAGATACTGTACGTTTTAGGCGACGCAAAGGGTACACAAAGGAGGTTGGCGAGCTCCCATATAGTATTTGACCCAAACTTGAGGTTCACGTTCACGCGTCAAACTTCTCATACTTTTTATACTAAACCAGACTAACAAAAAAGTTTATGAAAGTCAATCAAATAAAGTTGGGAGAAAAAAGATATTCGTAGTAATAGTTAAAAGTGAGGTTAGATTTCTATTTCATGGTTTTTATCCCAGATGACCATTTAATAGCTTTGAAAAATCTATCAGGCACTGCAGATTAACATTATCTGACTATGTACCAAATAGTCATACGCTTTCCTACCTACATAAAAACAAGTTACCTACCTGCTGGGTACATTAAACGTATGTAATTCATAACGCGGCCAGTAGGTAGGTATATTATGACATACACATTGATGGTTGTTATAGTATTCTTATTGTTTGAAAAGGGGGGTTAACCCTAACGCTCTTATGCATCGCTAATTTGGGCGATAGTCGCATTTACAACGCGCGACAGAAGCAATTCAATAGCGATACAATCGCGTCGCGAAGTATCGTAGTATATTTTGCTAACGCGTGAGCATTTCAGGTGACATCGGGTAAAGGAAGAGCGAGGGGTGCCGGCAGGTAATACAGCGCGGGACTGTATCGATAATGCATCGCGTTTGAATTAAATTAACGTTTTTAATTAATTACAATTACGTATTTATTAATTAACTAGCGGTCCGCCCCGGCTTCGCACGGGTAGCACTTGATCAAAATAGTCCATATCCAATGGTCAGTCGGCACTGAGACGAACAACTCCACCATACGTTCTGAAATTTTGTTCAGCAAACCGTTGTGAATGCTTGGCACTTGAGTCTCCAATATGACGTATTTTCGCTGCGATCGCCTGGGAACAATGTTTAGAACTAACAACTAAGTTGAGACCTTGATCTTTGAGGCTTTTCGCAGTCTGTCTACAGCAGTTAAATATTAAAACATTTAAAAAAAATTTTGGTAAGTTTTCTTGTATTTATTATGTTTGTCTTGACAAATATGAAATAAAAGTGTCTTGACAAATATGACATAAAAGACAGTCTGAATTAATAGACGTATAGAGGTTTAACGTAAAAAGTTAAATTAGGTGAATTTTTCCGACTTAATTCACATTATTGCAATTTTCGAAGGGATCTCTAATTTATTTTAAAATAAAATGTAGCCTATGTTACTCGCTGATAAAGTAGCTTTCTATAGGTGAAACAAACAAATCTTTCCTCTTTATAATATTAGTTTAGAAGTTTAGATTAATATCGCATACTGTATACGCTGACACCCTGTCTATATCTCTTTCTCTGTCTACGTACTCCCGCCATTGCATTGACCGAATGACACCAACGATTAAAAAAGTTATTTATGAATATTTTCATTGTGATGATTAAACTATTAATAACATAATATGTATACCTACATTATAAAGTTAGACTGATATTATTTTGTGAAGATTGCTAATTATATACCTAACTGGTTTTGTTGTTAAATATGAGTAGGTACTTACTATAACTAAACTAAGACTAAAACCAAAAATAAATGTGTATTAACTCTAATGAGAACGGTATAAATTATTATAGGTAAACTATAAAACCCTTTTTATTTCAATCCTACCTACGAAGATAAGCAACATTATAATAATAATTGTCCTAACAGAGAGTTGGATTGAAGTACAAATATGTATGTAAAAAAGTATTTTGTAACAAATAAAATACACTTAGTTTCTTTAAATGCTAACTCGAGTTGTGAAACTCGAATTCAATTCCGAGTTACGGTACGTTCACACGGCGTCGAGTGTTTCTCTAACGAATCGGTTTTTTGCAGGATTCGGTTTAGTGGCATCAGTATTTCAATGAAGGAGTTCACACATGCATTCGATTTCAAGACACGACAAAAAAACCGAATCTTGCTGAAGTTGACATCCGATTTTGCGACTACAAACCGATCCGGCGATACTGCAAAATGCAGATCCGATGCAGTGGTATAGGGCATTCAATACATGCGTTCATACGATACGCAGGGGTAGATTCGGTTTTTTGTCGGATCTTGAAACCGAATGCGTCGCACAAGCTGGGAAGGAGGGGTGGGCGGGAGGGACACACTGCATGTGCGCTTGCCAGTCGCCAGTTCTTTTCGCCCGCTTTGACTGACCGCTCGCTATGACGACGAAAAATATAAACGTTGAAAATTTAATTTCTCTTGTCCAAAATCGGCCAGTTTTATGGGACAAAACTCTCGAAATATACAAGGATAAAAACTTGAGAACTGCTGGCTGGCGAGAAATATGTATAATTTTGAATGAAGATTTTGAAGAAATGGAGGAGAAAAACAGGCAGGATTATGGTAAGTTTGTAATTTTTTAAAGTAAACAGGTTAAGTATTTGTATATTAGCAGTGTGTTACAAAATTAACGTTAGATTGATTCGTCTTGCCAAGGCACAGCTCCTGCTGTAGAAATAAAATAATTTGTGAATTCAGATCGTATAACATTAGCACATCGTCCACCTCGTGTACTATTTTGTTCATTGGGTGCATCTGTGAACACGTTAACCACTGATGATACATTGCTTGTTGTTTCTATGTTCGACTGTACACCTTCCATATCTATTATAAAATTATGAAGTACAGTGCAAGCCTTTACAATCGATATTGCTGTGCTGGTATCAACATCCAGTGGACGATGAAATATTCGCCACTTGTTAGCTAATATGCCAAAGGCGCACTCAACATAGCGTCGAGCTCTGGTTAATCTGTAGTTATATATTCTTTTGTTTCTATCCAAATGGTTTCCGCCGTAAGGTCTCATCAAATGTTGATGCAAGCCAAAACCTTCATCGCCTATTACTACAAACGGAATCAATAAATCGGAATCGTTTGTCAGTGGACATGCTGCCGGTAATTGCAAATCACCATCTATTAGTTTTTTCCAAAAAGTACACTCCTTGAATATTGTCGAATCGCATTCTTTTCCATACGAGCCCACACAGATGTATGTAAATTTATAATATGAATCAACCACTGCTAATAATACGACGGAAAAGAAATCTTTGTAATTCATAAACATGGAACCACTGTTGTTTGGCTTTTTTATCCTAATATGTTTACCGTCCACTGCACCAATGCAATGGGGAAAGTTTGCTCTAGTATTAAATCCATTGGCGATATATTCCCAGTCAGATATTGTGTTGGGTAATGTCATAAACTCCCCATGCAAATTGTTCCAAATAGCATTCGTTACTTCCTTAATAATGTTACTGATCGTAGACACTCCGACTCGGTAGGCGTAATGTAAATCCTTGTATGAACACCCAGAAGCCATATATCTGCAAGTAAATTTAGTTATATTTTTCAGCTAAATCGATCGTAAAGAAGTGGACTAATATTAGAGACAGCTGGATGAGGAGTATTAATGAGAAAAAGAAATCAAAAAAATCAGGATCGTCTGCGACATGTCCGAGAGCCTACGTTTATCATCGTCAAATGTTGTTCTTAAAAAAAATTGTGACGCCAGCTGACACACATGATAGTGCAACTATTGCTACACCAAACCCAGCAGACGATAGTACAGCCGCTACAGTTACATCAGATGTTACCCATGACAGTGCGATGGCTCAGGACAATTTATTTGGTGAAGATGTCGCAAATAATCAAGATGCTACAGATGAAAGTCAACAAGAAACTAATAATGAAAATTTAGTAGGTGGTTCGAAAAGAAAAAAAAGCAGACCATCGAGGCAGAATTTAAACGTGTTTGATAAGAAAATGAGTGAGTTTATAGATTATCAAATGGAATGCAAGAAGAAAGAAGAAATGAAAGAAGACCGTAATTTGTTTTTCTTTAAAAGTCTACTTCCATCATTGGCAACGCTAAACGATAATCAAACATTAGAATTTCAATCAGGCGTCTTAAATTTATTGCAAAATATAAAGAACCGAAATGAATGGTCTCCTGCACACTCATCAACATACAACTATCAACCAAATGTGGCACAATCACAAGGCTATTTTACATCGCAGTACCAAGCATCACCAGAGTCTCAAAGTATTCAATCGAATGCTTCTGATTTACCAGACTTTCATAATATGTAGTTGGGAAACTTCAAACTGTGTACCTACCAAGCGATTTTCTATAATTTCTTAATCATATTTTTAATAAATAATTTAATTATAATAAAATACAGTATTTCAATCTTACCTTATACATATCGCTAATTTTTCTTCTGGTCTAATGCTTTTCCTCATATTTGTATCACGCTTTTTCAAATCTTTTTCCACTTTTTTCAAAAGATTATCAAATGTAGGTATAGTCATTCTAAAGTAGTTAAAAAATTTTTGTGGATCATTTCTTAACTGCTGCATTAGAGTTGTAAAGGCACCAACTGTTGATCTTCTTTGTACTATTGGGTTTAACCACAATCTTTTTCTACGACGCTGACGGCGATAATACCAGTATAGTATAGCAAGACTGTTCACGTCCATCGCTTCCAAATCAACGTGAGGAACTGTGCGCGCTCTTGCTAATAAAAGCCGGATGGTGAGTTCACACGAGATCCCGATACGAGGCCGTCGGATACGGCCAAGCAAGATGTGCTGTGTGAATACAACATTCGGTTTTTCCAGATCCGATGAAAATAAGATTCGGCAAATCGTGTCTCCGTGAGAACGTACCGTTACCTGAATTTCAATTTTTTCCGAGTTGGCACATCTCTACCACGGTCCACGAATGACATTTGATTGAGTTGACAGTAATTGACATTTGACACGTTAGTTTCTACTTTTATACTCTGGTATTTATACTCCGTATTGCCATTAGAACGACTTTTTTATTATTTCGTAATTATTTTTATTTTTGATCCCCATCTTCTAAAAATTTGGTGTTTACACAGAAAAATACATTGAAATATATTAAAAAATATTAAATGATTTCTGAATCTGAATGGTTTTTAAATTAGCTGGGTCAGACTTCGCCGATCTCCTTTATTTAGTTTATTACAAATGTCCTCTATATGTTTTTCCCAGTCACAATGTTCGTCAAAGTTAATACCTAAAAATTTTGCATTATGTACAATGTCAATTGATTCATTATTATAGTTTATATCCAATGTCCTATTATGTCCTCTTTTGGTTTTAAATTGCATACATTTAGTTTTACATATGTTCACGTTTAAGTTATTATTCCCTAACCAATTAATCGTTTTTGACAATGATTTGTTTACGTCATACTCATGTGTCTGCATGTTTTCACATGGAACAATTATAGTGGTATCATCAGCAAAGAGTATATAGATGGGTGTGATGTGTTTCTTGAGATGTCGTTGATATATAATAAAAATAGAAGTGGACCCAAAATGCTACCCTGGGGCACACCGTATTTATTATTTTCATATTCAGACGCATACACAGTGATGTTTTTACCATTCTGATTCTGAATAATTGTTTTTTGTCTTCTATTGTCTAGATATGATTTAATCCATTGGTGTATTTGCCCACGAATTCCGTAATGTTCTAGCTTGTTTAATAACTTTTCATGATTGACAAGATCAAATGCCTTGGACATATCTAGAAATAGAGCAGTTACGGGTTTTCCTTTATCTACTGACTCTAACACAATCTTGACTAGCTCAAACATAGCCGTTATGGTAGATCTCTTTTGTCTAAACCCATGCTGTACGTTAGTAAATATGTTAAAATGTTCAGCATAGTTATAAACTCTTTTGTATATAACCTTTTCAAAGATTTTTGATAGCACCGGGATTAAGGCGATTGGTCTATAGTTATTTGCGTCGTCTTTCTTTCCTTTTTTATACAAAGGTTTTATGATTGATAGCTTAAGTCTGTCTGGGAATATGCCTTGTTCTATCTAGAGATTTACGATATGAGCTATAGGTTTAGCTAAAAATATACAAGAGCGTTTTAGTATGTAAGTATTTAGTTCGTCATATCCAGTGGAGTTGGTATTTTTAAGGTTCATAATTATTTTCTTTATTTCATAAGATCAGTAGGACTGCAATACATGTTACTTGAACTACAAGTTATATTTTTAACTTTATTGTCGAAGTTTTTATGTTGTATGTTTGACGTGGCTATAAAATGTTTATTCAATATGTTACAAATTTCCTCGGGATTAGTTATTTTCGTACCTTTTTCAGTTAGAAATTTAATATTTTGTTTTTGATAGTTTTGTCCCACATTTTTTTTAATAATATTCCAGGTTGCGCTACATACATTTTTTGCTTTATTGATATATCTTTTGTTACATTCCCGTTGTCTGAAGTAAATACACTGACGTAAAACTGCGGCGTATTTCTTATAGGTGCTCTTATTTTTATCACGCTTAATGCAAGCTTCATAATCTAGCAAGCGTTTATGTTTTGTACTAACTTTAAGACCTTTAGTCATCCACTTAATACCATTTTTCTTGTGCCTAATTGTTACTTTTATGAATGGAAAGCAAAATCCATGGAAAAGTAGCAAAGTATCATGCAGCAAATTAAATGCTTTATTTGTATCTTGCTCCTCCAGAACATCCTTAAAATATAGGCTTTGCATGCAATTGACGAAGATATCAACATTGTCTTTTGAGTAATCTCTTTTGTATGTCTATGTTTTTGATTTTACGTTTACTATTTTATCTTTACTATAGTTGAAGTGTAAAGTTTGCGCAGTGTTATAATCAGACAAGCATAAGTTATGTAGCTGTCCTGTAGATTTATTTATATTTGTAAGTATATGATCGATACAAGTATTATTTCTTCCTCGATTGTTTTTATTTATCGTTAAGTTAATATGGATGGAATAACATTTCCGTCATCATCATTGGGCAAATGCTTTCCAGAAGGAATGTTTAATCGGTTTTCGGAAAGCCGTTTACCCATTCCAGATGTTTTAAATATTTTTGAATCACTAGCTGTCCCATAAGAACCAACATCTATATATACAAATTTATAATCTGCATCTGTCCAAGCCATTAAAAACCCAATACCTAACTTTTATGCCCGACCGGGAATCGAACCCAGGACCTCGTGATCCGCAGTCGACTATGCTAACCACTAGACCAACGAGGCAGGAAAATTTGTGCGACTATAAAATTCGTCTGCAATTTTAATCCAATCATCTTCTTGTTTGATTGCCATAAACAACGGTTGAAGTATGTTCCATATTTGCTCACATGTAGTTTTAGTTATATCTCGTATTGTAGAAGCACCCATTAGATAATCAAATGACAAAGTATTGAAACTAGCTCCGGTAGCCAAATATCTGTAAAGAATTAATTATAGGTATTATTATTTTTTAGGTCGCGATGTGCAAAAGAAATGGGAACTTGCGGACTTGTCAAGTTGGCAGCAAGAGGAGGAAATATATCTATTTTGAAGAATTATTATTTTTAGTTCCATTCTGTAACATTGTATCTTAAGTCTGAAGTAAAAATACTAGCTAAAATTACTGAAACTTAAAAATAAAAAGAATATCTATTAAATAACTAATTTGAAACCGCGCGCCCAAGTCGTTCTACGTGACCGGTGCAATTCGCGTACCTATACAAGCCTAGCTACTAATATATACTTACCTACGGAACCGGTTAACGGTTTCGACGCTCGCTCAAGCCGCGAAGTTTCTATGCGCCGCCGCCGAGATCATTCGGTACCTTGGCTCGCTAGCGGACGGTGTTATATAGTGTCTTATATTTTTCTACGTGGACATACTACGTGATCCTTATCTATTCCTATTTGGCTTCCTCCTAAACCCGCTGGGGTGAGTTACCAATTATTGTATTGTAGCTTAAGACCTAGGAATAATAACTATAGTGCTAGCTTATTAACTGTAGGCTGTCCTGTGCCGCTGTAGTGCTTTGTCACGGTCGCTGGGCTTGGACAAGGGCTTCTATGGCGGACGGGGTTCTATCCCACGTCCCTAACGCCTTCCGCTCTGGGGTTCCAGGTTTTCAAGGACGGGCTCCCTACTTGAAGCCTGGACTGGCTTTTGAAAGGAATATACATAGAAGTCGTCTATTGTACATCGTGAGCCTTCCTAAGGAGGCAACCTACTGCGTCCGGTCGCGAGCGACGGCCACTGCTGCTGCTACGGGAGCTGGACCCTGGAGCTGGAACTTGGAGCATCAGCCTACCGTTCAGGCCAGTGCCCGCTATCTTGTTTAAAACTATACAGTGTGGATAGGTGGTGAAGAAATATACGGCTTAGAACCTACGCCCGGGCTTTCTTTGCTTCTCACCTAAACCTAATTATTCTGTGACGGCCTACCAGGTCACAATTCATGGAAAATAGATAAACAGAAGGCAACTTGGAAGAAGATGATTCACAAGAAAATAATGAACGTGATGTCGAATCTAATCATTCTACTTCTACGTCTATTCGTCGTCAGAAGAAGAGGACTAATGTATCCCAAACGGATTTGGATGAAGCATTATTAAAATCATTGAAAAGCAGTGAGACTGTTGATGGAGATACAAATTTTGCTTTATCTCTAGTCCTTTCACTTCAGAATTTAACAGCCGAAGAAAAACTTGATTCCAAGATTGGTATTCTCAACATTTTTAAGCAGATTAGACTAGCCAGGCGTGTTCAGACTACTTCTCAAACAACATCTAGGGACTACAACGTATTGCAGCAACCATTGTCCTCTTTTCCTGCATATCATCGAGGAACTAATATCTTGCCATCACAACAACCATTACAGGCTTATGCTGTCCGTTCTACTCCATCCCTTAACTGGTCGTTGGTTCAAAACATTCCATCACCAGGCAATTCAAATGATACCGCCCAATCTTATTTTCCTAATTTTTCAAATGATGCACAAATATACGATTTGTAAACAATTTCTAAAAAATATTTTAATTCTAATAAAAAATTTATCTTAAGTATTTGTGGTTTATCTTACCGTATTGTAACGCTCAATCTCTCTTCAACAGGTATTGAAAGTCTTAAATTTGTATCCTCCTTCGGTATTGCTGGTCCAATTAATTTGACGAGTTCATTGAAGCTGCTTATGCTCAATCGATAGAAGGAAAAAAAAAATTTGTTCAGTTAATCTAGTAATTTGGAATGTAACGTGTAAAATTTTCCATTTAATAATCTGTCACTGTGAATGGGATGCACCCAATACTCTCGGTTTCTCTTCTTGATCCTTCTTCTCCGTAGTATAAAAGCAATAATAACATTTCTGGATACTTTTCTATTAACTTTCATAAGTCACTTAACAACTAGCAAATCATTCAAGACCGACTGTTGTCTGGTATACGCACTTATCACCAACCGGACTGTTTAGTTGGCCCGGTGTGCGCGCTAGTAGCCAAATCCGATCAAACTATCGGCCGATAAAAAGTAAATAATAAAAAGTTTGTGGTCTGCGGGGACTCTAAGTGTTGTTTAAAGATCTGAAGAGAATTCAGAGAAATGCATAATTTCAAGTAGCAAAAAGAACATATACAGACTGATGAACACATAACCCTGTGTGTTTCGCAGTCAGGTAAAAACATGCCAGTCAAGCAGAGGGAAACTAATGCTGACCATCCATGCATATGGAGAAACTTACCATTTGTCTGATGAAAGTGATATATCAAGTACTCGTACATGTTATTACTTAGATGCCTGCAATGAAAATCCCTCAAAGTGGAAATGCTACAACTCAGGAATAGTGATACCGTGTTACCATTGTATTTCTAAGGAGGCCTTACTTTTATATCGCACCAATCATCAGAGATTACAGACCTTAGGAGAAAATGTGGATGATGAATAGGTCTTTTGGAGTTGTTAACGATGGGCATACAAATGATGCAAAATATGTAACTTTAGTTGTAGGACTGGTGGGGGACTTCTCTCGTCGCTTCTTTTTTTCATCTCTTATATGAAATCCAATTCTCCTTCTCCTGGAGTGATTATTTTGTCTTTGTTCCTTGTTTCAATTGTTAGTCTTTTTGACGATTTGATCTTACTATTAAGTTGATTCAGGGATTCACTTGTATTCGTTGAAGCACTGCAATTGACTTGTAATGAGTTCACTTTATGATTAATGTGGTACAAAAGTAACATAGCCCTATATTACTTTTGTACCTATCGCATATATCTATTCAAGCACTAAATTTTTGTAAAGAAAATGGAATAATATTGCTCTCGTTTCCACCCCGTTGCACACACAATCTTTAGCCTCTAGAGTGTAGATAGAGCAGTATTTGAACCATTCAAGAAAATGATAAACTCAGCTACAGATAAATGGATGCGAAATCATCCTGGTCAAACGATGATCATCCATTATATCCTGAGATTGTTAGAGAAGCATTTCCTCTTTCTGTCACTAGGAGAAATTTATTTGCCGGGTTTACCTGTACCGGTATAAGTCATTTATTAGAAATATATTTACTGCTGTTGACTATGCACCATCGTATGTGACTGACCGTCCATTACAAGTTAACAGTGAAATTCCACCAAATGATCTGTGGACAAGTTGCGTTGGAACGTCCTCCATCTAAGTCGATCCGAATACTGCAGTTGATGATCTTCCAACATCAAGTGAGCAGCGTACAGATGATAACGATTTGACAAACCAATCATACATTAATAACAAATCACTCTCTACTCTTTTAAGTGAAGTTAATTTTGCTGAAGTCCGCTTTAATTTTATTTCAGAATGAATAATACTAAGCCTAAAATCACTAAAAAAAAAAGAAAAGTAGTAGGATCGAGAACATATTATAAAAGTTATTCAGAGGGAATCCTAGAATTAGCAGTTGACTTCGTAAAAAATAACAGGATGTCAAGTAGAGCAGCAGAAAAGAGGTTCGGGATACACGTGGGACCATTAAAAATAATGTTAACAAACTGCACAGTGCACTTGAAATCGGTTTGAGGACAAACAAAATTGGATAGTGGATAGTGGTGAATAAAACTGGAATATTTGGAAATTCCCAACAACGGTGTTGTAACGAGGGCAGGGATTATACGATGTTGTTGAAGGGAAGAACAATATAGGCATTATATATCAGCATGGGAGTCGGCCCGGAACGACTGTTTCAACGGATCTTTATAATTGGCATCAAAGGTTGGCCCATTAAAACTTTGAGCAAGTGAAGTCCATATTGATAAAAAACAACATTTGTTATGGATAGATGGATGAATTACACCGTTTGAGTACTAAGGGCCTCCGAGCTAAGACACGGACAAACAGACCATCGGACGAGCATGGCAAAACTTTTTTTAAAAGGGGTTTGAACCTTTTTGTATGGAAGCTGGCATAGCGTCCCGCCGCCATTTTGATTTTTTTTCGAAATCGCGGCGCACGATGAAAGTGGTATGTATGGATAGAGGACACATAGACGAACAAATAATGTCAAGTAACATAGTACCCCAAAGTGTCACGTTACCGAGATATTTGGAGGTAAAGATAGACATATGAGGACAACGACAATCATTAAAAATAGACTTATTACGTGTCTACAGGTGTTAGATTGTATCCTAATAATCGCTCCCAGGTTTATTATTATTATTATCGTTTATTAGAAGAGAGTAGGTACATTACATACTACTCGGAGCACGAGAAAACTACTACTACAATTAATTATTTGCCTACTAAATCGCATCGCATCGCAATGAATCGCTATATTATGTCAAAGTATCTCGCGCGCGCGTGTTGGCTTGTCTTAATGCCTTTCATCCCACTGCATTATGAAATGAACAATAAAATAATATCGTTGCAGACTTAGATTATTTAATTGCTCGTTGCAGAGATATGTGGAACTAAAGATCGCTATACCTAATAATAATTAGAACGATGACACACATAATGGGTTGGGTGGTCGGATTGTACGCAAAATAATACAAATGAATAGTCAACAGCTCTATCCCGCTCCCGCCGTACTTTTTGTTATGACACGGCTTGTCTTCCATTGTCTTGCCGGTAGACAAGCACAGGAAAAAATACGTGCAACGAGTGCGACTGAGACAAAAATATAATGTTTTCCTAGCCGGGCAGGGACTCCAGGGTAAAAAAGTGAAAGGCATCATCAGTATTCATTATTCAGTTTGTTGCCAGTTGCCACTTTGACTCCCAATGTGCGCAGGCGTTTTGTACGAGAGTTCGTTTGTTTGTTTCTTTGCCGTGTTTTTCATTATATTACTTGTTATTGTTGACTCTGTTGTTATATTCTGTTGACTGTGTTGTTATACCATTGACTCTGTAAGTAGTTAGGTAGTTTTTTTGACCAAAATGACAAGTCATATTGGTGCAAGACAGTGCTTTTTTTGTGGAGTGAGCACTGTTCGTGGACCGCGGCGAAGATATCAGCGACCCATACAGTCTTATTTGTTAACTGGAGACTCCATAGCTGATCATCAAAACATCATTGAATACGCTCGTCATCTGTTTGACAATCAGCAGGTCAGTACATAATACTATAACTACAATAAAAGTACCTTTGTACTTTGAAAAGTGGTGTCGCAGAATACATACTACTCTCAAGACACAAAATACATACCTACGACTTAAATGTGCACTTCTCTGGAATGCGGCTCCTCTCCCGATTAACCCCGCGCGAGGCCTCTGCATTTCGTTTTGAATCGAAATTCAGAATGAAATGAATATTTTTTTAAGTATATGGCTGTTTATATTTATTATTATTAACCCTACTTACCTCAGGTATACATTTTTGTCCATACAACAATGTACTAAATAAATACATAGATGAACAATATTTTTACGACATTAACTTTTTTGCAAATAGTATCATCAGAGTTGCGTCACAGCGCGAGGTGCACAGTTAAATCGTACCTATGGGATTGGGTTCTAATAGTTGTGTATCAAATCTCTCTGACTGATACATTACAATACTGAATGTAAAAAGTAAAACTATATAAGCTGCACAAAAAATAATAGAGTGTAAGCTCTACTTGCCGAAAATTAGAGTTATTGAGTTTTTGTTAAATGGAGATTAGAAAAAAGAACATAATAAAAGTCAACTCGACAATAGTCGAGACAAACACATGTTAGACAATTATAACAAAGAAAAGAACGCTTTTGTAGAATTTGGGTTAATCCATTATACCTATGATGGATTTTATGACCCTGTGTCCAGTAGGTACTATTTATTTAAGGACAAAAGTAAATTCGGTATAATGGATTTATCTTCATTTGAAGTTACGTGAAATAAATGCTTATTGACGTCCAAATAATGACGTAATATTGTTTCGCTATTATAGTCATGTCTTTTGTATTTTTTCAGATAACAGTGCAGGACAGAATATGCAGACCGTGTTTGCAACGTGCTGATCGTTTTGTGTCTACACAAATAAGAGCTCAAGAGGAAGAGGAAGCTGCTTTAGCATCACAGCGAGCAGCTACTGATGATGTGCTTGAACCCTCATCCAGTCAATCATCAGAATTTCGGAGTGATCCACTAAGAGTTACTCCCCAAGAGCCTGTCGAAGATATTCCTCTCGAGGAAGATAATATTGTTCCGGAGCAAGCAGAAGAAATGCCACAGATGCCAAATGTGCCTCTGATGTCTGTACCAGGTTTCTTGCGTTTATCTTTTAGTTCGACGAACTGTATTATAGCAGACTGCAATCACAGACAGAATTTGCACAGGATTAACTTGATGTTAAGAACAAATATTTAGTCTAAACAAAATATATACATTCCGCATGGAGTACGGGTTTGTGAAGAGCATTCGAGAGATGGAGCTTTGTGGCTCGATTTGGCGGTATACGGTCGTCCAACAATAGATACTTTTAATAGTGCACAAATAGCAGATATGTTAAAGATGTTACAAAAAAAGAACTTAAAATATTTGAATTTTGATAGATTAGAGACTATCGATGACACTATTTTTAATTATTATATTGGGTTTACTAAAGAGAACTTTTTAACTGTTTTAGAAGAAACCCCTTCCTTAACACACGCTTTTAAGAAACCTTAAAGAGCCCTAGCAATTGTAATGTGCAAACTGCACACTGGTGATTCCAATGAGAGACTAGCAAGCGTCTTTCATGTATCTCCGCAATTTATAAGCAGAGTTATGAAAAGGACACGAAACTGTCTTATTTTAGAATTTGTTACAAAACACTTGGGCTTTGACCATATTTATGGACCAGATTGCGCATTCTTATACAAGGTGTAAGGTAATTAGTATAACATACCCGCGGCTACCCATTTTAGATGGTGTATAGATATATTGGAAAAATGTCATTAGACGTGTAGCTCATATCCTGGGGGAGTTATGTGGACTTCAAAATTTTAGCATAAATGTTGAGGTGGCATCCCTTAAAACAGCTGATTCAATATCAATGAACTGCGAACAATACGACGTATGTTAAGCCTCGTTGCCAGCGCGAGCGTTGCGATAAAATCCAGTCGCGATACTAAAGTAATCATTATTCGGCATGCAATTAAATTCTCAAAGCAAAAGCCCGGCTAGAACTTACGTATTGTTGTAAAAAAATGCCCGACTAGTATCGGACATCGTAAGTCGATGTCAGTCACTTATCCTTACTTTATGAGCCGCCTTTCCCTGTGATTAAATTCTCGACTTACTTTGTTTAAGTTTTGATCAAACATTAATTATTCTGTGTAGTTTGTTCTTTCAATGATTTGCAAATTGTAATGAATTGCCAAATTGCATAACGATACGATAATAATTATTATATTATCGCTTGTAGTACAGTTCTGACCTTAGGTGTAGAAGGAACAAAGGACTCCACAGGGTTGCCAAAATTTATTTTCCATAATTAACTAATTAATTTTGTATGGAAGTTTTTGATAATTAATTTTGACTTTTTAACTCTACCGTGTTTATAACATCAAAATGGCATGGGTAGCCGCCGGTATGTTATACCATTTGCCTTACACCTTGTATAGAGATCAACTTCGTGAGCGAATTTTAAGAATCTCACACATATTATTTGCGGAACCTAACTGTGATCAGTTGTTAAGTATTTGTGATGACACTTATATTAATATTCAAAAAAGCTCAAAATACAGGTTCCAAAGGCTATCATACAGTTCCCACAAGTACAGAAATCTCTTAAAGATGTTCTTAATAGTAAGTCCTGATGGATATATAATTGAAGCGTTTGGGCCTTATGCGCCCACCAAATCCGATGCCGCTATTATGGAGGAATTAATAAGCGAGGATGAAGATAACCCTTTCCATTGGTTCTTCGAAAACAAAGATATTTTTATTCTGGATCGAGGATTTCGTGATGTAGTCGAGAAAATGAACGAGGTTGGGTATAAAACCTACCTGCCACTTACAAAAGACGACGACCAACGTCAGCTTACTACCCAACAGGCGAACGAATCTCGCAAAGTGACGTTGTGTCGTTGGGTAGGGGAAACAATCAATGGTCGTTTGAAAAACCAATTTCGTCAACTGAGGTCCCAGTAAAACAGGAAATAAAAATAGCTTGTGATTTGTTAAACGCGTTTGGAAAACGGTTGGTAGACAACCGACTCGTAAATCAAATAATAAACGAAATATATTTAAAATATGACGCTCCAAACCTTTTATCAGAGTTGGTGATACAAAACAATTTCAACCAACGCAGAGCAGCTTTTCAAGTTATAGATGCTAACCACGGCTTTGAACACTTCCCAAACCTTTAATATTATGATGATTTATTAATTATGTCCTTAGGACCTTACCAAGTAGAGCAAGCGAGAAGTTATTACGGTGAACACGTTAAAGAGAATGGTACATTTTTCATCGAAGTGTATGAAGATTTAGAAATTGATTATAATCTTACCCAATTCGGCATTGTAGCTCTCAATCCTTGGCTCGCAAGAGCTAAAATACATTCGCGACATCAAACCACCCGCATGTATTTCGTTTACATCTTACTGGATAATAGTTTACAAGGCAGAAATAAAATCATTGGACACTACTGTAACTGTCTTGTGGGAATGCGAACCCTCGGATGCTGTGCCCGTGTTATACGCATTATATGGTACATGGCTTGGGCTCGGCATCAAGAAACCCATATTCGACCTCCTGCCGAGTTTTTGGATTATGTAATTAGGGATGCAGACGATGATAATTAATCTTGTATTAGGTGAATTAAAACAAGCACATATATTCTATATCGTGATTGACATGATCTTTATCGTGATGACATTTGTTTTATCGTGATTTCAACACACAACATTTTGATTTGAAACAACCTGATAGCCCACTCGATGCAAATATGCATGATACGTGTTAGATATATTATAATTCTTTTTAGTGCAGTTTCTGTACGTTAGTATTATTCCTTATTCCGTGATTGTACTTACAGCAATAAATAAATGATTCTTAACATCAATCACATGCCTTTTGTTTTATTTTTAACCAGTAGTTAGGCAGTACAATTATTTTTACTATACTTAGTTGTTATTTTTTGGTACAAGTAGGTACTACATATCTAACTAGCTGCAATACTTACCCACTTAAAAAATGTTTTCAAGCTAAGTGACATGCGACCAACGCGACATGTCGACTGCGTTTCATTATGATGCGCTTTAGTAGATAAATAATTTATTATAGTAGTAGTTTTCTCGTACTCCTAGTAGTAAGTAATGTACCTACTCTCTTCTAATAAACAGTAATAATAATAATCAACCTGGGAACGATTATTTGGATACAATGGGGATGCTGACTGCCTTTTTATCACGTCAGATGGCGCATCGTCGCCATGGCCATTGAAAACTGTCATTTTCATACATTTTATAACCTTTCACAAAGTAATTTATAATTTTCCCAAAATATGCCTCTTTGTGCTGTGCTAGGATGTACTAACTCCGGTGTCCATTTATTTCCCAAAGACCCAACGTTACAAAAAAAGTGGGAGAAGGCCATACGTCGCACAAAAACCGTCTTTCAATTCTTTGAGCTTCCATGTAGAATACATATCAAGTATTGCGTTGGTCGACAGGTTTTATCACAAAAAGTAGCAAAAAAACGATATGTAAACAAAGCAATTACAAAATGACAGCGGCCATCGCGCTTCTGGCGCCCTCTGCGCTGAGCTTTGCGTCTGCATCCCCATTTGACGCCTGTAGACACGTACCTAATAAGTCTATTTTTAATGATTGTCGCTGTCCTCATATCGTCGGTCGAATCACGAAGGGGCGTATCCCACAAATATTCGATTTTTAGTTAACTCCACCATCGTAATCTATGAGGCAAGATTTATCGTGTCACGAAAGGGCGTAATTTAAATCATACTGGAAACAGATTTACAAACAATCACGAAAAGCCCTATCTGCTATTCATCCCAATTTAAAAAATCACGAATAGTCGTATCCACCAGTTACGCCTATTCTTACCCGCTCCCATGTAATATTTCTTTTTCACGAAGAGGCGTAACCTAATATCTAACGTGATTACGCGAGTGAAACAACGACAGGTCAAGACTTGTTACTCAGTCATATTATTTTGTTAATTTTTATTTGTGTTAGATGCCATCAGTTTTTATCCTTAGATAAATATATGCTGTGATATTGTATACGTTTTAAGTTACATATATAAGTATGGCAATGTTATTGTATTTGTGAGTAAAGGAATGAAACGGAGTGTTAGCTACAGATTTGTACTTAAATCTGTGGCGCAAGTAATGAACGAAGGTTGTCTATGTTCACATCGTACATTTTGAGTCTTAATCTATGGTTTAATCATGGGTTTATGATTGGTCTTTGCTGGGCGTAGCGAAGACCAATCTTTAATCTATGGGTTCAATAAATCGAGTCGTTACGATTCATCTCTTTACCAACCGCCAATGAGGGCGCTTCCCGCCAATAATACGTAGTAGTATATACTAATATGTGCTTCCCGCCAAAAGCTTGGAATTAATATCCCATTTTGTTTACCTGTAACCACGCTTTTATTAGTTGGAAATTACTAAGCTGCATAGTTTGTATACGGGAGTTAAAATTAATAAAATTCAGTCTTTAAAGTGAATGAATACACATTTAAAGAGTCTTTTATTTGTTTTTTGGACAAATTACAAGGTAAGTTTATAGTAATGTTTTTAAACACATAGTTTACCAAAAGTTCAATTAATATTTTAGGTTAGAATTTTTGAAAAGTACCTACTTTATTTGTTAATGCTTGATTGTTTTGCTACCTAAGCCATAGTTCAAATATTATGCAAACCAAGGTACAATGGCAGTGTTTAACGATTCCTTAAGTGGTTAATGTGGCAGTGTCAAATTAATTTGGTTATTTACGGTTAATTTTATTCTTTACAGATACCTACTACCTACATAGCTTTGTGGGATATTTTTTTAATGATGGACGTGTTAGCTACATGGAAGTATGGCACTCAATGCTGTCAGTTTTTGGTTTGTACTGATGAGGTATTTAGTGCATGCCATCGTTGTTCGTGTCTCCTTTGTTATGAACATTTTGTCAACAATTGCTCTACCTGCGAAAATCACCTAACCTTTGAAGCTGATTTGACGTTAACAAAACCTTTAACATTTGATTTTGGGCAAACTGACATGGAGCAGACTTGTGAATTTGCCAACTGCACTAACTCTGTACTAACTACATGCTTTGAATGCTCTTGTTTACTGTGTGATATTCATTTTGCGTCACTGCTTTGTATGCAATCATGTTCTGATCATAAAGAAAATACAGACCGTTTGAATAAATCGCTCGCTGATTTCGATATTATCGAAATAGAGAATGTTTCATCTGATGCAACTATGGTCTTATCTGATACTCGCAACTCATCACCCAGTATTTTAATGCAGATTACAGGTTTGGAACAACAACA
Source organism: Erebia epiphron (assembly GCA_963932025.1). Lineage (NCBI taxonomy): Eukaryota > Metazoa > Arthropoda > Insecta > Lepidoptera > Nymphalidae > Erebia > Erebia epiphron. The sequence continues at coordinate 30,922,194 of OZ009946.1, forward strand.
AGCTGATAGTTATTTGGCCCCAGAAGACTTTATAGTAGATGGCGTTGCCCGAGAGGGGGAAAGATCGAAACCTGTTAGAAAAAATAAATACAAAGAAGCCAAGGTTTTGCGACACACAGGACAAGAATATATTTCACCATATACAAAAAAAGTTGTTCCTGGAAAGAAGGTTGGTTCTTTATGCAATTTAGAAAACTGCACAAAGCAAGGCATGTACTGTTATCGTTTTAATGAACAAATACGCGATAACATATTTATGGATTTCTATTCATTGGCAGATCTAGCTTTGCAAAGAGAATATATAGTGCGATTTGTTGAAAAAAAGCCCGTAGGACGCAAAACTACTGCCACAGAATCTCGTCGGAAGTTTACTAACTGCTTTTACTTACCATTAAATGACGAGAGACAGAAGGTATGCAAGAAAATGTTCCTTAATACTTTGGGAATTTCAGAAAAGTCGTTTCGCACGTCTATGCAAAAATTAAAGAACACTGGTGTAGTAGAAAAAGACAGAAGAGGAGGAAGACAAGAGGTCTATCATGAAAGGGATATTCAGCTGCGATCACTCATTACTGAACATATTAACAGATTTCCGCGTGTTGAGTCTCATTATTGTAGAAAAAGTAGTACAAAAGAATACCTCCACCATGATTTATCTTTGAAAAAAATATTTGGTATGTTCTTAAAAGAGTACAACCAACCCGTCAGTATGACACTTTATAGAAATGTATTCAAAAGCATGAATTTATCGTTCCATAAACCAAAAAAAGACCAATGTGGTTTATGCAATACATACAGAGAAGGTACAAGCGAGGTGAAAGAGAAGCTGCTGAATAAATATGATACACATACTATAGAGAAAGAAGAAGTACGACGAATTAAAAACGAATGCAAGAATCGAGCAATACAAAATATAACCACTTGTTGTGCTTCGTTCGATTTACAGCAAGTCATTTATTTGCCACAATCCAATGAAAGTGCTCTGTTTTATAAAAGACGCTTGGCTAATTATAATTTCACAGTTTATGATTTAGCCTCCAAAGACTGCATATGCAACTTATGGAACGAGACAATCAGTAGAAGAGGTGCATCTGAAATTTCAACTTTAGTTTATTATTTTTTAACAAATTGTGATAGAAAGAGTGTGAAAGAAGTATTCCTGTTTTGCGACGGCTGCTCAGGACAGAATAAAAATTCCGTGATGGCGGCTATGCTTTTATATTTAATTAATAATTGTGAATCGATTGAAGAAATTAGTTTACGATACTTCTGTTCCTTCCATGGGCAAAGCGAGGGTGATTCTGTCCATAGCGCAGTAGCATTTGCAATGGCACAGGCTGGGAACGTCTTTGTTCCGTGTCAATTGGAGCCGATCATACGATTGGCACGCAAAAATCCATACGAAGTGAAGGTTCTCAATTACAATGATTTTAAGAATTTTAAAGATCTTGCCTTAAAGTTAAGGTTGCTACGATTAAAAAAAGATAACCAGACAGGCGACTCGTTTAAATGGACAGATATTATGGAGTTAAAAGTTTCAAGAAACAAACCAACTATTCTGTTTTTTAAAACGAGTCACAAGGAAAAATAATACAGGTCGATATCGTTAAAGAGACAAGATGTTCAATGGCTGAGGAATGAGGTTGAAGATTTAAATAAATCTCCTAATGAGATATCTAAAGAAAAATATAATGATCTAATATCAATGTGTAGGGGAGACACCCCTTTGATAAGATGCCGGGAACATCAAATTTATTATGAAAACCTACCACATAAATAAAATAATGTTCTAATACTTAATTACAGTCTTTCTTTATTTAATAGTGTTTTATTTTATAGTCTTTTATTTATTTTATAGTTAAGATAGCTGGACGTAAATGGTATTTTGAAATATTTGCACATCACAAAAGTGCGTAAGTAAATTTTTTTTCAAAACAAAGCAAATATTTCTATAAGTTACTAAAGTAAACTAAAAAAGTAATTTAATATCAAAAGGGGACTAGTTATCAAACAAAACAACGGTCCTGTAAACTTCGTAGTACTTTTACATATAAAGTTACGACGTTGCATCACGGTGCACTTTATTGAAAACTGCTCTACTGTAAAATTGACAAAATTCACATACGCCCCTTCGTGATTCGACCGACGATATGTCTATCTTTACCTCCAATTATCTTGGGAACGTGACACTTTGGGGTACTATGTTACTTGACATTATTTGTTCGTCTATGTGTCCTCTATCCATACATACCACTTTCATCGTGCGCCGCGATTTTGAAATAAAATCAAAATGGCGGCAGGTCGCTATGCCAGAAAGTTTCAATCCCCTTTGTAATGTTTGTGTTAGATGTGACTAATACAAGAACACAGTCTCGAGCAAGCGAGAAGTAAAGCGGCGGAGTAGTAATACGAGAGCCGCGGGCGAGTGTAGACGTGCGCTTGTACTTACCGCGTGTTGCCGAGCCTGTGAAGTGTAGGTGTCTGTATCACGTCTACTACCATAGGTCTGCGAGTATTACATGTGGCGACGAGATAAAAGGTCAGTGGAAAATACATACCTACATAAGAATTTTCACTCTAAAGGAAAATATTTGTGTCAAGTTCTTATCAATCCGGTATTTTTATAACATTAAGAAGGAATGGGGTATAATGATGCAGAATATATTTACTTTATATGTAGGTATGTACCCAGGTCATAAGCACCAGGTCTGCGTATCTAGACGGGTCGTTTGTTACAACATCGTTATTGAATTCTATTCTAATGAAAACAAGGGATCTTCTAGTAAGAATACTTATCTACAGTATGCGTGAATGCGTAATCTAACGACAAAGATTATACCTAGTATTAGTTAAATGATGACTTGGTTTCAACTTTTACCTAAATTCCTTTTGGCTCAACGAACATAACTGTTCTAGGAGCTAGGATACTTAGTGATTTTTAATAAAATGCTTAAACATTTAAATGACCATGGTACCTACCTACCTACAGCTGGTTTATGTACAACTGTGCTGCTACATTCAGTTATTTATTACGTTAAACGTTTTGCTTCACTAAACCCAATACATACTCGTATATACATAGTACATACATACCTGCATAAAATCACATCTGATTCTCAATACTATTTGTAAAAGTTAGATTTGTTTTTTGGAAACAATAATTTATAGATATTATCGCACAAGCAGACAGTGGTACCCACTAAACTGGGAACATTGGTAAAAGTACCTCCATTAAATTGGGAATACTTAGAAAATTGGTATTCGTTTAACAATACCTCCATTTAATTGGATTTTGTGTTGTGGTACCCACTAAACTGGGAACACTGGTACCTATATTAGTAAAGTACCTCCATTAAATTGGGAACCCCTGTATGTAAATACTCCACACAGTCGGAGATTGGTATAACCACCCCCATTAAATTGGAAATGGTCAAAGTCAAGTAGGAATTATTTTCTATTGCAGGTTACCCCAAATACACCGTAGGCTATGGCAAATAGTACTTGTCCGCCTATAGAAAAACTTGACCTCGAAGGCGATGGGGCCTCAGTGGGTCTTAGATGGGAAAAATGGAAACGTTCCTTAAACCTTTACTTGGAGACTACTGATGTACAATGTTCGGTAAAAAAAAGGGCTACACTACTATGGCTAGGTGGACAGGATCTTCAAGAAGTATTTTACAACCTACCTGGAGCAAACGCAGATCCTACTGAAGGCACAGATGTTTTCAAGATAGCCGTAGAAAAACTCGACGACTATTTCTCCCCTAAACAAAGTAAAGTCTATGAGAGGCACGTTTTCCGTCTTATCAAACAAGAGGAGGGTGAAAAGTTTGAAAAATTCCTTGTAAGGCTAAGAAGACAAGCTGTGAAATGTCAATTTGATAAAGCAGACGAACACCTAATTGACCAGATAGCGGAGAAGTGTTTTTCGACAGATCTGCGGAAAAAGATTTTGACCATAGGTGACGATATAACACTTGATAAAATTATCACAGAAGCAAACACATTGGAGGTGGTAAAGCATCAGTTGGAAGAATACGAAGGAAAAAGTAAAACACAAGACATAAATGCTATCGGGCATAAAGCCGGAAAAATCAAGCAAACAAAACCTGGAACCACAGAATATCAAGGAACGAAGAAAAAAGGTTGCAATAGGTGTGGGAATGGAAGACACGAATCATACGACGCTAACTGCCCTGCAAGAGGGAAAAAATGTCATCTATGTGGAAAGATAGGGCATTTTAGACAGTACTGTAAGAGTGCAAAGAAAAGGAAAGCAGAAGAAACAAAAAACCAGACGACGAGAAAATATATAAGAAATCTAAAAGAGGTGAAGAAGCAGATTATATAGATGACGAAGAAATCGGCTACGTATTCAATGTTAATAAGGATGCGACAGTTGAATGCGACGTAGGAGGTGTCAAGATAAATATGTTGATTGACTCGGGCTGCAAACTGAACTTAATCACAGACCAAACGTGGAACAACTGGAAGACCCTTAAAGTAATTAGTTTTAATCAGGTTCAAAAGCCGGATAAGACACTGATGGCGTATGGGAGTACAACTCCCTTAGATGTCAAAGGTTCTTTTGAAACTGACATAAAAGTGAATAACCGATCTGAACGCTCAACGGTTTATGTGATAACCGGAGGATCAAGGAACCTATTAGGTAAAGATACAGCACTACGTTTGGGGGTTTTGAAATTGGGACTTGGTATAGATCAGATTGAATCTCAGCCATTTCCCAAATTTAAGGACGTACTGATTGAGATCCCTATCGATGACTCACGAAAACCGGTATCACAACCTTACCGCCGTATACCGATCCCTATCGTTGACAAAATAGAGAAGAAAATAAAAGAATTGTTAGACAGTGACATCATAGAGGAAGTTCGTGAACCTTCAAAGTGGGTTTCACCAGTAGTGCCCATACAGAAAGATAATGGCGAATTGCGGTTATGTGTTGATATGAGACGGGCAAATGCCGCAATAATGAGAGAGAATCACCCGCTACCAACGATGGAACATTTATTGCCAAAGATAAGAAAAGCAAAATATTTCTCGAAACTAGACATAAAAAACGCATTCCACCAGGTGGAATTACACCCGAATTGCCGACACGTGACTACGTTTATAACGTCCAAAGGACTATATCGTTACAAGCGGTTAATGTTTGGCATTTCCTCGGCGCCTGAACTATTCCAGAAAATAATGGAAAAAATGCTTATTCAATGTGAAGGGACCATCAACTTTATCGATGATATTCTTGTGTTTGGGAGCAGTGAGACGGAGCATGATAGGAGACTGGGAATAGTTCTTAAAGTACTGAAAGAAAACAATGTTTTGCTAAATGAAGCCAAATGTATTTACAAGGTGCAACAGGTGAACTTTCTAGGACATGAACTGAAACCAGACGGAGTAAGACCATTGAATAAGTACGTTGAAAGTATAGCAGATTTCAGGGAGCCAAAAACAATCGAAGAACTTCAGAGTTTCTTGGGTCTAGCAAATTATATAAATAAATGGATACCAAACCTAGCTACCATCACGGAGCCCTTAAAACAACTTTTAAGGAAGAAGATAGGGAAAAATGCTAGCATCGCCGAATATTGGACAGGAGATCAAGGAAATGCCTTCATACATCTCAAAGAGGCTTTAACAAAAATACACACATTGGGATACTATGATGTAAGAGACAAAACACAGGTAATTGCTGACGCAAGTCCTGTGGGATTGGGAGCTGTACTGGTACAAATTGATAGCAAAGGACCTCGGATAATCGCATATGGAAATAGGACTTTGACAGATTGCGAACGCAGGTATAGCCAGACTGAGAAAGAAGCTTTAGCTTTAGTCTGGGCTATAGAGCACTTCAATGTGTTCCTTTTTGGAAAAGAGTTTGACTTGATTACCGATCATAAGCCCTTAGAGGTACTTTTCGGACCGAAATCGAAACCATGTGCACGCATAGAGAGATGGGTGTTAAGATTACAGGCATACCGTTACAACATCAAGTACAAACCTGGAAAGACCAATGTGGCAGACTCACTATCACGCCTCCCCCAAAGTTCCAGTATCCCACAGAACTCTAGAGAAGATGACTATGTTCACCAGATCGTAGCCAATGCAAGACCATACGCAATACCTATGAAGGATATAATTGGACATTCTGAGACTGATACTGAGGTATGTAGTGTAAAGAGAGGAATATATAATAAAGACTGGGATGAACTAGCTAAAGGATACAAGATATTTGAAAATGAATTGTGTTTTTACGGGAATGTGTTGTTGCGAGGAACTAAACTCGTCATACCTCGTGCGCTCAGGAAGAAGGTATTAGACGCAGCACACGAAGGGCACCCCGGAATCGTAGCACTAAAGGCAAGATTAAGATCTAAAGTTTGGTGGCCAAGAATAGATAAAGATGCAGAATCATTAGTTAAAAGTTGTAAAGGATGCACTTTGGTCGGACTACCTAACTTACCGGTTCCTATGAAGCGCAGAGATCTTCCTGTTGCGCCGTGGGTTGATATCGCGATGGACTTGCTGGGACCTTTACCAAACCATGATTACCTGCTGGTAATCATCGACTACTACAGTCGATACAAAGAAGTCAGAATCACAAAAGTGATTACGAGCTCTCAGATTATAAAGATCCTTAAAGAAATGTTTAGTCGACTAGGCTATCCCAGTTCAATCACGGCAGATAATGGACGTCAGTTTGTAAGCGAAGAATTCAAGACCTATTGTGAGGAGTGCAACATTACTCTTTTTAACTCTGTACCCTACTGGCCCCAGCAGAACGGGGAAGTAGAAAGACAAAATCGGGACATATTGAAACGGCTCAGAATAAGTCAAATAGAGAAGAAGGACCTGAAAGAAAGCTTGTGGGAATACCTTATGATGTATAACTCAACACCTCACTCTGTAACAGGAAAAACACCGGCTGAGCTATTCTTTAAGCGACAGAACAGAGACAAAATACCAACAGTACATGACATAAACGGAAGCAACCAAGAAAATGATACGGAGGTCAGAGACAAAGATAAACAGGAAAAAGAAAAAGGGAAAGAATATGGAGATAGGAAGAGGAGAGCGCAAGAAAGTAGTTTGACTGAAGGAGATAAGGTGTATGTTAAGGAAATGGAAAAAGGAAACAAACTCACAGCAAATTATAACCCTACTCCGCACATTGTGGAAAAATCCCAAGGCGGTGACGTAATGGTTAGAAATGAAGAAACGGGACAAAGGCTTAGGAGAAACATTATACACCTAAAGAAAGTCGAAGGCGAGTGGCAAGCCATAGGAAGAAACGAAGACGAAGAAAGATCAACAGAAGAGCACAGTGAACAGAAGTGATTAAAAGTGATGAAGTCGAATTGTATTTGATGTATCTAATTACGAAATAAAAGAATTCAAATAAGATAGAGATGTAGTGTTTGTGTTAGATGTGACTAATACAAGAACACAGTCTCGAGCAAGCGAGAAGTAAAGCGGCGGAGTAGTAATACGAGAGCCGCGGGCGAGTGTAGACGTGCGCTTGTACTTACCGCGTGTTGCCGAGCCTGTGAAGTGTAGGTGTCTGTATCACGTCTACTACCATAGGTCTGCGAGTATTACAACCTTTATTGTTTAAGATAGACACACAAAATAATATTACAAATATGTATACAGGGTTAATTGTTAAATACCAACAACCTTCTACAGGCAAGTTCTATGCACCAAAGTAAATAACTTTTGTTCCACGACTTTTTAAAATTCCAAAAAAATAAAAAATAAAATTTTCTTACAAAAATAAAAATATTTATTTTTCTGTTCTAAATTTTTAATAACTCTACGCGGTACGTGTCAAAGGTAACATGGCGGCGCATCAGACGCAAGTTAATTCAGTCGCTTTCAGTCGGTCGCACGCGCCGTTATTCGATATTCGCATAGGTACAGTGTTTGCATAGGTTCTGGTTCTGTGCCTCCTGCCTAGTGCTTAAACGATGGCCATCGATATTCTAACATTGAATACACGAAAATGGTTCGAGTGCTCGCGATATGTGGTGATAACGCAAGGCGATTCCCTAACGTACGTAGGCCAAGCCGCGTGACAATTCTGGCTGCCACACAGCGATTAAGGGATCACGGACAATTCCAGCCTAGATCTAGGGATCGTGGTCGGCCACCGAGGCACACAGTGCGTGAAGAGGAAAACATATTGTAAGGGGGCACTACTTAGAGCAGAATGGAAATTACCCGGATTCGAAAGTAATCACCCACTTACAAAGTTACAGAATGGTAAAATGTACCTATCTAGGGAGATGGAATAATTACAAGTTCTTGTTCAGGCAAACTTTACTGTTGGTATATATTATATAATACACCTTATGGTTAAATCTTAATAAGTAACTTAAGGCTACTTAATTAAACACCCTAGATACACAGATACATTTGTTAGTTGAAGTTTATCGGGGACGCTTGGGGTCCAGATAGATTATTATAAAAAAAACTTGAATTTACTATGTTAAAGTTTCATTAAAATGTTTATTTAGCTCAGCGGAACAGGGGGTTCACGGAATCTGACTCACTATTTTGCGAACACTGAATTTAAAACCACTAAATGTTCGGAATAAAAAAAAAAAGATTTCCTTACTTGCTGAATGTGAATTTGGGGTCACCTGAATACATGGATCCGGAACTTGGTCTACTTCCAGGGAACGGCCTCCTTGTCTCCGGCCTATCCTTGGGATGCATTCATCATGAGAATTCCCAATCTCAGAAATCATCGAGGATATCAAAATATAAAAACTGAATCGTCTCAGTAGTAAATTAACAAAAGGAAACATAAACGAAATAACGAAAATAACGAAATTAAAACTCTGAAACAAAAGAGAAACAAGTTTAACAAAAGGCATTTTGACACTATCCCCGTGTACAATTATCCACTTCACACAACTTACCAAGGACATCCTGGAAATTGAACATTCCAGGATAGTCCACCCATCCCATCCCTCTTCAAAATAATACGGGATAATATGGGAACTGGAAAAAACAAACACGACTAATTAATTATAATTTTTCCTTAGCTACGCACGCCATCTTGAGAAAGATGTGATACGTGAAATCGAATATTGAATTTCCTATCACTCACCAAAATTGATGTGGAAAAATAGGCAATTGTTAAGATGACTATAACAACAGCATTATTGTTAATTTTCCAGGCGAAGCCATGGAGAAAACGGGAATCCGACAAACGGCTATCACATCTTGAGTTCCACGGCTATCTGTACTCTCTGAATTCTGTGTTGCCATAGACCCACAGCGAGTGTGGCCGCATTCTGAAATGCTCCACCATAGACTAACGTGAGTTCCAATAATTAAAAAAAACTCGAAAAATATATAATAAAACAATGTTTTAATAATAAAAAGAAAAGAATATTAATAGAAAAAGAAATATAATATCATCGCGTTCTTATGACCAAAGACAACAAGCGCCATCTATGGGAACTCCTGCGCATCGACACACGCACGTTCTGCGCCTTGACACTAGATGTCGCCAAAGTACTTTCAACAATATTAAGGAATATAATATAATCCAAGTGATATTAAAATCACTACGTGACAATATTATACGATTTTTTGAAGATAATCCAGCAGCAAGTACCAACAATGCAGCCCGAAGGAACTCACCGATCCCGATAAACCAGCGCGGGTTGCTTTTTGTAACTGGCTGCTAGCAGAAAAGCCCACAGGATCACGACCCTCAGCAATGAGGAATACGACACATTCAGAGATGCTTAAATTCAAGTCTCGAACAGATACTTAGGTGTTAAGTTTGTAAGTAGTTTAGGTGGTAAATAGGTACCTACTAGGTAGTCAGGTGACGCGTTAGGTAGGTAGGTTAGATGTTAGGTAGGTACGCAGGTTATGTGTGTATTTTAACCCTTAACTACCAGACTCCATCAAGGCTATTTTTGTATATAATTTTGCACGTAGGCATCTTTGTCCTTCGCGCGTCTGTGTACCTTTTCCCCGCTACCCGCAGTACCGCACCTGCGCTCATCGGGGTCATACGCGCGCGCGCTGCGTTTTGGTGAGTAAAAATATTTTTGACGGAGTCTGAGAGACTCCTGGTAGGTAGTTAAGTAACTTTTTCATTAAGTGATTTCTTTTTTGTTTTAGTTGAAAATGGCGACTAGCGATAAAATTATTGAGCGTTGGTTGGAGGAAGAGCTTTTTTCAAATGAAGATGATGTTTTGGACAGTAATTGCAGTGATGTAGAAGTGGATATCGACGAAAGTCATGTACTGCCCGAAAATGCTGCCGTGAAAAATCATAACCACCAACCATCATCTTCAACCTTTGCAATTTTACAGAGATGCGCCGAATGTAGCTTCAACCGAATACGAATGTTCGGCCGAATATTCGGTCCAAAATGTACCGAACCGAATATTCGGCCGAATCATTCGGTTCAATTCTGCGCGGTAAACACGTTTGTACACAACGTTCAGTATTACAACGGTCAGTATTACAACGCAGTATGAGTCCTTTTACATGGTGGGCAAAAAATCAAGGAAAGTATGAACTCATGGCTATTTCAGCCAGAATTTTTTTAACTTCTCCAGCAACCACTGTATATAGTTAACGGTTATTCTCGGAAGCAGGCAATGTATATGAAGAGAAAAGAAATAGATTGTTGCCTCACAGGGCTGAGAGCCTAGTATTTCTGCATCATAATTTAGCACTCTTAAATTTTAATTATTAAATACTAGCTGATGCCTGCGACTTCGTCCGCGTGGTTTAAGTTTTTTGTTATTCCCGCGGGAACTCCTTAATTTTCCGGGATAAAAAGTAGCCTATGTCACTCTCCAGGTCCTCAACTATACCCATGCCAAAAATCACGTCAATCCGTTGCTCCGTTGCGGCGTGATTGAAGGACAAACCAACAAACCAACAAACAAAGTGACTCGCATTTATAATATTAGTATGATATGATTATGTTGTTTTAATTTGTCGATAAATCATCATAATTTAAGTATGTAAATGTTACGATATGATTATTAAAGGACATAATAGTAATCTTGAGAATCAGATTTTATTTTGCTAGCATTGTCATTCGTCAAAAAAACACACTTCTTTAGTAATTAGTTAACCTTACTGTTTAATAAAATGTTCTTTTTTAAATATTAACATTAATTTAAATATTCGGTAATTATTCGGCAAATCAACCGAACATTCGGCCGAATACGAACATGAAAAAATATGCCGAATGTACCGAATACGAATATTCGGCCGAACATTCGGCGGCCATTTGTTCATTACTATACCTTGGAAAATTTATGATTAAAGTTTTTATTTTTTTTTATTTTAGTAATTGATCTCATTTTTTTAAGAATGTTAAGACTTTTTAGTTTTTTTTGGAAGTCTAGAAAGAAACTGAGTTTTTAGAATAAGTAATGCAAATGTTCCAAAGTTTTATAATTTAAGTATAAATAAACGAATATAAAAATATAGTTTTCGATTTTAATTTCTGACCTCAAGTCATAGTTTTTTTTTGTAGGGCTTCTAAATGCAGGAGTCTGAGAGACTCCTAGTAGGTAGTTGAGTGACTGAAAAGAGAGGTAGGTAGCTAAGGGTTAAGTGTTGGTTAGATTGGTAGGTATCTGAGGCATTAGGTAGCCTGTTCGTGTTGACTGTATCCCGCATTTGAAGTGTAATAGAAGGTGGGTCAGGATGGTAAATAATTAATCCGTATTTAACTTTACACACTTTACTCAAAAGCTGTGCTCGGGACGAGTGTCACAAAAGGTATCTATGGCATGAGCCACTCAAAATAGAACATCGCCGGCCCCAAGCTATAATAATCTTATTACAGTTACATAAACAAATCTTATCTTACACTAAGCCGAAATAGTTAAAGGAAATAACAAAAGCTCCGGCCTCCGTACTGTGAACGCGATCTCATAACATTAAACATAAACATCTCTAGCCGCCAAACAAAGGCTCTTTGATAGGTACCTACTAATAACGCATGATCGGGCGAGGTATAAACATACGGTCAAGTCATTAATGAGGCCTAGCAATAGGTGTATGAAAAAATGCTATAACATTCGGCCGGTTAGGTGTGAAGAATGTAGTTAGGTAGGTGAATTTCTAATAAGGGTTTAATAGGTAGTAATTTTGCCCTTCCGTAAAAAGCACGGGAAATTGCCAAGTAAACAACACGCTTATCATATGCGCGTATGGTAGGTACTTAATGACTGTCCGACACTTACGTCTGTCGCCGTGAGAAGTTTTTTTGGTGTTCACGACAAACGCTAGTGTAGGGAGAAATTATTGACCTGCAGACGATACCTCAGGCCGATACTAGTAAGTTACGTCCAAAGCATTTGTAAATACGACAGAGAAGCGATAACTTAGGACGTTAATTGTTGCGCGGTTAGTAGTCGACGCTTCATCACGTAGGTGTGGAATAGGCATTACATAGATTGACCATAGTGTTAAAAAACTGACAGATTTTTCAACAAAAACTTAGAATATTTTTTTTGTTTAATTTATTGAATTATGTGAAAATTCGTTGAACAAATGTTGTTCAGTATCATATATAGAAGTTATATGTGGGAGGTTGTTGGTAAATTACAATTAACCCTGTATAATATACTAGATAACCTCTAAAAACTTTAACGGGTATAAGGGTTCTTGACTACGGAACCCTAAAAACGCAGGACTTATGGAAAACGCGACTTATTTGTCACTTAAACATGTAACCCGGAATAGGCTGGAATTAAAGCGGAACTATTACCCGGTCATTCTGGTCGTTCGATCGTCATGGCATAATTTTAAGTGTATTTCGTTTACAGATGAAGAAATTCATCATCAGAGAAGATGACGTTTCTTCAATAGACGAAATAGAATCTTACGATGATGCATCAGAGATTATAGAAATACTTGAAAATGGGAGGCCACAAAGAGAAAGGATCCGCCAACGTAGACCAAAGATTTTGTGCTAAATGCAACCAAAGAAAATTGCTTATCAGATATATCTTACCTTTCTGATGAAAATATCGAAAAAGTTTGTCATCTCATAAAGGTTTTATGTGGACTCAAACAGGCAGGGGGGCAATGGTACAGAAAAACTCGACACAAAACTAAGTAACATAGTTTTTAAAGCATCAAAAGCTGACCCATCTTTACACTTACCTACTAGAGAAAAGAGGAGTTACTCATAATAGTGATATAGTATTTAATTATTAATTGCCTATTCGTATCCAAGAAAACTCCAAGAAATTAAAGTATCTGAAAACCGAGACATGGAAGCACATCTACTGACCAAACTACTGGCTTGAAAGCCTCCAAGCCAAAACTTTAGGGTGGTCCTCGGCTGTTGAAACTGCAGAGCAGCTTAGGACTGTTTTGATGACCACGAGCCGTGAAGAGGAGTGTGAGAACTGACCACCTAGAATCGAGGTGCCCAGTTCTCAACTTGAACCAGCCAGCTCTATCTAGGTCCTAGATAGAGCTGGCTGGTTCAAGTTGACACAGCTACGTCGTTTAATTTGTAGTTAGAATAATGGTGTGTCAATATGTAAAAATATATTCCTATCCGTATAAAAGATGCCTTATATTATTAATTCCCTCACAGCCGCCGACATTATAAAGACGTATCGATCGACGAGGCAGTATTGATGAAGCATCCAGAGGAACTATTCCTCGTATTCCAGATTGCTTACATCAATATGGTACTGGGGAAACTGATGTGCCTTCCGGCTCAGTCATTCTCGCCATAAGATTCGGCCAATTTATCTTCAAGACCTTCACAGATCCAAAGCAACTATCCCAACCTACAACATAACTCGCATGAGTTTAGTCAGAGGCGTCCCAAGCGATTGGCCGTTAGATGAATTTGTCGATTCTGTAGTTCCGTTCAGAAACGTTATTTCGGTGGCAACAGATGGAGCTCCTGCCATGATCGGACGATATCGTGGAATTATAAGCCATCTTAAAATAATTATACCAGAGGTAACTACAATTCACTGTGTCATCTACCGACAGCACCGAGTAGCGAAAAATTTGAGTGATAGATTGCACCATTCGCTTCAATTTGTGATTAATGCAGTTAAAATAAGAAGCAATGCATTTATTACGCGATCAATGCTGTCGATTCTGTAATTCTCCCAAATTGATGCGACGAAATACTCAAAGCACGTCGACTTAACAGAAAACAAATTTTGGAAAACTCGGGTCACCTGGATCCCCACAAGTTAAGAAATTTACACTGACAAGAGATACTTTGTATCTGCCCCATAGATGTAAAAAACAGAGTTACATATTTTGTAGCTTGTAAATTGTAATATATATACACGAGACATAGCTATTTTTATTAGCTGTAATGTAAAAAATCTACGTCACGCGCGTCATAAATTTAAAATTCTATGATATATCATATATTGCGTATGAAAAATGTAGAACATTATACCACCTTAAGGGTTTGTATCAGCGAAGCAGTTTGAAGAAATGACGGAGGAATACAAAGCCAGATGCCCGGAGTGTATGCGAGGCGTACCAAAAGGGAATAAGAGCGGGCGTACACGGACTGCTCGAGCAGTTAACGGCTGACCGACGTACACGGGCCGCTCGAGCGTTGACTGCTTGAGCGGTCGGTCGTTGACTGCTCGAGCTGTGTCTACCAACCGCTCGAGCAGTTGAATTTCTACCGCAGTCTAGTCATGGATTCTGACGAGGAAGCACTGCTTTTGCTGCTTCTGCTCAAGCGGAGACGACGGCGGCGACGTCAAAAGAGAAAATTTTGGGTTCATCCAATTTTGGAATTAAGAGAACAACATGGACAATTCCATCATTTGTTTATGGAACTTAGAAGTGATGAAGAAAAATTTTTCAACTATTTTAGGATGTCAGTGTCTTCGTTTGATGAAATGAATAATATACTAAGGTCTAAAATTAAACGTGAAGACACAATCATGAGGAGAAGTATCCAAGCAGAAGAAAGACTAGCAGCAACATTGAGGTTCGAAAAATAAATAACAATTATTTAAATTTTTATTCATTAAAAATATTGGATAATAATTCATCAGACATTACTGAAGATGATGAAAGGTCTTCAAATTGAGAGTTTTGGTCATCAGCCGCTGATGTAGAGGGGCCAGCAGAGGGGCCAGTCGCTGATGCAGAGGTAGAGGGGCCAGTATTATAACGGTCCACGGTAATCATAAGGTGAGTTCTGTGATGAATATCCCCTGCTCGCAGGATATATGTGATTTGTCATCCCTTTAAAGTATTTAATTACGTTAAGTATTTCTGTATTAGCATCTAATTTATACTGCTCATTAATTTTTTTAAACTCGCCAACTAATGACAGAAAAAACAATTTATCTTCATCTTCAACAATGCGCGAATTCTGTGATTTTTCATCGAAGCGTTAAGCTAATTTTTCAATTAAGACGTTCTCATATTCTGTGATTGTAGTATTTAATTTTCTTTTGTTTCTTTCTTTGTTTATTTTATTTTGACGACTTTCACTTTCTTCAGACGTAAGTTCAGCGTGCTCACTTTCTTCTTAACTGTTTTATCGGGTCTATCTTCTATTATTACCTTTAAAAAAGACATCTGCTGATAATATGCATATGGCCGAATGTTTAGGGCTGCTGAACCACTCTTTGTTTTTTTGTTTTTTCTAGCATATCTGGTGTACCCATCTCTTAATGTCTTCCATTTTTTCTGTATTAACATGGCTGTAACAACAAAAAAAATATTTATTGGTACAATTTATTGATTAAAAAATATGTTTTTACAGGTATTTGGCAACTGGATGTACATTTATGGATTTGCAATATAGTTTTAGAATAGCATCAACAACAATTGGTAAGATAGTGAGGGATGTTTGCAGAAATATATGGATACATATGAAGGATATTGTATGGAACAACTAACTGAAGATAAATGGAAAGACATAATAAATGGTTTCAAAAAAACTTAAGTTTCCGAACTGCCTTGGCGCCGTTGATGGCAAACATATTAGAATAATACAACCCGCGCAAAGTGGATCGTCATATTATAACTATAAAAATTATTTTTCGATAATACTTCTAGCAGTATGTGATAGTAATTATATGTTCACTTTCGTGGATATAGGCTCGTATGGAAGGCGCGCTGACTCGACTATTTTCGAAGTGAGTTGTCTACATAAAATGTTACAAGAAAAAAAGTTAAATATACCTCCACCTTCTGCAATATCGCATAATGGACCTGTATTACCGAATGTGTTTATTGGGGATGAAGCATTCAGCTTGCAGGAAAATTTAATGCGTCCATATGGTGGCAAGAATTTACCAGAGAAATAAAAAAATTTAACTATCGGTTATCACGTGCTAGGCGATATATTGAATGCACGTTTGGCATTTTAGCTAATAAATGGCGGATCTTCCATAGACCAATTAACGTCAGTGTTGATTTCGCAGTGGTTATAGTAAAAGCTTTCTCGATTCTAAAAAAGATTTCTCCAAATAAAGAAATCAAAAATCAAATCGACCTAATTCTCTCCAATTCCCCACGAAATTTCCAAAACATCGAAACGATTCACCAAAACATCTTCCCGTCTGATCACCGACTCGTCCGTGGAACATTTAGCCTAGAAAAACAAAAGAAATCAAGAACGAAATTCAAACAGCAACATTCTCAGTTAAAAAACTTATCAGAGCAGAAACTGTTTTTCGAGAACATGAAAAATAAAAGTAAAACCTTGAATATACAAGAAAACGACAGTGTAGAGTCACACTACCAAAAAATTGAATCATTATTGTTAGCCTGCTTACAATCGTCAAAATGCTCACGCAACGATAGAGTAAGTTTCATCTCATCTGAAACAAAAGAAACAATGAAGAAGCGTTCAGAGCTCCAGCATAAACACTTCTTAAGCAAAACAGAAAAGGAACATCTATCGAATCTATACAAGTTGTCAAACAAACTCATGAAAAGAGACTACGAAAATCATAGACTCTCCATTATAGAGAACCAACTTGCTAACAGAGGCAGTCTCAAAAAATCCCACAAACAATTAGATTCGAGTAAAAAATGGATACCTCAATTAAAACCAACAAACTCTGCCAGAGGAACTCTACAATCTCGTCTCGACATAGTGAATATCGCAACGGAGTACTATAAAGATCTCTACGAAAAAGCAGACTTCAACGCTAGCACGCCAACCGAGCAGCAAGCAGAAATAATCCCTCAAAATTTACACATTTGTTTCAACGAACAGGAAATATTAAGCAGAATAGATAAAATGAAAAATGATAAGAGCCCTGGCCCAGACAATATTCCAAATATTGCAATAAAACTTGCGAAAATCTTCTTAATTTCCCCTTTGACTTCACTCTTCAATAAAATATTGCAAGAACGTAGAGTCCCTAGAACGTGGGCGGAATCCAGAATTATACTCTTATATAAAAAGGGTGATCCAACCGACGTGGGAAACTACAGACCTATCAGCTTATTACCATCTCTCTATAAATTGTTTGCTTCATGTCTTGAGAAGAAACTAGAGCCTTTTATAGAAGTAAACCAACCGGTAGAGCAGGCAGGTTTTCGTAAGGGTTTCTGCACAATAGACCACATTTTTACCGTGGAGCAAATAATAGAGAAATATGTAGAGTTCAACAAGCCACTCTACGTAGGTTTTATAGACTATGCTAAAGCGTTCGATTCGATTTCCCACCAAAGCATTTGGAATGCACTCTCAGGATGCAACGTTCCAGAAACCTACATAGATTTGCTCAAAGATATATACAGAAACAGTACAAGTAGAGTCAAGCTCGACAGAGTCGGCCCAGTAATCAATATCCGCAGAGGAGTAAAACAAGGCGACCCTCTTTCTCCAAAGCTTTTTATCTGCGTGCTGCAACATGTAATGAACGAACTAAAATGGCATAATAAAGGAATTTATATAAACGGAAACCATCTAACCAACCTCAGATTCGCAGACGATATTGCTATCTTTTCAGAGACGTCAGCCCAACTCGAGGAGATGACAAATGAGTTAAACGACGTGAGCAACAAGGTAGGACTCCAACTTAATACTAGCAAAACAAAGGCGTTGACAAATAGTATAAGAAT
The DNA here is from genome assembly GCA_963932025.1 of Erebia epiphron. NCBI lineage: Eukaryota > Metazoa > Arthropoda > Insecta > Lepidoptera > Nymphalidae > Erebia > Erebia epiphron. The sequence goes on from OZ009946.1 coordinate 30,940,309, forward strand.
CCCTATAACAGTGCAGAACTCGAAGATAGATTATGTCGACAGCTACATTTACCTAGGGAAAGAAATATCATTTAATAAATCTAGAAATGAAGACGAGGTTTCAAGAAGAATTAATATAACATGGAACAAATTCTGGAGCCACAAAGAAGTCTTGAAATCCAATTTACCCTTAAAGCTGAAGAAAAAGGGAATGGACTCCTGTCTGCTTCCGTGTCTGACATACGGCTGCCAAACTTGGATCTATAATAACACTTTATGCCACAAGATTCAAACGTGTCAACGGGCCATGGAGCGTAGCATCCTAAGCATCAAACTGAAAGATAGGCAGAAAAGTGACTCTATCAGAAATAAAACAAAAATTATAGACGCTCTATGTCATAGTAAGAGCCAAAATTGGAAATGGGCAGGCCACGTTGCACGCACTTGCAACGATAAATGGTCAAAACGCACAACGCAGTGGAGCGGCCCAAAAGGCATTAGGAAACGCGGGCGTCCCAAAGAACGTTGGTCAGACGAGATAGTGGGCATTGCTGGAAAAAGCTGGATCAACACAGCACGGAATCGAAAAGCATGGCACAAAATGGAGGAGGCCTTTACCCGCAAGGGGTCCTTGGTTTAAATTCAAACAACAATATTATTACTGAAATATCAACTAAAATTATTTAAACCAATATCACTATATCACAATTGTACTACATTAACTACCTTGTTTTATCTTACTAATCTATAGTTGTATCTTTTAGTATGTACTCTATAATCTATCTCTGTAAACTAAGGAATAATAAAGGCTTTTTTATTTATTTATTTATTTATTTATAGTAAAAGCATCATGTGTTCTTCACAACTACGTAAAACAACGAGATGGAAATAAATTTGAGGATACGTTTGAGGGTCTTCCTCACTCTATAGTACATTCAACCCAGCAAGTTCGCCCAGGTGGGCCTATGTTAACAACAATCTAGACACTAGACGCCGCGAGGCCAGAAGAGAAGGGAGGGGGAGGTCGTAGAGCTGTCGACTGCTCTAGAGCCGCCGACGGCTCGAGCAGTCAGTGTATACCTCGCGACTGCTCGCGAGCGGTCGACAGCACGATGGAATTTCATCATGTAGTTGACGGCTTGAAGCGGTCGCGACTGCTCGAGCAGTCGTGTGTACGGCAGCGAATGAATGGCTATAGTTCACCGCGCGGTCGCGGCTTCAAGCAGTCGGTCATAACTGCTTGAAGCAGTCCGTGTACGGCTGGCCTAATGCGGATACTCCAGTTCGACTTTGAGGAATCACCTTTAATAAGACGTTGTAAACTTCGTTTGAAATAAATATCAAGTAATCGTCGCTGCTGCTGCTGTCATTTAAAGACCCCTTCTGACCACCCGAACATTACATAACGACTAACCGATTTTGTAGTGTGGTTTGCGTGGTTCAAGCTTTAGCGCGACCGGGGAATACCCGTTAATGGACCTCTGCTACAAGAGAAATCAAACTTTGCTACAAGAGAAATCAAACTTTTTTGTTGGACAGTTAGATATCTTCTATACCGTGCGAGTGCGCTCAGCGGGCGGACGTGTATATTGTTACTGTTTAACACCGTGCGCTCATTAGATCAATTAGCTAACCTACCTAGTAGCGATACCTAATCAAAAACCATAACAAAGTCTATAATAGAATAATGGTACAGTGTAATAAATGTTGACTATTTGTATCCCTTGCCAAGGATGATGTGATCAAGTGTAAAGGTCCCTGTGAGGCGATTTTTCACAGGAAGTGTGTCAAAAATATCAAAAAATTCTTGAAGAAGGAAATTTGCGAGGAGTGCTTGCAAAAGGAGGAGAGCCCGCAGATTGAGACCAACGTTATGGAGCCATCTGCTGAAGGACTGCTCCGAGAAATTAACAAAAAATTGGAAATTGTTTACAAAATTGAAAAAAAACTAGAGGACATTAGTGAGGCGGTCGATTTTTATGCGGAGCAGTATCAGCAGATGATAGAATTCAAGGAACAAACGGAGAAAAAAATAAAGTCTCTGGAACAAAAGAATATTTATCTAGATAAGTGCAATAAGGCGTTGGAAGAAAGGCTTTTAGAAATTGAGCAAGGCATGAAATCCAATAACGTGGAAATTACAGGTTTGGACAGGCAAGAAGATGAGAATGGTGTTCAGCTGGGGCAGATGGTGCGTGAAATTGCCCAAAAACTAAAATTAAACCCAGATAACATCAAGGATACATACGAGAAAAATTAGATGATAAAAAACCGCAACCTGTTATAGTGAAATTAAAAACCAAACACACTTTCATCGGATTCAAGATTCAACAAAAAAAATAGTATTTACGAAAGTAACATCAAAAACGAGAGATAACATCAAGATGTATCACAAACGTTAAAAATACCAAACCAAGACAAAAGTACAAACATAACTATTCTATCAGATGTCAGATTTTCCAAAAAACGCAGCATTTTATGGTCTACAAAATATTCCCACTAATTTAGTTGAAATAGATAAAAATTGCAACATATCCTCATCTAATAAATCAGAAAAAGATCGTAATGAGCCCCCAAAACAAGTTACTACTAATATAAATGTATATGGCACTTTAAGTAGTAGCACCGGAGAAGAGGAAACTCACTTTTCTGGTAAAAGTGGTATCAAATGAAAAAAGCCTCGTTTGTGTTCGAAGCAATCTGTAGAGAAAAACAAACCCAAAAGAATAAAAAAATGCAGGAGAGTTTTAAACAGCTCTTCGACTACAGACACTGACGGAGATATGAGCGAATACGACGATTCAGACATATGTGATGTGCCCAGTGATCTGATATATGACGATTTAGCGAATTACGTTTATGAACAAATTCCGCAAACTAAGGAATTAATAGAAGAAGTACAGCTACAAGAAGTTAGTAACGAAAAGGAAAACTTAAATGAAGGCTTAGGCGAGATAAATGATTGTTTACAAAACATTGATGATTTAGAAGAAATTTCACAAAAAAGTCTAACAAGAACACTGAAGAAGAATTACCTTATAAGGAACAGTTTAATGTAGGAGATATAGTCCTAACAAGATACTATGTAAGAAAATCGTGGAAGTACTACATAGGAGTGATCGAAAATAAAGATTTTAATACACGACGTTACTCAATAGCCTTTTACAAAACAACTGGCAAAAACAATGACAAGAAGTTTTTAAAACCTAAGCGCATTGTTGATAAAGATATTGTCCCTGAAGATTCCATTGTGAGTGGTAGAACTTTTGCAAATAAATGAAAATCCTGAGGAATATCTTGTTTTAATGCAGGATGAAGATAATGTTTATTTTGTCTGATCATCTTTAGTTTGTAAGCATTTTTTTAAGTGCTGACAACAGCTGAAATGCTATCCCGCTATTAATTATGGAAAATTGCAAACAACCATGTGGCCGCCGGCCCCCCCCCCCCCCCCATGTGGTCAGTGGGTGGTATGGACTATTTGTGCCGAACCTTTTCAAAGATTCAGCACAAATAGGTATCAGTTTGATTAAAAAAGTTTTCATGTACCTATGCTGCTGCTATTCTTTACGACTTGGTAGTTCGCAATTTTCCATAACTACATATATACAGTAGGTACCTACCTACTTTCATATTTGCAATGAGAGAGTGAGATAGCGGTTCAGATGTTGTCAGCGTTTAAGTATAATTGTTTATTTTTTAAGCATAGTTATTGATTAGGTACCTGTCCGCCTTATCGTACTGATTTTTAAAAGGCTAAAATTATACCAAAGGTTCTTATTATTGTTATGTAATTAAAATATATAGGTAGGTATCATCCCGAACATTTGAAGTGGACTACTTTTCGACCTTATTCACTTAGTATTAAGGTTGAAAAGTGATTCACCTCCAGGTACGCGATGGTAACCACCCATTTGCAATAGAAGATTTCTTTTTTTAATTAATATTATTTTGTAAGCGTATTTTTATTAGGTATTGCATAACTGCAAATTGTTACCAAGGTGCGTACCTAATAAAAACAATTAAGACTGCTGATTTTTTAATATTTATAATGTACCTACTAGCGGTCGCCGTAGACTTCGTCCGCGTACAATTTCTGATTTCCTATGAGATTATGAAATTTTCCCGCTGCAAAAAGTCTATCTAAAGAGGCTTTATATAGCTTATGCAGGTTTTTATTATTAAAAACTTATATGCGAAATGCTGAGTTTTCAAAAACTGTGAAACACAATATATTTCTTTGTTTTTAACCGGTAACTCACATACCAGAAGGCCTTTTATACCAACTTTCATCCCCTATTTCACGCATTTGGGGGTGGAATTTTCAAAAACTGTGAAACACTCGTTTCTACATTTTCAACCCGCAGCTCATATACAAAGTTTCATCGCTATAACTTGAGAAATGAAGGACTTTCATACAAACTTTCAACCCCTTGGGGTTAGAATTTTGGACAACAGAGTCGTTTAAAAGCAAAGTCGGCTTAATCCATATAATTTCTAAACGCACTTTTTAATGCCAAATTATCTACGACCGTTTTTACTTTTAGCCAATGAACTCGAATCTAAGCAAAAAAAATTAAATCCCATAGAAACTTTACTCCTAAAATTGAAGTTTCGCGCAAAAACAACTTAATCCATCCGATTACTACCATTAACTGCTAAATCCAATTCAACCAATCAGATTGACGAAGTCCTATCACCATCAGTATGAGTTTTAACAAGTCCATGCGCGTGATCACTCTCGGTTTTTATCAAAATAAATGTGTTTTTACCGTGTAAACTAAAAAATAAAAAAATAATAAAATTTAACCCAGTAAATAATGGATATGGAGGTCCATCCAACGCAGGTACAAATAGGAAAAGCTCGAAAGAAAGTGGCTCAGCCAGAAAAATGGAAGAAAAATCTGGCCAAAACCAAAAGGTATGTGTATGCAACTCAAGAGGTTTTGATAATTTCACATTAAAACAAAATTCCGATATTGGTAGTCATTGTAGGTCCAACAATTTTTCTAAAACACAATATTATAAACGCGTGCTTGCAAATGTGAGTTTGTTTGATTGTTACTCACGGTCCATCTTTTGAACCGATTTTGGTACAAACAAAGGTTGAAAGGCCTACTTTTTATCCCGGAAAAGTTCCTGCGGGGATTAAAAAACCCTTAATCACGCGTACGAAGTCGCGGGCATCAGTAGAGTAATAACTACGTCTTATACATTATGATAAAAATCTGCTAATAGCATAATAGGTTTTATATTTTTATAAATCAGGTTGGTACCTACATAGGTAGGTACCTACTTGTTTTTAAAATTAATTTTAACATCTCATTCTGAATCTGAAAATTATTTTATTTGTAGATACATGCCAAAAGCATCACTGACTCGGGAGAGCTGTGAACATAAAAAGAAGACACTAAAGTGTCGTGATGTTTCCTTGGCAGATCTAAAAAAAATCCACGATGCCTTTTACAGCAGCTACAGTAAATATAAACAAGATGCCTTTATTCTGAAGAATTGCACGATTAATAAAACTAAACGACGGAGACCTGTGACTGGAAAACATTCCGATAGAGATTTTCAAGTAATCTATATATTATAAAATTCAAAGTCCTGACTGACTGACTGACTGACTGACTGACTTATATATCAACACACAGCCTAAACCGCTGGTCCTAGAGACATGAAATTTGGAGGGTGTGTTCTTTGCGAAGAGTAGGTATCCACTAAGAAAGGATTATTCGAAATTCCACCCCCAAAGGGGTAAAATAGGGGTTGAAAGTTTGTTTGAAAGTCCGTCATTTTTCAAGTTATATCCATGAAACTTGGTATTTGAGCTACCGGTTCAAAATGAAGAAATACGTGTTTCGCGATTTTTGAAAATTCTACCCTCAAAGGGCTGAAATAGGGGATGAAAGTTTCTTTGAAAGTCTTTTATTTTACAAGTTATTTTTCAAGTTATAACTACGAAACTTGGTATTTTGGTTTTCGGTAAAAAAATAAGAAGGCCGTGTATAACAATTTTTTAAAATTCTACCCCCAAAGGGGTAAAATAGGGGTTGAAAGTTTTTATGACAGTCCGTCGTTTTTCAAGGTCGTATAGCCATGAAACTTGGTATTTGGGCTTCGGCTAATGATGAAATACGGATTTTCCAGTTTTTGAATTTTCTGTCCCCAAGGACGTCAAATAGAGAGTTTGTCCTTCAATCACACCGCAACAGAGCAACGGATTGACGTGATTTTTTGCATGGGTATAATTGGGTAGGTACTTGGAGAATGACCAGGCTTCTTTTTAGCCCGGAAAATTAAGGCGTGCCTGTGGGAATTAAAAAACTTAAGCCACGCGAACGAAGTCGCGGGCGTCCTCTAGTTTACCATGTATACAGCCAATCTAAAAAAACAAGCATCCAAGTGTGTCAAAACGTTTTCCTTAAAACACTTCAAATAAAGAAAACTCGGGTGCAATCGGTTCTGAAAGAATATTTTTACAAGGGAATATTATTAACAGAAAGAAGGGGTGGAGACCACGTTTCTCAAAAAAATGTACACAAAAAACAATGTGTCATGAGTTTCATAGAAAATCTACAATACAAAGAATCGCACTATTGTCGGGGTAGATCAGAACGACAATATCTTCCGGCAGATTTAAATATTAAAAAACTCTGGAGAATGTATAATTTAGATGCACCACCAGAAATGAAAGTGAAAAATTCCTACTTTAGACGAGTTTTGAACGGAAATTATAACTTGGGCTTTGGGTCTCCCAGGACCGATGTTTGTTCCACTTGTATACAACTAGACGAAAAAATTAAAACAGAAAAGGATCAAGGTGAACGCAACGGATTAATGGTCGAAAAGAGAGTGCACAAACTTCGAGCCAAAGCTTTTTTCCAGTTAGCACAGGAGGAGAGATCAGACTTAATAACTTTTAGTTATGAATGTCAAAAAGACTTGGCATGTCCTAAATTACCTGATCAGTCTGCCTATTTACGAGACAAATCAATCTTTACAACTTCACAATCGTTCAAGGTTCCACTAAGTGCAAGTTAACTCCACAAAACGTACATTCCTACTGTTGGACCGAAGACATGTACCAAAAAGCATCCAACCAAATCGCTTCGGCGGTCTATCATAGGCTCAGAAATACAGACCTGACAGAGTGTAATACTATCAGACTAATTGCCGATGGATGCGGGGGGCAAAAAAAAAACTCCACCATGATTGCAATGTGCTGTAAATGGTTTACAGAAGCCCCCCGCAATATCAAGTGTATGGAATTAATATTTCCTGTTGTGGGACATTCCTATATTCCGCCCGACAGAGTGTTCGGGAAATCGAAAAAGTGATTAAAAAACAAGAAATTGTAACAGATCCCAATGACTATATACAGGTCATATCCAAATACTCTACCGTAATAAAATTGGGAGAGGATTGTGCGGTTCTTGACTGTAAAAAAGCTATGACGCCAGTCATGAAACCAGTTGGAAGTTGGCACTTCAATTTTCAAAATGTAAAAGATTTATATTAAAGAAATCAAAAAAGGATGGTAACATCCTTGTTCAAGGGGAAGTCAACCATAAAACATGTTTAGGAACCCCAAAAAGTGTTAATAAACCTCGCAAAACTTTAGCTATGATTAGTCCGAACTCAGTTGCCAAAACTGAAAAAAATAATTCAGCAAAGGTAAAAGATATTGTGACTCTTCTCACTAAACACTATGGAAGTGAATGGCGTTCAATTCCCGAATTAAATTTTTACGCTAACTTGACCAGAAATGATAATGAAGACGCTTTTACTGAAGATATTTTTATGCAAGAAGAGGAAAAGATGTGTGATGAACAAGTAGATTGTCATACATTATCTATATAAGTTATTTAATCGACCGAGCGTGAGCGTTGCGAAAGTGTCCGAGTCTGCCAGTCTCGTTGGGCATTTTTCCGATGCGAATTGTGTTTCGTTTCAGGCTTTGATTTAATTAGTACATAAGTATCCATGTCAGTATTAATGTAAGGATTAATGTAAAAAATATGTGATTGTATATTGATACTTTATTTCAAATTAAAGTATTAAAATTTTGTGATCCTACTTTATTTTTGCATCAATTTTATTACATTACTAGATGATTCCCGCGACTTCGTCCGCGTGGATTAAGTTTTTTGATTCCCGCGGGAACTCTTGAATTTTTCGGGATAAAAAGTAGCCTATGTCCTTCCCCGCGATACAACTTATCCCTATACCAAATTTCATCAAAATCGGTTGACGAGAGAATTTTTTTTGATTCCCGCGGGAACTCTTGATTTTTCCGGGATAAAAAGTAGCCTATGTCCTTCCCCGGGATACAATCCTATCCCTGTACCAAATTTCATCAAAATCGGTTGAACAGATGGGCCGTGAAAGCGTAGCAAAGCGTAGCAGTAAGTAAGTGGTCTTCGAAAGTTAGTAGCAATTTGCGAAAGATATGCCAAATCACATGGCTTGAAATATAATGTACGGAAGTCAGAAATGCTTATGTTTCGGGCTGGTAAGGGTCCGGAGAGGGTACCGCCAGTATTTCTAGATGGATCGCCGGTTCAGGTTGTGCGGCAGTTCAGGTATCTAGGACACATGTTGTCGGGATCCCTGAGCGACGATCTACATATAGAGCGGGAGCGAAGATCGCTTGCAGTTCGGTGCAACATGCTCGCGCGCCGTTTTGCTCGCTGTTCTGAGGATGTTAAAGTGACATTATTCAAAGCTTATTGTATGAGCTTTTATACTTCTCAACTCTGGTTAAGCTACACCAAACGATCCTTTAACATCCTCAGAGTACAGTACAACAATGCCCTCCGCATTTTATTAAAAATGCCGAGGTATTGCAGCGCGTCGGGTATGTTCGCCGACGCCGGGGTACCCGACTTCTATGCGATCATACGGAACAGAATTGCGGGTTTCTGGGAAAGTGTTCGTAATTCTAATAATAGTATGATCAGTATCGTCGCTCAGGCATCCCCTGACAACGTGTTTCTTAAACACTGGCTGAAAGTGCACCAGACTCAGAACACTAAACTGACATAACTATACCAATGGTATTCTATGTTGTAGCTTAAGTTTTAGTACTATATTCTTATTTTTATTTATTTTTTATTCTGTATTGTAGCAGACAGACAGACAGACAGACAGACAGACAGACAGACAGACACACTTTCGCATTTATAATATTAGTTTGGATTAGTATGGATTCATATTTTAAAACATGCAACATATAACTTCAGAGTCTCTAGGAAAGAAGCAAAATGGGCATGAACTACTAAAGTCAAGTATCATAATTGTTAGGTCACATTAAATGGCGGACACTGATAGATAGTTTAATTACAAAATCTGCTTAATCCTTCAGTTCACTGGCGAATTCAGCTTAGTCCAGTAATGAGCTGCAAACCCTGCTTAATCCTACAAAAACCCTGTGTTTTGATACAAATTATGATATTTGTATAGCAATGTATATAATTTTCTCTAAAGTGGCACTAATGTCCTTATTTTATAATAATTTTCTAAAAATAATAGGTAATATTATTTATAACAGACGTTTTTACTAATTATCTTATTTTGACAGGAAGTGGACTAAGCAGTTTTTGTTTCTATATGACTCTGTGAAACACGTATTTCTTTATTTTTAACCAGTAGCTCACATACCAAGTTTCTTAGCTCTAATTTGAGAAATGAAGGACTTTCATACAATCTTGCAACCCCTAGTGTATCCCTTTGAGGGTGGAATTTTGAAAAACTGTGACACACGAACTTCTTTATTTTTTACCGTTAGCCAAAATACCAAGTTTCGTAAATATAAATTGTAAAATATCTTGAGAAATGAAGGCCTTTCATACCAAATTTCATCCCCTATTTCACCCCTTTGGAGGTCGAATTTTCAAAAACTGTGAAATACGTAAGGTGCATTCGGCTAATTACGAAAATCGGGATATTCCGATAATCACAAATTTCTACCAAATGCGGCTATATTTTTTGCTCTGGTAACTTTCACCTAGCCGTCATGTTAATCTGCTCCCCCGCTTCAGTTCACTTTGATTGCTGCGAAAGAGTGCACGTCTCCACCGCGACGTTTTTGTGAACGGGTACTATTTCCCGCGTTTTTGGACTTTCGGAATTACCCGAATATCCATAATTAAAAAATCTGGTAAGTTAGCTGTCTGTTTGTTTTTTAATCCGATAGATTATTGTTTTAGTTCATTACCGAGTAGGGTCAGAATACTCTAGCTCAAGATTTTTTGCTTATTTCGGAATTAACCGACTAGGCTAATTCCGAATCATAAAGAATTCGGAATTCACCGATGTTGATTTTCCATAGGAATAGTCAGTGGTTCTCAAAATTTAAATTCTTATTTTCAAATTGATATTTTCTTTCAGGTACTTACGCCTTTTCGAAGTAGCGATACTAAGCTATTTCAAATTACGTACCTACTACGTTAAATTGGAGGATCGATTTATATGATAAGTAAGTTAAAAAAATTATAAGTAGGTACACTAAGACAATATAACATAAAAATGCATCGTACATAATATTATTATCATACAAAGCACACAAAAGACTTTATCGTTGCATTCGAGGACCCAACTCCTCACCCCTGATGCTGTAAGGAATCACATTCCTAAATCGTAGTGATCTATCGATCGATCTAGGCTTAGAAAAAATCATCCGTTTAAATGTTTTTACACAATTTGGTACGGTACCTTGCATTCCGGAGATTAGCTACTAAGAACTTATTCCACGCGAGCGAAGCTGCGGGCATCATTTAGTACTTAATACATATAGGTCTATTTGTTTTGTGCGTTCTGCAACTATTTATTAGATTTTTATAAATGAAGTGTAGTAAGATTCGTCTTAATGGTGAAACTGACATATTTTTGGAAAAAAATTGAATTGTATAGTAAATATCGAAAAAAAAATCAACTGCATTAACACATAACCTGAAAAATAAAACAATTTTTAAAATATAGAACCTTAAATATTTGAGCTTTTGGCAAAGACAACCCAAATCCCAAATTAATGTTTTGGTGGTGGCTTTTTATTTTTTATTTTTATATTTGCTTGTCCCCACCTACAGTATCTTTAAAATTTAAGTTTCTAGAGTTTGAAGATTGTTTTTTGATTAATTGTATATTCCACTTAGGCATACACGCTCACACACACTCATTCTCACATGCACATAGATCACACGCTTACATACACATCATTCATCTAAGATACACACGGTCAAAGGCATGCCTTCTTTCACACATGCACATATACAGATACACATTTTTTTAGAGGCACGACATGTCAAAAGTGGTTTTGATTGGAATTAAATCAATTGAAAAAAGTTATTTTGACTGTTTTTGTCAATCAAAAGTAGTTTCAACCAGGGAAGAGTTCTTACTGTAACAAAATAATGTCTTTGATCATATTTATTTTTTTAATTGTTTCAGAAATATGCCTAATAAATACATTAAAAAGAAAACACCCAAGTACACACTGGAAGATATAAATAATGCGGTTCGAGAAGTTACAAATGATGGATTGTCAATGTATGCTGCAGCAAAAAAGTACGGAATACCTTCAACAACTCTTTATGACAAGATCAAAGAAACTTAGCACGAATGTTGTAGGTAGACGGTTAGCTATTCCGTGGGAAGTAGAAATACGATTGGCCGATGCAATTAAAATTATGGAAAAGTGGGGATTTGGTCTTTCTAGAGAAGAAGTATTAAATCTCGTCGCGGAGTTCGTAAAAAGCAATAACTTGGATACTCCATTTAAAAATAATAGACCAGGAAAAGACTGGTTCATAAATTTTCGGAAAAGGCATAGACTTTCCATTAAAAAACCACAGCCAGTTGAATACGTCAGAAAAAAAATGACTGATCCATTTATAATATCAGAATACTTCAAACTACTGGAAGATACATTGAGTGATTTAAACTTATTTCAAAGACCACATCTAATTTGGAATATGGATGAAACATCTTTGTCTCTCGACCCAACAAAAACTAAAGTTGTTGGCGCTATCAATAAACCATGTTCCAGAACAACTTGTGGAACTGGAAAAGAAAATATCACTGTATTGACGACTGTAAGTGCCACTGGCAAAAAGTTATCACCTCTTATAGTATTTAAAGGAAAGAACGTCTGGGATCAATGGATGGCCACAACCGTAAACTACGATTTTGATCTCGCATATGCAGCAAGTTCCAAAGGCTGGATGGAAACAGCCATTTTTTACAACTTTATAGAAAAAATTTTAATTCCAGCTCTAGGTGAAGAACGCCCTGTACTTATAATTTTTGACGGGCATTCCACACATGTAGATACAAAAGTTATCGAATTGGCCATTAAAAATGACATTACGATTATTAAGCTGCCTCCACATACATCACATTTGCTACAGCCCCTAGATGTTGCAGTTTTCAAATCATTCAAAACCAAATGGGATAGTAAACTTGTTGAGTGGCAGCGCCACAATATCGGTACGAAGATGCCAAAAAAAGTTTTTGCACAATCGTTAGCAGAAACTTGGCAAGAGACAAACCCAGAAGTCATTAAAAGGGGATTTAGAAAAGCGGGCATTTATCCGTTTAATTCAAGAGTGATACCAGAAGACAAGTATGACCCTGCTGCGTATAAAAGATATAAAGAACAAACTTCTGAATATTCTCAGTTAAGTCGCAAAATGCCAAAGTCACTGAAAGAACTGTGTGTTGACTTTATCAATAAAGATATTCAAAGCGCTACAGAATTACGTAGTGACCCAGACACTATTGCAAAAAATGTGATTTATTTGAGTCCTTTATCAAGAACTAATGAACAAAATCAGCCTTTTGTAGCAAAATCGTCGTCGATGTTACCAGAATGCCTACAAAGCAATCCTTATCAACAAAAAAAAAAGGAGCAACCTAAAATACATATAATCTCGGATATAAAAGTAAATTTTGAAGAACTTTTGCTTGAAAAAATACGCCAGGATAAAAAAGACAATACTTCTGTAACAAAAAAAAGAGTAGCAAAAGGCGCGGAAGTAATTACTGCATCCCTTGGTAAAAAAAATGCAGAAGAAAAAGAAAAGCGAAAAAAGGATTCGAAGGACAAAGAAAATTTAAAGAACCATCATGCAAAGTCAGGTCCATCAGGCATAAATAAGGCTAAAAAACAAAGCAAAAAGAAATCTAAACGACAAGATTCAAACCACTCTTCTACTAGTATCTCAGATATAATGAGTGTATACAGTGACACAGAATATGATTGTCGTGATTATGAAAGATTAATAAATGAATTCTGGGGTGAAAATGATCTTGATACACGAAAACAAGAAGAAGAAAAACCTGAATCACAAGAAGTAGAAAGCGAACCCGCTGGTAAACAAGAAAGTAATCTAACAGATGGAGGAAAAATATTAAATGAAGAAGATTTAAATACTTCAAAATATGGAAGAAAAGGAAAAGGTAAAGGAAAGAAGACGAAGACAGGAAAAGAAAATAATTATTTAAAGATATGTGATATTCAAGAAAATGTTAAGACTGAGAAAGTTTTTAGAAATAATGATGAAACTCAAAATATTAGCAAAACTGTAAATAGTGACAAGACTAAAGAAGAAGAAACAACCAAAGACAAAAATCTGAGCCAAAATATGGATGAGGACAAAATAGAAGTAGAAAGTGATGAAAAGAAAGAAGAATACAGGTTAAATGATGCAGTACTTGTGAGGTACTTTAGCAGAAAGAAATGGACCTATTATATTGGATTCATTGAGAATATGTTTCAAAAACACAACGAGACCTATTACACCGTTGATTTTCTAAGGACCGTTAAAAAGCCACATCTTACATTTGTCCAACCAAAAAAAAAAGATCGTGACGAAATAACGGAGCTATTAATCGTGAAGAAAGTAGATTTACAGAGAAACAATGAGAATTATAGAGAATTTGAGTTATCAGATGAAAATAACAAAATATATTTTTAGGTAGCAAGTAAGGTAATTAGTCGTCACCGTCGGTGTGGTTACAAAACTGTTATTATTCAATCTTTATTAATCCACAATTAGACCATATTTTATCAAGTGGAAATTCTTTTGCAAAATGTCACGACTGTCACATAGAAATATATAGTCTTGATGTTGACATGTCTTACCGGTAACATCAAATTATACGTTTTTATGATCTTAAGATCTTAAGAATGCAGTACAAGAGTCAAACTGTAGCAGTCACATTTTGTGAATGAAATTACATTAAATCTGGCTGAAATTACGAAATAAATGTTGTAGAAAATTAGTTTGGACACTCGAATTAGTGAAATATTTTTAATTTATTTATAATTTTAGGTATTAAAGTGTTGCTTTGATTGCAAATCTGATTTCATTAACGAGAGTAAGATTTTCTCAATCGGTTTTCGATATTGTTTAAATATTTTTTAATTATTATTATCATGACACCACATAAATGACACTGTAGGTAATAAAATATCTCACTTATTAAACAACGTATTTAAAACTCGTCCGTTACGCCGCAGACGAAAATTTAATGATTAATACAAATAGGTAGTCGTGTCAAACAGATTTTCGCTACGTTCCATTACAAAGAATATTTTTGTATTTTGGCATCAGTGCAGTGTACCAGCACGGACCCAAAGGTTATAGCGTAAAACTTTTCAATTAAAGTTTTAATGCCGTGAGAGGCTTATTTTTTATACTTAACTGAAACATTAATAATATTTTAATAAAACCTAGTTATATTCTTCCTCCTAAAAGTACACCATGAAAATCTTTTATTTTGAATTTTAATATTGATTTCATTACCTTTATACTTACCTTACATTGTGAATAAAACTTTATTTGTCGTTTTTACTTTTATTTCCAACATCCAACACTTTTTCTTATTTATACAAAGGGCATCCCTACCTTCTAAAAGTTTGAGAACCGTAGACTTCTTGTCGGGTAATTCCGAATTATAAATATGACCTAAATAAATTTAGGTTATTTCAGAGACCAATATCAAGAAATATTTTATGCGAGGGTAAATCTGAACTAAAAATTAATATTATATACCTTAAGTCAGAACTAATTAAAACATACTTTGAAGTGACATCTAGAATTACCCGAACATACTTCGGAATTGCACTTAGGTATACAAAAAAAATCTGGTTTTGAAATACTTTTATTTACAAATTCTGAGGATATTTATAAAAGTCTTTGAAATAGAGCTTTAGGTTAGTTATTCAACTAGACAAAGTGACCTAAGTTGGTGTCTTTAAGCCCACCAATTTTGATTGCATAGTGAAAATACAAACATCCTGCTAACTCTACAAAAATCCTTTCGTAATTACCCGAATGCACCTTATTTCTTAATTTTCAACTCGCAGCTCTTATACCAAGTTTTATGGCTATAGCTTTCATACAAATTTTCAACCCCTATTTGACCACTTTAGGGGTTGATTTCTGAAAAAATGTGACACACGTAATTCTTTATTTTTGAACGAAAGCCATAATACCAAGTTTCGTTTATATAACTTGAAAATATCTTGACTTTGATGCAAAATCTCATAACATATTTCACCCCTTTGGGGGTAGATTTTTTTAAATACTGTGAAATACTTATTTCTTCATTTTCAACCAGAAGCTCGTATACCAAGTTTCATGGATATAACTTGAGAAATGACGGACTTTCATACAAACTTTCACCCCCTATTTCACCCCCTTAGGGGTGGAATTTTGAAAAATCCTTCCTTAGTGAGCGCCTACGTCACAAAAGGAACCTACTGTCAAAATTTCAAGTTTCTAACCCCAGTGGTTTAGGCTGTGCGTTGATCTCTTAACGATTTTATATATATGTTACGCTCAAAGATCAAAAACGCTCATTGAGCGGAAAAATAGCTCACAACGCGATGTGGTCACAGTAAAACATCCACATAGCGAAGTTCGTGTTATGGCTCTAATGAAAACGCGCACGACGCGTTGTGGCAATTAAAGAAAGACCAAATAGCGAAATTCGTGTCGTGGCTTACACGCTATTCGATCTCAACGCGTTGTGGCAATGAAGAAAAGCCATGACGCGTATGGAAAACTATTTGATTACAACGCACACTACTTTCCGAAATAGATCCTACTAGGCCTAGGCTGGAAACGTTTTGGTAGATGTCCTTAAGAAATATTTTTCATTTTATAAAATCACGGCATAACGTGTTTCTCATTATCAAATATATTAAGTATACAGGGTGTCCCTGGATAAAGTGCAACCCCGAAAGGGGGTGAAACTAGACCATAAATTATCGACAAAAAAAATAGAAAAAAAATTCTAAAAAAAATATTTTACTTTTTATTAGCAAATTAAGATTTTTATTTGATAAGTAGACTCTATGTAAGAAAAAAAACGATTTCTTCAAAATTAGTGGGTCGATTGCTTTCAAATAAGAAAAAATATTATGCCACATACTTGGCGGTAAGGATTAAATAACAATTAGCTCGCAAAAAAGTAGCATTATGACATAAACTTTGCTTTTTATGAAAAAGAAACCCTTTTTTATAACTATTTTTTTCAATGATCTCTAAATTTCTCAGAAAAATGCCCCCAATACCAGAAGATTTTACGATTTATTATTATTCTCTATCATATTACCTTTCAAATAAAAAAAAAGTCTTCGTTGTAACCCAAGAAACGAGCTGGCTAAGAGTTTTTAAAAATGACGTCACCACTCGTCGTTTGCCGGGACGCGTCCTTTTTTTGTGTTGTAGCAAGGACTGGGGTGGGGTTCGGGGAGGGGTTCGAAATAGGACTAACAATGCGGAGTAGTCAGGTAGCCAGTCGCTCCGATATTCTCGTCGCTACTACCTGTTACTACTCCTACTGTCCTGTGCGTTGAGTTTTTGTTACGTTATTTTGTTTTTGTTGCGTTATTTTGTTTTTGTTCTGTTATTGACTTTTTTGTTACGTTTTTAACTCTACTTTGTTGTTTATTGTTGAGATGCCGCGATTGACCGAGTTCTCTCCGCGAGAAATCGCTGACATCCATTATTACTATGGAATGTCACGTGGACGCACAACAGTCGCTCGTTCAGCATACATAAACGCATTTCCGGGAAGACTTATACCATCAGCACGGAATTTTCAAGAAGTTCACCGGAAGTTATCCAACATCGGACTTGGATTAGCTCGAGATCTCCGTGAACAACAAGCTACAATTATTGACCATTCAATAGAAGAGGCTGTTTTAAACGATTTGTTTGCTGATCCTACAACCAGCATTAGACGATTGGCTTTGCGTCACGGGTTATCTAAAACATCGGTATGGCGAATTTTGAAAAAGGAGGGATTGCATCCATACCATTACCAGCAAGTCCAACACTTGCATGAAAATGTAGACAATCGTTCAAGGTGCGTCCTGTCGGCGTGGATTCAAAGAAAAATTAGAAACGATCCAGAATTTTTAAAAACTATTTTATGGATGGATGAAGCAAAATTCACTCGGAATGGAATCACAAACTGCAGGAATTTACATGAATGGCGTTATGAAAATCCACATTTAAAGAGGGCATCCACATTTCAAGTGCAGTTCTCAATAAATGTGTGGGCGGCTCTAATCGATGACGTTTTAATTGGTCCAGTTATTTTACCTACAACATTAAACTCCGAACGTTTTTTATCTTTATTAAGAGACCAACTGCCATTTTTGCTTGAAGAAGTTCCGCTGGCCACAAGGCGGCGGGAGCGTATGTTTTTGCAGATGGATGGATGTCCTGCTCATTACGGGCGAAATGTTCGGAGTTTTTTAAATGAAAACTATGCAAACAGGTGGATTGGCCGGGAAGGACCAGTGGGCTGGCCAGCGCGTTCACCTGATCTGACACCTCTTGACTACTTTTTGTGGGGTACAATGAAACAAAAAGTCTACAGAACCACAGTAAACACCGAAGCCGAGTTACAAAATCGAATACTTCAATGTGCGAATGAATTAAAAAGTGATCCAGGGATGGTGCGTAGAGCTACAAACCAAATTGCTCTACGTGCTGCAATGTGCCTCCAGCAACGAGGTGGCCATTTTGAGCATTTAATGTGATAGTTATAGGAATTGTAAAAAAATAAAAATATGTACGACTTGATTAAAACTTGTAATCAAAATCTGACTTTTAATGGCGACTTTCAACACTTCATAGCCAGCTCATTTCTTGGGTTACAACAAAGATTTTTTTTTATTTGAAAGGTAATATGATAGAGAATAATAATAAATCGTAAAATCTTCTGGTATTGGGGGCATTTTTCTGAGAAATTTAGAGATCATTGAAAAAAATAGTCATAAAAAAGGGTTTCTTTTTCATAAAAAGCAAAGTTTATGTCATGATGCTACTTTTTTGCGAGCTAATTGTTATTTAATCCTTACCGCCAAGTATGTGGCATAATATTTTTTTTTTATTTGAAAGCAATCGACCCACTAATTTTGAAGAAATCGTTTTTTTCTTACATAGAGTCTACTTATCAAATACAAATCTTAATTTGCTAATAAAAAGTAAAATAATTTTTTTAGAATTTTTTTTCTATTTTTTTTGTCGATAATTTATGGTCTAGTTTCCCCCCCTTTCGGGGTTGCACTTTATCCAGGGACACCCTGTATAATTATATAAATTAAAATGAAACGATATTTATTATTTATTGAGATTACTTTATATTTTAAAAAATCAATGTATTAAGTAATAAATCACTGAACACAAAATATTCATATCATTTGTAAATTACTCATAATTCACATAAAATGATAAGGGTTTTAATTTTTTCATGATAATTAAAATTATTTCAAGAAATAAAAATATTTAACACAAATGTTTATTGATCACCAATAAACAACAATAATGTACCTATATTAGAAATAACTATAATTGTGAAAAAACCGGCCAAGTGCGAGTCGGACTAGCGCACCGAGGGTTCCGTACAAACCTGTATGTACCTGTAGTAAGTTTTAAATTATTAAAAATATTTTTATTTTAAATATTTGAGTTGATTGAATGAAAGGTAAGTTGCGATTTACGCTTTATGACGTATTAAAAAAAAACTACTTACTAGATCTCGTTCAAACCAATTTTCGGTGGAAGTTTGCATGGTAATGTACATCATATATTTTTTTTAGTTTTATCATTCTCTTATTTTAGAAGTTACAGGGGGGGGACACACATTTTACCACTTTGGAAGTGTCTCTCGCGCAAACTATTCAGTTTAGAAAAAAATGATATTACAAACCTCAATATCATTTTTGAAGACCTATCCATAGATACCCCACACCTATGGGTTAGATGAAAAAAAAATTTTTGAGTTTCAGTTCTAAGTATGGGGAACCCCCAAAATTTATTGTTTTTTTTCTAGTTTTGTAAGAAAATCTTAATGCGGTTCACAGAATACATCTACTTACCAAGTTTCAACAGTACAGTTCTTATAGTTTCGGAAAAAAGTGGCTGTGACATACGGACGGACAGACAGACAGACAGACAGACAGACAGACATGACGAATCTATAAGGGTTCCGTTTTTGCCAAATTTGGCTACGGAACCCTAAAAATAAGTATTTGATTGCTATTTATTTTTACATGAACTATTACTGTGGCATTTTGAGTTGCATTTTATATTCTTGGAGCGACACTTGCACTTTTTATCAATACAGTATCTTTTGCAGTGGCACATTATAAACCCTTGCTTACTTCCAGACGATAACATAGATGCTGAGCGAAGTGTTAACGATGAAGTTGAGGGCACATCACAAATGTTAATAAAGTTGGTTTCAGAAAGTGTAAATTCGTTACGTGCATAAAGTCTATCGAGTGTACCTTCCTTGTTTCCTTTTCCTTTTTGTTTGCATTTTCCAAAATATCAAACAATTCATCTGTTTTGCAGAAATATCGAATTTTTGAAGTTGAGCTTTCTATTCCAGCTTCAACCAACTTTTCAGTATCACCAATCTCTAAGACATCATATCGTTTAAGACGTCGATACTGCTTCGACGACAGAGACTCCTTTTTCTTTTTAAGAAGTTGAGACTGTTTTGTTTCATTAAGTAACATTTCATATTTTTCTGTAGTCATAATAAAACTGCGATCAGTGCTTGTTTCCACAAACTCACGTAATTTATCGTAAAACAATTCTTTTTTATTCGTCATAATTAGCGCTGACATTAAAATTCACTCTCATAAACAGAAAAGAAATGAATAAAACTGATGTTTCAATGCGTCTTTGCACCCGAGCCGACACCGACAAGTTACAACCTGTCCGTCGTGATATGGTTAACACAATGAATGCTCCGAACGCGTCATGGCTTTTCTTCATTGCCACAACGCGTTGAGATCGAATAGCATGTAAGCCACGACACGAATTTCGCTATTTGGTCTTTCTTTGATTGCCACAACGCGTCGTGCGCGTTTTCATTAGAGCCATAACACGAACTTCGCTATGTGGATGTTTTACTGTGACCACATCGCGTTGTGAGCTATTTTTCCGCTCAATGAGCGTTTTTGATCTTTGAGCGTAACATATATAATATAAATAGATTAGATTAGATAGATGTTGTTTTATTTAATATGGTGACAGCCCTGAAAGATTCCCCTCATAAGTACTTGATGCTCAAAAAGCCTGCCTTACTTTGCCTACCTTCTAAAAAAAGAAAAAAGTTATGGATTTTAAGACATGGGTGAGTATGAATACTAATCCAATACTTTATGTGTACGAAATCAGTTTATTTGGTAGTAATATTTAATTTAACTGTGACATTATCGCCTAGGCAAAGTAGAAGACATGCCATTAACTTTGCCTGCCTTTTGCAAAGCTTATTTATCAAAAAATATGAGGTGTCGGCTATAATGAGTTGTTTTACTAAGAGCACGTAGTTCTGATTTCCATTTTCTCTTTACAAGTCATAAATGAATTTTCTACTCACGTCAAATTAATTTTAAAAAACCTGCAATTCCGTGCAAAGTTGGGGCATTTTACGGTATGGATAATACGAAGGACTGGGTCCGTTGGACCCAGTAACGAGTCCTTAAGTGTTAACTAGTTCTAACGTGTATCTAGTTACTAGAGTTTGTAAGTTTGAACTGATTTACTACTAGAATCTTGCTGCTGATATGTTATTCGTTGACCTGATTTTATAATAATACTGTAATAACTCGCTTTGCATGTGCGAGTAACTTGTATGATGAGTCCATACCGTTCAAACTAGCCATTAATCTCAGGGGCCCGTTTATTGAAAAAGGTTATATAATCACCATCACTACAGCCTATTAACGTCCCAATGCTGGGCACAGGCCTCCACTCTCATAGGAGAGCGGGAATTAGAGCTTAGACCCACCACGCTGCTCCAATGCGGGTTGGCGGGCTTTAACGATTATTATCATGCTAGTGATAATAACCGGGACCGACGGCTTAACGTGCTCTCCGAGGCACGGGAGTGAAACACAGCCAACTTCCAACTCCGGGCTGGCACTGAGAATTTCTTAATTGATAAACCCAATACCTAACTTTTATGCCCGACCGGGAATCGAACCCAGGACCTCGTGATCCGCATTCGACTATGCTAACCACTAGACCAACGAGGCAGTCGAAAAAGGTTATAGCCTACTTATATTATTTTTGCTAGTGCTACAATTAGGTACATTTTGTTTAGATATGCTCCAGCAATTTTGCCGGTTTTCCCGAAATGTAAACACAATACAAAATCTTCAAAGTGTGGCTCTTTGACAATGAGCTGTGGCTCTTTGACAATTGAATAATAAAATACACCAAGACAATTTTACTTTAAAATACTGTAGGTACTTATGACAAAAAATGTTCAAAGACATAGACCTAAAGATGGGAGTCGAGGTTCAAAAAGTATGAGTGCAAAATACTTCCTTTTTAAAAAAACAGAAGGAAAGAATGTGCGTACCTGTCTGCAAATTGGCTTTAATGTCGATTTTAAATATAAAAAAGGACACAATTGTTGGAGTACTAAAGCGGTTGCACCAATCATCAGGCGGATTAGCAAAGGAATCCAGAGGGGGAGATCACCGATCTCAGAAAAATGAAGGGCAACGTACCTATCGCTATTCACAATTTCATTCAGTCGTTTGAATGCAGCGAATCGCATTATTGTAGAGGAAAATCAGAAGGAAGAGTGTATTTAAGCGCTGACCTCAACATTAAAAAAATGTGGCGTCTGTTTAATAAAAATTATAATATTGGTTTTGGGAGTCCTCGAACCGATGTGTGCTCCCGGTGTACTGAATTATTGGAAAACATTAAGGTGGCCAAAACAAATGAAGAAAAACAGTCTCTAATAGTCACTAAACGAGTGCATAGCTTAAAAGCTAAAGCTTTTTATAGCCTACTGAAAGATGACGACAGTAGAATAATGACAGTCTTTTGACTGTCAGAAAAATCATTGCCTACCGAAACTTCCTGACCAAAGCGCATATTTTAATAGGCAATATAATAACTTTCTTCTCAAAACCCTTTCTTAGCTGGCGTCTACACCATAGAAGGAATCTACCTTCCAAATTTCAAGTCTGTACGCTTTATAGTTCCTGAGATATTGTGATTAGTCAGTGAGTCAGTGAGTGGTATTTCGCTTTTATATTATTAATAAATAAAATAAAAATATAATTTACACATGTTTTTAGGGTTCCGTACCCAAAGGGTAAAAACGGGACCCTATTACTAAGACTCCGCTGTCTGTCTGTCTGTCTGTTTGTCTGTCTGTCTGTCTGTCTGTCTGTCTGTCTGTCTGTCTGTCTCCAGGCTGTATCTCATAGACCGTGATAGCTAGAAAGCTGAAATTTTCACAAATGATGTATTTCCGTTGCCGCTATAACAACAAATACTAAAAATTAAAAAAATATATATATTAAGGGGGGTCCCCATACAATAAACGTGTTTTTTTCGTATTTTTTTAATAATTTAAAACTTTAGTAACTTTTTCAACTACATGTTGGTACGGAACCCTCGGTGCGCGAGTCCGACTCGCACTTGGCCGGTTTTTTAAATTAATTCACCTGTATATGAAAAAATTGATTACTTACAAAAGCCACTATATCCACCTTATCTGCTAACTCCACTGGCTAATTACAATACCCGCTAAATCCATTTTTAAATGTCTACATACAGAAATTAAGGTTAAATACAAATTAGAATAACATCAGCTAGTGAAATAACTAAAATTCACTTAGACATATAGACAGGTAAATTAATTACAGTTTTTGCTTGTACTGAAAACATGTTACATGTGGAGCTGGCGGAATTTGGAATTATATGACTCAATTCAAAGGACAAGGAAGGACCTTGGTTTTCTCTATAAGAGTCTGAATTCAAATATAATTAAGAATATCTTTGTGTAATTCCAAAGGTCTTAATAAAAAAAAAGATGGAGCTAAGTACCTCCACTGATCCAGGTTTCCCCTAAGTAATATATCTTGCGATTTGCCTTTTTATATTTTTACCAAGTAAAATGCTCTAACTCTGAAGACTATACCCAGCAATATGGTTTCAGGTGCCTTTTCCACAAACTTTATTTTCAACTTATCAAACACATGACTTAGTGCCTTTGTAGAAAGCGTCTGACAGAGTTGGATCCGAATTTACAACGTCTAAAACTTTTATAACAGTCATAGTTCAAATTAATATCATAAAGGTTCTGCCTTATTTTAGATCACAGAACCATCTAATTGGTCGACCTTACCCGTTTTTTACATTAACTGGAGGAGACAGTCTGTGTGTTGTTTTGTACTCGTCCAAGACATTGTATACTATAGAGTGACTGACACCTGTAGTATCTGATACAGTTTTAATTACTTCAGTCTCAATCAGATCTGTCTTTGATTCAATAATGAATGTGTAAGTTTAGTACGAGACACAAGTTGCTTTTCATTGCGTGATAGGGATCCTTTAGGTATCTTAAGCTTTTCTACTGAAGATAAATTCTGAAGATAATTTTCTTCCTCTTCTTGAATCCTGGGATTATTTTCCGCACTTAGATGCAGGAGTCCTCTGTGCATGAAACCACTGGTTGACTGCCCCGCTGGGTCATTCCAGCCAGCCAAGCTCACTCCAGAATCCAAGAAGGCCAGCCAGGTCGGCGCCTGCCCTGATAGTTATACTGGTGCTGCACTCATAATCTTAAACTGTAATTAAAATTAAGTAGTAAAGTATTACCATAAACTTTTTCTGTACATTAAAGATATTTTGAAATTTTTTTTTGGAGATTACTCTATAATCGATGCTGAAGCCAAATCTGATTTTTTTAGATTGTCTGACTGTCTGTATCATTCACAACGATCATACTACGAGATAAGAGAGGATACTTCTTATCCCAAAATTCAGTAGTTCCCTTGGGAGAGGAGATAAGTCGAAATGTTGCTTAGTTGTATTATTTTTTTGTTAGAAAGGTTCTATAAAAGATAATTCAGTAAATAATTCACGGTCATTGCCTTTCATCTAGATCCGTTCTAATGGCCTGAAAAAACATAAATGCCAGTTTTTATCACGGAAAATTAAAGATTTCCCGCGGGAACCAAAACACCTTCAATCCACGCGGACGAAGTCGCGAACATCAGCTAGTTTGTTGAATAAAATCAACCGAAGCAAAAGAAACTTACCAGATACTCTTTCAATTTGGTGATTACCAGTGATTACCTAGCAATGGCCAGTGAATGAAATATGAATATTAGTGATATTCTAATGTGGCTTTTAACTTCTTATTTCCAAAAAGAAAACCTAAAACAGGACAAGCGAGACAAACAAACGTAGCGTAGTGGTTATATTCTCTTTGACACAACTTACAAGCGTGAACGTGAAGCGAGTTAGGAGCATTCCAACATAATATTTAAAAAAAAAGTACCTACTCTGTGTTAAAACATCTATGCCCAAAAATAAGTACAGCAAAGTTGTTCCCGAAGACAAATTTATAAAATTGTATGCACGAAGTTCGGAACCAAAGACAAATTTATTTTAATCCACAGATTTATAAAGGGGAGCAGATTTAATATAATGAAAAAAATTGCGTGGCAATTTCAAACACACGGAAACATTACTCACACATAGACATAACACAGGGCCGCACCTTGTTGCTGCTAACATTAATTAATATATAATATATATTTATATCATACTTGCTCAGTAACTAGGGATTACTATGGTGGAAAGTCTCCTTGTAAGTTGGTGTTTGCAATTCAAGGCAACATTACGTCGCACTATGCTTGTACGCGCGATCAATTGTAATGTTCACATTACAGTTCAAGCTATGCAAAACTCCTTGGTAAATAATCTCTTTTCTTATAAAATGGTAAGAAAACTTTTTACTGAAAAAAAAAAACACTGGACATGGCGGCATTTAATTTCCATACATTTCAAACTATGCAAAACTCCTTGGAACCCAGAGCCGTAAAAAAAATATGGAAAACTATTTACGAAAAAATAAATGGAAATGGCGGCACCCGAGGCTACACGTGTGACGTGACGAAGATAGTGTGGCACCGTAGACTGAGAGAGATATATATGATTGATTCTAGAGATTTAATTGTTCTATGTGTGGCACTGTCTCAAAACTTAATTCAAACAGTGCACTTGCCTAGTCAACCAGTATCACAGCATTTTCATAATTGCAGCAATATTACTATAATTAATTATAATAAGTAACCATTTTTTTCTATTTTTTCTCTAAATTTGCTAATTATTCTAATTAAAATTTCATTTTGCATTGCCAATGTTTTATTTACCTCGCAAGAATGATATAAAGTAGAATGCTTACCTCGGTTGCAAGTAGCTATTACACCCTCGAACTATATTCACCCTCGCTCGCTGCGCTCGCTCGTGTGACTAAATATCTCGGGTGCACGCGATCCATTAGCGCCCTATGCGAGCTGCGCTCGCACTGGCGCCAAATTGGATCTTGTTCTGTAATAGCTTACTTACGTCCCTTGTGTAACAATCTACTAATAGCTGCTTGTGCTGAATCACTGATTGATCACCTTTCCTGTAAAATTTTGTATGAAAACATTTTTTTTTACTCATCGTTTCGTATAGAAGACAAAAATTCATTCGGAGGAAAAATACGGAGAGAGCTGATGATTGAGGATTTCGAAGACGGATGAAGAGCACAGCCAGGGTATTGAAGATAAGTGGGGGGTGCTCGTCCAAATGTCATTCGAAACTTCATCCAATTGACAGTGAGCTGAAAAAAATTTCAAAATGGCGGATTTAAGATGGCCGCCATACAAATTTAGTCGGTGTCTATCTCGGAGAGTATAAAAGATGGAAGAGTGGTTTCTTGACAAAAGATGATCAGGACATGAAGGTCTACTTGATGAATAGGAAAAAAATTCAAGATGGCGGAATTTATTTTTCCATAGAAAATGTATGGCGAATATTGAAGAGGCTACAATTTAGTGTTGAACTATGCAAGACTTTGATGCGGTTCCTTTTCAAAATTTGTTCTTAAAGACGAACTCTCCATAATTTTACGGAGAAAACAATATACTTATTGAGAGCGATGATGATGATCGAGGGTTTGAATGATGGGTGAGGAGCACGGCCAGGGTATTAAAGATAGGGCTCTTCAAACAAAAAATACGCGAATAATCATCCAATAGGCAGTGAGCTGAAAAAAAATCAAAAATGGCAGATTCAAGATGGCCGCCATACAAATTTCGTCGGTGTCTATCTCGGAGAGTATAGAAGTTGGAAGATTGGTTTCTTGGCAAAAGATGATCAAGACATGAAGGTCTACTTGATGAACAGGAAAAAAATCAAGATGGCGGAATTTATTTTTCTATAGAAAATGTATGGCGAATATTGAAGAGGCTACAATTTAGTGTTGAACTATGCAAGACTTTGCGCTTCCATTTCAAAATTTGTTCTTAAAGAAGAACTTTCCATAATTTTTTGGATAAAAAAATATACCTACTTATGGTGAGCGATGATGATCGAGGGTTTGAAAGATGGGTGAGGAGCACGGCCAAAATTTCATAGGTGTTTATTTCAGAAAGTGTATTAGATGGAAGAGTGGACGTAGGAAATATGACATGACTTTAATATGTTTTTTTTTTACAAGAATTGTTCTGTATGGAAGAATTGTCAAAAGGAAAGCCAAAATGGCGAAGTTCAATGGCACCCAAAGGTACCCGATCGTCAGCGGTATAATATTGATTGTATGCATGTCTGGAAAGTTATTTTACATTGAAAGGCCCTTTTAGAGTGCTTTATGTTTTCTTAAGAGATTTTTTTTACGTCGGACGCTTAGCACGCTGGCACTTCCACTGTGCTCGCTAGCATAGCAGTGTGTTGTTTACTTCAGAACACGTAGGTAGCAAACACTAGGATAGAAGGAGAGCAAGTAAGTAGACAGTGGTCCGCACGGTCCACTACGTGGTCCGCTTTAGCGGGCCACGCACCCACGCGCCCTACTAGTATATATATATACTCGCCGGCATATTTAGCGGAACATAAAAAAAAGGTTTGATATCAGTATCGAAATGCGAAGAAATGGTCAAACCTACAGAGTGATATCCAGAGATCTTCGTCGACCAGTTTCAACGATCCATCGCAGTATCCATCGGTTCAGGGAGACCGGTACTTATGTGAGAAGAGCAGAACAAGACAGAAAAAGACGCACTTCGAGTAGGGATGATCGTTTCATTCGGCTTCGTGTACGTAGGAACCCCCGTTTGACGGCCGTCCAAGCCCGACATGAGTTAGAAGCAGTGCGGGGTGTAACCGTAAGTGAGCGTACGGTACGAAGAAGGCTCGAAGAAGCTGGTTTGGGTTCATTTGTGCCCGCCAAGGCTCCAAGGCTCGAGGTAAATCATCGTAGATCGTAGAAACAGGTTAACTTTTGCTCAGGAACATCGACTTTGGAACGCGGACCAATGGAGTAAGGTATTGTTTAGTGATGAGTGCAGAATTCTCTTAAATCAAATTGACGGCAGGCAAAGAATATACAGACGCAAAGGAGAACGATACATTCAGACAAATTTTGAAACTACAGTTGCATACGGTGGTGGATCAATAATGGTTTGGGCGGGCATTTGTTTGGGAGCTCGCACAGACTTGGTAGTGATTAACAGTTGGAGTCTGACTGCAGACCGCTATATCAGAGAAGTTTTAGAAGAAAATGTCGTACCGTTTGCCCCATATATCTGTGACGATTTTGTTTTTATGCAGGATAATGCTCGGCCGCATACCGCTCGGGTAACTCAAGCTTATCTTAATGATATGAATATCACTGTTATGGAGTGGCCGGCGAGATCACCGGATATGAACCCAATAGAGCACGTTTGGGACTTGCTGAAAAGAAAAGTTAAGTCCAGAATTCCAGCTCCTGCCAACGTGGGTGAACTGCGAATCGCCGTAGTTGAGGAATGGCAGAGACTATCCCAGGAGCCCATCGATATCATCATTCTCAGTATGCCTAGACGGGTAGAAACTTTAATAAGAGCACGTGGAGGAAATACGCGATGTTAATCACCATTTTTCTAATTTAATTAATTGTTATTTTAATATTAAATTTCACTTTTCCCGGTTACATGAAAAGTTCAAAAATGTACCATTTTTCACAAATAGCCTTTACTCGCAAAATCTGTTCTTAATGTGATCTCATTTTAAGTAAAACAAATGAAACTTTAAATAACAAAAGAAGTGTAGTAAGTAGATTTTAAAATAAAACCATATTTTTTTAATAATGGACCTTTTTTTTATGTTCCGCTAAATATGCCGGCGAGTTTATGTATATATATATAGCTGCTCGTGATGATTGACTCACTCATTGATCACCTCTCCTGTAAAATTTTGTATGAAAATTTTTTTTTTATTCATCATTTCCTATAGAAGACAAAAATTCATTCAGAGGAAAAATACGGAGACAGCTGATGATTGAGGATTTCGAAGACGGATGAAGAGCACAGCCAGGGTATTGAAGATAGGTGGGGGGTGCTCGACCAAATGTCACTCGAAACTTCATCCAATTGACAGTGAGCTGAAAAAAATTTCAAAATGGCGGATTTAAGATGGCCGCCATACAAATTTCGTCGGTGTCTATCTCGGAGAGTACAAGAGTTGGAGGAGTGGTTTCGTGGCAAAAGATGATCAGGACATAAAGGTTTACTTGATGAACAGGAAAAAAATTCAAGATGGCGGAATTTATTTTTCCATTGAAAATGTATGGCGAATATTGAAGAGGCTACAATTTAGGGTTGAACTATACGAGACTTTGATGCGGTTCCTTTTCAAAATTTGTTTTTAACACGTTCGCTGCGTAACGATTTTTATACGACTGCCTGAAAAAAGGAGTATATTGTTTTCAGGGTTCATGTATGTATGTATGTATGTGAGTTTGTATATTCCACCATAACATCTATGCGCCTGAACCGATTTTGGTAAATGAGGTATCGTTAGAAACCCTAGCTTATTCCGGATGACATAAGCTAGTAAAATTTAAAAAAAAAATTGATGGGGTGACCATGGTCCCGCATTAAAGACTAAAGTTGAAAAAAAAAAAATTTGAAAATAAGATTAACTATATAATCATCATCTAGAAAATGATGAGTAGATTCCAAAAATATATAACACTA